>JAPWIX010000017.1:2045000-3369061 GCA_028751805.1 Podosphaera xanthii
CGTCTTGCTATGAGGCGTTCCAGACCTTTGCCGAGAGCTGGGAGAAGGGAGATTGGTCTCCAATTAGTGGGGTTGGAGGGGTCATCCTTGTGTGGCTTAGGAATTGTCGAGCGCTGACGTGAATCTGGTGTGACTTGGGTGTGGACGTGACTTGGGCGTGGACGTGACTTGGGCGTGGACGTGACTTGGGCGTGGACGTGACCTGGGCGTGGACGAGACTGATGGATTGATGTGATTAAGAACTACTGAGGATATGACGACTAATTACTTGGCCGGAAGTAACTGAAGATACAAGACTCGAAACTATCTCACTAAAGTACAAGAAGCATGACAATAAATACAACTTCCAGGCCCCCTGCATGTCAAGCCCCTTGCAAATACATGAAAAGAATAGAAATACAGAGGAAGATACGGAAGGCAGTGGAAGCTGCTGGAACCTTGGTGGCAGTTCAACAAGTCACATGACCTTCATATTAGCTAAAGCCCTTATGATCCCTGACATTATCCCCCCCGCTGACGAGCCGAGCTCCTGCGAGGCTTGTTGTTATTTTGTTTTGAGAAAGGTGGCGGGTCAGAAGGGCGTGGCTCCAACGGATTCAGCTCATGAAAATTTTTTACCAAATCCTTAAATCCTTCAGCTTGAGACGCCGGGATGCTCCAGTCATCCTCAGGACCATATCCCTTCCAACGAACAAGATAGCATAATTGACTATCCTTCCAATGTGACCCGATTATCTTTTCAATCTCATATTCAGGGTCATCACTATTGGCTACTAATGGTGGAGGTGGGCCTGAAACCTGACCGGGTAGAGGATCAGACGCCACAGGGGTGAGCAGAGACACATGAAAAACTGGATGAACCCTGGCCGACTTAGGTATCTCTAATTTAAATGCATATTTACCAATGGGTTCAATGATTTTGAATGGCCCCCTTTTTTGAAATCAAGCTTTTTTGATGGTCGAAGTGTTTTGATATTTCTGTAGTTTAGCCAAACAAGATCTCCGGCTTTAAAGTTTCGGGCCGCGGTTCTATTCTTGTTGGCCTGTTCTTCGTATTCAGCGGAATGCAACTTTATATTTTCAACCACAAATTTTTCGACTCTCTTAGCATTCTGTACTAAGTTTTCTGCATCTAAGCGCTCGAAGCGTAATGATGCTGGCACTGGGGAACCTGAAAGTGGGGGAGAAAGTTCATTTCCTGATCTAGGGTGCAGACCGTATACGGCCATGAATGGCGACACACCAGTTACTTGAGAATCATGGTTGTTGATGGCAAATTCAGCCGAGGGCAGATAGCGGGTCCAGTCATTCTGTGCGTAATTAACATAAGCTTTCAAGTATTGCTCGACTCGTGCATTCATTCTTTCAGTTTGCCCATCGGTTTGTGGATGATAAGCAGTTGAGAGGCGTTGATCTATCTCGAGAAGCCTACAAAGCCATTTCCAAAACTCGGCTGTAAACTGTGTACCGCGATCTGAGACAATTGAATCAGGAAGGCCATGAAGTCGAAAGCATTCCTTATAAAATAAATATGCCGTATTCCGTGTTGACAAATCATTGCAGGGAACAATATGTACCTGTTTAGTCATTCGATCAACTATCACAAGCATGGCATTGTACTCTTGATTATTCCAGTCTTTGCTCGCTGGTAAGTCCACAATAAAATCTAGAGCTACGTGACGCCATCTTTCCTTTGCCACAGGGAGCGGGCGGAGAAGGCCTTGAGTGCCTTCACGAGAGGGTTTTATTCTAGAGCAGGTGTGACAATTTCTTACGAATCTTTTCACTTGCGATAGCATTCCATGCCAAAAGAATGTTCTCGTAATTGTCGCGTAAGTTGCTGCAGCTCCTTGATGACCTGAAGCCGGCGAATCGTGAAATGACGTAATCAAATCAGTTGGTAAGGTTTTATCTTGATCGCACTGTGGTACTACTATAGCATCACGATAGTATAGCAGACCGTCCTTCCAAACACACTCTGAAAGAGTAAAATTTTTGACCCTAGGCGTTCCTTGATCTTGTAGAGCTCTAACTACAGATGCTATAGATTCGTCGGATAGGGCCACTCGACGGATACGCTCTACAAAGCACATTGTCTTCTTGGAATGATTAATAACCGCATTCTCTGTCTGGTCTGGCTCCACTACACTCTCATCATCCTCAATTAGTTCATTGGTCATTAACTGAATGTCTCCCATTCCTGGTGAAAGATTTTCTGGTTTGAGGAGACGCTGTTCTAAGAACCCTTTTAGTTTCGGATCAGCGTCACCACCTGGTCGGGAAAGTGCATCAGCTGGACCGTTCTGGGCCCCCGGGCGGTAACAAATCTTGAAATTGAATCGCGACAAAAATTCGCTCCAGCGCGCTTGGCGACGGCTAAGTAGCCGTGACTTCATGAAATATTCTAAAGCCTTATGGTCGGTGACCACCTCGACTGAGTCCGGCGATCCTTCCAGCTCAGGACGCCATTCCTCAAATGCCTGGACAATTGCGAGAAGCTCCTTGTCATATATCTCGTAATTAGATTCGGCAGGACTCATCTTCCGAGAAAAGAAAGCGACAGGCTTCCAGTTACCGACGTCATCTGGCTGCAACAAAACTCCACCCGTAGCACGATCTGAAGCGTCTGTTTCAAGGCGGGCAGGCCTGTCCCAGTCAAAGTGCTTAAGAACAACATCCTCTCTAAATTTTGACTTAATAAGTTTGAATGCTTCATTCTGGGCCGGACCCCAAGAAAAAAAAGCGTCTTTTTTCATCAAATCCGTTATGGGCATAATTATAGATCCAAAATTGAAAATAAATCGGCGGTAAAAGTTAATAAATCCGACAAATCTAAAAATTTCCTTGGTGGTTTCGGGAGGTTTCCAATTCTCAATTACCTCTAACTTAGAAGGGTCCATTTTAATACCCTCTGTAGTAATGACAAGTCCAAGAAACTTGACGTGCTTTACATGAAATTCACATTTCCTTATATCTATCTGTAACCCAGCTTCCATAAGACGAGCAAGTACCTTTTTCACATGGTTTTGATGGTCTTCAAAGGTTTCACTAAAGATAAGTATATCGTCAATATAAGCTGTACAGAATTCGTCCAGATAGCCTTTCAATGTATCATTAATGTAATTTTGGAAAGAACTAGGAGCATTAGCAAGCCCAAACGGCATTACTAAATATTCATATAGTCCAAACCGGGTCCGGAAGGCAGTCAGGTATTCATCACCTTTGGCAATACGTAATCTGTTGAAGGCTGAAATAACATCTAACTTGGTAAAGAACTTGGCTTTCCTTAGAAGTGACAAAGTCTCTTGAATACGGGGTATAGGATACCGATTCTTGATTGTTATTTCATTCAAGGCCCTGTAATCCACACAAAATCTTAGGCCGCCTCCTGGTTTTTACAAATAAAACCGGTGAGGATGCTGGAGACGAACTAGGTCTAATGAATCCTTTTTCTAAATTTTACCTGATATACTTTTTTAAAACCTCAAGTTCCTCTCTTGACATACTGTATAATGGGCCCCATGGTGCCTCCGAACCTGATTTCAAGATTATACGATGATCACTTGTTCTGTGAGGAGGCAATTTATCAGCTTCGTCCTTGGAAAATACTGGCAGGTATTCGTGATAAATCTTTGGTAGCTTTTTCGATGGGTCAACCTTAGGCTTTTCCCTTAGAGCCTCCTCGATGTCCTCAATTGATATCGCCATGATAGTTTCTTTATTCTGCAGAACAGACTTGCTGAAATTCTCAGGGTCGCAGATCTCTGCTTGATTAATAGGGTCAAAATTTTTAGTAGAAGCCTCTCTTCGTAACCGGACATCATTTGGTGATAATGCGTGAACTACCCTTGACTGATTTAATATATGATTGACACAATTTCGGTCCTTGAACTGAATGGTCTCTTCGGCCCATCTGATATCAGGATTATGGTACTGAAGCCATGGTAGACCAAGAACAATATCAAAATACGCTAGAGTCGTCACGAACAACAAGATAATTTCTAAATGTCCACCTATGTTTAGTTCAACCTTTACCATATGTAGTATTTCACCAGATATGGACTCAGATCCGTCGAAAACTTTTAGGGTGCGAGGTCTCCTCAACGGGATTAGGGTTAAGTTATGGCTGCGCACAAACTTAGAATCTATAAATCCATATGCCGAAGCACCACTGTCAATGAGAGCGAGGGAAGATACTGGAGAAGAATTTTTATTACTAATTAAACAACTTATGACAAAGTGGCCTGTCTTCTCCCATGGCCTTCCCTTGACGGCTACGGATGATATAACTAAGTTTAAACTAGAGCTCCTTGGGCGACTTTTCAAGGAGCTGAGGCTTTTCCCGACTCTGTCATAAATCCCTTATCAAGTAATTCAACAGAGCGTCCCACAAACGGAGGACGTGACGGCTTTTTTGGACAATTCCAAGATTTATGCCCAGCTTCTTCACAATAGTAACAAAGGCCAAGTACTCGACGACGGTTTCTTTCTTCCTGAGATACTGAACCATTTCTTTGTAAGCTTGAGGCGGATAAATCCATCGGGTCACCAGCATCGGGAGCCACCTGGTTTGGACGCGGCTGATTGGGACTAGGAAGCGCCCAAGGGAGGCTAGGTGGCTGTCTGTTACCGTTGCGAGATAAAAAACTTGACAAGGTGCGTTGTCTGTTATCGATGTCCTGCAGTCTAGAAACTGCCTCATCAAAATTGAGATCATCGATATCTCTTTCGTGAACGAGAGCTTTCTTAAGATCGATGCTCATATTGTAAAACACCAGGTCTCGTAGTTGGAAAGAGTCGACATCATATCCAGCAATGGTTGCGTCCCGGCGTATTTCAGCGATCCAACTAGAAAATGGGCGGTTAAGTTGGAAGTTAGCATGTAGTCTATTGGCAGCGTCACGTTTAACATTGGGATCGCTAAAGATAATTGTAAGCTGCTCCCACATCTTAGCCAGAGACGCGAAGCTTAAGACTCCATCCTTCAGCCATGGCTGTAAATGAACCTTACTATTGGGCCCCAACTGTGAATAAATGTATGCCATCTTAGATTGCTCAGATGGGTAACAGGTGGCGTTCACATTAAGCTTTAGCATCACAGATTCTTTCCAAGAGGCAAAATCTTTCTTGTTTCCAGAGAAGGGCTCAGAATCACGTATTTCTGAGGTTCGCAGCATAGGCTCTTGGCTTCTTGATCCTAGTATGTCTACGAGCTTACCCAGAAGTCCCTCTGCGTCACGCGAAGACCTCTTATTGGTATTCTGCAAATTCCGACTCTCAAGTTCCTGGATGCGACTGTTGGCTTTATCAAGTTGATCTTTCTGTGAGATAAAATCGACATGGCGTTCGGATAATCTTTGAATTAAATCGAGCATCAGGGCAGGCTTGGCATTCACACCCTTAACAAATTGAGAAGGATCCGTCATTCCATTAACTTCTCTCAGCAATTGATCTAATTGATTGACTTGATCTGGAGGGTCAATTGCCATCTCAGACGACGACATGATGGGTTTGTAGAGAGTTTCGAGTAATGTCGAGCGCTGACGTGAATCTGGTGTGACTTGGGTGTGGACGTGACTTGGGCGTGGACGTGACTTGGGCGTGGACGTGACTTGGGCATGGACGTGACCTGGGCGTGGACGAGACTGATGGATTGATGTGATTAAGAACTACTGAGGATATGACGACTAATTACTTGGCTGGAAGTAACTGAAGATACAAGACTCGAAACTATCTCACTAAAGTACAAGAAGCATGACAATAAATACAACTTCCAGGCCCCCTGCATGTCAAGCCCCTTGCAAATACATGAAAAGAATAGAAATACAGAGGAAGATACGGAAGGCAGTGGAAGCTGCTGGAACCTTGGTGGCAGTTCAACAAGTCACATGACCTTCATATTAGCTAAAGCCCTTATGATCCCTGACAGGAATAATCACCACTTCGGCGCGGCGGAAGATACTGGGATGGTGACCATGAGCCAGACAGAGACTGTAAAGGTGGACAATCCACGAGCGCCATGAATCAACCCCCCAAACGAGGCGGAGAGCTGAGACCGATAATTGATCATGACCCGGGGTTGTTGATGAAACTTCCAGAAGACATTTACGTACCTCATCTTCACCTACGGAGAGAGGTGCGGGGATCGCTCGCAGTGAGCATGTAGGGGTGTTCAAGGGGACATCCAGTTGGCTAGTTGCGCAGGCAAGCTTAGTGCGAAAGAATATGTCTGCACGCTCAGTTGGGGTGCTGTATGTGACACCCTGAAAAAGAATTGGAGGGGGACCAAATCGACTAGATATCTTGCGCCAACCGACAACTTGATGGGCCTCCAGAATCGAAGACACGTTGCCTAATTTAGCTCGCATATGTTCCCGTTTGGCTCGTCTAACAGCTTTCCGGAAGTTTTTATGAGCCACGCTAATGAGGTCCTGGTCCCCGCTGTGGCGTGATTCAAGATATTGGCGGTGGTAGTCTGAGCATTCGTGATTCCAATAATCTTTGCATGGGACACACGCGGGCCTTGGCGGGTTAGCTGAAAGTAAGATTGCCGAGAGAGTGGCAATGCCTGATATAGTCACCGTGTCTAAGAGCTGAGGTGAGGGGTCTTCAAGAGGAAAGCTGGGAGGTGCGGTAGCAGAGAGCGCCTGGCGAAATACTTCGGCATTCTCGCTGTTAAAGTTGGGCAGTTTTAGCGGTGGATGGCGCCTTTGAGATGGCGAGAGCTGAACGAAGCCGGCGATTGTCTCGTGGTCAGAAGTTGAATGTGCCTCCGAAGCTACACGGGCTGAGAGTCCTTCCATGTTCGTGAGTACAAGGTCAAGGACATGGCCGGCACGATGGGTGGGAGCTCCGTAAGGCACTGCCGACCTCAGTGAATGAACGTCAATCCATTCGATGAGGGTGCTGACGCCGGACGAACGGGACACGTTGGGCTCCCACAGTTCGTGGTGAAGATTGAAGTCTCCCACAATTATGGTGATCGGTTTAACCGGCCATTGTAGGAGTGTGCATAGGCTCTTGGGCATGGGAGCTTGAGGCTGTCGGTAAACGTTGATGATCTCTATGAGGGGAGATCTCAGGAGACGAAGGGCAATAACATCGGGTGAGAGACCAGAATCTAATTGAACAGATCGGAGGTTTGACTTTTTGCGGACATAGGTCAGAACGCGCGGGCGCGCATTTTTCAAGTCCCGGTTAGGAGGAGTGAAGGTGACGTATGCAGGATGAGACTTGGTCACATTCTTGAGATTTATTGTTTTTGCCCAAGGCTCTTGAACAAAGATCACATCATACTTTCCCTGAAATGCAGCTTGCAAGAGAATGAGGTGAGAAGATCCACCACGCCCAACGTTTGCTTGAAGGAAACGGAGGCGAGGCGGGGGGGTGCTCCTGAAATAAGCTCTACTGCTCATGAGAAGTACTGTTGGAGGCTAGGCTGGTGACATGCTCGTCTAGGCCTATTTCCATAGATCCATCCGAAGCAGATGTTAATGACGGGAATCGGTTTTGGGTGGATGCAGGTGCACGTTGGGAAGAGGAGGAGGCTTCAATGGAAGGAGTTGGCGCGCTGGAGCTGCCTTCTAAGGTAGCGGTAGCACTAGCGGCAGCGGCAGCAGCCTCTGCGCGGCGTTCCTTTCGAAGGTTAATACAGTTACGAGATCGGAGTTCCGCAATCGTCTTTTCTGAAGGATTGATGAGTTTGCCCTTGAAGGGGCGGGGGCGGAGAGGGCACTTATGGTCGTCTGCGGAATGTGGCCCGAGGCAGTTGATGCATCGGCGTTGGTAGCAGCACTCACCACGGTGGCGAAGAGCGCCGCAAAGGGCGCACAAAGCTTGAGTGCGGCACCGAGAGGAAGGATGGAAGCCAAAGCACGCGTCGCACTGAACTACCTTTGGATTAGGAATGTAGCGTCGAGAAGGGGCGCTGTCAACGATCCGAAAAGTCGGCACCTCTTTTGGGAAGAAGATGACCGCTGTGTGCAGAGGATCATGACAATCTTCATGCAACGACCAGTGGGCGCCAGATGGAGCGACGCCTGTCTGAGCCTGGGCAATGCTTTTGACGTCATCAAGTGTGGTGGGGACCACGTTGGAGACCGGGTTCCAGATAGTGCGCGGGATACGCTTGACAACGTACCCGATGCGGTCCTCAATTTGAATGAGGGATCCAGAGAGAGACGCCTTTATCGAGTCAGCGTTATCCAACGCCAGTTTCCGCGATGTGTCGGACGAAAATGAGATGATGAATCCATTTGAGCTGCGAGAAACGGAGACTATGCCATCCTTGAGCCCAGGAACAATGCGAATGAAAGCAGCCTTGACTGAAGTTGCGTCTGCTCTGAGAAGTGGAGCTTCCTCCGAGAGACGAAAGATGGCTTTGAGGCCCGTAGTAGATGCAGCCTGTTTAGGAGCTGGCGTGTAAAAAGGACGGTGTTTTGCGTTGGGAGGGGCCGAGGACGACGCATGAGTAGGGAGATTTGTGGCAGGAGGGGCGGCGGCGGTCGCTGCCCAGCTTTGAGGTTGCTTTGGCATGGGAACGGGAGGTCGTGATGGTAAATTTTGGCTGGGCTTGGGAAGGGGATTCGCAGTCTTGGGTTGTCTTGGATTATCATGTCGCATAGGGTGCCCAGAGGCAACCGCAAGTAGAAACGCGTCTATTTGCTCGCGCACGAAGATTTTGATGAGAGGATCAGCCTCTTCAACAGCTGACCAGAACTTGTTGTGAAAATTTTGAACCCAGGTAGCTCGACCCTTTGCCACACGTTGGACAAGTTCGAGCTCATCAGCTACGCGCTGGGCCAAGGGAGGTGGGTATTGCGATTTGGCCATCGCGAGCGCAATGTCCAAACAAAATTGCTCTTAATCGGTATCGAATTAGAAGGAGGGTTGTGTATATGAATGTATTCAGGTAGATGACTTAGTGTTGCACGTTGAACCAAGTCAAGGATGGCGAAGGAAGGTAATTGTGGGCTAGTCTGCGCTCACGTGATATTTATATATCGCTATATCCTCTATAACACGATACTAAAAGTCCCATCAGAATGTATAGCATTACAGAGGTTTTACTGTAATAAGAATTGCACTACAGAAATGATAATAAATTCTGAGGTTTCTAACCTAGTCCAGGTCTCACCAATATTTAATTTATCGTGTAACCCAGTTAGTGAAAGATAGATTGAATATACTTGTTTGTTTGTTTGTTTATAGTGGTGTTTATTCGTGCTATGTAGAGTCCAAGACTATTACAACACTAGGGCTCCCCTCTGACCCAGGCCACACCTCCTACAGTGCTCCTATCCCCTTTTACCTCGAACCTAAGATCATTGATACATTGACCCATGACGGGTAGCCATTTAGCTCTGTAATTACCCGTAGAATTCAACCACCTTTTCTACGGAACCTTTTACTCAAAAAAATTTGAAAAAGAGCAGCCATGAAAACCGGTATGCGGGAAAAAGTCTCAAAAAACCTGCAACCCCAGCCAGGCGAGGCCTAGATACCAGAGCCACACGAGGTGCGTATCCCCATCTATATCTTTCTAATATCCCATAATCCAGATATCCTCCTTATACCGACACCACCAGCGCTCAGGTAGCGGTGCTCTTTCCTCGGGAGACAGTATAATGCCAAAATATCTGTAAACTGTGAGAATTCATCTTGGTAAAAAGGGCGAACTTAGTCTGATCGATCACCACCGTAACGGGAGCTGGGTACGCTCCGGAATCTCATCTGGGTGACTTTTCCTCCGTGACTAAGTATTGAGTGTTTCTGTTGGCTCTGAAGATAAACTCCAGGTTCGTAGGGGACACCACGTACAGGTAGAAACGCCGTCTTTGCCCCCCGATTTAATATACTTGAATACGCATACCATTAACGATCAAGTCGCAGACTTACAAGTTACTGATGTGCATCTCTGCTTATTGTGCTGCAATATGACAGAAGACCCCTTGATTTCGCTGCAATTTTAAGGGACCCTGCTGGCTGTTATCCAGTTAGCAGGAAAGGCAAGGACAGATTTACCAACTTCATTGTATACCTAACAATCTACTTGTTAACAGAACACATAGAGAACCGGCAACTAGCCAGTGTCATAGGGTCAGAGCCCCCATTTAGCGTGATTCGGCCTAAGCCAGATCAGGATAGTATTAGTCAGGGATTTCCTGGTAATTGTCACGCTGATCCAGAAGTTTCTAGTACAGTACAATGTCGCTATAGCAATGTGGGGCAAAACTTAACCAAGGCTCCCGATTGGCCAATTCAATTGAATCCTCTAATCGGGAGCCTTGGTTAAGTTTTGCCCCACATTGATATAGCGAGATTGTACTGTAACCTGAAGGAAGCTACGAGAAGGAGCTGGATTAATACAGCAGTTGTATTTAACGAAGTTTGATTCTGTAGTGTGGTTGTTTCAGATAACGAAAACTTAGATCTTATTTAGTAGTCCTTCTGTGTCAATACACGTTTGACTGCCCTATCACAGCCAGTTCTTATAAGTACCCGACCAAGTGGCGTGAATATCCAAGTGGAATTCATGGCTGGCAAAGTCGAACTCTTCACTCTCAAGCGGTGCCGGCTGCAAACGCCCAGTATGTTCGCTTATCTGGAATAGCCAAGAAGAGTCGCAACTCATTTGAAGTTGGAGGCCCGCAACGTACTCTCGGTCGATGGCTCCTCAGCCTGTCAATAATTCTCATCAACAAGACCCGGACCCAACCAACCTTAAGTCTCACACCCAGATAACTTTTCAATTGGAGCCCTTTTCCTCCGGAAACCATATGAAAAAACCGTATTATCGTCTACCTAGATAAACACCCATACATACGCTCCCGATGTTATGGACATCCGACGGAGGATTTAAGTCGAGGAGTACAAATTTGGGAAGGCAGACATAACATACTGTTCACTTTTGGGTAGGGGCCTGGAAGAATCTCTACAAGAAAAAGATGGACGGGTATTAAGATGCAGGAGAGGAAGAAAGGGGTTTTTAATAGGGAACCATAAGGAATTTCGGCTGCGATAGATTGAGCGTATGTTAGAGCAACGTTTGAAAAAGTGCCGCCAACACTATATATACTGGGGGAAATCGGATTTTTCTAAACCACCCTGTGTTCGAGACTGCCGGCGCTCCTTCAGCTGCCAAAATACAGGGTCGCGGGGGTAATACTTTGCCCGCATAAAGTGAGCTCTGCCACTTTATGCTGGCAAAGTATTACCCCCGCGTGTCACAGGGCTGAAGCCTGACCCTAGTTAGGCTAATGCCTAACCACATAATAATTAATTAGCCGAGCTAATTATGCATAATACCTATTGTTAATTTTATTAATAATGGGCCGAGAGCGGAACCTAGCAACATCATCTTATCCAGGAATATAAACAAAACAAATTGACAACCTCAACCGAGTCATACAACATCCTGGAAGAAGATTCAATTATGCTTGCAATTAGGTACTCCTTGAACAACTAATCTAAGCTCCATTATGATTTAATATAATGTAATGATGGCAATGGAAATAGAAGGAGATGAGGGAAGAAGTCATAAGTTTGGACTGGGAGATTTTATTTCATTCGATTTGGTCATCAAGAGAAACAAGATTCTCGAAATGTAGATAAATAAGAGAGAAACTTCTTAGATTACTTTCCTCTTCACTTCAAGATTTTCTTGTATACAGCTCTGAGTATAGTTTGAATAAAACCCTGCTTTAAGACCCTCACACCGCGACCCTTTACATTCGTGGAACGGCACCAACCCAGTCAATCGTCTCTTGTTTCAGGGTTTCCCGGTCGAGGAGTCACATCTGAATTAACTGTTGTGGAGGACAGCTGGTAATTGAGAAACCAAGGGATCAATGACCCGGGAAAAATGGTCGGAAGATGGAACTAGCCAGGGGAAATTTCATGGGGCGTGGGTGGGGAAAGGACATCTGTTGCGTGCTGTGCCCATCTAAGGGTTGGTCACAAGGACCATCCCAGCCTAAACTTGAGCATGGGTGCGTATCGGCATCCGGGTGCGGAGGGTATCCACGGACCGCCGGAAAAGAGGAATGCCGTCTTCGAAGGCCGGACGGCAATGGAAGCGCTCCATCACCGCTCTCAGGAACCGAGGGTGTTGGGGGATTCGCTACTAGGTCTAGTGGAGGAACTCAGGGCTACGGGGAAAGGAGTTGGGGGGCGTTACGAGGGTTGCGATGGGGACTGCGAGTTGCGTCATACTAGGGGAACCACTGTAGTATTTAGTAAGAGGAGTGGCCGGTATGTAGACTCCAAGAAAATTTATTATCTTTATTTGGTATCCGATTTGTTCGTGAATAACGACCTTCTAAGCGATCCCCTTACAACATCTACTTAGTTGGTATCTTTCGGGAGACTGACGCGTCGGGTAGCCATAGATAGGCTGAGCTAACCGGTATAGGGTCTTTAGGATTGTGTGCTGTCCGCCGGCACGACGTTACAAGTAATCAAAAAAATTACGAGTTACGCAGTTAAAAATTGGTCGAAGAAGGAAGTTATGTAGTCTATTATTAAATTTGATACTTTACATGTAGAGCCTGTTCTACAAGGCTGTGTGAAGAACGCATAATTCGACTCTTCGGAGATATTTTACCAACTCATACAAGTTTTGTAAGAAAAAATCTTTTCTTATGTTGAGCTGTGTTTGATACCTCTTATACTTGCTCTTAAGTATAAAGCCATCATCAAAAAACTGTCATATATATCGGGCACTTGAGCTAAGGTGCCATTCTTTTTCTATCACCACATAATTGAGTCGTTATATTGACAGTGAAAATCAGCGTTTACGTTTAAAAGCCCGCGAATATACCTGAGCTTATGAATTTAAACGCGCCAAGAAATGTAGAGCTTAGACGGACTGGTGGAGTTGAGCCTTGCCCATCAGTAGCAATTCAATTTTGTATAAAGGGGATCGATTTTCTAATATGAAAACGATCCCGCTAAAGATCATAAGAGCAAGATTTTCCTTGTCTTACTGTCCAAAGGCACACAGTTAATCGTTAAAAAGCTACATGAGATCGCTTTATTTAATCACCTACTGGATTTACCGTCTATCCGCATGGTTATAAACGGTACCTCGACATCCTCACCTGTTTGGTCTTCGACTACAACATCAAAGATTACACTTTTTTGGTGATCTGGAATAGGTTTCTTGGAAACGTGTGCGACAAGCTCACTAAGCTTTAGATTGTAACGGTCTTTTAATTTTGAACTTGGGAAAAAGCTTGCATAGAGCAAACTTACCCCCGAGCTCAACATAGTGATAGTAAGACCTTTTTGATCCATGAAGTCGATGAGCTCCTTCAGAGTTATATCGTCTACTTCAAAGCGGTCCCAGATTTTGTCGATAGCTACATCTCCGTCACGGCTTTTGTATACAGCTTTTGGGCTAGGCATCGGTTCTGAGAACCCAAAAAATGGCAAAGCTAAGTTGATAAAGCCATTCTTGTATTGTTCAATGTCTACCTTGCCATCTATAATTTTATAAAATTCGAGGATCACAAGTCCTGTGACGAGAGCGGTAGTAGTGGCAATTGCAGGTATGATTTTTCCAGCAATAAATTTGGTCTTGTGTCTATCTGCAAGCTCAATTTTGTAGTTCTCAGCTCGGAGATTACTTGCAGCAGTAATAAAATCGATATGAAAGTTGGTATCATCATCTTTTTCAAACTCAACAGCAGTGAGCTTGAATCCAGCCAAATTTTTTGGGCTGGGTAGCTTCTTGAGAGTTTCAGAAAAATCGTTGCTATCATTGAATGTCGAATCATTGGCGTTGGGATCCTATATTCGTTAGAGCCGATAATTCTAAAAAGCAATTAACTTACGGGTTCACTATCATCGACTTGGATCTTGACTGCCGCGTTCGGACTAAAATCGGGAATTATCGTATTGTCTAAAACCTTATGGATCGTATTCGCGTCTAAGTTTTTCGTATTTATTCCGTAATTATAAGCGTGGAGATGGGCACCAGCTACGACAAAGGTCCAATGAAATTCGTTTTTTGGATCGAACTTCAAGGGATCTGGGGCTCTTTTGGGGCCAGACCAGAACGGCTGCCCGCTAGATGTTGTTGAGTCTTTAGGGAAATTGTAAAGTAATTGTTGGATAGCATTGTTAAATTGCTTTTCGAACTGAATACGAGCCCACTTGATACAATCCTCGACACCCAGAGGCTTTTCTTCAACCAAAAATTCAAGAATTGTCTGGAGAGATGCTTTCTCACTGTTACCTTGCTTAATAGCTTTCTCCAAATAGTTAGACTGAGTAAGATACAAGTTGACCAGCTCAGCTGGTTTAACAAAATATGACTCAAATAAGTCACGAGCCCAAGCAATTGTGTGCTCGATCTTGTTAGGGAAACTTCTGAGGGTACACATTGGGAATGATTGCTCAGGGGGATCTTGCGAGCTTGAATATGATTCAGTAACCCGAGGAATAACAACCTGGGTATTTCCTTTGGTACCGAGAGTGCCGCTCTCTAACAGAGGTTTTTGGAAGAAAACACAGCGCTGGTCCACATATCGACGGGCATCCACATTATCGAGGGCATTAGTTACTCCGTCTAGTCCATACCAAAATTCTTCATTAAATATATGTTCAGTATCTTGGCCAACTCGGTCACGCAATGCAACTATGTGGTTGATAAGGTCTGGATTCATGATTTGGACAGCAGAAGCAGCCCTGTCACTTTTTAATTGGCCAACATCTGTAGGTCGGAACAGAAACTGCCGATTCAAGTTGCTCTTCTCAATAGAATCCATGTCCGTAACAGTAATTTTGGAGTTAGAGCCAGAACTAAGACCAATCATAGCCCAATTTTTCAACATTTCACAGCCAATTGCACCGGCACCAACAAGAAACTGATTGGTGGTTGATATCTTCTTCTGGAAATCAGACCCGAATACCACGATCTGACCATCATATCTGGAGTTTAAAGGTTTACATGATTCTTTGGTTCGGACTGAATTTTGACAGAGCGATTCTAAAGAATCAAAATATAGCCATTGATTAATTGGCGTAAATTTTCCAGAAACAGCCTTCAGAACTTCTTGTGCTGCTAAGCCTCCAAAAAGGGCAGCCATGGGATTTAAATCACCCTGAGCTTGGAAGCTGAGCTCTCGAAGTAATTTCTCATCGAATTGCACATCCAATTTTTGTCGCGCAGCAAATGCTTTCGATGATTCGATGATGGTTAATGCATCATCTTCATCCATAGGCTTAGGTAAACGATTAAGTTGTTCTACGAATGCGTGGATGGCTTGAATACCTATATGAAGCTGTTGAGGGCGGTCAAACTTAGCCCAATCAGAAATTAGGAACTCAGGTTGGTTAATTGATTCAGAGAGAGGTTTGAAATCAATTATTTTTGGAACCTTTACTTGAGTAAATATTCCACCCCTTTTATATTGGCCTAGTCCAGAGATGTCTCCAATAGAAAAGGTGTATGGGCCTTTTACGGTGACTTTTCGTGGCTCGGCAGAGTTTAAAGGTTCTAGACCGACAAGCTCAGTAAACGTAACGAAGTCACCATCTTCTAGACCATGCCTTGTTTCATCTAGAGCCGATACAAGCCCATCTTCATTTATTCCAGCAACGATTCCACTGATAGGAGCCTCTCCAGTGGGATCTGTAACTTTAAAACTCTTGCCAAAATCGCAGAAAATATATCCGAATAGGCCAAATGTATCGACTACGACAAGATATATGCCTTTGTGATGCAGGTATTGAGCGATGATTAATTGATCCTTCAGAGGAGTGTTAGTGAGAACAACTACTTGATATTTATCAAATTGAGAAAGATCAGATGTCAAGCTACGCCGGATTTGTCAGCGAACATTAAAAAATAGCGCAAGTGAGTTTCCTTACGATGAGGAGGAATGAATTGAGACGGGGGTGTATGCGTTTAGTTCAGCAACACGTGGAGAGGTGACAAGATCTCTTGGTTTACCAACATCTTCAGGCCGCAAGAAAAACTGTGAGGAGAGGTCGGCGATAGCTGCTGGGGTTGGGTCGTAGAGAGTGAGACTTTTCACGCCAGCAAGGGCAATGTTTTTTGCGATTTCAACCCCTAGACCCTTGAGACCGACAATCAAAACATTAGAAGCGCTCATACGCTTCATTGCCTCGTGTCCAAGAACATACAGTTGTCGGCTGTAGAGAGATTCATCGATTTCGGTGAGGGGCTCAGGAGACTTATCAACCTGCATCTTATCTCCCATCTTGCTTTGCCTGAGATCCTACCGAAATATGTTAATTTCGAGCCTATTGAGCGAAGCTAAAATTTATGGCTAGGCTTGTAGAGAAAACGGGTTATTCCGACTAACAGTTGTTTTTATCTTTCTCGGGATATCTGTATTCAGCGCTGGGGATAACTCGCGCTTCCCAAGCCTACCCTCACCCCTTGATGTCTCCTGAAACGAAATTGTGGCGTCCTGACGCAAAAGTCACTGTTGGCTTAGTGTAGATCGACAGCGAGATCTTGAATTTTCGCATAAAGCAAGTTAATTTGTTCTTGACTTGCTGGAATCAAGAAGGTATGTTGGACTTTCGTACAATGCGAATAGTATTGAGTAAAGTGAGTGTAACTGATGACCCTAGTAGCTACCCTGTTTCAATTTCAAAGCTCATTAAACTAGACTACTACATTCGGCCACGTGATAATGACACACTAAGCTACGTTTCAAAAAGACAAAGGCAATAATACTTCTGATACATTTTTTTTTTTTTTTTTTTCCTATTATCCTATTTCGGCGCCTGAAGGCCCACGTAGGTATTTTTCGGAAGATACGTATTCTTTGTTATAGAACGACTCATTTTGACGTTTGGAACACTCATACTCAGATTTCATTTGCAGATACCACTACGAGAATAACGCCTTACGACATGTACCCTCTTCCGTGAATACCCACCACAGGGAAAAGCGAGAAAAACCTGTGGCTATCTGAGCATGCTTTCGTCATTCTACGAATACAGTATCACCGCGAGAGAAGTGGTGTGAGGGTCTTGCTGGATTCGAACCAGCTTTCTCCTGTCTCAAGTGGGGCATGTGTCCAATCTACCCAGACTCTACTTGGGAGAACGGCCTGGACGGTGTACCACTGCACCATCCGACCCCTTCTGATACATTATTCACTAAGATAACTTGAAAAATTCTTCCATGCCCGATCCATCCCTCAACCATCTCTAGAATCTCTGCCGCAATTTGGTTTTCCTGTTTTTCTTCATCGGCAGACTCCAAAATGCCTCCGGTGAGGAAAAATTAACCACTAATGCCGACTGCCATTGTGTTATGCATTCAAGGATGACGTGCAGTATAAACAAAGCTTAAGTCAGTAGGTGCCTCTTAGAGCAAGAATGATACACGGCAATATGTAAAGTGGAGGTGTAGTTCATGATAGCACAGGTAGTGTATACTAATATCAATAAGCCTAACCTCCCCCTGTCCGCCCACCCCCCCTTCCCGCCACCCTAAATTCGTCTGCAAATTTTGCTATCCCACAAATAAATTGCCTTGTTTCCACCCAAACTTCTATCAATATGAGTCAACGTGAGAATTCCATTCGTGAAGCCATTGAAGCTTTAGAAAGTAATTCAAATTTAACTGTAAAGGCCGTGGCTACCGCGTATTCTGTACCAAGAAGCACACTTCGTGATAGACTCACAGGTAGTGTCCCGCAACAAATAAGTCAACAAGGAGTGCAGCGGTTGACGCCTAATCAAGAGGAATTTCTTGCTGAGTGGATCCTTGATGTGGATGCTCGAAGGTTTCCCCCTTCGCACGCGAGAACACGAGAAATGGCTTCTCGAATTCTCAGTATGAATAAAGGTACTGATCCACTCGGGAAAGATTGGATACCAAAGTTTATAAAACGGAATCCTAGAGTTGCATCTATTGTCGGCCGACGGATTGAGAGTTTACGAGTTGCTGGCACCAATCATACAGCCTTAGAAATTTTTTACAAATTATTCAAAGAGGTTCGAGATCGGTTTAACATCCAGACTGGTGATATCTGGAATATGGACGAGCAGGGACTTGGACTTGGTGTTTGTTCAAACACTAAGGTACTATCTTCTTCGAAGAAGACTTGTACGTTTGTTAAATCACCTCAGAATCGCGAGTGGGTTTCTGTTCTTGAGTGTATCCGTGCGACAGGCAGAATTATTAAGCCACTGATCATTTTCAAAGGGAATTGTCTTCAAACGTCATGGTTTGAAGAAAATACCCCAGATTGGACTTTTACAACATCAGAAAACGGATGGACAAGTAAATTGATCGCTTTGGGATGGTTAACTGATGTGTTTTTGCCTCAAACAAAGCCTGATGGAGGCCACCCTCGGATGCTCGCCATGGACGGTCACGGAAGCCATGTGGATGTAGATTTCATTTGGGAGTGTAAAAGGAATAATGTTGAGCTTGTGTTTCTTCCACGTCACTCTTCACATGTGCTTCAGCCACTAGATCTTGGTGTTTTCTCCCCCTTGAAGTCTTGTTACCGAAAAATTATCACAGATCTCGCTCATCTTGATAACGCCGCGCCTGTCAAGAAGCAACGCTTCCTCAGCGCCTACAATCAGTCCAGGATTGAGGCTCTTACTGAAAGAGTAGTACGTAGTGGCTGGACAGCATCTGGTCTTGTCCCTTGGAATCCTGACAAGGGTCTTAATTCATCGCAGGTAGCTCAACCCCCGGAGACATCTCCAAAGAGACTATCCACACCACCTCCATCTGCTCTAAGGTCTGGAACCACTCGAATAGATATTACAACACCTAGCAATTCGAGGGAGCTACTTAAGACAGCACAAAGTCTAAAAAAAAGGAAGGAGGACGGTGAATGGATGAGATTAATTAGTAAAGCAGGCAAGGCCATTTCATTAGGTAATGCTCAACGAGCTCGCGATCAAGAGACAATCCACACGCAGGAATCTCACATCAGACAGCTATCCTCTAAATCTTCACGTAAAAGAGTAACAGTTGACCCAAATACTCGCTTTACTTCAATCGAACAGATCAAGCAGGCAAATCTGAACAGAAGGCACACGAAGAACTACTAGCATCCAGAAAACCCGAATTGGAGGCTAAAAAAGCGGCAGTGGCAATTTTAAATACATCTCTGGAGGCCTGTCAATTTGAATGGCAATTGTAGTTGATTTGTAGACTTTATAATAAGGATTTGTCGGCTTGGTGTTGATGCGATTTTCCAAATTTGGGGTGGCGGACAGGGGGAGGTTATGCTTACTTGTACTTATTGAAGGAACGGCTTGCCACAAGGAAAACATATACAGTAGAACCCCTCTTAGCTAATAGTGGGTCCCGGTATAAATGTTGAAAAGATTCATTGTAACTTGGACTTTTATATTTGCAACACATACCCTTACAGGTCATTTTCCGTGCAGGGGTAAGTATTGCAAATATAAATGGTATAATTTCTATGAATCTCTCCAGTAATTATACCGGGACCCACTATTAGCTAAGAGGGGTTCTATTGTACACATAGCATCATTCGTAATTATACACACATACTTACATTTCATCCGGATCTTAACTTCTCCATATTTAGAGTCTTTCTGACACTGAGAAGTGTCGATGATATCACGTGCTCTTCTAGACTTAGCAAAAAGTCAAAGATTGAGCAAAGCCCTTGGACATCCTTTGTAAACATAAATATTATCCGAATCGAAGACGAGATGGAAAAGCATGAGATAGTGTTACAGGCTACGCCTGCAACTAAACAAGCAGGGATAAAATCAGGACCAATAATGATGATGCATTACAACTTCATTGGTTGCTGTGGTGATATTATATGCTTACCGAACCTGTATATTAATATTGTAGCATCAGCCAGATAATTCCTCAATATGTAGGGAATTGTCCGGGTTATGTTCTACTGTGGCAAACATCCAAAATAGTTTATCTCTAAGGTCCAGGCTTCTGCTATGATCTTGAGTGGCAATTATATATTTAGAACTACATTCGTATCTCGAGGATAGATTTAGATATTGATGTCATACTTTGGATTATCTTAATCATCCGCTAATGTAATTAATTATAGACCTGAGATTTGTGAGGAGTTAAAAGGTTGGACCAGAGGACATTAGATGGAGGAAAAAGCAGAAGTTAATCTTTTATCCTATTCTATTAATTAGACAATTTTACTTGACTTGTTTACTATTAATTCATAGTATAAATACAACAATAAAGTCAATCAGAAATAGACAGTATCTCGACACCATACCTACTTTGTACGCGTTTTGGTGCCAGCCTATCACACATAGCAGAACTATCCAGTGAACAGTTGGTGAAAAGAATAGGAAGAGAAGAGGTTATTGGGGCAAGGCAGATGGGAAACGGGCAAGTAAAAGTATACTTTACCGGGTAGGAGACCCAGCAAAAGATGATGAAGCAAAGGGAGTGGACAGAGAAGCTCTCTTCTACAGCTCATGTAGCAATGCCAAGCTACCAACTCCTTGTTCATGATATACTGTTCTCTTTCGACCTTGCGGATCGCGAGCAGCTAATGGAGCTGATGCAAACGAACAGTGAATATCTACAGGGCATCACAATTCACAAGGCAGGTTGGTTAAAAGGACACCGAGTACCGGGGAAAAAGTCCGACTCTATCATTCTCTGGTCTGATAGGGCAGAACAAGCAGACGCGACAATTTTGAAGGAAGTGATGTGGAAACTCGAGCTGAAAGCAGCAGAAAGTTACAGGTCGGGATTCCGGCTTATCCAGTATTTCAATTACTAAAATTATGGCCACATCGCTAGGAATGGTAAAGCAGCCGCTAAGTGTGGTATCTGTGCAAGACAGCACAGCACCCGGCAGTGTACCGGCAAACCCGATGAACGATGCTGCAATTGCGGCCCAAAACATCAAGCATGGGAGATGAACTGCCCCATCCGAATAACAGAAAAAGCCAAAACAAAAGCAAATCGGATACACGACTCTGGCAGATATCTGGCACCAGAAGAATGGTCAAGAGAGCACACCAACGATTGGCATATTGTCGGTAGCTCAAGAACAACAACCTCAGCAGCGGCAAAAACCGCGGGAGCTACTGCAAAGCCCGTAGAATCAAGGCGGGCCGGAAGACCCCGAAAATTCTCAGTCGATCGATAGAGGGTGATTTATCGTTGAGACGGATGAATAGTCAGATGGACAGATGTAGGAAAAAAGAGAGAAAGCTAAATTGAAAACGTGTAGTGATTTTGTAATTCCTGTAGGCAAATAAAAGTGTGAAAGGCAAACACTAAAACACAGTAGAACAAAGGATAGTGGCCGAAATACTGTCTATTTTCTACATGAGAGCTAACTAACGTACAAGCAGGCCTTTAAGTATTAGTTATTCCTGTTCGCCTACCTCAGATTAGAGTTTTTGATAATCCCCTAATTTCGCGTAATTTACTTGAGTAGGCTTGTTTAATTTTGGAAGCACTAGTACTTGTGGGCACTAACACGATCGTCTTTAACACCCCTGTTATTTAAGACAAAGGCGCAGCCCGTGACATTACTCTCCGGTTTTCTCTTTTTTTTTTTTTTTTTTAGCGTGAAATGCGGCCTTGCTTCTTAGTTCCTGTTCGAGCTCCTAGATCCTCACCGACATCGTCACCCTTTCCGTATTTAGTTTCAAAAATTTCCAAAGCCTCTGTCTCCTCTAGATTAGCGCGTGGTTCCCAGTTAGGTTCTTCAAACTGTTTCCATTTAACCAAGACCTCTCTGCGAAAACCTCTGCCCCGACGTTTTCTTTCAGCTCTCAAAATTCTCTCGATAACTTGTTCTTCTTCACCGTTATCATTTATCAGTGGTGGTGGTTGTTTATCATTTGAGATTTGAGATGGTAATGGATCTTGAGGGTCGCGTTTTAGAAGTTCGACGTGGAACTTTGGCCAGATTCCCGAAGCAACATCTAACTTTACTACATGTGGGGAGACCACTTCCGTTACACGATATTTAGAATTTGCCCAGGAAAGTTTTTTCGACAATTGAGGTGTTGAAATATTTTTTAGGTTTAGCCATACAAGGTCCCCTTTTTTATATCTTTCTTGCGGTTGTCGTTTTAAGTTTGCGTAAGATTCCATTCTTTGCTGAGCTATTGCCATTGCGGCTTGTGCATATTCTTGGGCCTCAACGAGACGTTTAACGAAATTGTGAGCCCTTTCTTCTGGTTTTGAGCGACGTTTAGTTGAGATTGGAACTTGTTGAACAGGTTCTGCATGGTAACCGTGCGACAGAAAAAATGGGCTTAAACCAATTGTGGTGTCCCTGTTGTTTAGGGCTAACATTGCCGATGGCAACATTGATGGCCATTCGTACTGCGAGTATGATATGAATGCCCTTAAATATGCCAGGACTTCCTGGTTCATACGTTCAGTGCTACCATCAGTTTCAGGGTGGAAAGCCGTTGACATGCGCTGATCTATGTTTACTAATTTGCAAAGACTTCTCCAGAAATTGCCGGCCCAGTTTGATCCGCGGTCGGAGGTTATGTGCGAAGGAAATCCATGAAAATGGTAATGACAGTTTACAAATATTTTTGCACACTCTTCTGCGGCCATAGAGTTTGTAGCTTCAAGGGTACAACTCTTGAGTAATCTGTCCGTGATTACCATCAAGTATCTGGGTTCTTGGGCAGACTTTGCTGGCAAATCTGTCATAAAATCTATCGACAACTCCGAGTGGAAACGATCTGGAACTGGTAGTGGTAACAGCAACCCTTTTTTCTTCTCCCTCCAAACATGTGATCTCCCACAGACGTCACAGTTTCTACAGAATACTCGCACCATTGATGATGCGCCGGGCCAAAAGAAATTACGTGATAGTATTGCGTACGTACTATCACGACCTGGATGTCCAGTTATATGAGAGTCGTGCGTCTTTTGAATGAGTGCTGTTTGGAGAGGTTCCCAATTTGGTATCCAGATACGTTTTCTAAAACGAAGCGCACCTCTTTCATCGAAATCGCATTCGGATATTGCAACCTTTAATTTCAACTCGCTAGGGAAAGTTCTCTTATCGCTCTTGACAGATTGATAGATAATATCAAGGCTATGGTCTTCGACGCAACCTCTGTCCCATAATGATTGTAGCTCAGAATCGTGGAAAATTTTACACCCTTTTGGTACTATTGACGCTGGATGGGAAGGTAGTGATTGGCTTCCTAGAATAGAACAATTTGTTATTTGGTCCAGGACAAATTTTGAACTTTGAGAGAATGGACCGATCCACGCGTTTTTAATCAACTTCATTTCCCTAGCCTTCAATCGTTCATCATTCTCATCATGCGGCATATCTTGTTCCCTTCGAGAAAGAGCATCTGGCCGGGCTGAACACTTACCGGCTCGAAATCTTAATTCAAAATTGAATTGAGAAAGCGTCTGACTCCAACGGACTTGCCGTTCTGAGAGTTTTCTTGATGTCATAAAATATTGTAAATTCTTGTGGTCGGATAGGACTAAAAAAGGTTCTTTTAGTCCAACTAATTCACCACACCATACTTCCAGAGCAGAAATGACGGCTAAGAGTTCTTTATCATGAATTTCATAGTTACACTCTGCCGGACTTAATTTTCTGGAATAATATGCAACTGGACGTAGTATGTTGTGATGGTCAAACTGAGATAAACATGCCCCTAACATATACCCTGAACAGTCTGCTTCGACTACGGTTTGGTTTTCGGGGTCGTAGAGAGCTAAGACTGGAGCTGTGACAAAAAGTTCTTTTAAAAATTCGAATGATTTTTGATGCTCTTCAAGCCAAAAAAATGCATGGTCTTTTTTTGTAAGATTTAATAGTGGCTGAGCAATTTCACTAAAATTTGGAATAAAATCTCGATAAAAGTTTGCGAACCCGAGGAAACTTCGCACTCCTTTTACCGAAGTTGGCGGTGCCCACGATTTAATTGCTTCAACCTTTTTTATGATCGACTTTTATTCCCTCACCCAAACTTATGACAAATCCAAGGTATTTTGTCTCCTTAACAGCAAACTCACATTTCTTTGGGTCTAATTTTAGATCAGCTTTGCTTAGACGCTTGAATACTGCATGCACTATATGCCAATGATCCTTTAAATCACCTGTTGTGTAGATTAGTATATTATCGAGATATGCGGTGCAGAATACATCAAGATATTCTCCTAATGTCTCGTTAACAAATCTTTGGAAGGCTGCTGGGGCTCCCTGGAGGCCAAATGGGGTAGCAAGCCATTCATAGGAGCCGAATCTAGTACGAAAAGCAGTTTTTTCTTCGTCCCCTTCACGAACTCTTAACTTGTGGAAAGCAGCACGGACGTCTACCTTGGTGATCCAAGTCGATTTTGATATTGAACGCAATGTCTCTCGGATAAGGGGCAATGGGTATCGGTCTTTCTCTGTTATCGCATTCAGGGCACGATAGTCTACACAAAAACGTAGCCCACCACCAGGCTTTTTCACAAATAATACAGGAGCGCCTGCTGGAGATGCACTAGCCCTTATCCAGCCCCTTTCAAGATGATCGGTTAAAGTTTTCCTTAATACCAGGAGCTCGTCTCTGGACATATTGTAAAGAGGACCCCATGGAATCGGGCTTTCTCTGCCTTTTTGGTCCTTACATAAGTTAATTTTCATGTCTGAGGGTCGGTGTGGCGGGAGAACGTTTCGATCGTCTTCTTTGAAAAGCTCGGCCCAGTTAATTATTTCTGGAGGAAGCTTCCCACGGATTTCGTCTAGCGACTGTTCCGATTTGAATTCGAGGGCTTTATTAATGTCGTGCATAGAAATAGCGAAGATTTGATGATTATTATCGCTTTTCACGGTTTCCAAGAGTCCTATGAATTCGGATCCTTTTACACAAACAGCTGTAGCAATAGCTTGTACTTTTTGTCGTACTTTTGCCGGAGCTTTATTCTCATACCAGCCAACTTCCCTGACCACTAAACCATGCTTTTTCGAGCCAAAGCGAAGTAGTCTCTTTCTAGAGAGGTATACCACATCGTTATGCTCCATCCACGGCTTGCCAAGAATCACATTGTAAGCTAAATCTTGAATGACATACCCGTAAACTCTTTCATGTCTTCCATCTATATCAAAGTCTGCAAATGTAATTTCATCGATTACTCTTTCTTGTCCGTCATCTTCGGCTAATTGAAGATTCCTTGGGGATATGTTGATGCGCGGGAGGTTGTTCTCAATCACAAGTTTTTTTGAAAAGGCTACAAAACATAGACATCCAGTGTCAATTAAACATTTTGTGTAATAACTAGAATTAACTTGACAATTTATTAGGAAAGGACTACCATTCATCTTGCATAAAGCTCTTTTAACATGCTCCTTTGAAAAACCCTTATGCCCCTGAGTGCAACTATGCTCAGGGGTTATTCTTCCCCCGAAAACAACTCAACATTGCCTTCATCGATTCCTTCATCGTCATTAATAGCCGGAGTTTGAGGGTTAGCATTTTCACCACTTTTCACGTGTGCCAGAGACGCTGGTCGTTTAGCAGGACCAAATTTTGGACAGAACCGCGTTGGGTGTCCTGATTGCGCACAGCGGACGCACCGTCCTTCGCCAGAGAGCCTTTTAAATTCATCCGTCGACCTCCACTTGGCGGGCGGTTTTCGATTGCTTTGTTTTGGCAAATTCCCACTTAAAGTACTGATTACGGCCTGAGCAATTTTTGCAGTATTGACACCCCCCATCTTCGTATCACCATCTGCGTCAAGCTCTGAATGTGAAGGGCGTGATTGAGTTTCTGGAGCGAAGTTTCCTTGCGAGGCGTTTAGCGGAAGGTACCAAGTCTTAATCCCAGAGCAACCTTTGGGGCGGTATTCTGGCGTATTTTCGAGTCTCCCAGCTACTCTTTTAACTTTAAAAATCCACTTGTCGTAGTTATCTTCGGGTAAGGATTTATTCAACAGCAACCTATTGAGTGGGCGATTTATGCTGTTTTCGAGTAAAGATATTTTCATATCATCGGCCATCGTGATATTACCGCACTGGGTCAACTTGAACTCAAAATCCTGCAAAAACTCATGAAAGTACTGACAGGGACCCATACGCATCCTTTGAAGTTGGCTCCTAGAAGTTTGCCGAGCTTGCTTATCTTCGTATTGCTCGGTGATAAAAGCCAGGAACGCTTGCCAATTATGGGACCCGTCAGGGCCTCCAGTTTGATACCAGTGGGATATCCTTGCCTGTCTTTCTGTTGGGATTGAGTTGAATATATTGAAGCAAATTGATCTATTTGAACCCAAAAGCAGTCTATCTTCCTCAATTTTTACTCGCAAGCTAAACATGTGGGCGCTAAAAGAGGAATAATTTCCATCCCACGTAGGCCATTTACTGGCTTGTTGAAGATTTACTGAAGGAGGAATCGGCTGTACAGGAGGTGGTGGATGTGAGGGATTTCGGAATTGGCTGAGGATTTCTTGGGCTACTTTTTCACTGATAGCTTTAAATAACTCGGGTGGAAGATTCGCTAATGTATTAAACTCAGACTGTTGCTGAGTATGGCCTAGTTGCTCCTGGGGGTTCGATGACCCGCTCTGTTGCTCTAGAGGCGCTCGTTGATCGTTGCTACCTAGATCCATCTGGTCCTGATCGCGTGACGTGGCCATGCTTTCAGTAGAGTAAAGCGAACCTTCGTCGTCGGTGTCCAAATTTCCGGGAACTGTATAGCTCATATATATAAAAGATTCGGTCTTCTCTTCTAATCTCTTTGGAGACCGGATTCGATGTAATAAGTATATTCAAAACAAACTTAAAAGATGTAGAAAATATGTGAAAGGCAAACACTAAAACACAGTAGAACAAAGGATAGTGGCCGAAATACTGTCTATTTTCTACATGAGAGCTAACTAACGTACAAGCAGGCCTTTAAGTATTAGTTATTCCTCGTCTTTAACACCCCTGTTATTTAAGACAAAGGCGCAGCCCGTGACAAACAGCACTACACACCAAGTTGAACATATGGAGGGGTATTCACCGTAAAGGCTTCACTTTCATATAAATATTAAAGATATCGTCATCTGGATGGACCCATTGGGTGCCATATCGGGTTAGATGAAATCAAATAAACATAGATAATAAATAATCATCCATTCAAATATACTCATCTTACCTCATAGGCCTACACCTTATCTATAACCTTACTATCTTACCATATGATAGTTTCATAGATTAGTGCACTTGATGCTGATATTAATTCTGTTGTCGGATGATTCGTTTCTCGAGTAATTGGATCAATACAAGTCAACCATGCATAGAGGTTGGAAATGAGATCACTAGTCAGGAAGCAGAGGATAATAAGGTCAATCTAGTTCTATTAGGCAAGTCCTTGAATTATCTGGTATGGTTATGCAGTGTGGTAGAGGAGGTCATATATATATATATATAGGTTCAGCGTGTGAGAGATTTCCTCTGCACGCAACGTCTTCTGAATATACATTCACCACATACCTTTCACATCTCTTCCTTGGGAAGACCGATTTACTTCAATTCCAAATCCTTACTTTTCACCTTACGCTTCTTCCTCACTTTGTCTTTCCCTTGGGAAGACCACATCCATTATCTCGCCTCAGATCTCGTTATCACATTTACCTCCTTCACCAGTGCCCCACGGAACGCCGATTACTCTCTCTCTGAGAGATAGGTATCCGTATATTTCCTTTATACAGACTACTAACTTGACAACCGGGGAGCTTCGTCCCGATGATGATGAGGTGTGTGAATCGTCAATACTTGAAGCCTGAGAAATATAAAATTTATGTCATGAGTATTCTCACATCGTTGACTTACTTACAGACAAGCAAAAAGCTGTTGAACTTGTTCCCTAAGTATTCTCCTATCATGTCTCACACCTGCCAAACGCTCCGAAAGTTACATAAGAGGATGTTTCTGTCAAAAGTGACATCGTTTGGTCTTGTATAGCTAAAACTGTACGACGCCATTTCATATAGCATCGCCAGACTCCAGAATGATTTTCCATACATTATTGCTATTTATCAGTATTTTGTAAAATATTAAGGAACTGATTTAGTTCTAAATAAGAATCACTTGAAATTCATATCTGTATGAGATATCGTGCGATTCTGTCATGCCCATTTACAGAACCAGTAAATTATTATGTGGTTAATTACCATTTTGGACTGACATGAAGGCAAAGAAAGAACGAGAAAAAGGTTCCTTGATTTATGAGGCTTCGTTTTCTGTTTCTATCCGTTTTATTACATTTTATTTCAATACAAATAGACATAAATTATATCAGTGTCATTCCTTTCGTGAGCCCAGAGAAGCATTTCCCGTATAATTTGTCTAAAACAACAAGTCTTCCGATTTTTTAGCTGTTGATTTGTCGAGGCGTATTCCCTGCTCCTGATAACGATTTGAAGCCTAATTAGCCTGTTTCGGACCCTGAAAATTTACCATAATCGCCAATCTGATGGACCGACTAATATTCGAGAACAACGAAGAGATTCCGAAACTCAGTTAAGACTTCTGCAAATTTCGTCTTCAATTGGGTTCCTTCATACAAAAAGGACATTCGTTTATTGGTGGCCCAAGCAGGATAGGTAGAGCTTATAGCAGAGAGAAAATCTCGAATCAATCTGAGGTCATTAAGATCGGTCATATCCATTTTTTTTCTCATAATATCGATATACTCCCATTTCATCAGCCAGAAATCGATTTGCTCTCTTGCTGGTAGCGCGCCGATTTGAGTATACTTCTTCGCAATATTTTCTTTTATTCTACTTTCTGACGGTCCAAATCTACCCTTAATTTGTATAAAGATCTCTCGACACGTCATTGATCCGGAAAAGAGTTGTCTATGATCATGATGAAGAGAATCAAGTATCTTAACTCTTATTTCGCCTACTATCCTCTGACGAATCGCATTTAACAGAATTTCACTTCGATAGTGTTCAATATCATGATCGTATTGTTTCTTTCGTTCGGCAGCCAACTCGAAATAGCTATGCGCACCATATGTTATTGGGACAGGTCTTTCTAGCTTATCGGGAATTAAGCCGTACGGAGGGTCAATAAGTTCCCATACGCCACTGTCAACTGCGATTCCTTGTAATGTATCAATCCATTCCGAGTAAGTTTCTCTGGTTAGAGATCCAGGTGCAAAGATTGACATGGTAGAATAATTTTTTCTTTGGTGACTTAGGTACAAGTTGAATTAATTGACAAAGATGTTTGTTATTCCCAAAGAAACTTCGGCGGATTCAAAATAAATGTAGGAGAAATATTTAATTTACGAAGTCACCTTTCAAGTGGCCAATTTTAAGGTCTACCATGATTTGAATGGTTGCATTCACTTCCTTATCAATCTTTTCTTTGTTAATAATGTTATTGCAACAGGTAACACCATTCATGAGGTTTCAGCGTCATGTTTTCCGCAGAAGCTGCGCTCATCCTACAAACTCGTTTCGTCTTTTCTACTTTGTCCGTATACTGATGTCCCTTGAACTAATCTCAAATCTAAAAATAGATGAGAAGGTGTGCGAGTGATTCTTTCTGTAGAATGAAGCTCAAGTTCCGTGAACCGTATCTCAGAGGATAGAATTATATAAGCAACGATAAAAAAAATTCAACACCTCTACTGATGAGGCGTTAAGAAGAGACTTTACCGAAGACTTGTATCATGTTAACAAGAATTACTTACTCGTTTGGAATGGTTTGACATGTTTGCGAGTAGCGAAATCTGTTGAAGTCAGAACTGCATACTTTGTTCCTCTTAAAGAGTAAAAGATGATATGTCGACTGAATAATCTTCGAGCCCTATTTCAGACACACTTACGCTAACTTATCGCTGGGGAAGTGCATGGGCTCCCTGTGTTTCAGTGTTTGAGCCTATGCTGATAAATCTGTAGGCTTAATCGACCCAAATTTTTGAACGACGTTATTTAGGATTAGTTTTGATTTGAAATTTCAATCGAGGAAGTCTTGAATAGATTTTTTGTGCCTTTGTGTTGAGAGATTTAGTAAGGCCGTATTCTCCGAACTTTTAAATACAGTTCCTTTGTTCAGGGCGTCTTTTAGCTAAAGTCTTCAGTTTAAGTTGAGTGATTCATTGCTTTAGATCAGATTCATCGTGGATCTTTTAGTGCAAAACAAGGCGTAAGTGACTGTGTGAGGGATCAATCTATCTTTTGTGGAGCTTCTGATGTGCTCAATTTTTTTCTATCTTTCATCGGCCTAAGTAAACGGGTTTCCAGCTAAATTTAAAGACCTAGAGTTGTACTTTTAAGATCCTAGGTTTTGTGAATGATTGAGAAACTGTTAAGCTGCTACGTGTACTGCATCTTAAGGTATGTTAAACAGGCCACCAGGCTGCAAAGTCTAGATTTAGACGAGGTTAAAACATCTAAATCAAAAAGCTGAAAATGGCGTGAACGGGTAGCTTAAGAAAATCCAAACCATTTGGATTATAGATTGACTTATAAAAATTGTATACTTAGATGTCTACCATGACTTTCTGTAGGGGAATCGTGAAACCATTAATAGCTTAAAAGCAGTACTGTTATGTTTCAATGATGACGTCACGAAGATTTTATGGAAACGCGAAAACTGTTGTGGTCACGTTGAGTGAGTGGAGGAGTATACACGTGTGCGCGTTTATACCTAAGTAGTATCTTGACCCTATTGAAGATCATTCTTGTTTGTAGACAATCTTATTGACCAGATGAGGCCTCGTTCTTTATCTTTTCCCCCCTCTTGCCCATGACATATTGTATACCGTAGCACTTCCTCTTACTGCCATAGCACGTAATACCAACCCCAGGCTAAGATGAAATCGCATTTTTGAGATAACGTGACCAAAATGGAAACTATCCTTGGGATCTCGCCGGAGGCATGATCTCCCGTCATCAACCTCAATATCAACCAAGCAGTGTCCAAATATACAATGAATTTAGCGATCGAGACGCCGCAATTGCTCGAGAGTACCCTCTCCTCAGTTCAATCCCCAACTGTCAACTTTTCACCACTTCAATGTAAGGTGGAATTCAAGCCATTAACATCCCGTATCTTGGCAGCGGAGTTATGATCCTGGCGTGCTCTTACGTGCACAGAAAAAGAGTCAAATCAGTACAAGAACAAGTTCAAGTATCACAGGGCTCCTATTTAAATCGAGATTAGGCGGATACCTTAGCATTGACAAACACTAACGTCGATATGACTAGCACTGCGGTGTAACGTGGTTGTTGTTGTTGATGAGAAATTTATTAGGTCTGCGGATAACATACAAACATGTGTAAATAATTGTGGAGTAGTTAGCAACAGTTTGTTAGAACTGGACTTGCACTTATCACGATACCGATCAGTTGGAGAGATGAAGAGTCTGTTAATCGTAAGTTGTGGAGTTGTTGGTTACTCCACAAATTAGACACAGGGGGACGAAGACGGCGTTTCTACCTGTACGTGGTGTCCCCTACGAACCTGGAGTTTATCTTCAGAGCCAACAGAAACACGCATTACTTGGCCACGGAGGAAAAGTCACCCAAATGAGTTTCCGGAGCGTACCCAGCTCCCGTTATGGTGGTGATGGATCAGACTAAGTTGGCCCTTTTTACCAAGATGAATTCTCACTATTTACAGATATTCTGGCATTATACTGTCTCCCGAGGAAAGAGTACCGCTACCTGAGCGCTGGTGGTGCCGGTATAAGGAGGATATCTGGACTATGGGATATTAGGGAGATACAGATGGGGATACGCACCTCGTGTGGCTCTGGTGTCTAGGCCTCGCCTGGCTGGAGTTGCAGGTTTTTTGAGACTTTTTCCCGCGTACCGGTTTCCATGGCTACTCTTTTTCAATTTTTTTGAGCAGAAGGTTCCGTGGAAAAGGTGGTTGAATTCTACGGGTAATTACTGAGCTAAATGGCTACCCGTCTTGGGTCAATGTATCAATGATCTTAAGTTCAAGGTAAAAGGGGATAGGAGCACTGTAGAAGGTTTGGCCTGGGTCAGAGAGGAGCCCTAGTGTTATAATAGTCTTGGACTTTACATAGCACGAATAAACAAAACCACTACTAGATGCAAAATTGGGTATTTTTACGACTAACCTTACCTACAAATATGACGTCATATATCGTTGAAGTTTGTCGCATCAATGCTCTTCTCCGATCTACCAATCCGACACAAACAAAAGGTAAGTCGGGTCGGATGGTGCAGTGGTACACTATCCGGGCCGTTCTTCTAAGTAGAGTCTGGGTAGCTTGGACACATGCCCCACTTGAGACAGGAGAAAGCTGGTTCGAATGCAGCAAGACCCTCACACCACTTCTCTCGCGGTGATACTGTATTCGTAGAATGACGAAATATATGATTGAGTAAATGAAGTCACGATAAAGTTCGTGATGAATGCGTTTGAAAGATGAAAGAATACTACCAAAAGTATCGATAATAATAACGTGGCACTCCAGCTTCCTGAAAAAGAATAAATTCTATTATCTATCAAGATCCAAAAAATTGATTATCCTCCTTTCCTTTTAGTCTCTTCAATCCCCTCTTCAATTTTCAATCCCTTCTAAAAATAATTTCAACAAACATCTCAAACTATGACATAGATAGAAATAGAAAACAAAACTAACACACACGGCTTGATAAACTTGAAACAGACAAAGATCAAACAAACCCAGCTAAGGGTGGCGAGCTTCTATGCAGGTCCGATGTTTTGACCTTCCTCGATATATGTATGTAGTCTTAGCGCGCTAATGATTCAAGCGAGGAAAAAATAGATCCCCTTGCCATACAACTAAAATAGCACAATATCCTAACTTTACGTACTTCCTTTGGTTACGTCATACACGAAAGTATGCTCAGATAGCCACAGGTTTTTCCCGCTTTTCCCTGTGGTGGGTATTCACGGAAGAGGGTACATGTCGTAAGGCGTTATTCTCGTAGTGGTATCTGCAAATGAAATCTGAGTATGAGTGTTCCAAACGTCAGAGTCATGTTGCTAAACATCAATATCTTCCGTAATAATGCGCGTCATACCCTCAGGCTGCATACGCAGGAATGATTAAAAAAAAGGTGACTCAACTTGACATGAGGGGCACTCACACCCGAACATAATTTGAACACCTAACTCCAAGTCAGGCGTCTTACAGTGTTAAGTGCTGTGCCCGTCAAGTTAGCTGGTCCTAGGGATCAGCCTAATATTAGAATACGGGAAGGCTGAAGCGGATCGGCTGTAGATAAGTGCTAGGACAATCGTAAGTTAGCCGATCGCCCTTCGCCGAAAAGACTTCAAAATTTAGGGTAGCCGAACGAGGTATCTGCGAATATGAAGGGGGAAAGAGGAAAGCGTAGCATCAATGTGTTACGAGACAATTTTGTAATTATAAGTAGAGAGACGCTGACTCTAGTTGGGCCTCATGTAAAAATATTAATTCTTTGTTGGTATTGATTGTCGAGTACATCCAACCTATCCTCAACCCCTTACATACAGCCCCTCCTACCCTCAACTCTTTAGGTTTGCCGCAGGATCGCAAGACACCCACCCACGGCTCTCCAGTGTGCCTTCGTCATCGTCACATACAGTAGCGTCTAAAAGTGCGCAATGATGTTACGGGATGAATCCGTGGAGTTGGTACTGGCTACGCCAGCACCTTGTTGATTGTCACTATTTCTCGCGAGGCTGGTTCTGTGTGAGGCTGGTTCTGTGTGAGGCTGGTTCTGTGTGAGGCTGGTTCTGTGTGAGGCTGGTTCTGTGTGAGGCTGGTTCTGTGTGAGGCTGGTTCTGTGTGAGGCTGGTTCTGTGTGAGGCTGGTTCTGTGTGGCTGTGGCGTGTGTGGCTGATTATTATGTGGCTAATGATTATGTGGCTGGTACTGATGGCGGGTAATGTGAGGATGGTGATTGATACAATTTTCCCCTTGTTAATATGGGTCTAGATGTAGTAATTAACAGGAGGAAAGTAAACATCGGAGTTTCCTCCGGTAGATTTTAATAATTAACTGATTTTATATTTGGACTTGCTCTGGTGTTTACCACTATCAATTGATCCCGCGACAAATGAAACCACCACGTTGACTAAATTTTACCATAACTCTGCAACAACTTCTTCAAATTTAAAAATTCTAGGTTCAAATAAAATCTAAGCCATTTCTTGAATAAGTCCAACCTTGTTTTGTAAAAATAATGAATAACTGTAATGTTCGCGCTGGTCTTGGCACTTATTTATTTATTTATTTATTTATTTATTTATTTATTTATTTAGTTATTTAGTTAGTTAGTTAGTTATTTATTTATTTATTTATTTATTTATTTTTTTTTTATTTTTTTATTTTTTCTATTATCCTATTTCGGCGCCTGAAGGCCCACGTAGGTATTTTTCGGAAGATACGTATTCTTTGTTATAGAACGACTCATTTTTTGACGTTTGGAACACTCATACTCAGATTTCATTTGCAGATACCACTACGAGAATAACGCCTTACGACATGTACCCTCTTCCGTGAATACCCACCACAGGGAAAAGCGAGAAAAACCTGTGGCTATCTGAGCATGCTTTCGTCATTCTACGAATACAGTATCACCGCGAGAGAAGTGGTGTGAGGGTCTTGCTGGATTCGAACCAGCTTTCTCCTGTCTCAAGTGGGGCATGTGTCCAAGCTACCCAGACTCTACTTGGGAGAACGGCCTGGACGGTGTACCACTGCACCATCCGACCCTTAGTTATTTATTTATTTATTTATTTATTTATTTATTTATTTATTTATTTATTTATTTATTTATTTATTTATTTATTTATTTATTTATTTATTTATTTATTTATTTATTTATTTATTTATTTATTTATTTATTTATATAAGTCTACCGGGCTTCAGCTACGCCTAGGGCCCCGTCCCTGGGGGGATATGGTGACAAATATGTACTAAACTAAATAACAATAAATGGGGAGCCAAAAGGCCTTGGAAACTGAATTCGTGAAAGTGTAGTGAGCGCTGTACAGCGGGACTCTCACATAGACATAAGTCAGACGGGACGGATCGGGCAAATTTCCGATAGGAATTTTGTCTTCTCCAAAACAGAGGAAAAACGCTTGGCACCACGGGAGGTGCCGAGAAGCAAATCTAGTGTCCCTAGGCTTCTTCGGTGACCAGTTGAGGCTAGTCTCTCTCGAACTAGGGGGCAGAAAACTAGGTGGGTAATTGACTTGTCACCCCCGCAGGAACAAGTCAAGTATGCATCTTTGTGACGGAATCGGTCGTGATAAGCGCGAAAGTCTCCATGTCCGGTTCGGCATTGAATAAGGTACCCAAGATTACGGCGGGGGAGTCGTAGCTCCTTGGGGGGCTTCTTGGGAAGTGGCATCCCTAATTCACAGTAGGTGGAAGGAGCATGACTTTGCCACCATGCGGAAGTCAGGTCCCATATTTACTGTTTCATCTTTGTCCGGGCTCCAGCGAGAGATGCAGCAGGAGGAGCCGGTTGGCGGGCAGCCTCGCCAGCTAACTTATCGGCTAATTCATTACCAGGGATCCCCATATGGCCAGGTGACCACATCACGTGGACTTTACCAGGGGCTGCAACTGGCAGAATTCTCCTTGATGGCCACTGGGAGGCGAGTTTTCGGAATTCGAATATTTCTTGCTGTGAGGATCTGGAGGGTGTTGCATCGAGAAGGCGTCGCGTTGCCTCTTGATTGTCTAGAATTACATGGATATTAGTTGCCAGGTGGGTAGAGGGACCTGCTATGGCAGCATTAAGCCCTGCGAGAGCACCGACAATCTCAGAGTCGTAGACCTCAAAGTCTGGGCCTAGCGGGACTCTCACTGTTGCTACGGTTATTCCCTTGTGGAGAACGACGGCACCTGCCCCAGCAAATCCATCTTTTTGTTTGGAACCGTCGGAGAAGACGAGGATGTCCCATGGTGGAAGGTTTCTGATACGCCGAGAAGCTTCTTCAGTGGAGAGTTCAGCCCAGGTTAGAGTTTGGGGGGCTCTATACGAGGGCGTTACAAGTCGAGGACGGGGAAAGCGCGGAACGAGCTGAGCCTTTCCAGTTAAGCGGGTATGCGCCCGGGAGTCATTGGATCTTTTGACCAGGGGGTGAAAGTGGTCAGCGGCGGCTATTTTAACAGCAGAGTTGAGGCGCGTCTCTTCGAGTAGAATGTGTGCTGATTTGAGCCACACCTCCCTTAGGAGTGCTGCAGTGGGAGTGGTTTTGTGTACTAGTAGGATTGCTCTAGCCAAATTGACCAGAGCTCGAGTGACCATGGATACAAGGTGTTGGGATTGGGTAGAAGTCAAGCGGCCATGCCGGATATAGGTGTTTCCACGCCACCAGACCTCCGCACCGTACAAAAGGACCGGTAGCGCCGCAGCTAGGGCTGCAGTACGCAGAAAAGTTGTTGGCACACCACGGTTGGTATTTCCAAGCTGTCGAATGTGGGCGCTAATCCGTTGCGATTTGGCACTCCATTCCTACACATGTTGTTTGAAAGAGAGCTTGGTGTCGAGGAAGACGCCTAGCCACCTCAGAGTAGAGTTGGTAGTTCTTAAGACGCCATTAATGGTTACCGGAGGAGGAGGTTGACGGGATCTATGAATATGTAGTATTTCGGTCTTATTTTCTGCCAGAGAGAGTCCGTTCTGATCACACCATCGGGTGATGCTTTCAACACTGTTGGCGGTTAGATGAGAAGTATCGACCAGAGTTTTTACGACCGAAAGGATCGCTACGTCGTCTACATATCCATAAGTAGGAAACCCTAATTTGAACAAAGGCTCGAGATAGAGGAGGAAAAGTATCGGGGAAGCGGGGGAACCTTGGGGCAAACCATGCGGAATATCCAAGAAGTTACCAACAAAATCGTCTATTCTGAGGCGAGCTTTCCTGCAATCAGAAAAGGAAGCAGCCCAATTTACGTATGGTAAAGGCCATCCCTGTTCGCGAAGACGAATGCGAAGACGGCCAGGCTGGATGCTATCGAAAGCACTCTGGATATCGAGGGTAGCGAGAGTGCACACTTGCTTTGTTTCCCACACTTTTTCGACATCGTGAACCAGACATTCTACGAGGTCCATAGCAGATCTTCCAGGCAGAGCTCCGAAATGCGTTGGGGAGATAATGCGGTTTGACAATGCCCAAAAGGCAAAGCGTCTGGCAAGGAGGCGTTCCAGCCCCTTCCCGAGGACTGGGAGAAGCGAAATCGGTCGCCAATTCGCGGGGTTAGTGAGATCGTCCTTGTGTGGTTTAGGAATAACCACCACTTCGGCGCGGCGGAAGATGCTGGGATGGTGACCATATGTGAGGCAGAGGCTGTAAAGTTTAACAGTCCACGAGCGCCATGTATCCACTCCCCATACCAAGCGAAGAGCTGAGACAGAAAGGTGGTCGTGTCCCGGAGTGGTTGACGAAACCTCCAGAAGACAGTGGCGCACTTCATCTTCGTCTATAGAGAAAGGTGCGGGGATCGCACGCAGTGGGCAGGTGGGAGTATCCTTGGGTAAATCTGGTTGACCAATTGCGCGGGTAAGCTTAGTTCGAAAGAATATGTCTGCCCGCTCGGTCGGGGTGCTATATGTGACACCTTGGAAGTGGATTGGGGGGGCCAAAGCGACTAGATAACTTCCGCCATTCAACAACTTTATGGGCCTCCAGGATCGAAGACACATTATCCAACTTGGAGCGCTTGTGTTCTCGTTTAGCTCGTCTTACGGATTTTCGGAAACTATTGTGTGCCTCGCCAATGAGATTAGGATCACCACTATGGCGAGCTTCGAGGTACCGGCGTCGTTGATCTGAGCATTCGTCATTCTAATAATCTTTGCATGGAACGCATGCAGGCCTCGGAGGGTTAGCTGCCAGCAAAATTGTCGAGAGAACGGCGATACTCGATGAAGTCACCGCGTCCAGTCGCTGGGGAGTTGGTTCAAAGGAAAGACTAGGAGGAGCGGTGGCGGAGAGGGCTAACCTAAATACTTCAGCGTTCTCATCGTTGAGTTTGGGCAGCTTCCGCGTAGCGTGCCGCCTTTGAGATGACAAGAGTTGGACGAACCCGGATATCGTCTCATGGTCGGAAGTTGAATGTGCCTCCGGATCTACACGAGCAGAAAGTCCTTCCATGTTCGTAAGTACTAGGTCGAGTACATGGCCGGCACGATGAGTGGGAGCACGCTAAGGTACTGCCGACCTCAGAGAATAGCTATCAATCCAATCAACAAAGCTGCTGACGCCAGACGAACGGGAAACGTTAGGCTCCCACAATTCGTTGTGAAGGTTAAAATCTCCCACAATTATGGTATTCGGTTTGATCGGCCAATTTAGGAGTGCGCTGAGACTCTCAGGCATCGGAGCTTGAGATGGACGGTATACATTTATGACCTCTGAAGAAGGAGAGCACTGAAGACGGAGGATAATGATATCGGGTGAGAAACCACAATCCAGCTGGATAGGACGGAGGTTTGATTTCTTTCGTACATAGGTGATAACGCGCGGGTGCGAATTTTTCCAGTCACGGTTAGGAGGAGTAAAGATGACGTAGGCTGGATGGGACCTGGTTACGTTCTTTAGGTTGATTGTTTGTGTCCAGGGCTCTTGGACAAAGATCACGTCATACTTACCTTGAAATGCGGCTTGTAAAAGGATGAGGTGAGAAGATCCACCACGCCCAACGTTTGCTTGGAGGAAACGGAGGCGAGGCGGGGGGGAACTCCTGAAATAGGCTCTATTGCTCATAGGAAGTGCTATTAGAAGTATTGATGGTGGTTTGCTCATATAGGTCTACATCCATAGAACTATCCGGGGCAGATGCAAGCGGTGTGGAGCTATTCTGGCTGGCAGAAGGCGTGCGTTTAGAAGGGACAGAGGGGGTTTCCGTCGAGAGAGTCGCTGCACTAGAGCTGCTAGGAGAGGTGGAGGTGGCAGGGGTGGTAGCAGCGGCAGCAGCTGCCTCTGCGCGACGCTCTTTCCTGTGATTATTACGATTCCGTGAACGGAGTTCCGTTATCGCTTTTTCCGAAGGATGAATCAGTTTTCCCTTGAAAGGGCAAGGACATAAAGGGCAGTTAGGGTCGTCTACTGAATGAGGCCCCAGGCAGTTGATACACCGACAAAGATGACGGCATTCTCCGTGGTGGCGAAGTGCACCGCAGCGAGCGCACAATGCTTGAGTACGGCAGCGAGAGGATTGGTGAAACCCGAAACAAGCATCACACTGGACTACCTTCGGGTTAGGGATATAGCGTCGGGAAGGGGCGCTGTCAACAATTCGAAAAGTTGACACCTCTTTAGGAAAGAAAATAACTGCCGTATGCAGTGGATCATGGCGATCTTCATGTAAAGACCAGTGGACGCTAGATGGAGCGACGCCAGTCTGTGCCTGGGCAATGCTCTTGACGTCATCGAGCGTGGTGGGAACCAAATTAGAGACCGGATTCCAGATAGTACGTGGGATACGCTTCACAACATACCCGATGCGGTCCTCAAGTTGAGCAAGGGAACCGGAAAGAGACGCCTTTATGGAGTCGGCGTTGTCCATAGCAATTTTTAGCGATGCATCAGACGAGAAAATGACGTTGAAACCATTTGCGCAGCGAGTAACGGAGGCAATTCCGTCCTTAAGGTCGGGCACAATGTGAATGAAAGCAGCCTTGACTGCTGTGGTGTCTGCTCTGAGAAGTGGAGCTTCCTCTGAGAGGCGGAACATAGCCTTGGGGCGCTTGGTGGTTGCAGATTGTTTTGGAACAGGCGCGCGAGAGGGATGATGTGTTGTGTTGGGTCGCGACGACGACGAAGCCGGGGGAAGTTGGCGGGAGAGCCTGCGGGGGTCGCTGCCCAACTTTGAGTTTTCTTCGATGTAGGGGGGGGGGGGGTCGTGGTGGGATGCTTTGGCTGGGCTTGGGTAAGGAGCCCGACGATTTGGGTTGTATCTGGCTGTTGGGTCGCATAGGGTGCCCAGAAGCAACCGCTAAGAGAAACGCGTCCATTTGCTCGCGCACGAAGGACTGAATGAGACGATCAGCCTCTTCAACGGCTGACCAAAACTTGGTGTGAAAGGATTGAACCCAAGTAGCTCGACCCTTTGCCACGCGCTGGACGAGCTGAAGCTCGTCAGCGACGCGCTGGGCCAAGGGAGGTGGTTGTTGTGATTTGGCCATCACGAACGCAATGGCCGAACTAAAATGCACTTCTGTAGGAATCGACTTGTAGGAATCGATTTAGAGGGAATAGCTGGATAGGAATAGGAAGACGTGAGCGGTACGTAAATGTAGTATCGGTGGTCTTGGCACTTAATGTCTATTGCGCACTTTTTGAAGTATCATTTCACCACGTGATAGAACCTGCGTTAACAGACAACTATGCTGTAAACTTTAATTTTTTGATCTATGTAAGTATTTGATATGCTTTTGTATCATTCCCAAATCTTTTTGATTTCAATATTCTCTGTTTTTTTTACAATGAGAAAACTTTCACAGTACCAGATATCATCCATCACTACATTACTCGAAGGTAAAAAAGAACTAGGAATAGCAATGTTGGAATAAATGACAACTAAAGGGGGATTATATTTGGTGCAGCCTGATTTCTAAGGCTCAATTTTAGACTGGCATAAAAAGTGTTTTTCCTTACGTGTTTGTTAGAAGATATGTTATGGCTATTATGACGTCACACTGCTACAAATTGGAAACTATGACGTCAGTGCTTTTAGCAGTGTTGAGATTACTTAGATACCAGTATTTTCCCTTAGATGGATATATAGAATTATTACATGAACCATCTGTTACCAAAATCTTTGTGCTAGCACATTAAACTCATTAAACCGCTGTTATACCGACAAGCAAAAATTATGGGCTGTCATAGGTCTACGGTAGCCAGGTATCGGAAAAAGATATCTCATGATACATCAAAACCTGTGCAGGGATGATCACGGAAGTTAACGTGTCGAGACAAGCGAGCCCTGGCTCGTTTGGTGGCTAATGGCGGGACCAAAACTGCGGTAGAAGCGACGAAGATTATCAATCTTGAACGAGAATACAAAGTTTCTCCTGGTACCGTAAGGCTGGCTCTAAGGGAACAGGGTCTCCGGGCTATTAAGAGGGTGAAGAAACCGATGCTGTCAAAGGTGCATAAGAGAGCTCGGTTGCATTGGGCTTTAGAACATGAAAGTTGGACTATTGAAGATTGGAAAAGAGTTATTTGGTCAGATGAAACGAAGATAAATAGACTCAACAGCGACGGAATCAAATATGCCTGGTCCAGGAATCCAAGTAGCTATTCGGCAGAAGTGGTCGAAGAGACACCGAAGTTCGGGGCCGGTTGCGTAATGATATGGGGTTGTATGTCTTGGTTTGGCGCCGGTGGAATGAGTCGTGTGGTTGGAAGGATGAACTCGGAACAGCTAATAGGCATTCTGAATACTTGTGTCAGGCGCTGGGATAGTGGGGGCGCAGAAGGGAGTGGAGAGCGGAGGGTCGGAGAGCTGGGAGCTGGGTACTGGGTACTGGGTACTGGAGGGCGGGCTGGCGAGCTGGTCTCAAACGAGAGGTCGAAGTTTCGGGAAAAGGTTTGGGTGGAAGAGGTGACAGTGGTCACAGACACGCTAGGGGTATCACGGTGCGAGCAGGAGGTATAATTTAATAGTATTGTTGTTGCGTAAAGACTAACTCTACAAACGACGGAAACCTTTATATAGTGGAGCTAAATAAGTCACGTGATTACAGTTCCGTGACAAGGGGTGGAAAAGGGACAGGAGGTGACCGCGGTCACAGAGGGGCACCAAGTTGAGAAGAGAGGATTGTATGATCTACTCAAATCTATCTAACAATGAGGTGAAGACGGAAGACAACGCGTGTAGAGCCCAAACTGTCCAAGGCGACATCTTATACATGTATACATCAAAAGGAAATATTAAGCAAGACCAAAACATAACATAAACCTCAGGCACCAATACCTAGACAACGACTTCAGGATACCTTACATTACCTCCTCCTTAGTTTAAAGTCGTGAGCTCCTGCGAGCGTGGTTTGTTGGGATATAATTTATGGAACTCTGATAAAAGTTCCGGACAACCATCTAAGTGTTCATGAGGCTCCCATGTTTTATCGTTGTCCCCAGTCCAGTGTACCAGATGTTGGACCTTTTTCCGGCGGATCCTTGAATCTAGGATTGCTTCTACTTTTTGGACTTCGTGTCCTGAGGGAGAAATCTCGAGAGGCTCTGGTATTGACTGTTGTTGAGACGGGAATCCATAGTGCGCTGGGCGGAGAAGGCTGACATGAAAATTGTTATCAATTTTAAGTTGGAATGGAAGATCCAACTTAGCCACAAGCGGGGATTTCATTTGTGTAATACGCCATGGTCCCGCTCGCACATGGTCTAGTTTTTTGGTGGGCCTGGACATTGCAAGATTCTTTAGGGGTAAGTAGACTCGATCCCCGACCCGATAGCGAGGCGCAGGAAGACGTCTCTCATTTGCATAAGAGGACTGGAAGACTTGAGCGAGGCTCATTTTTTCTGAGCGCTGTTGTGTGAGGCCTCTTATTCTTTCGACATATTCGGGTGGATCACGTTTTTGTGGGAAATCTGATTCTGGACGGAAATCTAATCGGGGATGGTGACCGAAGCAAGCAAAGAATGGAGTGACCCCTGTTGAAGCGTTGACATGATTATTGCAGCAAAATTCGGCCACAGGTGTCGTGGTACTTGGACTTGGGCTTGGACTTGGTGACTTAACTGGAGCTTGATGTGCATGTTGTAAAATAAACAGTCCAGCATCCCACGCGATGCGCGTCTCACACTGACTCGTACACTGTCACGCGATCCTCACCATCTCATATGTTATATTTAGATTTCCCACTTAATGTCTATTTATATCATCTATAACTATGGATGGTACGAGCTAACAGCTACACATATGAGCGTCTTACACCTAAGTATTCTGGGGGAAACATTCAGGTTTAGGACTTACTCATACCATGATAATATTGTTATATTAGGGCATCAATGTCTATCATGAATTATGCTAATTAAAGTCCCATAAGGGTTACACTCCTGTATATAACGAGCTCTCTTCTCCTTCAGAATTCTTCAGTCAATCACATTGCTGAATATCTCTGAAGGTAAGATCTCATCCAGTAGCTAGCCCAATAAAGTCAATCACATTGCTGAATATCTCTGAAGGAATCTCTCTCTTTGTCATCTCACCTATTCTATAATAGCCTCACTTATCTCAAACACTACGCTGCTTCTCTTACACAGATATCTTGACGTCTCGCCTCTCCGATCTGTCCACATTACATTAGTGCACAAATAACTCTAATGGCTTGGACAATCGAAAGATCTTGAGTACGTGAAATATGATAGCTAGAATTCGAGGATCTTAGATCTTGACTAGAGATAATGGATACAAGACTGAAAGCTGAAGAGCCTACTCCATGAAGACATGACCCATATTTATACCTATAACCCTTCCACCTGATTCCTTGAAAATTCTCGAATAGATACTCCTTGACACCAAACACCAGCGAATACCCTAGCACACCGAGGTCTCGTCGAATCCTATAGAACATAGTTGAATCGGAAAGAATCTTAAGGAATAATGAAATAAACAAAACTCCAATACCCTTAGTGATGATCAGCAGAATAAATCGACAATAAATACGTAATTGAAGTTATTGATAACGATCGACAAGAGGAAACATCAACAGCAGTTTATTTAGGCAATGATTGACAACCGAGCACAAAAAGATAACAAGCAATAATTTAAGACATAAAAAATATATTCCGGTTTTAGCGAAAAGCTTAACTGGAACAAATTTAGAAAATCCGGGCTGGTCCGTGACAACAGGAAGGTGTTTTGCCCAATCGTCTTGGTGGTGATTGACAAAGTGTCGTAGGTAAACCTCCAACGTTTTGTTGGCTCGTTCTGTTTGCCAATCAGTCTCAGGGTGGTAGGAGGTGGACAGTTTATGGCTAATTTTAAGACGGGCACATATATCCTTCCAGGTGCTGTCGATAAATGCACGCCCTTGGTCAGAAATTAACGAGTCTGGCAGACCTGCAAAACGAATTATATGATTAAGGAAAGCCTCGGATGTTTCTTTGGCTGAGGGTCGTTCAAGGGGTATTATCCATATTCTTTTCGTAAGACGGTCTACTACCTGAAGTATGAACCGGTAGGTAAAGCCACGAATAGAGCAGATTGGAAGTGGTCCAAAAAAGTCTAGGGTAAGATGCCGGAATGCTTGTTGAGGTGCGGGTAAAGGTTGTAAATAACCATGAGGCTTTTGGACGGAAGGATTATTCCTTTGACAGGCTTCACAGCCTCGAGCGTATTTTATGGCATCTTTGTGGCATTCAGGCCACCAGTATCGTCTGGATAGCATGTAATAGAGGGCAGCCGAGCCTCTATGCCCATATAGGGGGGTATCATGAAGCTGTTTGGGTATAACTTCTCTAAGATTTTTTGGAACGTATTCCTTTGAATTGAGAGTAAAGGAGTACTCAGTCATCACGCAGCTCGCTAGTTGAATGTCTTTTCTGTAGGCTGTTGGATTTGTAAGGGCTGAGCGTATATCTTGACAATACTTATCTTGTTGACAATGCAATTTCCAATTTCCTAGGTCTAGACTGGGTAATATCGGATTTTTGATCTCAGGGAAATTTTGTGCAGATTTTGTATCCATTCTACGGAGTATTTGGTGGGGTTTAAGCAAAGTTTGGTATTGGTGTTGGTTGCAGGCATCATCTTTTTCTATAGGTTTGTCGGCGCTAATTCTAGTTAGGGCATCAGGTTTACCTCCCTGTTCCCCTGGTCTAAAAACAGTCTTAAAATCGAAATCTGCGTGTAATTCGTTCCACCGGACTTGCCTACGATTGAGCTTTTTAGTAGAGGTAAAGTGCTCGAGTGTGATGCGCCGGTGTGTTAGGCGAGGTAAGAGGCACTACACACAGGTCGCTGGAGAGGCAGGAGAGAGCACGGACGGTACTCGAGGGTAGTTTAAGCGAGGTTAACGCGGATAGCGTTCAACGGATTGGGGAGCGAAGAGGTGACGGGAGGTCACTAGGATGACGGGACGAATGTGGAGAGGTCTTTAAGTTATTAACCTAATCGGTGGAGACAGAAAACAAAGCGTAGCGACTCTATGCTGACCGGAGTGAACTACTTATACCCAAATTTATACTACAAAATAAAATATAAGCCCGAGACAATGAATTATGAAATCCTGACATCGAGGTTCTTATGATCGGTTAGAACTAATGTGGATGCTTCAACGGAGCCTAGTTCCGCAGTCCAGGTTTCAAAGGCGTTGACTATTGCAAGGAGCTCTTTGTCAAAAATCTCGTAGTTACACTCTGCAGGTAGCATTTTTTTTGACATGAAGGCTACAGGGCGAAGGATGCCCTTGTCATCGTATTGTGAGAGAATGGCTGCCGTCACAAAGTCTGACGCGTCTGTTTCTATTATAGTCTGGCGTCGAGGATTAAAGTGTGCCAGCATAGTTCCTTCTTTAAAGGCTTGCTAAATTCTGAAGAAGGCAGACTCACAAGAACTATCCCAGTCAAATCGTGCTTCCTTTTTTGTTAGATTGGTTAAGGGGGAGACGAGACGAGAGAATTCGGGAATAAATCGGCGATAAAAATTTGCAAATCCTAAAAACCCTTGAACATCTCGGACCGAGCGAGGGGTCGGCCATTCTTGAACGCAGGCAACTTTTTTGGGGTCCATGTGTATACCCTTAGTAGATATAATAAGGTCAAGGTAGGTAACCTCAGTTGACTCAAAATTACATTTGGAAATGTCCACTTGTAGACCATGTTCGCGCAGACGTTCAAGGACCATGATAACATGGCGGCGGTGACTAGTTAGATCGTCAGAGTATATTAGAATATCGTCCATGTATGCCGTACAGAACTGGTCTAGAAGTCCATGGAGCGCATGGTTGATATATGCCTGGAAAGATGCGGGTCCATTGCAGAGACCAAAGGGCATTACCAAAGATTCGAAGAGTCCATATCGACATGTAAAAACAGTCTTCCATTCGTCACCCTCTTTGATTCTAAGTTTATTAAACGCTGAAATGACGTCAAGTTTTGTAAAATATTTCGCTCGTGACAGCTGGCCCAACGTCTCTGATATGAGGGGAAGAGAGTGTCGATTTCTAATAGTTATTGCGTTCAATCCGCGATAGTCAATACAAAACCTGAGGTCTCCATTCGACTTCTTAACAAAGAGCACAGGGGCAGCTACGGGGGATCGCGAAACACGTATGAATCCCTTCGAAAGTTCTTTGTCTAAATAGTTGCGAAGGGCCTTTAGCTCATGTTGGTTCATCGAATACGGACGCGCGACTGGGGGCTGTTTTCCAGGATGCAGATCTATGGCATGATCTCAGGATCGGTGAGGTGGCAACGAATTGGCTTTGTTTCGATCAAAAACATCGAGATACTCGTGGTAGTAAGGTGGTAGAAAGTCTTTAGGGTCGGCATCTTTTGGGATGACCATGCTTGCGTTGCCTACGCGCAGACTGGGAAGTCGCTGCATCGAGTCTTCAAGGATTAGATCGAGATCCCTTAGACTTGGAGCAAAGGTAAAATTTCCGGGCTGCTGATTAGCTATTGCATACTCTGTGGCAGAGATCTTCGCAGGATTCGACGTTGAATTTGGGGAATGTGAGATGGGGTTAATAACGGGGTTTGATTGGCTTATCTGTCTGGAATTTTGGTTTACTGTATTATGATAGGGAATTGTTGTTTCGAAGACACAGCAAGAAGATTTCAGACAGGGTTCGCCAAAAGCAATAGTGTGTTCCCCCCAGTCAATGTAGGGGCAATGTTTCTCCAACCAGGGTAGTCCGAGGACGATATCGTGTTTGCAATTTGGGACAACATAAGCTAACATTGTTTCCTGGTGGGTACCCAAGCTCAAGGAAAACTTTACGAGCTTGTAAACCTTAGAACTCACTGTACCTTCAAAACCGAGGATGGCAATGGGCGAATTGAGGGGCTCAGAAGTAAGTTTTAGACGATCACAAAGCTGGTCAGAAACGAAGGAAAAACCAGAGGCGCCGGTATCGACTAGGGCTACTAAACTTTCATTTTTTATCTTGGCTTCTATGTACATATGCCGCGAAGGTGAAATTCCAGATATCCCTAAACAAACCGTAGAGTGCGACTCCAACGAGCGACTTGACGTTGGAGTTAACCTTTTAATTGATCCTCTTCAATTAACTGCTCATCCATAGTTGCAAGTGTCCGAGAGCTAGGGGCGCAGTTTTCTGTCGTATGCCCCGTTTTATTACAGCGTACACAACGACCGAGGGCTCGTCGGGCATCCTTTGCTTGCTGTGTAAGTCGACCATTAGGCAGCCTCTGTGCTGATATGGCATCAAGATCCATTGCAGATCCACCTTGCGAGACAGTCGGTTCGGATACTGGGGTTGAATACGGGGTAGATGAGGAAGGCAGGTACGACGCAGGTGTTACTCTTTGAGCCGGTACGGTGTATAAAGGTGCATTTATGACCTGGATGTTCGCGTCTTTTCTCCTCAGGTAGTTTACGAACTCGTGGTACTCGGTAGGAGCGTCACTGGCGGCATTCAGCAAGTGTTTTAACTCCTTTGATAGTCGTCGTTCGAGTATCGTTTTCCACTGGGACTTTTCATGGTCAGCATAGGTAGAGTCCGAGATATTATCCTCAAAGATTGAGATGAAGTCATGAAACTTCATATTTCTCTGATACAGGGTCTCCACTAAGCGACTCGCTCGTTCAGTAAGGCCCGGATCCTGGCAGCGTTGTCGAAGAGCCACAAAGAATTGGTCGATCTTGACAATTTCAGGAGGGATTGAAGCATCCTCATAGCAACGAAAGGAGGACCGCATTTTCCCAAGGGCTTCGGGACCAAGACATCGATAGGCGTATCTCACTTTGGAGCCTTCGTCCGGGAAGCACTCTGGTTGATCAAGAAACTGATTTTGTAGCTGGGAGCAGAACGATCTGAGGTTCTTGGAGAAGCCATTATAAGGAGTGATCGGAGGAGCGGTAGGGCGACGCGCCACTGGAGCTACTGGTGGAGGTAGGGCAGGAGCCGCAGATGCTGATCCTGTCGCAAAAACTTCAGCTACGCGAGGTCCGTTAGCGCGTATGGCGTGCTGAAGGACTCCAGGAGAATTGAGGTAAGCCACGCTCCACAATTGTGGAGGCAGCAGGATGTATTCGGGGTCCGTTGTGTCCATGTATTCACTGGGCGGGGAAGGGAAATGGCTATTCATGGTAAAATATTAAAATGTAATTAATTTGTTTATTTATTTATTATTATTATTTTTTCGACGCGTTGTAATGTCAGGCGCTGGGATAGTGGGGGCGCAGAAGGGAGTGGAGAGCGGAGGGTCGGAGAGCTGGGAGCTGGGTACTGGGTACTGGAGGTCGGGCTGGCGAGCTGGTCTCAAACGAGAGGTCGAAGTGTCGGGAAAAGGTTTGGGTGGAAGAGGTGACAGTGGTCACAGACACGCTAGGGGTGGAAAAGGGACAGGAGGTGACCGCGGTCACAGAGGGGCACCAAGTTGAGAAGAGAGGATTGTAAGATCTACTCAAATCTATCTAACAATGAGGTGAAGACGGAAGACAACGCGTGTAGAGCCCAAACTATCCAAGGCGACATCTTATACATGTATACATCAAAAGGAAATATTAAGCAAGACCAAAACATAACATAAACCTCAGGCACCAATACCTAGACAACGACTTCAGGATACCTTACAACTTGTTTGATCCCAACAGTCGACGGAATAGCAAGCAAGCTCTTTTCCAATGCCAGAAATAACGTTATTTTTCAACAAGACAACGATCCTAAGCATACTTCTAAGGCCTAAAAGAATTGGCTGGCTACCACAGGTATAAATACCATGAAATGGCCCTCTCAATCGCCCGACCTGAACCCAATTGAGCACCTATGGTGTCTGGTAAAACGCCGACGTGGAGAGTACCCGGAAACGCCGAAAAGTATGCACGAATTGATGAAAAGAGTAGACGACGTCTGGCAAAATATACCTGAAGATTCATGTCGTACATTAATTGAGAGTATGCCGTCAAGGGTTCTGGCCGTAAAGAAGTCAAAGGGGGGCCATCTAAGTATTAGAATGACGCGTCTAAAAATGTGCAATAGACAATAAGTGCTAAGACCAGCGCGAACCTTATAATTAATCATTATTTTTACAAAACTAAGTTGGACTCATTCAAGAAATGGCTTAGATTTTATTTGAACCTAGACTTTTTTAAATTTGAAGAAGTTGTTGCAGAGTTACAGTAAAATTTAGTCAACGTGGTGGTTTCATTGCGCACTTTTAGACGCTACTGTATGTGATTAGGCGAGAAACGTGGTGTGGGGGTTTTGCTGGATTCGAGCCAGCTTTCCCCTATTTCAAGTGTGGCATACGCTTCGACTATCCGGACTTTTCATTAGAGGACGACCTAGACGGTGTACCACTAGACCATCAAACCCCGAAGAGCATGCTACGATGCTACGAAGCCCCTGACACTGGAAAACTTAGATCAAATGTGCAGAAACCATGCGAGATAGTGGTAATTAGCCAAGGGGTTCCAATTCAATGCTGAATGTTGCTGTAGCTCAATAACACTAAATCGAATGGGGGGACGAAGACGGCGTTTCTAGATGTATGTGGTGTCCCCTACGAACCTGGAGTTTATCTTCAGAGCCAACAGAAACACGCAATACTTAGTTACGGAGGAAAAGTCACCCAGATGAGTTTCCGGGGCGTTCCCAGCTCCCGTTGTGGTGGTGATAGATTAGACTAGGTTGGCCCTTTTTACCAAGATGAATTCTCACTGTTTACAGATATTCTAGCATTATACTGTCTCCCGAGGAAAGAGCATCGCTACCTGAGCGCTGGTGGTTTCGGTATAAGGAGGATATCTGGACTATGGGATATTAGGGAGATACAGATGGGGATACGCACCTCATGTGACTCTGGTGTCTAGGCCTCGCCTGGCTGGGGTTGCAGATTTTTTGAGACTTTTTCCCGCGTAGCGGCTTCCATGGCTGCTCTTTTTCAAATTTTTTTGAGCAGAATGTTCCATGGAAAAGGTGGTTGAATTCTACGAGTAAATACTTGGCTACATTGCTACTTGTCATGGGTCAATGTATCAATGATGTTAGGTTTGAGGTAAAAGGGGATAGGAGCACTGTAGGAGGTGTGGCCTGGGTCAGAGGGGAGCCCTAGTGTTGTAATAGTCTTGGACTCTACATAGCACGAATAAACACAACTACAAATAAACTAAATCGAATGAAAATGAATAAAATATATCATTCTTGTAGGCAGGTTAATCCCTGCATAAGTGGAATACAGTCCATAGCCGAGATTGGGATCTCCAACAAGGATATTGAAGCTATGGCTTTTTAGGGTATCAGGGGCCTTACATTATACACAGAGGATAGATGTCCCAGCAACTTCAAAATTATGTATTTGAGCCATAGAAGGTTCGATACACATGGACGCCTGTGCGACTATTTTTTTTTTAAAAATCATTTTTGCGTATGCAGCCTGAGGCTATGACGCGAATGATTACGGAAGATATGTATGTGACGCAGTATGATACTGTTTGACGTTTGGATCACTCATACTTAGATTTTATTTGCAGATACCACTGCGAGAATAACGCCTTACGACATGTACCCTCTTCCGTGAATACCCACTACAGGGAAAAGCGAGAAAAACCTGTGGTTATCTGAGCATGCTTTCGTCATCCCACGAATACATCATCACCGCGAGAGAATTGGTGTGAGGGTCTTGTTGGATTTGAACCAGCTTTCTCCTGTCTCAAATTGGGCATGTGTCCAAGCTACCCAGACTCTACTTGGGAGAACGGCCTGGACAGTGTACCACTGCACCATCCGACCCAACTGCGCGACTGTAAAGTGGTAGTAAAATTTTTTCCAGCCCATATGGCTAAATTATTCGGTTAACTCCATCTACTCTGAACATTATGTATCACATGACATATTTTCATTTATTCTTGTGATTCTGGAACAAAATAAGTTGTTGCAAAGTACATTCTTGGCACGGCACCATCTCATTCGATCGGTTGTCGGTTTCAGGGTTTTCCCGGTCGGAGAGTTACATTCGGAGTGGCTGTCGGGGAGAGCAGTTAGCAATTGAAACCCCACGGGATTAGTAACCGGCACAGATGGTCGAAAGATAGATTTAGCTCGGGGGGATCTGATGGGGCGTGGGCGGGGAAGGAACATCTACTGGGTTTGAATCTCTTGGGAATCACCGTCTGGGACGTTCTCCCAAGTAGAGTCTGGGTAGCTTGGACACATGCCCAATTTGAGACAGGAGAAAGCTGGTTCAAATCCAACAAGACCCTCACACCAATTCTCTCGCGGTGATGATGTATTCGTGGGATGACGAAAGCATGCTCAGATAACCACAGGTTTTTCTCGCTTTTCCCTGTAGTGGGTATTCACGGAAGAGGGTACATGTCGTAAGGCGTTATTCTCGCAGTGGTATCTGCAAATAAAATCTAAGTATGAGTGATCCAAACGTCAAACAGTATCATACTGCGTCACATACATATCTTCCGTAATCATTCGCGTCATAGCCTCAGGCTGCATACGCAAAAATGGTTTTTAAAAAATCTCACGGGAGACGCACGCGTCAGGTAGCACTAGAAAGGCTGAGCTAACAGACAAATAAAATTAGGAAACGTGTTGTGCACTGGCACGACGTAAACTAACAGACAATAAAAATTAATTTGCGCGCCGGGCTCACCCGCAACTCATCGATGCGAAAGACGATAGTGTCGGAATACCTCAGTGGATATTGGTATCACAAGCTTGTTATAGCGGTAGTAATAACGGTAAAATAAATTTGAATTTAGTTACTCTTCTCTTACCAGAAGAAAAGAGTTAATATACAGTGATTACCCTATTTTCCTAATGCCATTCCCAAACAGGTAATTCAGTATTCACCAACACAATTATTAAGGTAACACATGATTGGCTATCAAGTCATAAAGTCAATGAACAGAAAGAAAAGACCTGCCGGTCGATCAGGCAACAAGCCAGAGGAAGTAACAGCCGTTAATCTCTATCTCAGGGAAGGGACAGAGAAGAGTGGGCTAGGATCTGCTGCGATGAAGAGTCTAGAAAGGAATAGAAAGAGTTGGGCAGATCGCGACATTCCAAGAGCGGATGAACTTTCGGCCGCACCTATACCGGAATGGAACCCAGAGAAATAAAACGATAGCTGACCCTCAAGTCTGGAATGCCGCCAACATACACACCGACAAGAAAACAGGTAGACTAAACATAATCTTCGTGGGTACGCCATCCCAATTACACCGACGCCTGAAAAGGTCTGAAAGCAGCATTGCCAAGCAGATAAGAAGCGAACACATTGGGTTCGCGTCTTATTTGTACGGAAGAAAGGGCCCCGGAGTTGACGAACCAAACTACTATTGTGGATATCCTTAGAAAAATGCCAAGCACATGGTGATGACTTCCCCACGAAGGGGGGAAATGTGGATGAAAGCTAAGAGCCGGTTATTCGAGGCGATGATGAAAACCCCAAAAGACCTCAGTCAAATGACGCAGTCGATTCTAGATCAGGGACATTAAGAGCAGTTCCATTAGGCAGGGAAAGTAGGGAGGCGAGTGCTGGAGAGGGAAGAGATAAGATGCTTGGAGTAAAGGGATGCGCACGGCGCAGAAAAGTATGAACGCACATCCCAAAGGTAAACTTCAAACAAATAGAATTTTACCGGGTAATTGGAGGAGGTTTCCATTGAAAGGTTTCCTCCTGTGTAAATAAAGAGTCTGATCGGCACTTGCTTGGGGCATCAGAGGTATTATATCATGACACTGAAATAAAATTCCAACTCAAATAAATTATCCAAATCGGGTTAAGCTCCCATAATTAGCGTGAGTAACTAAGTCAAGGCTGGGTAAAAATACCATGCAATACGCTAGTCCTGCTTAAGAGGATTATTAGCTATAGTGGGTTAGGAAAAGCTCCACATACCCGCGCCGAGTTACAATAAGTACCGTAGTATTTTTGCGAATCACTACATCAGATCATCGATTTCTTGGGGGAGGATAAACACCAACTAATAGCACTAGTCACTGCCTATCTTAACACTTGTTGAGGGAGCGGCCCGGTAGGCGAGTTAATACTATCGAGACACTTCTTCCTAGTTCGGGTAATCATGAAAATTGAACTAAGTTTTTGTACTACTACTGTTGCTCAATGTTCTGTGGTAGATGTGTTGGAATTTTCATTCTCAACTCTGGAATAACACGTATATCTATTCATATGTAATTAGTTCAATTACAGGCACCATATACCGGTAAGCTATATGCAAAGTCCATTGATGTAGCTTTAACATTACTGTACTGCTTAAACAAATTTAATACAGTATTCTGATAATATAAATCAGCGAAGAGTGATAGTGAAAATTGGACGCTGTAGGCAATGATCTCACTAAACTCTGAAAGCTTCAGCAGTCTATTCGTATCTTGTTACTTTTGGGGATGAAAGTTGGGTCTCATGAGGTCAATTGGTCGGAGAATACAGGAGATGGCGGCATAAGACAGGTCTTCAAAAATGTAGCGATTGGATAAAAAAGCACGTCGAATATCTAGAAGTTTAGCTACAACACGTCGTAAAACATAATTTTGGAAAGGTATGAAGATATGGAACACAGAACTTTCCACATGATCACGTAAATACTATCAGAGGTGGTCTTTAATGGGAAAGCTTGATCTCAAATATTTCGCGAATTTATCCAAGTTAAGCTGTAGAGGGTTGATGGCAGACCCAGCTCCAGATATGACTGGGTAGGTACGACAGGGCTGTGAGCCATGCATATTTATTTAGTCTTGTTTATTGATTGACAAAATTTCTTCACCACTCATTGAGATATAGAGATATACCAAAACAGCACTATTGATATTATTCTTACTCTATATTTTATATGTAAAAAGAGGAGGCATCAATTAAAAAAGTCTGAACACTCGTGTGCTGGTCCGTTTCCCTTAGATGCGACGAGATTCGGCATATGGTCATTCGACACCACGCCGTCTATCATGACCACTCCATCAACGAGTCACACCGCCACACCTGGTCTCCCTCGTAATCCAGCCTTGCCACATGCACCAGTAACACCAAGCGGACTTCGTGAAACTCATATTCTTCCAACTTCCCCTGAATCAACTTCAAACGCGAGTGATGCGAGCAACGATTCTTTAAGTATCGGTGAAGACAATTTATCCAAGACCAATTCTGGTGCTGAATCTCAGGGCAAAAGATCTAAGGCCAACCCTCAAGCTGGTGTGATTGCCACAGAAAATACCGCCCTACTGACAGGCTTATCACATCATGATCCTACTTCAACTTCGCACACGGGACCTAGCACCCATGGCACGTTTAACGTCAGATTTCAAAGCCGTGCAGCGAGTACAAGGAGTGACCATAGTGAACCCACATCCTACGGCTCCTCAAACCAGAAGCAGGGAACAGGAGCGGGATATACGCAGAGGCTTCGCACCTTACTTCAGGATCTAGGAGTAGTGGATAACTCCGGCAGCGGGAAGAAGAAAAGCACCACGAGCTATCTGGCGGAACGTCATGGGATCTCAAATACGAAGTCTATGTAATACGCGATCCTACCACGCAAGCATTCCTTTGCTAACTTATACCACGCATAGGTACGTGACATACTATATCCCATTATTCGCCTGGATTCGGCAGTACCGATGGAAATATATCAAGGGTGATTTTATTGCAGCTATCACCATAGCGTCATTCTACCTACCCATGGCTCTCTCGTATGCTGCTAATCTCGCACATATCCCCCCGATAAACGGATTATATTCTTTTGTCTTTAATCCACTTATATATGCAATACTTGGCAGCTCTCCATTAATGATTCTTGGACCAGAAGCCCCAGGTAGTTTGTTAGTTGGTAGCATGGTAAAATCGCTTATAGATGATGGAACTATTCTAGATGATGATGTAGAGTCGCATGCTCAATTGGCTGGCATTATTTCTGGGATCGCGGGCGCAATCATCTTGATTGCAGGACTGACGCGTCTTGGGTTTTTAGACAGTGTGCTAAGCAAGCCATTCCTTCGTGGTTTTATATCGGCTGTTGGCTTTGTCATAGCTGTGGACCAGTTGATTCCCGAATTAGGGCTTGTAGATGTGGCAGATTCCCTTGGGAATGTCAGTCATGGCAGCAGTGTTGAAAAATTGCACTTTCTGTTCAAAAATGCGTACCAGGCATCCGGAATAACCAGCACGGTAGCTGGAATCAGTTTCCTCACTATTATGACATTCCGAGAAATGAAGAAGCACTTACAACCACGTTACCCGACCGTAGCGTACATTCCAGATCGATTCATTGTCGTCGTACTGTCGGCCGTTCTAACCTGGCAATTTCGATGGGACTTGAGTGGCTTGGAAATTCTGGGGGAAGTGAAATCATCATCATCTACGTTTCCCTTTCATTGGCTGTTCAAGGTCAGAAATTTGGACCTGGCACGAGAGGTCATGGCAACCTCATTCTTGATCGCGTTGCTTGGGTTTTTCGAGTCCTCGGTCGCTGCCAAGAGCTTAGTATCCAATGATAAAGACGCGATCCAAGGCATTGCTTTGAGTCCAAACCGAGAACTTGTTGCTCTCGGAGTAGCTAACTCTATTGGTGCTTGTTTCTGTGCTCTCCCAGCATTTGGTGGGTACGGCAGAAGCAAAGTCAATGTTAGCACAGGTGGCAAAACACCTATGAGCAGTGTCTTTTTAAGCATTATTACAACCATTTCTATAGTATATCTTCTCCCACTATTCTACTACTTGCCTGTAAGTCAAAGCTTTAATGTTTTGTCATTGCTTAGCTAATTAGGTCTAGAAAGCGGTTCTCTCATCCATGATCACTGTGGTTGCCTGGTCTCTCATTGAAGAAGCGCCGCATGACATTATATTTTTTATCCGAATTCGTGGTTATTCTGAGCTCGGACTGATGGCAGTTATCTTTGCGACAACTATTTTCTTCTCTTTGACCTTCGGAATGGCCATCGGAATCGGCTTGTCCGTTCTTTCCGTAATCAGACATAGCACCCGCCCTCGTATTCAAATTTTGGGTCGAATCCCTGGTACTAGTCAATTCACAAACGCTGAGGATAATCTCGAAGAATTAGAATTTGCCGAAGGCTGTCTTGTTGTCAAAATACCTGAACCTCTGACTTTTGCAAATACGGGAGAGTTAAAAAATCGTTTGCGCCGACTTGAACTTTACGGTACGACACAAGCTCATCCCGCCCTTCCTCGTGTACGCTCACCTGAACATAATAAAAATATCATCTTTGATATACATGGCGTAACTGGTATTGATGGTTCAGGAACACAAGTGCTCCAGGAAATTGTTCTTGGGTATCGAAACCGTGGGGCTCGAGTCTTCTTTAGCCGCTGCCCGCCAGAGGACTCTGCCGTATTTCAGTTGTTTCAAAGCAGTGGAATTATTGACATCTGTGGTGGCAAAAAATATTTTGTTTCAGATGTTGCTGAGGCGCTCCGCCTTATCGAGATTGAAAACCAAGACCAGGCCGTGTATCCTTCTATCGAGGATTCATCTTCAAGTTCCTCGTAATTCCGAAATATGCTCTACGTGTCATATCCTGTGCTCACGATCATAGCGCATTTCATTTTAAGGATACAGGTTTTAATACCCTGCCACGTTTTTTGACGGCACCAAAACTTGACATCGAAAAAGATACATCTAACGTGAGCTCCCGTCCTTTGCTAAGCTCAACCCTGGAATCAACGCGGCACTAGATAATTCGCCTTGATCTTCACGCTTCTGAACCTGCTCCCTTGAGATCACTGGGTCTGTATGACATCTGAAGCTTTCCCGTGTACGACAGAGCATTTTAACGCGCCTTACATGTCTACACGTACTACAGAGACTCGTAAATTTCAGCTTGGATTAAGGCGATTAGTTCCATCGTATTTCCCATCACCTTTGACGTATGATGTAGGATTCAAGTTTCAGAAGCCGGCTAACGGATGATTGCAGATTTGTACTTTACCTCGGCGAAAGCGGCAAAAGCAGGCTATCGTAAAAACTTACACAATTAGAAGACTAACGGTACTTGTATTTAGCTCATCGCTGCGTGAATATTTTTAGACGTGATCGACGGCGCAATTCTGGAAAAACTGGGCTGATGTCACGATATACGTCTATCTTTGGAAACACAAACAGGAGTCATGGCTAAATTTTACACTACACTAGCTGTTCCTGAAAGTATCGGTACAACTAGTACAAGTAGTTCATGGAAACTAGATCTCATATTATATACGTAATTAGCGAAGATACCAATGTTGTAAGCCTGCGTTTTGTCTGGAACATTCCAATAAACAACGTACTACACTTTTACTTTGGATCTCGACCACTTTGTTATTCTAGTGCTCGAGGTACTTGTAGTACCCAGTAACTGTGAAACAAAATTACAAGCATCTGTATATGTTAAATCTCACAGTTTAAGCAACGTTAACCTTCATTGTTTTTAGTGATCATCAACCAATACAAACCCCTTTTGCTCTGCAAAATGTTATGGCTTAAATCCACAATGGAAACCGTACATATGTACGTGTACCAGTAGATCATAGGCAGCCATGGGAAAAGTTTATGTGGGTAAAACCAAATTGCGTGAGCTTTATATATATTTCTGTGCATAGTCTGTTCTATGCCCACCTCCGTGCATTGATCGTCAGCGTAAACAAGTCATCTGCCAACTGCTGAACAACCTTTTCGGACGCAACCTCTCCTACATGTCTAAAACTTGAACTCAATTTCTGCGAGGATAATTGATCTGGCTCCAACTGACGCGTCTCAAAGCTGTGTAGCCCAAGTTCTTTCAGTAATTTTATGCCTGTACATGCCGACTATCTTTCCCATCGTGCTGGGCAGCAGACATCGTGATAAATGCAAAAGCGACTTGATCAAAAAAGCGAGTCTACCGCCCAATAAGGTCTGTTGTACGTGGATCATTCTTTGCTCCATTCTACAAAGCCAGCGTTCGAACTACTCTACAAGTGCCATGAGATACGCCAAAATTGCGAGCGCTCGAACTAGGGAATACTCCACACATTTTGAAAGCCTCTCTGAGGTGCATTGATCTCGGTGCATCAATCGTCTTTGCTCCTCGACTTAACAATCTAAACATCCAGACAGATTTCGGATTTAGAGTCGTCAGCCTACGAGGGGAGGACTGTTGTTGATATGAGCACCCTGATGACATTCAACTAGATGTGGGATACAAAGACTCAGTTTAACGTATGGAGCCTGCGCACTCAGCTTTCAGTTGCAGATACCTTACTCGAAGTCAACCCTTAAAGCTGGTAATTCCTTCAGCGAGCGCGTACCGCAGGGACAAGCGTGCAACCCCTATGAACATCTGGGAATGAATTTATCACCGCGCAAGTTGCGTCCAAAGGTCTACTGGATGTGAGCTGGCTTCCTCCTGTATTCAGTGGGGCGTGTGTTCAGGATACCTAGAATCTCTTTTGAGGGCCGGGCAGGACGGTGTATCACTGCACTATCTGAACTTTGTCAAAAACTGGGGTTTAATTGCAGAGGAAAGAGCGATCCTCAGTAATTAGGGTTTACCAAGGGTGTCAATACTATATTGGGTCGTAAAGCAATATGATACACCGTCTAAACAGTTCTCCCGAGTAGGATCTGGATAGCTCCGGTACATGCCTCTCTCGAAACCAGAGTAAGCTGGTCTGAATCCAGTCACGCCCTCCCTCGACATTCCCTTGCGGTGATGTTATATACATAGAATGAAGACAGCATACTTCGATTACCATAGATCGATCTGCTTTTTCCTGTGATGCATACTTCCGAAAGAGGATACATGTCGCAATGTGTTCCCCAGCGCATGACTTATCACCCCAGACGTTAAATAATATCATCATCATCATGTTCCCCAGCGCAGGATCTGCCCAAGCATTCACGTATGCGTATTTCACACGTCAAACATCGAGGCGCGCTACGACAAAACGTATATCTTCCGTAAAAACCTGCATGAGCTCCCGGGGTACCCAATCGATTTAATTGAAAAAAATAAATACAGTCGTCCCTCTCTAATTCAATAGTGGGTCCCGGTATAAGTGTTGAAAATCTTCATTGTAACTTGGACTTTTATATTTGCAACATCTACCCTCACAGGTCATTTTACGGGCAGGGGTAAGTATTGCAAATGTAAATGGTTGAATTTCAATGAATATTTTCAACACTTATACCGGGACCCACTATCGAGTTAGAGAGGGACGACTGTATCTACTCACGTCGTTATTAGAGCAAATTCTGGTCTCATTTTCTATTATTAGCTGTCAAAGGCTATGAAAATAGCAACTTTACTGCTAACAATGGAAATCTTGTGGAGACACATCGCAGTTGTACGTGTTTTCGTACATAGTGGCGGTCACGGCAGAATTTATTTATTTATTTATTTATTTATTTATTTATTTATTTATTTATTTATTTATTTATTTATTTATTTATTTATTTATTTATTTATTTATTTATTTATTTATTTATTTATTTATTTATTTATTTATTTATTTATTTATTTATTTATTTATTTATTTATTTATTTATTTATTTATTTATTTATTTATTTATTTATTTATTTATTTATTTATTTATTTATTTATTTATTTATTTATTTATTTATTTATTTATTTATTTATTTATTTATTTATTTATTTATTTATTTATTTATTTATTTATTTATTTATTTATTTATTTATTTATTTATTTATTTATTTATCTATTTATTTATTTATTTATTTATTTATTTATTTATTTATTTATTTATTTATTTATCTATCTATTTATTTATTTATTTATTTATTTATCTATTTATTTATTTATTTATTTATTTATTTATTTATTTATTTATTTATTTATTTATTTATTTATTTATTTATTTATTTATTTATTTATTTATTTATTTATTTATTTATTTATTTATTTATTTATTTATTTATTTATTTATTTATTTATTTATTTATTTATTTATTTATTTATTTATTTATTTATTTATTTATTTATTTATTTATTTATTTATTTATTTATTTATTTATTTATTTATTTATTTATTTATTTATTTATTTATTTATTTATTTATTTATTTATTTATTTATTTATTTTTACTGTCTACCGGGTTACAGCTAAAGCTACCACCCCATCCCTAAGGGGACACGGTGACTATTATAATCTACAACATACACTGTATTCCTTGATGAGCCAGAAGGCTTTAATAAAAAAATCGTTAAGTTTACTGTGAGCGCTGTACAGCGTATTTCTCACATGAAATAGGGTCATGCGGCATGAATCGGGCAAATTTCCGTGAGAAAACCTGTCTTCTCCAGTATAGATGAGAAACGTTTGGCACCGTGAGCAGTGCTGAGGAGGAAATCCAGTGTACCCAAGCTTCGACGATAACCGGCGGCGACCAGTTTTCCTCGAACAAGAGGGCGAATAACTAAGTGGATGCTTGACTTGTTGGCCCTGCAGGAGCAAGTCATAAGAGCATCTTTGTGATGGAATCTATCGTGATATGCGCGAAAGTCCCTGTGTCCAGTTCGGCATTGAATAAGATACCCAAGGTTGCGGCGAGGGAGTCGAAGCTCCTCCGGGGGCTTCTTGGGAAATGGCATACCTAGTTCACAATAAGTAGAGAGAGCATGACTTTGCCACCAGGCAGAAATTAGGTCCCATATCTGCCTTTTTGTTTTTGCTTGGATACCAGCAAGAGATGCGCCAGGCGGAGCTGTTTGACGGGAAGCTTCACCGGCCAATTTATCAGCTCGATCATTGCCAGGAATGCCCGAGTGGCCAGGAGACCACATCACGTAGACCTTACCAGGTGCTGCTATTGGTAGGATTCCTCTTGTAGGCCACTGTGAGGCCAGATGCCGGAATTCCAGAATTTCCTTCTGCGAGGTCTTAGAGGGTGACAAATCTAAAAGGCGTCGTGCTGCCTCTTGATTGTCTAAAATTACATGAATATTTGTAGCAAGGTGGGTAGAGGGAGCTGCTATGGCAGCCTTAAGCCCTGCAAGAGCTCCAACTATTTCGGAGTCGTATACCTCATAGTCAAAGCCCAAAGGAATTCTCACTTCTGCTATAGTAGTATCCCTATGGAGAACGACGACCCCTGCTCCAGCAGATCCATCTTTTTGCTTCGAGCCATCTGAGAAAACAAGGATGTCCCATGGCGGTAGATTTCTGATACGCCTTGAAAATTCTTCAGCGGAGAAGTCGGATCGAGTAAGTACCTGATGAGTTTTGTAGGAGGGAGCTACAAGCCGAGGACGAGGGAAGGAAGAGACCAACTGTAGTTTTTCAGAGAGACGGGTGTGAGCGCGGAGATCGTTGGATCTTCTGGCCAGCGGATGAAACAAGTCAGCGGCAGCTAGCCAAGTAGCAGAGCGGAGGCGCGTTTCTTCAAGTAGAATTTGTGCAGGTTTGAGCCAAACCTCTCTCAAGAGTGCTGCAGTAGGAGTGGTTTTGTATACCGGGAAGATTGCTCGGGCAAGGGAGAGCAAAGCTCGGGATACCATGTCGACAAGGTGTTGAAACCTGGTAGAAGTAGAGCGACCACGACGGTTATAGGTTGGCCCGCGCCACCAAACCTCAGCGCCGTACAGAAGAACCGGTAGCGCTGCAGCCAAGGCTGCAGAGCGAAGACAAGCAGTAGGTACACCTCGATTGGTATTTCCAAGTTGTCGAGCGGTCACGGCAGAAGTGGGTCCCATCACGGTATTTACTAGCAGGTTGTCACGTGATTCATATACCGTCGCACCTGGACAAGTCGATAATGGGTCCTGGTTTAATTATTGGAAAGATTCACTCTGTCGATACAGTCGTCCCTCTCTAACTCGATAGTGGGTCCCGGTATAAGTGTTGAAAATATTCATTGAAATTCAACCATTTACATTTGCAATACTTACCCCTGCACGCAAAATGACCTGTGAGGGTAGATGTTGCAAATATAAAAGTCCAAGTTACAATGAATATTTTCAACACTTATACCGGGACCCACTATCGGCTTATCCAGGCTCGACTGTAGCGAACTCGGGGGTGAGTGATAAATTTAGCGTAAAATATGGATACGGAATTAACGCACCATGAGAATGCGCGATTGGTCATTCAGAGAAGCCCAAGGTCTATTAGTCTATCAAGCCAGTGCGTATTAGTGAGATGAGCTCTGTGCACTATTGCACAGTTCTCAGCTCACACGCAACCGAGAAGAACTTTTGACGGTAGTTTTCAAATCAGCAGTTCGGGTACTACTATTATGCGTGTTCGCTGCCGATCATAGACACGTAGCCACGTCACGTATTCTGCGGCTACTCAGCCTCCAGTAGATGGTAGAGATTCTAGGGACGATATCGTTGGGCATCATTTTTCTCACGACGGGCCGTAAAATGCTGATTCTACCATTACTTCGTGCCCGCGAGCAGAAAACAACTCTCGCGTATCTCACATTTTCTTTCCCTTGATTTCTGTCGATGACAGTCCTCGGACAGATACGTCTCATCAACTGATCACAGTGAAATTGAGATACGAGAAGTTCCTGATGCTCTTTTTCTAGAATGAGCTGTCAAATCGGATGAATCTAGGACTCGACTCCGCATGATGGAAAAAGAGCCATCATCCTACCTACGCTTCACGGTGACCATTGGTGTCATCTTGGGAGATCCTCATTTGACGGCCCGCTGATACCCTCACTCTTTACTTGTGCCGGGCTTGCGTCAAACTCTCTTAGGTTATAGACAGTCGCGCCAGGACAACCGCCATCTCGTATCGATACATCTGCAGCGGGTACTAGGCTGGGTCATATTTTCGTGATGACGTTCCCAGCGGTGCGCATGGCGCTTGAAACTTCGCGATGCGGCAGGCGGGAATGTCGTGAGAGAGGGGGGGGAAAGCGACCATGTTGTGTTTCCCATGATGCCAAGTACTCAGATCTGTATTGACTTTGTTCTACTGATGTAAGCAACCAGGGGTATGGATAGATCTGATTGGGTGAACGTCGTTGGCTTTTAACTGATCTACATTGTGGATCCTCGGCCACCTTGCGTACCTCGATATAGGCATTACCTTTATACCTCGTCTCAGACAGATTGATATGGGACGAGGTATGAAGGTGATGTCTGTATCGGAGTACGTTCTATGCTTACAATAATAATACTGACCAACGCTCATCGCTCTACATTCGCGCCGTCTCTTGAAATTTGGCGCGCCAGGGGATGTGTCAGCGTCACGGATCGCGGTCGCTTGATTGCTGAATCGAGTTTTACGTGGTGGCGGTGGTGGTGAACACCGCATCTCCGCAACGTATGACATATTTTACGTCGTGACGTGGTGCGTTGTAGCATATACGTACATATATTGCTACCAAATAATTTCAAGGTGAAATTTACAAGACTTTAACCCTTAATTTCCTATCAAAGTTCTCACCGATCCTGGTAATACTGACTAATTTTATATCCTTGTCAATATGTTGATCAATTTTGTTTGTTAATAGTTTACTTAGCGAGAAGTGGATTTATCAATTCTGATCTACTCAAGTGACGAATCAAAAAAGATGTTAGCACTGATTCGGATGGAGAATTAAGCGACTTCATCAGTACCGTGATGTCTACAGGCTCGAACATGCTAGACCCTCTCGAAAATAGGAACCTCACGCTGTAAATTCAGATTGAGAAATGAGGATTAAGGAAAGGCTATCAAGTGGAAGTGTATTACCCTGCATAGATTGCACAGCAGTTACCACTCCGTGTTCTACCCATTCGTACATGTACCGGTAAACTTATTACTGTCGCAGTAGCAGCAGGAGTCACGCTGCCGTTTACACATGTATACGAAGATGAACGGGAAATGATAATGAGACTAACTCGAGGAATTTGAGCGGACATCATTATTACGAGAATCTCGCTTAGATAGCCATCGTTCAACAAAGGATTTGGTGGCTCTTTTTCCAATTGTGAGCAGTAACATCGTATAAAAATAAAACTATATTTCTAACAATAGAAAATTAAGCTCAAATATTTGTCTGCGGCTTCGGCGTCCGTCGTAGTACACACGCTCGTCAAATGAAGGTAATCGATTGTCCGGATGACAGGTATACATGTACACGTAACACCTCTTGAGCTGCAGAATGCTATCGGTGAGGGCCTCAATAATTTACTGATGACGTCGTTATAAGAATCGACGCGGATCGCGTATCAAGGCAAAATCATCGGCATGTGGTTGGTCAGAAATCGGTGACAAGTTGACTTGATCCAGTTACCGGGACGTGTACGACGTGTACTGCGAGTACCCCTGTTACACGGTAGTACCCTATACCTTCGTTCGGACGACGGTATCCCTTACACGCAACTGCGCATCGGTAAATGCAACATGATGACGGAGGAAAACTTGGACCCGTCAAGGATGTTTCATCGTCGACGTGTCGGTCATAGTTGACCACGACAACATCGAGAGATTCCCTGTCGTGCGGGATTCAGCCGTGTCTGAGACTCCATTGATGGTAGCTCGATAGTGCTAGGGTCGACAGAACAAGGGTCGTTGGTCTGTCGCTGGTCCCCGGGTAGTCGTCCGTCATCCAAACAACGATAAGTATCAACTATTTCGGGACAAAAATCGTGGAATTATGAGAGATGGAGAGAAATCGGACGGGGACCTGGATTCGGAAGAGAAACAGGCTCATGCGGCGTGCTGCGGACTGCTCTGGGCGAGATTGGATGGATCATCGCGGGAAGAGATCTAAAGATGGAACGAGGGTGACAATAACAGTGCTAGTAATCAGCGTGCATCGACGATATGAGGAAATGTTCTCACCTAAAGAATTTATTTTGTTTATATTGTTTTTTCGCTATGTGTGTAAATGATCGACAGATGAAAACATCATACGGCATGTCTATTTGCATGAAAAAATATACAGTCGTCCCTCTCTAATTCGATAGTGGGTCCCGGTATAAGTGTTGAAAATATTCATTGTAACTTGGACTTTTATATTTGCAACATTTACCCTTACAGGTCATTTTGCGCGCAGGGGTAAGTATTGCAAATGTAAATGGTTGAATTTCAATGAATATTTTCAACACTTATACCGGGACCCACTATAGAGTTATAGAGGGACGACTGTACGTCAAACAGGATGCTTTCTTTCTTCGCGGTACTCTATGGCCCATGCCTCATGCAACAGGGAACATCATAGCTCATGGGCCAGCAAGAGTGAGTCCCCAATTCCGTGTGTCAAGAAAGTCTTCTACGATATATAAGTATTGAACGACTGCCCTTTCTTTCAGACCACAGTCTTTTAATTCAGACTTCCACATTTCCATCTCTCCACCCACTCGAAATAATCGATTGTTGTCCTATCCAAGAAACTACCTACTTAACATATTCCACCCTCTCCGAACTTTCCACAGGAATCAAGAAAGATCTCAAGGACTCAAGTTTTCACTCATCATGCGTTTCGCAAGCATTCCTCTGGTCCTTTTGGGCATCTCAGTCGGGTAAAAGTTCTCTTGGGAAAGTATTTAACCTTACTAATACATTCTCAGACTTGTCTCGACTGCTCCATCCCTCGACTCTTCGCGTGCTCTTGCGAATAGCCTTGCAAAACGTGATGAACCCGGTCGTGGTGGTGACAACGGACGTGGAAATGATGGTGGACGGGGTAACGGACGAGGAGGTGATGGACGCGGTGGCCGTGATCCTAATCGCCCCGGCCCACTCGCTCGCTTCCGCGTCAAGACATACGAACCAGAGCCATACGAGCCCGAGCCATACCAACCAGAGCCAAATGAGCCGGAGCCATATCAGCCCGATGATGAGTCTGAGCCAGAGACCGAAGATCCTCACCAACCTGACCCATATGAGCCTGAGCCTGGTACATACGAGCCAGACCCAGAAGACGGATATCCTGGAGGTGGGTACGCATCTCCTACCGGTGGCTACCCAGCTCCTACTGGAGGTTATGCTTCTCCCACTGACGGCTATGCTCCTACCGGAACCGGTGCTTACTCCTACCCAACTGGCAACGACTACATCCTCTACAGAAAGTACGGCCGCACCGGATAAATTTTCACTATCTGAATAATAATCGAGAGACGCCTTCACCCTATACCTAATAATATATTCGACTTTTCTCTCAATAATCACCAGATTATAGTCATATCTCGATTTTTCATACTATCGTTAACGATCTTACGATACCGAACCTTATTCTCCTCGCTCCTACAAAGCAAATGAATTAATAAAGGTTTTACAATTGACTGAAATCTCTTGTTTCTGTGTCGGCGTGCCAAGCGAGCTGCTTTCGGGGTTCGTCACCTAGTACTACCGGTCTTTTCCGTTCTCAGCATGTAAAATTTAAATATACAGCCATAGATATAAGATACAAGATGTTCATGTACATAATATTACTGGTAGATGTTGGTATAATTAAAGTTCTACTTTCTAAATTCTATTACGATTTTCCTCCGATACACTATGTGTTAATTGTCCCCATAAGAATCAAAAGCTAATACAGTACATTCTCACTTTGACAATGCGGGGCAAAATTAAACCTAGGCTCCAGTTTGGCTAATTCAAATGAATCCTCCAACCGGGAGCCTTGGTTAAGTTTTGCCCTACATTGTCATAGCGAGGTAGTACTGTAATTCTATTGATGCTATTGTAAAAAATATTTTAACATGCCCAAGAATATTACGCCATTACAAATTACTAATATCTGAGCTTCATGTGGCTAAGCGACAGGCTTAGAAACTCCTTAACCCATATGAGCCTTAGATTTCGGGTATCAAAATGTAGTTCTATCGACTTCTGGACAGCTTTAATTTCCAAGTGAAAAAAGAAAACATAGACTCGACAGACCCTCATGCGTGTTCAATGAAATTACCTGACCTAGACATCCGGGTTTTGTTTTTCCACACTCAGTATTCTCACACCCGATAAGTCCAGTTCAAACCGACTAGGATGATGCGACGCCAAACAAGGCTCTTCCCTACATCTCGCATAGAGGTCTAGCGATCCGTGCAGGAGCGCGATTCGGCTAAGCTGGCTAGCGGGAGAATTGGGGGATAACTTGTTCACGGCTAAATGTGATACCAGACATCGCGCAGTGCAAATGCACGGCTCTGACAGACAAGATAAGACACATCTCAGCCACGTACCCCTTCGATCCCGACTGCCAGTGGCCGTAATTGATTCCATACCAGGCGAATGAGCCAAGATATCGCGGGTTGCATGTACGCGTTGTAGCATGATTAGGTCTATGATAACACATTAAGTTCGATCCCTAAAGGTGCTTGTACAATTTGTGTCGTGGTCTCAGTTCTTTTTCTCGCGTTAGTTGGGCTGATCGTCCAGATGACATTCCGCATGGTCAGATGGCGTACATCGGGATATAGAGATCAGGACTACGAGAGTCGGCGCTGGGGTACGGCGTTGTGATGCGTGGACCTCTACGACCAGGTGGGAGATCAGGGTCATGGTGAAGGCGATGGTGGCCATCCCGGTGGCATCGCCAGGCCGCTTGTGGGATTGGTACGGCTATACGTGCCGGGCCTGACCGGTGGGAGGGAAGCCGAACCGTTCGGCGGGAGCCGAGTCGCAGCGTCGTGGCTGACACGTTGCGGAACGCGGCAGTCGGTCTGGAGTGGGTCAGGGGCGGATGGGATAGGAGAAGGGGGTCAGGGGTCTACAGATCACACGACCTATCCCGTACACCTCGTGGAGCGTCGCAGAGTGCAAGTTGTGTTCCTGTCGGGATACCTCGGCTGTGCGTCTCGAGACAGCTTTTCCACGAATGCCTCACACACCCAGGTGATGGGGTCTCTTGCGCGGCGACTCAACCGATGAGGGATGAGGCATGTCGTTTGCGACGGCTCAGTATGGCGTCTCTGGTGGGAGATCGATGCGAGGCAGCGCACTCGATATGAGAAATCAACTCCGGGGTGGTACTCGCTGCGACGAGGATGTCGCGAGTGCCGAAATAAGTTTTCATTTCGACACACTTCCCGTCTAGTGATCAGCGAGTGAAATGATTTTTTCCAAAGCAAGTGAGAGTGTCCCCTTTTTAGTCGGTCATAGTCGTATGGCATCGCGAGTTTACACGAGGGATCTCATTGCATCCCTGCGTCGTGTGTGGCCCGGCTGTGGATACCTCAAAAGCGTCGAGGATAAGTAATACAGCTAGCTTAGTTTACTAGCGTGATAACCCCTGTACTATTAGCGTGTTGGGAACGGCGTTAGATGTATAGAGGAACTTCGTAGGAAAATGGAAATGAATTAAATATCTTCTCATTTGGACTTCTGTACTGATCACTCCGTGAATCTGGTACAGTGAGCTCCGAGTTGATAGTAGTCGATACACGTGCACTATTACCCTCACGGCAACGACTTCTTTCGGGTACGTGTCCTAAGTATTGTAGATCGTTAATTTTGGCCGCATGAGTGCTTCTCGCTTAATCTACTAGTCGGTCAGAACTTCGTAAATATGTGAATTTAGAAAGATCTACACAGGTATAGAGCCATCCGATGTAGTTATCCTGTCCAGAGAAATAAATCTTGTGATCTCGTTGCTACATGGTCATCATTAATGTTGATGTTGGGTATAAATTTGATGAGCTTCAAACTAATCTGATTGGGACTTAAATTCGCTAATATTGAGTGTGTGCTGGAATACAAGCTTTGGATCGACCCCCTTACACTCCCAATTACCTCCATCCGTCCGTCGTTGGAAGACATCTGAAACATACCATCACTCAGCGTATCCCACAAGTCTCACCCATATCCGGTTCGTGATTCCATCTCGGAGAAACGGGATGAGGTTAATGATAGTCGAGTCGCACGGCTAATCTAAATATAGTCCAACCTCATCTACAGCGATCCCCCGAGTAACGATATCTCCTTTATAGCGATATATTTCCCCCTCACCGTCAGAACCTCCCCAAATTAGCGCTTCTTCTCCTCTTCAGCTACTACAACACCTCCAACTCCATGAATTGCAATCAGAAGACTGCAATCAAGACTGGATTTAAAGCCTTAATAGTTATAAGAGGATTGTGTATAGTAGACAGCAGCGCAGCCTGCAGCAGAGGAGGATTTCTGACTTCTTCTGATTCTAGCACGTGACACTATTATATAGCGATATCTCATCTATAACGATAGGATTGAGCCTCACCAATGTATCGCTATAGATGAGGTAGGACTGTACTACATATTTCTATATAGGATGGCCTAAACTGTGAGCCTGTGGACTGTGCTAGGTGCAATATCATGCATGAAGACAAGACCACTGCGTAGAATCATCTATCCATCGATAACCGAGATAACTAGCTCTCGGTATAACGTTCCGTTTATCAAGTCCCGGCCCTTCTCCCAAAAAACGCCAGGCCTGTTCTGGAGGGCTCGAAAAAACCCCCTGAACATTCAGCCAGATGTCCTCTTTACTCGGTCTACGAGATGCGTGAGATCAGGAGGTTGGTTGTTGCCCTGAATGACATTGGTTTTCTAATGTTTAACAGCTGCAACTCACATCTCATCGATCGTCAGATTGTTCCCTCACAGGTCAACAGATCAATTTCTTTGACCGAGAGCAGTCTTGACCCATTTTAATCAAGTCTTCTCCATGATGACTGGCTCACGTAGCGGGACGTAACTTAATCCCCGCACACTTTAGATCTAAACGTGTTTAAATTTCGCTGATGTAAGTCCAGCTTAAATGAATATCGAGTTATTAAAAAGACATGCGTCAATTCTCTCTAAACTTACAGATAAACTTGATCATATTTACCTGGCTTATGTTCGGGCGAGGAGATCTTTCTGAGCGCTTTTATGAGATTTCACGTGTTTTGAAAGCATAGTATATCCATCTACCTGCAAGTCAAAGTTGGGTCGGATGGTAGAATGGTACACCGTCCGGGCTGTTCTTCCAAGAAGCGTCTGGGTAGTCGAGGCACATGCCTCACTTGAGACAGGAAAAAGCTGATACGGATCTACTAATATCCATTCTACTTATCTCGCCTGGTCATGTATGCTACGATGACCAGGGTACATTGTATAGCTATGGGTAGCTAAATGCGTTCTTGCGGCTGACTTGTACAGTTGAGGGTCGAAAGGACTATGAGGAGCCTGCTCTCGAGTTATGCCTTCAAATGATATTCGAGTATGAGTGCTCCTCATGTCACGTTGAATCATGGCTCCATCTACCATACCAGTGTTATTCGTGTCATCGCCTAAAGGCTGCATCCACAAGAATAATTCCAGTTAAAAAAAGGACAAGCGCTTCACAGTCCCCTTTACCCTCATCTGTAAACGACTGCCGCAGGTGCGCATTTTAGCTACCCCTAGCTATCCAGTGTGCCTTTGTCATCGTCACACTCATGGCCAGGCGAGACATGTAAAAAGCTACTTCGTAGATTCGAACCAGCTTTTTCCTGTCTCAAGTGACACATATGCCTCGGTTACCTGGATACTTTGCAGAACGTCCCGGACAGAGGACCACTACACCGTCCAACTCTGTAGGTCACTTATTCTATGCGTATATTAGGTGATGAAATCATTTGTTTGAATAGAGCTTACTTTCGCAACCCAAAACAAGCGAGGGTTGGCAATGAGTGATGCATATTACCATGGATTCCTAGTCTATGCACAAAGTATCCTTGGAGATGACAGACTCGTATGCGAACCACCCATGGACATCATTGTTGAACACTGATTTGTCCCTATTTTCTGCATCCGCTCTTCAGCTTTGAAACCAGTGATCCGTGCTGATATGGAACAGGATGGGATGAATCAAATTCATCTCAACTGCACTCCCATCTGGATCATTCTTACATTGTCCGTGTAAGAATATAAAATAATATTAGCCGAAAATAATTATAAACGGAGCTACAATAAGAATAACACTCAAGAATATAAATCAACATAATATACAATAATCACTGTTGTACTATAAAGTATACATATACACAAATAATACATAAATTATGAATATACACAAATAACACAAATATAGAATATAAACATAAATTCTACATTAATATAAATTATACAGGACAACCAAAAGACATAATCTCAAAGCATCCCTACAAATACAAGGGCATAAAACTAACCCCAGCGCATCAATCCGAGTCCTCGGGGTACACCTAGACCCCAAACTCCGCTGGGGCGCCCATATCAAGAAGACACAGCAAAAAGCCCAAACCCAGCTGCAGGCTTTAACCAGCCTTACGCACTCCACCTGGGGTGCAACTTTCTGCAAGGCCAGGATTCTATACTCGGCCATAGTAAGGCCAGCACTAACATATGGTAGCCAAATATGGGCTCAGAGTGATCAAAAAGGTAAGATACCGGAAAGAGTGATTAAACCTCTCAGGAAAATTCAGAACAAATGCCTGAAAACCATCACTGGAGCATATAGGTCTACCAGCCAAAGGGTACTCGAGCACGAGACCTCAATTCTACCAATTGAGATTTACCTCAAGTATAGGAGAGTACAACACACCGGACTCCAGCATAACCAACCGATTGGGAGGCTGATTGAAACAGCGTGCGACAAAATCAACCCACCAGCCCGAGGCAGCAAAGACGGGCCCGGTCTCCTGAGGGAAAGAGACTTGGAGATCTGGGAAAGGATAACCAGGGGGGAAGAATCTAAGGAAGGATATAAAAGAGCGCTGAAAGTAGCTGCGTACCAGGAATGGGAACACTCCTGGGCGAATCAAATCAGAAACCCTAACATCAGAGATCGAGCGTCGGCAGACCCGGAAACTTGGAAAGCAGCCAACATCTACACTCAGAGGAATACTAACCAAAAGCGCCTAAACTTCAAAGACACGCCAAGCGAACTTCACAGACACCTCACAAGGGCCCAGAGTAGCATAGCCTCACAGATAAGAAGCGAACATATTGGGTTCAATTCTTATCTTCACCGAAGAAAAGTCCCTGGAGTAGACGCCCCAAGTTGCCCATGTGGATATCCCTCTCAAAATGTGAAGCATATGATTATGGCTTGCCCGCGATGGTCAAGAGGAAGGGGCGAAGTATGGAGGAAAGCAAAAGATAGATCTTTCCAGGCGATGATGAATAACCCGAAAGACATTGCCAGAATAACGCAATGGATTCTCAAAGAAAGATGGCTCGAACAATTCCGCCTCGTGGCAGACGTTGAAGCCACCATAGAAGCAAGGAAAACGAGGCCGGAAAGAAGAGGAGAAGGTTGAAGAGAGTGGGATAGGGGTCCACATGCGACTACACAGCATTCACCGCGCTTCCTGAAGTTAAGTCTTTGACTAATCAAAAATAAAGAAATAAGACAGGCAGGAGTAGGGGGTTTTCACCGAAAGGTTTCCTCCTTTGTACATACAATAGTTGATAGATTCCTGCATGGGCCATCACAGGCACTATATAAGGTAAATGAAATCAAATCAAAAAAATATAAATTATACATTAATTATCTTTATACACAAATTATACATATATATACAAATTATACAATTAAATAAATTGGGTATAAATAAATAAATTACTACCACAAGGGTTAACAAGACTAAGATCGGCAAACTTATAATGCAGATCAATAATATTAAAATTAATAGTACAAGAAGTACTAGCACTAGTCTGTGCATGGGTTCTAAATTAATACAGCACAGACCATCTCAACACCTATGTCAAAGAGTTTTCTCTCTAAGTCAAAATATCTTAGAACATTTTAGAGGGATTAGAAACTAAGTTATTTTGGGACTAGTTAATGGCTTCATGTATAAATAGAGGAAGTTTTCCCAACCAATAACAAGAACACAACGAAGAACAGCGCAAATATACATCATACACAATCTACAAAATTATTCAACCACTATATTTCTTGGTTAGAAAATTATGCACTTTTAAACAAAATTTATTTCTCCCAGTAAATGTATACGCTTCCACCATACCAAATTAAATCTTGAATCTGCTACTTGATTTTTTACATTCCGGCTGATGTTCCGCATTTTGTGCACTTTCATAGACGTCTTCGGGTGAGAAGACGCTGGGGATGAATGTTGTCCATACGTGATGACATGTAATACATGTCATCTCGAAGGTTTCTATTTGGCATGCCGAGAAAGCCACAAATTTCACCGTAGATCAAGTCCCATGTAATTCAAGCTATAGTAGACATTAGCCAGGAGCACTCACGATACCACATAACCAGAATCATGCGCTAGCATTCAACACCCGTTCACCCGACGCCAGGCACGCTCAGCCACGGTAAAAGCGACGTAAGTCACGGTTCACCCGATAACGCTTTCATCCTAAACAAGTTGACGCATCGGATGAACATGTGGCGTGTAGATCTTACAAGGTATGAGCCATCGATCTCGTGTCGCTTAGTGCGGATGTTTCCAATTTTCAGTCACCCTTCGCTTATTGAATATCATCGATCGATGCGAGACCTCATGTTGTAGATACGGTGCTCAGTGTTTCACGATGTCGGATGATAGAAATTATTTGTACGTTGTCCGTGGCGGGCTATAGGCGTGAATTGAAAGTCCGCACATTTGTACGCTCTGTAGTTTGAAGATACCACATTTGCTCACGTATGTCTAGCGCAAAGATGTCTATTTCGAGTCGTGCTGTCTCTCTCGATTCTGATTGAACTCTACCACAGGACTTACTAGCAGGGAATAACGACGACGACATCTAATTGCACCAATCAGAAGAATATATCAGATGTTTACATGCTGATCATCATCTCTTTTACTGGGGTAAATCCCACTTTGGAAGCTTACCATATCTGGCTACGACTCACTACACATACCTATGCTAGTTTGCTAAAACCGTATCTCGGATGTCCTCCTCTTCGTCTTGCAGCGCTGTTTCAGAGCAGTTGAATGACAGGTAGAATTTATCTGATCTCAAGATGTGCAACCGATAACACCGTCGATAGCTGGATATGGCGTCTTGCTGCAGGAGTGTGTGGGTGAAGAAATGCATCCTACCTGTATATTACCAGTTCCCCTTAAAATCACCTCTAATCTCACGCACGGCTTAGCTTGACTTCGCATGTTTGTTCATATACTCACAGTACATACATATACCGTGAAATGGAATCCCATTCCATGCGGGAAAAAAATCAATGGTGATATCGTCCACGTTGTTCGTTTCCGTCCTCTCACACAGGCCCAGGGACAGTCACGAGAGCCATCTTCGATATGAAACAGCAAGTACATCTATCTCTATGATTTATATGATATCTCCTTTCTTGCTTATGATCTGTCCTTCGGGGGCATCCCATTTCCCTTCTCCCTTGGTTGATCCTGCCCTGCTAGATCTCTCTTCATACAGTAGCGCGTGAACTACGACGTCAAATGTTACACTTTGAGAGTACAGATTTACTAAAAAAAAAGCATTGCATCGTACTCCGATAGAGAAGAGATAAATGCACATCCCTATTTTCAACCACCGAATTATCTGTTTAGCGAAGCCACATAGAATTTCTTTTCGCGAACAAAGCCCATTGGTCCCCGGCTTAATTTCCTAGCGACGACGATTGGGGGAGATGGCTCTTTCTGTAGGTAGGCTCAATGCTTGGCTATGTTACCATGTGTGTTCAAGTAGGCAGATGTAGGCCAGGCCACCGTCCCACAGAGACGCAAGACGTATGAAGGATATCCAGAATGCCTGATCTTCCAAGTCAAAGCAGTGCACATCTTGTGTGAGATTTTTTCATACACATCTACATCAATATCACGTGATTCATTCTAAAAGTTGCACTTGTTGGACACTGAAGCTTAGTCAGCTCAGTGTCCATGTGAAAGCTCTTCGCTCAGCCCTTCGTAATTCATACCGGAAACTAAAGTCAATTGTCAATTTGTGAGCATATACGTTCATCCTTGTCAATACGACGCATGTTGATTATCTAATTTCGGCCTAGTTCCCGCTGCTCATCTAAAGTAAATATATCATGTTTCAGACCAACCCGGCACGAGTAACAACAACAACAAACACCTCTGATATTACCACACAAACATCACGGCACGAAGCAGCAGAGTAATTCACGGTACAGTTATAAGAATTGAATTAGGTTGTTAGTTGTAATTAGTGATCCTTTATCATGTATATCTATGACCACACATCTGAGGGAAAGAAAATACAGATCTGCATCTTTACTGGATCGTAATCATTGATCTTTCTATCATCTTCTCTCATCAGTATCGCATTCTATCGTCTATATTCTTTCATATCCATCTCTTCTCATCCCTACTAGTGTAACACCATTTTCAACCTCTCTCTTTACATCTATCCTCCCTTATATCAGGTTACTAGGTAACCTCGTGACTTCAAGTAACATACGTTCTGACACAATTGTACACTAAAAACCCAGTAATCCGATGAACCATATCCCTTCGTACCTTTATCTCGGTGATTTCTTTGCATCGATCATCCTTCTATGATTCAAACAAGGGAAAACCCCTTCGCGCATGAAAGGTCGCACACATCAGGAATGCGCCATTGAGAACAGCGTGTGTTAGATTGAATCAGTAACCTCATCAGAAGATTGACCCAGTCGAAGCAAAATCTTGTTTCTGAAATCAATCGTGGCCACGATATAAGAGAGTCTTTTTGACACCCGTCAGTTTCGAACATACAGTCAACCTTTAACTCGCCTCTCGCAATGGCATACCCGTTAGTAAACATTAGCCAAGACGATTTGTGAGGGCACAGCCTTCATTGGAGACTAATCTGAATCGGCCCTATGATCACTAGAAGGTCCTCGTGAAGACACAGGCATCATTAATAAAGAAGTCAGATTCACAAAAGATTAGATTACGTCCGCAACTAGAGGAGATAGTATTTTACCTTAGAACCTGGATATTATCATGTCTAAGCTAGATGTTTACCAAGAAACTCCTTCGTACCCCTTGCCTTGCTCTTCTCATGATTGGTAATCGAGAACACTCTAGGATACCTAAATAAGTATTCAACTGTGCAATTAAATGAAGAGGGTCGGATGGTGCAGTGGTACACCGTCCTGGTCGTTCTCCCAAGTATAGTCTGGTTAGCTCGGACACGTGCCCCACTTGAGACAGGAGAAAGCTGGATTGACTCCAGCAAAACCCTTACTCTACATCTCTCGCGGTGATATTATATATATTCGTAGGATAATGAAAGCAGGCCTAGATAACCACAAGGTTTTCTCGCTTTTCCCTGTGGTGAGTATTCACGGAAGAGGGTACATGTCGTAGGGCGTTACTTTCGTAGTGGTATCTGCAAATAAAATCTATGTATGAGTGTTCCAAACGTCTAATGAGTCATTCTACGTCACATACATATCTTCCGTAATCATTCGCATCATAGCCTAAGGCTGCATACGCTAAATTGATTTAATGAAATGAAGAGCCAACTCTTCAGCTGCAAAGGCAGCATCATACATCCAATTTAGAAGATTCCTACCAATTAGCAAAACATACACGACAATCGGCAAATAAAGTTACTCATTTAAGTGGGTGCGTCTGTGCATCGAAGACGCAAACTTGGAACTTTCCGAATGAAGGAGAGCTAAAAAAATTACAATGGAATTCTGAAAGGGCGCTCAGAATTCAAGATTCTCAAGCCCCAGTTGATCGGAAAAAGGAGGGAAATTGATAGGCCGACAAATTAACCGGTGATGATGAGGAGCCACTCCATCCTACACTGAACTTGTGATGTTGAGGTAAATATGGGATGACTGATCACAACACACGAACGCGTGAAGACGGCAAGCAGGTCTCTAGATAATCAGTTACGGGGTACATTAATATAATTTTAATGTAGTCTTCATCAAATCCTGCGGGAAACCGACTTGATACCAATTTGCGCCCAGGTTACACGCTTCTCTGTAATGTTTGTCTTTGAGCAGAAGAAATTACGATCATTTTTAACTGCAAAAATGTTAGAAAAGGGTACAGAACTTACACGGTCCACTGATAGACCTTTAGAATGAAGCACAGTATGAGGGAAACCGTTCCTATATTAATCAGTGCTGGATGAGTGTGATAGCGCGTTTACAACTAAAGTCTTTTACTTTAGATCGGCTTTTCACGTGTGCCAAGTACTCTAAATCAATTAAATAGGCTGGAAGATCATGGAGATGGCCTCAAAAAAAAACAGATCCAAGTTATTGAAAATTGACAAATGTGGTTTAATCGAGTTAAAAGAGGGTTGAAGTTGGGCACTATGTCAAAAGTGTCAGAGTGGGTGGACGTTTTTTTTTGATTACTTACTACGTGATGCCGGCGCGCAGCACACGACCCTAAGGATCCTGTACCGGTTGTTAATAATAGAAGAGGGAAAAGCAACCTGTTAGGGTTTCTATCACTTATATCACTGAAGACGTCGTGGAAGAGAGAAGAGTCTGTAATCGTGAAATTGGTAGTTGTTTTTTATTTCCCACCAGACACAGAGTGTACTATGTAGACTAGTTATACAAACAGGAATAAGCAGAAGAGTTTTCACGTTTGTCATGGTCCAAGCGTCACCTTGTTCCAACAGACCAGACTCATACTTATCACGTGTACCCACGGATCTCTGCCGGATACTGTAAACTAGGAACCTCATTTCAACACCGGTTAGCTCAGCCTATCTAGGGCTACCTGACGCGCCAGTCTCCCGAAAGATTCCAACCAAGTAGATGTTCCTTCCTCACCCACACCCCATGAGAATCCCCCGAGCCAATTGCATCTTTCGACCATCTGTCCTGGGTCATTGGTTCCGTGGATTTTCAATTACCAACTGCCCTCCCTGACAGCCAAACCAGATGTGACTCTTCGACCGGAAAACCCTGAAAAAAAACCGATCGACTGGAGTGATGCCGTTCCACGAATGAACTTTGCCAGTTGAAGGAGCACAGGGCGGGTTGGGAAAATCTGATTTATGCCGGTATTTAGAGTGTCGGCAGCACTTTTCAAACGTTGCTCTGGCACATGCAAAACAAATCACAGCCAAAATTCCTCATGATTCCCTCTCCAAACCCCTTTCCTTCTTCTCCTGCATCTCAAAACCCGTCCATCTTTTTCTCGTTGAGACTCCTCCAGACCTCTTCCCAAAAGTGAAGAGTATGTCACGTCTCCCTCCCCAAATTTATGCCCGACGACTTAAATCCTTCGTCGAGTGTCCATAAAATTGGGTGCGTACATGTGGGTATTAATCTGAGTAGCCGATGATACTGTTTTTTCCAGGTGATTTCCGGGGGAAGGGGGCTCCAGTTGATGAGATGTCTGAGCGTGAGAGACTCGGTGTTGGTTGGGTCTGGGTCTTGTCGATGAAAATTGTTGACAGGCTGAGGAGCCATCGACCGAGAGTACGTTGCGGGCCTCCAACTTTGAATGAGTTGCGACTCTTGGCTATTCCAGATATGCGAACATACTGGGCGTTTACGGCCGGCACCGTGAGAATGTGAAGAGTTTGACGTTGCCAGCCATGTCGATTCAAATAGTTTGACTTAAGTAAATGTGTAATCACATGGGGACCACATGTTGAGCTCAGGACGAGCTCGCTATCAACACGCTAGCTAGTGCCATATTAGTTTTGAGTTGTGAATTCTCCAATCGAAAGAAGGGAAATATAGAATAGAACAAGCTTTTCCCATAACCAATACGATCGAGCGTGAAACCACCCCGTAGTCAAAACAACAGTATTATTTTTAAATTAAAAAGTACTCTATTGCTCCGTCGCAGCCAATATAAGCCTCACGGATTTATCCCGTAAAAATCCACCATCAAACACGACGTTTCTCACGTTAATGACTTCATTTGATCACGAATTGATCCAGTGTATCTAAATACCGCCAACAAACCTCAAACTTCCAATTTTAATCCGACCACTTCTCTTCCTACTCTTATTCCTTTTCATAATCGTCTCTCCCTTTGATTGCTACCTGACAAGCAGACAAACTAGATGTCAATGACTGTAAGCTATGCAATGGAGGACAAACTATTTATTTGTAAACCATTTAATAAAAATTGATACTTTATCAAAACTGTCAGGGGGATATGAATTGGGTAGAAGTAATTCTGGATATTGTAATAGAAAATAATTTAAGTATTAAGCTTACAGTTAATGTCTATTGTTAAGGAGGTGTTGGGGAGTAATGAGATAAAGGCTTAGAGGGAAAGGGAAAGAAATAATGTATTTCAACCCCCTTATCATTACTCACAAGCTGAATACAATGTGATTCATGTAAACTCCTTATGAGTTAAGCGTGTCATAAAGGCTTACAATGGCTATGTGATCGTCATATGGAAACGTCATTGATTTTTTTCGAACATCCCCATCAAGATCTCTTTCGCGTCTCCACATTGAACATTCTCGGAAATCGCGAGGCAAGCCTAAGACTAAATGCCACCGTTCTTACCACGCAAGCGGACAATATCAAATGATGATAGCTCGTCAAAGCCTCCCACGAAGAAACTAAAATCCGATAGAATTTTTTCAGCTCCACGAAAACCTACTCTCTTTGACGATCTTGATGCGGGAACTAAACAGAAGTTGCCAATCGAGCAAAGAAGCGCAGAGTTAGAGCAACTTACAAAGAGTTGTGATGATGAAAGTTCCTTATCCTCCATCTCTGACCAATCTGAAGATGATAATCCATCCGAGAAGAGAAAAACGCTAGAGAATAATTCTGAGACAGACGATGAAGAGGACATAGAATTCGAGGACGTTGAAACTTCGGCACCTCTCAAGCCTTCTGCTTTTGCTCCATCTGGCGATCTTGAATTAACACTGACTAAAGATACACGAATCCCTATTACGAATCCTTCGAATTCAAAGAGAGCACCGAGTAAAATCGAGAGGCAGATCCGAATTTCAACGCATAAATGTCACGTCCAAACTCTCATGTGGCACAATGCTATCCGTAATAGCTGGCTCTGCGATAAAGAGCTTCACGAAGTGTTGCTGAAGCAGCTTCCTTCTAAAATTTTGCTGCAGATTGAGAATCTGAAAGAGAAAATGCAAATACATGAACAGGCTTCTATCGATAATGATGATAATAATGTCGAAAATTTGAGAGAGACAAAGGTTTTGTCAAAGGGTCGAAAAACCCGTACCCAGGCGGCCGAGAAATTACCTAAAGATCAGAATTCTTTGCATCGCTTATTGAAAATACTCGTCAGGTATTGGCATCAAACATTCAAAATAACTGCTCCTGGCTTGAGAAAAACAGGCTACATGTCTCTTCAGCGATTAGATGAGGTTTTAAAAAGCTTCAACAACGATGAACATGATCCTGAAGTACATGGTGAGCGATTCCACAATTTAGAACACTACAAGGAATGTGCAAGAACCATGAAAGGTAGCCGTGATTTCGGTGCCCAAATATTCACTGCGTTACTTCGAGCAATTGGGTTGAAAACAAGAATGGTTACAAGTCTGCAGCCTGCCGGTTTTGGATGGAGTCAGACAGAAGAAGCTGTTGATAAGAATCACTTAACGTTTAAGGAGAACAAGCATATTCAAAGTGCCACCGACTCGGATTCAAATACTGAAGATTCCTCAGCCAACGAGAAATCTGCCAAACGACAAAAGGCCACAAATAAAATTGCATCCGTGCCAAGGAATTCCAAGTCATTGAGCATTAGTAAGGCTAACAAACTGCGAGGCAAAAGCATTCGTAGTCGCACATCTGCATCTGATATCGAGTCAGATGTGTTAAGCATCTCCTCTCTATCGAGTGAAGATGGGTCCACAGTGCGCAACACAAATGCAAAAGGACGATCTCCATCATCAAAGTATTTTGATCGAGATCTCAAACAGCCGCACTATTGGAGCGAGGTTTTAGATCAGACGAACAACACTTTCATTCCAGTTGATGCAGTCGTCAACCAAATTATAGCCTCGAATAAAGATCTTCTTGCATTGTTTGAGCCCAGCTCTACTAAATCTAAAAAGCCCCATCAGGTAATCGCTTATGTTATCGGTCACTCATCAGATGGTAGCGCAAAAGATGTGACCACGCGATATCTCAAAGGAAATATGTGGCCTGGAAAGACTAAACCTTACCGCTATCCCTTGGAGAAGATCGCAGTACGAGGCCGTAATGGGAAGATTAAATATACTAGGCACCGAGATTGGTTTAAAGAATTAATGTCGCTCTACGAGCGAGGGAGTAAAAAGTCTCCACGCCAAAAAATCGATGATATCGAAGAAGCTACGGATTTGAAGCCTGTGACTCGCGAAAAAAAAGAGATTGAAGAGGGAAAGGAAACATTACAGTATTACAAGACATCGCCGGAATTTGTGCTTGAGAGGCATTTGAAAAGGGAAGAGGCATTGATTCCAACAGCAAAGCATATTAAATTATTCACGGTCGGCAAGGGCGATAATACTACACAGGAGAAGGTATATTTAAGAAAAGATGTGGTTCTTTGCAAGAGCACTGAAACTTGGCACAAGGAAGGACGAGCTCCCAAACCTGGCGAGCAGCCCTTAAAACGTGTACCTTATCGGGCGGCAACAACAAATCGCAGACGTGAGCTCGCTGAGGCAGAGCATGCTAGTGGAGAGAAAATGCTTCAAGGGCTTTTCAGCCAGGCTCAAACGGAATGGATCATTCCACCTCCTATCGAGAACGGCATAATACCTAAAAACTCATTTGGAAACATTGATCTCTACGTGGATAGCATGTTGCCTAAAGGCGCCGTTCATATACCTTATCGTGGTATTCCGAAGATTTGCAAACGCTTGAATATTGATTATGCCGAGGCTGTCACAGGGTTTGAATTCGGTCGCCGAATGGCATTACCGGTCATCACAGGCGTTGTGGTTGCTGAGGAATACTATGATAGTATTATGGAGGAATGGCGTAAAGATGAAGAAGAACGAGTTCGAAAAGAGGACGGAAAACGAAAACAAGCCACCCTCCGGGCTTGGAGGAAAATCTTATCAGGCTTGCGAGTCTTGAAGAGATTTAAGGAAGAATATGGAGAAATTGATGAAAGTAACGGTGCTGACATCCCAAATCCATTTATCAGCAAGAAAAGACCCACTTCCAAAACAAGCGAATCCGAAGCTCAGAAAATGACGCACCTGAAAACTGATGAAACGGATGTAGTGCCCCCATTTGATGAATCTGATCTAGATGAATCAGATGTTGGTCTTCGTTCTGGGTTCTTTCCGGTGGTAAAATCTAATGACCTCGCAGATGATGAGGACCTAGCCGGGGGCTTCATAATTGATGGCCATGAACACGAGGATCTCGGGCCTGCAACAACTAGTAAGAAGTCAGACCTTCCGCAATCAAAAGACAAAGTTTCGAGTATAGCAGTTTTGGAGCGAAATGAAGAAAATTTAAAGGATGACATAAAAGTTCACGTTCCTCCACTGCGAAAGACCCAGAAGAGATCAAAAAGGGCCGTTAAAAATACACCATTAGGGGTTGTAGATGATGAAAATGAGGACGGGGATACCGAGACTAAACGCCAGCCTTCAAAAAAGCAAGTAAAGCCTGCCGCAGCCTCTAGAAAAGTAAAAACCAAAGTAGAGAAAAAGAAAAGCGAGCCAATCATACCTTGTGATACTAATGGAAACCCTCCCAAAAGGAATGCTCCACGAAGGGTTAAGTCGGCCCTAAAATCAAGCTATTTCGAGCACAGTGAGGATGAAGATACCAGTTAAATTCGAACAGAAGAATTAAATTTCTGTGCTCTATTCATCATGTGAAAGCTTAAAATCTATTGCTGCCAACTCCAGACTTTGTCATCCTCCAAAATGATTCTTGAAGTAGGTATGTAAATATGAAGTACCGGGTTCGTATAATTAAGCAAAGCCTTTAGAATCAGTCTCGTTGATCCCAGATTAAATAAGGCACAAGCGAGTTCTTGGGTGTGATTTTCAAAGACTCAGTCAATGAGAAATATGATAAGATGGTCTAGATCACGATTGAAGATACTACCCACAGAGAATCCAGTTTTTGGTCATCCGTCACGATATTCTTGGCCAGTATAACAAAATTCCAATTATATTGAGCTCGTCAGACGAGCCCACGCACTAACGATGAATTAATGATAGAATCTTTTCAATCTAGCCTTAGGAGCTGGTTCTTTGATCAACCAATTTCAGTGAGTCGAGAGTTACATACTGTAGGCTCTCCAGGTCGTTGAACGGGTCGTTATGGTGCTCTGGGCTCTCAAAGCGTAAGTCGAAAAAGAGTAACAACCATCTTGATCAGGCGAGCGAAATAGATGATAGATGATGAAGGCCAAGTGACCTTCCTACTGTGGACTGACAAGATCCAAAAGAGTATATCACATCAAGTGCAGTCTTCGAAATCTAGTAGATGATCTATGATTTGTGAACCAGTCGTAGAATTTTCACCCGGCTACTCATGATCAAGTACCAGATTATGGTTATTGTGAGGGTTGGAGCATACAATTAGTAGAAGGCTCAAAATATATATGTATCTACATACTCTGACGTATTGTCGATTATGACGTCAAGAGAGTTCAGCCATCCTTAATAGAAAGGTTTTAAACTTTTTAAGTGTCGCGCTGCCGATAGGGCGATTTAGTTACAACTTCTAATCCTTTGAATGAAATGAATTAATATTTTTCAAAACAAATCCAGGAGAATATTCACTGTATCCTTAAACTTCGTTGAGCCGCTAGCCAAAGTTTCTCAGCTGTGTCGATATGGTTAGCTAATGCTGATGCTTGTTCTCGTCTAGCTAACCAATCTAGAGTCTTCTTTACGATCTACATCTGAGGGTGTTACCCTGGAGAAACCAAGTGAAGCTCAATTTTTCATGAAGGACTGCACAAATACATCGCTGTTTCTCACGAATCAGTCATACTGTGCTGTGATACTCAAGATTATTTTGTCCCACCTATAAGCCTAGCTAGTTATTGCCGAATACGAAATATGATCGAAAAGTGGATGAATCTTTGTAGGACATTGAATCATAGCTGAGAAGAGAATACGGTTTGAGAGGTGTGTAGATGGTAGTAATTTCAGGGAGCACTCTTTTTGTAGCCCATATTGACTCTCCACCAATCATAAAGCACGTCATCTTTCGTGAGAAAAGCGCTAAAATCCGAGAGACTCGTGAACTCCACCACACTCCCAGCTTGCACTTGGAGTGCTCGTTGCACAGGTTCCTTCTTCAATAAATGATAATCCTTGTAGCGTAATTTCTACCGCGTCACCATCAGTCACAAGAGCCTACATCACCGGGCCGGCAGATGAGCTACAGGAACGTACCTTGACCGTCTCGAGCCATTCCAGCGCACTCTCGCCCTCAGCGAGCATGATACCCGGCGGCTTGCCGGTCTTAAGCACGACGGCGCACGCGAGTCGCTTGGCGGCTTTGGTGAGGGCGAGGATCTTCTTTCGCGATGTCATGTGGTGCGTCTTCACTAAGACGCGATGAACGAGGGACATGGACGACGGCGACACCAGGGCTGCTTCTACGCCGGCACTTGCTGCTCACGATCAGCCCGCGTCGCAGTGGCGCGTACCCCTTGACGAACTGCGTCACTGCTGAGTCTGACATGTACCGGAGCTGCGATCATCAACGGCGTCCGTCGATCAGGGCGGGCGTTGCAGTCTCACGAGTTCTAGGGGCTAGAGTCGGTTGACACGGAGTCGGAATAGCTAGACGCAAATCTTACGTCATCGAGAGCGATCGACGTGTGTCTGTTCACTCGTGTCTGGCGTTAAAGCGCGTCGCGACAAGACGTCGAGGTTGTGGTGCGTGACCTGTCTCCAGCACAGTTGTCGATTGAATTTCGCCGGATATCTCAGACTGTGTCGATTTCTTCGGCCTATGAGTCCCGTCAGGGTTTCAGTGTCGGGCTTGCGTACGGCATGTATCGCGCGGTACTTGGAAACCCCATTGACTTCTTATCTTGAAATTTCGTCGCCTTCGACTCCGGCAATGGGGTGCTCGTACCAGATATCCGAATCGGAACCCTCGAGAAATGAAGATACAAACGCGTAGAACCCCTAAGATACGGTGGAATCGGAGTTTGACGCCAATATCGTTAGCAGAGGGCGGGTGACACCCGTGTGAATTTAAGTACTTGTTTGATATACTGATATATTTTTATCGGTTGTCGAGGCACTGACTCATGGGCTTTAGCCTTTTGGCAGAGGCTTGGCCAACTACACGGTCGTCGGTTTGTAGCGATGCATTACAGACGATCAAATCTCTACAGTTGGAGCAACCACCACTCTTCGGTACGGGCTAGCTATTTTTCATTTACATCCTACGTGAGTTTATAACGATCAAAGGATTTGCACCCTATCTGAAGTACCGTATCTACTCCTTGCTTCTTACACGCTTTTCAAATTTAGATCTTCCAGTCTTGAGTACGCGAACGGTTCGAGTGCCTTAGTCTCATCGAGCTTTAATCCTGAAAATTAGAATTATTATTTTTTGAATTCGATTTCAAATGACCTTTTTTTTTGGTATTTTAGTGGCCCACGCGGGTGTCTATTAAACTCTTTGATTTACACAAGAGGAGACTTTACGGTTCAACCCCCCTTAACCCACCCAGGATACTTCTCCGGTTTTTGCTGGTTTTCCTGCAGGATGTGCGCCCACCCTGTTTCGCACAACGTGGACCTTCTACACGTCAAACGCCCCCTCTCCCTCTTCAGCACTTGCCTCTCCCCTTCCCCAGCCAAACGAAATTGCTCTTACTATCCCTGATCTGGAATCCACTGCATGCTTCTACTGAGATCTTCAGGGTTGTTCATCATGGTCTCGAAAGAGCGACTCTTGGCTTTCCTCCACACCCCTACCCTTCCCTTCGCCCTTTGTGGGCAGGCCATTTCCATGTCATGGGCGTTTTCTGATGGATATCGATACGGCCAGCCAGGGTCGTCAGCTCCAGGGCCTTTTCTTCGGTACAGATGAGACGCGAACCCAATGTGCCCGCTTTTTATCTGTATGACAATACTGCTTCGAGGTCATTTCAGGTGTCGGTGTCACCGGGATGGTGCACTCACCAAGTTTATCTTTTGTCTACCTATTTTCTTGTCGGGATGTATGTTGGCGGCAATGCAGACTTCAGAATGATGATCAACAGTATCACTGTGAGCGCCAAAATGGATTGGAGAATAGATTTCTGACGAGAAAATGTCCCGCACAAAATTTTTACATCATCACGTGTCATATCCTCTTCAATTACGTTAGTTGCCCATAAACGTCTACCCTGTCCAACACGATTCGCTTTCAACTTCAGAGACTTTTCTGTTACTCCGTTCAACGACTCCGTTTCCAGCATCTCCGTGTGGAATCTTTCGCTAGCCTGGGTTGCTAGTACTTATGCAAGGATCTCGTTCGTGAGGGGCTCTGACTAGTTTTGCACCACTCTTGACTTAACTACGGCAGACTGTTTTACAAAACGGATTAGGATATTTCACGAATGATATCCTTGCACAACTACGTGCGTACCAAAAAACCAGGTTGGTGAAACAGTCTAAACGAAGATTTCTGGAAACGGACCTCTCAAACGGCGTTGTTTTTATTTGTTTAACGTCCAGCGGGTGCCTTGGCTTAGTGCCGAGGTATTAAACTAGCCGAAACCGAGAACAAGACGTCGGGTAGTAACTCCCGGTATTCAAGTGCCTTTTTCCATCGCTCTATGTATCGTACCAGTCTCATTCGTGTCATAGCCTCAAGGCTCCGTACACAGGAATGACTTAAAAAGAAAAAATTTGCCTTTTCCGCCGGGAAATAGAAACATAGCCCCAACGCACTAATCTGGCTGCTCGGGCTCAACGTTCAACGCCGTAAAACGGCGATGAAATAAAAATTTGTTCCGCATAACTTCGCGGGGAACCTGATGATAAATTCAAACCCGAACTCGACGTAGTCCCCAGCTCCTATCCTACCTTTCCTAAATCTAAATAACGCCCTCGAAGAAGAAAAAAGGAGTGATGCGAGACAAGAAGGGAATCCAGGACAAGAGCTAAAGTATAGATGAAAACGACTAAATTTAAAACCCCATTACACCGACACCACTCCTCAATTTACGAGGTGTGCAGTCTGCGGGACATATTTCCGTAAAGAACTTGGGCCGTTCTAGCCATTTGACAAAAGCACGGGCGCCTTCTATAGTGCCAAGAAGTTGAGTATAGGAGTTGTCGGGGCGGGGCGGGGCTATGGAGGATTGACCCTTCTTTTGGCGATACCGCAATAGAAAGGATGCAGAGGAGACTTCCGGCGTTTACAACGGCACAAAGAGTGAGCATCTTCACGCTTAAAACGTTCATGGTAGCTCGCAAAATCTCCGTGACTGGTTCTAGCAGTAGATACGCGGACTAAGAGCACTCTAGGGAGCCTGAGTTCCTTGACGTTTAACGAATATTCCGTAATGCCGAGATCTTGAGAGCCTTGGGAAGCCATGTGGTTCCAAAATTCCCGAATTCCGTGGTCTAAAGTACGCGCATTTAAGCGGTCAAGTGATGCTGCGGAGTGGGCTGCGTGGTGAGTCGCGTTTATTGAAGACTCTGCTCCGCGTTTGGCGAGAGAATCAGCTTTTTGGTTGCCTGCGACTTGAGGATGCCCGGGGATCCATATGATAATCACCGAGCTTAGTCTAAGATGCTGGAGGCGTTTCCGGTGAGGCCCAGATCTGGCGAGGTCTTGAATTTCGGAGAAAGTCGCTTGGGAGGAGCCCGTGTAATCTATTGTGAGTCGGCGGGCAACTTCAATGTTGTCCAATAGAATCCAAAGATTGTTGGCAAAACGGATCGTAGTCATAGATAATGCGTCCCTCAGTATTGCTGTCGGATAGGCTGGTTTTTGGTATCTGATCAGATACCAAGGTGGAATAAGGGTACGTAAAACGATTCGATTCCATCTGATCCTTCTCTCCTAAACTATTTATATATAGGATATATTGTTCTACGTCATCAAATACAAACTCTTACGTAATCAAATCCCACGCCACTCAAAACGTAGCTTACACATATCTAAACTAATGCCCCAACTAAGTGGTTGGTAGAAAACATGTAAATGCATACAACATTTGCTTTAACGGCGAGCGCTTCAGTATCAAGCAGGGTGAGGTTAGGGCCGACAGGAAACCTATTTTGTTTTACCTCTCTGCTGATTTTATAGATTACGTAGCCTTGTCCTGCAGGACTGTCTGGAGTGTCGAAGACAGAGCCATCCAAATATATGATAATGTCGCACAGAGGGATACTGCTGATTAGGGACGTAAAATTTCTGCGTGCGCTCCCGACACTGTCCGACCCAAGTTCTCTCCTGAGGCTGGCTTCAAGTGTTTTCCGGAGCTGTTAGGGTAGTGTTGCGAGCGGTTTAGTTTGCTCTGTAAAGAGTAGGGCTAAGACCCTCCGAGCCAATCGAGACGTAGGTGGATCAATATGTTCGATGCGGGAAGCCCTTTACAGACGAGGGTGTTTGAGATCGAGGCGCAGAATACTCGCCGTGGCTCTAGTAACCCTTTGGTTTGAGTCGATCTCTGGTGGTAGTCGGCTAGATTCTCTGTATAAGACAAGGATCGAGGTCGTTTTATAGACTGAAAGGATGGCCTTGGCACTGGTGAGAGCCGACTTTGCCAGTGTTTGTACTTGACGACCTAATCAGAACCTACATAGAAGGGTACACAAGGCTAACAAGGAAACCTCTGCTGGTTAAGTATGCAAGGGCCTTAGACGCGACCAGCCGATCGCTTAGCATTTTATCCCTATATCAAATGATGACTACCTGCCTTCGCATCGCAAATGTTTGTATTCATATTAACATCTACGATGTGTAATTTTCTACTGTTATTGTTTGTGCCTGTGTGTCTTTGTTTAGAATGTGGGCGCTCATTAGGCTTTTTGTGTCGTGCTTAAAATTAGATGATGAATTCTGTTTGTACAACGGAATGCTGAGAATTCTGAGTCGAGAAGAGGGACCATCGACTGAAGGAGGACGAGCGAACTTATATTTAAGGATTAGTTGGGTCCTACAGAAGAGGCAATCAATTTGTCATTAGCGGTATGTAGACAGCGTGGGAGAGAGGGGGGACAAGGGGTGGGTGTCAGGCTAAAGGTTGCCATCCTACATGATACACGAGATAGATGCATCACCACTCGGCTAAAAGGCCAGACCAGAATCATAGAACACTATGCTCTGGCTATCTCCATGTATATATTATACAGTAGAGGCATTCCTGGCACAATTCTTCTTCTCTCTAAGAAATTCATCTAAATATCAATTTCTCTGACAGAACTAGAAATTTCGTACGATGTCCGGTTCCTGGCCACCATGCTTCAGCTGCATGATATAATATCGGAAGCACACATGAGCGAGCGGTCTGCTGGATAAAGTTAGGCGAGACACCGCAGGCAGTGTGCCCTAGGCTCCGTAGCGCATAGCAAACTTTAAGTGCCTTAGCAACGACTATCTAAGTATACCATTTAGATGAAAGTTTCCTATCAAATAATACACCGAGCCATCGCAGAAATGGGCTGGTTGTGCCTTCTCTTACGGTTGTTTTTCCCGCGGTGGCAGTTAAAACAGGCGCAATGGTTTGGTTAGTTCGCCTGCGTGAAAAGTGCATTAGTTCTGACTTCCCTGAGTCGAAAGGGACTCTTTCTGCAATGCCCTAGTCGAGGGCTACGTGTAGATGAGCCCTTAGGGTAGTGCAGTTCGTGGAAAATGATTTTGAGATGGCAGGAAGCGCAATGTCATCTACGTACCCAAACCCTGAAGGATTGCCCATGTAGAAAAGTGGACTGATATACATCTTGAAGGGGATTGGCAAAATGGGGGAGCCTTGGGGAAGTCCATGTCAAGGTGTGGACTTTAGCTCAGACCACGTGATATCGCTTATTTTAGTGTGGGTTTCACACATTGTAAACATCTATTGATGCTCGGTAGGATACCTTCTCTACTTGTAGACATTCTATTCCACCAGATCTGACATCGTCGATCAATCTCACATTCCCTTTCCCGTAACAGTCTACATCATAGATCTCTCTGGTCTCCAAGTGATCCATCAAGAAAAACCTGAGCTGACCTCTGAGGTGAAAATAACCTCACCCAACGGACTAATTTTTCCGGCCATCTATGTTCTCGGAGTCGACGAATTAGACGTCCAGGGAGGACAGCATCAAATTCTTTCTTGATACCTAAGGTTAACATGGACGCTACAAACTTTTCGTTCAGACCACTCTCATTATCATGTATCAAACAGGTGGTAAGATCTGCAGCTGAAAGTAGCGGAAGAGCGCCAAATTGCTGTTTGGCAAGGATTTTGTCGTTGTCTGTAATTTACGGCATCCTTCGAGCCAGTAAGCGTTCCAACCCTTTCTCAAGGGTTGTGAGCAGGGCTATTGGGCGATAGGATCAAGTTAATGAGAGATCCAATTTTTTTGGTTATAGTATTATAACCACAACAGAGTTTCGGAAATAGGCTGGGTGGTATCCTAGTTCGACGCTAGCGTAAAATAGGACCGACACGAGTCAAACGGCCAAACGTGACGGGCACTTCTGTGTCAGAGATCAGCTGGGTTAGTAACACAAAGAACTAGATTATATGGAGCGAGACAAGTTACGGACGTGAGACTCGGTCAGGTAGCGGAGGACGATGGTTGTTTTGGCATATATCAGATGGAACAGTCTGGCGACGTGTTATGAGATAGGCCAACGTGGACGAGCTTCAGAGTCGGAGTAACTGTGGAAGTGTATGTGTAGAGATCGGGTATCTCGAAGTTGGGGGCATGGTGTGTTGACCTAAGGGTCTGATCTTGTTATTCTTGCATCGCCAGTTCAGTTCGATCATATTATTATCTTTAGGGCCTAGAGTGCCTAGGTGTTTAGAATCATTATATCTTTATACATCTACCTACACGTGAGTGCCAAGGAGGGGCGATGTATTTTGGAGAATTGCCGTAGGGATCTCATAGGGGGCTGGGGCCGTGTTTCCTGGGCATAGTGTGGCATCCTCAATCTTGATTGATGTGAAAGGAAGCAGTGAAATCGATCTTGTAGCTACAGCTAGAGCGTTTGAGGGAAAAATTTCCGTTTTAGCTTGGTTTCTAAGTAGATTTTCGAGTTGCACGTCACGTTTGTCTTGGGGAGATATGACCATTGGAGAATGAGGAAATCGAGGGTCTTTGATTGGCGGGGCTCTAAAAGAGCCGGTAGATTTATGACATTTTACCATGGTGAAATTATCCTTGGTGGTTTTAGCCTGATCGAGTTTTCCTTGCCAGTAATCTCTCATTGCACGGCAAATTCTTCTGCATATACACTGCTATGCTTCCCTCAATTCCTCCTAAGGTTTCGGGTGAACGTCTTTTGAGTCGCATAAGCCTGGTAGCTTCTTTGTAAGCCTCGTTCCTCCGGGATTTATCAGGTAAGGTATTTTTTGCACGTTTAGCTGCGCCTTCATATACACTTTTGATTGCATTGACTAGACAATGCGCGTAGTTTTCCAAGCCCGATGGGTCAGGTGATGTTGAAAAAGAAGTAATAATGTTCCCATTTATTTCAAGATGCTTAAGAAATTTTGAGTGCCCCAGAGTTCCGAGACGAAGCTTTCCTCGAAAGGTCGAGAATCTGCAATCTCAGTAGAGTAAAGAGAGTGTGGGTAAATGATCAGAAGTGACGTCTGAGTGCGGAGCCACTCTGCTGCTGGCTCCAAAAGAGGCCAGTTGTTCTGAGCAGACTATAAGGTCGAGAACGTTGTCGCGATAATTATTAGCTATTCCAGGCGTGGAGAGAAGGGACAGGTGGGCTTTTTCTAACCAACATGCAAGCGACTCGGCTTAGTGTAATGGCCCCGTTTGAAGTTCAGGATTCCATATCGGGTGATGAAGGTTAAAGTCACCCGCTTAACAGCACTTATCAGCAAAGGTACGAAGGGGAAGAGATAGAAAAGAGCGAACAAAAGCTCCCGGGTTTTAGAGGCCAGGCGGCATTACAAACGTTTACAATCAGTAAACCTTATCCAATAGCGGAGAGAGTTTTGAGAAAAAGAAAGTCTCTAGCAGCATCTGTAGGTATTACAGTCAGGCGGGTTTACTCAATTTTGAGCCCTACTCCCTTGCGAACGTAAGTGAGGACACGAGGGCGAGCCTCACACCAGCAGTCAATAGGAAGCCTTCATAAAAAAGTGGGAATGGTAATCCTTCGACTAAGATCTCGGTATATATATAGCTCTTGAATGAGAACCTGTTGTGCTAGTTCGGTAGAGCTGTACGGGAGCAAGGAGAAGAAGTAAGGGCCCGGCGTAATAGGAAAGGGTGTTCGGAATAGGCTGACACACAGACGTTGTCAATGTATGATACAATCTCTTCACTTTCCATGTTTAACGTGATCTATTCATTACACGAATATCATTCTTCCCATCATCTATTCGAAGATATCATCAATCGTTGGAGTGCGCACTTAGTATATCCCTCATAGATCACCATCATTAGTAGCAGAACACATTTGGTAGTTATCAAAACTCATTGGCTACAGTGACACGCACTCAGTATCCATCGTACCATCAATCCAGCGTGAGCGTGCTATTCCTAGTCTCATCACTGCACCCGAGCCCGTGCAATTCCGCATAAAAACAGCAGAGCCATCCAATTGCTATGCCTCTCATTGCTCCTAAACATAACAGAACCACATCATATTTCTCTTGAAACGAGTTCGCCGGTGCTAATTTATGGTTGATGTTTCCAGTAGCTAAGTTAACAGAGAGAAGACAGATTTATTTGAGAATTTTACTAAGCCGGTTTCTAGTCATTAGATTTATTTTTCGCTAAGAGCATGGAACGACGATTACGTTGCGATCGATGTTGAGTAGGAATTTGACTTGAGCTGCAATGATTGACGGGAAGAGGAAGGGCGGCTTTCATCATCATGGGCGCTGTAAGAAATGACCAGGGCCATTTGTTCTTCATGGTCTTAGAGGTCCAGTATTTCTTTGTCCTGGGGCTCGGAGTTACAGGTGAAATTCCGGGGGCAGATGCGGGCAGCCGAGCACTGAGCTCGAATTGAGCTAGTTTGAGCTTTGGCCGGGCGAAGTTTCCCAGATATTGGCCCGAGGAGGCAGTCTGGAGCATCAACTGGGTGCGGACCCTGGCAATTGTTAGAAGAGACAGAATCATATGTAGAAAGCAACTTGATTATTTTTATCTGACATACGTGTGTGTCTTATCACATATAAGCGAAAATATGAATAAGTTAGCTAGTCTACCTGATTTGACAGCAAAAAATGCATCTTAGGGGGGGGCGACGTGTGTTCATTAGAGGTCCCACACTGGTTGGGGTGAGAGGACCCGAGATGCTGCGTGAAACCACAAAGACGGTAACGGGCAGGGTTAATGCATGAGCATTCGCTCTGAAACCCCCAGCAACGACTACACTGAATCACTGAGTACCGATGCGGCATTGGGACAACACTGACATTAACTCCGAAGAGACAAAGGCGACGGGGTAGTTTGGTTTCTAAGTCAGTAAATTTGGCAACCCAGTAAAAGTTTGGCGCATGAGGATTCGAACTGCTTGAAGGAATCTTCATTGCAGCGGATGGTATGCGTTCAGGAGCCTCCAATATCTCATTGATGAGTTGTTGTGCTGTTAGGGGGGGCAAATGTAACTCGCACTCGTCGCTTAACGCTCCAAGGCGGCGGGGAATGTTATTTGACCTAAATGATTTCCATAGGATGGCTTTGTCTAGAGCGGCAGAGGTTCCGAAGAAACACTTAATTTCAGCGTTTTCAATCAGGGCGGTGGCGTCTTCAGACGTGGCGAGCCATAAAGCGAGCCCGGACTTCACAGTCGATATCTCCTTAACTACAGGACCGGCGATACTCTTTTGTTTGGATAGGATAGCGTATACAGAAACTTCTCTGGCTTCATGATCATCAGGGAGCTGAACAAAAATGCGGTTTCTGGCTTGGGATGCTCCTGCGCTCTAGAAACTTTGTCCTTTCACGCCGCCGTAGTACCTGAATTTCGGGCGAGAGTATGACCGGAGTCTCAGGGCTGGAAATCTACCGATCTAGCTGTAGCATTGGCTTGCGAGGGGTTGTTCCGTGTGGGTGCCTCAAGGCTTCGCGGTGTAGGATTCGATGGTGCGGGCGTCGATCAAACAGTCCGCGGAGAAATATTTGTATCCGAGTTGCCTTATAAATAAGGTGTGAAGCTTGTTAACGGCGGTAGTTTAAAACCCCTGATATAGTGCTCAAAAAATTCGTGAGTGGCTGCTTGGAGGCGGTTAGGGAAGTCTGAGTATGTCTTCCTCAGATGACAAGGTAGTCCTGGAGCGTCTATTCTAAGGGCGGCTTCATCAATTGCAGCTGCAAATTTTTCAAGCATGAGCATGGGCTCGTCATTCCTGGTGTGAGCGGCGGTGGTGGAACGGGTTAAAGTCCCCGTAAGGTGCGGAGTGGCCCCACCTGATGGCAGATGATGTACAGGAACTGGAGGAGGCATCATGAGCAGTCCTGTAGGTTCATACAGCTGTCTGAATCAAGGATGGTATACAGTTTCTAAGCCGGCCAGATGGCGCAGTAGTACACTGTCCGGGTTGTTCTCCCAAGTAGAGTCTGGGTAGCTAGGACACATGCCCCACTTGAGACAGGAGAAAGCTGGTTCGAATCCAGCAAGACCCTCACACCACTTCTCTCACGATGATAATGTATTCGTGGGATGACGAAAGCATGCTCAGATAACCACAGGTTTTTCTCGCTTTTCTCTGTGGTGGGTATTCAAGGAAGAGGGTACATGTCGTAAGGCGTTATTCTCGTGGTATCTGCAAATAAAATCTAAGTATGATTGATCCAAACTTCAAACAGGGCCATTCTGCGAAATATACATATCTTCCGTATTAGTTCGCGTTGTAGCCTCAGGCAACATACGCAAAAATGACTTAAAAAAAAGAGCGCTTACTTTTGACAATCTTCAGGGCTGCAACACTGTAATTCTTTAAATCTCAACAATAATTATGCCGTGACTCACTATCGTTGTAGCGGGGCTTGACTATATTTGGCTGAGCTAGGCTGCTTAGCTAAATCTTGTCGCATTCGGTTTTCGCAGTGAAAAGCGGTAGAGGCCGGACTTGATACTCGGGAGTAGTAGTTTTATTGCTTAACATTATATGTGACTTTTGACAATAGTCACGGTGAATGAAGCTGTGTATGATACAGCGAGAATAAAAGATTCCGTAAGAATAGAATCGTGTAAGGAGCTTTGTAATGTAAAGCAAATTGTCCTGTCAGCCAGTTCAGAATTGTTCAATTGTATTCCTCACTCCCGTTTTTCCTTCCCGCATATAATACATACATGAGTCCTATGTTTCTCCCAAGAAAATTTTCTCATACCGAGAATCCCCTGTATCATAATACGTTCTTAATGTAATACCTGAATCAATAGTATCACGGAGTTGCCAAGTATGAAGTTTTCATTGAAACTTCTGATGCTGCGACACAAAATTATTCCCATCTGAAACAAAAAATATAAAACAACATGAAAGTAAAATATGCAACCAGATGAAACAATGAAAACATAGAAAACAACCTTTGAAAGAAAAAACTTCAGAATAATGATGCGAAGACCACATTATCGTTGCTGATTATCTGGCACATATTCGTGTGTACACAGGCAACAAAATACTGTGCAGTGAACAATGAACTATTTTTAACGTTGGCGCCAAGCTAGGGCTGTTAGCTACAGTGAGCGCTGTTGAAACCGATACATTAGAACCCCTCTTAGCTAATAGTGGGTTCCGGTATAATCACTGAAGAGATTCATTGAAATTTTACCGTTTATATTTGCAATACTTACCCCTGCACGCAAAATGACCTGTAAGGGTAAGTGTTGCAAATATCAAAGTCCAAGTTACAATGAATCTTTTCAACATTTATACCGGGACCTACTATTAGCTAAGAGGGGGTCTACTGTAGTTTGTCCAGTACAATTATTGAAAAGATTAATCGAAGCTTTTACCATTAAATTTACAATACTTACACCTGTGATTATATTTGGATACAGGTGAGAGTTTTGCAAATAGAAACTGCAAAACTTTAACAAATCTTTTCATTGATTGCACCGGGCCCGATACCAGCATCAGCAGCGTCTACTGTACATAATCCTAGGGAAGAGATCTATGCAAATACTTCAGAGGCATTTAAAATTTTCAAATGATTGTCTGAATTAGTTGAACGATGAATGAAAAGATGAGATATACTGGTGTTTATATAAACAGCTGTAGTTGATTACTTACCTCGGTTTTTTTTAAAAAAACTTTCTTGTGTATTCAGTCTTTAGGCTGTGATAGAAATGACACTACAGATGCCTCTCGTTGTAACGATGTGGGACAGGACTTAAAAATGGCTCTTTAATGGAGGATTTAATTGGATTGGCCAATGAGAGTCCTTGTTTAGGTCTTGCCCCACGTCGTTACAATGAGAGGCGACTGTAGGAAAGGGTCGCGGGGGTAATACTTTGCCCCCGCGACCCTGTACATTACCTGGAGCGATGACTCAACTTGATATAAGGGGCACTCACACCCGAATATCATTTGAAAGCATAACTCCAAGTCGAGCACCTTGCAGCCCTTCCAACCCTCAACCGTTTATGTCTGCCGCAGGAACAGATTTCAGCCACCCACGACTATCCAGTGTGCCTACTTCATCGTCATATATTTGATCAGGCGAGAAATGTGGAAAGTATTACGGCGTAGATGGAAGTTGGATGTAAAGTGCCGTCTTCGAAGGCAAGGTCAAGAAACGAGTCAAAGAAAAAGAGTACGAGATAAAGAGATAACGAGTAGAAATCACATAAATTGCATAGCTGAAGCACTAGCTATAGATCACGACCTGCTACTTATCCGTTACGATCGTCCTGCTATTTTGGCTTGATCCCCCAACAACAGGCAACGTGGCAAGCGTGAACTCTAATATTGTAATCGAAAAGATGTTCATCAAATGTGCCGCGAGTCTTTTGATTTGAGCTCGATCCCAAGTGGCGGGCTTATTTTATTCTTAGCACATGTACTAATGGTGGCAACAACCGAGACGTGTATAGTCCTATACGGCAAATTTATATGTGGCTCCGGCTAGAAACAGTGTGCCGTAGCAGAAAGGGTCATGCTGGATTCGAATCAGCTTTTTCCTGTTTCAAATGAGCCAGAAATGTTGTGCAAAGCCAACCGAACAGTGCACAACTATATCATCCGACCCTTGGAATAGTGAAATCTTCACCTAGTATTTCAAGCCTCATGTATGACGAGCATAAAATTACGGATCTCGATATCATTTTTTGCAGATTCAGCATATGACTCGGTAGTATATATGAGCCAGGCCAAGGGTTATGGGTCTATCCATTTATCAGTACTATACGTGTAACTGATCATGGGTTTTGGATCGGTGTTTCATCATTGTTACACACAAAAAGAGATGAAACCTAACATGGCCTGGCTTTTGAACTATATTAGGACGAACACCGCGCGGACTAAGTCGTTTCGATCGGAATAATTTCTTCAGGCTCCAATCTGAAGTTTGTCGGGGATTTTCAGGAGTTTTTGGGGCATTTTGAGCAAGTGACAATGGGCGTCGGAACTTCTGATTGATTACGAGAAAAGCCCAAAGGTATAACATGGAGATGGCGTAATAAAGTTGGTGTTTGAGGGTATGGATACAGCGTCGCTAGTAATAACCTGGCTGGAAGGAAACGAATTAGTTTATTGACATCCTTCTTATTCCTGGAGTAATAGCCTACCCTGCTGATCATCCATCTATCTGGTACAACACAAATTCCGAATTCACTCGGAGCTGACGGTTAAGGCGAGTTTGCTCGGCCAACATGTTTCTCGGTTTCACCTCTTATTACATTGATGTATGTGCCCCATTAATTCGGACATATGGTGACAACTTAATTGACTACTTATATGTATATGTCGTCAGCTTAAGGTAATATTAAGTGAGGGGATTTTCCAGCATTCTTGTATTGAACAGTTTGTATGAGGAGAGGATGAATTCGAAAGAAATAACGAAAAATAGGCAATGCTGTAAGAACCTTAAGCTATCATAATATTTCAGAAAGAAGAAACTCGCCGTGACAAGTTCTCTTCATGATATTTTGACATTCCTAGATAATTTTTGTCATCCATTAACTAGCCCTACGTAGCAGAGACGACTTACCCGTAGTTAGGGAAATGATTCTTCCGATGCATAATAATCCGAGATTTTGTTTCTAGGATTTTGTGTGTAACGTACAGTTAAGCTTAACGTTGTTTATCTATTTATGTTTGAGCTATCTACATATGAACGTAACTTTCTGGAGCAATGAAGGATAGTGAAAAATTAAGACTGCAGGTTTACTTCCTCGAACCTTGATCGTAATATTTTATTGATAGATTGGTCCACGATGCAATAACAAGATTACCCTGTCGACATACATGTACCGGTACTGAAAATGTACATGTCCTAAGCCCAAAGTATCCGACTTGAACGGCATACACTGCTTGAGTTCTGAGAAAATTTGTTGGTCTGATTTAATTCGCCAGCTGGTCGCATTTAAATGCACCAAATACATTCCAATTCCCTATTGCCGATCATATTAAGCCTTAAGTTGTTCATTACTCATATCTTTCATCACGATGCACTGTACCCTTCCTCTGTTTGACTAAGTTTTCGATGTTGCGTAGCATGATGAATACAGATTTAATAATAATTGGAGATGGGTCGTATGGTGCAGTGGTACACCGTCTTGAGCCTTCTCTTAACTAGAGACTTGGTAGATTGGACATATAAGACGTGAGAAATCTGATTCGTTCTCCTCAGACTTGAAGAACAACTGTTCGTGCGGTGATATCTTATTCGTAGAAAGACGTGGGTATCCTTCGATAACTAGTGCTGTGAACATTCTTCCCATCGGTGAGTAGCCGCGGAAGGAGTTACATGTTATGAAGGCTAACTTCGTAGTGGTATCTGCAAACGGAATTTGAGTGTGAGTGTCCCAAACCCCAAACCGAGTAATTCTACGAGTAAATTGTACGCTTCATCATCCCTAGTGTTCTACGTACAGCTTGAGTCTGCACAATAGCACACATGAGAGACTTTAACCCCACTCAGGGATCACTTAGACCCTGAAAGAACTACGACACTCTCACTCATTTTTTTTTTTTTTTTTCTATTATCCTATTTCGGCGCCTGAAGGCCCACGTAGGTATTTTTCGGAAGATACGTATTCTTTGTTATAGAACGACTCATTTTGACGTTTGGAACACTCATACTCAGATTTCATTTGCAGATACCACTACGAGAATAACGCCTTACGACATGTACCCTCTTCCGTGAATACCCACCACAGGGAAAAGCGAGAAAAACCTGTGGCTATCTGAGCATGCTTTCGTCATTCTACGAATACAGTATCACCGCGAGAGAAGTGGTGTGAGGGTCTTGCTGGATTCGAACCAGCTTTCTCCTGTCTCAAGTGGGGCATGTGTCCAAGCTACCCAGACTCTACTTGGGAGAACGGCCTGGACGGTGTACCACTGCACCATCCGACCCACTCTCACTCATTTATTCACCATTCTCTCGCCATCAGGATCGAGACAAAGACTAGATATGGAACATCATTGGAATGATATATTTGATAAATAAATGTCTTTTAACTTCGCATATTCCAAGGTATTGAAATTTAGACAGTATGAAATTGGACCAGAGTTTGACAGTGATTTGCTTCCAAATCTTCACCTTTTACTCAACTTCATATTACGGAGAGTCACATAACCAATATCTTAGCCTGATAGTATGAGGAGTGAAATCTCTCAATTTCCGGTTCAAACTATGTTTTGGAATTGAAGGAAGTAGGAATTTGTGCAATTTAGTATTTCATCGCTTTACGTTCGCGATGTAATTGTCGAATGAGAATTAGCAGTGACCTTTGTCTAGTAAGCTACAAGTGTTCAAGATAGCATCTTCATCGAAACAGATAGTTAAAATTTAGACGGTACACACCAATATTAAGTTAATAGATACAGGAGTTATTCTGATCTAATAGAATTGTTGATTGTTTGATACCCATGCTAGAAATAATCAATAATAAACCGATCACTAATAGAGTTGTCCTTCTCTAGCTTGATAGTAGGTCCCGGTATAAGTGCTGAAAATATTTATTGAAATTCAAACATTTAAATTTGTAATACTTACCCCTGCACGCAAAATGACCTGTAAGGGTAAGTGTTGCAAATATAAAACTCCAGATTACAATGAATATTTTCAACACTTATACCGGGACCCACTATCGAGTTAAAGAGGGACGACTGTATAAAATTCAATAAAGTCAATGATAGTCCATAAAAAAATTGAGGGCCAATCCAATAAATTCAGCTGATCAGTCAATAAACGAAAAAATCAACAATAACAAAGTACATCGGGATAAGATTTGATACCCAGCTTTTTCGTTTGATTCTCCTCACCGCTGTTTTTATCGTCAACGAGACAATCGCTTGCAACCAAGGTTCGCCCGACAACAATTTTTCTCTAGGCAACGGTCGTACTCCTAGCCGAGAAAGAAAAATGAGTTGCAGGTGGGAACTTCTGGAGATGAACCGCCAACCGCCTCCAACGTTGGGGTAACTGCAATACCAAATCATTAATCCATGCTAGACATGAACATTTGATCGTCTTTTCCCAGTTATGGATGTCTAGAATGACAGTCAGGGCAGGGAAAGTGTACAGGCCTAGGGTGGGAGCAGCCAGGGTCTCAGCGGTCATGACACGCATTAATGGCCGGTTGATGCACGGTAGCAGGCGTTAAGTAAAGAGAGGTAAATTTTGTCTTTCCAGCTTGTCTGCATACCCTGAAAATGATGATACAGTATAGCGATAAAAATGATGGGTGTAGAGCTGGGCGAAATGATGCGACAACGATTCCAGAAAAGACACTCGAACTGATACGAGATCTCTTCTCGATCCACGTCAAGCCTGAAAAATATTACAGGGGCTAAACTAACGTGAAGTGAAATGAAAAGAGCGCTTTCTCGAGGCAGAGCAAAAGAGATTGATCAGGTGGAATAAGATACCAGCAGGAGTGATCACGCATGAAATCAGTGGGTTGATGGGTTGCACACGTGGTTACATAAACGCACTCACTCACCACTGCCCTACTTCACCGACCTCTTGCTCTCCTTCTCCATCTTCATCCTCCTTGCATAACGCTCTGACATAATGGATCCACTGCGGGAGCAAACGAGCTGGATCTTGCGCATCACTTCCTTTACCAATCCCTTAATAAGCCCGGTCATTGACTGGGGTGTGAGTGTCATTGCAGACTAAGTCGTCTATTTGTTTTGGTTCTTCGATTCTGGAAGATTAAGAGATCTAAGCGACATGGGTAGCGCTGTAAGAAAAGGAAATAAATATTTGTTGATCGTCTTGACTTTCCAATACGTCAACTAAGAGGGCCCGAAATAATTTCTGTTTCGGGCGATAGATCTGCAAAGCAAAAGTACGCACTGGTCCACGGATAATTCAGGTTCAGGGGGATATCTGAGTTACGATGACGAATGTTGTCATACCGCTTTATTTATCTGATCGAGGAAAAACTTATGACAAGTATCATAGTCGCCATTGCCCTCATCAAATTTTACTAGTATGCTGCTCGGTCAAAGCTGGATACATTAAAATAATTAGAATCATTTGCATGCTATCTTCTGAGGGACTTCTGGTCAAGTGATTCTCTTATTAAGTTGATCGCAATTGAGAATTTCCGTGAGCTCGACGAAATGGTTAGAAAAACAGCTGTACAGTGGGCATGATCTGAGGTAGGATTACGTATCGACGGAACGAGATCTTAATTATCCTGGAGCGAAAAATCATCTAAATTGTGGTGTTGATAGACCTGAGCCGACTTACAAGTGATTGAATAAAAGATGATGAAATACAACACCATTTCTATACTCGTAATGAGTCGGATTAGTGTTCGAGTAATTTACCTCTACAGTATTCTTAAAAAACGAAATTGGAGTAAGCGGAGATTAGGAAAGAGGACGGACGGAATCACAACAGCCGATATTTAATATTAACTAGGTCCTGGACCTTCGAGCTGGGAGATTTAAGGTTATGTTGCATAAACAGAAAATTTAGCTACAATTTTGGTGCAAAACTCCTTTCCGAGAAGAGAAAAATTGGATGAGATGCTGTAGATTATCTACCACATATAATAACGGAATACCATCATGGCAGTAGATCGGATTCAAGATGGTATGTTTCTAGAGGTTTGATATCGCGGATCCTCAAATTTGGGACTTGAAAGTTTAATTTGACATGGGGTCCTAAGATGGGATCCTGGGACGGGCGGGAAGGGAGCAGTATCGTTTAATTCGCTTAGTCCTAACACAGACCACTTGGTCATACCAGCGCCAGCCAACCACTTGTCAAATAACTCGATAGCACAGGATGTTCAGGAAGAGCTCATCATCATATTACATGTAAGTATACTATTAAGCGAGCGGGAGACCACCTCAGCTCCCTTCATTAAATGGGAGATTTATTCGTTTAGGTGTTTTAAAAGAAGATTAATTTACCATCTCGTCATTCAAAACATGTCAAATTGGTGCCTCATTGAGCGGCTATTGTCATTGTCATTTTACTCTACATGCTGAGGGACTTGTATGACAATCTCTGCATCATAATTGCGTCACCTATTACACGCCTACAGCAAGAAAAGCTATCTTAATATATGCAGCCAGCCAGGCCGGTCCTCCGTTGTCTTTTCACCATCAAGTGAAATTATATACTTTCATTTTCCGTTGCTCACTGCGGCTAACATCGCCGTAAACGTGAAGCGTAGGTGTACCAGACCAACTGTTGATGGTACTGTACTCAGCTTTTAATTTCCTAGATCTGGTAAGTTGTCAAGTCTCTATTTCCGCTCCTCTCACATTAACCCGTCATGCTCAGATCGCACACACGCAGATCTCAATTGAGACCGAGCTGTACATCCGATTCAAAATATCTGATTTAACCGTTATTGATAGTCGTGGCTGGTATCTATTTCTCGGCCGTTTAAGCTCAGGACCACGATACCCTTAGTTTGGAAAGATTGGAAAGCTAAAGCTAGATAATTCTTTTGGTAGCTTTTTCACGGAGCAAGGGGGTGATCTTCAAATTTGATGGCCCTTCCATACAGGGGAGGGGTACTGTTGTTAGTTCTTTCAACCCCACGATCGTCCCCTCCTGCTAAGTCTATGTCCATTTCGGACCTCATGGCCGTTGTCTGGTAACAGAATTTATATTCTGAACCCTTGATCATTCATAAACAAACATCAGGATGAACAACACCAGCTTGGAATGTATTTTTATTTATAACAAGTAGGTCGACTGACAACAAAATCAACGACTCTTCCGTTAATAGCATCATTCATCCCATTTTGTGTCAAAATTATCCTCCTAGATTCCGTCTCAAGACCCAAGTATCATCTATATACGGAAAACATCCCTACAGCTCCTGTAGATTTCCCCTCATCTTTCCCTAACATTCCCCCGATTTCGCCCTCAACACCGGTAAAGGTTCGCTCGAGCGTCGACAGATTCTATTTCTGCTCACATCACCTTCAGCACAGACTTGCTACCGAGCTTGCTGAACTCTTACCTATGACCTTCGCGTTGAAGGAGAAATAGTATTCGATACGACCTGAGAGCTCCCACTAAATTTCTACAAGTGAGGGAAGATTGGATTTCACTTAAATTTTTTGAGGTTTTTCTAGACACGCGATCCGTCTTTCCCGGAAAGAACAAGCTCTTCGTCGCTTGATTTGCCCAGCCACCCACGACGCGGAGATACGAATAGCACTGGGGGTTCTTTTCACTCTCATTTACCAGTCACGATCCCAAGTCACCCCGCTTCAAGCAAGGGCCATCATCTCAACTCGGTAATCTATTCTTTCCGCAACACTCTTCCTAGTCCTTGTCATTACCAGAAAACTCTAGAGCTTACCCCCTGCTTACTGTTGTCTACTTCGGCGCCAACATCTTCTCTCGAAGCTCATCTTCCCCAAACCCTCGTCTCTCCACAACTAGATACTTCTGTCACCCCCCTATACCAAAGGCCGAGTTGCTTTTTGGCTGCATCTAATCGCATCTACCTGCCACCGAAAGTTCATAGCGGATTTTAATTGCAACCATTTCTCCATCATATTTTGCCTATCCAAACAAAACATTCCTAGCCCTTCATCCAGGGTCAAACTTTATAATTTTAGCAAACACTGCCACAAGCGTACGAGATAAATAATACCTCCTCAACCCAAGGCCACTCATTAATATCTTGCGCGGAGTGTTGTGTTTCTCTGCGCACCAGGTTTCCCCCACGAAATCTCTACCACTCAAACACATTCCAATCGCTTGAGACAATCTTGGCCGTACGCTTCAGACCACGTCAGGTATTCGGGAACATCTTGTATCTGCAGTGTCACCTTTACTTGCATTAGATCCCATGTACCATAGTCACAATACACTCTAACGGGGGCGTTCATATATATTCATCTCCGACTCCGAAGTCTGGTTGCACGCGGAATATTCGACAAACTATCCAGCCACACCCGCAGTTCAATTCTAGTATCCGGAAGCTCACCACGGAACCTTGCGGCATTATTTTGACTTTCACGAGAAGCTACGTCAAACATTATACTTTTGGATACAGAAGAGAGTTCGAATTCGCCAATTACCCTTGTGTTGTTTTGTAGTTGGAAGTTATTGACTTTGCCATCGAAGAAGTAGATTCTCAGCTCATTTTCTCTAACTGAAGCTTGACTGAAGTTTCGAGTTGTGAATCTTCTCTTATTTTATTCTGGTAGCCCCGGCATTGAGATTTTCCATGCAACCATTAATTCATCAACACGACAGTCACCACATTTCTCTCGGTGAACGTCGAAAGAAGTCAGACTTAGGGCGTTTCTCCTTGGATTTAAGCTCGGCAAGAGAACTGCCGGAAAGCTTTCGCTCAAGGGCATATCCCTCTCCGCCCATGTCTGGATCGCCACCTCTACCTCCAAGACTAAACCTTGACTCGAGCGACCGTGGACACGGACACGGTAGTTATTTTTCGGCTGGGGGACCTAACTGTGGCTATCGAGATCTTCACAACCCTCAGCATGAGCACTTAGACCATAGGGGGCTACTTCAAAGATCGTATCTACAGCCTTCAGACCCAGTGGCACCGATGACACTACCAGGTCCTTATCGATCAGAGCATATACCACCGCTGCAGACGCTATCGGGTGGCCTCCAAACATTATCCCAACTTTCACAATCACATCATCAGCCACACCCGGAGTATCTTTCGCAGTCTACCCGTCCGCCAACATCCTTCTCGACAGCAGGTCCTTCACCAATTCGAGAGCAATCTGGTTTTAACTCTCCCAAACAGCAGCGGAAGACAAAAGGCCATGTTGCTTCTGCTTGTGTGCCATGTAAGAGGGCGCATCTAAGGTAAATCTTCACACTCATTCCTTGAGAGTTCCTGTATTAAATGTCTAACTTGCTACAGATGTGATGGTACGTTTTTTTATTGTAAACCCCTTGCAAGCCTCCTTTATTTTGGGTCTTGTCGTTTAAGTAACTGATAAACTTCATTCTCTGGGCCAAATCTTTTGTTTAGATCCGTTTTCAAATACTTGGAAAACTTGATCTCTGTCACTAATGTCCACCAAATCTTTCCTACCTATACACAACGTCTAATACTGGTATCGGATTTTGATTGGGAGAGACCGAAGGAGGCTGAAACAGCGGGACGGCACAACGCATTTTGCCGAAACTCATTTAAGATAAACCTTGGATGCTTTGCATATCATTATGGTTCTTTTAAAGGCCAAGTGGCTTGCTAGAAGACTAGGATATTATCTTTCAAGGTAATAAACCTGCACTTAATCAATTAATTTCTGCATAAGAAATGCAACCTGCCCGAAGAATATTCATCTATGACTCCACATATGCTACACAGACATTTTCTTGACTGCATTTCTGGTCGTTACTTTCCTTTTCGCAACACCATTTTGTTACCCGAGTTAACTCAATTACTCAAGTCATATGCTAATCCAAAGATTTATAGCGCAGCGACCGTGTTCTCGATGTGTTAGTAACGGTAAAGAAGATGCATGTGTAGACGTACAACACAAGAAGCGAGGCCGACCAAGACTACGAGATGAGAAGGAGTCGCGCTATGAAGGCACTTCAGCTTATCCTGCAGTTGATCTGATGCGACGACCTTTGCCATTATATGGCCACAACGAGCCATCGGGGCCTGGATTTAGTACCTCGATACCCTTGCGCGGTGGTGAGTATCGCGTTCTCAAGTCACACGGATCTTCAAACAATCATGTTCCATCGAGATACTTGGATCATGCCTCGATGGTTAGCGCCAATCTATTAGGACCCACTCAACTTCAAATTCCACGGTCACATTCGACTCCGGAACCGTCCTATGCATTATTAAACATGGACATGTCGATCGTTAAGGCGACTGTAAGTTTTGGAGAGACTATAGGAGTGCAATCTATAACGAATCGGCTGCTTCAAGATGTTGTCTCACCTAATGATCGAGAAAAAGTCTTTCGGCTTCAACGAAGTTTTGAAGAGGAGCGTCGTGAAAGAGAGCCCAATTTTCTTCCGCCCATATATCTTGCTAAATTTGAGGAAGATAGAATAATTCAGACTATTGGATTTGGACCTGAAGATCTAGGCCAGCTTGGTGCAGATAGACAAGAGATGCTCACGTTTGAGGCTCCCGATGGTCAACAAAGAACATTTCAAGTGCGTTTTGGCCTGGCCCAGAGGAACTCAACGTACTTTATTCTTGTGTTGCTTAGTGTCCCTTCCATCCCCATTGCTTATCACTCGCCTTCATCCCCTTATACTAGAGAATCAAATTCACGTGATTCCCAATATGGCTATCAAACTTCTCTTCAAGGATATCATCAAAATCCAAGTACAATGTCCTTTACGGCTGGTTCGGGAAATGGTATAGCACGGATGGAATTGAACAATTACAGAACACCAGGTTTCATGGGCTCAACCATGTCGTATGCCCCTACCGGTGTGCCAACATATTCTCAACCCCAAGCGAGAACGGATTTTTCACAGCCTCAAACTTCGCATCAGGTACCGCGAAGCGTACTATCGCAGAGCAGTCAGCCCCGCCCAAACGACCTTCAGCTGCCTCCTATTCGGGGCGCTCAACAGCAACGTGATGGCGGTAAAAGTCGACTCGATATTGGAGGACTGTGTGAAGGGCTCCGACCAGTTAATGGATGGTCGAGGGGACCACCTCAGTAGTGAATTATTGAATTGGAGATGTAATTATTAGACTGGTTGGGCGTTGGGCGTTTTCAATTGGGATGGCACGGTGGTTGCCGGGAGCGGGACGGAGTTTCAAAAATGCCGATAATTAGCGATTTAAGCTTGAACTATCTGAAAATCAATTAGAAATCGTTGTTAAATGGTAATCTATTAACGAAACTGTTTCATAGAAATGTATCAATAGAAAAACAAATCCTTTGAATCAAATAATCAGCCATCCGTCGCGTAAAAACTCTACAATTCTAATGTATATACAGGGGCTCAGGGGTAAGTGAAGACAGCTAGAAATTTTATATCCAGGGGCTATAATATGGATATATCCTAGCCATGCTATATTTTCTAGGTTAGACGAGATCACATGATCTAATCTTTCACACTGATTTCATTTCATCGGGAAGTCCAATATTGATATTTGTTCCTTAAAATCTACGGCTGCATCAATGTTAATTAAACCATCTTACAGATATTAGAAAAAGATAAAGTTATCGAACGCCATTCGCAATTTAGCACAAGCCTCCCGAGAATCTACTTTATCAGAATTACTATCCTCTTATCATGATACTCAAGCTACTTTACAAGGTCAAACTCGTGCTTCATATCTCAGTCGAGATCAAAGACTTGAGGTATGTGTAGAATTCTGGTACTGAACTAGCCACTTATCCGAACTGATTTTCCCCAGATATTTGCACTGTATCGGACGAGATTCACGTACAAACAAATTGCGACTCAGTTAAGAGTAACATATTTACAAGTCAAGAACACTGCCCAATCTGGTTGTGCATCTCCTAAATTAAGGACTGGACGCCCTCCCAAACTTTCTCTTAACCAAATCGATCAGTTGGAAGAATTTATCTGCAGTTCTCGCGAGGCACGACGATGTTCTTATCTAGAACTGTCAGTTCATTTCTCCTATTAGGCTGCCGGAGAAAGTGCAATCCGTAGTGCACTCAAGGGAAGAGGGTACTCTCGATGCCTTCCGAGAAGGTCTCCGCCGTTATCAGAGAATCACATGATGGCACGGAAAGTATGGGCAGAACAACGCCTTCAATGGCAAGAACAAGAGTGGTCGCAAGTACTTTGGAGCGACGAAACTTGGATTAATGACTGACCTATTATGCCGAGCTATGTGACTAGAAAGGTAAGCAATTCCTATATAAATCCAAAAGTTTTTTGATTACTCACAGTCTAAGAAGAAAGGAGAGGCTTATGATAATACGTGTGTCGTTGATCGATACCGTAAGAATAATTCTTGGATGTTTCTAGGGTAGTTTCGCCGGAATCGAGAGAGGCCCTTGTGTTTTCTGGGAAGCCGACTGAGGCAAGATCACCTCAGAAGGCTATTGCCAACACATCCTTCCCCTTGTTGTGAACTGGCACAGAAATAGACGGCAAGAGACAGGTCGTGCATATTTATTTATGCACGACAATGCGCCAGTATACAAAGCACCTCCCGCAAGAGATTATCTCATTGCACATGGAATTCAACCTATTTCATGGCCAGCATACTCCCCAGATCTAAATCCAATTGAGAATGTGTGGGGTATGATGAAACTATACATTCAAAATGTATATCCAGAGTTTGAGCGGGGGAGGCAGTGGAGTAAAGCAGAGAATCGCCGAATTATACTAGAGGCCTGGTACAACTGTACAACAGAGGATAAGCTTCGATCACTCATTCTAAGCATGTCAAAGAGATGTGAAGAGGTAGTTAGAGTTCAAGGGGGTCCAACTTCATATTAGGAACACTTTGTATATTAGAATCTTGAGATAGATCTATCGAAATCCTTGATATTATCCTTGATGTGGATTTCCTAAGACACCATTCAATATTTAGCCAAGAATGACATACTGCCTTCACTTTCGTCGCCAATAAACTCTCACCTTAATTTGATATTTAGGTTTTGGGCTTATCCTAATATGGCCTCGCTTAAAAAAGATCAACAAAGGAAACCGCCATATTGGTATAATAATCGGCAACTAAAAACCCTGCAAAGACATACTGCCTTCACTTGCCCCCTGAGCCCCTGTACCAGAAGACTGACAATCAATTACTTAAGAACCTCAATGGGTACCTAAAAACAACTGTTACACGACTTGACTTTGGTAAATAATTTAGGGAATAAGTTAATCCGATCAAAAATATTTTGTCTCCCGAAGCGCAATGCGGACGCGTGCATGAGAACGCGATTCATCTTTGCCGTCTTTAAATTTCATTCGAGAATACATCCAAAGTTCGTTATTTCCGTCACACACCATGCATACATATCTGATGACGACTCTACCAAAATATTGCTCACTAAATTATCAGGGTGACATTTTAAACTTTTCAAATGAAGTTTTTCAAGTATTGCTCAAACTGTGGTTCTCGGCGTTCCCTAGATGAGCTTCGTGAGAACAGGAAAGGCGAATTATTGAAGACGTATGAAAGGCACACAAACAAGCGCAAACAGCCTACTCTTGAAACTGAGAATGATTTTCTGTCCGAAATCAGAGGCTGGAATCGACCGATATGCTTTTTGTGTCAAGTGTATGAATTTCGCAGCAAACTAATGGGGACTGACTACAGTCCCAATCCAAAAAATTAAATATGGAGTGTATCTTTCACATGGATGAATTACCGGTCGCTCTTGGGTTACGGCCAGAAACATCACACTGACGCAATGACTCGGACGTGCGGATGTGAATCTTTTCTCTTGGGTCGGGCTCTCCTTTGTAAACATATCTTAGATTGTTACGAGGATCTTCAAGATCCCAATTAAATTCTTCCATACTGTCTTTCGTCTAAGAGCCAGTCCATTCTGGAGTCAGTCACGGTTGACTCTTCGTTCGGAGTTCCAGCCTTCAATGGACATCCTCAGGGATATGCCAAATGAATCAGATGCAGAATTAACGACAGACCCTGAAAGCAATGATGAGTCTGAGGATTGCCTGGAGGAAGACAAATTTTTTGAAATGGATGACGATTCAATCGCAACATACGATGCTTCCGGATTTATCTCCAAGATGATTCGCTTGCTAAAATACTTCACGGAACAGCATTATACGGGCAACAGTCAATTTGCTGAAAAATTCATTTGGCAGAACGGAAGGAACCTAACGCTGTTGGAAGAAATAAAGTAGTAGCCGAGGAGGCGCACTACAATTCCCACTTAGACTAACCATAAATATCCGTCAACCATGTATTACCAATGATTCTTTTTGCCACCAGGAAAGTGATAAAGTATAAAAAACTGACAACGTACCCCACATGTTGGCGAGCCACTTTTGCCAAGCCCCCACCAAACTCTACCTTCCTACGTGATGCCTTATCAACAACGCTAGATGGAACCTTCTAATGAACGTCAGATACAGACTGCCCTTCAGGCCCTTAAACAAGACGCGATATTCTCTCAGAGACGCGCTGCAGCTAACCATAACGTCTCTCGAGCAACTCTAGGTCATCGACGCGCCGGACGACTCCCACAGCCAGATCGCTGGCCCAAATCAAAGAATCTAACTAAGATTGAGGAGGACATGGTTGTTGAGTATATACTTGAGCTTGTTGCGCGAGAATTCCCCCCAGGCTCGCAGCCGTGGCTGATATGACTAATTCCTTGCGCGCGGGGCGTGATATGGGCCAGGTTGGCGTAAACTGGCCCAGTACGTTCGTCAAAGGCCGCCCTGAGCTCACAACAAAGTTCAATCGCAAGTATGACTACAAGAGAGCCCTTTGTGAGGATCCTGAGATTATACAAGGCTGGTTTGTTCTAATAGCCAACATCAAAGCCAAGTACTGCATCCAGGATGAAGACACGTTCAACTTCGACGAGGCAGGCTTCATGATGGGCCAGATATCTACAGGAGCAGTTGTTACAGCTTCAGAAAGATGAGGATGACCAAAGGCAGTGCCGCAGGGCAACAGAGAGTAGACAACAGCTATCCAGGGCATCAACGCGACAGGGTGGACTATTCCACCCTTTATCATCTTCAAGTGCCGCCATCACCTCTCTGCCTGGTACAAGGAGGAGGATCTACCCCATGATTGGGTTATTACAGTCTCTGAGAACGGCTGGACAACAAATGAGCTTGGTCTGCAGTGGTTGAAGCACTTTGATGCGCATACATAAAAGAGTGTAGTTGGCAGCCACCGACTGCTCGCAATTGACGGCCATGAGAGCCATGACTCGCTCCTATTCCAGGAATACTGCAAGGAGAATAAGATTATTACTATCTGCATGCCTCCGCACTCATCGCATCTCTTACAGCCACCTGAAGTAAGTTGTTTTGCCCCTCTCAAGAAGGCGTATGGGCGCCAAGCTGAAGATCTAATGCGCAACCGGATCACCCACATCACAAAACTAGAGTTCCTACCATGCTTTATACGCGCCTATAATGCAGCAATTACTCCTAGTAATATCCAAGGAGGGTTCCGAGGTGCTGGATTGGCGCCATTTGACTCAAAACAGGTCATAACAGCCCTTGACGTCCGGCTACCTACTCCATCACCACCACTCCCTATCAACAACGAGCTCTGGCAGTCGCAAACCTCACGCAATACCCTTTAATTAGGGTCGCAATCAACGCTTGTGAAGGCGAGGATTCAGAGGCATGTAGATAGCTCACCAACATCTATGGTATAGGCCTTTGAGAAGGTCTCAAAGGGGGTAGCAATTATTGTGCACTGTTACAGGCTGCGCCTCGCACATGAATCTGCGTATAAAACGCCGATACATATTTTCGGTAATACGGATGTACGCTAATCCGAAGATGAATAATCGCCGATCCGATAGAAACGAATCGCGGATGAATACTTTCGGGATTAGGAGTGACCGCCGATCCGACGGATACGAAACGCCGATGAGAACACGTAGATTTAGAAGTGTTGATGATCTCCTATCCGACGGATAAGAATCACCCCGAGGTTAGAGTTGCATGTATATATACTCTTCAGCCTAATTAGATACTTTTTCCTAGATAGTTAGAAAATGGACTATATTACGGCCAGTTTACTTTGTTTCTATTGTTTTGGTGATAGCCCATCACACGCACAAGCTAGTGTTAGCGCTAAGGGAGATCGCAGAACTTCGAGTGGCAAATGAGGCTGCTACGCGACATAGATCGCATAAAAGGAAGCGGATTCAGGCAGAAGGGACCTTAATAGTTAAGGATGGAGCTCGTCTAGCTGCTCTAAAGGAGTTTGGGGCGCGTAGTGATGGAAAGAAGCCAAAGAAGCGGGTGCGCGCTGAAGGAGGTGAACCATCTCAACGACGGTGTACACAGTGCAAAGAGACTGGGCATAACGCGCGCACATGCCAGAAGGTAGTAGAAGTAGACTCTGAATGATATCGCACCTTGCTTTGTACTACACAGGGCAAAAGTGGGCTGTTTTGAGCCAAGATGTGGTGGTTTTGGTGGGGGCTTGGCAAAAGTGGCTCGCCAACCCGTGGGGTACGTTATGGAATATTATTTCATTGTCTCATTGTAGTTTTGTATGTTGTAAATTTATACTGTTGACCTAAAATTTTGGCTAACTCTTCCATTAATAAGATGTATGGTTTTAAACTGTCAGATTACCACATATGAAGCTGCGAATGTATATTGGCTCCTCAGTGTACTTTGGTTTGATTTGAATCCTTTATTTTCGAAAACGGTGAGTTGGGATGACCATTATTCTTACTAATCTCACCTTTGTGCGGACTAATTAGCATGACTTCGGATTAACTTATTCCCTAAATTACTTAGCAAAGTCAAGTCATGTGACAGTTATTTTTAGGTACCCATTAAGGGAACTTTCAATTACCACTTCACGCAGGGTGATAGGGTCGGATGGTGCAGTGGTACACCGTCCGGGTCGTTCTCCCAAGTAGAGTCTGGATAGCTTGGACACATGCCCCACTTGAGACAGGAGAAAGCTGGTTCGAATCCAGCAAGACCCTCACACCACTTCTCTCGCGGTGATAATGTATTCGTGGGATGACGAAAGCATGCTCAGATAACCACAGGTTTTTCTCGCTTTTCCCTGTGGTGGGTATTCACGGAAGAGGGTACATGTCGTAAGGCGTTATTCTCGTAGTGGTATCTGCAAATGAAATCTGAGTATGAGTGTTCCAAACGTCAAACAGAGTCATACTGCGTCACATACATATCTTCCGTAATCGTTCGCGTCATAGCTTCAGGCTACATACGCTGAATTGATTTTTAAAAAAAAGTACACTCTTTTTATAAGAATATGGGCTAATACTAAAATAAGGACCCTCATTGATAAATCTAATTAAATCCTCCAATGAAGAGCCTTATTTAAGTCTTGCACCACATTCTTATAACGAGAGTGTACAGTGTCTCAGCCCTAAAGATTGTTAGTGGTTGTATTGGTTTTGTGTGTCGGTACCTTGCAGTCACTTATCTTAACATACAAAATTAACATCAGCCACTAACAATCTTCAGGGCTGAGACACTGTACTGTATCCTTACATTTACAGTCGTCCCTCTCTAACTCGATAGTGGGTCCCGGTATAAGTGTTGAAAATATTCATTGAAATTCAACCATTTACATTTGCAATACTAACCCCTGCACGCAAAATGACCTGTAAGGATAAGTGTTGCAAATATAAAGGTCCAAGTTACAATGAAAATTTTCAACACTTATACCAGGACCCACTATCGAGTTAGAGAGGGACGACTGTACATGTAAATTAGGAATGGGAAACTAAAGGTCCCTGTAGTCTCCTTCGACTATTATTCTTGTCCCTAGTATCATACAAATTTTCATGGAATTAGGGACAAAAAAATCACAGAAGGGGGTTGAATTGAACAGTTTCGGCTCACTGGAGAAGTCGAGGTAGTGATAGGCGAAAGGGCCTAAGCGAGAGATCGGACAAATTCCACGTTGGACGGTACAGAGAGAACGCACTTTCTAAAGGTGAAATTAAAATACTACTCATTTAACTATAAAGATTAGGGGGATTTCACCGAAAGGTTTCCTCCTGTGTAAATTAGAAAATTATAGTCACCTGTATGGACACATTGGGTACCTTACCGGGTTAATTGAAATCAAATCAAATCACAGAAGGGGACTATAGGGACCTTCAAATTCCCATAACTCAGTTTTCAGAATGAACGCCAACTCTAAACAATCTTCAGAGCTGCAGGACTGTAAATTTAGTAGTACTGGTAGGCCCGGGTCGGATGGTGGTGTGGCACACCATCCGGGCCGTTCTCCCAAGTAGAGTCTGGGTAGCCGGGGCATATGCCTCTCTCGAGACAAGCGAAAGCTCAACTAATCCAGCAAGACCCTTTTAACATATCATGCCTGGTCACGGTGTAATTATTGTTAAGGCTTACATATATTTATCATTTACATCTGTAGTACTTTCCTCTAACAAACATTTTGCAGGCTGGCAAAGACGAACTCTTCACCTTCACGCGGTGCCGGCTGTATACGCCTAGTATGTTCGCACATCTAGGATAGCCAATAAGAGTCGCATTCGAACCTTATCGACTTACAAGCTTCCAATCTCTCAGCCAACGCCGTCGCAATTTCAGTCAGTCCAACTGAACGAGGTCCTATTCCGATCAAACCACCGCCTTCTAAAATCCGCGACCCATCAAACGAAACCTCTACAAGTGACCACGCCGACTACGATATGCGAAATTTTGCCTTGTCTTTCTTGGCCTCCAGCTACAAGCTCACGACGTTATGGATACCCGACAGAGGATAAAAATCGTAGGGCACAAAGTTGGAGAGGTTGTCACTATAATTTCTACAAAGCTGGAAACGAGTAGAAATTTACGAGACAGGGGAGGGAGGAAAGTTTGGCAACGGTGAAGGAAGTTAGGATTTCGCACAGGGCGACAATTCTGATTTTTGTGTGGGGTTTTTGCCTTTGGGATGGTTGTGCGTGCCAAGATCTCGGTTCGGATAAGTGCTGCCACCACTTTCAAAACTGGTTACGCTTCCTATTTGGAGGCGAGACATGCGGCTTCGGTCGTGACGACGGTACTGGGCGCGAGTCGGAGTACTGTTGGGAAATCTCTTTTTTGCGTGGACGTTCGCGGCGGAGAGGAAAAGGAAGATGCAGGACTTCGAACCTTTGGCACTTTGTGTCTTTTTGGCCTTTTTTTTTAACCATATACTGGCTAGTAAAAGTCAGGGAATTGGGTTCAGGGAGTCAAGGGTAAGTGAAGTCTTCACTTAAAGGGTCGCGGGGGTAATCGACAGGGGTTGGCATGCAGAGGGGTTGTAAGCCTTAAACAGCAGGCGGTGAAGTCCCTAAAACATGGCATCCCAGTACTATTACATAATTTTCTGTGCCAAGTTTCTTTCCTTTCAACGTATCTCTTTAACTGGTTTCTACCAAAATCTGACCTTTTCATATACGCTGACCTAAATTTTCACTAGACATCTGGATCAATATTTTCCTTCATTACACAAACTTTATCGAATCTTTAGCGCGATAGAAAATACAATGAGTTTCATGCGTTCAATACAAATTCGTAATTTCCAATCAAACAGAAAAATGTACCTCAGTGCTAACAAAAACCATAGCAGAATGAATACTCAAATCACTCCACCTGTTAGCAGGTGTGCGCCCTATTTTACTCGAGATCAAATATTGCAGGCGATTACTGGAATTCAGCAATTAGAAAACTTTCCCCAAAAGTTAACTAAATTTAGACACTCAAAATCCACAGAGCCGGACTCTCTAATAGAGAAATAGCAGATCAACTTGAAGTCGCCATCCTTCAAGTTTGGAATACGGTCAGAATTGGTCGTGCCTCTCCCCAATCTCCGACAGGACGTCCACAACTCTTAAGCTTAGCCCAGGTTGATGAGCTGGAAGCATTTGTTTGTTTTCCGCGGGAAACTAGGCAAATGTTGTTTCTTGAACTGGCTCTCCACTTTCGTCGTTGGAGTGCCGGTGAATACGCTATTCAGAATGCGCTTAGAAAATGAGGTCATGAGCGGAGAATTCCACGTAGTTATCCCCCGCTTTCTGAAAATCATCGTGCGGTCCGAATATGGTGGAGCGAACAGCATCTAAATTGACGTCAAGAGTGGCCACGAGTTCTTTAGAGTGACGAGACATGGATAAATGATAACCGAATAATGTCTGGATATATTACCAGAAAGGTTAGTCTAATCTTAATCATTTTCAAAAATATCTCGGACTCTATTATCGTCAAAAGAGGGTCCAAGACTTTGATGGCACTTGTTTTATCGATCGTTACAAGAAGAACAACTCTCGGTTGTTCTGGGGAAGCTTTGCGGGAATCGAACGAGGTCCTTGTGTCTATTGGGAGCGGGAGTGGGGAAGTATGACCTCTGAAGGATATAGTGAACACATCCTCCCAAGGATAGGTAATTGGATCAGAGAAAAGAGACAGGCCATGATTATATCTTTATGCACGACAACGCCTCTGTTCATAAAGGACGTCCGGCTTGGGAATTTCTCGATGCCAATGAAGTTGAATCTATGCCCTGGCCTGCTAACTTTCCTGACTTAAATCCGATCGAGAATGTATGGGGTATGATGAAATACTACATACAAGAATGATACCCGGAGTTTGAGCGGACGAGACAGCGGAACAGGGCGGAGTTTCGACCCATTGTGCTAGAGGCGCGGTACCATAGTACAACAGAGCAATAGCTAACAACTGATTGGGAGTGTGGCTAGAAGATGCGAGGAAGTATTGAATGCAAACGGGGGTCCTATTTCATATTAGGCTTAAAAATCTGTATACAGTAGAACCCCTCTTAGTTAATAGTGGGTCCCGGTATAATTACTGAAGAGATTCACAGAAATTATACCGTTAATATTTGCAATACTTACCCCTGCACGCAAAATGACCTGTAAGGGTAAGTGTTGCAAATATCAAAGTCCAAGTTACAATGAATCTTTTCAACATTTATACCGGGACCTACTATTAGCTAAGAGGGGTTCTATTGTAAACAGCAAACCTGAATTGCAAGTTTTAATATGACGTATGAACTCGATTTTTTAGGTTTAGTGCGAAACAAAGTGAGGAGAGACAGGCGATTTCACTCTTGTTGACCTCAATTTTTCTCACCTTGTTTTTGAACAGAGTTTTAGGCTTTACCATATTTGGCCTCGCTTAATCATAATCATCACGGAAGATTACTATGTTTGGGTAAATATCGGCAAAAAAAGCCCTGTAAATGACATGCGACTTTACTTAACCTTGACCCCCTGTAGTTCAGAGTCTCTAGGGATCGTCTACCCGTATCACGCCTCTTGGGTGCAGGGCTTGTGCCTGATACGTCTTGAATTCAACCAATTAAACATTTTCCAAGCAGGGGTAAGTATTGCAAATACAATCCGTAAATCTTACACAAACCCTAACTTTAATTAAATTGGGACTGAGTATTAATTAAGAGATGATCAACTGTACAGTGTCTCAACCCTAAAGATTGTTAAACGTTAATTCATGAAATTACAGGTCTTTTCCTTGATTTTTTACGCTCATCATTCCAAAAAGGGCTAGCAGATTCAGCCTAAATCATACAGTTGGTGCGCTTTCGAACCATCACCGGAGCTCACAACCATTTTCTGGAAGTCAATTTAAATTTTACCTTCAATCTTTGCAGCCACGAACACCTGTCCACTAAATTTCGCACTTCTAACTCCAAAATCAGATTCTGTCACTTAATAATCGAAATGTATTCTCAAACCCATCAGACTTCGAAGAGACCTAGTCGCCAGAATCTAAATGGGGATAAACGGGTCGCAATCCAGACACTTTGAAGGCATGGGCTTTTGTATCTTGACATCGCTCATGAAGTAGGGCTAAGTCAAAGACAATTTCTATACGCATGCGAGCGTGGTGATCTTTCAGAAGCCAGGAGTCCCGGTTGACCTCCAGTCCTAAGTTAGGTTAAGCTGATGAGCTAGAAAATATTGTTTGCAGTTCACGAGTCGGTCGGTTCACGATCTTCTTAGAACTTGCCACGGCGCAGTTTTCACTTTGGATCGTTTGTGAAAAAGCTATTCGGAATTATCTAAAAGGAATGGGATACGAGCTTTGTATCTCCCAGAGTAACCCTTTGCTCAGTGAAGAAAATGAAAGGCTACGGTTACTTTTCGTTTGGTCTCATACAATTTGGACCATCAAGCCGTGGAATCAAGTCTTATAGACCGATGAATCTTGGATTACTGGCGGTCAGCAGACGCGTTTGTGGGTCACCAGAAAGGTCAGTTCGCTTATTGATAATTTGAGTTTTCCACGAACGAAGTCTAGACTGGTGAGAAGTTTCACATGATGTGCTTATCTCTTAAGTTAGTTCGAAGAAATTACTGATGTATTGGGAATCTTTTCATGGGAACGAAAAAATAGTGGTCTAGTTTGGGAACAAAGTTGGGGGAAATTGAACTCAGAGACCTACTGCTAGTGGATTTTACCAAGGATAAAAACGGCACGAGAAGCTAAGCCATCATTTTTACTGATGCAAGACGGTGCTCCCTGCCATCCTGCACGTAATGTCATAGAAGCTTTACTCCAAGCTGGGGTAGAACCCATCGTGTGGCCTCCCTTCTCTCCCGACTTAAACCCAATCGAGTATGATCGGAAATCGATGAAGGATTACGCTCAAGCTCGATATCCGGAGTTTGATAATGGAAGGCAAACATCTCAGCAGATGCTAAAAAGAGCCATAAGAGAAGCCTGGAACTCAATCTCATCCGACGAACTCGATCGACCTGTGGCCTGCATGCCTGCAAGGTGTCAGGCTATTATGGAAGCAGAAGGAGGCCCTACTTCATATTCATGTATCTTTAACTATTAACTCTGTCCTAATTATTAATTTACGGCAGCTCTATACAGTTGTAGATGAGAAATAATGAGATTATCTCCAAGTAACTTAAGGTTTAACAAAATTTGGGCGCAAAGAAATATTTCCTATCTATAGAGCTTTCGCAAGGTAAATTGTCCCTATTGCGGTAAAGTGTTTCTAGGATGTCTTGGCAAGGAGGTATGATCGTTTCCTAATAAGCATAGAATTTTCAAGAAAACCTACTTTAATGCCTGTCGTTTATGCAAACTAAAATCTTTAGGGTGGTAACATTGTATATATACTACAGGCCTAAGTCGACGATATTGCATTAGTGTGACAGGGGTAATTGTTGAGGGAATTAAAATATTCTACCTCAAATAGGCAGCTATCTTCAAATAAACCTCTGATTTGTATGTGAAAATTGCTTTTTATTTTATCGAACCATAGTGAACGATGTTCTAAGATTCTGAAATTCTTGTTCTTTTTGTTTCAAATTTGTATTCATTTAATTATTTTCTCAAATCTTTACTGTGGTACGCCTGTTTATGCTACGAATTCTATCATCATTCACACGACTTTAAACATAACACAGAAAAACAATCCTAAATTTAGAAACGAGTGTGCCCCCCATTTACATCCAAAACTGCCTGGCATCTCGAATGCATGCTCGCGAGAAGTGGCGTAAGATGTTCATCAGCGATTAAGTCCCAGCTAGCTTGGACTATTGCATGAATCCTTGAAACTGGCAGCCGTTGCCCGTTAAATTCGGGTAAATGAAACTGCATTTTATCTTTCATGATATTCCAGACATTTTCAATAGGATTTAAATCTGGGGAGAAGGGAGGCCATTCCATCAACTCAATGCCCGCTCCAGTAAGTTTATCCAACACCCGGCCTCGATGAGCAGGTGCCGAGTCTTGCATGAGTATTAGGCCCGAGTGCTCTCTATGATAGTTGATAATTGATGGCACAACCCTTTCACTGAAGATAGCTTGGTTAATTTTTCCCTATCTTTCGTTCCATATTACATGTGGACCTTTTTGAGATCCCAGAAAAGATCCCCAGAACATCCAGCCATTTCCCTTCAAACTCCTTATATCTACATAACAGTCTTCAACCTGTTGATCGACCTAAATAGCGCATTAGAGCTAGACATAATTCAGATAGCTTCAGTATTTACCAATCTAGTCACCCAAGCGTTTTTGTGAGGGTTACTGGTAGCTCATGTCTCATCAGTCCAGAGAACTCGACTCCAATCATCCAAAGACCAGTTTATGTGGGTTTGGGCAAACTCAATCCTCTTCGTTTTGTTAAGCTTACTCAGTACCGGCTTTGAGCGAGCCTGGCGTCGAGAATATCCCCTACTGTTGAGAGCCCTTTGAATGCATCTTTGACCAACGTTCCATTCCCTAAATGGATCTAGTGACAGATCCAGATAACTCATCCGTCGAGCCTCATATGAAGACCTTACAAAGGCCACCAATTGATTTATCTGTTGACTTGAGAGTACAGGCGGGCGCCCAGTCCGAACACTTGGACTCATACTGTGACGGGCACAAGCGTGTTGAACTTTGTACCAGGATAGCCCTAGATCTTTGGCAATTTGTTCGATTGTTTTGTTCGTATATTTTCGCAATATTTTAACGCGAATACAGTCTTCCGATGAAAAATAATTTCGACGGCGCTGCGATAAGAAATTAGTGGTACTCATTTTTTTTGATCGAAGTTGGTGGTAGAATGTAATTATTTGTACGTGGGGAGAACATATTTGGGTATTCCAAGAATAGGAGTTTTACAGTACGGGGAAACAGTAGTATTGAACGATTGGATAATTGGGCTCTAGAGTTATTACCTCTTTTGTAATAGTCATCAATTTAAATAGGCCCCTGTCACGCTAATGCAATATCGTTGACTTAGGCCTGTAGTATTGTAGGTAACCGAACGAGCCTCTTGGTGGTTTTAACCACTAATAAGGTTAGAATTCGCCGGACGTGATAGTTATTACAAGGATAGATAAGTCGACCGTGTATAATACATCAGCCTGCTTAGGTGATGCGAGTGTCTAACAGGCACTGAGTACGTGTGAACGAATTGCGGTGTCAATCTGGGGTGGAATTAGAAATGTTACTACTTCGTGCCAGCATCCCAGCTTACTCATACATGGTGAGACTCGTGCGTCTATGGTGTTGACGTCGATTATTAAAAAGATTTCAGACCTGCTCGAGCCTACAAGAAAATGCCCGCCAAATTCGGAATATGAAAAATGAGTAGAATTATCTCATTCTTCATCAACCGGTAGGTCATTAAATTCTTCCCGTTAAAAAACATGCAGATTTATCTCCGAACCAGTCATGTCTTGCAATCCAAATCTCACTACGTCTGTTGGACCGCTCCCGGACCGATTCAAATCTGCGCTCCAGATGAATGTTCTTGAACCAAGTGAATGGATACTTGAACCCAATCAGTTTATTGTTCTATCAAAGCCTATCTCATTCTATGTCGGGACAGGGCTTCAAGTCTTGAATTCAATCTTATCAGCCTGTGCGGCAGCTGAGCATGAAGTCATAATCACGACGTGCTTCTGGGCAAGGTCTCCATCCCAAGAAGCTGTCGCAAGATTACTATTACAACTTTCTAAGAAGGCGCTCAGTCAACAGCGCAAAATCAGCGTCCGAATTTGTTTTTCGTCACTTTCGCTGGCCCAAAAATTGTTTCATACGTCAAAGATCGATGGTAAACGTTATTCTCCAGCTTCCTGGCAGAACCTTGGGCTACCTGCGCCGCATGATCTACAGGGACTCGACTTAATTGTTAAGAGTGTGTTTATTCGACCGTGCAGTGTTATGCATCCAAAATTCATACTTGTTGACCGCAGGCGTGCTTTCATACCCTCGTGTAATGTAAGCTGGGAGAATTGGCTCGAGGCCTGTATCACACTTGAGGGAGATCTAGTAGCACAGCTTTTTCAGTTTTGGGAATTTTTCTGGGCCCGAGCGACGCCGCCACTGTTAGCATGGCAGGCTTTGCCTGACAAGTGCGGAGATATTCAAACCCATAATCACAAATTTCTCGCTAATGTCGTCTTTCCTAATAGTATAACACCAATTCCAACGATTTTGCTGCCATCACCTCATCACTCTCACCCACGCTTAGGTTCAGGCTCTTGCTGTTCTGGACCGTCTCCTCCGCCGACTCCCCTCAATGCACTCCTACTTCATTTCCTAAAACATTCAAAATCAAATATTTACATCCAAACTGCAAATCTCACTTGCACTCCGGTCATAGAGTCAATCTTCGATGCGGTCTCACGTGGTGTTCATGTTCATCTAGTAACTAATCGCCGTCTTATGCTCCTTGAACAACTCGTTACTGCTGGCACTACGACAGCATTTGAGGTCTGGAAGTTAAAGCGACGGTACTATTCCCTTTTCCAGAAACGCTCTAAATTATCGACTGATCCTGAAGGAGTATCGCCAGCTCTAGGTATCTTAAAAATTGCCTATTTTAATCAGAGGCCTAGCGAACCATCTGTAGAAGAACCAGTGATGACCCATTTAAAACTAGCCATATTCGATGAATTTACTGTAGTGTTGGGAAGCGGTAATATGGATAGAGCGAGTTGGTACACCAGCCAGGAGTTGGGCGTGGCATTCTTTGATGAAGCCTTTGCCCGAGCAGTCACAAATGTTGTGCAAGAAGCTCTCAATGGAAGGTTCGAGTATGTTAGTTAGTAGCTCCATACCGCAGAGTCCCTATCATAACGATGTATTCGTTTCAAAAACAGGGTACCGATATTCTGGTCATGGCCCTATAACAAATGTATTACAGTACAATCTCGCTATAGCACTGTGGGGCAAAACTTAACCAAGGCTCCCGATTGGAGAATTCGAATGAATCCTCCAATCCGGAGCCTTGATTAAGTTTTGCCCCACAGTGTTATAGGGAGATTGTACTGTACATTAGAATTTACCTACATACTAGGAGGAAATATTCACTGCCCGGGCCGTTCCCAGGGGGGGACGCAAGCAGCGTTCCGTGCGGCACAAAGGAAGGTGGATGAAGATTAAGTTCCGATTAATTCAATGGAGGGAGTATTATCAAGGAAGAGAGGAAGTGATAGTTAATGCGTGAGGTGGAAAGGTGGGTATTCAGAACATAAATAAATTGGTCTTCCCAAAGAAGAGATGTGAATAGTAATTGGTGAGTATATATATCAAGAAGACGTCGCGTGTAGAGAAGGTTATCAACTTGATACTCATATATATATACAACATAAACTTACCCACACCACCAATTAACTCCAATCATATTTGCTCTTGACTGCCCCCGTAACCGTCGCTAGCTTTCTTCGCTCGTACCTACTCGTAGGCCCTCTACGCAGTCTAGTACTCTAACATTGTCGCACGTTCTTTTGATTGATACAAGTTAATCTGTGGAAGCCGTTCCTCCAAGTAGAGTCTGGGTAGCTCAGGCACATGCCTCACTTGAGACAGGAGAAAGAAAGCTGGTTCGAATCAAGCATGACCCGTTTCACATTTCTCGCCTGATCACATATGTGATGATGACGAAGGCACACTCGATAGCGGTGGGTGGCTGAAATCTATTCCTGCGGCAGACAGAAACGGTGGAAGGTTGAAAGGGCTTTAAGTCGCCTGACTTCGAGTTATGTCTTCAAATGATATTCGGGTGCGAATGCTCCCATGTCAATTTGAGCCATCGCTCCATCCATTGTACTAGCGTGATTCGTGTCATAGCCTAGAGGCTGCATATATAAAAATGACTTTAAGAAATAAAATTGGCCGACAGATTAGCCGTGATTGAATAAAGTAAATTTCTACAGCCATATTACTCCATATTCTGACCACCTCACATTCATAGCAACTGCGTCATAGTATATCAGATATATATTATGAACGTGAAATTTTAGCCTGTCGACTATCATCAGTTTAAATCGCGGGTCAAAAGTCATATATTACCATACTCTACCCCAGGGTAAGTTTTCAGCATGCACTAAAACCTCACTTATGAATATTATCCCCACTAGTCTTATATAATCCCTGCTAGTCTTCATACCAAAAGAAATTGAAAATGTTGGCTTGAGTGATCAGGCTTTTTACTTTTTTTTTTTTTAAATCATTTTTGCGTATGCAGCCTGAGGCTATGACGCGAATGATTACGGAAGATATGTATATGACGCAGAATAACTCTGTTTGACGTTTGGAACACTCATACTCAGATTTCATTTGCAGATACCACTACGAGAATAACGCCTTACGACATGTACCCTCTTCCGTGAATACCCACCACAGGGAAAAGCGAGAAAAACCTGTGGCTATCTGAGCATGCTTTCGTCATTCTACGAATACAGTATCACCGCGAGAGAAGTGGTGTGAGGGTCTTGGTGGATTCGAACCAACTTTCTCCTGTCTCAAGTGGGGCATGTGTCCAAGCTACCCAGACTCTACTTGGAAGAACGGCCCGGATAGTGTACCACTGCACCATCCGACCCTGGGATTTTTACTGTATTGCTGCTTTGATAACTTTCTTTACCTCCCTCGCTTACGTACTTCAAAAGACATCGTTGCTGTTACTGTCTACATAATCATCATCATCATCAGCATTTTCATCTAAGAGAATCAATAAATCGTTACTCTTATCATTTACCATATTTCATAGGCCAATTATTCTTTAAAAGATGAGCCAGGTACAACCAGCAGCTCAGACAAACAACCCCAAACGATTAAACAGAGATCAGCGTCTCCAGGTAAGCCCAATTTTCATGGTAAGTAAATATCTGAGGTAACACGTCTAGATCAAAACTCTCCACGATTCGGGAATGAATCAGACAAATATTGCAAAACAATTTTGCTTTTCTCGAAACCAGGTTAGATACACTCTTTGTACTCCGTACATTGAACCCAAGAAAGCCGCAGGTCGGCCCCCAACACTGTCCTGTTCTGATGTTGTTCGGAATGAGGCTTTCATAACTTCATCCTCTGAAGGTCGTCGAATGTCATGGTTTGAACTTGCCCATGGCCCCTTTCGGGATTTTGGAGTGAGTGAAAGGGTTATTCAAAACGAGCTAAAATAAAAAGGGTTACGGACGTCATCCAGCACCGAAAATGCCTCCCCTTTCTGAAGAGGTTAAAAGGAAGCGTCGGGAGTGGGCCGAAGCCCACAAAGACTGGACTGTCGAAGATTGGATGGCGATTTTTTGGACTGATGAGACCTGAGCCACAGACGGCCAACATAAGAGAGAATGGGTAACGTGAAAGGTTGGTGTCTTTGTACCTCAACTAATAAAAAATACCGATATAACTCTCAGTTCAAGATAGGTGAAGAAGTCAACGCCACCTGCGTAGTGGAAAAGGTGAGAAAGAGTCTTGGCTGGATGTTTCGCAGAGATAGAGGAAGGGCCTTGCCCTTTCTGGGAGAAGGAATGGGGGTCTATTACCTCAGAATCATACTCTCAAAGAATTGTACCACTTATTGATGGAATGGTGAGCATGAGACCATGGGTTTCTGTGATGCAGGACAATGCTCCTTCACACAGCGCAGCGGGAACAATCGAAGAGTTCCGGGAGAGGTTCATTACTCCGATCGACTGGCCTCCGTATTCTCCCGACCTGAATGCAATTGAGCACGTATGGGATAGTATGAAAGATTACATACAGTACCATTACCCGAGATTGGAAAGGGGAAGGTAGCGATCCTACGATGAACTTCGAGGAATAGTGAAAGAAGCATGGAATGACGCGACTAAGCCGGATAAGCTTGAGAAGCTTATCAGAAGCATGCCCACGAGATGTGAGGCAGTCATACTTGCTCAAGGCGGGCCTGTAAAATATTAAATCTGCTATCTAATGTAAATTTGCATGTATTTGTTTATCTGAAATTGATTAAACTCAAAAATGTTACTAATTTGAGTCAAGCTTGTGAACTATTGCCAGTGGTGAAAACCTCTGTTAGGCAAAAACACCATACAAATGATCCCTGTCTGAATGTCTGAAAACCTTATCTCAGAAAAGATGCTACCTAACTAGGCTTAAAGGATCCGATTTCGCCCCACAAATTTGATCCACTGGTGAAAACTTACTTTGGGGCTATCATGTGGTAGATTATCTTAGCATTATATTCATTGTTAATGAAAGTATAGCTTTTCCTCGTGATATATTTTCTTACGTTTTCCACTCCACGGTAAAGACCACTAGCTGCAGCTGCCCTGAACTGTACACGAACCTCCACCTTGGAAGGGTGGAATCCTAACCATTGGATCAAAGAAGCTCTCGCTTGTGAGGCTATACTATATTTATAATTCAATCTTTTTTTTAACTTTTCAAATTTTTCACAAACAGCCTCGGGACAAGAGTTGGACGAATGTGAAAACTACGTATTAACACCGACTGACCTTTGTCGGTTGGTGAAGCGGTACACTGCCCGGGCTGTTCTCTTAAGTAGGGTCTTGGTAGCTTGGATACATGCCCCATTTGAGACCAGAGAAAGCTAGTTCGACTCCAGCAGGACCCTCACTCCACTTTTCTCGCGGTGACATAGTATTCATAGGATGACGAAAGCACAGTCGGGGATCTATGATGCTTTAGCACTTTTCCCTATGGTGGTTATTCACGGAAGAGGATACATGCCGCAAGACGTTATTCTCGTAGTGATATTTGCAAATGAAACCTGAGTATGAGTGTTCCAAACGTTAAACAGGGTCATTCTGCGAAAAATACATATCTTCCGTAATCACTCGCGTCGTAGTCCCAGGCTACATACGTAAGATTGATTTAAAACAATAATGGATATAAATTATGTGTCTATCTCCAGGGTACTTCTGGACTTCTAAAGCATTGGCACCAGGATCAGGCCTCCTGAGAATATGAGTCCCTGAGCTAGAAACAAACAATTGATATAACTTGCTTATGTGATATACGCAGGCTGATTGATCATGATTTCTAAGTTTTTGTTTTTAGTGAAAGAGTTTTCTGTTTTATACTCATCCGTATTCGTGCAGAATGTGGCCAAATTTATACAGAATACAAGATAACAAGTTTTTGGCTGAACTCTTTCCACGATCTCGATAGTGACGGCAACTTCTCTAACGAAATAGCTCAAATAACTTAACATGACTGTAGGCTGTCCACAAAACACGGTTCTTAGAGTTAATTGAGCTTATTTTAAGGAGATGGGGACGTATGGCAAGCCACATGATGCCCGTGCACGGGAAGTGTATACAGTAGAACCCCTCTTAGCTAATAGTGGGTCTCGGTATAATCACTGAAGAGATTCATAGAAATTTTACCGTTTATATTTGCAATACTTACCCCTGCAAAAAATGACCTGCAAGGGTAAGTGTTGCAAATATCAAAGTCCAAGTTACAATGAATCTTTTCAACATTTATACCGGAACCCACTATTAGCTAAGAGGGGTTCTACTGTAGCTGTTAATGCTCTTCCCTGCTGCCCGATTCGGTTAAATGTACACACGCAAATTCGTCCTCCAGCGGCCTTACAGTTAAGTAAACAATCATCGACGAAATACTTTAGTCTCTAGATTATGGCTGGTGGATCACAATCACAAGATCTTGCCGTAGGCTCTCGAGCCGTAAGGCAAAAGAGTAGAGCTACTCAAGATACTCTGAAGTGGGTAATCAAGTTTAAACTACTCAAAAATAATAGACTCAAACTCATGGATTCCCAGAATAGGATGTTTAGCCATGGTTATGAAAGTAAGACAAATAATATTCGGCACTCTCCGAACATTTGGAATTCTTCTATTGAGCTATGGACAGAATTGGCCGTTAACTAAGCCTAGTAGGATGGTGAGCCCCGAAAGGCTGAAATTCTCAGTATCAAAGAAACCAAAAGTGGTAGACAGTTTTATTGCAATTTTGATAACTTCAACAAACGCTTAGATGAATGGGTGCCCGTCGCCCGAGTTGACTTCACTCAAGATGTCGAATGGCCAGAAAAACCGAAAGAAGTTAAGAAAACATCAGGACCCCCCGCTAAGAAGACAGCTGGGCAGAAAAAAGGACAAAAAAGATCCGCAAGAGAGATATCAACGGCGGCAGAAGCTAATACACCTCATCCTTGGACTGAATTCGTAGAGTCTCAAAAGAAACCCTCTGATTTAGAAATCAATGAGAAGGCTAACCCAATCACTAAAAATTCTCACACGTCTGGAGTTGATGACGAAGATGCTATGGAAATTGATACCGTTGGGGCAAAAGCAGTGCCCGTTCAAGCAGATACTCGTCAGGAAGCTAGTGATGGAGAGATAGAAAAGCTTCGATTTGGAGGATCGATGACTCAAAATCAAGCTGAAATATCTCGCATACGAAATATCTCAAAAGTTCAGTTTGGGAAATATGACTTATATCCGTGGTACTTCTCTCCATATCCAGAATCGTTCACTCAAGAAGACATTATTTACATATGTGAATTTTGTTTATGTTACCATGGAGATTTCAAGTCATTCACCCGACATCGGATTAAATGTACCTTGCAGCATCCCCCGGGAAATGAGATATATAGAGATGACTATGTTTCTTTCTTTGAAATTGACGGGCGACGCCAACGCACATGGTGCCGAAATTTATGTTTACTCTCAAAGATGTTCCTGGATCACAAGACACTATATTACGATGTTGATCCGTTTCTTTTTTATGTTATGACATCTCGAGACCAAAAGGGGTTCCATCTTGTGGGATATTTTTCCAAAGAGAAAGAAAGTGCAGATGGGTACAATGTTGCTTGTATTCTTACCCTACCTCAGTTTCAGCGGAAAGGTTATGGACGACTTTTAATTCAGTTCTCATATGAGCTATCAGCCAAAGAAATGAAGACTGGCTCTCCCGAAAAACCTCTTTCCGATCTAGGGTTGCTCTCTTATCGTCAATATTGGACAGAAAATTTGGTTAAAATCTTGTTAGAAAAGAATGCCAAAAATGAAACAGTCTCTATAGAAAGCCTTTCTCAGGAGCTAGCCATGACAACTCAAGATGTTGAAAGCACCCTTCAGGCTTTAAAAATGCAGGTCTATCACAAAGGTGAACATAAAATCATTTTACCAACTCATATCATCAAGAAACACGAAGCGATGATGGAGAAGTTTAAGCTTAGGCCGAGACGTCAGATTGATCCAAGCAAAATCATCTGGACACCGCCTGTCTTCACTGCGAGCTCTAGGACCTGGGGTTGGTGAGCGTATGGTTTTATTTTAGAACACTCTAGCGCAGCTTTAGCCAACATAAATTTATCCTTAGTATGTCTAAAAAATGCAATTTTGTTTCTGGCCATGAAACGTCAAAACCCTTGATACCTAGAACTAGTTTTCATACTTATTCTCAGTAATATTACAACTTTTGCCACTATGTATTATCATTGTGATATTTAAGGTGTCTACAGACATGGCACATTCGTGAGCCCGCATATTCCCTTCCGAGGCAAGAGACGCAGGATACCCTAAGCATTTTGTCTCTCTGGAGTTAAAATGAAACAACCAAGGCAGTGATATATCACAATCGCGAAGCGATTGGCCATAATACAACAAGTCTACACACACACTTTTTGATACCTGCGTCCTGCCTTCAACTTCAACCATAAGCACCTAAGTCTACCACCCTAGATTCCGCCACCCTTCTCCACGTGAGATCACATCATCAAATTTACGATAATTATCTAACAGATGGATCTAGTGAAAATTCAAAACAATGGTCCTGTAGAGAGGAACCTACACTACTTGCTACAGGAGGATTGACTTCAAAATGAGCAATTCTGGCCCTTTCTGCAGCATCACGTGCAGATTCTGCCCCTTTCGCCAGGTGAACCTGTTCGAGTCTCGCAAATGTCTGATTCGCATCAATTATTACTCCTCTATGGCCCTTTCGCTTCAGCTGCTCAAGCTGTATATCTTTGGAATCATTTTTCTCCTTCTCAAGTTGAAGTTGGAGCGAGATCTTATCAATTCCCTTGTAAGCTTTTTGGAACAGTAAGCGCCGTGTACGCGAAGAGCTCCCACCATTCTGAGCGGTTCTAAAAAGGTAACGAAATTGGCGTGGTATACATGGCGTGATTACAAGTTCAGTCTCTGATACTCGGCGCTTTCTGTTTGGGGGTATCGGGGGTTGAATTTGTACAGAACTTGGCGTCTCAAGGACAAATGGGGATTGAGCCGCTATAACGGGATTCCAGGGCTGAATTCCTGCAGCCATCCATCCATTTTTTATACGAGCACTATCTAGACTTTCGTAGCTAGCTTTAGAATATAGTTTGATAAATGTTTGCTTCTTTATATCGCTAGCATTGTCAAATCTGCTGAGCTCAGTGATTTTTGCTCTGTACTTGGCTTTAACCGATGAGAAACACGTCAAATCAAGTGGCTGAAGTATATGACTGGAATGGGGTATCAAGTAGAATATTACAATCTTATTAGTGTAACATTTCCACATGAACTCGTGTGTGGCATGAGATTTATGCCCATCTAGTAAGAGGAGTCGATATCCTTCAGTTGGCGTTGATGGGATGAAAACCTGCTCTAGCCACTTGAGTGCTATATCATTCGACGTCCAAGCATTTGGAGAAGAGCAATAAGCCCAGTCTGAAATAGATGTGGCCGGAAACCAGCCAGAACTGAGATTTTTCCCTTTAAATATGACAAGAGGTTTCATCCTCTGTCTAGCGGCTGATATTCCCTCTAGTACTGTCACCCACTCCATATTTCCAGGCTGCTTGACCACAGTAGTTTTTGAAGATGAAGATCCAACAACTCTGCCATTAGATCCAATGCCTAAAGCGAAACCATGCTCATCAGCATTCCAAATATCATCCGACTTGACTGAATGTTTTTCAATCACGACAGTTTGTCGGTGAAACCATTCTAAAATTCCATCTTCAGTCACAGAATTTGCTCTCTGTCTTTCTAGCCTCATTCCGATCTTTGATTTGATACTAGAATGTCGTTTTATGAACCTGGTCATCCAATTCTTTCCAGGTAAAGCTGTTGTGCTGACTCGGTTATGACTCAAGGATATCTGGAGTTTGAAGCTTATGGATAACGTGCCAAGTGACAGAGTTGCTGGAACTAATGAGTCATGTATAACATCTTCTTTTATACAATAATAGAACTCGCATTGTAGTTTCATAGTAGGCATCGGATATTTGATATTGGAGGAAAGATGTATATAGATACTGCCATCGTCAGAGGAGCAAGAATAATAGTCTCCATCGTGACCATCAAGGCGATATTCCATCCACTATACGCATTCAGTATAATCATTTATATCGTACTTACCATTCATTCACACCATTGACTATTCCATCGAAGGACAGCACCATCACTAGACAAGTCGCCAACCACTCCACATCCCCATTTAACTTTATAACAAAAGCATCTGTAGAATTTCTACATCGAATTACGGAGGTCACTGCTTTTACGCTAGCAAATGAGGGGGCATGTCCTGCCTGATCCAGATCCATTATCCACTGCACCAACAAATTCTCCTGCTCGCTACTCAAATTTTGTTGGATTTCCGCACTTCATACATGGGAAGCTCCACCGTTATACCTTTCTCTAAGAGTTGTTCTGGGCAAATCCTCTGCTCTCGCAGCCTCACTAAGATTGCTATATTTTCCGGTTTTTAGGCCGTCCAATGCAATTTGAATTCGGATCTCTGAAGATTTCATAATGGTAAGTATGGGTGGGGAGTTATTGTGGATTGAAATTATGGTTTCACTTGGGTGAAGGATGGCGGAATCTAGGGTGATGGACTTACTCAACAACAAGATGAACCCCTCTGAACTCTTGAAAAACGTTATCTTCCTCTCCAGTGCCAGTGTGTGTGATCTAGTCGAAGAATATAGACGTATCACCAAAGTAGGCATTGAAGTTACTAGCCACTGCAAGCAACTCAAAACACCATCCTTGGATATGATGTTGGCGCGCCCCAAACCAGCATACCCCGAAGCCATTTACACCCCCAGCAGATGATTCCAGAAAAAACGAAGCTCCGCGATCTAAAGAGCGATCAATATTCAGCCGCAATCGCGTCGTTGCCTAACTTGTAACTCTGGCTACAAGAATGTCGAGAGAACACTAGAGAATAGGAAATCAGGCCGTAAATTAGGTTGTAGCTGTGACGTTTATTATGTCTACGGATAATGTGCAGCCACGCACCCTAAAGTTTCTTACTAGGACGCAAGACCACGGAAAGCATACGCTTTCCTCGGTCGCTAGAACTAAGTTAATACATTCCTGATGCTGAACACTCATATCAAGGGGGCATTCACCGGCACCACTACAGGGTTACACTTGTTGAGAATTACGCCTCGCTTCTCCCTCAACCGTGAATACCTGCCCAGGGAAAAACAAATTAAAAACCTCAGACTCCTCAGTATGCTTCATTATTCTGTCCTTCACGGCCGCGCGGGATCTGATCTCACAACATTCTCGTTTCTTATAGTAACAGATGTTCAGGTCACAGGACTTTCAACTTGGACATGACCCAGATAGCGGATCAAAACACTATCTTTTGTTGATTCGGGCCTTGGAGCGCACAAAGCTCTCGAAGTTGAAATATCCTCTCACAATCCCCTTTCAAAACTTTATCCTTCCTCCACATCCTGCTTATTTGTCATTCTGTCTCTCATGAAATCCCCACTAAAACCGTATTCTTCCTCAATTGTCACGAGCAATCTCCCTTCCCAAATTTGTGCCCTGCGACTTTCAACCTCTGTCGGGTACCTATATCACCGAGGGCGTATATTTGGGGATCTAAACAAGGTAAGAGTCGCGTCAATTTCATCGGGGGTGGTCCAAAGTAGGATGATAATCGATAGGTTGTAAAGTAGACAGAGATGCACATGAGGTTGAAGTCAAGTTATGGGAGACAGAGCGCTTGACGTTTTGAGAGGGCTCCTACTGAGAATGCTTGTGGACTTCTGACCCTGCTCGTCTGTGACTCCTCTTGGCTATCTCAAATATACAGCGAGCATATTGAGCGTTTACAGCCGGCACCGCGTGAAGGTGAAGGGTTCGACCTTGTCAGCCTTGTGAATGAGATGATATACACTACGTGTCAAAAATGGTACGCCCACCCAAGCAAGGCAAGTTCGGGAGGCTGCTTCCTAGTCATGAGGATGTTTAGATCCCCATATCTACTGGGTCTATCATCCTGCTAGCATGATGCTACTAACCTCTCAGCAAGTTCCCTGACAAACCTACTGACGGCCGCCAACGTGTGTTTTATTCCTCGTCTCATTTCTGGTTGGTGGGTCGCGTTAGCCATGTCGTCCAGGAGGTTCTTAAGGTAAAGGTATAGATTATATTAGATATTAAATTATGCGAAGCTTCGGAATGCTGGTATTTGAATAAAACAAATAGTGATCCGGAGTGCATGACTGATTTCGTAGACCTTGATTAATTGACTGAATTCCAACGTCTCAGACACGAGCCCTGTATCCAAGGGGTGTGATACAGGTAGCCAGTCCCTACAGACTCAGCATTGTCTACATTTGTCGAATATTGCTAGCAATTCCTGAAATCAATCATAAACCCTAACATACTGAGAGTATTATGACCAGGGTCGTTGGTTTAACTTATTATCTGATTGTGTAAAACTCTTGGCTTTTCGGTTGCTATTCGGCAAATCCTATGATTATAATATTTTGATTCACAGTAGGTGACATCTTAGTACATCCTTTTGTGACAACCTGGCTGTCGCTACACCCTGATGTATTTAAGAGATAAAAGGGGAGAAGGGGAGGGGTTTTTGAGACACAACTCATGTTTTATCTTTATCTAAATTCTATTTTGCGGCTCCTGTGCGAGGACTTAGATTCAATTCTTAATTTTACATCCCACAGCTCCTGAACCAGCAGCAAGGCTCGAAAGCCATTTCATGCTAAGAAACAAAGGGAAAAACGACACAAGGGCCAAAGGTCTGACGCCCTGTATCTCCCCCTTCTTCTCCGTGCCGAATATCCATGTATCAAAGAGATTTCGTAACCGTATACCGAATCGCGCCGCATACTGTCTTCACGACCCAACTTGCATCCCTCGCTTCCAAAAAGAGGCATAGCCAGTGCATACAGTGGTCGTCGCACTCATCCGAACCGCGTCTTAGCCAAGCACAAAGCTCCCCCAAATTGGAAACCCCCCGGCAGAATTCTCCTCAGAAAAACTAAGCCTTCCGCATCGTGTAGACCCGTCCTTCTGCCTCTGATACAACTCTTGGTAGAGCTGTAACCATCCTCGATTGACATGAGTAATATCTTGTCTCAAATTTGTGCCCCACAACTTAATACTCTGTCGGGTATCAAAAGCATTAGGAGCGTAAGCACGAGGGATCTTAAGGTTTAATAAACCTGTCGACTTCGTCAAGCGCATTCCTTGTTTATTATTATTATTATTATTATTATTATTATTATTATTATTATTATTATTATTATTATTATTATTATTATTATTATTATTATTATTATTATTATTATTATTATTATTATTATTATTATTATTATTATTATTATTATTATTATTATTATTATTATTATTATTATTATTATTATTATTATTATTATTATTATTATTATTATTATTATTATTATTATTATTATTATTATTATTATTATTATTATTATTATTATTATTATTATTATTATTATTATTATTATTATTATTATTATTATTATTATTATTATTATTATTATTATTATTATTATTATTATTATTATTATTATTATTATTATTATTATTATTATTATTATTATTATTATTATTATTATTATTATTATTATTATTATTATTATTATTATTATTATTATTATTATTATTATTATTATTATTATTATTATTATTATTATTATTATTATTATTATTATTATTATTATTATTATTATTATTATTATTATTATTATTATTATTATTATTATTATTATTATTATTATTATTATTATTATTATTATTATTATTATTATTATTATTATTATTATTATTATTATTATTATTATTATTATTATTATTATTATTATTATTATTATTATTATTATTATTATTATTATTATTATTATTATTATTATTATTATTATTATTATTATTATTATTATTATTATTATTATTATTATTATTATTATTATTATTATTATTATTATTATTATTATTATTATTATTATTATTATTATTATTATTATTATTATTATTATTATTATTATTATTATTATTATTATTATTATTATTATTATTATTATTATTATTATTATTATTATTATTATTATTATTATTATTATTATTATTATTATTATTATTATTATTATTATTATTATTATTATTATTATTATTATTATTATTATTATTATTATTATTATTATTATTATTATTATTATTATTATTATTATTATTATTATTATTATTTGATTTGATTTGATTTCAATTAACCCGTTCAGGAAACCCAAGGGCCCATGCAGGTGTCTAACTATTATATATACACAGGAGGAAACCTCGCGGTAAAACCCCCTAATCTGCAGTCTTATATCTATCGTGTATTCAGTTTACCTTCAAGAAGTGCCTTACACTTTATAACCAGTGTGTAATCCGTCTCACCCATTCCCTGCTCTGTGGATCATTTCCCGCATCGTCGCCTCAACTTGACTGACAAGTCGAAACTGTTCTAGATATCCTTCGTCTAGTATCCACTTCGTGATTCTTGCCACATCTTCCGGGCTCTGAATCATGGCCTGATAGGACCTATCTTTTGCTTTTCGCAGGAAATCCCCTCGTCCCCTCGCCCACTGCGGACACGTCATGACCATATGCCTGACGTTCTGTGACGGATACCCACACTGGCATTTTGGGCTGTCAACTCCAGGTACTTTTCTTCTGTACAGATAAGAATTGAGCCCGATATGCTCGCTTCTTATCTGTATGGCGATACTACTTTGGGCCCTGCTAAGGTTCTATTATTATTATTATTATTATTATTATTATTATTATTATTATTATTATTATTATTATTATTATTATTATTATTATTATTATTATTATTATTATTATTATTATTATTATTATTATTATTATTATTATTATTATTATTATTATTATTATTATTATTATTATTATTATTATTATTATTATTATTATTATTATTATTATTATTATTATTATTATTATTTTTTTTTTTTATTTTTTTTTTTTTACGTCTGAATGCTAGCCTTATATCTTACGAAAAAGCGACTAACCATCCCAAGTAGGACATAGGACGCTAAGGCCAAAGCCCCAGAGGATCTGACTTTTTTCCCAAGTCTGAATAACATGGCTGTGCTGCGTTGTATGAAACTGCGCACAGGAGAAAATTTTTTACACAAGGTTACATAATTTCGGAGACCTCCCCGAGCTCCTAACTGATGATCAATCAGTTCGCTTCACACGCTCTTCCTAGAGCCCCCGATCTTGTAAAGCAACAAAGAGAGAATAAAAAGGTATGCCTCATCGGAGGCATATTTCCTCGAAAAATCGAGACTGGTCCAGCCATTTTGTTAGAGATATTGCTCCTTCTGGCGTGCCCAGTAGACGTGGAATTAACAAGTTGATAGGCCCTGCAGGGCGGCCATCACGACAACGGAGAATTCGGCAGAACAAGAAGTGCGTAGGTGTCTTTGCCGATCCGCAGAGACAGTTTAGCGTGGCATCTTGGTGATTGAAGCGGTTGTGGTAGGCAGCAAAGTCCCCATGGCCTGTTCTGGCTGTAACAACCCGACCTAAGTCCTTACGACTTAGGAAAAGATCTTTAGGAAAACTAGGGGCCTTTCCAATCTCGAGTTGGGCGTATTTGGATGGAGATGAAGTGTGCCACCAGTTGTCTCTGGCTAGTTTAGTCTGTTCCTTGTGCCATTTTTCCAGTGCAGCAAAGGAGTACACAGGTGGCCCCGAAAAAGGCATTGCCGCCCCCTTCCTCGCTTCGCAATCCGCAGCTTCATTTCCCACAATACCAGCATGGCCTGGGACCCAACGGATGTGTACCTGTCCTTCCGAGGTATGGGGCAGCCTTAATCGAGATTTCCAAATTTTTGCCGCGTCAAGGGTTTCTAAGAAGACCGGTTGAGAGGAAGTAGTAGTGGTCCTCCTTAGTACTTTTCCTGCAACTTCTTCGTTATCAAGAAACACCCATAGGTTGTTGGAGAAGCGGGCTGTCGGTACGGCGGAGGCAGCACGAATCCCCTGAAGAACCGCGTGAGCTTCTGCATCGAATGCTTCTTTAAACTTTCCAAGGGGGAAGGCTCCTGTACACACTTGGATATCGAATTGAGAAACTACGAAGCCACCACCAGCGCTCCCATCCAGGAGTTTGGAGCCGTCTGAGTATATTTGTATGTCGCTCCTCGGGATTGTACTAAGAAATTCCTGAAACGAGTTCGCTCTCAGCTCTCTTGGGCCTGCGGAACCCCGGATACGGGCCTTGGTGGTTTGACGAGATTCAACTCTCTCCCAGGGAGGGTAGAGAAGAGGATTGTGGCTTTCTGAGGCCGGAATACTATGGTATGAGCGAGCAAGCCTTGACAGGGCAGGGCATGTGAGTGACTTTATCGCACGCTTGTACAATGGATGTTGGGGATCTAGTCCGCGGGTGCGTATAGCGGCTCTCCTGGATATGCTGTCCAGAGCTATCTCCGCGGGATTGATTCCAGCTTCCCTGAAAAGAGAGGCGGTAGGAGTGGTACGATAGACAGGGAGGATAGCCCGTGCGGTGGCAGTGTGAATCTTTTCTATCAGCGAGAGATGAGAACTGACCCTATTAGAGATGGCTTTTCCTCTATTAATTCTCGATTTGCCTGGCCACCAAGTCTCGGCGCCAAAGTAAGCAATAGGGAGGGCACATGCAAAAGCGGCTTGTCTAGATAGAGAAGGAGATGCTCCTCTTATCGTGTTTCCTAGACAGCGTAGAGCGTGGGCAACCTTAAGAGCCTTAGTAGATTGTATTTTCGCGTGGTGCTTGAAGGTAAGCTTCTTGTCGAAGTGAACTCCTAGCCATGTTAAATATGGCTTCAGAGGGTCTTCAGAGACGGTGAAACTGTTCGTTTCCACTGGTGGTCGCGAATCTTTATCCCTATGCTTGCGTGAGAAGTGGAGAAGTCCCGATTTAGAGGGATCGAACGTGATGCCTTCATCGGATCCCCATGCCAGTGCCTGGTTAATGGCAGTCCCCACCATGCTCGAATTCTCTTCAAGTGTTGGCGAGATCCCTATGACTGCAACATCATCTGTGTAACCGAAAGCGTTCTTGAGGGCAGTAAGTGTGAAGAGGGGGGCAATGAAGAGCATGAACAGAATGGGTGATATTGGGGACCCCTGGGGGAGACCACAATTGAGTGCGATGGGGTCACCGATCTCCCCATCTAGTCTTATGCAGACCTCACGTTCAGTGATGAATGAGGCGATCCAATTACAAAGATGTGCTGGCCAGCCTTGTTCTCTCAGACGTTTGACAAGTCTACCCGGGAGCACTGCGTCAAATGCACCCTTGATGTCGAGTGTGGCTAGTGTAGCAGTCAAGCCTTTGGAGAGCGCAGTTTCTACGTCGTGCGTGAGGCAAGTTGTTAGATCTACGCTCGAGCGTTTGGGTAGTGCGCCGAACTGCTGAGGAGCGAGTACTTGGAAATTAATTGCTATCCATGACATTCGCTTTGCTATGAGTCTTTCCAACCCTTTTCCAAGTACGGAGAGTAGTGCGATTGGTCTGTACGATCTAGGGGATGTCATATTAGCTTTGTTTGGTTTCCCAATCATTGCTACGATCGCAGTACGGAAACATCTAGGGTGGTGACTAACATCTATGCATGATTGGTAGAGGTCGTGCACTAATGCTGATATGTGAGGCCATGCGAGGTGGAGAACTCCGGTAGGGATCTCATCTTTCCCAGGAGTAGTGTTACCAGCTTTCAGGATACAGTTGGAGACCTCCTCGATAGTAAGTTCAGGAAAAGGCAGGGAGTTATTTGCTACAGTAGGAGTCTGTCATAAGCAGTATGTAGACAGCGAGGCTGGAGACAGGGGTCAAGAGGTGGGTGTCAGGCTAAAGGTTGCCATCCTACATGATACACGAGATAGATGCATCACCACTCGGCTAAAAGGCCAGACCAGAATCATAGAACACTATGACCTGGCAATCTCCATATATATATTATACAGTAGAGGCTTTCCTGACAGAGTCCAAAGTGGAATGTCTCCTGCTTCAGATTGATTTCGCAAAAGGTTCCTCGCAAGTAGATTTCTCTTGTCGTCGATAGACTCGGCTAAGGGAGCTCCTGGGTTAAGTGGATCTTTTAGGGGTGGAGTACGGAAGGTGCCTTTCGACTTGTGCCACCTTGCAATCTCAAACACGTCTTTTCCGTTGGCGGCCTCCTCAGTTTTCTTTTGGAAAAAAGAGATTTTTGCTTGCTTGGTGACCCTTCGAAAGTCCTTTCGATCCACTTGAGTTGCACTTCCATTCCGGACCTTCTCCCGATATTTCTTCCTCGCTTCCCGACAATTCTGGTTCCACCAGGGCTGTCCCCTATTATGAGGTAGCGCCCATTTTGCTGATCCGGCGAATGAAACGTGCAAAATTCTTATGATCTTTTCTGCTCTTCTATCGATATTTGTGATGGATTTGTCTGTCAGCGGCAAGATGCCTTCTAATTGAGGAGCCAAGAGCAATAGGAAGGTATCCTTGTCGACGGTAGCAAAGCGGAGGCTTTTTCTTGGTATGTTTCCCCGTGCTCCACAGTGTACAGTAGTAAGTAGAGGGAGATAATCTGACGTCACATCTAAGTCCTCCTGAACTGTTGCGATGGTCCCCTTGGCCACCAGTTGACTTGAGCCAAAGCAGAGATCTAAAACATTTCCACGATTATGTGTAGGTCTATCAATCTCTGAAATTAAAAAAAGGCCACACGATTCGAGCCAGCGGGTGAAAGCTTCAGATGGGGGGGATGGTGAGCCTCGGAAAGATGGGTGCCACATTGGGTGATGTAGGTTTAGGTCTCCCATCAAGATGTTTTGGCGAGGTAAGGAGACATCTGCTATGGAGATGAGACGAGATACTCCGGCACCTGGGTTAGTGGAGCCCGGGGGTGCATTGTATGCATTGATGATCAACAGGCGAGGGTTGTTGGGGGCTTTGACAGAGAGACATAAGATATCGCCTATTCCCTGCTCCGTAGAAGATATCGGTCGCTCTTGATAGTGAATTATATTGGTGTTACGCTTCGCGTAAGTTATCACCCTTGGTCGTATAGACCAGCCGTCAACTGGAGAGTAGCATTCGAATGAGGGATGTTTGAACGTGATTCTTCGCCCGGTATCTGAAGAGATATGGGGTTCTTGTATCAGTAGGAAGTCTATGCGTAAATCGAGGGCATTTTGGAGGGCTATTAGTTGGGCGGTGGAAGAGCGGCCAACATTAACTGAGAGTATTTTAATAGTACTTGGTGTATTACTCATTCATTTGATCGGGTCTGCGCTGATGGCTGTCTTCCGCCAGAATTTCTTACCTGCCTAATCCTATGTCTAGGGCCTCAGAGGGGCCAATATTTGTCCGGGAGCCCTGCGAAATAGATGATGTAGAAATATTAGATTTAGTATTTTCTGTTGGCTGCGTACGTATTATCCCGCAGTGAGCAGCTTTGAGGCGCAGTCTTGCAGCAGCTGCAGCTTGTCGGATTGCGCTGGTTTGTTGTTTGGAAGGGAATGTATTGTCTTTTCTTGGACGGACGAGGCACTCTAAGGAGTCAGCAGGGTGAGGCCCGTGGCAGTTTACGCACTTTGGAGGGCAACTGTGGGCGACTGCAGGATTGCAGGAAACATGACCACTCTCCACGTGTTGTGTTGAGGAACAAATTCTGCAGCGAGGAACTCGAGCACACGTGCGCTCATTGTGCCAGCTGAAGCAACGTCCGCACTGAGGAATTCTTGTTCTTTGTGGTAATAGTTTGGCCACCACGCGGACGCCGAAGAGTGGGAGAGATCTTGATAGGCTCGTACCTCTGGGGTATAGAACTACCCAACTCTTGCAAGGGCTGAAATCAGAGGTTACTGTACCTCGGGATTCGAGGACGTTCAATGGGGCGACGTGAGTGAGGACGGTGAGAGCTTCTGCAAGAGAGGCCTCATTGATCTCTATTGCCTCTACTGCGTCTTCCTTGTTGTACCCAACATAGGTGCGAGGAACACCAGAAATCCTGTAGGCTGAATGACTTTCCGGTTTCTCAACTATGCACTGTCCCCGAGATGATAAGAACGTTTGAATCTCGGTAATTTTAGAGGCTAGCGTTTCCTGAGCTGCTGCGGAGGCTGGGCAAATTGCGAAGCCAGTTTTTGTGGTCTGTACTTCGCATTCGAGCTTTTGGTCTAGAAAATTGTTGAGCTGTTCTATTACGGCGTAGGGAGATATATCCAGCGCTGGATGTCCAGATGAAACTCGAACTAGGAGTCTATTATCTTCAAGCGGCTTTGCGAGTTTCTCTCTGTTCGTATTTTGGGAAAGCTTTTTAGGCGGGCCAGCTTGCTTGGATAAAGGCTGCGGGCGGCTTGGTTTCGGAGCTGGGTTTGCCGCAACAGCAGCGAACAGCTTTTTACCTGAGGGTTGCGAGGTTGGGCCTAGGCTTGCTGTTGATTGGGAAACCTTTTGCGTTGCCTGTGTTGTCTGTATTGCCTGTGCTGCCAGGTATGGATTGGGAGGACGGGGTGAGCCTCTGACATGACACTCGAAGTGACGTCGAGCTACTAGATTAAGATCCGTGACAAATTCGCGGAATTTCTTCTTGAGGTGGAGGGGTAAGGTGTCGTTATCACCAATCGCCTCATCAAGTACGATTGCAATGTTTTGGAACATAAGAGTGGCCTCACGATTCCTGGCGTCAGCGGCGTAGGTGGTTGACAATAAACTCTCTGTCAACGACAACCCCCCACCCATCTGGGTGGAAGCATGTAGGGGTGGAGGGGGGAGTGAAGGGGGAGGAAGGGGAAGATTTGACAAGATGGCGCGGCGAGATTTCTGATGAGTGAGTGTTGCATTCCTTGTTGAGATGTAGATGAAAAGCTAGAGAGGCGGCAGTGTCATGTGACAGATACAATGGAACAGTGTTGGTTATGATTACTTGTGGTTTAATGTGGTGTTCGCTTAATTTGTGTATTTAAACACTTTCTTTAGCTAGATCTTACTCTCTAGCTTTATTAAACCCTACAAACACGAGTTCTTGCCTGCCCACGATGAGATTCCTAACAGGCAGAAATGTGGTTGAGGTTAGATTCGAGTTATGGCTGAAAGAACACTTGACTTGTTGATGAGGTTCCAATTGAGAATGCCTGCGGGCCTCTGGCCCTGATCGAATGCAGATCTTCTGGGCCATCTCAATTATGCAGCGCACAAAGCAATAGTCCACAACCGGCACCGCGTCAAGGTCAAGAGTTCGTCTTTGCCAGCCTTTGGTCGACGTTTTTGTCGATATATTCACTTATTAGTTACTTCATGAAACCCTGTGTGACGGCTGGCAAGCCTTAATATGACCTGTAGACTATGCTTGGTAGCGCAGTCTCAGGCTTATGCAGAGGGGCACCTTGGGAATCTAATCATGTGATATTGGTTAGGTAATAAACGTATATTCTGTAGTATTTTCTTCAGGCAGAAGTGTTACAGAGTATGGAATATTTGGCCTTGTAATTACTGGAGTTTACTCTCGAAAGATTTACTATAGATTACCATAGTCTATATCAATTGCCTTACGCTTGTATAGCCAAACCGTGACACCCTGTCATTGAATCCCACCCACGCCTAGCATTACTTCAATTTACCTTGACAAGTTTAAGCCAGATCCTATGATGGCATCATATAGTATTTTTCGAATTCTGAAGTCCAGCCTTGACTATGCTCTGTAGCTTGTAGAGTAACATGGCAAGATTGACCAGAAGCGCCCGAGAGAGAGGATTGTGGGACTTTTCAAACCAGATAAACCATGCTGGGCGAAAGAGATGCAGCTTCAATGCTCCAAAATTCAATGGGTAAGATTCGTCAGGGCCATTTCTGACGTTGGAATGGGCAGAAAAGGGGGGCTCCAGAGAAACTCACACCGAGGGATAAGCGAAAATTTGTCCACGACATTACGTACGGCGCCGTCTGACACCCAAACGAGCGCCGGCATCTCTGTATGAGTCTGCATGTGTTACTTTCCAGCCTCAAAACGTAAGAGGGACACTATGAGAGTCGGAGTGAAGGGCCCGAAAGAGTTTAGAAACCAGCCTTGATGAGCCGATACCGATAAGCTCGAGTATAGTTCGCTCTAAAGTGCAATGAACGGATTCTTGAAGAGCGGAAGACAGTTGCTTGGTGCAATAAGACCAAGATTAATCGAGTTTGCAGTGATGGGTTTCATCACACGTGTAGGGAGGACGGACGGGGAGGACGAGGAGGTCTTATAAGATCTTTATCTTGCCGAAACAATCAAATTTGGTGGAGGAAGAATAATGAGGTAGGACTAGTTCCGTAGTTCGAACTATTGGAAGGATAGATACTAAGCAATATCTAGATATGTATATATGTATGTTTTTTTTGTCTGATTGGTATTAAGTCCCAGGTCGAGCCCTAAGTGTCGTAAGATCGGAGACTGGTGGAGCCGGCAAAGATCAAGTCTAAGACCTGCCCAGCTCGTTCGCACCGCGTGAATTCCTATGGAAAATATATGAATTAAATCCAAATAAAGAGAGTAAAAACTCCTGCCAACGCCAGCACTGACAAAAAGTGTACAAGTAGGCCCAGTGTCCCTGCTTCTCGCTCGTTTACGTTCTTGGCACTTCTTCCAAATAGCTAAATCTCTGTGAAGGAATCAAAGCTCAAGGACATTAATCGTAGGAAAAAGATTACTACGAAGCTTGAAATAGGTCCAAGAGAGGGAGTTACTATATATAAATCAATGTCTCTCTCAAGAATTGAGAAATGACGAGGTTTGCCATCCTGAAACTAGTAATCATCAGCTTTAGGTTTTCCGGATCTTTGGAGACGATAGACGTCGCTAAATTTTCTGAAGCGAGCTCGGCCATTGGAGCTCCTGATCGTGCACGATGCTTGGGCTTCAAACTCAACCCATGAAAAATTCTCAATCTCTGCTGAGAGCAAGAGATGAGCCCGCAAGAGATCTTTGTCGATAGCCAGTTTTTTGCTCTGTATTTATGGAGTTACTAAAGACTTCGTCGCAAGACACTGTCCCTCAAACCTCTTCTTCAGAATTCAAAGCCCGAAAACCTGTTCTCTTCTTCATCGGAATGCCCGTCGAAGTGGTCGTGACTGCAGAAGCAGCCTTATTCATCGCTTCTCCCGCTTTTCTAGGTGCAGAATTCGCTCTAGCTACCGGCTATTTCTCACGCTGTCTGTATTATTGACTCCTGATAAGCTGTTCTTTAGTCGCCGGACTGAACCTCGGAGATCGACCAAGATAATTCCGGCTATCCGATCAGTGCGGTCCTCCACAGATTCAACCTCTAGGGGATCTTGCACTCCGTAACAGAGTACATTGTCGGTCCGTAGTTCCAGCATCCTGGAGTACAAGAGCAACCTCGTATCGCATGGAAACCGAGGCAGCGCTTGCATTGCTCAACTTGACAACGGAGTCGGAAGTTTGTCGCTACTCAAGATTCATCAAAAAGTCGGAATTCAGGCTTGGACGCAGAATCTCGAGAAAGGAGCCTTGCAGTTCTAGTAAGATGCTCCATGTTTTTTGGTCCTATGAGAACGAGCCTGGGTAGGGGATCTCTTGATAATACGCATAATTTTTTTGGTAACCATTTTAGGCGTAACTGTGAATTAATAGTTCAAACCGTAGCCAAGCTCACCGGTGCGGTAGCATTTTGGATGGTGACTAGGTCCGAACCTGGCTCCAGTCCATATTTTTGTATTGGTATTTCCCGCGTCTTTCGTCCTCTATCGTGAGGGCGAAGCTGGTTTTAACCTCAGAAATGTAGGACTCGGAGAGCTTTATTGACGCATAACAGGTGATTTAAATAAGTGGGTGAGAATCTCCGCATCTTATCGTCTTCCTCTGACCGAAAAAGGACTTTTTGTCGATTTGTGCTGTTAGAACAGGCTCCCGCGGTTTCGTAGTTGATGGGCCTGCTTGTGTTTTTAACAGCCTAGCGCTGTGGCGTAGGCCGTTTCGTGCTACCACGGCCTAAGTGCTAGTTGATGCCTGAGCCTGCGATACAGTTGAGTTGGGGGCCCTTCGTTCATTGGATATCAGGGGGAGCGACAGTAAGGCGGGCGGTGGGAGATGGGTGTCAACTCCAGGCCGTAATGTAAAAACTATGCTGTGGCAACTCGAAAGTAGACCTTGATAGCATCTATGAAACTTTTTTCTTCACCCAGTGCCAGAGGTGGGAGTGCCACTTCAACGCTGCTTATCGCAGTGGAGCCGATCGTTAGACGTGCCGTAATTTGCGCTATTAGGCGCTTCTCAGCTTCGACCACTGCTTGCAGCTCCGGTAGGTCAACCTTTACTTCGGTGGTAGCTGTGCTTTTCAGAAACGAAAAAGGAATTTTTCGAGCGGACATGTCTGCGATTGGAGTCGAATCGATTTGGGCGACTTCGGCTCCTTTCCTCGAGCTAGAGACCTCTGGGATCGGCTAGGCGTTTTTCCTGAACTGGGGGACCAGGCTTGTCGATCTGATTAGTATCGCATAAATCATCTCAGTGTCAGGAAGATTCGGAGACTTCCTCAGGAAGAGTGAGCCCAAACGCAGGTGCGCTTGTAGAATTTTGCGAGATGCCACAGGGTTCCAGTTTAGTTGCACAAGCTTTGACAAAACCACGAGTGTTATTCTAGGACTTTTTCTTCATCAAAAACATTTTAAACGCACACCGTTGTAACACAAAGAGAACATACAACTGTGTGGATAATTTATGGGGGAATTTTTCTCGTTTTCTTTTTTTTAATTCATTCTTGTGTATGCAGCCTTTAGGCTATGTCACGAATGACACTGGTACGGTACATGAATCAATGACTCAACTTGATATGAGGGGCACTCATGCCCGATTATCATTTGAAGACATGACTCGAAGTCAGACGCCTTACTGTCCTTTCAACCCTCAATCATTTATGTCTGGCGAAGGAATAGATTTCAGCCACCTATGGCTATCGAGGGTGCCTTCGTCATCATCACATGTGTGATCAGGCGAGAAATGTGGAACGGGTCATGCCGGATTAGAACCAGCTCTCTCCTGTCTCAAGTGGGGCATGTGCCTCGGTAATTCAGACTCTAATTGGCAGAACAGCCCGGACGGTGTACCACAACACCGTCCGGCCCATCTCGTCCGGGACAATACATTTTGCAAAAGCTCTATTCATAGCAATTTTTTCATAGCGCCCAAATTTTGTTAAACTTAATTTCACTTAAAAATTTTCTCACTACAGTACAATCTCGCTATAAAAATATGGGGCAAAACTTAACCAAGGCTCCCGATTGGAGGATTCAATTAAATTGGCCAATAAGAACCCTTGATTAAGTTTTGCCCCATATTGTTATAGCGAGACTGTACTGTAAATATGATCTACAACTAAATACAGATATCGTAGATTTGAAAATAGGACCAGGTTGATCTCAAAAATTAAGCTATTATGGAGCAAGATCTCGTACTCTTATAAAAGCCTGACATTTTGCAGACATGCTGGCAACTAGTCGGCCAAGTTCGTATCAAATATTAGATTATGAATCTTTCAGGCGTCTTATCTGGAAGAGAGAAATGGTAAAGTATTAGATTATAAAAAATTGGATCGAGTAACGCTCTCTACTAGAGCTATCGATACATTTTAACCAATTCTAATTACCCAAAAACTAGCCTATTGCAATGACCGAGCATTATGCAAGCTCCGCTTACCGAACTCCGTTTGTCTAAATCAACCTACTATCTTGTTCTATTCGCCCAGTCCTGCTTTTCCCAGTTTGTATGCCTACTTCCGTTTGCCAAAATCCAACTTTGTAACTTGGCACAACTCGACCAACAATAAATCCAGTTTAACATTAAAGTTACATTATTGTGGAATAGAAACCTCTCATGAATTAGATGAAGATTATTCGATTACTGTTCTTGTCTAGGAAACATTAGAGTAAAATACAGCTATTTACCTAATATCGCTATGATTATTGACACAGTTTCAGGATACTAAGCGTTTACTGGACATGTAGAAACAGAGGATGTTAAAAGTCCAAACGATGCTCAGAACATGACGAGAAGTATTGTGTCTTGTCTCAGTACTCAAGAAGATCGTCTCATAGTACTAAACACAAGTATACTCTAGTGCAACAAGGCCATGTTATCAACAGTTTGTCAGATGACACTGGGTCCCGAGCATCTCTTGTGGCTATTTTAAGCGTCTGTAATGGTATTTTCCTTCCATTCCAAAACACCGGATATGGAGCTTGAATGTGATCCTTAATCGATCTCCATGAAGACTCAATTGAGTTTGAGTCAGGAGAGAAGGGAGGCCACACGATGTGTTCTCCCCTAGCTTGAAGTAAAGCTTCCATGGTATTCCGTGCAGAATGGCAGAGCGCCATCTTGCATCAGTAAAAGTGACGAACTAGCTTCTTGTGCCGTAGTTATTCTAGGTAAAAACCACTGGGAGTGGGTCTCCAAGTTCAATTTCCCCCAACTTTTTTCCCAAACTAGATCACTATTTTTTGGTTCCCATGGAAAGGTCCTCGAAACATCCAGCCATTTCTTCGAACAAACCTAGAAGATAAGCACGTTTCGTCAGACTCCTCACCAGTCTTGACTTCGTTAGTGAAAAAAACAGATTATCAATCAGCGAACTGACCTTTCTGGTGACCCAAAAACGTGTGTACTGACCGGCAGTAATCCAAAATTCGTCAGTCCACAGAATTTGATTCTACTGCGCAATGGTTTAACTGAAATGAGACCGAACGAAAAGTAACAGTCTCTTTTTATTTTCTTCGCTAAGCGGAGTCTTACTCTGGGAGACAACGTTTTTATCCCCTTCTTTCCAGAGTATTCCGAATAGCTTTCCCACCGACGTTCCAGAGTGGAAACTGCACCGTGACAAGTTCGAAGAAGATCATGAACCGACCGACTCGTGAACTGCAAAAAGAATTTTCAAGCTCATCAGGATGAGCCTCTCTCAGGACTGGAGGTGGACCAGGACTCTTGACCTCTGAAAGTTCACCACGTTTGCATGCGTATTGAACTTTTCTCTGACTTAGCCCCAATTCATGAGCGATTTTAAGATATGAAAGCCCGTGCCATCGAAGTGTCTAGATTGCGACCCGCTTATCCCGATTGAGATTCTGGCGAAGAGATTTCTTCGAAGACTGATGGGTGTGAGAATTCATCCTCATTTTTCGGTGACAAGATCTGGTTTTTTTTTCCTTTTTTTTAATTCATTCTTTTGTATGCACCCTTTAGACTATGACACAAATGACACTGGTACGGTACATGGATCAATGACTCAACTTGATATGAGGGGCACTCACGCCCGATTATCATTTGAAGACATGACTCGAAGTCAGGCGCCTTTCTGCCCTTTCAACCCTCAATCGTTTATGTCTGCCCCAGGAACGCATTTCAGCCACCCACGACTATCCAGCTTGCCTTCGTCATCGTCACGTACATGACCACGCGAGAAATGTGGATAGGATCTTGCCGGAATCGAACCAGCTTTCTCCTGTCCCAAGTACAGTCTGGGTAGCCAAGGCACATGCCCCACTTGAGATAGGAGAAAGCTGGTTCGAATCTAGTAAGACCCTCACACCACTTCTCTCGCGGTGATACTGTATTCGTAGGATGACGAAAGAATGCTCAGATAACCATAGGTTTTTCTCGCTTTTCCCCATAGTGGATATTCACGGAAGAGGGTACATGTCGTAAGGCGTTATTCTCATAGTGGTATCTGGAAATGAAATCTGAGTATGAGTGTTTCAAACGTCAAACTGAGTTATTCTGCGAAATATACATGTCTTCCGTAATCATGCGCGTCATAGCCTCAGGCGGCACACGCAGGAATAATTTAAAAAAAATTAAAAAAACCACCCACTGGATCTGATTTGGAGTTTTGTGTAGGAGTTTTAGTGGTCAGGAGTTTGTGATTGCGAAGTTTTTAAGGTAAATCATGAAGTTGGTTTCGAGCATATGAAAGCAAGCGTGGGAAACGGTATGTGAGTCCGACACCTGGAACAAAGCGTGAGATTCAGAATGAATCTGCTAGCCCTATGTGGAATGATGAGCGGAAATACTCTCATGATAGGGTATTGTTCGTTGATCCGCTTCTTATAGGGTACAGGGGTTAAAGCGGGGATAAAGTGGAGATAAAGTGGTGATATTCCAGGTTACCTCACGATAGATCCACAGTATCCCTGTTAGCTTCAAATTTTAAAATCTTATGGCCTAAGGCATAAGAGATATGCATCTGTATATGAAGTCCAACGCCCACCTTCTTGCCTGCACCTTTCTTCACTCGCGCACACCTGAGGTCGTTTCGTTTAAATCATTGTCAGCTATTTACTATTATTTTGCTCAACGGCATACTTTTATTTCATTCATCTATCTAATTTTTACTTCATGTGAGTGCATCTGAACCTTAAGTCAACTACTTTAGAAGATTTTAATTTACTGTACTAGATTGCCGCAAAGATGGATTCACCTCAACAACCTTCTCCATCATCAGCATCTCCTACTTATGCAAAACGCCTAACACAAACTCAACGTATTCAAGTAAGTCTGAAATCTACAAATTGATAAGGTTAAGAGAGTAACATGTGCAGGTTAGAACCTTGGCCAGTGAGGGACACAGTTACGTCAAAATCTCTCAACGCCTTGGGATTACATGGCGACAGGTACAATACACCATGAGCGTTGAAAATACCGAGCCTCAGTACTCCAGTGGTAGGCCACCTATTCTAAGTAGTTCCCAGGTCGATGAAATAGAATTTTTCGTCTGTTTATCATCGGAAAATCGTCGGATGTCATTTTTCCAACTTGCACATTTTATATTTCGGCACTTTGGTGTGAGCGAGAATGTGATCCGACATGAACTGGCAAAGAGGGGATATGCACGCAGGATTGCACGATTAAAACCTCCTATCTTTTCAGTCAACAAACTGAAGAGATATGAGTTTGCCAGAATACATCTCCACTGGCGGAAGGAACATTGGATGAGAGTCCTCTGGTCCGACGAGACTTGGGCTATGAATGGTCGGCAAAGTGATCGTTGGGTCACAAGAAAGGTCAGTAGTCCCTTAAAGGCTCCTAAGATTTAGAGTTCCCTTGAGCTAAGTTTAAGTCAAAGATTGGGGAAGAGTACGAAGATACCTGTGTCCTAGCCAAGACGCGGAGGAGAGTTGGGTGGATGTTCTGGGGATCTTTCTTTGGACGACAGAAGGGGCCTTGCCTGATTTGGGAGAAGGAGTGGGGCCATATCACTGCGGCCAGTTACTGCGAGAGGATAGTGCCTCTCATAGAGAGTGCGGTCTTTCGGGAACCAGGACTAGATGTGATGCAGGACAACGCCCCTCCTCACAAGTCGAGGCAAACTATGCGTGAGTTTGAAAGGAGGAATATTTCTCTAATGGAGTGGCCGCCATATTCTCCTGATTTAAATCCGATAGAAACTTTGTGGAGTTATATGAAAGCGTACATGGAGCGTCTTTATCCAGCTTTGGATCAAGGGGGGCAGCGGAGTCAAGGGCATCTTCGTCAAATAGTGAACGAGGCGTGGGATCTGGGGTTTAATGGGGATGACTTGGAGAAACTGATAGATTCGATGCCCCGAAGAATCAGAGCCGTTTACGAAGCTGAAGGCGGATATGTAAATTATTAGCTAGATAGAAGTATAATTTATTTATGAAATGTATTAATGAATTAAAAAGTGAATAGAGGGCTATAATGGACCAAAAAAGCAAAACCAACGAATATTTCGTTGTGAAATTTTTGCCATACAAATTTAAAGTTTAGGTGGGGAGATCTACTTATCGTCATGCTAATTCAAGTTAGTAAAAGCCTATATACCCTGTAAAAGTCGAATTTTAGCGCCTATACACGATTAATACCGTAGTATCAGAGTATACAAGGAAAAGGCCTGTAATTTCGAGATTTAAGGTTTGACAATTTTTAGGGTTGAGACACTGTACATTTAACACCCCGATTCAGAATTCATACATTCTCGATCCGACCTCTCCAATAACGCCCCTCGGCACTAGATCTCTCTCGACCAAGTTGTTCTCATTGTAATAGAGGACACCGTAAGTATTCGTTATATTCCAAATCAACTCATTCTAGCTGCCAGTTGCAAATTAAATTGCAATCATTCTTGGTTACTTTTGTCTGATTACTTAACGTCTTGAGCCCGATAGAACATGCTTGAAATTTCTGACGAGCTCTCTCTAATTGGCACACTACATCACACAGAAAAATATGAAACAGAAACATCTACGACCTCTCATAGTTAGAGCACATGTGTTTGCAAAATGGATCGAGAGTAGGTTTGCAAAAGTTGGGTTATCCAGCGGTAAACTAGGGAACACATAGCTCTACAGTACAGGCTACTAGTATTTGTAGTTATCGTTCAACGAGAAACGTCGAACGTCTCGTTGTGGCACTGTGAAAGCTTGGCAGCAGCAGCTGAATACCGTCTGGAAGGTTATTTATTATTAATAATTCCATGTACATCTTATACAAGTCTATGACTATCGAAGGATGTGTACTCCATATGAACTGATATCTATACAGTACAATATCGCTATAACAATGTGGGGCAAAACTTAATCAAGGCTCTCGATTGGAGGATTCAATTAAATTGGCCAATCGGGAGCCTTGATAAGTTTTGCCCCACATTGTTATAGCGAGATTGTACTGTAGTACCGTTAAGCTAAGGGTTAGGATTATCCTTGTCGACACAAATGTCAAAAACAACGTAAATCGTGTACAGTCGTCCCTCTCTAACTCGATAGTGGGTCCCGGTATAAGTGTTGAAAATATTCATCGAAATTCAACCATTTACATCTGCAATACTTACCCCTGCGTGCAAAATGACCTATAAGGGTAAGTGTTGCAAATATAAAAGTCCAAGTTACAATTAATATTTTCAACACTTATACCGGGACCCACTATCGAGTTAGAGAGGGATGACTGTATATCGCTTCTGTTGAGGAAAGGGTGAGGAAGTGTGCAGAACTTATAGGTCAGCGTTCAGGGGAAAGTGCTACTGGTAAAGCCAGTACTGGTAACGCAAGTCATCCTTGAATATTGAAATGCGTCCTGGTAGGAATAAGAAAGTTCAATTGAGCTTGACGAAGCTGAAATTAAATTGTTCAACGTGATGATGCTCAAAAGAAGATATTTTAATTCGAGTCCCTGCAATTGCCTTTCAATGGAGTGAATAGCACGATGTCTTTCGAATTTAGATAACGATAACACTATTCAGGATTGATAGTATATCTTTAATTAGGGTGAACAAGTTGTCAGTTTTCCAGTGGAATACGCCAGGTACAATTCCTTGACGTTAAACTTTTCCGAGCATTCTGTGAGAATATACAGGGTATTACAATCAACTTGATAGAATGGCTAGCTAATTTTCTTTTTCATGTCTCCACAGTCCATCAGTTCAATTTTAATGCACTAATTGCAGATTCCAGTCGCTGGTTTCCTGTATCGCTGTGTAGCTGCCATATGGCAAACAGTCCATCTTAGAACAAGCTCACGTCAAGATGACCACCCTATTACCTGCAGCGCTTACGAATACTGTTGTACAAGGTACAGACTTGTTACGCGGCGTATTGGGAAATATTTCTTGGGGACCCGCGCTCGCTATTTCCAAAGCAGCCGTAACTTCAATTCTATCCCGAATAGAGGTCGGCCAGTTGGTAATAACCTGTGAGTCAACTGGTGTGACGGCAATTTATGGCGAAAAGATAATCAAAAAAGATTCTGAGATTGTCAATGGCATAAACGAGAAAAAGGAAATGGGAGCGAGAATCCCTCGAGCTAAATTATGGATCAAGAGAGAAACCTTTTGGGTGCGCCTATTTCTTTTTGGGGATATGGGATTTGCGGAAGCATACATGCTGGGAGACTTCGAGTGCGCTGATCTAATCAGCTTTTTCAAGGTATGAAGTCTTTAAGACGTGCCAGGAAACTTTCTCATAGATTGTAGATATTCATACTCAATCGTGATCAATTAGCAAACGCGACTACATTCACCTCCTCAATCGCTGCCACTATCACGAGTCTCGCAAGAAGTACTAATACCCTGTCTAACTCTTTATTAAATGTATCTGCGCATTATGACATAAGTAATGAGATGTTTGCAGCGTTTCTATCCGAAGACATGACGTATTCCTGTGCAATATGGAAACCAGTATCAAATGAATATGAAGAAGAGGAAACATTGGAATCTGCTCAAATGACAAAGCTCCATCGATTTATAACTGGGGCCAAGATCAAGTCAAAAGATCATGTGCTGGAAATTGGGACTGGATGGGGATCTTTTGCAATAGAAGCCGTTCGGACTACAGGATGTCGGGTGACATCCTTAACTTTGTCAGTCGAACAAAAAACCTTGGCAGAAAAAAGAATAGCAGCGGCTGGGCTGCAGGACAAGATTGAGGTACTGCTTAAGGATTACAGAGCACTAGCAATACCTGAGGTACCTTACGACAAGATTGTCTCAATTGAGATGCTCGAAGCAGTGGGCAAAGAATATCTCGAGACATACTTTGCTTGTGTACATCGACTTTTGAAGAAAGATGGTATTGCAGTATTCCAATGCATCACCATGCCAGAAAACAGATATGAGGCTTATGCGAGAGGCGAGGATTTTATCAGAAAATACATTTTCCCTGGTGGTCACCTGCCAACAATTAGTCAGCTCATAAATAACATCAGCAAAGGATCAGAGGGAACGTTGATCGTAGAACGAGTCGAAAATATCGGAGGCCATTACGCTAAGACCTTGCGCCTTTGGAAAGAATCTTTCCTTAGAAAATTTGATTCACATATTAGGCCCTCATTGGCAACAAGTCATTTGGGAATGGGAGAAAAGGAAATCGAAGTATTCCGCAGAAAATGGGAGGTAAGTCAAAAGATTTTTTGTTGAAATTTGGTCTCAATTTTCCTTAGTCCAAAAATATCCCCGATTCTAACGCTCATCCGTAGTATTATTTTGTGTATTGCGAAGCAGGATTTGCTACCAAGACATTGGGTGATGTTATAATTACTGTGGGCCGAGAAGGTGCCACAGAACTGATGGAAAACATACCTCTCTGACGGAAGTAAGGTGAAAATTCGAAGTTTTGACGGACTGTGTTAGGGTCTGAGAGAAAGTGTGATTTTAGAAAATTGCTAGGTAAGATTCATGCAAGTTTAATAAAGTAAGAATTCAATAAATAACATTCCAGTATGAATTTGGGTTCAACAAGATGAAGTAGCGTAGACAGGCTGAAATTTGTCTTATCCCTTGCGCTTCTTAGATTTAGATTTCGGCATTTGTTTAGGTTTTTTGGCTGTAGGCTTTGTGCTCGGTTTACTCTCAGGGTAACGTTTGACGTGTTCAGCGTCAAATTCAGCTTTATGGCGCTTGAAGAGAAGCATAGTAACGCGTGCATCTTCAATGCTCGAATGTGCACCACTTTGAATATCAAGACCTAGTATGCATTTGGCTAATTGTCTGAGGCCCGGTGTTCTGCCGCGAGTATACTTCCGAAACCCCGTAAAAGTCGAAGTATCCCTGATATCTTTCTTTGGATGATGCAATCGTAATGCTGAAAGATCGTGGTTTAAAGAATGTCCAACAAGAATTCTATTCTTTATGATGGATGCTACTTGACGCTGCACTTCGCCAAATTCCCTAGCGACTGGCATAAGTTCGGCTGATATTCCGCTCACTTTAGTTCTCCAGTTGGTGACAAACGCGGTGGGTTTCACGTAAGAGTCGTAGATTTGTAGTCCATGAAAATTAACCAGACTAATGCGTGCCAAGACAGAGACTTCAAATTTACCACCAACACCAACCATCTCGCAGTCAATTCCGACATATTTGCCAATATCAACACCATCTTGCAGTCCACCGTTAACTACATCGGCTATGATTGTTTTGGAGTTTTGAAGGAATCCCCCGCCATAAGCCTCTAGTATATTACTTGACGGAATGTCCCAAAATGACGATAAGGTAGAAGCAGGTACTGAGGCCATAGCCGATGGTATCGCCAGGTTTCCTTCGACTGTCACATCGTGCTTGGCGCTCAGATTGTCTGGGATAGTATTTCGTTTATTCTTGGAGTGATTTGTGGAAAAGTTCTGTCTTCTTTCTTTTAGTCTTTGATGCTTTGCGCTGGTATTTTTCATCCTATCTGTAAGAGTATTGACATCCTTTCGATCTGGTGGGGCTGAAGTAGATTGCTTCAGAGTTGCTTGTATCTTGAGCCAGTTGCTAGATAATTCTGTAACCATTTTGAAAACCGAATTGAAAGCCCTTGTCACCATCTCCATGAAGTGTGGATCCACTGATTGCTGTATCTACTGTTGTATCAGCGGTTGTCTGGGTGGGTTGTACTCTTTGAAGCACCCGTTTTAGCTTGACAATAGTTCTTGGCAACAATGAATTAAGGGCTGCAAAAATTTAGTAAGCAACGCTACTAGACTGTAAGCTAAACCATGAACTCGTACTTCGCGATCTCTGCTTGATCTCACGCCAATTGCATTTAAGCAGATGTGATATCAATTTTCAAAGACTTACACGTATCATCTTCTGATAGGAGCCTGTTCCAATTTTTCGTGCATGTCACAATATGCTTGCGCTCCGCAAAAGTAAAGACAAGAGCAAATGCACTCCGAATATTTTACCATGCCGAATTCACCACGATGGGCCGGTTAAGGTTACTAAAAGATATTGGAATCCTACCTCTAAGCCAGGTCATCTCAATCTTCTAATCCTCAAAATTAATTACTCACCCTAATTTTCAGATGAACCAATGACGGTGTATTTCCGGGGAAAGAAACTTTATGGCAAGCAGTTACGTGTGCCTGATGGATATCAGGGCATAGTTGCTATGAAAACAGATAGAGTACTGCCGGTGAATGATCACCCTGACCCCGAAGACGAAGAATTAAAACCGGATACTAGGATTCTGGAAGAGCTGACCGAATTTGACGATATTATGGTATGGGGCCACGAGAAACTGCCAGATGATCTTACCGATCCATTCATCGCTGGAATAGATGAATGGATAAAATTTTCGCAACAGGTTTGACTGCCTGTGCGATGTATTCATTGAGGAGCAACTAACGGGTCAAGATCCACTCATATGAAAATCCCGAAGAGAAATTTCAAATAAATTCTCACAAGCTCAAAGATTAATAAGCTTGAGAGAGCAGCGACACAGCTTATGACTATCTAATCTGCAAATATTTTGAAACTTTCGCTTTCTAAATGCTTCGCTCTAAAGCATACGAGCTCTAACGTCGGAGAGCCCTTTCTTTTTATTGCAAAAATAGGTTTCAGCGCTATTAGTCTATTCTCTCCCTCGACACCTTTGCTCGACTTGCTCGGATGTTCATTTTATCTTCTGGACTCGATACAAATAAAACTTGACAAATACCTCAAGGACAGCCTGAAATTTTTTGATCAGTAAAGTCAGCACAATTACAATTCGCTGTTAAGCAAGTCTAAACAAATCGGTGATAAATTTGTAAGCATTGGAAGAAACATTTCGGGTGTATTTCACTCAGACAGATACCTCGATAAAAGTAAAAAATTGGGTTGACACATATCTTAAATACTACTGCGTTCTGTTAAATTAGCTTGGAACAAAAACACGCGTCATCCCGATTCAACTTTGCTGCAGTTTATTATGTGGCCGTTGTTATTACTATGAGCTAATATTATTTCTTCTCTGGCCTCTCTTGCAAGATGAGGTTTGTTTTAATCGATTCGTACGAGCCTCAGCTTTTCTAAGGAAAGAAGACTAATATTTACATTTTTTGAAATTGTGCCTTTTGGTGGTTTTAAAAATTGAGTTTAATGTTTGTAATCCTTCAGCTGGATATAGTAATTTTTGTTGACGTTTAATAGAAGTTCTTTACGAGCGTGCTACAAAGGCATTCAAAGCGCAAACCATTCTCGTTGGGTAGCACGACCAAATAACCCACATTACGTAATCATTATGACAAAGAAGGATTGAAAGAAAATAAAATAGCGAAATATGACATATACGTACCATAAAACTATAATCCCCCATTAACCATTCATGACGGTTAGAACGAGTCTGTAAAGGTACTCCACTTTAATGACAGGGAATTACCTGTGTAATACGGCGAAGTTCAACCATCCTCTGCGGTATATTTACTAGGGTTTCTCTCAAGTATGCCTCTAGTTAATGAACCACATGGTTTAGTAAATCGGCCAAACGCGAGATTATATTTTCTTTCGTTAGCAAAAGAGATCTTAAAGTATGAGAGATTTTGAGTCCCAATAACTTTTTGAGAAAAATATGAGGCCAGTGAAAAAGAATATTCCGAATGTGAAATCACATAACAAAAATGGCTATGCGGAATTTTGATGGGAATGGACACTTGAGGATCAAAGGAAATGATGAAGCAAAGGTGCAAGATCATACCGCGTTTCAAGGACTTTCTACACGAAAAAAGTATACTACCATACACTATTCTGGTCTACCCTGGCTCGCTCATGGATTAACATTAACTGATGCACCAGCGTTAATAGAGGATGATAGATGAATATTAGTTAAAAGTTTGCCTAGCTCGGTGCAAAGATTTAGGCTGCGTCTTTAAATCCGCCCTATCTCCTCTCACCGTCAATGTACCCAACCCTGATCTCCTTGCTAATATTTTGGAGATAAGATCAGAGCTACACTTGGTATAATTTGCGTAAGATTAATCAATGAATTGATGCTATTATAGGAACTAGAAACTGAGCATCCAGAGGAACTGTTGCCTCCCATGACATATGACACGAATACCAGAACTTATCAGTCGAAAAAATAATAATAGCTACAAAAAATATGCGCGTACATGTATGTTCTTATTTTTTCAATAGAGAAGAAAAAATAAAACGCGACTCCAACGTGACACTCAAAATAGATACGAACTTAAAACTGGATATTAGAACCCCAATTCTAGCTGCGTGACGAAGAGACTTTATCTCAGAACTGAAGATGTCAAGTGGGCCGGATTGAAACGCATGACCTTGCATGCCTCGGCCTTGATACTCAAATGTGCTATATATCTGCCGTTTTAAATAATTATGAGCTTATTTTATTTTCGGGCAATACATATGATCAGTCACCAGAGACTTAAATAAAACGTTGTCCTCATCGACCGGTCGTAGTGTGCAAAGAGTCGGTTTCTTAGCAGGACAGAAAGACTTTAGCCCAAAGGAATCAGGCTGCTACACTCAGTTATATGGTTTTCAGTCACTCCTCTTTTTCGGCTACCCTAATAAAATATGCATGAAAATTGCCAGTCTCCTATATCCAACAAAATGTATTAAATTTAAAATTGAATACACATAGATTCAAAAGTATTAGTAGCTGAACCATCAACTTCCCTTTGAGCTTCATTTTCTAGAGTGAATGAAGCTTCTTGAGTTGAAGATATCGCCGCTCTATCGATTGCTTCCATGTTGACTTTGGCATCGTCAAGACGCTCATCTGGGCTTACCTAAATTTTTTTCTAGGTCTAATAATTTTGATGCTATCCAATTAATGCCGAGCCTGCTAGTTCTCAGATTCAGATAAAGCTGCTCTAGTACTAGTCTTCTAAATAGCTTTTACCTGCTTTTCTGAACAGAGCCCGCACCCTTCGAGGTAGATATTCAGCTTTTTTGAGCTCCGAATAGGGCTTGTAAAAATCCTGTGAGCTGTTAGGAGTACTCAAAGTGAAATCAGGGGATTTTGGAGTTCATTCGGAGTTATGCGAATTTTTTAATCAATCTTATGTATGCAGCCTGGGGCCATGACGCAAATGGTTACGGAAGACGTGTATTTTTCGAAGAATAACTTGGTTTGGCGGTTGGTTGCTCATATTGAGATTTTTTTTTCTTTTTTAAATCATTCCTGTGTATGCAGCCTGAGGCTATGACGCGCAACAGATTTCATTTGCAGATACCACTACGTCTTACGGCATGTACCCTCTTCTGTCTCTACCCACCATAGAAAAAAGGGTGAAATATCCATGGTTATCTTAGCATCCTTCATTGTCTTACGTATTCGATGACACCGCGAGAAAAGCGGCATGAAGGTCTTACTGTAGTCGATCTACCTTTCGCCTGTCTCAAGTGGGGCTTATGTCCAAATTACCCACACTCTATTTAGAAGAACGACCTGGACGGTGTACCACTGCACTATCCGATCTGCGCACATTACAAGTGAGAGACATAAATATTGGTACTAGCGTCTCTATGCAGATCATTATGATGACACGATGCTTTGTCAAAACCAATAAGGGCACATAATTTCAACAATAGCCTCTAAATTTCTGCAGCAGCTCACTCGGCGCGAATGAGTTAGGCCGGCCTCAGACTTAATCCTATCTGGCTCCACCATTCTCAGATGTTGGGGTACATAGGGCTTGGCCCGGAACTCTAAATGATAAAAAACGACCGCAACCAAATAGGAAGAGCACACGGCAGGGGGACGAAGATAGCGTTTCGACCTGTATCTGGTGTCCCCTACGAACCTGGAGTCTATCTTCAGAGCCAACAGAAATACGCAATACTTAGTCACGGAGGAAAAGTCACCCAAATGAGTTTCCGGAGCGTACCCAGCTCCCGTTATGGTAGTGATGGATTAGACTAGGTTGGCCCTTTTTACCAAGATGAATTCTCACTGTTTACAGATATTCTGGCATTATACTGTCTTCCGAGGAATGAGCACCGCTACCTGAGCGCTGGTGGTGTCAATTTCAGGAGGAAATTTTGACGATGAGATATTAGGGAGATACAGATGGGAATACGCACCTCGTGTGACTCTGGTGTCTAGGCCTCGCCTGGCTGGGGTTGCAGGTTTTTTGAGACTTTTTCCCGCGTACCGGTTTCCATGGCTGCTCTTTTTCAATTTTTTTGGGCAGAAAGTTCCGTAGAAAAGGTGGTTGGATTCTACGGGTAATTACTGAGCTAAATGGCTACCCGTCATGAGTCAATGTATCAATGATCTTAGGCTCGAGGTAAAAGGGGATAGGAGCACTGTAGGAGGTGTGGCCTGGGTCAGAGATAAGCCCTAGTGTTATAATAGTCTTGGACTCAAGATAGCATGAATAAGCACAATTACAGACAAACCAATATTCGTTTTTATTTGAATAATTATCGTATCAGGCTGTAGCATTCCACTCAAGAAGCGTAATACGGGTGTGAATTGTAATATTGGTTATGAACAAGTCTGAAGGACATACCGCTAGGTGTCGGATGGTTACAACATTGATTACAATTATGGTTGACTTAGTGACGATGGAAGTCTTGAGTGTACGCAAATAGTTCAAGATATGTATATTAAGTTAAAGCTACTATATAAAGAGGTAATACTATGGCTACTTATACACAAATGTAGTGGCGTCCCTTTTATGATGGGTTATTCTACAACCTTCTTTACATTACTACACATTATCAACTCGAGTAAAGTGAAGTATCTGATGTATGATTATCAGTCATGTAGTCCATTCAGAGAAGCTGCTTGAATCATCTAGCTAGTGGGGATGTAGCTTAGTAAGGATGAGTAATAATTATCTCGGTTAATTGTACTCCTCAACAGTGCATAAGACACTATGCTGTTTTGGGTAAGAATAGCAGTGCAGTCATGTTACAGGGTCGCGGGGGTAATACTTTGCCCGCATAAAGTGAGCTCTGCCAATTTATGCGGGCAAAGTATTACCCCCGCGACCCATTACTATTCTAATTACAACAGTGTGTTATCCCTAGAAACTCACTACTACTTACTTAAATGGCTTTCTTTGACATAACGTTATGAAAAGGAATAAAAATTAAAAAATTGAAGTTCGATATTTAAATCAAAATCGCCTTGCGTTCGACCTACTTTCGTTAATAAATTGCCGTAGGAAACTATCACCCAAAGATGGCTCAACCTCCTCCGCTTACACTTTGCTCTCTGTAACATTTAAATAAAATTACGAACAAATAAAATTGCTCCCATCCCTTTTCTGACAACATTGTCAGCCCAGTCAGTGGAGGTTCTAGTTTTGAAGTTCTCCATTTTTGTAGAGCCAGTCGGCACTTTGCAAAATGCCAAGGGGGCTTCTCCCTTCCGCATACACACTTACCGTCGATATTTTCGCGACCGAAGGAGTCATGATAACTCTTTTGGTCACCATGTCCAGTTCTGGCGGCAAACAGACGACGATACGCTCATCTCAGTAATCCCAGTTCCGTTGGTCGTTTCTTTTTCATCTCGAGTTCTAAATCCTCATATCGGCAGGGTCGGCGCTACAATCACCAGGAATCCACTGCTGCTTCACCTTGTTCTCTGAGGAAACGTGCCAGAGCAGTGAAGGTGTATTTATACTGGCCCCTTATTTCTAGAGGTTCCGTAATTGTTCTTGCTGGAAGCTCGCTGAGAGCTATTGAAAATGGAGACACGTTCTGTTTCAGACTTCTTAGTCTTCCATTTCGTCTAGGTTCCCGGCAAGATCTTTTGTATCTTGTAGGTGTTGAAGTTGATTCAATTTGGTTTGTAAGTTGTTATGGGACTGTTAGTGGCTGAGCTAAGTGAAGGCGCTTGTGTGTTTATACTGGAATATACTCGTTTAAATGTCGCCACGACACGTGAAATGTGGCTTTATGCTTTTGGCGTAAAATGCTCGTATATATACTTGGCTTTCCCCATCATGGCAAATTAATCTGATCAGTACATTCATTTTTACACTTACCTTTTAATGTTGCGATTTTACTTTGCACAACATTTTCAACAAGAGTTGCCATGGCAAGCTTGTCTGCCTCTTCGTTACCAATGATCCCAGAATGACCAGGTATCCATTGAGTCTCGACCGATTGGTGACGTTGTACAGTAGAACCTCTCTTGGCTAATAGTGGGTTCCGGTATGAATGTTGAAAAGATTCATTGTAACTTGCAAATGTAAACGGTAAAATTTCTATGAATCTCTTCAGTAATTATACCGGGACCCACTATTAGCTAAGAGAGGTTCTACTGTACCTGACTTGTGAATTTGTTAATTATTGTCTGAGGAGATTTAGCTCTTCCTCTTTGTCGGGCTCGTGCAGCTGCAGGGTTATCCGGATGTACTTTGATAGGGCTACTACCTGCCTTGGATATGGCTGCTTCCAGGGCTTTGAGAGCACCTAGTATTTCTGCGTCATATACCTCCGCTCCACGCATGGCACCTGCCCCTTTCCCAATCATCTGGCCTCCATTGTAGAGAGTGTGTCCCCAAGCGGATTTGGCGCGGACACACGATGATCCAGCTGAATATGCACAGACTGTCTCCGGGGACAGGCTTGCTATCCATAGCTTCGCATGAGCTACTTTATCCTGCTTGTGTAACTTTGCTGGTTCCCTAGCAGGTTCTCCTCTTGGGTAACACAGTTTACCGGGTCCTTCGTTGACCGGTACATTCTTTGCACTGATTTGGAGGCGTGTCAGGTAGCACTCTGGAATAGTGAACCATCTATTCTTTTGACCAACCCGGAGTCCAAGGCGGTTTATTATCTCTTTTGGCTCTTCTCTGGATTTGAAGACCAAAGGCTGCCAGGCGACAAGTCTTTGAATGCGCGCCGCCGCTAGTAATTGCCTTTGTTGCAGGATGGCTACTGCTGGAGGAATTCCGTATTGCAATTTGGTGTTACTAAGTAAACGCTATTCGTGGAATTCTAAATTACTTCCCCGGAACCAGCACTTCTTGGGAAACAGAATTCCTCCGGAATCAATAGCGAATGATTGTAGGATTTTAATAACAGCAACCAAATATGATAACAGATATTTGATTGAATTACTGGTTTATTACCTTGGAGAACTTATATAAGTAGCACCTCTGTATTGATTGAGAGTAATTAACAACTCCAGAACACTCAAGTTTACAGACTTACTAAACATTCTTCCTTCTTGAACTTCTTCGTGAATATCCAAGTGTTAACTGATAACCCAGCTCAAAATCTGACGCCAATAACTTCCCTGCATTCCGACATTCCGGACTCTCGATGTAGAGCCCTATTTGGCGTCGTACGGCACACATGCAGCGCTGCTAGAATAGCGCTTAGAATGGCACTGTAGAGAAGATCCGTGTGCCAGCCAATTCCATTACTGACTTTCTTTTCCCTCTTTGTGTTGATCCGGTTTAGTCCTAGCCACCATACCTCGGCTTCGTAAAGTGATATACTGAAAACGCAAGCTTGAACAGCTTTGATCATTAGTCCAGGTGCTGCACCGGACAAACTAATAATGTTAGCAGTAAAAAAAATTTAAAATAAATCAGAGAAACACTTGCTAAAATTTGTCTGAGCTAGAGCGAGAGACTGGGATAATTGACAGGCCAATGACAACGAACCTCTGAGTCCGCTCTTGGGCATGTACAGTACTTCAGGGATAAATATTGTTAGCAGCTGAAATTTGTTTTGTATGTGGATGCAAATTACAGTCTCTCAGCCCTTAAGGTTGTTAGTAACTGACGCTAATTTTGTACGTCGCAATTTGATTGTGTATGTTTTTAACGTACAAAATTAACTACATCTATTAACAATCTTCAGGGTTGGGATGCTGTACATATACAGGGGGACAAGGTTAAGTTAGCTAACTGGTCATTTACAGGGGTTTTTTGCCTATCATTGTCCATATTAGGTAGTTTTCAATGATAATCTTGTATAAGCGAGGCCTTATCAGGTAAAGCTTCAAACTTCATTCCAGAAAAACTCTAAAATAACGTGAGAGAATTCGTGTCCGACAGAAGTTGACTACCCTGTCATTCTCCACTAAGCTTCGCACTAAGCCGAAAAATCACATTCTTACGTCAGTCATGTTTAGATTTCATATTGTAATCTTCTATAGTATCACTAATTTTTTCTAGTATGGGATGGGACCACCGTTTGCGCCAATGACTTCCTCGCATCTTCTTGACATGCTTTCCATTAGATGAGAAAGCTTTTCCACCGTCGTGCTATGGTACCATACCTCTAGCACAATGGAGCGAACCTCCTCCCTGTTCCGCTGCCTCTTCTGCTCAAACTCTGGATACCGTTCCTGTACATAGTGTTTTATCATACTCCTTACATTCTAGATCGGGTCTAAATCAGGGGGATTAGCAGGCCAAGAAATAGATTCGACTCCATTGGCATAGAGGTATTCCCTGGCAGGACGTCCTCTGTGTACAGCCGCATTGTCGTGCATAAAGCAGACTTGGTGACCAATCTCTTCGGACTTCGCCCTAGTCCAATCTACTACCAACGGGAGAATACGTAAAGCGTATTTTTCGGGGGTCAAATTTCCCCAATCCCTCTCCCAAAAGATGCATGGATCCCGCTCAACTCCCCCAGAACATCCAAGAGATGTTCTTCTTTTATCGGTCTAGGACACAAGTATCATCAAATTCCTGGCCTCTCTTTTAATGTAGTTAGAAATTTGCATACCTTGGACATCAGATTGGTCTGTACTAACTTTCCTGGTAACATGACCAGACATTTTTCGATCGTCATTGATCCAAGTTTCATCACTCCAAAGAACCTGGGACCATTCTTGACGCCAGCTTAGGTGCTGCTCTGCCCATGAAATGCGTACCGAGCGATGGTTTTCGGTGAGGGGGGACATCTCCTGAGTAGACGTCTATCGTATCCTCTATCGCGCAACGCATTCCGAATCGCAAATTCCCTAACGCCCCACTGACGAAAGTGGAGTGCCAGTTCGAGAAACGACATCCGTCGTGTTTCTCTGCAAGAACAAACAAAGGCTTCCAGTTCATCAACCTGAGCAGAGCTCAAGGAAGGTGGCCGTCCTGTTCTAGGCTGAGGGGAGACGCGGCCAGATCGAACTGCTCCCTGAACTTGTGTGATGGTTACTCTTAACTGATCTGCTATTTCCCTATTCGAGGTTCCTGCTCTGTGAAGTGCGAGTATCTAAGTCACATTAATTTATTAGATTATCCATGTCGTTGCTGAAGTCTTACACTCACCTGTATTCTTTGATCTCGTGAGAGAAAGGGCGCGGGTCTGCGGACTGTTGGGGAGATTGTATTATCCGTCCTGCCATGATATTTGTAAGTAATAAATAAAGCAAGCAAACGAACATTAGACTTACTAAAATGAGTAAATTACAAATGATTTTTTTGTGTTAAGTGTGCTGATCGAGTAAAAATTTGAAATTATTTTTAAGGATCAGAAACAATGATGACGATGACGGAAAGCAAGTTTGTGGGCGAAGCGGGGAGAAGCGAACACAGAGGACATACAGTTGTTCCTCTCTAACTCGATAGTGGGTCCCGGTATAAGTGTTGAAAAGATTCCTTGAAATTCAACCGTTTACATTTGTAATATTTATCCCTGCACGCAAAATGACCTGTAAGGGTAAGTGTTGCAAATATAAAAGTCCAAGTTACGATGAATATTTTCAACACTTATACCAGGACCCACTATCGAGTTAGAGAGGGACGACTGTAGTTGCAGAGATGGGACTTGCCAAAAAGATTATGTAAGAGGAATGGGATACCATGCAAAAAGAATTTCACCATGGCTTTACCGGCTACTTATTTTGGCAAAAGCTACCCTTGTTGTATAACCCCTGTCGATAATTCGGTTTGCTAACTTACCCTTATCCCCCTGTACATGTGCTCCGAACTAGACATGGTTTCCCCATATCTTAAAATACAGTCGTCCCTCTCTAACTCGATAGTGGATCCCGGTATAAGTGTTGAAAATATTCATTCTTACTTGGACTTTTATACTTGCAACACTTACCCTTACAGGTGATTTTGCGCGTAGGGGTAAGTATTGCAAATGTAAACGGTTGAATTTTTATGAATATTTTCAACACTTATACCGGGACCCACTATCGAGTTAGAGAGGGACGACTGTAAACAATAAAGTAGGCCTGTACATGGACCCGTAGCTTGACGGCATCTCATTTCTGACCTTGTCATCATACATTGTTTTGAAATCTTGCAAAATCCTCCACTGTCAACGATTACAGCGTCAAGATGTCACCACGAGTAGTCACGTTAGATTCTCTATCATTTTATTTTTTCATCAGAACGTCTCGATCGACCATAGCTAACAGATAAATTAGTAACCGTAGTCGGACGCCTTTACTGATTGCCAGTTTCCTGGGTATCTCGACTATTTTTCTTGGCCTAAAATGGCGAGCCGTGATGGAACGCAGTGAAGTTGCAAAAAAGGCCAGCTCCAAAGAGATAAATTACTTTGTTGTGCCCAGTCGAAGTGGTGAGTTCTCTGCCACAAGCTCTTTGCATCGGGTGATCTGACGGGCCCCCGATACATTTCTAGGTGGTGGTGTATAGTGCATGACTTGAATGGCGGACCAGAGTGACGAGAACTCACGACAACTCGAGATAATGTCACAAGAGGGGAATATCCTTTCGTTTGGTTACATTTGTGGATAAAATTCTCAACTTCTTTTGTGTTAACTTGGCCATATTGGACAACCAAATCACTCTGCGGTGGTTGCACACTCGCCTCAATAGTTGTAGGATTTGTCAGATTAGTGCGCCCAGCGAATAAATTATCAAGTTACAGAATATCCTCTCTTGAACTTTATGACTCTGTTTAAAGCAATGCCACCATGACCCCAAATTCATTCGATGAGGAATAAGAGGTTATCCAATAACAACACATATCTGTGATTTTTAGGCCGTATTTTATGTTCGTAGACCGGAAAACAGCACTAGTCGGCCAACCAGAGTTGGCGACATTTAATCGCTCAATCAAGAGGATTGATTTTGGGTCTCAGCGTATGTAGGTCTCATTAGTGAATAGAATCGAGAGGAACTCGTATTCCATAGACTAATAGATTGTCTCAGCCCTTAAGATTGTCAGTAGCTAACTTCAGTTTTTTTATGTAAATCATTTTTACGTATGCAGCCTGAGGCTATGACACAAACGATTACGGAAGATTTATACATTGGAATGATTTAGTCTGACGTGTGGAAAGCTCATACTGAGATTTCATTTGTAGATACCACTAAGAGAATAACGTCCTACGGCATGTACCCTCTCCGAGAATACCCATAGGGAGAAACCGAGAAACCCCCATTGTTATCTGAGTATGCTTTCGACATCCTACGAATAAAAGATCTTCTTTTTTCTGTATGTTGCTGTGAGGAATTACAAGGCAACGACGTAATAAACTAACGTCAGCTATCAACGCCCATTAGGGCTGAGACACTGTACATGCAGCTAGCAATATCTGCAAGTATGGTTCGGCGGATAGATATTCCGGCTTTCATCAACCCCACGCGGGCATGCTTTAAGTTATCCAGAGAGGCTCGCCCTGCATAATGTGAGCTACAGGTTGTATCCAGACTATCGGCTGTCACATCTTACCAGACACCGGCTGGCAATGTTGAACTCTCCCCTTCATATGGTACCGGTCAAAAACGCCGAGCATATTCGCATCTTTGGGATAGCCAAAAAGAGTTACAGCCCTTCCCTTGATATTTTGCTTTCAGCATCATTGCCGTGCATAAATACGAAGCATAAAGAATCATGCGCACAGTGCAGAATAGGTTAGTCATTTGCAGGCATTTGTTTAAAATACACTCTCACTATAAGGATGTGGGGCAAGACTTAAATTAGACTCCTCATTGGGGGATTTAATTGCGTTGGTCAATGAGAGCCCTTGTTTAAGGCTTCCCCACACTCTTATAGCGAGAGTGTGGTACAGTGTTACAGTCGAGCCCCTGTTATAACGATAAACATTATACAGTAAAACTTCTCTAACACGATAGTGGGTCCAGGCACAAGTGTTGAAAATATTCATTGTAACTTGCACTTTTATATTTGCAACACTTACCCTAGCAGTTCATTTTGGGTGCAGGGGTAAGTATTGCAAATATAAATGGATGAATTTCAATGAATATTTTCAACACTTATGCTGGGACCCACTATCGTGTTAGAGAAGTTTTACTGTACCGATATTCTCGTTATAGCGATATTTTCATGGCACGAATTAATTTTACATACACTTTACGATATTTATGATATCGTCTGCCAATCACCGAATGTCGTTTTAACAGGACTTAGATAAGCGAGAACTTCGATGGTTCCGCTGCTAACACAGTGGTTTCTCGCCACAACAATGTGGGATACTACATTTACTAATCAATTGTGTAAAACTAGAAAAATCTCTCATCAGATTATACATAGGGGTTTTTTTACCATCATATTGTATTCAGCCTAATGACTATGACAAAAGATTTGAATAAATTTTTCTTTCATACCCAATATTCCAGCATACTAAACTCCGATGAACGCGTACCCCTTTGACACTAATCTTGGCTCATAACTTGATGATTTAGGACCCTCAGAATTTGAAGTGTGGAATGCAAGGGAACGAGGATAAATCAGAGGACGCTTGATAAATGGATGACGTAATTAAACGCTTATATAATCGGACGTGCTAAACGGACAGTCCCAAATGCTCGCTGGACGTCCCTGCAAGTAGATTGCGCTTCCACGCTAACCAAATCTGCATTGATCAGCGATCTCGTCGAATTTTTTTGCGCTACTCCAAATTTGGTCACTATCGTTACAAGTATAGTAGTTACCATGACAACTTAGAGCCCGTGTTTAACAAACATAACATAAAGATACCATTTAAAATTATTGGTCCAGGAATTGGCTTAATAACTTTTCCAAATCGTCCAATTCTATATTCCAATTTCATCTTCCTCACCTCCAACTTCGCCTCACTTATTGAACTCCAAATTACAATGGCTGAACTGAACTTTAATGCGCTATCAGCATCAATCAACATATCTCAAGATACTAATGAAAGAGGTATTTTTCCCTTTCTTTCTACTAAAATACATATTGGCTGATTTCTCCAGGAATGGTTACCGGAAGTGCTCTTTTAGAGGCCCATGATGGGCATCAAAGTATACCAAATAATGAGGATACCCGTATGCTAAGCTCCCTAAAACTAATTCATTTATGGCAAAATTTCCACTAATACGCAATTTCTTCAGTCGAGACCCAGTGCGGAAGTATGGAAGAAATAATTGGTGTTCGGATCGACCAAATGGAGGACTGTCGCAAATCCATTTTCGTTAGCTAGGTGCTCGACAGCTCTCTTACAGTCCTCCATTTGGTCGATCCGGACACCAATTATTTCTTCCATACTTCCGCACTGGGTCTCGACTGAAGAAATTGCATATTAGTGGAAATTTTGCCATAAATGAATTAGTTTTAGGGAGCTTAGCATACGGGTATCCTCATTATTTGGTATACTTTGATGCCCATCATGGGCCTCTAAAAGAGCATTTCCGGTAACCATTCCTGGAGAAATCAGCCAATATGTATTTTAGTAGAAAGAAAGGGAAAAATACCTCTTTCATTAGTATCTTGAGATATGTTGATTGATGCTGATAGCGCATTAAAGTTCAGTTCAGCCATTGTAATTTGGAGTTCAATAAGTGAGGCGAAGTTGGAGGTGAGGAAGATGAAATTGGAATATAGAATTGGACGATTTGGAAAAGTTATTAAGCCAATTCCTGGACCAATAATTTTAAATGGTATCTTTATGTTATGTTTGTTAAACACGGGCTCTAAGTTGTCATGGTAACTACTATACTTGTAACGATAGTGACCAAATTTGGAGTAGCGCAAAAAAATTCGACGAGATCGCTGATCAATGCAGATTTGGTTAGCGTGGAAGCGCAATCTACTTGCAGGGACGTCCAGCGAACATTTGGGACTGTCCGTTTAGCACGTCCGTATATGATAACCCTGATTATGTAATCCAATTTGTTTTGCCGATATACTCGAAATATCGTTAATTTTTGGAACGGAATACATCGTAATAATAAGGGTTCGACTGTACCACTTTAAACATTGTTAGTTTACATAAACGATAGGCATTAAAGTAGGCTTTCTTGAAAATCTTAGGCCTCTTAGGAAACGATCATATCTCTTTGCCGAGACACCCTGGAAACACTTTACCGCATCAGGCACAATATACCTTGCAAAAGCTCTATAGGAAAATTTTCTGGGCGCCCAAATTTTATTAAACCTCAAGTTACTCAAAAATATTCTCATTATTTCTAATCTACATCTAAACAGAGCTACCGTACATTTAAAGCTAGGACAAATTTGATCGTTAAAAATACATGAGAACGAAGTAGGACCTCCTTCTGCTTCCATAAAGGCCTGACACCTTGAAGGCATGCCGACGTGCTGGCGACAAGTTGACCAAGTTCGTCAGATGAGATTGAGTCCCACGCCTCTCTTATGGCTCTTCTTAGCGTCTGCTGAGATATTTGCCTTCCATTATCAAACTCCGGATATCGAGCTTGAATGTAATCCTTAATCGATTTCCATGCAGACTCAATTGGGTTTGAGTCAGGAGAGAAGGAAGGCCACACGATGTGTTCTACCCTAGTTTGAAGTAAAGCTTCCATGGTATTCCGTGCAGAATGGCAGAGCGCCATCTTGCATCAGTAAAAGTGACGAACTAGCTTCTTGTGCCGTAGTTATTCTAGGTAAAAACCACTGGCAGTGGGTCTCCAAGTTCAATTTCCCCCAACTTTTTTCCCAAACTAGATCACTATTTTTTGGTTCCCATGGAAAGATCCTCAAATCATCCAGCCATTTCTTCCAACAAACCTAGGAGATAAGCACAACCCGTCAATCTCCTCACCAGTCTAGACTCGGTTCGTAGAAAGCCCAAATTATCAATTGGCGAACTGACCTTTCTGATGACCCAAAAACGTGTGTACTGACCGCCAGTAATCCAAGATTCGTCGGTCCACAGAGTTTAACTTAAATGAGACCGAGCGAAAAGTAACAGTCTCCTTTTATTTTCTTCGCTAAGCGGAGTCTTACTCTGGGAGACAACTCTTGTATCCCCTTCTTTCCAGAGTATTCCGAATAGCTTTCCCACCGACGTTCCAGAGTGGAAACTGCGCCGTGACAAGTTCCAAGAAGATCATGAACCGACCGACTCGTGAACTGCAAAAAGAAATTTCAAGCTCATCAGGATGAGCCTCTCTCAGGACTGGAGGTGGACCAGGACTCTTGACCTCTGAAAGTTCACCACGTTTGCATGCGTATTGAACTTTTCTCTGACTTAGCCCCAATTCATGAGCGATTTTAAGATATAAAAGCCCGTGCCATCGAAGTGTCTAGATTGCGACCCGCTTATCCCGATTGAGATTCTGGCGAAGAGGTTTCTTTGAAGACTGATGGGTGTGAGAATTCATCCTCATTTTTCGGTGACAGGATCTGATTTGGAGTAACAAGTGGGAAATGTATTATTCAGGTTTTGTGGCCGCAGAATTTGTAAGGTTAAGTTTGAAGCTGATAACGACATCATGATTGTAAGCTCACGAGCAGTTCTGAAGGTATACCATTGGGAACAAGTGTGTGATTTAGACTAAGTCTGCTAGCCTTTTTTGGAATGATTAGCGTAAAATGTATGGATAAGGCCTGAAATTTTGAGCATTAAGGTTTAACAATATTTCGGGTCGAGGCCCTGTACATATCATGTCGGTAAAGCTATGTCGAGAAGGATACGATTTTTTTTTTTGATTCTAATAACCTGATTTGGCGCCTTATTGGCACACGTGTCTCTTTCTGTAAGGTATCTACTATCCACCAACCTATTCGGGATTGACGATTAGAACACCATTACCCAGATTTTAGTTACAGACGCCACTATGAAGACAATCCTCATGGCATGTAACTTCTTCCGTGAATACCGACCATAGGGAAAAGCGAGAAACCCTCATGATCACTTGATTATGCTTTTATCATTTCAAGACATCATTATCATCGTTGAAGAACGCGGCTTGTTGTTTTTAGTGGTGTTTATTCGTGCTATGTAGAGTCCAAGACTATTATAACACTAGGGCTTATCTCTGACCCAGGCCACACCTCCTACAGTGCTCCTATCCCCTTTTACCTCGAGCCTAAGATCATTGATACATTGACTCATGACGGGTAGCCATTTAGCTCAGTAATTACCCGTAGAATCCAACCACCTTTTCTACGGAACTTTCTGCCCAAAAAAATTGAAAAAGAGCAGCCATGGAAACCGGTACGCGGGAAAAAGTCTCAAAAAACCTGCAACCCCAGCCAGGCGAGGCCTAGACACCAGAGTCACACGAGGTGCGTATTCCCATCTGTATCTCCCTAATATCTCATCGTCAAAATTTCCTCCTGAAATTGACACCACCAGCGCTCAGGTAGCGGTGCTCATTCCTCGGAAGACAGTATAATGCCAGAATATCTGTAAACAGTGAGAATTCATCTTGGTAAAAAGGGCCAACCTAGTCTAATCCATCACTACCATAACGGGAGCTGGGTACGCTCCGGAAACTCATTTGGATGACTTTTCCTCCGTGACTAAGTATTGCGTATTTCTGTTGGCTCTGAAGATAGACTCCAGGTTCGTAGGGGACACCAGATACAGTTCGAAACGCCGTTTTCGTCCCCCAGAGAACGCGGCTGGCAAAGTCTAGCTCTTCACTTTCACGCGCTGCCGGCTTTAAACGCCCAGCATATTCGCATATCTGGTATAGCCAAGAAGGGTTGCAACTCATTCGAAGCTGGAGGCCCGCAACGTACTCTCGGTCGATGGCTCCTCAGCTTGGCAATAAATCTCTTCGACAAGACCCAGACCCAACTAACCCTAAATCTCTCACGTCCAGATATTTACTTAAATGGAGCCCTACTCCTCTGAAAATCACCCGGAAAACCTAGTATCATCGTCTATCTGAATGAACATCTACATATACGTTCCCGATTTTATGGACATCTGACTGAGGATTTAAGTCGAGGAGCACAAATTTGGGAATGCAGACATGACGTAATGTTCAATTTTGGGAAGAGGCCTGGAGGCATCTCAACAAGAAAAAGATGGACGGGTTTTGAGATTCTCACGGATATAAGGAGCAGTTGTTCCACGGGGTACGAAGCGGGACTAGAAAGCTCGTTTGATGGGAGTGAGATGAGGGTGTGTCAGGTAATAGGTGAGATGGTGGTATAGGTGAGGGGCGAGCAGCGGGAAGTGCTCTTCACAGCAGAAGAGAAATGGGCGGTGGGAGTGGTCTTCCGGAGCAGAAGAGAAGTGCAATTAAACAGCGGTCTTCGCAGAGGAAGAGGATAATCGAAGAATAAAATTATATTCAGAAGACGTTGCGTGGAGAGAAAACCCCGCGACGTCAGGTCTACATATGTACATTTGATCTCTAAGTGAGATCGTAATAATAACTCCACACGGGTTATATGAAACCCAGAGAACAACTCCAAAACTCCTACAACGGCACGCCAACGTCTTACCATGAAACCTGGTAAATCCTTTGTCAAATATCAACCCCTTGTAACGGCCTTGACACTTCCCTAACATGAAACATGTCAATCCGTGAAAGAGATGCGGGAGAAGAAGAAAAGGGGTTTGGAGAGGGAATCGTGAGGAATTTTGACTGTGATGCGTTCTGCGTATGCCAGAGCAACGTTTGGAAAAGTGCCTCCGACACTCTAAATACTGGCATAAATCAGATGTCTCTAATCCGCCCTGTGCTCAAGACTGCTAGCGCTCCTTTAGCTGGCAAAGTTCATTCGTGGAACGGCATCACCCCACTCGATCGGTTTTTTGTCTTAGGATTTTCCGGTCGAAGAGTCACATCTAGATTGGCTATCAGGGAGGGCAGTTGGTACTTGAGAAACCACGGGACCAATGACCAATGACCCAGGACAGATGATCGAAAGATAGAATTGGCTCGGGGGAATCTCATAGGGTGTGGGTGAGGGGGAAATATCTACTTAGTTGGAATCTTTCGAGAAACTGACGCGTCGGGTAGCCCTAGATAGGCTGAACTAAGCGGTCCATGATCCTTAGTATCGTATGTTGTGCGCCAGTATGACGCAGTAAGTAATCAAAAGAAGAACTCGTGAGAGAATGTGGTGTCAGAATCTTGCTGGATTTGAACCAGCTGTCTCCTGTCTCAAGTGGGGCATGTGTCTCTGCACCCCAGACTAAGAAAAAGTACTTACCATTTCACTATTGAACATGCACTCTTGGGAACCTAACATGCCATGGTTTATATTTAAGATCCTCTAGTTGACTCTGCTGGGGAAAACGGCCCCGGCGGTCATCACTGCACCATGCGACACTGTTCTATCCCTTACTGGTACGTTAACCACCACCGTCGACCCTAAAACGTTAACCGAGCCAGCACAACAACTCTACCGAGGCTCTGGGCTGACAAAGACGAACTTCTCACCTTCACGCGGTGCCGGCTGTAAACTCCCAGTGTTTGCACACCTGGGATGGCCAAGCAGAGTCGCGTACAGATCTCAAGCAAATGTGTAAGCTTCATCATCTGTCAGTACTAATGTCATGATCACATGACCTGTAGATGTATGTATTTATTGTTCAATAGATTGTAGAGGAGAATACAAGTTTGAATTCTATCATTGAAAGATGCCGGTAATTTAAACTGAAATCATTCTTAGTCAATTTTCACCGAAGCGTCAGTTACTCCAACCTGAAGAGACTACTTTTGCCAATTCGCCGCCTTCTAGCTCCCGAAGTATCGACCTACAAACCCTACCAGTAACTTCGTCGGTCAGACTATGACGATTTTCTGCCTTGCTTTGGCGTGCCTCCATCCACAGACCCACGATGATACGAATACTCAACGGAGGAAGAAAGTCGGAGGGCACCAAGATGGAGATGATGTAATGGCTTTGAAAGGCCAGGTAATGGTGGAAATCTAAGAGGAAGCGGGAGATACAGGGCGCCGAGCCTTTGGCACTTGTGTGTCTTTGTTTGCAAAACTACTGGCTAGTAATAGTCGGGGAATTAGGTAGTTCAGAGTCTCTGGGGATCGGCAACCCGTACCACGCCTCATGGGCGCAGGGCTTGTGCCTGATACGACCAGAATTCAATCAATCAATCTACCAAGGGTCTGCATCATGGCGATTCCCTAATGCTTACAGCAATAGAACTTCAAAATCACCATTCATGTTCTCCGAGAACTCTTTGTACGAAGAACTCTCGCGGCTGCCCCAGAGGGATGGCAAAGTGTTCTACTGATCACAATCATCTTGGTGATACCCTTATCATTTGTAATATATTGATGACACAAGTGATTCGGTGCTGGTTTAGCCTTCTAGAGGCGAGAGGTAAGTGGCTTATTTTGGAAATGACTGCGGCTGCTAGCCGAAAATGAGCAAGGGAGAAGTGACAGAGGCTTTCTTCTTGAGGGTTTCCCACGACGGGCTCTCTCGGCTCGTGGCCTTCGCGTCATGGTGAAAATGTTCCTACGCATTCGACCTGATGTCACGAGCTGGCAAAATTTAGGTCTTAGGAAAAGCTGTGCACGGAATGGGTGCCGCTGTCGCTCGGTAGATCATGTTTTCTAGATATCTTTCATACGTTTTGTTGGGAAGATGTTAATTAGAATCTTGATGCCTATTTAGCTAAGGCGTACAAAGGCATAGAGAGACAATTTTTGTTCCGTTTCAGTTAGAATCTGCCCACATGTAAAAGACTTGACTATAGAAATATCAGCTCTTCGGCTTTATTGAACCCGTCAAGCTTGAGTTCTTGCCTATAATGACTCTATTATTAGGAAATTTTTGTTCCTTGAAGACGGTGGCTTGTCCCACATCAGACGATAAAGACAGTCGAACTTCTCTTATTTGATAGCGGTCACAGTCTTATCATTCTTCAGAGTCATATCGGTTTCACTAACTTTATTTGCAATATTAATCCCTGTATAGAATTATGTATGCAGGATTAGTATTATAAAGATAACTGGGAAAACTTGGATGACTCGTAACAATCATTACGCCGGGATCCACGATACTTATAACAAATTAAATTGAATTGTTAACGTATTAGGCAGAAGCCATGCACCCATGAGGCGTGATACGGGTAGTCGATCCCTAAAGACTCTGAAATACCTAATTCCACAACTATTACTAGCCAGTCGTTGCCTTAAAGACACACGAGTGCCAAAGGCTCGACGCCCTATATCTCCCCGTTCCTCTCCGCCGCGAGCGTCCACGCAACAAAGAGACTTCCCAACAGTACACCGTCTTACGTCGCGTACCGTCTTACGTCGCGTACCGTCTTACGTCGCGTACCGTCTTACGTCGCGTACCGTCTTACGTCGCGTACCGTCTTACGTCGCGTACCGTCTTACGTCGCGTACCGTCTTACGTCGCGTACCGTCGTCACGACCAGAGCTGCATATCTCGCCTCCAAAAAGAAAGCGCAGCCAGCTTAGAAGGTCGTGGCAGCACATAACCGAACCAAAAAAACCTTGGCACTCGCGACACTCCCCAAGTCAAAATTCCGACGCAAATTCAACCCCACTGAAAGCATCTTGTCTCTTTCCCTTGCCAAACTCCCCGTCCCTCCGTTTCTTGTGGATTCCCACTGTAACCTGGCCTTCTAAAGCCATTACATCATCTCCATCTTGATACCCTCCGACTTTCTTCCTCCGTTGAGTATTCGTATCATCGTGGGTCTGTGGATGGAGGCACGCCAAAGCAAGGCAGAAAATCGTCATAGTCTGACCGACGAAGTTACTGGTAGGGTTTGTAGGTCGATACTTCGGGAGCTAGAAGGCGGCGAATTGGCAAAAGTAGTCTCTTCAGGTTGGAGTAGCTGACGCTTCGGTGAAATTTGACCGAGGAAGATGAAACGTATACGTTGTGATCCGATTGCGACGTTTCTTGGTCGTCACAAGCATGCGAACTCACTGGGCTTTTTCAGCCGGCGCCGCCTGAAAGCGAAGTGTCTGACCTTGCTAGCCATTCGCTAGGAAGATGTCTGCAATGTCATGAATTTAAACTCTGACAAGCTTCTCCCTTCGCACACGGTACTAGTGTCCGGTTTCACTGCGATGCGCCAAAGATTTCATTAAAGATACGCTATTATTGATTCCACAGAGCGTCCAAATTGTGTACATATCCCGTTGAGTGCTTGGAATTTCTCCTCAACGGCAGTAACGCCAGTCAGAGAAATAGGGTGATGATCAGATATGCCGGTTTACTGTCTGCCAAGGTGATTACCTAGAGCCTGGTTACCCGAGATGGCGGGGACCAAGTTCAGGAGCTGTTGATGGGTATTTATTCATACAAAGAATTTATAGAAATACGTAAATACTAGAGTACAGCCGAACCTCTCAAAGGGTGGATAAATATGTGACACCGCCAGAATTTAATCTAACGCCAAGAATACTCCAATCCGCCCAAGAAAAGACACGAGTGCTCCATGAAAGCCCACATAGTCCCCTGAATTATCAATCAGGCCCCAAACTCGTTGTTACGTGCAGATCATTAAAGCCTCAGGGCCAAGTGCAAGTCTATATACAATTGCCATGGCAACATATTCATACAATGACGTGGTCAAAATACCAGGCCGAAGCCACCAAAGATGGTTTCCGTAACAAACACACTACAAGTCTCCAACGGCGCAGTTGGGATGAAGCACATAAACAACGTTCTCAGAAGAGCCTGGATAGCTTTCGCTGTTTTCTCCCACCAATCCTTGTCCTCTTATGGCCATCAATATATTTTCCTATTTTTATGATTATCAATATTGCTGGAAATCTAGACGAGACACATACCTTGACCATTCTCTTCAAAATCTTCTTAGCCAACGCCTTTTCTGCATGATAGTCATCTTCTCCGGCTAGTTCATTTTCCTTCTGTTCGAGATACCACTCGATAAGGGTTTCACCGTCCACACCTTCTCCGTTCATCAACTCATCTTCATTCACTCTCTGAGAGATAAGATTGACCACACTTATGTACTTGTCGTATGTAATTTTAGTCTTTTGTCTTTCGCCATTGGTGATAGGAGCGTCGTGGTAAGAGCTAGTGGCGCCAGAGGATCCATCTTTGTGATGGGCTTCCGCCATGAAGGGATCATGTTCATTATTTTGGAGAGGTACTGTTACGCCATTCGCGCCCAGATTCTCTTCCTCGTCCTCGTCAACCTCGACATCGTCTTTCTCTACAGAGATAATACTTTGCCTCAAGAGATTAAAGGCTTCAGTCACCATTGCGGGAGTGATCTCCTCTACACAGTTTGCTTTAGCAATAGCTTCCGATAATCGGATCATTGACTCAAGCTGACGCACAGTAATTCGGTAACTATTTCGTCCGATACCTCCTTGAGCATCATCACTCCGTAATTGCTTATATTTATCTACCAGTGTTTCCTTCGCCTCCTGTGTGAACTCAGGTTTAAAGGTCCTCGCAAAACGAATATATCTTTGTAATTGCTCTGTAGTAAATTCTGGCTGAATAGCATCGTCACGAAGTTGGTGAATCGCGACAATATGCTCAGCAAGATGCCGGTCTACCGACTCATTACACTCATCAAGAATAACGAAAAATAGATCAAATCGTGACATAATAGGAGCTGACATGTTGATGTTGGCCCTCAACGTTGTTTTACGATTATATCGGCCACCAACAGGATTTGCAGCAGCCAGAATCGAAGTTCGGGCATTTAAAGTTGCTTGAATTCCTGCTTTTGATATAGAGATGGTTTGCTGTTCCATTGCTTCATGGATTGCAACCTGATCACTGATATCCATTTTGTCAAATTCGTCAATAGCGCAGATCCCGTTATCTGCTAGCATTAGGGCACCAGCTTCGATTGTGAACTCACCAGTCTCTTCGTCCTTGATTACAGCAGCAGTTAGACCAGCCGCCGAAGATGCTTTTCCGGACGTATATACTGCTCGAGGTGAGAATGAGCAGATATATTTAAGAAACTGAGACTTAGAAGTCGAAGGATCACCAACAATACAAATATTTATATCTCCTCGCAAGGCCATTCCTTCGGGAGTTTTCTTAGTCAGCCCTCCCATCAACTGTAATAAGAGACCCTTCTTAATAATTTCATGTCCATAAACCATTGGTGCAAGTGAATTAACAAGCCGAGAATAGATGTGATCACTATGAACCATCTGTCGGAGATCTTCAATTTCAGCGTGAGTCATAGAAGCTAGAACATTTTCTTGAGCTCGATCGCTTTCTTCATTCATCTCAAGGGATCCATTTTGGCTAAGAGATGCCAAGACATTTGATGACTGTCCTGTCATTGCTTGGCTTTCCCCTGATCTGTCGCCGGTTGTATCAGGAGTAACCATACATGCCAAGAATGCTAGTCTGTACGTGAGATCTCGGACACCAAGAGCCTTTAGGCCTGTCACGCCACTAGCGTCTCCGCTTCGATTTTGGGTGTCTCGAACAGCAGTTGGACGCACACCCGGAAGGCCAAGTTGGCTAACATCGGGTACGACAATTAGAGTACCAGTAAAAATACATTTTTCTCCAGCTTTTGCTCGATCGACAATTTCCCCCCTCAAGATGACATCCATTGTGCGGGGCATACTCCCGGTGGGAATCTCTGAGCTATTTTCTTGAATCCGAACTTTTTGCCAATCTACAAATGTGCTTTGTCTAATATCGAGTCTCCAACCCTGGCGATTTCCACAAGCTTCGTTCGGACATTGAGTGGGCTCTGTGTACCTAAAAGTTTGCTCGATATTGGGGACTACGTTTCGGCACGTTTCGCAAGCAAAGGTCGCTAAAGAGAGCTCGGGCCGAACCTCAGAGGTTCTTGTTACAGTCCCCGAGATGGAAAGAAGCTGACCAATATTATTGGTTCTCAAATTTCTGACACGGGTGATCAGAGGTAAGTTATAGAATGCTAACGCAAAAATTTTATCCGTTTGTTGATTTGTTGTCATGTTTCCCTGGAATTCGGTCTGACTGAATGTAGCAGCGTTACTATCTCCAGAAGATGTCTGATTGCTGGATGATGCGGGCTGTCGATGTTCCCGAAAATACCTTGGTTCATATTTTGCAATCAAGGTATGCAGTCCTCTTATGAGAAATGGGAGAAATCTGTAATATTCTTCCACAATACCCTCCGCCAAGACGCCACCCTTGTATCGGAGAAGGTGGGAATAATCGATGTAGAGGGTAGAAAGATTGTATGTCTTAAGGCCATGAATCTGGGCTATGTAGTATTTATCTGTTGTGCCTTCAGCTGAGGGAGATAATGCAGAAGATGTCGGCTCATCTATGAATCTGAAAGTACTTTAGAATGGCGAGCTTCTCAACAAAAGAGCTTCATACGTTTCAAGGAATTCCTCAAAGTTGATCTGGACAAATTGGCCAATCGTATCTTCAACTCTAGGGACTGGTCTACCCTTTTTCTTCGGGCGTCCCGACTGGCTTGGAACCTGGTCATCTGGAAACCCTTCCATTTCACTGAGGGGTCCATTACTGTCAGTTGGAGGCCCGCGAGGCCGCACGGAGGACCCACGCTGAGAAAGAGCCGGAGGGTTCGTCGTGGGAGAGTCGTAAGAAAAAAATTCAGACATTATACCAGAATTTTTAATTGAAATGTTAAAAGAGTGTTAAGAATTAGCAATTGCACAAGCTGCCGTATCTCATGGAGGCAGCTGAGTGGGATCAAAATAATCACGTCGCGTAAACCGGTATCAACTGAGCGCGCTTTAGTCAGTCTGTTACCTTCCAGCGGGGCGAAAAGTAGTGCCAAAACGACTGGGACAATCTGGACGGAAATGTTAAACGAAATGTACCTCTAGATGACTAATGAGTTTTACTAACACTACATGTATTTGATTTGATTTGATTTCATTAACCTGATAGAGTGCCTTTAATGGCCCATGCAGGAATCTATAAACTATTATATTTACATAGGAGGAAACCTTTCGGTGAAAACCCCCTTATACTGCCCGTTGTATTCCTTTGTTTGTTTTGTCAGAGACTTACCTTTAGGAAGTGCAATCATCGCTACTTAGCCATTCGTGGAACCCATTTCTACCCAATCAACCTTCTTTGTTCTCGCTGCTATGGCGGTTTCAACATCCCTTACCAACCGGAACTGCTCAAACCATCCTTCTTGAAGTATCCACTTTGTAATTCTAGAGATATCTTCTGGACTGTTCGTCATAGCCTCAAAGGATTTCACTTTGGCTTTCGCCCAAACTCCTCCTCTTCCCTTTGACCATTGTGGGCAAGACATGATCATGTGTCTTATATTTTGAGTTGGGTATCCACAGGGGCATCTTGGACTTTCGACTCCTGGTACTTTTCTTCGAAATAGGTACGAGCGAACCCCTATGTGTCCGCTCCGTATCTGTGTTGCTAGGCTGCTTTGGGCCCTTACACTACATGTATTATTATTATTTTTATAAATCATTTTACCGTATGCAGCCTGAGGCTATGACGCAGATGATTACGGAAGATATTTATATTTAGCAACATGACTTTGTTTGACTTTTGGAACACTCATACTCAGATTTCATTTGCAGATACCACGAGAATAACGCCTTACGACATGTAACCTCTTCCGTGAATACCCACCATGGGGAAAAGCGAGAAAAACCCATGGTTATCTGAGTATGCTTTCATCATTCTACGAATACACTATCACCGTGAGAGAAGTGGTGTGAGGGTCTTGCTGGATTCGAACCAGCTTTCACCTGTCTCAAGTTGGGCATGTGTCTATGCTACCCAGACCCTACTTGGGAGAATAGCCCAGATAGTGTACCACTGCACCATCCGACCCCCTACATATATTAGCACGAGTATGTTTAGTGGATCTCGACCATCTCCACCCCCCAAGTCTCCCATCTGATTGTAAAGTGATTCGAACTCATGATCTTAAAGTAAATTAACGAGCTCGTCTCGAGTATTAATTGAGGCGTTGATGTGTGCGGACATACAGGGCCTCAGGGGCAATTAGTTTTACTCGCTAATAGTATTGCAGACCTGAAGATTATTACTAAACAATGCTAATAATATCTACTTCGTAACAATTCTTAGGACTGCAATACAACATGCAAATAAAATTAACTGCCTCTGATACCCTGTAATAGATATTGGAAATTTTTGTTGTCATGTGTTTACGTTAAAGCTCCCTATTTGTTTTCATGAATAAACTGCGTTGTGGATAGGCCGCGCGCCGACCCGAGTTGCAACCGTTGTCGTGATTTGGCTAGTCATCTGGAGGTACCTTTCGTTTAGCATTTCCGAATCTGGACTCCAGACGTAAAACTTTCGAACGAAACGTTTTCTTAGCTATCCATGTTATCGTTAGTTTTATTGTTTTCAATTGTTTGGTCCTGGGTTAAGATATGTATCCTACAGATCTGGGATCAGCGGAGCTTGTAAGGATTAAGTCCAAGACCTGCCAAACTCGTTCGCACCGCGTGAACAGCTATAAAAGTAGTAGCCAGTTAAACACAAAAAGAGCCCACAACTCAGACTCAAGCAAAAAGCATAGAAGATCCCCTAAATTTGGTCCAGACCTCGAACTTCTCGCCCGTCTCCTTTCCCGCCGCATCTTCCAAATGGCTATGTTTCTCAATCTCTGCTGAGAGCAAGAAATGAGCCCGCAGAAGAACCCCACACGACAGCCGGTTTGCTTCCCTGTATTCCCGAATTCATGAAAAACTTTTTCATAATTCGCTGTCCCTCATATCTCTTCGTCGGAGTTGAGAACCCCAAAGCCTGTTTGTTATAGGTTGATGGGGATGTGGAGTGGTTGGCGACTTGTCTAGTGATGGTGCTGTCCTTCGATGGAATAGACAATGGTGTGAATGAATGGTAAGTACGATATAAATGGTTATACTGAATGCGTATAGTGGATGGAATATCGCCTTATTGGTCACGATGGAGACTATTACTCTTGCTGCTCTGACTATGGCAGTATCTATATACATCTTTCCTCCAATATCAATATCCAATGCCAACTATGAAACTAAAATGTGAGTTCTATTATTGTATAAGGAAGATGCTATACATGACTCATTAGTTTCAGCAACTCTGTCACTCGGCATAAGCTTCAAACTCCAGATATCCATGAGTCATAACCGAGTCAGCACAACACTGTTCCCTCCTCCATCGGAACATCTATCGACGCAGCACTCCTCGCATCTTCTGCAAATTCTAGCAGCAGTCTTCGCTCTGGCTACTGCCACGTACCCGCGCTATCCGTATCGCCGGATTGTTACGAGTTGTTCTTTTGTCACCAGATCAGCCCTTGTGGATTGAGCCAGACAGTTCGGGCTATCCGATCGGTGAGGTCCTCCACAGTTTCGACATCTGAGGGGGGCTTTGCACTTCGTGGCAGAGTGCATTGCAGATTCACAATTCTAGCATGCTGAGAGCGAGAGCAACCGCATGTGGCGTGGTAGCTGAGACACCATTTGCACTGCATAACTTGTCGTCGGGTTGAAATTGCGTTGCCGGTCCTGAGCCGTGAAATAATCAGAATCCAGGTCGAGGCGCGGATTCTCATGGGAAGAGTGCCATCCAATTTTGGTATGGTGACTCCTCTTTGCAGGTGCCATGTAGTCGGACCTGGGTTGGTATTTTATTGGTAGCCAGAATGATCTCATCGGTGACAATTTTTGCCGTCATTTGTTTCAGGTCAAAAGATGGGTTAATCGTCACCGGGACGGTGGCGATACTGATGGCGATAAAGTTCGTCGCCTCTTCCAGTGTTAGATTCCCTCCTGATGCTGCCAAGGAGTTATCTAAGATCGACTGCCGTGATACCTCATCTTTGGCGGTTAGAGCATGTCCAGTTTTTACTCTTTGAAATGAGCTTATTTCCTCTTCAGAACGACTCAACTCCAGTATCAGTATTTCATAAAACCAGCTAGTCAGAGCTTTTGCAGGTCACTGCTGTTAGGAATCCCATTGTCGGCAGGTGTAACAGCTGGTAAGCTGGTTTATCCCTGTAGCCCATGCTGTCCATAGGCATCACAGACTCTACAAGGATAGTGCATCGTACCAGGTCAGTGCGCATAAGTAGCGGGTCTCTTCGCTTGAAACACTAGGGGCCCTAGATACGCAATGCCTCCCTCAAACAATAGACCTAAGCTTACTGGTACCTGGAACTTGCTGATACAGGAGGTTCACGGAGGCATGAGAATCTCAGAAGTCTACGATGACACTGAAGCCAGGGGAGTTGTCTGGGCTGAGGAGGATTGTAGTATATATATTTGTAAAGCAGCAACGTAGTTACTCCTCCATAGATTCGAATATTAACTACCTCTAATCATCTAGCTGCGCAAGCGCTCTTGACTAGACTGTGACAGCAGGCAAGAACTCGTGTTTGTAAGGTTTAATAAAGCTAGCGAGCAAGATGAAGCTACAAGAAAGTATTTAAATATACAAATTAAGCGAACACTACACTAAACTCCAATTTATTTACTTATTTATTTTTAAGGTCTACCGAGTCCAAGTTACAACTAAAGCCCCATCCCTGAGGGGACATAGTGACTGCAATATAAAATACAGAAAATTAAGTGCATTAGCATAGAGGTCATGAAAAGAGACAAAGATACTGCGAGCGCTGTGCAGCGGATTCCTCACATGACTATGTTAAATGGAACGAATTGGACAGATTTCTGACAGAAAAATGGCCTTCTCCAATATGGTAGCGAAACGTTTGGCTCCATGGGAGGTGCCGAGGAGAAAATCAAGTGAGCCCAGACTTCGTCGGTGACTAGCCAGAGCCAGTCTCTCTCGCACGAGGGGGCAGAAAAATAAATGTGTAATTGACTTGCTAGCCCCGCAGGAACAAGTCAGAAGGGCATCTTTATGATGAAACCTTTCGTGATAGGCCCGAAAGTCACCGTGTCCAGTGCGACATTGGATTAAATATCCGAGATAACGGCGAAGGAGTTGTAGTTCCTCGGGAGGCTTCTTAGGAAATGGCATCCCCAACTCACAATAGGTAGAGGGAGCATGAGACTGCCACCAAGCTGTGGTCAAGTCCCATATTTGCCTTTGAATCTTTGCGCGGACTCCAGCAAGAAATGCGGCAGGGGGAGCTGGTTGGCGGGCAGCCTCACCGGCCAGCTTGTCGGCCCGCTCATTACCTGGAATTCCCATGTGACCTGGAGACCACATTACTTGGACTCTACCAGTAGATGCGATAGGTAGGATTCTTCTCGTAGACCAGCGAGATGCGAGGTCCCGAAACTCTAAAATTTCCTTTTACGAGGACTTGGAGGGCGAAGAATCGAGAAGACGGTGTGCAGCCTCTTGGTTGTCGGGGATTACATGAATATTGGTAGCAAGATGTGTTGAAGGAGCTGCCGTGGCAGCCCTAAGCCCTGCGAGGGCGCCTATGATCTCGAAGTCATAGACCTCAAAGTCGGGCTCTAAGGGTACTTTCACTTCATCTATCGTGATATCTCTGTGGAGAACGACGGCACCTGCCCCAGCAGAACCATCTTTCTGTTTTGAGCCGTCCGAGAAGACAAGAATATCCCATGGTGGCAGCTCCCTAATGCGCTCCCAAAATCCCTGAGCAGAGAAGTCTGCTCGAGATTGATTAAGAGGTGTTTTGTAGGAAGGAGGTAAAAGCTTGGGCCGAGGGATGGGAGGAACGAGCTTTATTTTTTCGGTTAGGCGACTGTGTGCGCGGGAGACGATAGACCTTTGAGCCAAAGGATGAAAACAGTCCACGGCCGCTATTCTGAGAGCAGAGCGGAGGCTTATCTCCTCAAGTAGGATATGAGCAGGCTTGAGCCACACCTCTCTTAGAATTGCCGACGTAGGGGTGGTCTTGTATACCGGTAGAATTGCTCGAGCCAGGGTGACTAGAGCTCGGGAGATCATGTCTACCAGGTGTTGAGATCGGGTAGAAGTTGGACGTCCTCGGCGGAGATATGTGTGACCGCGCCACCAGACCTCTGCGCCGTAAAAGAGAACTGGTAGCGCCGCAGCCAGTGCAGCAGTGCGGAGGAAGGCAGTGGGTAAGCCACGATGGGTGTTGCCAAGCTGACGTATATGGGCGCTGATTCGTTGTGTCCTTGCACACCATTCTTGAACGTGTTCTTTGAAGGAAAGCTTGGCGTCAAGGAGGACACCAAGCCACTTTACGGATGAGCTAGCATCCCTTGAGACGCCGTTAATTGTCAGAGTGGGAGGGAGCTGACGAGATCTGTGAAGATGTAGGATCTCCATCTTGTTTTCAGCCAACGAGAGACCATTCTGATTGCACCACTGGGTGACCGTCTCAACTCTGGCGGCAGTCAGGCGAGAAGATTCGACGAGAGTTTTTGCCACCGAGAGGATCGCCACGTCATCAACGTATCCAAATGTAGGAAAGCGGTGTTTAAATAGAGGCTCGAGGAACAGCAGGAACAGTATGGGTGAAGCTGGGGATCCTTGGGGCAAGCCATGTGGAATGTCTAAGAATTCACCAACAAAATCGCCTACACGGAGGCGAGCTTTCCTGCTTGAAGCAAAAGAAGCAGCCCAATTTACGTATGGAATAGGCTATCCCTGTTCGCGCAAGCGGGCAGAGAGACGACCAGGCTGAATGCTGTCGAAAGCGCTTTCTACGTCGAGAGTAGCAAGAGTGCATACTTGCTTCGCGTCCCACGCCTTCTCGACATCGTGGACAAGACTCTCTTCGAGGTCCATGGCTGATCTTCCAGGTAGAGCTCCAAGTTGCGTAGGGGATATAATGCGGCTTGATAAAGCCCAGAAAGCGAAGCGTCTTGCCAATAAGCGTTCCAGCCCTTTCCCTAGGACCGGAAGAAGTGAGATTGGTCGCCAGTTCGAAGGGTTAGTAAGATCATCCTTATGAGGTTTAGGTATAACCACGACTTCAGCGCGGCGAAAAATACTTGGATGATGACCGTATACCAGGCAGAGACTGTATAAGTGTACGATCCATGTGCGCCATGCTGTCACATCCCAGATAAGGCGGAGAGCAGAAACCGAGAGATGGTCGTGCCCTGGAGTAGAGGATGATGTACTAAATAGACAATGTCGCACTTCGTCTTCGTCTATGGAGAGAGGTGCGGGGATCGCTCGTGATGGACATGTAGGGGAGTATATGGACACATCCGGTTCCCTACCTACACGGGCAAGCTTTGTGCGGAAAAAGATATCAGCGTGCTCAGTCGGGGTACTGTACGTAACACCTTGAAATTGAATCGGAGGGGGGCCAAAGCAACTGGAGAACTTTCGTCATCCAACCACTTTATGGGCCTCCATAATCGAAGACACACTATCCAGCTTTAAGCGTTTATGCTCACGCTTGGCTCGCTTAACAGTTTTACGGAAGGTTTGGTGTGCCTCGCTAATAAGATGCGGATCACCACTGTTGCGCGCGTCAATATATCGTCGGCGTTGGTCAGAGCATTCCTGGTTCCAGTAATCCTTACAAGGCACACAAGCAGGTCGCGGGGGGTTGGCTGTAAGTAGAATGGCTGACAGCGCAGCGATCCCTGAGGAGGCCACTGCATCTATGAGCTGGGAAGAGGGTTCTTCAAAAGGTAGGCTAGGAGGAGCCGTAGCTATGAGAGCTTGGCGGAATATCTCTGTACTTTCGACATTAAACTTGGGAAGCTTCGTTGACAGAAATCGCCTTTGGACTGGAGAGAGATACACTAAGCCAGATATTGTCTCATGATCAGAAGTTGAGTGAGCCATAGGATCCACTCGAGCCAAAAGACCCTCCATGTTTGTTAGAACCAGGTCGAGGACGTGGCCAGCGCGACGAGTAGGAACTCCGTATGGTAAAGCCGACCTTAAAGAATGGTTGTCGATCCATTCGACGAAGCGGCCGGCTCCTGACGAACGAGAAACGTTGGGCTCCCATAGTTCGCGGTGAAGATTAAAGTCTCTCACAATTATGGAGTTGGGCTTCACTGGCCAATTAAGGAGTGCGTTGAGACTCTCTGACATGGGTGCTTGCGGTTGCCGGTAGACATTAATGACCTCCAGCGACGGGGAGCACTGAAGAAGGAGGGCGACAATATCCGGTGACGATCCAGTGTCCAGCTGAATAGGGCGCAGGTAAGATCCTTTCCGAATGTACGTAAGTACGCGCGGGCGCGCGAGCTTCCAGTCTCGATTGGGAGGAGTGAAGATGACGTAGGCTGGGTGGGACTTGGTTACGTTCTTGAGGGTTATAATTTTTTTCCAGGGCTCCTGGACAAAGATCACATCATACTTGCCTTGGAAAGCAACTTGTAAAAGTATGAGGTGAGAAGATCCACCACGCCCGACGCTAGCCTGGAGGAAACGAAGGCGAGGCGGGGGATGGCTCCTACAATGGGCTCTATTGTTCATGGAGACTTAGGGCATTATTAGGTGCAGGCTCGTCCGAATCAACTTCCATAGATCCAAGCGAGGCGTTCTCAAGGGCGGTAAACCTGTTTTGGTTGGCTGACAGGGAGAGAGTAGAGGGGTTTGAGTTTCCGGAGGAAGGGGTCGAATTGTCTATGTTATCAGGATGGGAGGCAGCAGAGGCAGCGGCGGCAGTAGCAGCTTCAGCCCGACGGGTCTTGCGGAGCTTGCTACGGTTGCATAAACGGATTTCTGTAATCTCTTTCTCCGAGAGCTGGATAAGTTTGCCCTTGTGAGGGCGAGGGCGGAGAGGGCAGTTAGGGTCATCTGCCGGGTGAGGGCCCAGGCAGTTGATGCACCGGCGAAGATGAGAGCACTCTCCTTGGTGACGTATAGTGCCGCAGCGGGCGCACAAAGCTTGCATTCGGCAGCGTGAGGATTGGTGAAATCCGAAACAAGCTTCACACTGCGTTACCTTCGGGTTGGGGATATAGCGCCTGGATGGGGCGCTGTCAACGATACGAAAGGTGGGAACTTCTTTTGGAAAGAAGATGACCGCCGTGCGCAAAGGATCGTGCGAACCTTCATGCTGCGACCAGTGAGCGTTAGATGGAGCGACGCCAGTCTGTGCCTGAGCAATATTCCTGACATCATCGAGCGTTGTAGTGACCAGATTGGACACCGGATTCCAAAAAGTGTGTGGTATGCGCTTGACAACATACCCAATGCGATCCTCTACTTGGTGTAAAGATCCAGAGAGAGAGGCCTTAATAGTGTCAGAATTCATTGTCGCCAGTTTCAGTGCTTCTTCGGCCGCAAAGGTGATGCTGAATCCGCTGGAGCTGCGTTTAACAGAGGTGATACCGTCCTTGGGGCCGGGGACAATTTGAATGAGAGCAGACTTGATATGACAGCTGGGCAGCTGGAAAGCCCTGTAGCCTACGCTGGTAAGCGCAGGCGCTAAAGTGGGGGCGTAAACTGGGACCTATGAAACTGAGGAATATGAAACTAGGGTGGTGGGGTGCTATCAGGTTTCATCCTTGGGGACACAACTCGCGGCATTGAAACGGACTACGTGGTATCAGATGGTGATCGTGATGAGCTGTATCAAAACTCTACAAGCAATATAGAGTAGGCCAAATGTATAATAGTAGCTATTGTTCTTCGATGAGATTTTCCTTTCCATAGTTAATTATAAATTACTCTGCATTACTTAACAGCTTAAACAGTTAGTAGTGAACCGTCACACTTGACTGCAGTTGCGTCAACTCTGAGGAGAGGGGCATCATCAGACAGGCGAAAGATAGCCTTGGGGCCCTTAGAGTTAGCGGTCGGAGTCTGCACCGCTGTGCGGGACGGCCGATTGACGGAGGGACGAGCTGGAGCCGAGGGAACAGAGGCGGGAGGGCTGGCGACAGTTGCTGCCCAGTTACGAGATTGGTTCGACACAGTGACGGGAGGTCGAGAGTGAACGTTATGGTTAGGCGTAGGAAGAGGCCTCGCCGGTTTGTGCAGTTTAGGGGAGTCATGGCGCATGGGGAGCCCGGAGGCAACCGCGAGGAGAAACGCGTCCATTTGCTCGCGCACAAAGGACTGGATGAGCGGATCAGCCTCTTCAACGGCTGACCAAAACTTGTGGAAGGATTGAACCCAAGTAACTCGACCCTTAGCCACGCGCTGGACAAGCTCGAGCTCTTCAGCGACGCGCTGGGCCAAAGGGGGAGGTTGTTGTGATTTAGCCATCACGAGCGTGATGACCAATCTAAAGGGCACTTGATAGGTATCGAATTAGAGGAATCGAATTGGAAGGAAAGCTGTATAGGAATGGGGAGACGTGATGATTGCGTGTGATACTAAACTCCAAGCAATCATGACTAACCCCGCTCCGAGGTATCTGTCATATGACAGTTCCACTATACATAACTTATCGACCATCGTACTATTACTAATGTCCTTAACCCTCGATGGTTGGAACGCAAATTAATCATCACACAAGAAGCTACTAGGGAAGTGTACACTGCCGACAGCTAGCTCAAGACCACAATGCCTAGGGCTTACCCAAAGCTTACTGTTCACTTTTGTAGTGTTAGAGCTTACTGTCTAAATTACCCATGAGCTTAAAGCTTTTCTACGTCATTATTCGCAAAATAAGCGAAATTTACTAGCGTTTACTCCGTCTGACATCATTGGAATTTTTTCACTTATCACGCTATGGGATGTTTTGAGCTCTTTTATTTGTATATCATCAAAATAAAAAATGTTCCAATATTGAGCAATAATAAGTGGTGCATGAGAGAGAAACGTTGGCACTTTGACTTTGAAAAGACCCCTAGAGCTATAGGAGTTGAATTTTTAGAAACATTCTACCAGTAGCAACAATCGTTATTGAAAACAAAATCCTAAGTGGATCGTTTCTTTTCAAGAATACAAATGCTCAGACCGCTTGAAAAAATGGGTAACAACTTCTCCAAAATCTTACGAAGCATCTGACATATCTATATCTGTGACAAATATTGTGTGCACTAAGTTTTAGTTCACAATTCCGAGCTGATTGCTGATTTTCGGACACGTAAAGCATCTCAGCTAGCATTAAAAGAGTTTTTCCTTGCAAGCTAGATTCTTTACTTTAATCAGTCTTACTTTGGTTCCACGCCTGTATTACCTTTGTGTCTCTAGAATTCTCGAGTTTTTACATGATTAATGTTAGCTCAAAAAAAAAGTGTCTATCAAAATGCTGTCAGATTTGAATTTTGAACAACAATCACTTCCAGAAGATGGGTATTATATTGGTAGTGTCAAGACCGTAATACCTAAAATGAACGAAAAGCTGTCTAGTTTTCTTTTTAGCTCGAATCTTTCTATCATTGTCGTTAGTTGGAAAGAATACGCCAAATTCTTACATCTTCGCATCGTAGTCCATTTGATTAGAAACAGTAGAGGCCCATATATTTCTCTCAGGAGTCATATATAAGAGATCTCCCAGGCCTTCACTGGTCTCTTCATCGATAATTCAATTCTTACATTAATAAGTTTTAAATCAACATGTTTCAACTTCTTCTTTTGTTAATCACAGCGGCTGTAGCTTACGCTTCCACTGGCTGTTCCTTTGGTCTTGCTGTCTCCGGGGGCATTTCTGGTCCGGTATGGCAGTTACAAAATGGTCAACTAAGGGTTGGCGACTGCCATACCGCAGCAAAATTCCAGATTGACAGTGGTTATGTCATAGACTCAAATGGCTCTGGCTGTATTTTGACCCGTAAGTATTCATCTAAATACGTCCTTTCGTTTAAGATGTTCAATGTTTTTGATGTTTCGTGCTCACCAAATCATCAGCCATGGTTCGACAATTCCAGTGCAATGAGGGTGAAAGCGCACTTCAGGGCTTTTCTATCGAAGAGAATAGTGTGCTGTTATACAACAATAATCCAAAATTTTACGCTTGCCCTGCTTCGCAAACCGAATGGAACATCTACACTGTTCCTGTCGCTCGGCAGAACAAGTGTGTGGCAATTAAAATCAACGCAGACAATTGTAGTGCATCGAAGCAGCGAGTACTTGGACATCGATCAATGCCCGGATTTTTTAGTAATCCACCACCGGAGTTCATCGATCGATATCGAGAAGTATATGGAGTTGAGCCGCCGGAAGTCGATTCCAGGGGCCCATCTTCAGGTCGGTCCCCAAAGAAGTTCAGACTGCCAAAGTTCGATGGTTCGGAGTTTAGCATACCCGATGCTGATCAGCGTTCAGTGAGTCGACCAGTATTAGATTTTAGCTCTCCAGGAATGAAATACTTAGCCCCCAGTATTGATCCAGCATGTCTGATTAATTTTTTTGCTTCTCTGTAGCTAACATAGGCGTTTTAGGGATATTCCTTTCGAGATCCGACCCCGCCGCCGTCGAAATCGTTACTTGAGAAGCTCGGTCTTCCGAAGTTTGAATTATCAAACTTTTTTGGGCAAGCGGCCAGTGTCCCTAAAGCAAGCCCACCAGCAAAACACCATCCAATTGCCAAAGCTGCCGCTTTGATCGTACCAAACATGATCGGTGGTGTTGTAGGTGGTATACTAGCCAATGCTTTGCCGTCATTGCTGCCTAAGAACCGCCATCACGATAACAAAGAAGGCGAGGAAGCTGGAATTGATGAGCCGAAGACAAAGCTAGATGAAGCTGTCAAGACAATCGCTCCAGCGTACTCTGCGAGCAAAGAAACGGCGGGGCCTGAATTAAAGGACACGAAGGCGGATGGTGAGACGAGTAAACTTGCTCAATCCAGCATGAATATCATCCCACGGAGCTTTCGGGTGAGTCGGTGATTTTGAGAACTAGAGGTTTCAAAAAATGAATTTGGTACAGAAACTAACATTGTTGGCTAGGATTTCACAACCACTCTATCACCAATCGCAGCTAGTACTGCAACTGTCGCTGCCAGTGTGACCACAACTGCCACAGCTTCCTCAGGGTTCAAAACCGAGTTTCGAACATTGGTGAGTGATATAAATTTCCTTGTTTGTTATATTGATTTTGTGGTTATTGTTATGTGTGACTGACTCCGACCAGGGTGCACTCGGGAGTACGACTAGCCTGTAAGCTTGATGCAGATAGAATGAATCTTTATAGGCCGTTAAATGGTGTTTTGATGAGTGGGGTAAATTTTTGCGTGGAGAGAACTAATTATTGTTTTCTAATCAAATTTTGTTGTGGCGTTAACTTAAGTTAAATCCTTTAGGTATCAAGTAATAACTGTTTTTGGAATATCAATTTTAAGTCTATTGTGAGACCCCTCAGTATATATTAATTTGGATATTGCCTCCACAGCTTTGGTCGAAGCACCGCGGCCGTTGGCCGCGCTAGCTGTTCAGGTGTGTACAGGGGTAGATAAATTTAGCACTACTGCCTGTATTTTAATCGAAATTTTTTTTTGATTACTTATCACGTCGTGCCGGCGCACAGCACACGACTCTAATGATTATGTACCGGTTAGCTCAGCCTATCTATGGCTACCCGACGCGTCAGTCTCCCGAAAGATTCCAACCAAGTAGATGTCCTTTCCCCGCCCACACCCCATGAGATCCCCCCGAGCCAATTCCATCTTGCGACCACTGTCCCGGGTCACTGATCCCGCGGTTTCTCGATTACCAACTGCCCTCCTTGACAGCCAATCTAGATGTGAATCTTCGACCGGGAAACCCCGAAACAAAAAACCGATCGACTGGGGTGGTGCCGTTCCACGAATGTACTTTGCCAGCTGAAGGAGCGCCAACAGTCTGGTGCACAGGGTTAGTTAGAAACATCTGATTTATGCCAGTATTTCGAGTATCGGCGGCACTTTTCCAAACGTTGCTCTGGCACACGCACAACGCATCACAGTCAAAAATTCCTCATGATTCCCCCTCCGACACCCTTTCCTTCGTCTCCCGCATCTCAATACCCGTCCATCCCTTCCCTTTAGCGATTTCTTAAGATCTATTCCCAAAAGTGAACCGCATGTCACGACTCCCTTCCCAAATTTGTGCTCCTCGACTTAAATTCTCCGTCGGGTGTCCATAACATCGGGAGCGTATATATGGGTGTTTATTCAGGCAGACGATGATGGTTTTTTCGGGTGAGTTTCAGGGGAATGTGACTCCAGTTGAACAGATATCTGAGCGTGAGAGACTTAGGATTGATTAGGTCCGGGCCTTGTCGAAGAGAATTATTGACAAGCTGAGGAGCAATCGACCGAGAGTACGTTGCGGGCCCCCGGCTTCGAATGAGTTGCGACTCTTCTTGGCTATACCAGATATGCAAACATATTGGGCGTTTATAGCCGGCACCGGGTGAAGGTGAAAAGTTCGACTTTGCCAGCCTTCTAATCGGACTTGATAGGATCGGTTGGTGGTATGGGTGGCCGAGGCACGCGCATCACTTGAAGTAGGAGAAAGCTGATATGAATCTGGCAAGACCCTATCCATATTTCTCGCGTGGTCATGTATGTGATGATGACGAAGGTATACTAGATAGTCGCGTGTGGCTGAAATGCGTTCCTGCGGCAGATGAAAACGGATGAGGGTTGAAGTACTGTAAGGCGCCTGACTTCGATTTATATGTTCAGCTGATATTCGTGTATGAGCGACCCTCATATCAAGTTAAGTTATCACTCAACGTATCGTACCCGTGTCATTCATGTCATAGACTGAAGAATGCATACACAAGAATGATTTTAAAAAAAGAAACGTCGAGCTTGTTTCTTAACCAGACGATCTTCAAGGTCAATCGATTGGTACTAATTTTCTCTTACATCCGGCTTACAAAAGTTTGATTGAATAACAGCTTCCCACCTATCCCTCAAACTCCCAATTAGCTTCAACTAATTTTAGGAAACACCGCTCCAGGCCTGATTCATAGATTTCTTGGGTTAATCATAACTCATAGAGCTAGCACGAGATATCAACCTGACCCGGCTCATGATCCAATTTCAAACAGTCCATCGGATCCATGTCAGGCGAGTTTGGGGGACAATCCAAATATAGTGTGTTTCTCACTTCAATTTCTTCAATTATGAGTCTATATGAATGAATACTTACGTTGTCCTGTATCAGGGCATATCTTCTGAGTAGTGTCAGCCATTCAGCACTTACCTGGAAAATATGCTCTCAGTTTGACGTGCCGTTTATCGAAGCCCCGTATTTGTCTGAGAAAATACCGGAACCCTTTCTGGACCTCTCAGAAAATATCATCGGAATATCCAGCCAGCTTTCCTCCTTACTCGGTCAAAGAGATAAGTGAGATCAGGACGTTAGCATTTGCTCCGAGTGATCCAGGGTTTTTTATGTTTACAAACTCTAACTCAGGTCTGGTCGGTTTACAGAATATTCCCTCACTGCTCATTTTACCAGTACCTATGACCAAGAGCAAACTCAAGTTGTTTTAATCGAGAATTTTTCGCGATCACCAGCCCACTTCTGGTAAGAGAAAATGAATATTTCATCGATGCTCTCCTAGCCAAACTCAATGACGGGTCCCAAAATTGAAATCTGTCTGTTCTTTTCAGGCCACAAATAATCTATTGAATTTTGCTTATCTGACCTTTGTCCTACCAAGGAGCTGATTTTAATCGGCTTTGTAGGATGTCACGCGTCTCGCAAGCATAGCTTACCAGTATTTAAGTCAACGATTCACGTTCATTCTCTTTGAGACAAGTGACAATCTCTGAAGATTTGCATCCGCTCTTGCGAAGCGCTTTAGCTCTATTTCGCTGATCTCGTATCTATTCTGAGTATACAGGCATTGAAGGTCTTTCGTGTATCCGAGGCAACAAGACTAGATTTTCAATTGACAGTTTCCACTAAGAAGCAAGTGAAGCTGCTTTATTTTTGATCCATCCTTGGTAAATCCAGTCAAAGGGCTTGTACTATTTCTGTTTTTGAAAAACTTTTGATTATAAGAATAGAAATTTTTTATTCATTTCAATCGACCTCATTTGGCGACTTAAAGGCTCACAAAGGTAGTTTTCGGGACATACGTACTCTCCGTAGAATGATTCAGCTTTGATGTTTGAATCGCTCATACTATGTTACGGTTTTGGTAATGATATTGTTAGGTTTATCGTTATCAATATTAATCATGGTTGTTGAAACAAGTTGGAATGTATTTCTTTGCTATGTTTCATGTCATTTTATTTAGTTCGGAGTTTGACTTGCTGTTTCGGGTAAAACAACAACGGCGTCAGGAAAATGAAACATGACTTACTGTATACTAGTTTTCTACAGTCGTGTTTAGGATTTCAAGAGGAGGTGGTTCAGGATATAGACAAGATAGCTACCACAATCAGAAAATCAGATTCTTCTATAGTCATTTTTCTTCCAACAATTATTGATGTTAATTCAATTCACGTAACTGAAATATACTTAGATTTCATTTGCAGATACCACTACGAGAATAACGCCTTACGACATGTACCCTATTCCGTGAATACCCACCATAGGATAAAGCGAGAAGAACCTATGGTTAACTAAGTATGCATTCGCCATTCTAGGAATACAACATCACCGCGAGAGAAGTTGAGTCAGGGTCTTGCTGGATTCGAACCAGCTTTCTCCTGTCTCAAGTAGGGCATGTGTCCAAGATACCAAGACTCTACTTGGGAGAACGGCCCGGACAGTTTACCACTGCACCATCCGACTTGTAACATCTAGTTCTCTGCCGCCTTAGCTACCTAGCGCTTATCCTAAACTTCACGTGTCATCACCAGCTTCTCACAGAAAGCTATACGACTACAATATACAGGTATTTCCAAATAAGAAAAACGAGGAAAAAGCATCAAAGGTTGTAAGGATTCCGCTACTCCGTGGGTATCATCTGTTGATTTGATTTGATTTGATACTTTTAACGTGGTCAGGCGCAAGCCCAGCACCTAGGAGGCATGGCACGGGTAGTCCAGATCTAACTTCGCTACCTACATGAATAGTTCTTATGAACCATGGAAACAGATAAAAACACCATATCTAAGGAGCTAGTGCCCTGCACTGCACCTTATTCCCCGCGCTATCTAATATTGAACACTAATATAAAACAAAGCGCAGAGAGGCTTCAGTCGTAATTCAATACTCCTGCTTAAATATCGTTCTTGCTGTAACACTTTGTTACAGTTAGGAAGCGCAAAAAGGTACGCCATCCGTCTTCTCCTATCATATCTCTGATTATAGGTTTGTTTTCCTTGGCGCTTGACCGCCATTTCTGGACAGCCGGGCGACATTCGGCAAAATGCCATGGCCGTTTCTCTCGTCCGCACTTGCACCGCATTTCTTCGTTTTCGTGTTTGAACCGTCTGTGATAACTCGCGAAGTCACCATGTCCAGTCCGTGCTGCTATTAGGCGGTGGTATGCCCATCGTGGGAGTGCTAACTCCGGGGGCCGTTTTCGTCGCATTGTTAGATCCAGTTCTTCGTACCTAAGTGGTCTATTTTTGCGCCACCATTTTTCCGATAGGTCCTGTAAACGTATTGTGACTTGCCGTTTAAGTGCCGCAAATGTTAGTAGGACATGGTGTTCGCTACTTACCGTTTCAGAGATCAAACTGTTGTGAGCCATATTAATTGGTGCCAATGCTGCTTTAGCTAGCGCATCAGACTTTTCGTTCCCTATAATACCGCAATGTCCCGGGATCCAGCGGACCTCGACCGCGGGTCGAGCCTTACATAGTTCTGAGAATTGTTTTACTTTACTTTGCGAGGAGTTTGATATGCCGCTCCTGAGAGCACTGACTGCCTCCTCGTTATCAAGGAGCACCTTGATATCTGCTCTGTCTCCGATTTCTAATGCTGTCTCTAGGCCTTGTAAGGCCCCGGTGATTTCTGCATCAAAGACTTCAGCTCCAGGGATAAATTTTCCACCGCTTGCAATGAGCATTCTGTTTTTGTAGATGGCGTAGCCATATGCTGAGTGAGCTGGTCCAGTCGATGAGCCGTCTGAGTAGACACAAAGCGTTTCTTCTGGTAGGTCACTTAGCCACCTTTTAATCTGCCTGGCCTCTTTCTTCTTGTCACGCTTGACTCTGTCTGTCGCCTCTGCGTTTCTAGGTCTATAAAGCTGCCCGGGCCCTTCTGATGCTGGCAGGTTTAGGTTTCCATTCTGAAGGCGTGTGTGATATCGCTCAGGAACTTTGAAGATGCGTTCCTTTTGCCCCTCACGCAGTTTCAGACGTTTTATTGTTTGCTTTGGTGTTTCGAAAGCCCTTGCTGACAATGGGTGACGGCTATCCAGCCGGCGGATTCTGGCTAGACTTCGAAGCTGACGGTGTTGCAAAAGTATCTCGGCGGGTAGAATTCCCGATTCCCGGTGGAGCACCTTGTTTGGTGTTGTTCGCCATACTGGTAGTGCGGCTCGGATTGCTGTCAGGATTGCGTGATCTAATTGTTTGAGGTGCCAACCGACCCCAGTGCTTACTTTCTTCTCTTTTACCGTCGTGATACGAGACAGTCCCGGCCACCAGGCTTCAGCACCGTAGGTTGCTGTGCTTACTACGCATGCGTTCACTGCTTGGATTAGAGCTCCCGGAGCTGCACCTCGCTGTACTCTATTGATATTACGTAAAAATTGCGCTAGTCGTTGTGCTTTGCTGCACCACTTCTGAACATGTTGCCTAAATGTCAATTGAGTATCGAGCCATACTCCTAACCATCGAATGTGTTCAGAAGCCATTATTGTCTGTTCACCAACTCTTACTGCGAGTTGGGATGAATCTAATTTCTTCTTTGGTCCTCCACCGAAAACAAGAAGCTCTGACTTGGAAGGGTCAAAATTTATCATATGTCTCAGAGCCAGTTGGGTTATTGTATCTACTTCTTTTTGAACTGCCTCTACAGCTTCGCAGGCGTTTTTGCCGATACTGATGATGGCAATGTCGTCTGCGTACCCGAATCTACAGTCTGGCGCGCCATCACTGAAGAGTGTTGCGATGTATAGCATGAACAGTAGTGGCGAGAGTGGTGATCCTTGTGGGACTCCGCATTCTACATACTTTTCGTCAGTAACACCTTCCTTGTATCTTACCAGTACCCTTCGACGCGCTAGGAACGATTCTACCCAGTGGCAAAGTGAAAGAGGCCAGCCTTGTCCGCGCATGCGTGAAAGTAGTCGGTTGTGTAGTACCGCGTCGAATGCCCCTTGGACATCTAGCGTAACCATCGCTGTCACTTTGTTAGACCTCATTGCCGCTTCAGCATCGTGTATAACACAGGATACCAAATCGACTGCTGAGCGTCCTGGAAGTGCGCCGAATAGTTGTGCTGGAACTGCTTCGTACTTTATTGCCAGCCACGACATTCTTTTTGCTACAAGTCGTTCCAGTCCTTTGCCTAAGCTAGAGAGTAGAGAGATGGGTCGCCATCCCTTTGGACTAGAGAGATCGCGTCCTGTCTTTGGGAGTAGAACAACTTCGGCTATCTTAAATGGTGTCGGATAGTATTCCAAGTCGAGACATGCCTGAAAGAGGTCCCTGACAAGCGTACCTATCGTGCTCCAACAGGCTTTTAAGAGTCGGAGGGTAATTTTGTCGTGGCCCGGAGCAGTCTCTTTGCTTCCAATGGTTGCTGCTGTAGCGTCTTCCAGTGAAATTTCTTTGTCCCATGGAATGCGCTCAGGCTGGCTTTCTTCCCATGAGCTTATATCATTTCTCGCACTGAATCTTGCCAGGAGAGAGTCTCGTAGTGCAGTCGTCCGCTGAAGTGGGTCTGAGAGCCACTGGTTTGGAGATATCTGGAGAGGAGGCGGATCTTTTGCAGACCTTGGTTTGGCCCATCTCATCAGTTTGAACGCTTGTGCTTCCGTCTCGATCGCTTCAACTTGCTTTGTCCAGTATTCACGTTTTGCTGCTTTCACAGCGGCTCGGAATACCCTTCGTGCGCCTGTTACGTTTTCCGATGTTCTCTTAGCTGTCCTATAGTCGATCTGACGATTTTTGCAGTTGTCATCCCACCATGGTGCTGTTCTTCCTCTGCCTACTGCAGGTGTCCGCCCTACATGTCTGACTGCGTCTTGAAGTACTTGGATTAAACTCCTCGTGTAGTTTTCTATGTCGGTTGGGCTATTCAGGGGGCCCTGTCTTACCCACTGCTTAACGCACCGAGCGTACTCTTGTAAATCGCTGTCTTTCACGCGGATTAATCTTGGAATTCCGGATAGATCAGAGTTACCAGGTATGTCAACTGAGCCTTCAATTGTTGAGTGATCTGATGTGCAGTGATGGAGGCTTGATACTGATGCGAATGCAGTTGTGTTACTCCAGGTAAGATCTAGAACATTGCCATCTCGGTGAGTACTATCTCCGACGATACTTACTAGATGCATATTATTTTCCAGTGCCCATTCCATGATGAGATCACCATTTCCGTATTGACGCTCGGTGAGTGGTTGCCAATGCTGGGAAACGGAGTTAAAGTCGCCTCCCACTACTGAGGGGCCTAAGGGCTTCCACTTTAGTAAAGGTTCTAAGGTCCCACTGTGGCCTGGGGCACGGTAGACGTTTACAAAAGTGAGTCCGTTAACCTGCACGAAACAGTAGTCCAGCGTTTGGCCAGATGCAGAGGGACTGACTTGAGTTGCGCGGAGTCCTTTTCGCACATAGGTAATAGCGCGTGGGCGTACTCTCGGTGTCGTATTTCCGAAGGGTATGAAACTATCGAAGCCCGTGTGGCTTTTCGTAATGAATTCTCCGTTTTTCCGCATGGTCCAAGGTTCTTGTATCATGACTACATGCACTTTTGCATCCCATGCCTGTTGGAGTGCTATATCCATGTTTGATCCACCCTTTCCAACGTTCACTTGGTGAAATAGAAGGGTGTCTAGCTTTTCGTAGAAGTTATGTGAGTTTGGTGTCCTACTCATTATCACGCATCTCTTCTTCCGGTATGCTTATGACCTCAGGAGTCATACCTTTTTCTGCTGAAGTGTTAGTGGCCTCAGAGACTTTACCTTTCACTTCGGATTTAGCAATCGCCGCTTTAAAATCTCGGTGACCACGTTCTCGAATTATTCGTAACTCAGCCGGTGTGCGAGGCGTTACTTGACCATGCTGTCGGCTTGGTCGGGCCATACAGTCCAAGTTGGTGGCTTCGTGCGGTCCGGCACAATTGGCGCACTTGGGGAGGTTGGCAGTGCACGCTATCTTCTCATGCGTCCCCGAGCATTTCTCGCATCGCTGTCCTTTGACGCATGTTCTTGTCGAGTGATAACCCCAGCATCGCTGGCACTGTTCAATAGGGCGACGACGGGAGAATGGCATCGCCGGGCCGCTTTCGTCGAAGAGTCTGAATTTTAGGTTTGCTGGTACCTGTTTGAAGTGTATGATCCAGCTAGTGGAATACTGCCCTAGTTTGACATCATTAGGGCGCACCTGTATGGGCGTGATCCCACAGACTGCCTGGCATTCTTTTTTCACCATATCACTTGTAACCTCTAATCTAGCATCCATTGTTCGGATGAATAAGGGTACGTGCGGGACAATAACCGAGGTCCAGTCTGACGCAGGCTCTATTGTCATGTTCTCTTTTTGAAAAGAAGGGCCTACACTCAGTATTGCATGTCTGAGTGCGTCTGACGCACATTCGATTGCTAGGCCTGACCTAACTTGTGTCATCGCTATGATTGCTGAGTGTGCGACCCCAGCTCTCTCGGTTACGATTTTCTTTATTGTGACAGGTGACAGCTTGCGCCACTCGTGTTCTGGACCTAGCCGAAGAAAAAGGCGTCTGTCTTCTTTTGGCATTTCTTGTATAGCCGGCTTTTTCTGTATAGCAGGCTTGCGGATTGTCGTGGCGGCGGGTGGTGGTGGGAGTTTTGCCGCTTTCCTGGCTATTGTGACCCACGGAGACTTGGCCTCCTGCGGCTTTTTGGGGAGGGCGAGGTTTGGCGCCTCGGTCGGCTTTGTAGCCCTAGGCCCAGCTGTTGTTACCGTGTTCGTTCTAGGGTTAGGTTTCTTACAGGGTGATTCGGAGATTTGTGCATTGCCAATCGCAAACGCGGTTACGATGGGTGCTATCCTTTCAATGAACGGCGCCAACAACGACGCTTCTTCCGTACCTGCCTTGGTTTTAGCCCAGGCGTCGATGGTTCCTAGAAATTCCTGGGCCAGGCCCATTCTTTGCTTTCTTTGGCGTTCCGCTTCTTCCATGGCGGCAGCAATGCCACGAAGACTTGGATGGAGTCCTTCGCCTGAGTTGGCAGGCGTTGAGGGAAACGTTGCGTTGGTGGAAGCCATTGCGCCGTACGGGGAGTTTGGATCGGTGTATACGGGGGAGAAGGACGGTGGATATAGGGATGATGGGTATCATCTGTTGAAATGATTGCTATCATGAAATTAACTACACCCAACTTTGGATGCGATAATCCTGTGATAGTCGTGTGCAATCACAAAGATCTGCACACACTAACCTTTCTACAAAGTAGTGAGGTTGGTAAATACGCTAAACCATATCAATATAATTCACCAGATCTCTTTTTCTTTAGATAGATATTATATAAAGCGACCTGTTTCTCAACTTCAGTTATTAACAGCTCTACAGCTTACGATCAACAGCCTTTTTTATCTCTCCAAATCTGCAAGATTGTGATAAGTGATCATTCAGCTCTTACAAGCTATTGCTAACCGACTTCCCAAACTTACATATACTACGCGATTGCAGCCCGTGGGTAGACATTGATGCAGTCTACAAAAGATTTATTCTCACCAGTCGAGAGTGGCGAGAGAGCTGCTTCAACTCAGTCTGTCGTTATGACTATCCTAAAGTTATTACATTGTGCTATTTTGGGCATCTAGCCGAGGGACACATTTTCCCTTTTGCTTATATCAATAGCGCGCTTAGGTCGCATAGCAAGGTAAAAAAGGTCGTCCCTGCATAGAGGTCCGACACCTTGACATATTAAGTATCGTTCAAGATTGTCAAGCAGGACGGACAAGTTGGCCGCTATGACATGTCTCATATTTCATATTTTGGATTTTTTAATTTCATATATTTGGTGGAGTTATCTTCAGAATAGTTTGCCAGGAACTGACGGAAGCTTGAAAGAAATAAAGAAGACGAGGGGAATCAAGGAACGAGTGGGAGATTTCAATTGATCTGGATGAACTTTCATCTCCTAAGATTATAGTTAATGTAATGGGGACAGATCGGAGAGGCGAGATGTTAAGATATCTGTGTAAGAGAAGCAGCGTAGTGATTGAGATAAGTGAGGCTATTACAGAATAGGTGAGATGACAAAGAGAGAGATTCCTTCAGAGATATTCAGCAATGTGATTGACTGAAGAATTTTGAAGAAGAGAGCTCGTTATATACAGGAGTGTAACCCTTATGGGACTTTTATTAGCATTATTCATGATAGACATTGATGTCCCAATATAACAATATTATCATGGTATGAGTAAGTCCTAAACCTGAATGTTTCCCCCAGAATACTTAGGTGTAAGACACTCATATGTGTAGCTATTAGCTCGTACCATCCATAGTTATAGATGATATAAATAGACATTAAGTGGCAAATCTAAATATAACATATGTGATGATGACGATCACGTGACAGTGTACGAGTCAGTGTGAGATGCGCATCGCGTGGGATGCTGGACTGTTTATTTTACAACAATAGTTCCACATCTGTTATTCTCAACACTTACAGTAGGATTCTTTCATCTATCAAATGCTTCCATCGCGAACTTTATCGTGACTACATTTCCTTCATGTAAATCTGCCCTTATTTTTTTAAAGTCATCCTAGTGTATGCAGCCTCTAGGCTATAATACGAATGACACTGGTACGGTACACGGAACGATGATTCAACTTGATATGAGGGGCACTCACACCCTAATATCAATTGAAGATATGGCTCGAAATCAGGCGCCTTACAGCTCCTTCTATCTTCGTCCGTCTATGTCTGCCGCAGAAAGGCATTTCAACCACCAACGGCTATCCAGTGCGCCCTCGTCATCGTCAGATACATGATCAGGCGAGAAATGTGTAAAGAATCTTGCCGGATTCGAACCAGCTTTCTCCTGTCTCAAGTGAGGCATGAGCCTCGGCTGCCCAGACGCTACTTGGGAGAACGACCCGGACGGCGTATCACTCCGCCATCCGACCCACTTGCTCTTGTGCGAGTTCAAATGTGATCTGTATTTGCATACCCGTTGGCGGACCGTCTTCATCTGCCCATTACGATCAGAGGCACTTGAAAATAGGAGGTGCATACATTGAAAAGCTCAATCGTCTCCGATAGCCGCTAGCCCAACTCGTCATCTCGAGCCACACGTCATGCATTGATTTATTTTAAGGTCCGAGACCAAAGCCCCAAGTTCAGTGTGCAAAGCCAGTGAAGCCGGCTTAGGTTATGCCCGAGGGACAGAGCCCATCTCCTTCCAACCAAAACAACCCTTTCAGAAGCTACAATTTAAAACTTCAGAATAGGACATTGGCCGAAGGAGGGAATGAGACATGTCACATCCTGCATCACTTCTTCAGGTCCTAGAACCGATATGTGTAGTATAAGGGGAGTAGATATCTAGTATGCGGCTTCCTTTTGACCTTTTAATCTCGCTTCATGTTTCCGTGTCGTGCATACCGACGAAACTAGATTGGTACCAGTTGCTTAGGATGCTCGCGTGCTGTCGGCTATATTCTTCGATTAGATGACTGATCAAGAATCTTCTCCGCATTCGTCCGATCGTTTCTGTAACCTTCCGTCACTTCTTTCCCAGCCTCCCTATCTAGCACTCTCAGCATTTGCGCTTATATTTCTTTCCCCGTTCTGCATGTGCCTCTGCTGTAATCCGTCTCTCCTAGTTCTGAGCCGGGCACGCCAGCGCATCACACATAGTTTTTCATGGCTGCTAACCGTGGCCACCACTCATTCCGAGGTGAGGAGTGAATTGCACAAAAGCATGAGGTATTGTCCTCGGATTCAGGCCAAACATCCGCCCCCCTTCTCTCGGGTATCGTTTTTCTTAGTGCGGACAAAGTTGGTGCGTTGATTGTGGAGAGAGGCACGTCTTCTTCGCCCGTCAAAGCTCGTCGCGTAACACGGCAATCGTCAGAAAATTAACACATCTCCGCTGTCAGGTCTATGAGCCGGTTTTAACCGATTCCTCTGCGAGAAGACGCCAACAGCATGGCACTACCACATAAGAGGTGCTTCCACGAGAGACGAAAGGATATTGTCTCTCGACGTCAACAACCCATAACATTCTCACCGTGTCTAAGTAGACGAGATGCAATAGCCGTAGAGGACGTGCGGATTGATGTGCTCCAACGACCATCTCGCATCGTTTGCGTAGCTTCTTAACCTCCTCGAGACCGTCGACGAGCCCCGCCCAGTCCGTGTTGGACCCCTTCATCTCCATCGTGAGCCCTTCAATTCACCCTCGTGAAGTACGAATGTTCAACTTGTTGGGGAGCCTGATCGGGTGAAGAAAGCTGTGACCTCTATGGCAGTCGGCATGCCATTTTCCACCCGACAAGACATGCTGGCGTGGATTCGTATTGCCGGGGATATTGATGCATTCGCTTGACCAAATCTCGTCTATTATTGACTTTGATCCTTACGCGTCTACAATATGACGAAACTGGATTTCGGGGAGAGTTGGGTTTCTTTGTTCTACCGCCCATGAGTGGAGATTTCTTGGCTCGTTTGGTCGAAACTATCGATCTGACGATGTACTTTCCATCAAACACTTGTACCATCTACACTTACATTTACTACCACCCTCAGGGGATCACAGATAGATGTGAAAGTAAAACGGCAGTCAGTTTGGGGTATTTGCATTCTTAATGAGGATCATCTTGCCTTGTTGACAGCCAACGATAATGTCGTTGGTCACCGTGTCTTCTTCAGGGAAGTGATTGATGGCTAATACAAACCGCCCTGATCAAAGATTCAATTTGGAAACACGTATCAGTTCGTATCCTATGCCGACATAGTATTCATCCACCTACCATGATAATCCAAAGTCAATGTTGAATTGGAATCTTTTCAGAATACGTGGGCCAGTCTGTATGGAAACTAGATTCTGTCAAATACTAAAATTAATACCCACGGATTAACCGGTTACTACTGACATAAAATACATGAAAAAAGGAGACGATACATGTTAATATTTATATTTGAGAACGACTGCACAACATCTAGCTTAGCGCCTACGCCGTAGCAACAGAGTAACAAAAGAGAAATTATCTGAAGGTTTTGTTAGAGTCGGCTGTGAATATCAACAATGTTTTGTTCTCCAGGCCAATGAGCTCCAGGCCATATATGTCGCATAGCTTCCGAAACATGCCTTTAATGACGTTAGTATTCATGGTTCTCCAACATTTTAATTCACGGTACTGGGCACTGCTTTCTGACAAGACACAATAACACATGTAAAGAGAGACATACTTAACATAGATGATTTCCAGTCCATCTTTGACTTCTTGCGGTGATTCTTTGACACTGGATCATGTTAGTAAGTAGTCTCAAGGTCAGCATAAAATTAATTTACTCTTTCATATTTTGAGCAGGGAGTAGCACTGTCTTAACGCCGGCCCGGAGTGCGCCTATGAGCTTTTCTTTGATTCCGCCAACAGCAGTAACTCGGCCCCGAAGCGACATCTCGCCCTTTGCTGTATCAGTACTTAGTCTACCATAGATTCAAATTTGGACTCACGGTCATCGCTACAGTAGCAGGTACAGCAGTACCTGAAAACAAAGATATTAGAGCAATAGTATGTGCCATTCCAGCGGAGGGTCCATCCTGAATCAGTTAGAAATATTACTTCGAACCTCTCTTTCACGGCAATTACCTTAGGTATAGCCCCCGAGGGACAGTGAACATGTATGCTGCGGTTCTTCATGATATTTTCCGAAGGTTCTTGTGTTAAGCCAAGCTCGTAAGCATGGGCCTTGACCCAGCTCAGTGCAACTTCAACACTCTCCTTGAGTACATCACCCAGTTTCCCTGTCAGCTGAACACTTCCGTTTCCAGGCATATCAGCTATTTCGATGAAAAGTATACTACCATGACTTCCAGACGAGTATGCTACGAGCCCAGTCACAATACCAGGACGACTAATTTTGAGTTAGCTGTTTTATCAGAGCATTATGAACTCAAACGTGTTGATTTTCCATAGCCATCGAAAAATTGAGCACGGATGAAGGTATGTTAAGGAAGAAATGGGTAGATACCTGATTTTCTCTGCTATTTCTTCGTCGTATTTCTCAATTCCAAGTATATTTTCAATGTCTTGCACCGATAGTTGGGGCTTGTAGTCCTCTGGGATACCGTTAGATATCGATAAAGAATTGAGGAGCTAGATGCCTTACGAAGACGGCTATTGTCTTTGGCTTCCGCGTATTCAACGGCCTTCGCTCGACAAACTGAGCCAATTTCTCGTTCCAGATTCCTAACTCCAGATTCACGAGTATACGACTCAATTATTTTGGATAATACCTCCCGGTTAAACTCGACCAGTCCTTCTTCGAGGCCATCTAAATTTGTCAGGAAACAAGTAGTCAGTGCTCCAGCTCGACTTACTGGAGCGAATCTGTTTTGGAACTAGGTGTTGAAGCGCAATGTGCTGTTTTTCCATGGTCGTATATCCCGAGAGGTAGATCATTTCCATTCTATCTAGCAATGGGGGCGAGATTGTGTCCAAACTATTTGCTGTTGCTATAAAAAGAACTTTACTAAGGTCAATAGGTATGTTTACGTAGTGATCATTGAAGCTGTGGTTTTGTTCTGGATCTAATACCTCGAGCATCGCAGCACTCGGATCACCGTGAAAGTTGGAAGTGCTGGAGTAAATTAGCTCTCGAAATGCGCGATACTCCATAAAATCTCACCCAATTTTATCTATCTCGTCTAGTAAGAAGACTGGATTGCAAACTCCTACTTTTTTCAGGCCTTGAACAATGAGTCCGGGCATAGCTGCTACGTAGGTTCTTCGATGACCTCTGATCTCTGCTTCATCTCTTACACCACCAAGAGAGATTCTGTGGAATTTTCGTCCTAATGCAATCGCCACAGACTTTGCCAAGCTTGTCTTACCAACACCTGGGGGCCCGACTAGCAGTAAGATTGGAGACTTGTCCGACATCTTCTGACTTCTCAGCACTTGAACCCTAGCCTGTGCATCATCCTCCAGTGCCTTTGCAATCTTTAAATCTATCTTCTCATTGATCGACTGCTTCAACTTCAGAACTGCAAGGTATTCGAGTAGCCGTTTCTTGACTTTCTCGAGTCCATAATGATCATCATCAAATTGTTTTCGAGCTTTCTTTAACGAGTCTACATTCAGTCGGTCCTCTGACATGGCAGTCCAAGGTATTTCTGATAAATTCTCAAGATAGTTTCTCGTGACCTGGTATTCTGCCTGTGCTGGAGAAATTTTCTTGAGCCGCTTCAATTCCCGGTCCGCGATCTTCGCAGCTTCCGGTGTCAGCTTGGCGTCTTCCAGTTTTTTTGATAATTCTATAATCTCATTCATATCTTGATCGTCATTCATTCCTCCTATTCCTTGAGAGATTGGGACATTGTTTACAATCCGCTGTCTACCACGTTTCCGTAGTTGTTCCCAATCTCCATTTGAGGGCAAACTGTTGTTTGAAATTGTAATCATGCTGATATTATTTTTTATGTTGCTAATTTGCCGTTGGAGAAGTTTGATTGCTCGATCAATGCGACTTTTGACATCCACCGCCGCTAAAACCCGTAGTTTTTCCTCAATCGACGTTTCAAGAATATTAGTCATGAAGTCTGCGAGTACTCCGGCTTCAAGTAAACCTTTTCTTGCTATGTATAATTCAAGCCTGCGGGACAGTATTGGAGAGAAGGTGATCGAATTAGGAGGCCGCGGAAGTAGTGAAGATATACGCAGTAACATCAGAAGTTCTCTTGAAAGTTTCTTCAACTGCGCGAAACGTGCCTGAATGACGGTGTCATCGGCAGATATCACTAACTTTCAATTAGCAATTGCATCCTCAATGCCTATTTTACCGACCGGCATCATATTCATATGTAACTTTTGCCTCGAAAAATGGACGATGATTCGTCAATTTTTCGAGTTTAATCCTAGTTATTCCCTCAACCAGCAAGGCAAATTCTCCTGTCCCTCGGCCTTCAACACCCGATACCTTTGCCGCCACTCCATAACCGAATAAATCATCTTCTGTGGCATTTGCAGGATTGATATCAACTTTATCTTTCAGCTTTAACGTCCCTTCTTCATCTTGCGATATCATCTTCTGGCCATACCGACTTAGGAGGGTAGAGCTTAGCGGGACACACGCAATTTGGGTATTTTCAAGCCGGTTAACCTGAGACTCAGCACGGCTGTAGAGTGCAGATATGAGTGCTATTATATCTGGTCGATTATTTGCGATTGGTATTCTGAGTACAACCCCAGGAAGGAGTACCGTCTCTTTGGACAGAGGAATAAGAGGAAGGTTGACTGTTCTGGATCGCGACATCGTATACCAACGAATTGTGAGAATACTTTTGGCTACTTGCAAAGTTTTTCAGGCGAGTAAATGCCTTTATAGGACTTTAGTTAAGTTATCGACAGCGTGAAGGACCTTAGTAATTCCGTGACTCCAAGAAAATCCGAGCCGGAGTCGTATTTAATTCGATGCTCAGCAGATCAACTGCTGACGTATGCCAAGGATTAACTTACAGGTTACCTTGATTTGTTTAAACGGTTGTTTACCCACCGAAACTCTCCATAAACGCTACATTGAACCACGCTATGTAACCTCAAGATCCTTTGCGCTTTTTTTTAAAAAAAATCATATTGTATTCAGCCATCTAGCTATGACAAGAGATTTAAGTACATTTTTTTTTTAATACAGTTACCCGCTTTCCAACTCCTTGAACTCCCCTTGGCACCAGTCTAGAGGCTCATGACATAGGGTTAGACTATCCAACATTCCTAATAATACCAAACTGACCCTAAATTCGAACTTAATGCCCGTATCTTGTTTTCTTTTTTGAACATGGTTCTTTTGGTATTCTTTTCATTTTTTGTTGCTTTATTAAAGAATTGTGGCTTCTTGACCTACCGTTTCTATTAGTTGCATACACTTAGACTTCTCTAAGTATCTCAATAATTTTTCTCTGCCAACTTTGGTTTTGAACATAATTTGTATATTTTTAGGCTCCAGACCTTCAAATTCCTTATCCCTCACTGTAGAAAATTGTGGACAGTGCAAGAGCAAATGCTCCATTGTCTGCTTCTTGCTATTACAGAAGTTGCATATATAACTACTGTGGTACAGCGGTGAAGTATTACTGCATGACACTAGGCTAGGACCCCCCCTGACCTGTACACTAATACTACAGTCGTCCCTCTCTAACTCGATAGTGGGTCCCGGTATAAGTGTTAAAAATATTCATTGAAATTCAACCATTTACATTTGCAATACTTACCCCTTCAGGCTAAATGACCTGTAAGGGTAAGAGTTGCAAATATAAAAGTCCAAGTTACAATGAATCTTTTCAACATTTATACCGGGACCCACTATCGCTATAGATGAGGTTGGACTGTATAGAGCAACAGGGGAACGCGAGCTTTAAGATCATGACCACTTGGTGTTTTCTACTGTAGAATAGCGCGACGTAGAACCTTTTACCCACTCTACCACTTATTTTCACTAAGATGGCAATACCAATTACTTCTCTCTTAAATCCTTTTCCGCAAGAGTCTAATTCACCTATTCCGCACCCTCCTATTCGTCTTAAGAAAGCGGCAGATCTCACGAGGGATCAAAAACGCGACTGCCAACTCCTTCACGAAATTGGGTGGAAATACGCGCAAATTCGCGTACTTACAGGCCATACTCTCGATCAAATTAGTAGAGCTTGTCGGTCATCACGTCCTACGCCAAAAAAGAAGAGTGGTAGGCCTCCTCTTCTTATGCAAGCCCAAATCGAGGAGCTTGTTGAGTTCGTGTGCGCCTCTGCAAAGAACCGACGAATGAGCTATACACAATTAGCTCAAGTGACGAAATTTGGGGTTAAAAAGGACGCTATTCGTACTGCTCTTGCGGGTAAAGGCTTTCATCGTCGCCTTGCAATGCGAAAGCCGCCGATTTCAAAAAAGAATCAACAAGTCCGCCTTGACTGGGCTAAAGAGCACGTTAACTGGACGATGGATCAATGGTATCGAATCCTTTGGACCGACGAAACCTGGATTACTGGTGGAAGACATACACGTACCTGGGTAACAAGAAGGTCAGGAGAGGAGTGGGATCCTACGTGTATCGTCGAGAAGCATCAACGCAAGAAGGGATGGATGTTTCGGGGCTGCTTTCATGAGCACACAAAGGAGCCAGGGATCTTTTGGGAAAAGGATTGGGGGACGATTAATAAGGACTCGTACCAAGCGTATACAGTTCCTATTATTCATGAGAATATCGAGATGATGAGAAGAGAGGGAATTAACCTTGTTTTAATGCAAGATGGCGCCCAGGCCATGCCGCCGCAGATACTCGGGAGGACTTAAGGGAGAGGGGCGTTTTTGTTATATACTGGCCTCCATTTTCTCCAGATCTCAACCCGATCGAGAGAGTTTGGCACATTATGAAGAACTATCTACAGGATAATTATCCTGAGATTATGAGGTATACTCAACTGCGAGGGGCCGTAAAAGATACTTGGGATAAGGTGGGAGAGGAGGCCTTTCGGGCCTTGATTGAGAGCATGCCAGAGCGTTGCCAGGCTGTAATTGACGCAAAAGGACTCCATACTAAATACTAATAAAAAGGCTCCACGTCGCGCTATTCTACAGTAGAAAACACCAAGTTTTCATGATCTTAAAGCTCGCGTTTCCCTGTTGCCCTATTAGTATTAGTGTACAGGTCAGGGGGAGTCCTGGCCTAGTGTCATGCAGCAATTATTATTTTTGATTTGATTTGATTTCATTAACCTAATATAGTGCCTGTGATGGCCCATGCAGGAATCTATCAACTATTGTATGTATAAAGGAGGAAACCTTTCGGTGAAAACCCCCTACTCCTGCCTGTCTTATTTCTTTATTTTTGATTAGTCAAAGACTTACCTTCAGGAAGCGCGGTGAATGCTGTGTAGTCGCATGTGGACCCCTATCCCACTCTCTTCAACCTTCTCCTCTTCTTTCCGGCCTCGTTTTCCTTGCTTCTATGGTGGCTTCAACGTCTGCCACGAGGCGGAATTGTTCGAGCCATCTTTCTTTGAGAATCCATTGCGTTATTCTGGCAATGTCTTTCGGGCTATTCATCATCGCCTGGAAAGATCTATCTTTTGCTTTCCTCCATACTTCGCCCCTTCCTCTTGACCATCGCGGGCAAGCCATGATCATATGCTTCACATTTTGAGAGGGATATCCACATGGGCAACTTGGGGCGTCTACTCCAGGGACTTTTCTTCGGTGAAGATAAGAATTGAACCTAATATGTTCGCTTCTTATCTGTGAGGCTATGCTACTCTGGGCCCTTGTGAGGTGTCGGTGAAGTTCGCTTGGCGTGTCTTTGAAGTTTAGGCGCTTTTGGTTAGTATTCCTCTGAGTGTAGATGTTGGCTGCTTTCCAAAGCAATTATTATTATTATTAAATTTAGAGCCTATACTGAGTTTATAACTATGAAAGGCTATGTAACTATTTATATACTTTACAAATCTTTATACTGATCTATTATATGACTTTCGAATAGATATTGAGGACCGTCATGCAGTAATACTTCACTGCTATACCACAGTATCCACTTTTCCTATATTGTAGAGGTGAGCTAGGGTGTGTTTCCAATCCCTGTTCTTGCCTGGAAAAAGGAGGTCTAGATCTGCCTACTAAATTTTGAAAGATTAATTACTTTGGCTTTGAAAATTGGTACATAAATCCTTGCAGAAGTTCTGCAAAACTTTCCAAGACTAATAGCTTTCCTGCCCTCTTCTTCCCCAAGTAATTGCTTAGTCTAGTCAGAGTACCAGGCTTGAAACCCTTTTTTTTAAAAAAATCTTTCTACTAGGAAGGAATATGAAGTAACTTGATCCAGGCCTTTTCTTGCCAAATTGTCAGCAATTTCATTCCCTTTCATTCCTTGATGACCAGAACATCAATAGATTTTGACATCCATTTTACTACTTAGGGATCTGACGTTAAAGGAAAAATAAATATTAGATCTTGTAATTCTTAAAGTAGCAGCTTGGCTGTCAGAATATAAATGACAACTTGCATTACTTTGAAGGTGATAAATATGTAATAATGCTTTTAGTATTGCATAGGTCTCCGCATCAGCTATGCCACTCCTGTCTCCAAGATTGTATGATAGTGACTTGAGCTCTCTTGTGTAAGGAAAATATAAAGTTATACCAATGCCGCAGCCCTTACCCTTGACAAGGGAGCCATCTGTGTAAACAATAACATGAGAGGGGGGAATTGACTCCAGGAACTCCAGATGTTGATCCTTTGCCCTAGATTTATTTGAACTAGAAATTGAAGTGAAGAAATTCTCTTCCATCTATAGTGGAGACCATTTGGCCTTGACCAACTCCAGTGGAACATATTTTGATAATGGCTTCAATCATAATGCAATTCTCTGAAGCTGCCCTCTAGGCCCTTCATCAAGAAATGCAAACTGTGACAGATCAACTATATGAAGCAATGGGCATTTATATAAGTGATGGTAAGTTTATAAATTAACTATAACGAGAGAGTATCTGTTAAGCAGAAGGGCCAATTATATGTAATGAGCGTCTCTCTAAGACTATACTCTATCAAGTAACCATAGCTTGAGTTGGCTAACAATAGCTTTGTTGTCTTCCCTAGATGTTTCATGACCCAACGAATGCTCCTGCATGATTCATCCCTCAGGTTTCAGCGATGCCTCTTGTATGATTCGATATCACGGCAATCCTCCTCAATGTTAGAGCATTAGTAGCGAGCTGTCTACGATGGCCATCGTAGACTACAGGACTCCTCGGCTCACAAGCCGTCACACAAACATGCCAAGATCAACAGCATCAGAAGGAAATTCAAGCTTATCTTGCAACTTGCAAGATAGGGTTTGATAAATGGGGTGATTTGTCTGAAGTTTTAATATTCGAAGTGCATATAATGATGAGTGCTTGAGGTGTCTTACCCTTGTAGGAAGCAGTGCAGCTTTAACCTCCAAAGCTTTGATAGGACCACTTCTATAGGCACCAGTCATCATAAGAAGAGCATGTTTTTGTAGCGTGTCACACAAATTAGAAAGCTTTACTGTACCATATCTGTTGAACCATAGCACCGAACCATATCCTTTACGCTTCATACAGTGCCATGAAGCCTATCTTTCTAATTTATCTTGTCCCCATCGCTTGACTCGGTTCCATACTCCATGGACTTTCCATAAGATTTGTTCTACTACACTCCGTCGTGGACAGGAAAGGCTAGAACTGCTCATAGGATCTTAGCCTTCCAACGACAACTTGTAGTTCTATACAAATCAGTTGATTGATGGTGATGCACCAGGCTGTGTTCTGTTCAAATTTTGCTCCGTCCTTGTTCTTCCATATCTTCGCCGTAAATGCCCATCACACGTCGCCATTTCCGTTTCTCAATTTTCGATCGAGTCCGTGTCAAATCAGTTCCGTTCTCTTCAGTCTTTCACCATGCTCTGTTGCCTTGGCCTGAAAAAAATCCGAACCAGGTACACGACACGGCATATCTTGCGACTTCCCCGACCTGTTCCGAGAATTTCCTCTTGTCAATAATTTCAGCTACTTCTCAAACTTTATCTTCACATCCTCCCGCAACCTGACGCCTTGAGTCCAATTTTCACCCACGAGCGTAAACATTACCCTCGACTCGTCAAGAAACATCTAACGCTTATACAATATTAATTCCGCCCGAGTCACGCTAATTCCTAGCGGGCTGCAAATGTGTATGACGCGTAGATCTCCAACTAACGAACGACGATAGGCACTTCTTGTATGTATTTACTTTTATTACGTATGGAGATGTGGATATACTTATACAGGCAAATTAAACCCATTATCAAAGCTTTCCTCAGGTGTCGTGAGCCAATTCCAAGTCACGTCAAATTAGGTGCGATGCTACATTGAGCGAGGGTCTACAGGTGGCGAAGTCTAAGTACTAGCACGAGTATCTCCGCCGGCGAGATAAGCGGACCACAAAGAACCGTATCCAAAGTAGCAGGCGAGTGTCATGTGACAGATACCTCGGAACGGTGTTAGTCATGATTGCTTGGAGTTTAGTGTAGTATTCGCTTAATTTGTATATTTAAATACTTTCTTGTAGCAGCGCTTAGCTCGCAAGCTTCATTAGGGAATCGGTATTTGTACCTCACCCCTAGCTGTAGCCAATCAGAAGGGCAGATTACAACCAATCAAAAGAGATAGGAAAATCGCAAAATGCAAAAAAGCATGGACTGTAGAATGACACCCATGAAAATCGTCAAAAACTGTTCTTTGAAAAACTTGAAAAATTGAACTATTACTCATTTAAAGGTCTACGTAATTGAGGGCCTACGTCATTTGATATGTGAGGTGGAGCTTGAGGGCATGTTCGTATATTGTGGCCCTCAATTACGTAGACCTTTAAATGAGTAATAGTTCAATTTTTCAAGTTTTTCAAAGAACAGAGTTTTTGTCGATTTTCATGGGTGTCATTCTACAGTCCATGCTTTTTTGGATTTTGCGATTTTCCTATCTCTTTTGATTGGTTGTAATCTGCCCTTCTGATTGGCTACAGCTAGGGGTGAGGTACAAATACCGATTCCCCTTCATTAAACCTTACAAACATGAGTTCTCGCCTGCCCACAATGGGATTCCTAACAGCGAGATCAAGGACAATCCAACACCGATAAATATGTCGATAGAACACGTATTCGTATTTCCACGTGTGCACTAGTATAGGACTGGAGATGCTTCCAGGCTTGTTCACTTGTCAGATGAGTCCACACTCAATTGTTCGCAATAAACTCAGACATCTTGCACGTGGAAAATTAAGGCCGGGGCCGATAGCGAGTAAGGGGCCCCAAACTGGCACGTTCAGCTGCAGTCACATTATGATTTTAGGTTGTCTTAAACTTAGAGAGAGGATAGGGAGATAGAACACATGTAAGATTGATGGTGTGGATATCTGAAGAAAGGTATAAATCAGATCGGACTTTCGTACAATTGCTCTCGTTGCGTCTTCCGTCGATTTTCCTCAATGCGACATTCTTCTCGATTTCCCACTCTCGCCTCAGATCAAAAAGTCTTTACAGCTCCCCCAAAACTCCTCCACTGTCGCCCCGACAACCTCTGATACGAATTCAATTTCATCGCAGTTACGACACCGGAACCCTTTTCCTCGAGACGAATATCGCGGAGTTTTTTTCTTCATCTGAACGATATTCGACGTGTCAAAATATCTTCTCTCATGGATGCTCTTCTACGATTAGCGAAGAGGGAGTAGAAAGATACAATAGCTGAGGTAATTTGCTCTTCTTGCTGACCATCTTGTATGGCGAATCTCCTTTGACACGCGCGCTGGGTGCAACGATGAATTTTGTCTTGCTGTGCGGCATCAGAGGTTCAATAATTGGCGGTCTGCGATCGTACGCATCCGCGCATCGAGAGCTCACGTGTGCATTTCCTCCACGTACATTCAAGCTGATATTATCGGGTGCTTGGGGCGCTGCCTCATTTCGATCGATGAACGTATGTTCACGATTTCCGTGTGTGACGTTCTCTTGTCGATCAGCGAAGCTGATTATAACTCCACTCAAGATGACGTGTGGTATTTTGTACTGTAAAATCCATTTGCTGCTGTCCTAGCTCCGAAGCGTCTCTCAGCTTGAGATCCGTTAAAATCTGGCCCGAAGTTTGCTGGTACGATGAATGTCATGATCGCGAAAAATCTGACGTGGAAAAATAAATTCCAAATAATCTCTACCAACATTATCCCCTGACATGAATGGAAGGTTTGTCACGACTGATCATATGTATTGAGAATTGAATCATCATTTGATGAAACTTCCCTTGTCATGGAGAAAAGCAGCGTCACCGTCGCTACACATACGTGCAATCCAAGCAGCAATGGGATACTCGAAAATGAAGCTATGCCAGTGACAAATATCAGATTCCTAGTCTAATTGCCCTGCCGATAGATACAATAATGAATCCTGACTGATTAAATTCCGCCAGATTAGCTAACATTCAACTAATAAATATCCAGAGTATCGACTAGTTTTTTGTTTGTAGATGAACGTGCCAGGGCCTAATTAAGTCCCTCTTCAAAGTCAGACACGGGTATCAGCTGGTTTTTTTTATTTTTTTCAATCCTAATGTCTTCAGCCATGTAGCTATGACAATTGATTCAAATTCATTTACAGGATTTAATTGCGATTCCCAACGCCTAGACCTCCCCTTGGCACTAGTCTGGAGGCCCATAGCGATCAGCTGGTTTGTGGTCGTGGCTTATGCTGTATGCGAAAGCAGAGATAAGGATACAGCCGGGCGGACCGTGTTCCATTTGGTCGACAAGGGTGCCCAAGAGTAATACATCCTGATCCATGTGTAACAATAGTTATATGGCGAATGGAAAGGGACATGATCGTATCAGATAGAGCTGGATGGGAGTGGTATGCATACAAAATAAGAGGATAGCGTAGATAGGTAGCCACCTCTGAAAAGATAGGAGAGAGAATATTTACACAGAGGTACGATCATGTAGATCGATGAAAAAGAATATGCTCAATAAAAGTGTGATCAGAAGAAGCGTCATATCTCAAGATTGCACTATATTCACATGATGACCTCTTATTTCACTCACCGAGTAATTCACAGGGAGCAGTTATGCCCTCCAGCACCTCATAACTACAACACGATGTTGGTTTCGAAATCCTGGTAAATATTTTTCAGGTAACTAATTGAGCATCTTCTTACCACTCACCATTCGTCTTCCCTAGGACCGTCATCGAAGACGATAACTTTTTCAACTCGAGTGTGAGTTATTGATGTTGTCACACTCATATCCAATCCAATTACCTGTAAGAGGTGATCATAAACGTTCACACGAAGGAATCAGTGTGACTGCGGAGAAAGTACGACCAGCGGCAACAGGCAGCCAAAAAAATGATGTGCGGATTTGAGAGGTGAGCTGGTTTGACGGAAAGTGTAGAATGACGAAGATTCAACCATCATACAAGAAAGAATCAATCTAAAGGCAGACAATAGTCACAGATCCTCGTGATTTCATGAAAAAGCTGCGTCGCGGCTTCGGAGCCAGCACCATGTACGACGTCCGTTGTCAGGGGTGACACACGGACTACCATGTAAACACATAAACATGTGTTGTAATGTCAATGCGACACTCCATCGTCGACTGGCAATTCGCTTGTCTGTAGCAACGAACTACGGAACCTTACATTTCCGAAATGTTCTCTTCGAGCTTCTCGCGATGCCTCGACTTTGACAGATATCCTTGGCAATTTCAATTTTAGCTCAACGGCTTGAAAAACTTCTGTTCTCCACCCATTACTATCCATTGTGAATCATCACTCATCAATGTAGACTCAAAAATAGATTGTGCCGCAGTTGGCTTGAATGCTGTACTTCTCGTGAACTACGCCGATATGCTTCTCCTCTGCATTCGAAAGGCGTGGGATGAAAGGCTGAGATCTTTCTTTCGTGACCTTTCAGTTGCGGGATCAATTGATGATGGTAAATACTGGAGCAAGTCCAAAAGTAAAAATCAATTAATTATTCTAATCTACCGAACGAACCCCAGGAACATCTAGGGCCTCATATATATAAGTAGGTATCAACCGGATATCTTAGAAAGAAGATATGAATGTGTACGTATACAATGGGAATGTTTCTGGGCAAGAATCAATTATCTATCGACTGCTGTTTTAAGGATCACATTTTTTTATCATGACAGTTAGCTCAGAAACTGAGAAAACCCAAGTAATCCAATCAGGAGTACTGATTGGTGGTCTACTGCTGAGGGCAGTTAATTACAAAACGAGCAATGAAAAAAATCTTTGCAGTTCATGCCTCAAGTATGGACATCATCAGCTTCTGTGCAAGAGAAAGCCAGTTTGTGCCATTTGCATGAAAGACCACAAATCCTCGGAGCATAGTTGCTCCAAATGCAAGGCATCTGATAACTGCTCTCACCACTCAACGCAATGTTTTAATTGCAAATCTTCTTCCCATACTGCTCTTCAAAAAAAGGATTGTGAATTTTATAAGGCACTTTGATGATAGAACAAATCAAAGTCTGCCAACACAATGTTGCGAAAGGAAAGTTAATTACACAATCCCTCTTTGAAGTTGCCCTCTCTAATAAATCTGATATTGTTTTCATTCAAGAACCTTATGTATATTTCAACTCATCCATTCATGCTTTCACTTCTCTGTCTCATCCAGCCTACCATACGGCTCTACCTAAGTCAAGTGCAGGTGTCAAACCAAGGGTGGCTACATAGATAAGTAAAAACAGCACAGTTGACATATCAGGAAGGACTGATCTCTTATCTGACACGGATATGCAAGTATTTGAAGTATCTTCATGTTCTGAAACCTTCTTTATCTTTCATGTTAACAATGAAAAGTCTTCTCCAATGGCAGAGGTACAAAGCACTACCCTGCAAAGGTTCTTTCAACTTAATCTTAAAATATCCAAACCATTTCTCTTCTTAGGTGATCTAAACCTACACCACCCATGGTGGAACCCCCCTGATTACCAATCCTTCTTCAGCATCTTCTAATCTCTGTCAATTCTTAGAAAGTCACAAGGCAAGGCTCCTGGTAGACTCACGAGTAATAGAGGAGCATGGAAGGACATTTCATAGACCAAACACTAAGAGTATATCTATCATAGATCTAGCCTTTGTTGCTTGCTTCCAGGAGTTTAAGTGGTTTAACTGGCATTATGGAGAAAGTACTGGCATAGATCATGAGGATATTCTGTTTGAAGCATCCCTTTTATGTCAAAAAAGTTCTGGTCCTTGCCTGCCTGTAAGATTTAATGCAGGAATGGCAAACTGGGGAATCTATACTAAAAATTTACAATCCCTTGAACCCACTTTTCTATCCCAGCTTAATTATGCGATTTCTGCCAGGGAGCCAGACCAAGTAGCCTGTCTTCTTCAAGATTTAATTCTTCAAGCATCACAGAATGCCATTCCGAAGTGTAAGTCATCTAGCCACTTCAAAGCCTGGTGGACTGATGAACTTACTTGTCTAAGAAAGGAATATCATTGTAAAAGGAGAAGAGCTACGAAGTCTTGGTGTACTACTGACATTGAGAAAGCTAGAGCTTCTAGAAATAATTATTTTAGGAAAATCAATTATATTAAAGTGGCTCACTGGGAGGAGTTCCTATCTGGAGCTAAGGATAAAAGTTTATTCACATCCTATAGTTACTCCAACCCTAGGCTGTTTCAACCTTCACTAATCCCTTCAACGAGTAATAAGGACTCTATAGGCAATAATAAAGTAGCATCAACCTTTGCAGATAAGTGTTCTGCCCGAGTTAGCACTTTGTTCTCATTAGAAGTCCCTATTACAAATGAGGATTCTTTTCCTAACTCTGTTGTTACAGATTTCATCACACCTACAACAAATAACAGTTCACTAGCTGTCGTAAATAGAGAAGTAACATGACTGCATAACTAATCTTACCCAAAACAGTATAGTGTCTTAATGCACTATTATGAAAATAATTAACCGAGATAATTATTTTCAACTGTATTACTAAGCTGCTTCCATGACCATCATGTTATCAGATTCTATAAGGATCCTCATTATTCTAGCAGCTTCTCTTGTTTGCCCTTATGGCCAACAACCTTCTTTATGGTGCTACACTTTACCTTATTTAGCAATGTATAGAAAGGTATAGAAGAATATAGAATGTACTAGTGGAATGTGGAACACCATTAAGAATGTATATGTGTCAAACAATAGTTTGTTTGGAACTGACCAATCCTTATGTTGAGAATTACTAGGTGTTTGGTTGATACATGTTTTGGAGTTACTTGTTTTTGATATGGACACAGACGTTTCGCTTGGAATATGGTGATAAGCAGTCTCAAACTTCTGACTGAAGATGTTCCATTCTTAGATACGAGTAATTTGTTTCATAGGGGCATGTTTGGAAGTAAGCAACAAATGGTCTTTTTTCTGAAAATAAATAATCTAGATAGAAACATGGAGAGAGGAAAATAAATACCATTTTTACATCTTACATTTTTTCTCAATTGACTCTCTGAGTCTAACATGGTAGCATTATTCTAAGAGATCTTTGAATTCCTCGAACTCATTTTTTCCCTTACAAAGGAAATAGCATTACGCTCCCTCAGAAAGGAGTCACTGACCTCTGCGTTCCATCTTTTCATTACCCGGAGACGCTCACAAACTCTCTGATTAAAAGGTGACAGGTCATCAACATAAGTTCATCAAAAATCGTTCTAACCAACAGCTCCGACTGGAGACCATGGCTATTCGTCATTAAAACCATGGCAGTAAGTGGCGGAGTGTGGAAGTATATCAATCCAGATCTTCGAACACAAATCGCAGAGCCAACTCGCCCAGTGGCGCCTTCACCAGCTGAAACTAGTTCAGTAGAGGGACACACGACTTTCGCAACTCTTTCTTCAGATGAAAGAGAAATCTTCAAATTACTCTATAACGAATACAAGGAAAGCCTTTCACTAGCAAGACAGGAGATGGAAACACTCAAAACGATCAGAAACCACCTTGTAACTTCAGTGAGCAAAGATATTATAGTGTACATCGAAACAAAAGATACGATCTACGACATGTTAGTAGCCTTAAAAAAACGACTGGCTCCGACAGATGAAGCTCGAAAACTGAAGGTTATTGATAAGTATCAAAGGCTTCGGCAGTTTGACAGAAATACTGATGTTGAGGAGTGGTGTAAGGAGTGGGAGACAACCTATGCAGATGCCGTAGCCCTTGGACTACCAGAAGTATCGGAAAATCGTTCACAAAACGACTTTGCCATCGCCTTGAACACCATCGACGAGGCCTATGCAACCGCCCAACAATTTTGGCTTAGACAACTATCCAAAGAATCATCGGGTAAAAGTGTTCCTTCGTTATATGATATGGTCGAAGACTTCAGAAACAATTATCGTCGAAACCAAGCACTTAAAGCGAGTGTTAGGATGGGAGCGTTTTCAGCATCTTCGGAAGAAAAGAGAAATGTAGGCGATAAAGATTCAGATCAAAAATCACTGAAGCCTTGCTTGTGTGGAGGTCAGCATAGGTATAAAAACTGTTTTTATGTCACACCATCAGAACGTCCACAGGGCTGGAAAGGGAGTGAGAATATCTTCAGAGAAATTAACACGAAGGTTGGGTCTCTGAGGAATAGGGCGGGAAAGCCGTTAAAGAGCTGGTTTCTTAAGACATTTAAGTATGATGGTTTCGGGAACCCACCCATTCAACCTGGAACAGATGTACCTAAGGAGCCGGCGAGGTCAAAGTCGCTCGGGGTTTTTACCACGTCTTCATCCTTTGAAACAACTTCTAGCGAGGACTACAAGCTGTATCACTCATGGACTTTGGATGGTGCGTCGGACACCCACGTCTGCAACGATCCGGCAATGAGTGACTGGGTAACGACAAGAAATGCGACTACAGACGATGTTATTTTCGCAGGAAAAACCTCATATCCCATCGAGGCATTTGGAACAGTGACGGTAGAAGTTCAGACAAATGAAGGACCCGCTGTAATTCAATTACAGAATGTTGCGCTGGCGCCTGGTTTTATGACAAACCTTGTGTCGTTGGACATACTGAACAGTAAGGGAGTGCATTGGAACTCGGAAAATCCTGGTGTACTTCACCGAGACCAAAAAGACTTTTGCCGGTTACACAGAGTGGGAAAACACTGGACATTGCAGAAAGACGTCCGTAATCATGGTGCCTTCTCCTCTACCTCAAGCCACGCTCCTCGAACTGCTAATATCACTGCCAAGGAAATCCACTCAATCCTTGGTCATGCTGGTACCGAGGTGATTGACCAAGTAAAAGGCAGTGACATAAATATTGATTACACAGTTCCTTGCCCAACGACTATTGAGTGCGAAACATGCTCATTAACAAAGGCAAAGAAGCAGATCTCAAGGCGAAAAGAGGTTGAGCGGGAATCAGACGGTAATCCTTTTTTTCGAATAGCCTGGGATATGATTGAGTTTGAGCGATCCTATAACGGGGATAATTATGGCAGTCATATTCGATGTCGCGAGTACAAATTTGAGTTTTCAGGTACACGTCCGACGAAGCCTGGGGCTCTGAAATTCTTCAAAAAGATTATTAAATTCATAGAAGAAAATCTCGGATACAAGATCCGCTTTTCCAGACTGGATGGTGAAACGACGTTCGGTCGGGATTTTCGTGACTTCATGGCAGAACGTGGAATATCGGAAGAACGTACAGCTCCTTACACTCCTGAGCAAAATGGAGGATTAGAGCGATCTGGGGGAGTAATAGTTATAAAGGCTCGGTCATTTATTATTGGGGCAAAGTTACCGACAAATCTTTGGAACGAAGCCTTTAATACGGCAACATACATCAAAAACCGTACTCCGCATCGAAATCTGGGATGGAAAACTCCCTATGAAATCATTTATAAAAATCAACCTACTTACGCGCACATGCACCCATACGGCTGCAGAGCCTATGTCTTGGAAAATAAAATACCTAACAAGCTGAAGATGCTTCCGCGTGCTCACATTGGGTATCTGGTTGGTTATGATTCCAGAAATATTTATCGAATATGGATACCGAGCAAGAAAAGGGTAATCCGAACTCGGGATGTGACGTTTGATCATGCATCATTTTGGACACCAGACGATCTGGACATCGGAGACATGCTTAAAGAGTCAGCAAATGATGTTATAAGATTGCTCGAGTTACCACAAGTTGATGCTCAAGAATTGGTAGATGAGGAGGATATTTCGGAGTGTATTGGGATGGAAGAAAGATTGACGGATGGAATTGTCGGAGGTTCGAGGGAACTAGGGGAGAATAACGAGGTGTCGAGTTGCATATTTGGTGTCGGGCATAATAACGAAGTTGAAATAAATGCACGTGATAATATTATTGCGTACCTCCCTTCGCCTAGGGATACCCCCGAGCCACCGCCGGCTGGGATAAGCGACAACTTGAATACTAGCGCCAACGATACCAACAGTTATCAAAGTGCATTAGTTGAGGGACAAAATAACATACCACTACCCGGCTCTACCACTGGAAGCCGTGTTTTCCAAGGAATAGATCCACGAAACATTTTGGAAGGAAAACGTTCAAGAAGAAATGCCCACTCAGCTCAAAAACTTTCGCGGTGTTCAGGTTATCATTACGCATTTTCACTAGCTATCCGAGTCCCAGAAAAGGTTCGTATCCATCGAAATACTCTTCCTCAAGCACCTAGGACGTTCCGTCAAATTAATAAACATATACACTCAGCACAGTTCAAACAAGCCTGCGATAAAGAAATGAGCACTCTTTTTGAAAAGAAGATGTTTGATTACGTTGACGAGAAAGATGTCCCTGAAAACGAAATCACTCTACCTCTTATGTGGGTATTAAGCTACAAGTTCGATGAGGACGGCTTCTTAACTAGGCATAAAGCTCGGCTTGTAGCACGAGGCGATCTTGAATTCAATCAAGATGACACTTACGCTTCTACCCTTGCGGCACAAACTTTCAGAGCAATGGCATCGATTGCAGCAGCCTTCGACTTAGAGATAAAACAGTATGATGCTGTTAATGCCTTTGCAAACGCAAAATTGCCTCATCCAGTGTATTGTAAGTGTCCAGAGGGCTACGAAAAAGAAGGAAAAGTAATGAAAGCAACCCACGCGATCTATGGCCTACAAAAATCACCACTGTTGTGGTACAATGAGATTACTCTTGGCTTGAAGAAACTAGGCCTTTCACCTGTGCCCGAAACTAGTTGTCTCTTTAAAAACGACTGGCTACTGGTAATGATATATGTCGATGATCTTTTACTAATGTATCATTCTCGATACGAAAAAAAGTTTCTTAAGCTACAGGCCCAACTATTAGCACTCTATGAATTTCGCGTCATAGGGGATGCCAGTCATTTCATAGGCATCAGAATCTTATGTAACAGAATAAATCGTAAGTTGTGGCTAATCCAGGATAGCTACATCGAAAAACTTTCAGAAAAGTTTAGCATCAAAACGGATAAGATACCCAAGACACCTCTACCTCTAGGAGTTGATTGGTCAACTTGGAACGAAAATGCGACCCCGAATGAAATATCTGCTTATCAGCAAAGAGTTGGGAGTATTGGATTTGCTTCTTTTGCTACACGACCAGATATTTCCAAAGCTGTTTCCGACCTCTCGGGGGTGCTTCATAACCCATCTCCAGAACAATCAAAAGCTGCTGAACATTGTCTTCAATATCTTGTAGGTACTAAGCACCTAGCTCTAGAATTCGACGGCCTATCTCAAGGACAACATATCTTCGGAGCATATAGCGACTCTGCCTTCGCAAATGATATCAATAATAGGTATAGTTCTCACGGGTTTTGCTTCTCACTCTACGGAGGGCCTATTCACTGGAAAGCTATCAAGGGTAAGACAGTGACCACATCTTCTACAGAAGCTGAACTTCTTGCGATTATATTTACTGCTAAAGAATTCATTCGATGGGTACGCCTCTTTTCCCATCTCAATTTCAATCTCCAAGAAAAACCAACGATATGCTGCGATAATCTTCAGACAATCCGTATACTCACGAAGGAAGCTCCAAAATTGGGTACAGCATTAAAACATGTCGATATCCACCAAAATTGGCTTCGACAAGAGGTGCAATTAGGGCACATACAAGTCGACTATATTAATACAGCCGATATGGTTGCGGATGGATTTACCAAAATTCTCCCAGCGTTGAAACATGCAAACTTCATACAACAACTTAATCTCTACGACATCAGGACGATGATACAGAGCCATTATTTCATTTTTAGTATTTCTTATTAATTAGATTCGCTCTTATATGCCAGGAATACCCTCAATTGTTGCTGATTTCAGCTATCCCTGGGGGGGGGTGTCAAACAATAGTTTGTTTGGAACCGACCAATCCTTATGTTGAGAATTACTAGGTGTTTGGTTGATACATGTTTTGGAGTTACTTGTTTTTGATATGGACACAGACGTTTCGCTTGGAATATGGTGATAAGCAGTCTCAAACTTCTGACTGAAAATGTTCCATTCTTAGATACGAGTAATTTGTTTCATAGGGGCATGTTTGGAAGTAAGCAACAAATGGTCTTTTTTCTGAAAATAAATAATCTAGATAGAAACATGGAGAGAGGAAAATAAATAACATTTTTACATCTTACATTTTTTCTTAATTGACTCTGAGTCTAACAATATAAGTAGGCAGAGTTTTCCCACTGTAAAAAAGTAAGCATTTTGTCAAAATATACTACTTGGTCTATTTGGGAACCATAAACACCCTCCCTCGTCGTCAGCGTCAGTCTGTGTAATCATCGCCATTAACAGAACCTTCTAACCTTTAACGGTACGTCCTTCAGACTTGTTCATAACCAATTATTTCAATTCTAGCAAGCTCCCAGTGGGAGTAGCCAGAACTTTCTCTCAATGAACTTCTTCAGGCAGTACCTGATAAGAAAATGGCTCCTGGGAATGAAAGAATAGATTGGACCATGATCAAAAAAACTATCAACTGTCTTCCCCAATTTTTTCTTAAAGCTTATTCATTTCTATTTCAATGTGGCAAACATCCATCAGCATGGAAAGAAGCCATTGGTATAATTATTCCTAAAAGGGGTAAGCCTGATTATTCCATGCCTAAGGCTTACAGGCCGATTTCACTCATTTCATGTCTATCGAAACTATTAGAAAGAATCTTTGCTCTTAGAATTTCTTATCTAGCAAATGTCTCACCTAGCCTTCTCCATCCTAGTCATATGGGAGGGAGAAAACAGAGGTCGGCAATAGATGCAGTGCTCTTACTCCAGCAATTTGCTGACAAAAATGTTGCAGAAAACAAAGTTGTATCCTGTGTATTTCTAGACATTATGGAAGCTTTTGACAGACTTCGACCTAGAAAGCTGCTCCAAATCCTGCATAGGAAAAAGCTCCCAGCCATGTTTATTTCTTGGGTTTCATCATTTTTAACAGGAAGAAGAATATCTCTCTTATTCAATGGCCAGCTGAGTCATTCTTTTTCTGTTACTCGGGCCCCTCAAGGAAGTCCTATTTCTCCTGTATTATTTTTACTTTCAATAAGTGAATTATTCTCATTATACCCTAAGCCTATATTTCTAGAAATCTCTTATGTGGATGATATTTGTGTTTCTGTGGCATCTAAATCTGTTAAAAAATATAAATGCCCTCAAAGAAAACCTGCAAGCACTCTTTTCAAAGGCAGATTTTTTATCTATTGTTTTTGAAAAGTTCAAGTCTGAACTTTTACACTTCAGCAAGAAGAAGATACCCTACACAGATTCCTTACAGCTAGACAATTTTTCTCTAAAACCTAGCACTTCAGTCAAGTGGCTAGGTATCTGGCTTCAACATAGACTTACATTTCAAATTCATGTAGAGAAAAGGATGCATCTAGCCCAAGGGGCAATGCAGAGACTCATCCAAATTTCATCAAAAACAAAGGGCCTTGGCTTTAATGCATTAAGACAGTTATATCTCACTTGTATCATCCCTGTGTTAGACTATGACTCAGTGCTATGGTATAACAAATATGGTACAGAAAAGCTATCTAAGATGTGTGACAAGCTACAAAAACATGCTCGTCGTATTATGACACGTGCCTATAGAAGTAGTCCTATCAAAACTTTGGAGGTTGAAGCTGCACTGCTTCCTACAAGGGTCAGGCACTTCAAACAGTCATCTTTCTATGCACTTAGAATACTTAAACTTCAAGTAAATCATCCCATTTATCAAACCCTATCTTGCAAGTGGCAAGATGAGCTTGACTTTCCTTCTGAAACTGTTGATCTTAGCATGTTTGTATTCTTAGATGAGAAGCCTAGTGGGCAGCGACTGAGAATAGCATTATTACTAAAGCCATTAACTAAACATGTAAAATTAGAGATAGTCAATGCCAAGTGGTCTCTACCATGGAGGGAAGACAATCCATCAATTTCAATTTCTAAATCAGACAAGTCAAGGGCAAAGGAAGAACATCCGGAGTTTCTGGAGTCAATTCCTCCCTCACATTTTATTGCTTATACAGATGGCTTCCTGGTAAAGGATAAGGGCTGTGGCATTGTTATAACAGTATATTTTCCTTATACAAGAGAGCTCAAGTCACTATGTTACAATCTTGGAGACAGGATTGGCATAGCTGATGCAGAGAGTTATGCCATATTCAAAGCTTTATTATTTATTAATCAAACCCAAAAAAATGCATTATGTTATATATTCTCTGATAGTCAAGCTGCTATCTTAAGGATCTCTGAATCTAACAATTTTTCTTCCTTTAAGGTTGGATCCCTAAGTAGTAAAATGGATGTCAAGATCCATTGGTGTCCAGGTTATCAAGGGATTGAGGGCAATGAACTTGCTGATAATCTGGCAAGAAAAATTCTGAATCAACCTGCTAAGGAAAAGCACCAATATACCTCTTATTCCTTCTAAGTGGTAGGTATAAGAAAAAAAATTTTACAGGCTTGGGACTCTGATTGGACTAAGCAAGTACTTAGGGAAGAAGGGGACAAGAAAGCCATTGGTCTTGGAAAGTATTATAGAACTTCTGCAAGGAATTCTATACCAAGCTTCAATACTAGGGCAATTAATCTTTCAAAATTTAGCAGACAGACCCAGACCCCCTTTTTTCAGCCTAGAACAGGAATTGGTAACTCCCTGGCTCACCTCTATCTAATAGGAAAAGTAGATAGTAACATTTGCAACTTCTGTAAGAGGGAGAAGCAGACAATGGAGCATCTGCTCCTGCAGTGTCCACAATTCTTATCAGAGAGTGATAAGGAATTTGAAGGTCTGGAGGCCAGAAACCTTCAAATTATTTTCAAAACCAAAGTTGGCAGAGAAAAACTGTTAAGATACTTAGAGAATTCTAAATGCATACAACTATTTAAAATTGTAGGTCAAGAAGCTACAATCATATAACAGATTAATTTTGAAACCAAAGGACAACGAATGGCAACCCATATTTAAGGAAAAATAAAATGGGCGTAAAAATCACAACTTATGGGATTCAACTTGAATTTATGGTTTATATGGAATTAGTAGTAATGTTGGATTGTTAACCCTAAGATATGAACTTATAGACTGGTGCCAAGGGGAGTTAGGAAGAACTTTTTTTTCGTTTGTATTTAAATCTCTTGTCATAGCTAGATGGCTGAATACAATATGATTTAAAAAATTTAAAGGATCACATTATAAGATACTCTGATCACATAAGCATACGCTAAATATTACGCTAAGCCACACTTAGACAAGAGTGTGACCCACAATATATATACACATCTCACAGTCACTTCCGCAGTCTATTCCCATCAGTCATTTCTGTGTTCCAACTTCACAAATAGATGAGAATCCTCGCCATGCCAACATGTCCATGTGATCAACCTCGGGGATATTTGTCTTGGCGGTCCCAGCCTCGTAGGTATCAATACTTCAGCCTCGCGAAGAAGCGGCTTTAGATGTTCTGGCGCAGCTAGTATTAGCCTCACGGGTTCATCCTGTAACATTTTCTCCTGGTCACCATCATTGGTCAGATCCTTCCCATCTGCTTTCTCGGGATTTAGTAAGAGAATCGATGAATTTTTCGCTACAACGGCCGCTAGTACAGCTCTGCCGTTTTTGGTTCTTCCGGACGCAATCCAAGTCTTTTCATCCGCATGGGGGTCTTTTCTTCTAGAACTCTTTTGTGCCGGGTCTGCGCAACCGTGTACTGGGTGGCTCAGCCTGGATTAAAGCTACCTGACGTGCCAGCTTCCGTAGAGATCCATCGTTTACAACGAGGCCGAATCCTTCCTATCTCGCGACTACATCTACGGTGTCTCAGCCCTTAGGATTATTGGTAGCGAACGCCAATTCTGTACGTGGCAATTAGATTACATATGTTGACGCGCAAAATTAACGTTAGCAAGTAACAATCTTTAGGACTGGGATACTGTTCATATATATTACAGTCATTTTTTATCCACTTGATGTAGTGATTGTTACATGATTATGTATATAATATCGCATAAGGTTCGATTTCTGAAGACGCTTGTACAAATGATATACAATAGAACCCCTCTTAGCTACTAGTGGGTCCCGGTATAATTACTGAAGAGATTCATAGAAATTTTACCGTTTATATTTGCAGTACTTACCCCTGCACGCAAAATGACCTGTAAGGGTAAGTGTTGCAAATATAATAGTCCAAGTTACAATAAATCTTTTCAACATTTATACCGGGACCCACTATTAGCTAAGAGGGGTTCTACTGTACTAAGCTGCTAGGGTAAGAAGGACACAGTGGAGCCAGACCTCACTTCAGGGGTTAACACCTACTAGTGGGTGTACTAGACAGGGAGCTGATACTGCTGCCTGATAATTCATAGTGTCTATGACTTCCAAACGATAACCTCCGCAGAGCCCATCTCAATATCGACTTTGCGAAAACCATCATTATTACATTTTTATTAATTTTGATCTTGAAAGCTCCATACTTATTTCGCCTATCATACACAGATTTTTTGTCGGTAAAATTAGAGATATGTTAACATGCAGGCTGACGATTCAGTTGGCTGAGTTGTCTTTAAAATAGATGGACCAATCTCAAATACCCCCTTCCACGCCTTCATCCAAACGTTTAAGCAGAGATCAGTGCACAAAGGTGAATATTTAGGTAAGAGAATGATACAGAAACATTAAATAGCATAGATTACATCGCTTCACGACGCTGGCATAAATCAATCAAAAATTGCAGCCCAACTCAACATTTCGCGAAAGCAAGTTGGTTACTCTCTTCGCCGCGGATCAGTGACGCCCAAGATAGCTCGTGGTTGAAGTCCATCGCTTTCATTCGAAGATGTCGATAAGAATGAGGAATTTATCAAAGAATCTCCTGAAAACCGATAAATGACCTACTTTGAACTTGCAAATGGACCATCCAAGCACTTGGGCGTGAGTGAGAGAGTGATAAAGAGTGAACTTGAGAAAAAGGGTTTTAAGCGCTACACAGCGTTGAATAAGCCTACTACATCTCCTGAGATTAGAAGGAAGCGAAGAGAATGGGCAGAAGCCCGCATCGATTAGACCCTTGAGCAGTGGATGTCCATCCTTTGGTCAGATGAAACTTGGGCTACAGATGGCCATCATTCGAGACGCTGGGTTACCAGAAAGGTTAGTATCTTACTGTGCAGCTTGGATAACTCACCAAAACTAAAAACTTCATCAAGCCAGGAGAGGAACATGACATTAATTGTATTGTTGAGACAATCAAGAAGAAGAGTGGTTGGATGTTTTGGGCGTACTTTGCGGGGTCTGAAAAAGGTCCCTCTCAGTTTTGGGAGAAGGATTGGGGGAATATCACTTCCTCAAGCTATTCTGAGAGGATAGCACCTCTTTTAGACGGTATGACTAGATTTAGACCCGGGCTTTCTGTCATGCAGGACAACGCTCCTCCCCATGTTGCCGTGAGGACGATGGAAGAGTTCGAGGAGAGGTCAATCACTCCTATTGATTGGCCCCCTTATTCGCCCAACCTCAACCCCATAGAACACGTCTGGAAAATCATGAAACATAAGATCGAATACAAGTATCCGGATTTGAATAGGGGCAAGCGACGGTCATCAGATCAAATTCGTGCGATCGTGGAGGCGTGGGATTCTGTGTGTACACAAGAACTCACAGATCTCATCGAAAGCATGCATGACAGATATCAGGCCGTAATCGATGCCGACGGAGGTACAACTAAGTATTAGTCTCTAGATTCTTTCTGCCATATTTGTAGATTTTGTAGTTAGATAATCAAAATGTTCAAAAGAGGCTCAGTTCTAGGAGCTCACTTAAATGTGCAAAATCAACCGAATGGTAAAATCACCATACAAAATATCCTTGCCATTTCATTAAAGCGGGGCACTTATTTCTTAACTAGGACTAACGGACCTACTAAACACCCCTGTTATGGACCCACTGTGCCAAACCTACCCATGAAGCACAGTACAGTAGAGCCCCTCTTAGCTAATAGTGGGTCCCGGTATAAATGTTGAAAAGATTCATTGTAACTTGGACTTTTATATTTGCAACACTTACCCTTACAGGTTATTTTACGTGCAGGGGTAAGTACTGCAAATATAAACGGCAAAATTTCTATGAATCTCTTCAGTAATTATACCGGGACCCACTATTAGCTATGGGAGGTTCTACTGTAGTTTGTTTGTTTGTTTGTTCTATTTTACGTCTGTTTGGTATCCGTATTTTAAAAACACGTGCCTACCCATCCCGACCGGGACATAGGACGCTAAGGACGGAGCCTTAGAGTTACGGACCTTTCTAAAGGTCTAAATTACAATGCTGCGCTGCGTTGTATGAAACTGCGCACAGGAAAGACTATACACAAGGTAAAATTATTTTCGAGACCTCCTCGAGCTCCAAGTCGATGATCAGTCGATCCTACTCGCCCGCTCTTATATCCTGCCAAGAGCCCCCGATCATGTAATAAAAACAAAACCAAAAACAAAAGTAACAGTAAAAATGGAAAGAACATGAAGTTGCCTCACCGAGGGCATATCTCCTCGAAGAATCGAGACTGGCCCAGCCACTTGCACAGGGTTAACGCCCCTTCTGGCGTGCCAAGTAAGTATGGGACAAGCGTACTGATAGGTCCTGGGGGACGGCCGTCTCTCCGCCGGAGGATACGGCAAAAGAGGAAGTGTGTGGGCGACTTAGCTGATCCACATAAGCAGTTTAGCGTGGCGTCTTCATGATTAAACCGGGTATGGTAGGCTGCGAAGTCTCCATGACCCGTTCTGGCTGCAAGTACCCGACCCAGATCTTTGCGGCAGAGAAGAAGTTCCCTGGGGAAGATGGGGGCGTTTGCGATCTCGAGTTGCGTGTATGCGGGCGGTCGTGAGGTCTGCCACCACTTATCTCTAGCGATTTTGTTCTGTTCCGTGTGCCATCTCCTAAGTGAGGAAAAGGAGAATTCGGGAGGATGTGGAGAGGGCATTGCCGCTCCTTTCTTGGCCTCGAGATCCGCAAGTTCGTTGCCTTTGATACCAACGTGGCCAGGAACCCAACGGATATGTATCTGTCCCTCCGAAATGTGAGGGAGTCGTGGACGAGATTTCCAAAGTTCTGCTGCTTCAAGAGCTTGAAAGAAAATTTGTTGAGAGGAAGTGGTCAGAGTTCTTCTCAGGATTTTACTTGCAACCTCTTCGTTGTCGATAAAAATCCACAGGTCTTTTGAGAAGCGGGCTGTAGGTAGGGCAGCGGCTGCACGGATTCCCTGGAGGACTGCGAAGGCTTCCGCGTCAAAGGGTTCTTTGTGCTTTCCGAGGGGGTAAGCTCCTGCGCACACTTGGACGCCAATTTGAAAAGCTACAAAGCCACTACCGGCATTCCCGTTTGGGAGCTTTGAGCCATCTGAGTAAAGTTGAATATCACTCCTTGGAATGGTGCTTAGAAAATCGTGGAACATATCTGCCCTTTGTTCCCTCGATCCCGTAGAGCCCCTTATACGAGCCAGAGCATCTTGTCTTGATTCGGTAGTCTCCCAAGCAGGGTAGACAAGAGGATTGTGGTTTTCTGAGTGCGGGATGTTACGATATGTGCGGGCGTATCGAGATAGTGGAGGACCTGTAAGTGCTTCTACCTCTCATCTGTGTAATGGATGTCGAGGGTCAAGTCCCCGGGTGCGTACGGGGGCTCTTCTGGATATGCTATCGAGGGCGGTTTCTGCTGAATGAAGTCCTGCCTCCCTAAGAAGAGCGGCAGTGGGAGTAGTGCGATACACAGGAAGAATGGCCCGTGCGGTAGCTGTGTGAACCTTTTCCAACATCTTGAGGTGTGCAGTCATCCTGTTAGAAACTACTTTCCCTCGGTTGTTTCTAGTTTCACCTGGCCACCAAGTCTCGGCGCCAAAGTATGCAATGGGGAGAGCACATGCAATTGCAGCTCGTCTAGATAAATTGGGGGAAGCTCCCCTTACCGTGTTGCCTAGGCAGCGCAGGGCGTGGGCAACTTTGAGAGCTTTGGAGGATTGGATTTGCACATGGTATTTGAAGCTAAGTCGTTTGTCGAAATGTACACCAAGCCATGTCAGATACGACTTGCGAGGATCTTCAAAGATGGTGAAGCTGCTTGTTTCCACGGGTGGCCGAGAGTTCTTATCTCTATGCTTGCGGGAAAAGTGCAGTAGTCCAGATTTTGCTGGATCGAATATGATGCCTTCGTTTGCACCCCATGCCAGTGCCTGATCAATAGCTAACCCCATATTGTTAGAGTTGTCTTCTAGGGTCGCTGAGGTTTTCAGGACTGCAACATCATCTGCGTATCCAAAAGCTTTCCCGAGGGCGGAGAGTCTGAAAAGAGGAGCAATAAAGAGCATGAAAAGGATAGGCGATATTGGGGAGCCCTGAGGAAGCCCACAGCTGATCTCGATGGGGTCGCCGGTTTCGCCGTCTAGTCTTATGCAAACCTCTCGATTTGTTGCAAATGAAGAGATCCGGTTACAGAGGTGTGCTGACCAACCTTGCTCTCAGTCGTTTGATAAGCCTTCCTGGAAGTACCGTATCAAATGCTCCTTTGATGTCAAGCGTAGCTAATGTGGCGGTTAGGCCTTTGGCTAGCGCAGTTTCCACATCATGGGTGAGACATGTTGTTAGATCTACGCTCGAGCGTTTGGGTAGTGCCCCAAACTGTTGAGTAGCGAGCACCTTATACGTAATAGCTATCCATGACATGCGCTTTGTGATGAGTCGTTCTAAGCCTTTACCAAGTACTGAGAGTAGTGCAATTGGTCTGTATGATCTGGGGGATGACATATCTGCTTTGTTTGGCTTCCCAATCATAGCTACGATCGCAGTGCGAAAACATTTTGGGTGATGGCCTGAGTCTATGCACGACTGGTAAAGGTCCTGTACCAGCCCTGAAATGTGTGGCCATGCGAGACAGAGAACACCAGTAGGGATCTCATCTTTGCCGGGTGTCGTATTACCAGCTCCTAATATGGAATTAGAGACCTCATCTATGGTCAATTGGGGAAATGGCAGGGAGGTCCTTGCTGTGGTCGAGGTCAGCAGTGGTATGTCCTCAACGTCGGACTGATTTCTCAGAAGATTCCTCGCTAGTACGTTCCTTTTGTCGTCAATAGATTCGGCTAAAGGGGCTTCCGGAGAGAGCGGATCTTTTAGAGGAGGCGTTCGAAAGGTTCCCTTTGATTTGTGCCACTTTGCTATACTGAATACATCTTTTCCATTAGCAGCTTCATCAGTTCTCTTCTGAAAGAAAGAGATCTTTGCCCGCCTGGTAACTATGCGAAATTCCTTCCTGTCAGCTTGGTTAGCAGATCCGTCTCGGACCTTGTCACGATACTTTTTCCTTGCTTCCTTGCAGTTTTGATCCCACCAAGGCTGTCCTCTAGAGTGTGGCAGTGCCCGCTTCGCGGATCCTGCAAATGAGCTGTGCAAAATTTTAATGATCTGATCCGCTCTCCTATCAATTTCAGATGCAGATTTTTGAGATAGCGGTAGAATTCCTTCTAATTGGGCACGTAAGAGCGATAGGAATATGTCCTTGTCAATAGTGGCAAAGCGGAGTCCGGTTATAGGAGCTGCTTCGCGAGCACCACAGTATATATTAGCGAGCAGGGGGAGATGATCCGAAGTCACATCCAAGTCTTCCTGAACTGTTGCGATGGTGCCCCTAGCCACCAGCTGGCTTGAGCCGAAACATAGGTCTAGGACATTCCCGCAATTGTGTGTAGGCTTGTCAATCTCTGAGATCAATGAAAGATCTCTTAATTCGAGCCAGCGAATAAAAGCTTCAGATTGCGAAGAGGGCGAGCCACGGTAGGATGGGTGCCACATCGGGTTATGCAGGTTTAGATCTCCTGCTAGAATAGTTTGAGAGGGGAGAGAGAAGTCCGCTAAGGAGATGAGGCGAGATACTCCTGCCCCTGGGTTGGTAGAGCCCGGGGGTGCATTATATGCATTGATGATCAGCATGCAGGGGTTATTAGGAGCTATGACGGAGAGGAGAAGGATGTCGCCTATTCCTTGCTCCGTTATGCAACGCGGACGCTCTTGATAATGATTGATGTTACTGTGCTTGTTTGCTTAGGTAATCACTCTTGGGCGTACAGTCCAGTCATTGACAGGAGAGTAACATTCGAATGAGGGGTGTCTGCACGTAATTCTTCGTGCGGTATCGAAGGAAACATAGGGTTCCTGGATCAGTAGGAGATCTATTCGAGAGTCGAAAGCGTTTTGGAGGGCTATCTGTTGGGCGTTTGATGATCGGCCAACGTTAACTGAGAGTATTTTTATTACTGATGTTTTCCTACTCATTCATTGCGTCGGGGCTGCGCTGAAGGCTCCCCTGAGCCAGGACTTCAAATCTGCCTGAGGATATCTCTGGAGGCCCAGAAGGTCTTTTGTCAGTGGCCAGCGTAGCTGGGGGCGTAGCAGCGACGGAATTGCTGGTTTCTGCGGCCTGTGAATTCACTACTCCACAGTGGGCAGCTTTGAGACGTAACCTTGCAGCGGCTGCAGCTTGTCGGATAGCGCTAGTCTGTTGTTTGTTTGGGAATGTATTGTCTTTCTTTGGGCAGAGAAGACATTCCAATGAGTCAGCTGGATGGGGCCCGTGGCAGTTGACACACTTTGGTGGGCAAACATGGGCGACTGCGGGATTACAGGAGATATGGTTAGCTTCTAAATGTAAAGACGAAGAACAAATTCTGCAACGAGGCACTCGCGCGCACGAGCGTTCATTGTGCCAGCCATAGCTTCGTCCACACTGAGGGATTTTGGTTCTTTGTGGCAGGAGTTTTGTTGTCGCGCGCACTCCAAAGATTGGGAGAGATCTTGCCAGGTTTGAGCCCTGAGGGTAAAGAACTATCCAGCTTTTGCATGGGCTGAACTCCGAGGCCAATGTACCCCGAGATTCGAGGACTTTTAACGGGGCAACGTGGGTGAGATTGACCAGGGCTTGCGAAACAGTGTCTGCATCTATTTCGATTGCTTCCACAGCGCCTTGTTTATTGTATCCGATGTAGTTACGAGGGACGCCAGAGATCCTGTATGCAGCGTGATTTTCCGGTTTCTCGACTGTGCATTGTCCGCGGGATGACAGAAACCCCTGTATCACTGTTATTTTTGTGACCAGTATCTCTTGGGCTTCAACAGAGGCGGGGCATATTGCAAATCCTGTCTTCGTGAGCTGAACTTCGCGTACGAGCTTTTGATTCAAGAAATTATTTAACTGTTCCATTACCGCGTAAGGAGAGATATTTAAAGCGGGGTGGCCAGCAGCGACACGAACTAGGAGTCTGTTATCTTCGTGAGGCTTTGCGATTTTACCTTTGTTCGTGGCTTGTGCTGGCTTTATGGGTGGGCTGACATTTTTTGGGCGGCTGGCTTTAGGAGCTGCAGCTAGGGATGGGGTTGCCACAACTGCGGCAAAGAGCTTTTTCGTAGAGGGTTTGGTGGTGGAGGCTTGCATAAAATTGGTTTCTGGAACTTGCTGCGATATTGGTATTGATTGAGTCTCCGTGTACGGCTTCGGAGGTCGAGGTGAGCCTCTGACATGGCACTCGAAGTGCCGCCGTGCTACAGAGTTAAGATCCGCAACAAAGTCACGGAATCTTTTTTTAAGGTGTTGTGGTAGAGCGGTATCTTCACTAATCGCCTCATCAAGGACGGCTGCAATATTTTGAAACATGAGGGTGGCCTCACGGTTCCTGGCGTCTGCGGCGGAGGTGGTTGACAGTAAAGTTTCTGTCAGCGACCTCTCTCCACCCTTCTGGGTAGAGGAATGTAGGGGTGGAGGGGGGAGTGAAGGGGGAGGAGGTGGAAGGTTTGTCATAACGGCGCGATCGAGTTCTTTGATAAGTTGTGACTAGAGTGATGGTGTGACGAAGACAATGTCTCAGCCCTGAGGTTCTACTGTAGTAGTAGTAGTAGTAGTAGTAAGCATTTAACGCCAAGTAGGCTCACAGGATAAACCCGGCCTCTGAGCCCTCGGGAGGGCGCTTGGCGCGCCTGCGTAGCCTAAGGCTACCAGGCGTCTCCGTCGTCCTATGGACGCCTATTATATCTACATCAGCAGCTCGGAATTTTACCCAGAGTCTGCTGTGGTTCTACTGTAGTGTTGATTGATTGACTTTATTTTACGTCTATCGAGTCACGTGCGTAGCACGAGCTCTAACTATTCCCTGACGGGACAAAGGACGCCAGGACGTGAGTCCTGGGCTTCAATAAAGTCTAAAATTATACATATCAGAGAAAGCGCATTCACATAGCTGCTCCTCGTAAGTAAGGATTGACTCCCGTGTAGGGGTTGAAACAGCTTCCTCGCGCCCCCCCCCCCGGCGCGCCGGACCCAACTCACAACTGCGTCAATCCCCATATGGCTTTTTTTTTTTTTTTCCAACAACCAAGACTTGAAAGAGATGAAATACAAAGATGAAAATAAATGACTGAAAATGAGACTGTGCAGTTAGTTTAGTCGGCCGAAGAAGGAGCATCTCGGGTGCAGACATCTGAGTAGAAACGGGTCTGCTTCAGCCAACTGTCTAGCTTAATGCCACCGTGGTGAGTGCAAAGTAGGTACGGCAGTAATTTAGATGGGGGACCCGGAAGGCGCCTGGCTCGCCTCTTGGCTATGTTGCAGAAAAAGAAATGCAGCGGTGCTTTGCGGTGACCACATCGGCAGTAAAGATGTGCATCATGATGCGAGAAACGTTCATGATAATCGGCGAAGTCTCCGTGCCCGGATCTTATGGCTAGTATGCGTCCCAGTGTATGTTGAGGAAGATATAATTCCTTGGGGAAAATGGGCGCTGTAAAGATCTCTAATTGGTTATAGGTATCTAGCTGAGGGAGGAGACATTTCCAAAGTTTTTCTAATGCCTGTGGAACGGACGACTTTGCCCACTGCTTCAGGCCGGCATTAGAGTATTGTGGATCTGATTCGAGAGGGAGATGGCACGCTTTACTAGCTTCCTTATCCGCAGCCTCATTGCCAGGGATGGACGAGTGTCCCGGGACCCAGCGAACTTTGACTACCCCTGGTCTAGTATGAGGAAGCCGTGATCGGCATTGCCATTCGGGCTCTATCTTGAGAAACTCTTCAAAGACAGACTAAGATGTACCAGAAAAAGGGGCGAGTATGCGAGTGGCAACTCTCAGATTACCTAGGAATATCCAGAGGTTTGTCGCAAATTTTGTAGCTGGCAAGTCCAGTGCAAGCTTTGCCCCGGCTAAGGCTGCCATTGCTTCTGCATCAAAAACCTCGACCCCTTTGCCAAGGAGGATGCTTTTTTGGAGAATTTGTATGCCTCCTTGATAAGCCACGCAGCCGGCGCCAGCGAATCCATCAGATTGTTTCGAGCCGTCAGTATATGACATTATATCCCCAGAGGGGATAGAGCTAATAAATGAGTTAAAAACTTGTTTAGCTATTTCCTTCGAGGCATCGCAAGGGCCCCCTACCCTTGCATAAGCCTCCACGCGGCCTTCTCGCGGTGCCCAAGGCGGAAGGGCGATTAGGTTTATTTGCTTGGCCTGAGGAAGGGCTAGTACGCGGCGGGCGAAGCGTGAAGTGGGACGGTTAAGAGAGATAATTTTGGCTGCGCGGCAGAGTAAGAGGTGGCGAGGGTCGAGGTGACGTAGGCGGACGGTGGCAGCTGTAGTCCGTCCATTAACCGCGATTTCTGACGGAGGAAGCCCTGACTCCCGGTGGAGTGCAGCTGTGGGAGTAGTGCGGTAAACAGGGAGAATTGCACGAGCTGATGTGAGGATAACTTTGTCCAATAGTTGAAGTAGGGAATCTACACGGTTAGAAATACGTCCTTGGGTTCCTTGGCGAGATCTGCCTGGCCACCAAGCTTCAGATCCATAATATGCTACTGGCAGGACACAAGCGACAGCGGCGTGGCGAAGCAAGTGAGCTGGGACACCACGGACTGTATTACCCAAGCGAGGAGAGGGCATTACTAATTTTGAGGGCCTTCGCTGCTAACGAGCGAACATGCTACTTAAAAGAAAGTTTTTTATCGAATAAAATCCCAAGCCAACGTGTGTATGGATGACTCGTGTTTTCGGCTATCGTAAGTGGGCCGGCCCTGACCCTGGGTGTAAGTCTTGGATCCTGATCTACTCTGCGGCGAGTGAAGTGGAGTAGTTCATATTTCCCAGAATCGAAAGTTATACCTTCCGCCTGGCCCCAGTCGATTGCCTCTTGCAGTTCTCGGGAAAGTAGCGCTGCATTTTCCTGAAGTGTGGATGAAGTTCGAAGGAGAGCAACGTCATTAGCATAACCAAATTTGTTTTTGGCTGAACCTAGGAAAAAATAGGAGAGAGGTAAAGCATAAATAGAATAGGGGATACTGGGGATCCCTGAGGTAACCCACAGTGGACCTTAGTTTCGGGACCAACCGAACCATCTAGTCGAATCTTCACTACCCGGTTAGTAACAAATGAAGTTACCCAAAGAACAACGTTTTTAGGCCAGCCTTGTTCTCTGAGACGGCGCACCAAACGTCCTGGGAGGATGCCGTCGAAAGCACCCTTGACATCCAGAGTTAGTACCGAGGTGGTGAGTTTTCTGCTTAACGCAGTCTCCACATCATGAACCAGACAGGTTGTGAGGTCAGTCGCTGAGCCTAGAGGTGTAGCTCCGAACTGTTGACTCGCCAACAATTTCCCATTGATCGCAACCCAAGACAGACGCCGGGCGACAAGGCGTTCGAGGCCTTTTCCCAAGACGGAAAGGAGGGCTATTGGGCGAAAAGAGCGAGGGTTTGACTTGTCTAGTTTGTTTGGTTTACTTACCATGACAAGAATAGCCTTTTTGAAACAGGTAGTGTGGAATCCTACATTTAGGCAGAACCTAAATAGATTAGTCACTGCAGACCCGATTAAAGACCATCCCTTTTTAAGGATTGCCGTAGAGATCTCATCTTCGCCAGGCGCTGTGTTGCCGGCTCCTAGAATTGAATCTCTTATCTCATGAAGAGTAAGATGAGAGAAAGGGAGGATCGCGCCCAACCGCGAGTGCGTCGAGCGGTATGTCGTCAGCCTCAGATGTATTTCGAAGAAGGTTCCCAGCCAACACATCCCGCTTATCTTCCAGTGAAACCACGGGGGCGGCGGCAACATTTGTGGGGTCTCTAAGGGGTTGTGTTCGGAAGGATCTGTGAGAGGCCCGTCCTCGAATAACTCAAAGTAGAGGTTCAATATAATAAATTAAGAAGTGCGTGAAGTTTAACATACAATCAAGTAGCCCTATATACCTTTCTTCCAATTCCATATTCTTCTAGAATCTAACCAACCCAAGATCATCACGACCGATTGTACAAACTTCAGAATTAGATCGAAGCTATAAGAATTATCATCAACGCCTAAACGCCATTACAACATCTTTACACATGCCTATCATCATCTCGCTTGGTACATGTATTTTGATAATCATCAGCAACGCTTTAGCGAAGGTTCATTAGTTTATTAGCTGCATCCCTGTTTCCTAAGCGTCCGATATAACTAGTACATGTACATGTACACAAGCTAGCAATGCACGGACAGTGGCATAATTATACAAGGGCCAGGGCCCGAGTTCCAACAAGGGTTCTAACCCTCACAGGATCCAACCGAGCGGTGCCAGTTGACCATCTTGAATACGTCTTTGGCCGAAGAGGCTTGATCTAGTAAGTTTCGGAAGAACTGCCTTTTTGCCCTGCGAACAGCTATCCGAAGCTCTTTTTTTGCGGCAGCACAGGTTGTTGGGTCTTATGAATTTCTTTGCGCAATCCTGTGTGCTCGAGCTGCGTCTCTACACTCATCATTCCACCAGGGTTGTCCAGTTCCCCTCCCGAGCGCTCGTCGGGCTGATCCTTTGAAAGCTTTCTGTAGGGCGGAGCAGAGACTTTCAGCGTAAGTGTCGAGAGTTTCCGGCTGTGGGTGCACCGGTCAGCTGGGCATGCGTGCCATTTCTACTTGGAGGAGAGAGTGAAAGAGGTTCTCGTCTAAAGTATCGAGTTTGAGACGAGTAATGGGCTCTTGGAAGCGGCTGTCCCAGGGGATAATGGTGCCGATCGGCAGGTGATCAGACGTGACGTCAAGCTCAGGTATGGTGGCCGACTCTGCACCAGCCAGGATTAACGAGTTAGACGCGAAGGAAAGATCAAGTTCGTTCCCCCTGTTGTGGGTGGGTACATCAGCTTCGGAGATTAGTGAAATGAAGTTTAAATCTGTCCATTCAAGAAGGCTTTCTGCAGCAGACTGGTTAGTGGTCACTGACGCCTGCCATCTGGTGTGTTTTAGGTTAAAATCTCCTGCTAAAAACGTGCGGCACCGAAAGATGGAGCGAGGAGGGTCTAATAGAGCTCTTACAGCTTCCCCTTCTGCAATGGAGCCAGAAGGTGCATTGTATACATTAACCACTAACATTTTTATCCCAGATGGCGCTCTAACTTCAAGGAAGACGATGTCTTGCGCGGCAGGGCTATGAGGGGGTAGAGGTCGGAGTTGGTAGGTCTGGAGGCCAATGTCTTTTCGAACGTAGGTAAGGATCCTCGGGCGGGTTTCCCAACTATCAATTGGAGCGAAGCACTCATATGAGGAAATACGTTTAGTTATTCGGCGCTGACGGTCGCGAGAGATGAAAGGTTCTTGGATAAGGATAATATCATATTTTTGTTCGTTTGCAAATTCCAGAGTAATTTCGTGTGGAGTGGCTCCTCTGCAAACGTTTACTTGGAGAAGGCGTAGTGGTCTCTTACTCTTACGTTTTCTATAACTCATCTCTGTCGGATAACGGAGAGTATGGGTTCTCAGTGATAGCCGTAGAGAGCGGTAGAGAGGGGGAAGAAGCCCGCAACAGCTGATTCGAACTGGGCATATCTAGCTGCATTGCAGTGGTAGTCGGAGAGGAAAAGGGGTAATTCGAAGGAATTTTAGGGAAAGTCTCTTCCGTCATTACGTGATCTTCTGGTGCAGATGGTGCAGGGTGGCGTAAGCATCCAACAGTTGCACTAAGGCTGAGTCTTGCTGCTGCAGAGGTTAGACGGATCAGGGAGATCTGCTCTTTCGATAGCTTTAATCCATTGCGGCGGGGTCGGAGAGGGAATTCCGGGGCGTCCGCAGGGTGAGGTCCATGGCAGTGGATACAGCGTGGAGTACAGAGGTGTGGATGAGAGCCACACGGCTGGTGGTTTGCCTCCAAGTGCTCAATTGAGCCACAGAGGCGGCAGCGGGGGGCACAAGAACATATTCTTTCATTGTGCCATTGGAAACGACTACACTGGATGACTGATGTTCTTTTTGCCAGTTGTCGAGATAGTGCCTCAACCCCAAAGAGATAAAACTTTCGCGGAAGGGTGGTTTCAATGGGGAAGCGGGCTATATATCTTGCTGAGGAGGAATAAGGGGATTCTATGCTCCCTTTTGTTTCGTGTACTGAGATGGGAGAGAGTCCTTTTTCTTCGGTAAGCTCTGCGCGTATAAGGTCTTCAGTGATAGGGTAGTTTGTGAGCTGATTATTATCATCTAAGGCCGTGAAGGATCGTGGGATAGACCTGAGGAGGTAAGTCACAAGGTTCTGGGCCTTTTCGATTCCAGTGGAGCCCTTAAGTTTACCTTCTTTTATTCCTACGGAGAAGAGTTACTCTAGTCTGGATGCGGCGTCCTCGGAGGATGGGCGCAGGGCAATACCAGATGGGACATGTTGTACTTCTTTCAATAGGGCAGCGTTTGAACCTAGAAATTTGCGATAATGAAGAAGGGGGTATACAGAGATTAAGCGCTCCGTCGCGTCCTGCTCCAGGTGGAGGAAATGACGTTCATCTGTAGATTGAGAGATATCATTCTGCCTTTGGGCCCTAGCTGGCCTGCGTGGCTTAGTACTAGCGAGGTTCCCCTGTCCTCTAGCAGCTACGTTGGCGTATGAGGAAGGCTTCGTCGATTTGGGGACCGGTGGCGGGGTGTGTCTTTGTACAACTGGTGTCTGTTGGCGAACGGATCTTGTGTCAGTGTTCCCTCTCTGAGTAGCAGCAGTGTTGGGTAAGCCCCTGACGTGGTTGTCGAAAAAAACTTGGGCAACTTCTTGAACGCGTTCGATGAAAAGTTGGTAAGTGTTTGCCAAATGTTGTGGAATAATAGGGGCATTGGGGCCGCGGGATGTTTCATCCAAGGCAGAAGCTACTCCTCCAAACAAAAGCGTAGCTTCTTCGGATCTGGTCGTGGCTGCCGCAGTTGTTAGCAGCAGTGTTTCTGATAAGGATCTAGTCCCGCCCCCAGGAGGGTGCTGGGATGGTTTAATAGGTGGCATGATGCCAAGCTTGATTAGGTGAACGTATTCACTTTACGAAGGTGTAGTTGGATATGAATGAAGCCCTAGAATGCTCCTGGATGTCTCGCAGTGATGATGTCCTCTGGGGATTAGCTGCGTATACACAGGTGCAGATGATTATTTTGTCATGAGTTGTCTACTGTAGTGTTATCAGTTCTTTTTCAGTGATGGATTGTGCTGGCATTGGGGTTAGTCACGGGGAATACCCCAGTAATATGCTCGTGGACGGAAACGGACCCTAGTCTAGAAAGCGGAGAATCTAAGGAAGAGTGGCAGATGCGCTGGGCAAGGAGGAAACAGTGATAAGGTGATTACCGGGGGTATCAAGGAGAGTCCTTTCATCGGCATTACCCGAGGGACGAGGGTAGACGTTAGCACGTCGTGCTGAACGCCGAGCACCCAAAGAAAATATGAGACGGCACCATCATTACATGTGCTTCCTATGAAGGGAAATATTAATTATAATTAGTGTTCTTAGTATTGGTGTGTACGAAATCGATAATGTTCTTTCAAAACTGAACGCTGCTAATATGCGTACGAAAATATATGAGTCACGCGTGGTAGAGAAGTTGTATTGTAAAATCTGCGGATTTCTGTCGAAGCTATCGTAGTGTTCAAGCTATACAAATTCGGGATCGTAGTAGAGCCCTGATATTTAGTTCAATTCGCCTCCAAGGTTTGTAGATACATGTTCCTGTTATATGATCATACATTTTAGTCTTTTTAATCTAGAATCTTATTTGCGGTGAATGGCGAAATTATTTGGTGTTGAGCAAGAACCAAGCTTGATAAAGGTGTAGACAGAAAGCGCCTATTATATATTTGCTGTGCTTTTTCCACAACCCCTTCACTGGAGCAACAACTCTTCTGTCAAAGTGTAGAAGTTATGTGTGAGTGTCGTTTGTGGGCTTTTTTCTGTGAACCCTCCATCTCAAAACACACGATCAGTGCACTCTGAAAAGATTGCCACCGATGAAGCCTGGATATCATTTTCATAAATTAAAGTGCGTAGGATGTCAATTCAATTGTTTGAAGGATATCCACGAGAACTCAGTTCGGTTTCAGTGATAGACTTTGTCTAGATATGAGTATGTTTTCAAGCACATTATTATCGTGACAACTATTAATTTTTAAGTAAGTCATTTATAAAGCAAAGACTTGACTAGAATTACTTAATGTCAAGAGCCAAGTTAGGCCATGTCGTTTATAACGAAGAACGTACGCGGCTCTAGGAGAAAAGTGTATTGTCAATATTCCTTATCATATTCAAGAGGTCGAAGAGGAAGTGATTTTGGGGTAATTTCTGACGTCATGTGAGATGGGTTTTCAGGATATGTAAATTTTTATACTCACTTGGATTATCATGTGGTTCGAATGGTTCATTGGTCAGCCCTTTCTAGATCATGCTCAGAATAGAAGGGGGATATTTCCACCCTGGTTGCTTTAGATGCAGGCCAAAGAACACTTTGAGTGAGTTTTAAATCAGGAAGCTGGTTAGGAGTTTGTATGGTGAAAGCTTGATAAAAAGCTTTGAAGTTATAGCAGAACATCAACCTAAGGCTATCCAATGAATCAACTGAGAAACAACAACTTATTTCAGGGCTGATGAAGTTTCCCAATCTTTGGGTAAAAAGCGGAGCTGGTATTTATCACAAGAACTAAGCCCTTTAATTCGTAAGCCGAATCCCTAGGAAAAAAATGCACACTCCACTGATAGAAGTGGCAATTATGGTAAGTATCTGGTTTGGGAAGAATTAGCACAATTTCACCCCGGGATATCTCCTTTTCCTTTGGACGAGTCATCAAAAAGACTGAGACATGTTGAGAGAGGTCGTATATATCAGACCTTTGCATTGTTTGAAATTGATGACATACCGATTGCGTTATCCAACCATTTTGTACAATTTTAGTTCTCTGGCTATACTTTGTCATCGTTTTCAGATACGTCCAAAGACCCAGAGCAAGACACATAAGACTTAGACTGCAAAATATGAGGCCAAGAGGTTTGGCTACACGCAATTCTAAGGACGTAGGTTGTTCTTTCAAATTGAGTGAAATGATGATAGCGATACTAATCATGGTCGTGCAGATACTTAGTCTGACGTATGAGAGGAAAGTTCGTTCGTTTGCCAGATGATCCCGGGCTTCACTGTCTGCGTTTTCAAATATCAATGGGCTAAAAATTGATGGCACAAAAGGTTGAGGTGATCTACTCGACAATGAAGTGACGGCATCAATATCCAGAGTGAGAAATTGAGTGGTGTCGAAACGTACACATGACAGTATTTCGGGGCATGACCCGCACTGGATGGCATCTGTAAATCATCATGTTGCGACTGAACCCTATTCCGCTTGGATTCATGTCCGATCTTTGCTGATGGAAGCATCTTGACCAAGTGTTAAATTTCAAACAAGAAGCAATTCGTCGCGGTCCAAGATTTATCGTCAATGCTGCACTCAACTCAATGAACGTGAATAAGGATCGTGAATTCTGGTAGAGATCTATCACAATAGTTACATGAATGTTATGTCGATAGTATTTCCCGCGGCGCTGTTATACGTGCTAGTACCAAATATTGAAGCAAAGGGGATCAAAGTGTGCATCGAGTTGAGCATTATGCGATTACACATTCATGGCCTGTCACTAGGTCGGATAGAGCAATGGTACACCGTCCATGCTTTTCTTCCAAGTAGTGTCTGGGCAGTTTAGATACATGCCCCACTTAAGACCAGAGAAAGCTAGTCCGAATCCAGTAAGACCCTCGCACCACACTTCTCGCGGTGATATTGTATTCGTAGGATGATGAAAGCACACTCAGAGAACAATAAGGTTTTCTCGCTTTTCCCTTCGGTGGATTTCCGCGGAAGAGGGTAAATGCCGTAAGGCATTATTCTCACAGTGGTATCTGCAAATGAAATCTGAGTATGAGTGTTCCAAACATTAAGCCTTATCATTCTGCGAAGTGTAGATATCTTCCGTAATCATTCGCGCCATAGCCCCCGGCTGCATACGCAAGATTGATTTGGGAAAAAAAAGGCCTATCATCATCCTGGCGCTTTTTGGTGAGGGAATTGTTATTCCCACCCCTAGTGTCTTATTTTCACCCCATGTGGGAATATCATCGGTTCCTGCCGGCAAATTCCCAATCATGGTACCGGTACTCATCAGTTTATATCCAACTTCACAGTATCGACAAGAAACTTTGACTTCCAATGCACAAATTTATCTTGATTCCTCTCAGTGCAAAGTTTCATTTTTGAAAGGCCATTAAAATGAAAATGGTAGAATAAATTAAATTCGCCTGCATGTTAATCAATCTATTCATTTTCCCGGACTCGTAGGTTTGGAGCAATCTTTCATGTGATTAAAGGGGAAACTATTATCTGACTTGTTTATACTTTCAATTACTCGCTTTTTTTTTTTTTTTTTTTTTAAAAAATCATTTTTGCGTATGCAGCCTGAGGCTATGACGCGAATGATTACGGAAGATATGTATGTGACGCAGAATAACTCTGTTTGACGTTTGGAACACTCATACTCAGATTTCATTTGCAGATACCACTACGAGAATAACGCATTACGACATGTACCCTCTTCCGTGAATATCCACCACAGGGAAAAGCGAGAAAAACCTGTGGCTATCTGAGCATGCTTTCGTCATTCTACGAATACAGTATCACCGCGAGAGAAGTGGTGTGAGGGTCTTGCTGGATTCGAACCAGCTTTCTCCTGTCTCAAGTGGGGCATGTGTCCAAGCTACCCAGACTCTACTTGGAAGAACGGCCCGGATAGTGTACCACTGCACCATCCGACCCAATTACTCGCTTGAATGGTTACTGAAAGAAGAAAGTTTCTTTAGGTTGTATTGATGAATGTAAATAAAGTTTAAATGGACGAATTATATGTAGCAGCGTTGCTGTGGCGACTATCTTCATGTGAGCCGAAGCATTGATATTTGCACAGTCAGGTGGATTTAGATTCAACTGGTATGGGGCTGAAAAAAAAAGCATGGGGTGGAAATAACAATTCCCTTCGGTAATTCATGTAGTTTAACAAATCGCTAAAAGGTGCCAGGATGACATCCGGGGGAGGGGTTACCCGTGCAGGTACAGTCAATATTTGAGGCAGTGAGTTTTGTTAGTTGAATTCACGTCTAATCTTCGTTAAATATACGCCATTCACACCCTCAAACTTATTCGCACAACATATCATGGCTGGCAAAGTCGAACTCTTCACCATCACGCGGTGCCGGCTGTAAACGCTCATTATATTCGCTGCATATTTGAGATAGCCAAGAGGAGTCGCATACGATTAGGGTCAAAGGTCCACAAGCATTTTAGTCGGAGGCCTCTCAACACGTCAAGAGTTCTCTCTGCCATAACTTGACTTCAACCTCACATGCATCTCTGTCAATTTTACAACCTATCGAGTATCTTCCTACTTTGGACCACCCAGACGAAATTGACGCGGCGCATACCTTGTTGAGATCCCCAGATATACGCCCTCGATGATTTGGATACCCGATGGAGGACGAAAGTCGCTGGGCACAAATTTGGGAAGGGAGATTGCCCGTGAAAATTGAGGAATGTTACGGCTCTAGTGGGAATTTACGAGAGACGGAAGGACAAGTAAGCAGGATGTGAAGTGAGGATAGAGTTTTTGGAAGGAGAATTTGAGGGGATACTTCAACTTCGAGAGTTTTGTGCACGCCAAGGCCCCAATCGACAAAAGATAGTGTTGTGGTCCGCTATCTGGGTCATGACCAAGTTGAAAGTCCTGTGGCTTGTGTTAAAAGTTGCCTTTACTAGTATTGTCTACCCGCCACTTGTTGAAAGTTACGATGGCGAAACATGCAATGCAGTTAAGCATCAAGGCATTGACCGGATGAATAAGATCATGCCGGAGCATTATGCTTCAGGCATGTAATGCGTAGATCTGATATGCCTAGGACATATATGGACAAAATTATGTACATTACCTGATGATAAGAGGATGAGTTTTTCCTTTGTAATCTAGATGGTCTATGATATGCGTGAGATTGGAAGCTGATTCAAAATCCCATCTTAATTAAATATATTCTCCTTACACTCATCTATTCATTCGTGTATCCAAATTATAAATTATTCAGTCTGTTGATAATATCTTGTTCAATAACCGATATAATATTTGACACGTTAACAGCACCAAAATTTGATATTAGTCACAGATATACGGAGTATGTCGATTCATCCTAGGATTACCAGTCAACTCCGAGATTTTATTGACTCGAATCATGTTTACACGGATGAGCTAGAAGAGGATCTAGTCGAGAGGATCCGTGAAGCTGCTGAGAGAGAACCAGAAGAAGTTATGCGAATAGGTATCACCAAACGCAAAAGCAAAGCGAGAAGACCAATGGCTCCAAGGTTTCCACCTGAATGGGCGAATTCCCATGAAGCATTTCGAAAGGCTGTTAAGAAGTCCGAGTTCGAATATTATTCGACGATTCCTGAGAGGAAATCCGAGCCTGGATCAATTATTTTTCCATCTCCGGAACGTTTACGACAAGAGAAAGCACCGAACCGATCAACTCCGCCGGATAGGTCAGGGGTACATTTATCACGACATAATTCAACTCCGCTTAGGGATAACATGTTTTCAATTGTCCCTCGTGAAGTCATGTCCCTATTCACCGGCCTTGAGAAACTAGACGAAACTAATTGGTACACATGGAAAGGTCACATGAGAGATAGTCTAGAAATGTGCGACCTGTGGGATATCGTAACTGGAAAAGAAAAGAAGCCGGCAGGGATCTACGCAGATGAAGTTGAAGCTTGGACTTATCGAGAAAAGATCGCAAGGGTGATTATCAGAAATTCACTCGGACCCGCTGATTATCATCAAGCTAGATCGGCACGAACAGCTTCGGACGTGTGGGACATACTAACTAGTCTTCACCAGTCAACTGGAGCCCAGGGAAAGGTAGACTTGATTTGGAAATTCTGGAGCAAACGTTGTACTGAAGGTTCTTCTGCAAAGGAGCATATTGGAGATATCCGAGCAACTCATATGGAGTTAGCAGAAATGGGTATCATAATCGAAGACTACCAGTTAGCGATAATGATGAGCAAGTCCCTTCCAGCGTCATACGACAACTGTGTCTCCACAATCTTTGCTGGGATTAAAGATCTTGAAGAAGCAGATTCAAGATACGTCGCAAACAAAATTTTTGAAGAAGAGATGCGACGAGAGAGTAGATCCGAGGATGTGAACGTGGCTTATACCCCCCCAAAGACTTGCTTAAATTGCAAAGAATCTGGACACACAAGGGAGAATTGCTACGGCAAAGGAGGGGGAAAGGAAGGCCAAGGACCGCGCCAAATAGCTAGACGAAAGATAATGGAGGCCGATCGGAAGAAAGAAGAAGAAAAGCTTGAACAAAATGTACAAATAGCTGATCAAGATGCCTTCTATTCTAGTCACATGGCTGTAATGGCTGTGGACTTGGACAAGAGCAATGGCAAGGACAAGATAATCAGGACAAGATAATATTCAAGAGGCTAAGAATAATCTAAGATAACAAGACTCATAACTGAAGAGTGCTGAGAGCAAGGGAAGACTGCTACTTATACACCAAGGAGGCCCGGACCTCTATCTCTTAGCTAATTCAGCAGAATCTTCTAGAATCCATATAGTAATCCAAGCCTTCCAGAGAACCTTCTAGATAATGTACAAATATATTTGATAGAACTACAAAGAATAGGGCTTTACCTAATCCGCTCAGACCATGGAAGCATGGCGAAATTAATGGAAGCAGGACTATAATGTCACGTGATAATTAGCCTGACAGTTGTAATTAGGCCCTAACAGACCTGTTTCTGACAATGGCTTTAGATGGGCCTGAATATATTCATTTTACCTCTTATTCTTTGTCTTCTGATTCTTGGATAGCAGACTCTGGTGCAAGTGCTCACATTGCCAATTGACGAGAAATGTTCGTCATTTTTGCACCATGTAAGAGTAAACTTAACGTTGCAGGTGGACTTAAAGCAGAAATAGAAGGTATAGGTACAATACACATGCGTAGTTTGGCTGGAGGGAAAATAAAAAATTTCAATCTGACGGATGTTTTATATGTGCCAAAAACACAATTTTGCCTCATATCTGGGCCGAAGATTGATAAGGCTGGAGGAAAAATCATATTTGGGAATAACAGATGCAGATTTTCTAATGCTGAAGGAGATACAATTGCAAATGGCATACTTGATGAAAATTTATATCGAGTTGATGCGAAAGCAATTATTGCACATTATCCGGTGACAAATATCGCAACTACTTCAATTATTTCATAGGAAGACGCTCATAGACGCCTGGGTCATATTTCTCTATCTTCAATGAAGATTTTGTTTAGCAAGAACACGGTCAAAGGAATTGAATTAGACAAAAAAGAAGCTCCACAGTCTCTAAACTGTGAAAGCTGTGTCGCTGCTAAAGCACTTTGAGCCCCCTTTCCTCATGAATCTCAAAGACACGCAGAAAAATTTGGGGATCTGACGCATTCAGATGTATGGGAATCACCAAATGTCAAACAAACACCAGGAGGAAATCGGTATTTCATCTTGTTTATTGACGACTATACCAGATATGTATCTGTTAAACTCATAAAAGACAAAGCATCGGTAAAACAACAATTGATGAATTACTGCACTTTTGTTCACACACAACATGGTCGCTGGCCAAAGCAAATTAGAGCAGACAACGCTGCTGAATACGAGGGAACAAGAGAATGGTTAGAAGAAAGGGGCATTGAATTTAAACCATCTGCACCTCATTCACCGCAACAAAATGGAGTATCTGAAAGAATGAACCGAACCCTTATGGACTTGGCTAGGGCAATGTTAATTGAAAAGAAACTACCTGAATTTCTATGGGGGAGGCAGTTTTACATGCATTGTGGATCAGAAACCGAAGTCCTACTGCGACATTACACGGTAAAACTGCGATCGAAGTTTTGACTAAGACTCATCCAATTCTTTCTATGGCTCAAGAATCTGGAAAAGACGTGTATATTTTAGAAGAAATTTCCAGACCTAAGACACAACCAAGGGCACGCAAAGTCATATTCACTGGTTTTGAAGATGGTTCGAAGGCGATAAGATACTGTGATCAGAATACGATGAAGATAAAAGTGTCTCGGAATTATTATTTTGTACAAGATCAAGTTACTGAGCAAAATAAAACCACTTCAAAGATCCATCAACCGCAATCAACTATTGAATCTCAAGAGATATCAGTTAGTCCGCCAGTCCAAATTCAGCAGTACAAGTCAAATAGCCTTGAGGGGGAGAATTCACATATTTTCAAGCCTATTTTAGAACCGCAAAAGTCAAACCAGACTTCAAGATGCCTTAGATCGGCAACAGCATCAGGAACAACTACCCGTAAAGACTATGCTGACTTGGCTGGCTTCAATCCCAGAGAACATATACGAAAGCCAAAAGCCGGAAACTCGGTCTACACTGCTTCAGAAGGGCGTCTAAACGGGGATTTTTACACAAACTCACCACAGTTTGCAAATTTTGCATACGGGCTAATGGCTAAAAATCGCGATGACAAACTGCCTAATACCATCCAAGAGGCACACGAACACATTGATTGTAAAAATTGGATGGAGGCTGCGGAAAAAGAACTAGAAACTTTAAAAGAAAAACAAACATGGGAGTTAGTGGATCCACCAATCGAAGCAAATGTCATAGGTAATCGATGGGTATTCACCAAAAAGTATGATGAAAACGGGAATCTGTTTAAGTATAAAGCTCGCCTGGTGGCCCAAGGATATACACAAGGATACATCTACGACTACTCTGACACATTTTCTCCAGTTATCAGGTTTGATTTGTTTCGTCTTGTCCTGGAAATTGCGGCATACCACGGCTTAGAATTAGGACAAGTCGATATCAAGGGTGCATACCTTAATGGCAATTTATCCGAAGATATTTATATGAAACAGCCAAAAGGTTTTGAGGACGGAACTGGAAGAGTTTGTCACTTAATCCATACTCTCTATGGCCTTAAACAATCTGGCAGAGAATGGAACAAGACCCTCAAAAATTTTTTGATCGAAGAAGCGGGATATACCCAACTTATAAAAGAGCATGGTCTATTCTTCCGATGTGACAAAAACGGATACGATATCATTGCTATTTGGGTTGATGACTTTCTTATTGCGTCAATAGACAAAAATAGACTAAATCTTGTAAAGAGGGAAATCTGTAACAAGTGGGAAGCCACTGATTTAGGAGAGCCAAAACTACTTCTAGGAATACAAGTGGAACGCGATCCACAAACGAAATCGATAAGGATTTTTCAGGAACAATATATTTTAAAGATACTAAGTAGATTTGACATGGAATCCTGTACACCAGCAAACACTCCTCTACCTCCTGGAGTGATCTACTCGAAAGCAGAAGAGGAGGAATCTTTTGATGATACAACCAAATATCGAGCCACGATTGGATCTCTGATGTTTGCGTCCATCGCAACACGTCCCGATATTGCATATGCAACCAATCTAATGTCACAGTTCAATGAAACCCCATCTCAGAGACATTGGAACGGGGTTAAACATATTTTTCGATATCTCAAGGGCACAATTTCAACTGGCATTATGTACAGTAAAACAAAACACACCGAGGCAAAGTTTACCCTCACGGCATATTCCGATGCAGATAATGGCAAAGGTTACGATCGAAAATCCATTTCTGGGTCAGTGATAACAATAGCGGGAGGTGCGATTAAATGGTCTGTCGAAAAGCAGCGTTTAATCACAGTTTCGACGACAGAGTCAGAATATGTAGCCGCTAACCTCACTGGAAGAAACTGCTTGTTTTTACGTGACATAATGCAAGAGTTAGGATACAAGCACAAGGAGCCTATACCATTATTCATAGACTCAGATTGAGCAATATGCCTGACAAAGAACCTAGAAAATATGAGAGCGACTCTCCACATTGATAAGATATACCATTGGATACGGCAGCATGTAGAGGATGGTACATTCAGTCCCGAATCAATTCCAGGGACAGAAAACCCAGCTGATATTTTCACCAAGTCACTAGATAGATCTTCCTTTGAACGTCACAAGATCAATATAGGAATTTTATGATTGACTGCATGTTTCGAGGGGGAGTGTTAAAAGTTACCTTTACTAATAATGTCTACCCGCCCCTTGTTAAAAGTTACGATGGCGAAACACGCAATGCAGTTAAGCATCAAGGCATTGACCGGATGAATAAGATCATGCCGGAGCATTATGCTTCAGGCATGTAATGGGTAGGTCTGATATGCCTAGGACATATATGGACAAAATTATGTACATTACCTGATGATAAGAGGATGAGTTTTTCCTTTGTAATCTAGATGGTCTATGATATGCGTGAGATTGGAAGCTGATTCAAAATCCCATCTTAATTAAATATATTCTCCTTACACTCATCTATTCATTCGTGTATCCAAATTATAAATTATTCAGTCTGTTGATAATATCTTGCTCAATAACCAATATAATATTTAACAGCTTGAACACTTGCTACGGCAAGATACGAGGACGTTGTGAGATTACATCTCGCGCGGTTGCGATAGACAGGATAATGAAGCATCCTGAGGAGTCTGAGGTTTTTTGTTTTTTCCCTGGACAGGTATTCACGGTTGAGGGGAAAAGCGGGGCGTAAGTCTCACCAAGTGTAACCTTGTAGTGGTGCCGGCGAATGCCTCCTTAGTATGAGTGCTCAGCGTCAAGATTATATTATCTTAGTTCTAGCGACTGAGGATAGCGTACGCTTTCCGAGGTCTTGCGTCCCATTTGGGAACTATAGGGTGCGTGGCTGCAAGTTACCCGTAGACCTAATAAATGTTACAACAACAGCACAACATAAGGCAAAGCACCAAGTTCAAACCCAGCTGGAAAAAGATATATCTTCCAAAGGCAACAAAGTCAGTACTTTAGGCCTGACCAAGGGTGCTTCTGTCCCAACATACCAAGCAACCCGGATTCGGGATAAAGTTAACAGAGCTATGGATAAGATAGCTATTTCTCGAGTTCATATATCTCCAAGAAACAACATTGTTTTAACCTGTTTTAACTCTACTCCAGAGGAACTCCTAGACCAACAACCTAAGTGGGAGAAGGTTTTTGCTGACTGGCCTATAAGTAAGGCAAAATAAGTTGAGACCCGGCCTGATGTGGTCATCCATGAAGTTCCTTCTTCCCTCTCTTTAAATGAGATTCCAGAAGAAGTTTCCTCTTTCAATCCACAAATATCTGTTCAAGGCCAGCCAAGATGGCTGTCTGGGTCACCTAAGACTCATCATTGCTCTATTGTCATGACAGTTAGCTCAGAAGATGAGAAAACCCAATTAATCCAATCAGGAGTACTGATTGGTGGTCTGCTGCTGAGGGCAGTTAATTACAAAACGAGCAATGAAAAAAATCTTTGCAGTTCATGCCTCAAGTATGGACATCATCAGCTTCTGTGCAAGAGAAAGCCAGTTTGTGCCATTTGCATGAAAGACCACAAATCCTCGGAGCATAGTTGCTCCAAATGCAAGGCATCTGATAACTGCTCTCACCACTCAACGCAATGTTTTAATTGCAAATCTTCTTCCCATACTGCTCTTCAAAAAAAGGATTGTGAATTTTATAAGGCACTTTGATGATAGAACAAATCAAAGTCTGCCAACACAATGTTGCGAAAGGAAAGTTAATTACACAATCCCTCTTTGAAGTTGCCCTCTCTAATAAATCTGATATTGTTTTCATTCAAGAACCTTATGTATATTTCAACTCATCCATTCATGCTTTCACTTCTCTGTCTCATCCAGCCTACCATACGGCTCTACCTAAGTCAAGTGCAGGTGTCAAACCAAGGGTGGCTACATAGATAAGTAAAAACAGCACAGTTGACATATCAGGAAGGACTGATCTCTTATCTGACACGGATATGCAAGTATTTGAAGTATCTTCATGTTCTGAAACCTTCTTTATCTTTCATGTTAACAATGAAAAGTCTTCTCCAATGGCAGAGGTACAAAGCACTACCCTGCAAAGGTTCTTTCAACTTAATCTTAAAATATCCAAACCATTTCTCTTCTTAGGTGATCTAAACCTACACCACCCATGGTGGAACCCCCCTGATTACCAATCCTTCTTCAGCATCTTCTAATCTCTGTCAATTCTTAGAAAGTCACAAGGCAAGGCTCCTGGTAGACTCACGAGTAATAGAGGAGCATGGAAGGACATTTCATAGACCAAACACTAAGAGTATATCTATCATAGATCTAGCCTTTGTTGCTTGCTTCCAGGAGTTTAAGTGGTTTAACTGGCATTATGGAGAAAGTACTGGCATAGATCATGAGGATATTCTGTTTGAAGCATCCCTTTTATGTCAAAAAAGTTCTGGTCCCTGCCTGCCTGTAAGATTTAATGCAGGAATGGCAAACTGGGGAATCTATACTAAAAATTTACAATCCCTTGAACCCACTTTTCTATCCCAGCTTAATTATGCGATTTCTGCCAGGGAGCCAGACCAAGTAGCCTGTCTTCTTCAAGATTTAATTCTTCAAGCATCACAGAATGCCATTCCGAAGTGTAAGTCATCTAGCCACTTCAAAGCCTGGTGGACTGATGAACTTACTTGTCTAAGAAAGGAATATCATTGTAAAAGGAGAAGAGCTACGAAGTCTTGGTGTACTACTGACATTGAGAAAGCTAGAGCTTCTAGAAATAATTATTTTAGGAAAATCAATTATATTAAAGTGGCTCACTGGGAGGAGTTCCTATCTGGAGCTAAGGATAAAAGTTTATTCACATCCTATAGTTACTCCAACCCTAGGCTGTTTCAACCTTCACTAATCCCTTCAACGAGTAATAAGGACTCTATAGGCAATAATAAAGTAGCATCAACCTTTGCAGATAAGTGTTCTGCCCGAGTTAGCACTTTGTTCTCATTAGAAGTCCCTATTACAAATGAGGATTCTTTTCCTAACTCTGTTGTTACTGATTTCATCACACCTACAACAAATAACAGTTCACTAGCAAGCTTCTAGTGGGTGTAGCCAGAACTTTCTCTCAATGAACTTCTTCAGGCAGTACCTGATAAGAAAACGGCCCCTGGGAATGAAAGAATAGATTGGACCATGATCAAAAAAACTATCAACTGTCTTCCCCAATTTTTTCTTAAAGCTTATTCATTTCTATTTCAATGTGGCAAACATCCATCAGCATGGAAAGAAGCCATTGGTATAATTATTCCTAAAAGGGGTAAGCCTGATTATTCCATGCCTAAGGCTTACAGGCCGATTTCACTCATTTCATGTCTATCGAAACTATTAGAAAGAATCTTTGCTCTTAGAATTTCTTATCTAGCAAATGTCTCACCTAGCCTTCTCCATCCTAGTCATATGGGAGGGAGAAAACAGAGGTCGGCAATAGATGCAGTGCTCTTACTCCAGCAATTTGCTGACAAAAATGTTGCAGAAAACAAAGTTGTATCCTGTGTATTTCTAGACATTATGGAAGCTTTTGACAGACTTCGACCTAGAAAGCTGCTCCAAATCCTGCATAGGAAAAAGCTCCCAGCCATGTTTATTTCTTGGGTTTCATCATTTTTAACAGGAAGAAGAATATCTCTCTTATTCAATGGCCAGCTGAGTCATTCTTTTTCTGTTACTCGGGCCCCTCAAGGAAGTCCTATTTCTCCTGTATTATTTTTACTTTCAATAAGTGAATTATTCTCATTATACCCTAAGCCTATATTTCTAGAAATCTCTTATGTGGATGATATTTGTGTTTCTGTGGCATCTAAATCTGTTAAAAAAAATATAAATGCCCTCAAAGAAAACCTGCAAGCACTCTTTTCAAAGGCAGATTTTTTATCTATTGTTTTTGAAAAGTTCAAGTCTGAACTTTTACACTTCAGCAAGAAGAAGATACCCTACACAGATTCCTTACAGCTAGACAATTTTTCTCTAAAACCTAGCACTTCAGTCAAGTGGCTAGGTATCTGGCTTCAACATAGACTTACATTTCAAATTCATGTAGAGAAAAGGATGCATCTAGCCCAAGGGGCAATGCAGAGACTCATCCAAATTTCATCAAAAACAAAGGGCCTTGGCTTTAATGCATTAAGACAGTTATATCTCACTTGTATCATCCCTGTGTTAGACTATGACTCAGTGCTATGGTATAACAAATATGGTACAGAAAAGCTATCTAAGATGTGTGACAAGCTACAAAAACATGCTCGTCGTATTATGACACGTGCCTATAGAAGTAGTCCTATCAAAACTTTGGAGGTTGAAGCTGCACTGCTTCCTACAAGGGTCAGGCACTTCAAACAGTCATCTTTCTATGCACTTAGAATACTTAAACTTCAAGTAAATCATCCCATTTATCAAACCCTATCTTGCAAGTGGCAAGATGAGCTTGACTTTCCTTCTGAAACTGTTGATCTTAGCATGTTTGTATTCTTAGATGAGAAGCCTAGTGGGCAGCGACTGAGAATAGCATTATTACTAAAGCCATTAACTAAACATGTAAAATTAGAGATAGTCAATGCCAAGTGGTCTCCACCATGGAGGGAAGACAATCCATCAATTTCAATTTCTAAATCAGACAAGTCAAGGGCAAAGGAAGAACATCCGGAGTTTCTGGAGTCAATTCCTCCCTCACATTTTATTGCTTATACAGATGGCTTCCTGGTAAAGGATAAGGGCTGTGGCATTGTTATAACAGTATATTTTCCTTATACAAGAGAGCTCAAGTCACTATGTTACAATCTTGGAGACAGGATTGGCATAGCTGATGCAGAGAGTTATGCCATATTCAAAGCTTTATTATTTATTAATCAAACCCAAAAAAATGCATTATGTTATATATTCTCTGATAGTCAAGCTGCTATCTTAAGGATCTCTGAATCTAACAATTTTTCTTCCTTTAAGGTTGGATCCCTAAGTAGTAAAATGGATGTCAAGATCCATTGGTGTCCAGGTTATCAAGGGATTGAGGGCAATGAACTTGCTGATAATCTGGCAAGAAAAATTCTGAATCAACCTGCTAAGGAAAAGCACCAATATACCTCTTATTCCTTCTAAGTGGTAGGTATAAGAAAAAAATTTTTACAGGCTTGGGACTCTGATTGGACTAAGCAAGTACTTAGGGAAGAAGGGGACAAGAAAGCCATTGGTCTTGGAAAGTATTATAGAACTTCTGCAAGGAATTCTATACCAAGCTTCAATACTAGGGCAATTAATCTTTCAAAATTTAGCAGACAGACCCAGACCCCCTTTTTTCAGCCTAGAACAGGAATTGGTAACTCCCTGGCTCACCTCTATCTAATAGGAAAAGTAGATAGTAACATTTGCAACTTCTGTAAGAGGGAGAAGCAGACAATGGAGCATCTGCTCCTGCAGTGTCCACAATTCTTATCAGAGAGGGATAAGGAATTTGAAGGTCTGGAGGCCAGAAACCTTCAAATTATTTTCAAAACCAAAGTTGGCAGAGAAAAACTGTTAAGATACTTAGAGAATTCTAAATGCATACAACTATTTAAAATTGTAGGTCAAGAAGCTACAATCATATAACAGATTAATTTTGAAACCAAAGGACAACGAATGGCAACCCATATTTAAGGAAAAATAAAATGGGCGTAAAAATCACAACTTATGGGATTCAACTTGAATTTATGGTTTATATGGAATTAGTAGTAATGTTGGATTGTTAACCCTAAGATATGAACTTATAGACTGGTGCCAAGGGGAGTTAGGAAGAACTTTTTTTTCGTTTGTATTTAAATCTCTTGTCATAGCTAGATGACTGAATACAATATGATTTTTAAATAAAAAACAACAAAACATATCATGTGCTGATTGATCAAAAGCTCAGATTAGGTCGCAACAGTTAGTAAGCGCTACGTCATCAAAGCGGTCACGAGTCACATAAGGATGCTAGAATATTAGAAATTGGAGTTTATCCCCGAATATTCGCCATAGTGAACCACTATTGAATTTTGAGAATATAATTATGTTCATGTAGGGATATCCCTGAAAGCAAGATGTGTACTCTATTACAGGGGTAAGAAGTGCAGCCCCACCTTCTGTGTAATTTACATGGGCTATCCCTGACATTCCGACTTTAGCGCTACAAAAATGGCTAGACTAAGGCAATAAGGCAACCGAGGCATTCCTTCTTCCTTGAACCTTCTCTCTTATGTTCGATAGTTGCACATCATCCTCATACCACACTAAATCGGTTGACACGACATATCGAATAACCTATATCCTCACGATGAACTGCGAAGAAAAATGAGCACCCCAGTACCTCCCACTACTCCAAGATCACGGAGCCAGCTTTCTAGGGATCAGCGAGTCCAGATATACACGTTACGTGGCCTTGGTTTTACTCATCTCGCCATCGGTAATCAACTCGGTATCACCGAAAGAAGGGTACAATATGCCCTTACAAGGCAATGTCTGACGCCCAAAAAGCGAAATGGCCGACCCACGCCTTGAACGCTCAGCAGGAAGTTGAGCTTGAAGAGTTTGTCACGTCTTGAAGTGAGGCCCGCCAGATGAGCCACCTGGAGCTTGCAGCTAAGTTTTCCCACTGGAATTGTGGCCAAATCGCAATCAAAAGTGCTCTTGAGAGAAGAGGGTTCAAGCGTTGCATTGCTCAAGCGAAGCCTACTCTAACGCCTGCACATATGAGGAAAAGATTAGAGTGGGCGGAAGAACACTCTTCTTGGACACCTGAACAGTGGTCCCAAATTCTTTGGTCTGATGAGACTTGGGTCACTGGTGAATGTCACACAAGAGTATGGGTTTCGAGGAAGGTGAGTCCAGATCTCAGCCATGTATCAACTGCATTAATCTAAATTTTTAGCCCGAGGAGACATATTATCACACTTGCCTGGTTCGAAAAGGTCCTCGAAAGCGTGGTTGGATGTTCTGGGGCTCCTTTTATGGGAACCAGAAAGGCCCTGCCCTCTTCTGGAGTAGGGATTGGGGGACTATAAAAGCGGAGAGTTACTGCCAGAGGATTGTTCCTTTAATCCATGCGGCAACACAACCAATTGACTCTCACGGCCCTCTTCTCTTTGTGCAGGTTGGTGCTCCTGCCCATTCTGCTCAACGTACGAAAAGAGAGCTGTCATCAAGGGGGGTAGATTTCATAGTCTGGCCGTCATATTCCCCAGACCTGAATCCAATTGAGTCAGTGTGGGATATCATGAAATCCCATATTGAAGAGCACCACCCAGAATTTGATTCTGGTAATCCATCTGAGGAAGTGCTCTGTAATGCAGTCCTAGAGGCATGGGAGTCGATTTCTCAGGAGCAACTGGCTACGCTTGTAGAGAGCATGCCAGAAAGGTGCCAGGCAGTCATCAGAGCAAGAGGAGGTTCGATTCCTTATTAATGATGCTTAATTATTGGTAAAAATGTATTTAATACTTGGTAAAAGCTAGCACTTTTGAATAGAATATCATCATTTCAACGAGTTACAGGGATCTCCTACACTTCTTTTATCACGCAAAATTTCCCATACAAATAAGGTTCAGCTATTGTCGGATTTGGTATGGTCAAAATATTGCAGCCAATGGCATATTGTATAATCCCTGTCAGATCTTGGCATTCAGGGGTTTCCTTCACTATTTACCCCTGCAATAGAGTATGAACTTGGCTCCGTTTTGCGAATCCGTCATTGCAACAGATGGACTTACAAGGATACACTATTCTGAATCCGTCTATGCGACTTATAGAATCACACCTGTATATTTTGGAAAACCCATTGCGACGTCATTACGCCACAATGATTGTAAGATGTAGTCTCTGAATTTATATTTTATGAAGTTGACTAATGAGATTTAGCCACTTAGCGTGGTAGGTACCGCACGCCTTACTAATATTCTTGTATCATTAGTGAATATCATTTCGAAAAAGACCAAGTGAAGATTAGTTGGCGCTAGCGAAGCTAAGTCAAAACCCCGTGTTAAGAATTTTCGTCGTTCACTTTGCGCTACAAGAACTGTATCAACCACCCTTCGATTAATCCCCACAACTATTGCTTCGCACACAAATTTAGATCGTCAACTAAAGGAAACAGACAAAAATAGGTACGTTTTTAAATTTTGTCATCAAAATTAATACTGACAAATGTCAAGGGAATTAACCTGTCGCATACCTTCAGAAGATACATTCATATTTGAGTAATGCTTCAGTAGCAATCATCGAGTAACTGTGACAAGGACACAATCTACATCAGGTACGTTTGTAAATTGCCACAAACAACCTTTTACTGACCTGTTTTTAGAAGTTATACCAGTCGAAAACTTTCGGAATGGATTCTCTCGAGTCATATTACTCCAAATGCAAAAGGCATCGACCCGCCGCAGATTTTTCAATAAAACCTTCTGGACTTAGATACAAAACGTGTAATCAACATCGGGTAAGTCTATTCATAGTTTTTTTTTATCGGGATTAATGTCTAACGTAAATTGGGAGAAGACCTAGTCCTTACGTCGGACTGTGACAGAAGTCGACGCAACAGTGCCTCCTCAGACACGCAATTCTGAAGTTGCCGGTCTTACCGGCGATACATGACCTGCTAGGCGTCCGCGGCGAACTAAGGCTCAAATCGAAGCTGCCCGGGCTGCTGCTGCAGCTGCCAATCCTCCTCCTGTCGTCGCATTACCACAAGCACCTGATGCCAACATAACACTCTCGACGACATTTATACCTCCACCTCCTCCGCCCATTATCGACCCTTTCCTACAACAACCTGCCAATGAACCTCCTGCGCAGATTGCTATGCTCCCTCCACCATTTCCATCACCAGAGCCTGCACTACCTGCACCAGCGGCTCGAGCTCCCAATGCTTTTAGGTCTGTCTTTCAAGCGGTTCCCTCGCACGATGTCGGACGCATGGATATCATTTGCCGGCACTGTCAGGCCCTCCACTTTGTCTAGGAAAGAGTCACAAGTGGCGAATTTGAGCTTTGTTATAAGAAGGGAGATGTAGCGCTACCTCTTCTACAAAATCCACCACGGGTGTTGCTGGAACTTTTCACTGAACAGAATCCACGTGCGGCCAGCTTCCGTAAAAAGGTTCGAAGTTACAACTCTGCACTGGCCTTCACTTCCGTCAACACCGGGAAATATGATCGAGTGGACTTGCGCCGTGGGCTGACCACATACACGGCTTATGGAGAGCTGTACCATTTGCAGGGTCCATTGATTCCCGGTTCGCAGGAAACTCCGGCATTTGCTCAGTTGTTTTTCTATGATCCTGAATACGTGGCAGACTTACGACGATAGTGGGATCCACAACTCGACTCAGCCATACTTCGGGATCTTCACTCGATGATGGACGTAAACCCGCTTATTCGGATCTACAGAACAGCACGCGAGCGCTTGCAGGCACAAGATAGGAACTTTCTGATGGTCATCAGTCCACAAATGACCTTGGTCATTGAAACCGGAGCAGATCGTCGCCGTGAAAACCTCCCGCTCACGGGTGAGGTTGCTGCCATTATTCCGGACGAATATGACAAAGCCAGTTGTCGTGACGTGATTCTTGCAGTTCGCGAACCGGGCCGGGACGGACGTCAACTACATCGAGTTCCAGTAACGAACCCTGTATACATGCCGTTACATTATGTCCTTCTGTTTCCGTACGGGGAACCGGGGTGGCATTGGAAACTTTCACTGTTGAACGTACATCGCAACCGTCAGCAGTTACGACTTGGACAGCAGTCATTCTACCGCTTCCGTCTCCACCAACGGGTTGGTGAGGTCTCTCTTCTTTTTCTGGCAGGTCGACTCTTCTAGCAGTACATCGTCAACTGTTATGTCGCCTGTGAAACTACCCGGCTTGACTGGGCTCGGCAAAATCAGACAAGTATCCGTGCGGCAGTCTACAACGGTCTTTCGAACGCTTTGATCCGCGAAGATCAATCCGATGTGAATGGACGTGATGTTGGTCGACGTTGTGTTCTCCCTTCTTCCTTTGTCGGCGGCGATCGGTTTATGCAGCAATTGTTCCAAGATTCTATGGCAATTGTGCGCTTTTTCGGATGGCCTACCCTCTTCATCACCTTTACGGCCAACCCCAATTAGTCGGAAATCAATTCAGAATTGAAAGAGGGCCAACAATCCGCCGATCGTCCGGACATCATTGCACGTGTCTAACCTGAAAGTCAAGCAACTTTTGAAAGACGTTCGCAATGGCGTTTTTGGTATATATCAGGGCCATGTGTACACCATCGAATACCAAAAGCGCGGCTTGCCTCACCTGCATCTATTACTGTTTTTGAAAGATGCGAGGAGTTAGCTCACCGCTGCTAAGGTCAACGAGATCGTTTGTGCCAAAGTTCCGGATGAGGCTACGGATCCATCGGGCAAGCTACGAGAGTTGGTACTAACTCACATGCTACATGGGCCCTGTGGGAATGAATTTCCTAACTGCCCGTGCATGACCCAGAAAACCCCAAGTAGCTTGGTGTTTTAAAAGCACTTCCCAAAGTATTTCACACCCGATACTACCATAACCGAAGATGGATACCCCATATACATGCGTCGGAACACAGGTACGTTGTTTTTTTTAAACACATATTGAACTCAGGCTAATAACTCATCAAGGGGCGTATACTGTGCAGAGGAATGGCCGGCCCGTGACCATGGACAAACTTTGGGTGGTGCCGTACAATCCGTATTTGCTCACCAAGTACCAATCGCACATCAATGTTGAGGTTTGCGGATCAGACCACGCCGTAAAGCACGTCCACGAGTACGTTTACAAAGGCGCTGATCGCACATCCCTAGCGATTACAAATACAGATGACGAAATTACGCGGTACCTTCAAGCCCGGTACGTGAGTCCTCCAGAGGCAATCTGGCGTCTCTTTGAGTTTACAAATCACCAAGAGTTCCCGCCCGTTCAGCATCTCCAGGTGCATCTTCAGGGGCAACAAATGGTCTACTTCCCTGACAATCTAACTGCTGATCAACTGGCCGAAAAGATGGAATCCTGCCGCACCACGCTAATGGGGTATTTTAAATTCAATATCGACCATCCAACAGCTGGAGACTGGCTCTATTCAGAGATGCCGGCACACTGTGTTTGAAACAAGAGTTTAAAGGAATGGACCTTCCGGAAGCGCGGGGATAACCGAATTGGACGAATTTACCATTACAGTCCAGTTGCGGGTGAAAGGTTCTACCTACGGCTTCTGCTCACGGTCGTACGAAAGGTCAAGTCCTTTGCAGAACTATACGACTTCGAGGGCGTTACCTACGAGTTGTACCATGCGGCTTGCATTGCGCGTGGCTTGGCCCAGAACGACCAGGAGTGGTTCGGGTGTTTCGACGAAGCTGTCGTATTCGCCACTGGCAATGGACTTCGGACGCTCTTCTTGACTGGCCTCCGTCAACGGGAAATTGCGGATCCGTTGGCTATCTGGGATAGATGTAAGCACCACCTCTGTGACGACCTCGCCCACAAGCTCCGTGGAGTTTCAGGGTATCCGCTGGACTTGGTTGATCCTCACTATGACTACGGACTTTTTCTGCTTGCGGCTGGACATGCAGATCAGCAGCAGTCTCTGACGGATCACGGACTACCAATGAACAACTGGGATTGGAGTCGTAGTCATGTCGAGTGGTCTACTACAGTGCAGAGGGAAGATCTGTGCGCTCGCGCGGAGGCTATGCGTGGTCAATTGAATGTCGACCAGCAAGCTGCATTCCTGGAGATCACAGCGATCAATACGGAACCACAAACGGCACACTTCTACCTGCAAGGTCAGGGGGGTTTCGGGAAGACGTTTGTGTACCAAACCATTTGCTACCACTATCGTGGCCTTGGGAAGACGGTGCTCTGTGTGGCGTCGACAGGAATTGAGGCTCTGCTACTACCGGAGGGGTGGACCTCTCACTCTCAGTTTAAGATACTGATTAAATTGAACGAGGGGTCTGTAAGCGGCATTGAGAAGCAGAGCATGCTGGCTGCGCAACTCCGAAAGGTTAATTTGATCATCTGGGATGAGGTGCCAATGCAGCACAAGTACTGCTTCGAGGTAGTACATTGGCTGTTGGTAGATTTGCTGGGTTCTTCGGAAGATGTTTTGTTTGGGGGGGGGGGGGGGGGGGTTCCCTGTCATTCTCGGTGGCGACTTCGCACAGATACTTCCTGTGGTGACAGGTGGGGATAGCACTGCCATCATTTCGGCGTGTATTCAAAAGTCGTTTGTCTGGGAGTGGTTGAGAAGACTCAACCTTAGGGTCAATATGCAAGTCTGGGAGGGGGTTCATGGCGCGGAATTCGTGGTTTGGGTTGGGAACATCCCGTACTCCGAATCACAATGTTACGATGTTGAGATTCCAAGGTACGTTCATCAGCCAACTGATGTTTCCAGCCTAATCGATCGTATCTACCCGCAAGAGCTGATGATGCGAGCTGGGACGGATCCGACTGTGTTTTGTGGTCGATGTTTACTATCGACTCTAAACACGACGGTAACGGAATTGAACGGGACGATTCTGGGACGGCTTCCTGGGCAAATTCGGGTGTACAAGTCAACAGACACCCACGTCACGGACGCCGACGTCGCCGAAACGGGTCTCGACGAGTTTCCTGCGGAAGTTTTGCGAAATATCGACCTCTCTTCGCTACCGCCTTCTCAGTTGTTTCTCAAGATTGGCCCACCTATCATGGTCCTACGGAACCTTGCACCAGCTGAAGGGCTGTGTAATGGAACCCGCATGGTTGTGACCAATCTCAGGAGGCACTGTACCGAGGCACGAATTCTTTGTGGTGATAGGGATGGTCAAAAATGCGTACTCCCACGTATCGAGTTAATTTCCGACGACCATAGTTTGGGAATAAAGCTAAAGCGGAAGCAATTTCCGGTCCGGTTGTGCTTTGCGATGACCATCAATAAATCACAGGGTCAGTCGTTCCACACTGTAGGGCTGGATTTGCGGACGCCGGGTTTCACCCACGGTCAACTCTACGTTGGTGTTTCGCGAACTTCCCGCGTCGAAGGCCTGAGCGTTCTCTTACCTGCCAAGAACAGAGGCCGTACCCAAAACGTCGTTTACGAGCAAGTCTTGACGGATATCCGGTATCATAAGATTTGTTCATTCCGTTTCCAGTGAGTTTGCCAATTCTAAAAAGTTGTATTTGGAGAACTATTACTAACGCGGTTTAATAGGTCCTCCCAGATCCGTCCCATCCATCAAGCGCCATCCCGAAGTCCCCCGCCCGGTTTGATTTAAGTTATATGATAAATTTCAACCGATATCAGGCATGTCCGTAGACTGTCCTCTGCGAGATTAACTCACGGATCATCAGCCGCAGACCCAGACCCTCATTCCCCGAAGAGAACCCGCCTTGAAGATTAATCCCTAAATGTATTGTTTACATTCCTTTTAGGCTCAATATGTAATCTACATATGGTATGTCGATAAATCATGATTTGATAATTGGTATTAACGAGTTTTAGAGGTAGTCTTCCGGTCCTGCACCACAGAATACACCAAATGGAGCAGTTGTCTTCTCGCCGCATCAGTCCGTAGATGTCTCCTGATCTTCACATTAACAGTTGGAGTGGTTGGATTTCCGTAGTAATCAGAGGTTAAGGTCGAGTTTAAATAGATGCAGCCTCTTAAATTTCAGTTGGCATTACGGTCTTTAATTTAAATTACATTGAACTCGCGATCACCCATATTCTGCAATTTGATTCCGTAATTCTATGACATTGAGAAAATATCTCAAGTGAAGTCAATACGAAAATCCGATTGTAGGATGAAATATGTTTAAGACTTCTACGGAATGATGACGTACTAATCAAACGCCACCTGGTAGGGTAGGAACCGCACCGTACTCCTTATTTTAATATACAGTAGAACCTCTCTTAGCTAATAGTGGGTCCCGGTATAAATGTTGAAAAGATTCATTGTAACTTGGACTTTTATATTTGCAACACCTACCCTTACAGGTCATTTTGCGTGCAGGGGTAGGTATTGCAAATATAAACGTTAAAATTTCTATGAATCTCTTCAGTAATTATACCGGGACCCACTATTAGCTAAGAGGGGTTCTATTGTATTATTTTACCCTAACCGAAATAGGATATAACGCTATGTAATCGCCGCAAGCGTCGTTTCCACCGGACCTTAAGTAGAAATTTTCATATTTTCATCTTCATCCGCACCTCGAAATCGATTCTCAACATCCACACTCATTAAACAAAATTTCGGGTAAAGTTGAACCAATTCCAAGTATGTCATTTTATCTCAAGTTAGGAAAGGAACAAACGTGTATCCAGAAAAGGCTCACACATATAAGACGAAATAGATGATGTGTTACCGATATTCAAATCAGCAGATAATGTCCTAGAAATATTAAATATAATCATGGACGCTTACAAACTAAATTCAAGAAATTTTTTAACATGTGCTTGACGGATACCAAGACGTTAAATACCACAAGTTGAACTCTGTCAGATATCGCCCATGAAACAAAAAGGCTATCGTTACAAAGAGTAATATCCGTATTATGTTTGTCTGGATACTGCATGAAAATTGTCACAATCAGAACATCAAGACCTAAACCAGTTACGTACTCTAATGATGGATATCCCATACACCCACTGCTCCATGGTCATTAAGGCAGTATACAATTATATTCCATCGATATGTTCCGACGTTTTTACATTTTAAAACGTTACCAGTCCTTGCCATCACATAATTTTGAAAAATATCACTAACGTTATGATTAGATGTTGAACAACGTTGGCAATTATCAAAGTCGGCACACAACTCCACTGTGACAAACAACAAGGTTAATACTGTCATAGGTGATCCTTGATGTTACGGGCTGTGCTAAAGTCCTGTATCTACCGCGACAGGGATGAATCATAAAACGAGCCTCTGTAGATCTTCATTAAGATCCCCCTTATTTTTCTAACAATCTGAATGACAGGGCATGGATAGTTGGGCTAAGCTGAAGAAATATATTAGCTATCGTAGACACCGTGATCAATTGCTCCTTACTCAGATTATTAACAGTATTTAGCCACTTGACCTTTTTTTCTATCGTGCTTGTGAACGCCCAGTCACACTTGACACCATATACACACGACAGAATAATCACAAAAAGCGATATCCCGTAGTAGCAGTGACCATCATTTCACCTGAAGTCAGTCATCTTAAATCTTAGGTTGCAACCAATGTCCTTGCAAACTTGGTTACATCAACACCTTTGACATCTTTGGCAACCATGCCGAACACACCTACACATAATTGAATTTAATCTTCACCTCACGCACAACTAATTTCGAGCTTATAGATCTTTCTCAGTATATTTTAATGCGACTCGCATTGACCATACAATCTTCGTTATCATCCAGGCTGGAAATACTCACCCATACTGCCCTATCGCATGTAGGTCCCCTATAACCCCTCTGATCCATGATTCCCACAACTTCGGAATCCCGTAATCTCACGTAGACCCCGAGTCTCTCTCAGCTTAATGTGACAATGCCTCTGAATCCGTATTCCTCCACTCCCACCCTTCGTAAACATTCACCAAATCCCATTGCAAGTACGCAGACCTGAGGCTCAATCCGAAGCAACGCGAGGAGCCCTGTCCCGGAGCGAAGCGCAGGGCCGCAGGGTCAGGACCTAGTCTACTAATAGTCTATTATCTACTAGTAGCTATTAATAGTTCTACCAATAGACAATAGTCACTAATACACTTTCTACTAATAGATGGGTGCCAATAATAGATCAACTAGTAGATGTGCGACACTTTAAAATCTATTGAAGTAATAAAGCGTAGGGTAAAAGCAGAGCTGTTAAGTCTCAATAAAGATATCACTTGGAAGCGGTGGAATGTAAGGAGTCTGTAAACTATATTGCAGAGTTGTTAAATACTCCCACTTTAGTACAGATGCTATATAAACCAATTTTCTACAACTAAGCCACTTCACGACTAGTAACTTTTTGTAGGAAAATGGGTGGCTGGTCAATGTATGAGTAATCATGATTCTGGACACAAGGGGCTTTGACCTGTTATTACTATCCATAAGAACGATAAACTTCATTATCAAATAGCACCAATTTCAACAAAAGCTAGCTAAGAATAATGGATTCTGGATAGCAGTTTCGAAGATAAATGACGAGTGGTAAAATATGATTTCTGGACCCTAAATTTCTAATCATGAAAATTGGGTGCCTAGTTCTATTTTGTTCACTTCTCCTAAGTAAGCTCCTTATTCTACTTGCGCACAGCATCCTTTTCAAGATTTTTCCTTAGATTTACTGCTCTACAAATGGTTGCTTTCAGAGCCTTTGAAAATTTCGGTTTGCCTCAGCACCAATACAAGGATAAAGTGCCTGTAGTCATGTAGCAAGTTAATTTTTATTCGTGTTCACTTTGACGATTCGCTTTTGGCGGTTGAGAAGATATTCTGATGGTCTCCTTGATTTCTTATCCATGTCTGCAACTGTTATCACAAAGAGTTTTTTCACAATAAGTGATCTTCTGATCTGACATATCCGGTTAAGAGTCGAAAATGGTAGCGAAATAATATGTGTAAATGGTCAACAACTTGTTTCCCGAGTATAGTATCAAGCAATCCGTCCGGAACATGTAAGGATCCTGAGTGGCCATTCAATGGCGTATATTTGAAATTTTTCTAAATCAAATGATATTCCGCCTCTAAGTTATAACAAACTTATTTGAATTATTTGACCGATTTAGTTTGTAGTATTTCATCGTAAACGAAGGTGCGCTTTACAATTTTGACGTATGCGAATTGTCGAGTCGACGAAAATAGGGGTTATATTAGTAACATTGCGCTAACTTTCCTATTGAAGAGCAGAACTCTCCTGTGGGACTTTCCTGACGTAGTCATGCAATTTATCAGTATTGATGATATCTCCCATCATTGACGCTGCGTAACAAACTCTATCCAAGTAAACTAATTATGGCTGAACCCATGGATATTGTCGAGGAATCAAGGGGTACAAAAAGAAAGGCAGATGATTCAATCTTGTCGAAAGGCCCAAGAAAGATCCAAGTAAGATAAAGATTCCCGTAAAATTAATTTTAACTCATTAGTGATAAGGCTCTTGACCCTGATGTTATCAACAAAATCGCAGCAGGGGAAATCATTGTTGCCCCAGTACACGCCCTCAAAGAACTGATGGAAAATTCAGTGGACGCTGGATCTACATCCATTGATATTCTTGTCAAAGAAGGTGGATTGAAACTTCTTCAAATCACAGACAATGGACATGGAATAAATGTAAGAGTTCAAATGTCTTTATCAAGGACCCTTCAACGGTTTACAGTGTGAAGAAAGAAGATCTACCAATTCTCTGTGAACGTTTCACGACATCGAAACTCAAATCTTTTAATGACTTGAAATCGATTGGCACCTATGGCTTTCGTGGTGAGGCGTTGGCGAGCATCAGTCACATTGCTCATCTCACTGTCACCTCAAAAACAATGGATTCAAACTGTGCGTACAGAGCTTATTATGATAGTGGGAAGCTAGCCTCTACAAAACCGGGACAGAATGCCGATCCCAAGCCAGTGGCCGGAAGGCAAGGAACTCAGATCACAGTCGAGGATCTATTCTACAATGTTCCCACTCGACGCCGTGCCTTTCGCTCCGCCTCAGAAGAATACAACAAGATTATGGATGTAGTCGGTAGGTATGCCGTGCATTGTGATGGTGTTGCATTTAGTTGTAAAAAGTACGGAGATGCCAGTACTTCGATTATGACTCAATCAAAATCTTCGAAGGTTGATCGTATTCGTCAAATTCATGGAACTGCTGTTGCAAATGAACTTATCGAGTTTAAGTCATTGGATCAAGATTATGGTTTTCAGGCTAGTGGATGGACGACAACTGCAAACTACCACATAAAAAAGACCACTCTACTCTTGTTTATCAACCAACGGTCGGTTGAATCAACCGGTGTTCGGAAAGCGATAGAACAAATGTATTCTACATTTCTTCCTAAAGGTGGTCACCCATTTACATACCTGAATCTAGAAATAGATCCACACCGCGTCGACGTCAATGTCCATCCTACAAAGCGAGAAGTCAAATTTCTCAATGAAGATGAAATTATCAGTAAGATATGCAGCAGTATTGCAAATAAACTCTCTTCAGTAGATACAAGTCGAACTTTTGTGACGCAGACACTTCTTCCGGGAATGGGGATTACATCAACTCCAACTGCTACAAATGACCCTGAATTTTTCAAGGGAATCGGAATGATTACTCCAAAATCAAAGCCCTGCGAAAACAACCTTGTACGAACTGATTCTAAGCTTCGAAAAATAACAACTATGCTGCCCTCAAGCTCAGCAGGGGAGGCTCATGGGCCAGATAGACCGAGAACAGGGACTATAGAATATGAATCTTCTGACCGGAACCCAGTTGTTTGTCGTCTTATAACAATAAAAGAGCTTCGTGCAGAAGTTCGAGATCAAATTCATAATGAGCTTACGGAAATATTTGCAAGTCACACATTCGTAGGTGTTGTTGATGAGCGTCGACGTATCGCAGCGATTCAAGGTGGTGTACATCTTTACCTTGTGGACTACGGAATGATTTGTAATGAGTATTTCTACCAAGTTGGACTTACTGATTTCGCTAACTTTGGAGTCATTCGTTTTGATCCTCCCCTAATTTTAAAAGAGATTCTTACTCTAGCTGCAGAAAACGAAAAAAAACGCTCCCCTCCCTCGCAAGACGATGACGATTTCGATATTGAAGAAGTTGTTCAAACTGTCCTTACACAACTTGTCGACCGCCGTGAAATGCTGCTCGAGTATTTTTCTCTTGAAATCTCCGATTCAGGTCTACTGACTAGTATTCCTCTGCTCCTGAAAGGCTACATGCCTAGTCTTGCCAAGTTGCCTAGCTTTCTCCTCCGTCTAGGCCCACATGTCATATGGACTTCTGAGAAAGAATGCTTTTCCACATTCCTCCGTGAACTAGCTTCATATTACGTTCCAGAGCAGCTCCCACCTTCTTTAGTGTCTGAAGATCCTGAATCTGAAGATGATATCGCGGTGCGAAGAAATCACGTCAATTACGCTGTGGAGAACGTCATTTTTCCTGCCTTTAAAACCCGCCTGTTAGCTACCAAAGAAATGACAGGTGCAGTTGTTGAAGTAGCAAATCTAAAAGGCCTGTACAGAGTTTTTGAGCGATGTTAGCAGTCTAGATATATACTTTCCACCATAATTATTTTCAATTCAGACTAAAATCCAGAGCGGATACGCCATTCTGTTCATTATGGTAATCAGAGTTTCTGTGTGATGGGCAATCACCAAAACAATGTAATAAAGTAAGCTGGCCGTAAAGTAGTCTATTTTATACATGGATTTCTTAATAATTCTAGGAGAATCATAATTTGCAAGTCATTCTACAGCGCACGACTTACTCCCCAAACTTCAACTCTTCTTGCCGATTAGTTCTGTAGCTGGTACAACTTTTAGACTGACGTGAGTCATTGTCTTTAAAACTATGTGTAGATATACTGTCACGTTTTTGGGTATTCCTGCTCGGGTGATGGAAATGTTTGTTCGGTCGTTCAACGCCACCGTGATCTGTTTAGTGCACGAGCCATAAACATTTCGCATCCTTGGCCGTACAAGATCCAAGTAATTAACAATTATTAATTGTATTTAGCAGGTTGCATCACTTGCCATAGTGATCACTTACCACTATATCAATCATGTTGTTTATGATTGCCATCTAACCGGCCTTCAGACAAGATCGCGTGAATCGAGCCTGATGAGATGGGGATAAGTTTGATCTATTTTTTGTTCGACTATTAGAAGAAGAGACAATACATGTACTATATTACAGGGCTAAGAAGTGTAGCCCCACCTTCTGTGTAATTTACATGGGCTATCCCTGACATTCCGACTTTAGCGCTACAAAAATGGCTAGACTAAGGCAATAAGGCAACCGAGGCATTCCTTCTTCCTTGAACCTTCTCTCTTATGTTCGATAGTTGCACATCATCCTCATACCACACTAAATCGGTTGACACGACATATCGAATAACCTATATCCTCACGATGAACTGCGAAGAAAAATGAGCACCCCAGTACCTCCCACTACTCCAAGATCACGGAGCCAGCTTTCTAGGGATCAGCGAGTCCAGATATACACGTTACGTGGCCTTGGTTTTACTCATCTCGCCATCGGTAATCAACTCGGTATCACCGAAAGAAGGGTACAATATGCCCTTACAAGGCAATGTCTGACGCCCAAAAAGCGAAATGGCCGACCCCACGCCTTGAACGCTCAGCAGGAAGTTGAGCTTGAAGAGTTTGTCACGTCTTGAAGTGAGGCCCGCCAGATGAGCCACCTGGAGCTTGCAGCTAAGTTTTCCCACTGGAATTGTGGCCAAATCGCAATCAAAAGTGCTCTTGAGAGAAGAGGGTTCAAGCGTTGCATTGCTCAAGCGAAGCCTACTCTAACGCCTGCACATATGAGGAAAAGATTAGAGTGGGCGGAAGAACACTCTTCTTGGACACCTGAACAGTGGTCCCAAATTCTTTGGTCTGATGAGACTTGGGTCACTGGTGAATGTCACACAAGAGTATGGGTTTCGAGGAAGGTGAGTCCAGATCTCAGCCATGTATCAACTGCATTAATCTAAATTTTTAGCCCGAGGAGACATATTATCACACTTGCCTGGTTCGAAAAGGTCCTCGAAAGCGTGGTTGGATGTTCTGGGGCTCCTTTTATGGGAACCAGAAAGGCCCTGCCCTCTTCTGGAGTAGGGATTGGGGGACTATAAAAGCGGAGAGTTACTGCCAGAGGATTGTTCCTTTAATCCATGCGGCAACACAACCAATTGACTCTCACGGCCCTCTTCTCTTTGTGCAGGTTGGTGCTCCTGCCCATTCTGCTCAACGTACGAAAAGAGAGCTGTCATCAAGGGGGGTAGATTTCATAGTCTGGCCGTCATATTCCCCAGACCTGAATCCAATTGAGTCAGTGTGGGATATCATGAAATCCCATATTGAAGAGCACCACCCAGAATTTGATTCTGGTAATCCATCTGAGGAAGTGCTCTGTAATGCAGTCCTAGAGGCATGGGAGTCGATTTCTCAGGAGCAACTGGCTACGCTTGTAGAGAGCATGCCAGAAAGGTGCCAGGCAGTCATCAGAGCAAGAGGAGGTTCGATTCCTTATTAATGATGCTTAATTATTGGTAAAAATGTATTTAATACTTGGTAAAAGCTAGCACTTTTGAATAGAATATCATCATTTCAACGAGTTACAGGGATCTCCTACACTTCTTTTATCACGCAAAATTTCCCATACAAATAAGGTTCAGCTATTGTCGGATTTGGTATGGTCAAAATATTGCAGCCAATGGCATATTGTATAATCCCTGTCAGATCTTGGCATTCAGGGGTTTCCTTCACTATTTACCCCTGCAATAGAGTATATATGATAGAGATTTAACAACTTAGAAAAACAGGGAAGTTCTCTTATTGTTTATTTTTCCACTGCCTATGACTTGCGCCCTACTATAGCGAGATATAAACTTAGTCAGAGTAGCCCTTGTAGTTGTTGTTGAGATATTTACTTTATCTACGGATGACATGCAAACAAACACCTTAAAGTTCCTTCTTGGGATGAAAGACCTCGGAAAGCGCACGCTATCCTTAGTCGGCAGAACTAAGATGATACAACCTTGACGCTGAAAACTCATACCAAGGACACATTCGCCGGTACCACTACAGGGTTACACTTGTTAAGATTTACATCCCATTGCTTCTCCCCTCAGCCGCGAATACCTGCCCAAGGAAAAAACAAAGTAAAAACCTCAGACTCCTGAGTATGCTTCATCATCTTGTCCGTCGCAACCGCGCGAAGTATGATCTCACAATCTTCAACCCTATTGTTAAGTAGGCGTTCAGGCTGGAAAGACTCCTGGTTAAAAATGTTCCAGATTGCGGATCACAACACCATCCTTCGTTCAAGTCTTAGCAGACAGGCCCCAAAGTCGTACATTTCAGCAACAGTCCTGCGTAAGTTCCCTCTTCAGATACACCTCTTCTCCCTCATGACCGTCGTTCTGTCCATATAAATGTCACTTGTATGCCCTTCCTGTAAATTGACTTCCTAAGCAATGAAGAAAACCCTTAACAAATTTGTGCCGCAGGCCTTCAATCCTCCGTCGAGTGTCCATAGCAACCAGGGCTTATCGTTGAAGCCAATAGGCGCGGATATTCTTTACATGGGTGAGTCAATTTAACCAGATCAGAACAATGACCGGAAGGATAGCAGTCGGGTGATTCGTTCGAAGAGTTATGTCGCCAATAACGGAAATCGACTGGACGGCAAGTTGGTCCTGACAATGAGTGATGCTTATCTTGCCGCGACCTGGATGCGCTTCTCTTCTTCGCTATCTCAGATATGCAGCAAACATATTGAGCGTTTACGGCGGGCACCGGGTGAAGGTGAAGAGTTCGTCTTTACCCGCCAGAGTAGCCCTTGTAACCATCATTGAACCAATTATAGAGACAGTTCAGATTACAGACTAATGATTAGAGACTCATAATACATGATCAACAATTGAGGCTAAGGAGCAACCCGTTACATATTGCATCATAAATATAGATGTATAAGAAATGGACACAAAGATTTAGCAGATACGATACAATCTTTGCAAATTTTCATCTTCTATAAATTTTGATTTGATTCTTCGGCCTTACTATTTAGATCAACGTCCATCAATCCGCTATCTCTCATAATGAAATCAAGTAGAGAGAGATAGACAGTATTTTAATTCGGAAGGTTATCAGCTGAGGCCAAAAATCCAGGCCAAGAAATCCGATACAGTCCAGGAACAGCAGATAAACTTCTAGAGGCACAGCTATCAAAGAATGAAGGCCACTTCTAGCTTTCATGATATTGCACTCGATTGTTAAGTGGGTCGGAAATGCTTTCGAGACCTTAAATTATCACGTATTCACGCTGTTGAGAGGGGGACGAAGACGCCGTTTCTACCTGTACGTGGTGTCCCCTACGAACCTGGAGTTTATCTTCAGAGCCAACAGAAACACGCATTACTTGGTCACGGAGGAAAAGTCATCCAAACGAGTTTCCGGGGCGTACCCAGCTCCCGTTATGGTGGTGATGGATCAGACTAAGTTGGCCCTTTTTACCAAGATGAATTCTCACTGTTTACAGATATTCTGGCATTATACTGTCTCCCAAGGAAAGAGCACCGCTACCTGAGCGCTGGTGGTGTCGGTGTAAGGAGGATATCTAGACTATGGGATATTAGGGAGATACAGATGGGGATACGCACCTCGTATGGCTCTAGTGTCTAGGCCTCGTCTGGCTGGGGTTACAGGTTTTGTGAGACTTTTTCCCGTCCATCGGTTTCCGCGGCTGCTCTTTTTCAATTATTTTGAGCAGAAGGTTACGTGAAAAAAGTGGTTGAATTGTACGGGTAATTACTGAGCTAAATGGCTACCCGCCATGGGTCAAAGTATCAAAGATCTTAGGTTCGAGGTAAAAGGGAATAGGAGCACTGTAGGAGGTGTGGCCTGGGTCAGAGAGGAGCCCTAGTGTTATAATAAGCTGGGTATTTCAGTTATGAGAAGGAGTAGATACAATGTTCTGACTTGCGAGCATAATGTATGATTTCTTAAGGTGAGGAATGAATGAGAATAGATAGAGGTGTGTAATTGTATATAGATGTTACAGGCTATGCCTAATGACTTCAATAAATAGGGGGATAGATAAACGTTCGGGAAATACCCATGCACAGAGAAAGGCCCTAAGATGCGGGGCTCAAGCAGGGGAGCGTAGACCCATGTTACCTAGCTGCAGATCTCTTTCGTGCAAGGGCCCAGGAGAAATTGTCGGGGGCACGACGGTAGGTTAGGATATATAGTTAGTCGTCCCCAGCCACTCTAGATTCTCTCTGTATATAGAAAATAAACAGCATTTTGGCCATCAATCTTTGTTATATCGTTTTGGTGCATGCCCTGTCACAATAGATTTGACTTGTCCATTTTTCTATGAAAGTAAGACGTCCTACTTATATACATTAAGCAATACTTGTCATATCCTTCTCTCAACTATCTTTAGGTACTGCACCAATCTACCACTGTCTAGTCAGTCAATTCATGACTACTACTTAATCTATTACGACCAAGGGAATGTCTGCCTCACACGACTCGTGTCACCTGACTAGTATTATCTGATCTAGTCTAGGCGACTCAAATTACGCGACTCGGTCCTCATGCCTTGATGCACCCGTCCACACAGATCATCCTCGCCTATTCATGGACCTCGCACATCTCTAATGTCGCTATTCGCAACACTGGGACTCTACATAGCACGAATAAACACATCTAGGACAACGGTTAGTCATCAAGGCAATTCATTATCAAAACTGTACGTACTAGTAACATAATTAATTCTACATATCTACCCCACTCCGGAGATCAGTTATGGACACCTCAGCTTCTTCGACGGACAAAATTCCTACTTCTCTCCCAATTCTCTCAGATCCTTTTATTTCTTCTATCCACCTTTTCGTGCCATCATCGCTTCGGGCTTCCTCGGCTGCAACTATTGCTACAGTATGCAACAGGCCTATCCTCCAGGCTGTTCCTACTTCGAAGCGCTCATCCACGGATGTCGTACCTGAACCCCAAGACCATGGCTCTGAGAACACAGATTCTTTCCTCCGTCGTGAGTTCTCTGAAATAATTGCAGCAAGAAAACTACGTGAACGCGCCCAGCAAAATCGTGTGATGATTTGTACAAATGTTATCAGCAATATCGATAGCACCATAACCAATCTCCAGGACGAAAGCATGGAATGCGAGGTCAATCCTCCGAGGACATATCTACATCAGGCGATATCCCTCTTTGTTTCTTCTGACGCTCCACAAAGTTTCCTAGTCTCACTACATTCTTGACCAGTTTAAGGTAAGAGTATTTCTAAAACTAAAGGATTAAATAAGCCTGTGGCGGCTGCAGCCCCGACTTTTCCCATTGCTCCATTCCCGGCTGATGCTCTAGCGCATGCGACTTCTCTGTGTCATCTTAACTTGGCACAAAAACCACAATTGAATGGCAATACATGGGCAACTGTGGCCCGTGACGGTCGGAAGAAAGCACGATTAGAAATTCAAGTCTGTCAACTAAAGACACCTTCTATTTAAACAAGAAGGCCAGCGGGAGCGAAGCAAGCTGGTGGGGCGAAGGTGACTGGCTCCCCGGATTCTAGACTCCTTGTTCAACTATCCTAAGAGCATGAGTGGCAAATCCTTTCACCCGCTGGTCCTCGTGAAGTCGTAGCCAAAAGATTATCAGTATCACTAACATTAATCCGAAAGATTAAGGCCGTTAACTCGGGCTTTGCCTTGAGCCCCTCAAGCTCCAGTGCGAGGGACGAACTTCTAAAAGCAGAAAATGGCTTCTTCTTGTCGGGTGCCAAACTTGAAGCTGCCACAAACTGGGTTCCGCTTCTTATTCCAACTGTTCCCACAGCCATTTTCTGACTTGATGATCGCTTGGAAGTGACTCCTTAGGAAGTGTAACAGCTGGTAAGCTGGATAATTCCTGTAGCCTATGTTATACATAGGCGTGCACAGGCTTAACAGGGGTAGTGCATTGTGCACTGGCAGATATAGTGGCTGATGTTAATTTTGGCTGAGACACTGTATATCAGAATTCCCAAAATAGATGGATCATGGAGCTGAAACATAAGAGCTTCCTGGCATGCGGCAACCTTCTACTCCGTGGCTAACTTCTATTTCAGGAATCCTCATTGATGTTAGGGCTATGGTATTATCTACGAGGAGCATAGCTTTGTATATATTCGTAGGACTACGAGATAGATTGCTTTCTCTTCAGATAGAATATAAACTACCTCTATTCATTTAGCTGCGCAAGCGCTCTTGTCTAGACTGTGACAGGAAGAGACAAATATTATGCTAATAGACTAGGTTGAACAAGTCACTTCAGTGGGTACTGCTGTGGTAAAGCTGTTCGGTTATCCGAGACTCGAAGCACCTCATATATTTTGGATGGCTTTTTTCCAGAGGCGCCTCGCCCTGGCATTCGGGTCTTTGACTGTTACGGATTGACCGGTGCTCGTAGCTTAGGTGCTTATTATCTAAGAGTATTACGTCACCAGCATGAGCCCCTTCAAATATTTCACAATAATTTTATCATTAGATTTGAAAATTCGTGTAAAATTTATTATGCCAACTTAATCCCGTTACATCGATGATTCTGGAATGACAGCTACATTTAAGAAGCAACGTCTGATTGACTTCTGAAAACATTGCAACGGACACCACTCATATAAAAACTGCTCATGGGCCCCCTGCTGTGGGAATTATGGCTCCACTTTGCACATTCAGGACGACTGCAAAGCCCTGGCTTGATGTAAAAATGTGGAGGCCCAAAACAATCCGACAGTTTGAAATGTTAAGCCCGCCCAATCGCGCTGGAGCTCCCACTAAGGAGCAGCTAAAAATTTACTATCGAGTAGGGGATCGCGAATATCAGTTGCTAGTTTGAATCAAAGCAGCTGAACCAAAAGCGGCAGCTGCTATGGGAGCAGCTGCTGCCTCCAGTAGCCAGGACTCTATTAACACAAGTATATCAGAAGATGGTGAAGCGTTACCAGCCGAGGAGCAGGCAGGTGACGCAATGCCTTTATGAAAGGCTCCTTTTGGGGCCGCCACTCTTCCCCCACTTTTGTTAAAATTTATGTCAATCAATGTGGGGAGGAGGCACGTTGTACAATATCGCGCTAGTTCGCGCATATTAGTTGCAGTACAATAGCTTGCTGATATAAGAACTGTGGTGGTTTGTCTGGACAAAGTCTCATTTTTATTTTGATTGTCATATACCATTTAGTGGCACTAATGTCCGACCTCACACTATTGCATATTCCCGGAAATTTTCCAAGGAAGCAATTGCAGCCTAAAAAATTACTTCATCTGCCATGACAGGAGACTATTTTTGGGTTATCGTAAACAGTAAAATATTTTTAAATGTTTACAAAGCACCAAACACTCCCTCAGCAGTTAAACCTCTTCTTAACTAGATCCCGGATCTCAAATCTGTCGCCGTTGATGAATTTAACTTGATTCGCTTGGCTTGACAACTTTGCGCCATACGCACATATGGTCAAGGAGTAGAAATGGAAAATAAGCGGAAAAACATAATTTGACATGCTTGATAGTTGGGGAACCCACTCATAGCGTTGAGAATAATTAAGACTTAGCAAAGTCAATTATTGATGAATCTAGCACGTGGGTTGACAAGGGGAAATTTATGGCAAGCAACCACCTTCCTATCTGTGGGTCAACTTAAAGTCATAACCAATCACAACTACCAAGGGACACCTGTACATGTCTAGCAAGAATCTACTACAGTGTGCAAAGGTTGTCTCGGAGTGGCCTCCGCCTCTTTTATCTTTAAACTCTGTAGAGCAGAATGAAGATATTGCTGAGGATATTTGCAGAGCATCAAAAGATGTACTGAAGGCCAAGATCAATCCGCTGCCTCGGTTACAGAATTCAACCAGTATTCAAAAGTTTTCCTGGGTATAGTCGCTGCTGCTAAGAAAGAGCATTTGAAGCTGTCAGGAAAGCCTCTACTGTATAATATATATATATATATATATATATATATATATATATATATATATATATATATATATATATATATATATATATATGGAGATTGCCAGAACAGAGTGTTCTATGATTCTGGTCTAGCCTTTTAGCCGAGTGGTGATGCATCTATCTTGTGTATCATGTAGGATGGCAACCTTTAGCCTGACACCCACCTCTTGACCCCTCTCTCTCCCCACGCTGTCTACATACCGCTTATGACTGAAGCGGAGAGTGAAGGCCATAAAATCTTCCTCTGACGTCTTTGGTCTCATGCGATGGGCTATCCCGAGGAAAATGAAAAAACCCCAACCACTCGTGCATGAAGGAAGATTTGTCACGGGTCAAGCTGAACGTGCTAAAATTCTTCGTCATACCCTCCTTGCTCGATGTCAGGCTTCAGACAACCTTACTCTCTGTGTAATAGTCGAGGCTGAAGTATCTTAGAAGTAGATAAAAATGAGCATCAAATCAAAGAATATAATAAATCTAAAGACCAAAGGACATCTACCCTATCATTTATGTACATGTTTCCATCTAATATTAAATCCCCTTACATCCGAACGCCTAATCAACCTTAATACAATTTAAATGACAATTCTCATGCTGTTCAAGAGTTACTCCTCCAGAAGTCCTATCCTTGCAACACTAGCGTAAATGAGAATCGGCGCCAAGCCTCTAAGTCTTCTTCTAAACTTTATAATGCCTCAAGCATAACTTCACTATGAACCCAGCACCTGGCTAATATGCCCCCTCCCTAACCTTATGATACCTCGCGCTTCAGACCTGTAACACTCTGCCCACTTTCAAGTGGGACTCGTATACCTCTGACGGATCTTGAAGTATAGACCTGTACCATTGGCAGCGGAAATACAAGTCCGGCTGCTGAAGGAACTTCAGTGGAGCTACTAGCGGCTTGCTGAGAAAATATCGGGACTCATATTACAGAGCTGTTTCGCGCGTTCTTTGGTTTTGAATACCACCTGTCAGGCTTTAAACTCGCAGAAGTCGTGTTCCTTCAAAAAAATAGACGGGATTCCTCTTTAGCAAAGTGATGGAAACCTAATTCACGTCTCTTCTGTCTTGGGAAAGGCCTGGAGAGGTTATTAGCAAAAATTAAGTCTCACCTGGCTGGTGTGAGATGTTGTGGGCGAGCAACAATTTCGAGCATTGTCGAAACGATAAGCGAATAACTTAGCTTCTTGCATCGTGCACGTCATTGAGGAAGTCCGTACTTAAAAGTGGGCTTCAGAACTTGTCAACTCTGACGTTCAGGGAGCTTTTGATGAGGTCCTTTCCAATCATCTTTTATGCCAGATGCAAGCTCAAGGATGGCCCGAACATATTTTGCGATGGACTTCTTCATTCTTAAGTGGTCACTTAGTACGAGTGTGCCACTTAGATAGTGTTACAAGTCCTGGGGAGGGTCGGATGGTGCAGTGGTACACTATCCGGGCCGTTCTTCTAAGTAGAGTCTGGGTAGCTTTGACAAATGCCCCACTTGAGACAGGAGAAAGCTGGTTCGAATCCAGCAAGACCCTCACACCACTTCTCTCGCGGTGATACTGTATTCGTAGAATGACGAAAGCATGCTCAGATGGCCACAGGTTTTTCCCGCTTTTCCCTGTGGTGGGTATTCACGGAAGAGGGTACATGTCGTAAGGCGTTATTCTCGTAGTGGTATCTGCAAATGAAATCTGAGTATGAGTGTTCCAAACGTCAAACAGAGTTATTCTGCGTCACATACATATCTTCCGTAATCATTCGCGTCATAGCCTCAGGCTGCATACGCAAAAATGATTTAAAAAAAAGAAAATTCCTGGGGAGCTCTTCTGTGAAGTATCCCAAGAACTTCCAATATCTCCGCTTTTATTTCTCTAACATATGGCAGAACCTATGCGCAGCGGAAAGACAAAAGCTCGATTCAGCTATGCCGACGACGTTAATATATTGGACACTGGGCGTACAATTAAGGAGCCTGCAGCAAAAGCTCGGTAGGAACTGGATTCCTTATTAGATTGGACCCAAAGAAATGCTGTTTCTTTCGAGGCGGCTTAATCTGAGGTTATACACTTCCCCGGGACACCTTCGAGATGAATCTGTGGGCGTGACAGCTGGTAAGCTGGAGTGTTCCTGTAGTCTATGTTGTACATAAGCTTGCATGGAGGCTATTACGTTGTAGATCATTCCAAAATCATCATGGAGCTCCTGCCAACGTTAGGGCGACTAGGAGGATAGAACCTTTGAGAAAGGACAATAATAATGTATATATATATATATATATATATATCTATCTGTAGAAAGATTATAGATATTCCTTCTACATAGATTCAAGTATTAATTCCATCTCTTTTCAATTAGCTGCGGAAGCGCTCTTGGCCAAACTGTAACAGTGGGGACCAGAATAAATAGTTATTTGATGGAACCTGCCGATCACTTTAGATAGCTCGGAGTGTATCTGATTCATAAGTTATCGTTTAAACACCATGTAACTAAGGGGTGTAGCAAAGTACTCAAGGCAGCTCATTATATACATCGTCTCAACTCAGTTAAACATGGAGCCGCATCAGGTCTTTCAGTTACTACCGTTAACGCATGCATACTACCAGTTACAACGTTTGGCGCAGAAGTATGCTAGCCTGGTTTAAGACGAGAAACGATTCCGGCAACTGTTACGCCTGCCACATCGAATTTATGTAACTTGATGGACAAAGCCGTGCATCTAGCCATTAGATCTGCATAACCAGTATAGAGAATAACACCAAACACAATTCTTGATAGAGAAACAGGAATACCTTCAGCTTGGATTCTCGTCGAAGGCATCCGCTTACAGCTTACCGCTCGTCGGAATTCCCTAGATAACTGACATCCGCTTCGAAATAGAGCCAGCTTGTATCCACATCTGGACACCTTCAAATACAAAAGGCAAGGGTAGCGACATACTCGAGTTCTCCAGTGTTGCGGATACAGCGTGCATAGTGACTTTGGCCTATCTTCGGCGGCCTGTGTTCCAGCATCGACAGGATCTAATAAACGAGTGATGGTAAAAATTATCTCCAGCTCGGCATAACAAGCTAGACCCCTAAATGCGTCGTCGTTAACCACCAGAACTCCAACTTTCTCGTCGGCGTCTACTCGGTCTCCTAGCGGTAAGAATAGGGCACGGGGATTTTGCGGCGTATCACCGTTACTTTCACCACGAAGATGCGAGCGGAGAACGCGATTGCGGGCTGGAGTACTCGCTAAGACACCTCTTTTGCTGTCGGGAAAATGCTGCCATGGTAAGAAAGCTTAGAAAGGGGACTACTTTGAATAATTACATCCGTCAACTCCTGGGATCTCAGTGTGTTGAGAAGTTTACAGGATTTGCCACACAAACAGGCTACTTCGAGGGTTTACCTGCAAGCTCATCCTCTGTTGGACGCGAGGATACTAATAATCTTGGGGCCAGAAGCTCATCGTGGGCAAGGTAGTAATCTTGTGTGAGAAATGCGAGTTCAGCCCATGAAACCGCTTTCTTTTGGTCGGAGTTTTGGGTATCGGTTCATATTTATGAAGTGTCTTTGTATTCTTTTGTGCTGTCAACTTCTGTAAGCGGCATTTATTGTTACGATCGAGTGGAGCTTGCTTTCAGGTGTGATCCCTACAAGCTCCACCGGTCCTACATCACACACGGACATGTGGATTTTGCCTAGAACCATAACGAAGATAATTTATTAATTAATTCTATCGTAAAAACATGCAAATTTACTCGGTAGCTGCTTCTTAATGCATTTACTGTTCGCTAATTGGGGCCCTTCATTTTTTTATGCTTAATAATTATGTCCACTCACTAGCTATCATATTCCTGGATGCATGCATTCATGGTTGTGAGGCTATTTCGTGTAGCAGAAGGGGAACTCAAGAATTAGGACGAGTTAAATAAATCGCGTTAGTGGTCTATCGGGGTCATGAGAAATACATGTCATATATTTGTCTGCTAACAAACACATATTACAGCTAGTAAATGATGTATGTGCCAGAATATTATACACCTTAGTTTACCTCAACATAAATCAGCACATTTTAACTTTTATCATCCTCCCAATCAGGGTTCTAAATCAATGATTAGTGGTAATTTGTCATGCAGATCATGGACTCACCTTTCTCAGAATTACAAGGCCTTCTAAGTTATTAGTCAATGAAAGATACTGCTCATCCTCCAATTCGGCACGTTCACCAAATCCTAACAGGACCGGTGTACTTTGAGTCTGCCAGCCAGTTATTGTCTTTGGTCGACCTGCTTGTCCTACAACATCAACCGCCTGCCCGACACGGACATTTACTGATAGAGGCTTTAGGTCTTCATCCAAGGTAACAAGGAATCTAGGGTGCATGGCGGTGACTAGATAATATAGGAGATAATGTGATTTGTCAGTTATGAATTGTTTCGCATCAACCATTGCTACTAATACTGCCAGGAGCCCAGCGGCAGAAACTCGAGAGAGTACCTGTCGGTCTGTATGAAATGGGCTAATAGAAAGCGAGCCCTTACCCATGTGGAGAAGACCTTGGGCGATTCTAACCATAAAGAGAGTTTCTTGTTCCCGGTGATAGTAACTCGCAAGTTGTCTCAAAAGTTGAGCCAATCTTGCGTTGTTAGTTCCGGCACCCAAAAGACCCATGGCAAATATTGCATTAATAGCAACGTCATTGTCATTATCATGACTATATCTTGATAAAGTGTCATAAACCTTTATTTGAGGATTACTTGGACTGAGTAATCCCATTGCTAGAGGGACAGCTTTTCGGATGTTGGCTTTTCCGTAATGCATAAGATGACCGAATTGTCTCAGAACCATTTCCTGTCCGACATCTTCTCCCATTGCAACTAGAGCAAGTCCGATAACAGCATAAGCCTGAAGCAGCTCATCACCTTTTTTATCATCACTGTCTTCAATATGATCATTGCAGATGTGCAACAATTCTTGCAGCTTTAATACGGTTCCAGTACCTGCCCAGGCACAGATTTCTGCGAGGACAGACGTAGGTTTTGACATCGGATGATCAATTGCTTTTAAGGTCTCTAAAATAACATCGACCTCTTCTTGTTGACCGAAAAACAACAGGCCCAGACCCAAGGCCATAAATCGTGTCCATTTGTCTTTGAGCTGGTATTTTCGCTCGTCATCAAGAAATGTCTGAACGATAGCTTCACTGACATCACTGTTTGACGAACCAACAAAGATCATGCCAAGCGATAATGCGGCTATTGCAGAAATTTGCATATCTAATGAGGTATCACTAACAATAGGTAGTAATAAATCTAGTAGCGCATCTTTATTGGATCCGGCGTAAGCAAGGCCTAAGCCCATGATAGAAGTCACTCGAACCATAGTACTCTTGTGGTTAAGTTTATCTTCATCACCAAGAAGTGCTAGCGCTGGATCGGAGTCGATTCGGATACCAGAGTTGATAATACCGATAGCTAACTGACATCCAGCAACGATCTGGTCTTCGGGAGCGTAAGTATACTTGTCAATCTTGTCTAATCCTCCCTCTACATCCCACAAAAATAACATTCCCATTGAAGCCATTGTTGAAACCATACCTTCATCTTTTGTTTTCCAGACCCAACTTGACTTGGTGTCGTCATCGACCATCATCATCTTATCTTCGCCGAAACCTGCGTTGACAAATGCGTTTACAAATCCAGCAGCTAAGTTATGCCTGGCGGAGTCGAGGTTCGTTAAGCCAGCAACACGAGTATTTTCGAGATGACTCTTGTATATGTCCTCAGTACTTTTAGGGTCCAAGATATTCAGCTCCTTCGCTAAAGTTCTAAAATGTTCGGGCAGCCTTGTATTGTTTAAGCATTCCGCAATTTGATGATCGTCTCCTGTATCCGTAGGTATTTCCAAGACGATTTGTTGCCTTGCAATCAAGAACCCCATTTGTTTCTTGAGTGCAACATCTTTTGTTGAATTAAAATCAGACTCAATTAGCCTAGCATCATTCAGTCTGATAGCAAGTACGATGGCCTGCGCCAGCTGATTGTAGTAGAGATAAATATCGTGGGCAGTACGGAGAAATTGCTGATCTTCTGGATATGTGAGAAGATTCACCATACTGACCATGTATAGACAAGCTCGAGGGTAGGTATCTTTATCCAGAAACTTTGGAATATCCTCGATTATTTCTAGCTCACTCATAAGGTCTACCGCATCTGCCTCTGCATTGCTTTTCAGAAATAGAGGAACCAATAACAATGCAAGATCAATCAAGTCTTGAGTGGGCTCATCCGCCATCAATCTTTTGGTGTAAGTCTCTCCAAGTTCTAATGCTAGATGTTTGGTGTATTCATGACCCCAGGATCCAATATCAGATGTAGGTGCCAGTAGTCTGTATTTAAGGGTATCTTGTCTATCTTCATCAGAAAACGTCATTCCAATAACCGAAAGTACATCTGCAAGAGAAATCTTGTTGTCTCCTGCGGGCCATTCATCATACAAACTTGTCAAAGACTCGTAGTGGGGGCGTAAGAACTTTAGTGGTTTAGGAACTGCAGTCATAGAAGAGGTGGAAGTTTTAATTGAGTCTTTGATTGCTTCTAGAGCAGCTTTGTGGAGACTTGTATTGGACTCCTAAGTAACGTCATTGCAATACTTGAAAGGTTAAGGGCGCTGAAAAATACCGTTAATCGCTCTACAAGCATATCTAGATCACTTTTCAGCTGCTGGTCTTCATCACTGAGCTCTTCGGTAGCTATGAGCTAAGGTTAGCAGCGCATATCAATTTCTCAAATCGTAAGCAAACCTCCAGCAATACTTTCATCTTGTTTTTTACCGGAATTGGACTTTCCATCTCTATCGTTTTTTAAATCTCCTTGTTTATTAGATGCTCCATTGCCGGCCTTTCCCTTACTGTTATCGACTGACTTTGGGGGCTCGCCGTCTTTCGCCATAGCGTCTTGGCTGAGCCTGAAGTCGATGTCGAACAAAGATTTGTTCCTAAATTAAATCACGATGAGGGTAGATACAATAACGTTGAAGCTTGAGATTGGAGTTTGACTTAATGAATTCCGACTCCCATAATCGGCAATAACAAGGCTTTGAAATCTCCCAAACGCGAGGCATGCCTCGTCAAGCTATTACGCTAAGCACGTACAAGGGTATCCACATAAAATACTCCATTCGTACTGCCACGATAAGCTTTGCATTTGAGCGCTAAACCTCGCTTCAAGGGCTTTATGCTTACTAATCTCTATAAAACCGTACTAGGTCCCTGCCAGATTTTGAACTTGATAGAGATTAAAAAATTGGCGTGAGATGTCAGAATGAGTTCATATTAAAAAACTGTCATTCCGACCGCTGCTAATCCCCGCTTACACTCGTTTCTCATCACATTCAACACCACAATCATCGGCTGATAAAGCCGAAATCTTAACATTCATGTGGTGCCGGCTGCGAATGCCCACTTTGTTCGCTGCATAGTTGAGATAGCCGGAGAGACACGTATTCAATCAGGGACAGAGGCCTACAAGCATTCTCAGTCGGAATTCCCTTTGACAGGTCAAGCACTCTTCCAGCCAGAAACCAAATTTAACCCTAATCACACCTCTGTTGTCTCTACAACCTGTCGACTACTTTTCATCAAGGCCTACTCCCGACGAAATCGGCATGACTGTCGACCTTTTAAGAACCCCAATTACAGACTCTCGATGCTAGAAATAATTGACGGAAGACAGAATTTGTGGGACTCAAATTTGAAAAGAGAGATTGCCTGTGTCAACCGAAAATGGTCATGGCTCTACTGAGATTTTGACGAGAGATGGAAGAGCGGGGATAACCACATCTGAATAGGGGCCCCAATTTTAGAGAGCTTTGTGCGTGTGTCAAGACTCGGACGGGTCAAGTGCTGCGGCCATTTTCTAAACTGGCTGTGATTCCATTGGAGACGAGAAATGCGACTTCGATCGTGAAGGCAGTATTCCGCGCGAATGCGTATACTGTCGCGAGATATTCTGTCGCGTAGATACTCGCAGCGGAGAGGAAGAAGACGCAGGGCGTTGAACCTTCGGCACCTGTGTCTTGCTTATCACTCAGAAAGAATACAAGTAATCGTTAACAAGAGTCAGAGAATATAGTTAGTCCCGAGTTTTTACGGATTTCACCTGTATTAGGCCTCTTGGGCGCAGGGCCTTTGCCTGACGCGTACGAATCCAATTAGTTCTTTAATTGGTCCGCTATTAAATCCCAAGGTGTTAGTCCTTATGGCATAGGCTCGTTAGATTAATTATTCATTGACGCCGGGAATCTCCCAGCACACCAAGATTGCTTATTTAGCTACAAAAAAATCACCCCAACAGACCATGTATATCACAACTTATGTCCATTTATTTATAATAGAGAAAATTTTACGAGAGTGGGGAAAACTAGCTTCAATGTACCCTATTCCACTACTAATTCTCTGTATCTGTGATATCACCGGCCATCTGATTCTTCCTTGCTCTCATATAATCCCATAGAGAATGAATAATCAAGGATTTAACAACGTCGTCAATATTCACCCTAAGACGCAGAACTACATCCGACCTCGAAGGTTGGAGAGCAGCCAACTTTTACACTGACAATATCACCGGCAGAAAAAAGATGAGCCTTAGGGGGACTCCATCTAACCTACACCGAAACCTTAAAAGGGCCTAAAGTAGCATCGCCATACAGATAAGAAGTGAGCACATCAGGCTCAACTCCTATCTGCACCGAAGAAAAGTTCCTTGAGTTGACAATCCAAGATGCCCTCATGGATACTCTTTGGAATACGTCAAACATGCGGTAATGGCCTTCCCTTTAAGGGTCAAGGGTAGGGCTGAGGTGTAGAGAAAAGCCAAAATTCGATCATTTGAAGCCATGATGAACGACCCAAAATATCTAGCAAGAATCACGCAATGGATCCTAGACCAAGGATGGTTTGGAAAATTTCGACTGGTCGGGGAAGTGGAAAGCCTGATGGAGAGAGGGGAAAAGAAAAGGAAGCGAGGGCTGTTTGACGAGAAGTTATCTACACTAGACACAACAGAGTGATCGCACTTCCAAAAGGTAAACTTTTCATATAACGAAACTTCATCAGGCAGGCTAGGGGATTTTCGCCGAAAGGTTTCTCCCTATGTACATATGATAGTTGAAAGTCACCTGCCTGCACTCAATGGGTGCCTAATCGGGTTAAATGAAATATCTATATATTGCGTAATCTAAACTGCTCCGAAGTGTGTCAAGGAGGTAACCCGGGCGTCCACACTCTCGAAGGATGCTTTCTCCGACGATTCTTGCCCCAAAATTAAGACTCAGCTAGTCGTGACTGAACATATCTTAAACATAAGTACGTCTATATATTACGTTTTAATACCTGTTACTGACATGTTTCGAGAAGTTATGCCAGACGAACTCTCACTAGTTGGATTCTCTAGAATCATTCTGCTCCTCCTGCAAGAAGAAGTAACATCTCACAGAATTTTCTCTCAATCGAAATAGGCTTTATTATAAAGCATGTAATCGGTATCGGATACGTCCATTAATCGTGGTTTGAGATCTGTTACTGACGTGTATTCCAGAGAAGACACAGACCTTGCACCGAACAATGGGAGGAATCAACGATCAAGCACCTCGGAAGACACGCAATAGCGCATTTGCTGGGCTTACGGACGATGCACCGCCTGCCAGGTGTGAGGGGACAGAATGATATTGAAGGTGTCGGACTAAGATGATTGGAAGTAGGTATGTAAAGTACTTAACACATCACGTTGCACCACTACTTAATCCGTCTCACTTCTATACCATGTCTATTCCTACATTCAGCCAACCTGGGGAATTCCTCGCCCATCTCCACGAGGTCGACGATGAATCAAGAAAAAATCCAATTACAGATTTATTTAAGGAAAGTATGACACTTCATACTGAGAAGACTAATCTGGCTGAGGAGCTAGCTACGACTCAGAGGCGTGGAATTGAACTTGAATCGGTAATAGAGGAAATCCGTATGGAACTAACGGTTAGCCAACGACTTCACTCGGAATTACTGCAATCTTCGGCGATGGGTGACTACAAATTAGCCCAGGCCGAGAACCGGGTAGATTAGTTGTTGCAACAACTATCCGACGAGTCTGACTTGAACCCTCTAGGTCACGCCTCGAGAACCGAACTATTTAGGATTGATGAGAAATTCTCGGGCGATGACAAATCAATGTACCCAAGTTTTCAAAAACAGATTCGTAGCGCCCTGTCTCCTCACACCAGGCTTATTTGGCGAACAATAACCCAAATGCAAGCTGCCCGGACTGCAGCCGCTAATCCGCCTCCCAATATCGGTCCTCATCTACCATCAATTATAAACGAACCTCTCGCACCATCAAATCTGTCTCATCCACCCACTTCTCCGCCTCCTTCTCCGTCTCCGGAGCTAGCAATCCCTGAGCCAGTGGTTTCAGTTCCGGCTGCTTGCAGGCCCGTCTTTCGAGCTGCTGATTCTCACGATGTTGGTCAGATGAAAATCGTGTGCCCACACTGCCAAGCTCTCCACTTTTGCGGTGAAAAAATAGCAGGTGGGGAGTTTATGCTATGTTGCAAGAAAGGAGATGTATCCCTGCTGCTTCTACAGCGTCTACCACAGATGTTGTTAGAGCTTTTCACCGACCGGATTCAATGTGCGGCCAGCTTCCTTAAGAAGATCCGCAGACACAACTCTGTGTTAGCTTTTACGTCTATGAACACCGTAAAAGATGATAGAGTGGACTTGCGGCTGTTGTTTACTGACGTCCGTAACGTCAAGTCATTTTCGGATTTCTACGACTTCGAAGGTGCCACCTTCGAGCCGTACCATTCGACACGCATTGCATGCAGCCTGGCCTAGAATGACCAGGAGTAGTATAAGTGTTTTGACGCTAGCAGGTCTGCAACCGTACACAGTATAAAAATTTCTCATCTTCCTTCAACCTCATATCCAGCTCAAACTTCACACAAACACATTTTATTCCAAACTTTGTCACCGTAGAATTTTCAAACAACAACAGGTACGTCCGTATATCATGAGTAATACGTTTCACTAATATATTCCTTGGCAGTACACCACACACATTATGTTAAATGAACCTGTCTCGACGTCTTTAACTCGACTGAATTTTGTCGTTGTGAAGAATAAATATGACGCCTGTTACGTGTATGTGTCACAAGTTATCATCTATTATTGACATGTAAAAAACACAATTTCCAGATTTACACACGATTCAACTATGCTGCAAAGTAATATAGCTCTAGAAGAAAGAATCATTTCGTCCTCACACAAACTATTAACATTGACAAGTAATTTCGCAAATAACATGAGAATTATCGTTCACGCTATTGGAATTAACACTCGACGAGCAGACTATAAGAGGAATAATCGGACGCATATCGATTCACATATGGGAAGAAACAACTTTTTCGAAATTACAACCATATCGTAACGGTCATCTTCAAAAAGAAATATTCTTCATCAATGAATATCCATCAATTGTGTATTAAGTTCTGCCACCTAAGTTTCACAGAAAAAGACTACGTCACTACACCACAAATGGACAAAGACAACGCACACGCTCAACGGTTTTTTTCTCTATTTTTATTCCAACTGTATATCCTTGAATCAGCTTACGTTCTGGGATATCAAGACTTGAGTTCGAGATTCCCGCACTGCGGCTGCAGGCCAAGTACCCGATCCACAATCGGTCCTCTTCAACCACCTATACAATTGAAGATCTTGCACGCTCTAATACTCCACTCTGACATCACTCAATCCCAGAGATTACCTCTTGATTTCATCTTCCTTCGACAGAAACTACATGTCTACATTTGACTTTAAAAAACTCGGACACAACCTTGACCATGTCACCTATCAACCTCTGACTGGGAAAGAATTGACGACCCTCCTCTAAACATATTACAACACGCATTGAAGTCACGCCCTTCACTTGACATCTTAAATTCAGGAATTAAACTAATCCTTCTCTTATTTACATGTCACTCGGATGGATCCCAAACATTCATCTATGCCTAAACTGATCTTGAAAATTAAACCAACTGTTACCTAAGTTTGACCTAAACAAAACACACGCCTTTGTTCTTCCCAAGCACCGTATAGAAGCTACACACTCCACGCTTGTCATCCGACTTTTCAAGAGCCAACATTTTCCCTTCCATTCCATGTGACTCACACTGACTACCGTACTTTCAAATAATGAACACCTTCCCTCCGCTTCACGTAGAATGGATAGAACACATTCCCTTACCTTAATTAATTGCTTCATACCTTAAAGTGTTTTTGGCCTGGCTTGCATCCCCATTTCATTTTTTTGTTGTCCCGTAGGAAACCAACATCTACCATCTACTTCAAGTGAGTTGAACCCGTTCCACCTGTAAGAGAACGGTACGCCAGCTTCTCGCAATCGTACGTTAAAAATGAATTTATTTTCTATCTAGAGAAGAAAGTCGTGTTTACGAAGGGTTTTGGGTTAATATAAACATAACGCGTCGCGTCACTTGCGAGACTTTACTAAGCAGGGTCGAGGCTTTCCCAAAATAGGTATAACGCCTGTTCGGAGCCGGATAAACTACGGTTCCAGATATACGAGGCCACGGCCTGTAACATTACCCCCCCCCCCCGCCCATATTAGAGCGTTATTGCCGAATATTTATTGTTTTTGATTTCGCCAACAGAGATCTTTTGGTCAGTTTACGGCGACCTATGATTGCGCCAGCGTCTTCTCCAGTATTATCTCCTTTACCGTACTCTGATACTACGGTATTAATCGTGTATAGGCGCTAAAATTCGACTTTTACAGGGTATATAGGCTTTTACTAACTTGAATTAGCATGACGATAAGTAGATCTCCCCACCTAAACTTTAAATTTGTATGGCAAAAATTTCACAATGAAATATTCGTTGGTTTTGCTTTTTTGGTCCATTATAGCCCTCTATTCACTTTTTAATTCATTAATACATTTCATAAATAAATTATACTTCTATCTAGCTAATAATTTACATATCCGCCTTCAGCTTCGTAAACGGCTCTGATTCTTCGGGGCATCGAATCTATCAGTTTCTCCAAGTCATCCCCATTAAACCCCAGATCCCACGCCTCGATCACTATTTGACGAAGATGCCCTTGACTCCGCTGCCCCCTTGATCCAACGCTGGATAAAGACGCTCCATGTACGCTTTCATATAACTCCACAAAGTTTCTATCGGATTTAAATCAGGAGAATATGGCGGCCACTCCATTAGAGAAATATTCCTCCTTTCAAACTCACGCATAGTTTGCCTCGACTTGTGAGGAGGGGCGTTGTCCTGCATCACATCTAGTCCTGGTTCCCGAAAGACCGCACTCTCTATGAGAGGCACTATCCTCTCGCAGTAACTGGCCGCAGTGATATGGCCCCACTCCTTCTCCCAAATCAGGCAAGGCCCCTTCTGTCGTCCAAAGAAAGATCCCCAGAACATCCACCCAACTCTCCTCCGCGTCTTGGCTAGGACACAGGTATCTTCGTACTCTTCCCCAATCTTTGACTTAAACTTAGCTCAAGGGAACTCTAAATCTTAGGAGCCTTTAAGGGACTACTGACCTTTCTTGTGACCCAACGATCACTTTGCCGACCATTCATAGCCCAAGTCTCGTCGGACCAGAGGACTCTCATCCAATGTTCCTTCCGCCAGTGGAGATGTATTCTGGCAAACTCATATCTCTTCAGTTTGTTGACTGAAGAGATAGGAGGTTTTAATCGTGCAATCCTGCGTGCATATCCCCTCTTTGCCAGTTCACGTCGGATCACATTCTCGCTCACACCAAAGTGCCGAAATATAAAATGTGCAAGTTGGAAAAATGACATCCGACGATTTTCCGATGATAAACAGACGAAAAATTCTATTTCATCGACCTGGGAACTACTTAGAATAGGTGGCCTACCACTGGAGTACTGAGGCTCGGTATTTTCAACGCTCATGGTGTATTGTACCTGTCGCCATGTAATCCCAAGGCGTTGAGAGATTTTGACGTAACTGTGTCCCTCACTGGCCAAGGTTCTAACCTGCACATGTTACTCTCTTAACCTTATCAATTTGTAGATTTCAGACTTACTTGAATACGTTGAGTTTGTGTTAGGCGTTTTGCATAAGTAGGAGATGCTGATGATGGAGAAGGTTGTTGAGGTGAATCCATCTTTGCGGCAATCTAGTACAGTAAATTAAAATCTTCTAAAGTAGTTGACTTAAGGTTCAGATGCACTCACATGAAGTAAAAATTAGATAGATGAATGAAATAAAAGTATGCTGTTGAGCAAAATAATAGTAAATAGCTGACAATGATTTAAACGAAACGACCTCAGGTGTGCGCGAGTGAAGAAAGGTGCAGTCATGAAGGTGGGCGTTGGACTTCATATACAGATGCATATCTCTTATGCCTTAGGCCATAAGATTTTAAAATTTGAAGCTAACAGGGATACTGTGGATCTATCGTGAGGTAACCTGGAATATCACCACTTTATCTCCACTTTATCCCCGCTTTAACCCCTGTACCATATAAGAAGCGGATCAACGAACAATACCCTATCATGAGAGTATTTTGCTTCAAATATATCCAGCACTTTAGTTTCCTCTAAATTTTCACGGGGCTCCCATGTCGGCTCTGCAAAACCTTTCCATTTCACCAGGAGTAAACGCCAGTGACCTCGTCCAACCTTTGTTTTTTCTGAACGCAAAATTTTTTCAACAACGTGTATATTGGCGTATTCAAATGCATATTCTTTCCCATTCTCTTGCATATCATGTTGAATAGGTGGGGGCTGTACATCGTGTTACAAATAAATAAATCACTTATAAGTAAAATAGAGCTTAACGATAATCAATGGATTGAATGAAGATAATTCATATATATTATATCATTAACTAAGAGGAGTCTCACTTATACAACATTATAAATCTTGTATTATGTAATCAAACAGAATGACGACCAGTAATCATAAGTACTTAAGGTTTGATGACTGCACAGATCGCATCGAGATAAGTAACACTTTAACACATCGTCTATTATTTGCAATGGTAGGGGGTCTGTCGCTGCTCTTTTAAGCAAGTCTACGTGAAAACGTGGCCAAATTCCCGAAGGTGTGTTTAGTTCCACTGAATGGGAGTCAATTACTTTAGTGACTTGATACTTTGCGTTGATCCATGAGAGCTTTTTAGATAGCTGAGGAGTTTGTATGTTCTTCAAGTTTAACCAAACTCTATCTCCCACCTTGAATATTTCAGCCTCAGAACGTTTCCTATTTGCATATTCTTCCATTCTTTGTTGTGCCGAAGCCATCGAAGCTTGTGCAAGCTCTTCTGCTTCGTGGATCCGTTTAACAAAGTTTTGTGCTCGTTTTTCAGGTGCTGATGGCTTTCCTTTTGGATTTACCCGTGGAATCGGTTCAATGTTGTATGCATGTTCCGCGAAGAAAGGACTCATGCCGAGGGAAGGCACGGTTCTATTATTAATAGCAAGCATTGCACAGGGTAAGAGTTCTTTCCAATCGAACTGGGCGTAAGTTATAAAAGCTCTTAAATATCCAAGAACTTCTTGGTTCATCCTCTCCGTAGCCCCATCTGTTTGTGGGTGAAAAGCCATAGATAAACGCTGTTTAACACCTGTTAATCTGCATAATTCTGTCCAGAAATCTCCAACCCAGTTAGAACCTCTGTTTGACGTAATATATTTAGGAAATCCATGGTATCTGACATGTAATCTAAGGAATACACTTGTACAGTGTTCGGCTTTCATACTTGTCATATCTTCAAGCGCAATACTTCCTTTTAAACGATCCATCACGACCATTAGATACCGTGGCTCATTTGCCGTTTTTGCCGGTAGATCGGTCATGAAATCTATGCCGAGCTCGCTATTAAACCTGTCAGGCACTGGTAGTGGTCACAGTAACCCCTTTTTACTCTCTCTTCAAACATGACTCCGGCCGCAAACATCGCAGTTACGACAGAACCTTCTCACACATTTCGAGATACCTGGCCAAAAAAAATTACGGCCTAAAATTGCTAAGGTGCTGTCTCGTCCCGGGTGCCCTGTAATTTGTGAATCATGTGTTTGCTGAATTAAAGCTGTTTGTAGCGGCTCGTATTTAGGGATCCAAACTCTATCTCGAAATCTGAACGCTCCTCTAGCATCAAAGCTACATTCTGCCAAAGAGATTTTAAGATGTTTGAGAGTTGGTGGAAGGCTTCTTTCTCCCTTTTCTAAACTTTTGTAAAGAGTGGAAATATCCTTATCTTCGCGTAATGCTTTATTCCATGGGATTTGAAAAATTTCCTCTTCAAACATACTTGAGCTTCTAGGAATATTATTTGTGTTATTTTTCTCGACTTGCTCGAGTCGATTTCTGGTAAAAACGCCTGATAGCCAAGAATCTTTTATCAAATGTACGTCTCTATTTTTAATTCTATAATCGTCCGAGTCTTGTGGCATATCTTGCTCACGTCTTGATATTGCGTCTGGCCTTGCTGCTTGCTTTCCCGGTCTGAATTTTATAATGAAATTGAAATTTGACAGAAACTGCGACCAACGCATTTGGCGCTCGTTAAGTGTACGTATAGTCATAACATGTCTGAGATTCTTGTGGTCTGATAGGACTGTGAAAGGTTTACTTAATCCAATTAGCATACCCCGCCATTCCTCCATACAGCGAATGATGGATAGCATTTCTTTGTCATGGATGTCATAATTAACCTCTGCCAGGGTCAATTTCTTCGATAAGTATGCAATTGGCTTAAGTTGCCCCTTTGCGTCCTGTTGTGATAAACAACTACCCAGTACGTAATCTGAACTATCTGCTCCGAGTACGGTCTCCTTTTCATCGTCCCACATGGCTAAGATCGGCGATTTTATGAAGCGCTGTTTTAATTCTTCAAATGCCTTCTGTTAAGGGGCTTCCCACTGAAATTTGGCATGCTTTTTGGTTAAGCTTAACAGAGGTGCTGCGATTTGTCCAAAATTGGGTATGAAATCCCTATAGAAATTTGCAAAGCCTATAAAACTACGAATCCCTTTCGTGCTTACTGGTGCTTTCCAACTAGTTATAGCCTTCACTTTCTCAGGATCGACCTTGATTCCTTCTCCTAAGCATGAGGTAAAGCCAAGGTATTTAGTCTGTTTAACTACAAATTCACTTTTTTGAGGGTCCATTTTAAGACCTGCGAGTCCGAGCCTTATAAGGATCATGTTCACTTTGCTCCAATGATCTACAATATCTCCAGTCGTATAAATGAGGACATCATCAAGATATGCTGAGCAAAAGTCACCTAGAAATTCTCCTAAGACACTATTAATATATCTTTGAAAGGCGCTTGGAGCACCGGTCAGGCCAAATGATGTAACTAGCCATTCGAATGAGCCAAAGCGCGTGCGAAATACTGTTTTTTTTTCATCTCCCTCACGAACTCTTAGCTTATGGAATGCGGCGCGTACATCTACCTTTGAAACCCATGTCGCTTTTGTTAACTGCCGTAGAGTTTCTTTTATCAGTGGGATCGGCTACCTATCTTTTACTGATTGAATTTAGTACTCGGTAGTCCACACAAAATAGTAGTCCCCCGCCGGGTTTCTTTGCAAACAAGACTGGGGCTCCACCGGCTGAGGAGCTAGCCCGGATCCAATTACGGTCAAGATGATCTGTCAACGTTTTCCTGAGCACAAGTCACTCTGCTCTTGACATATCGTACAAAGGGCCAAACGGAATTTCCTTTTCCCTGCCCTGTTCATCCTTAATTAATTCGATCTTAGTGTCAACGCCAGGTCGATGAGGTGGTAGCTCGTGGTTCTCATCCTCGGTAAAGTACCGTGCGTTGTCACGAACTTCTGGTGGCAAACTAGCCTTAATTTCATCAGGTGTCTGTTTTCGTTTAGTCTCAAGAGCCTTATTTATGTCGAACATTGATGCTGCAAATAATTTTGTGTCTTAATCCTTTTCACCACGTGCTCTCGTAGCTATTGCCGCGAATTGTGATCCAAGGACCTGGTGAGCACTTCTTAATTTTACTTTGAGATACTTTACCTTCGCTTTACTGTTCTGACTCATCCGATCTACCCATCCTTTAGCTCTCACAATGAGACCACCTTTCGAACCAAAACGAATGGCGCGTCGGCGAGCATCGTAGACCACGGCATTGGCTCTCATCCATGGGTCACCTAAAATCATATCATAAGATAAATCCTCGATGACGTAACCATAGATTTTTTCGCGCCTGCCATCTATGTCTGTGTCTACGTAAGTAAGTTTATTTATGACCCTCCGCTGGGAATCTTTTTTTGCGAGTCGCAATTCCCTGGTTTTAATAGATATTTGCGGTAACTTGTGGCGTTTGACAAACGGGTGATTGAAAGCAGCATAGCATAAACATCCCGTGTCCATTAGAGCATCAACATAAAAGCATTTATTGAGCATTATCTCTAATAGAAACGGAGAACTATCCAACTTCTTTATAATTACACTTAAATCATCAACCAAAGATTTAGTCACCCCCTGAACCCGACTTTGCCCAGGGTTTACTCGTTTTCCGAGACATTATTTCCAAATTCTCCTTCATCCTCATCTGATTCTATCGATCTAGGCTTGGAATTCTTTGGTCTTTTAGTGAAGACCGCATTCATATTGGCAGGCCTCTTGGCCCATGTAAAATTAGGACATTTCTTGAAGTAATGGCCCTTCTCTTCACAGCGAGTGCATTTACCCGCGGCACGGAAGGCAGCAAACTCTTCGGGTGTCTTCCACGGAGCAGGTGGCTTGTTCCTGAGAGCTTTATTCTTTTCACCGTTTTTTGAGTTGACAGCATTTATTATTGCCGCAAGTTGAGAAGTGCTTAGACCACTTACCCCTGACATTGGAGTGTCGCCATCCGCGTCCACAGCAGTTGCTCTGTCCTGTGATGGTGAAGGTGCTGGTGCTTGATAATTTAAGCTAGGATTATGAGGGGCGACACCCAGTCCACTAATGTACCATGTCTTCGTTTGTTTGGGGCCATGCTTAGGTAAATAATCCTCCTGTGATTCTAGCTTACTAGCCATATTTCGCACCTGTCGAACAAAAAGAGTATAGTTAGTCTCCGAGAGAGTACAGGAAATCAAAAGCTTTGTTAGGCTCTCGTTTAAACCAAGACTAAGAGCATTTATCTTCATGTAGGCTTCCCAGTTTATACCTCTCGCTTGCGTTAGCATGTGCTCAAAATCGTTTAAATAAGAGGCGAAGGTCTGATGTTTTCCTTGCCTCATCCTTGATAACTTCTCATTCGCAGTCCGGACCGACGTTTTGTCTTCGAAGTTGTCATTAAAATGGTCTTTATAGAATTCATAGTCCAAATCATTGTCTAGTCCTCCTGTTGTGTACCAGTGAGAGACAAGACTTCGGAGATTCTTAGGGATGGTATTCATCATGTCCATGCACACCGCTTTGTGGCCTCCCAGCAGGTCCCAGTCAGCTTCAATTTTCGCTGTAAGCTAAATTATATATGTCGGGTACATCTCTCTGGAACCGTCCCAATCTGGCCAGCTTGACGCTTTTTTCTTGTCTGTGTGTGGATTAGGTCGTAAAGTCTTTCCTTGATTGACGTCACTCGTGTCAATTATTGCTAATAACCGTTGTAGCTGATCACTATTTAAGGATAGCGTGACATTCATTGTTTGCTGTGAAGCGAATTGATTAGCTCTGCCCTTACCCTTACCATTATCTGGGGCATCTGTATCCATATGATCCGTCATATTTTCTTCAACTGATTTAGCGATTGGTGAGAATGCGTCAGATGAGGAAAGCGAATAAAAATCTTGGGTCGTAACTGATCTGTCATCCGATAAAAATGAATCTGTAGAGGGAACTCGATAAGAGCATGTATTCATGCAATTTAAAAACCAGACAGCTAGGAGAGGTATAAGCCAATACTTGCACTAGTTGTGTAAAGACGAGATAGAAAATATGTAAGAGAACGGTACGCCAGCTCCTCGCAATCGTACGTTAAAAATGAATTTATTTTCTATCTAGAGAAAAAAGTTGTGTTTACGAAGGGTTCTGGGTTTATATAAACATAACGTATCGCGTCACTTGCGAGACTTTACTAAGCAGGATCGAGACTTTCCCAAAATAGGTATAACGCCTATTCGGAGCCGGATAAACTACGGTTCCAGATATACGAGGCCACGGCCTGTAACACCACCACATAGTCCTCAAATCTACATCCTACATCTCACTTGAAACTCATTACCAATCAAACAGTCAAAATTCCACCTCCGAAGCAACGCGAGGGACCCTGCCTTGGAGCGAAGCGCAGGGCCAGGACCTAGTCAAATCAAATAAAATATAGTCAACATCCTTTCTCATTGGTACTTCAACCGGTCTACACGAGGTGTAGTTCTACATAAGATGCGTAGCATTCTATTCATTCTAGATCCAAGTAAGATCAAGATTAAAGGACGTTCTTAAGGTACCAAGAAGTAGCTAGCAAAGGAATGTCAGAAGAATCAATCACAACAAGCGATCTTTCCCTGCATGACCATGAAATTATTAACTCGCTGTCTAGTTCTGCACCCGCAAGCCTTGAATCAACGCAACATCATCCAAAGAGATAACATTTGTCAATTTTGCCAGTCTCCTTCACCGCAACCTTTAAACCTGTAAGTATACATTGAATCTATTTAACAGAAGCAGATGGAGAAATGGTACTATTCTGCAGCAAGAGGAAAACGACTTCTGTAACGATGAGACCGTATCATGGCGCTAGAACATCAGCGGAATTACACGGTTTAGGCCCTCACCAGAGAGAGAGAGAGCTCGTATGCGGGGTACTGCTTCTTTGAAATTTGGTACAGGCCTCAGGGGCATCTTTTACTCAATGATCGACATGGAAAAGTAGGGATATATCCCAGTTTTTTACAGGGAATATACATATTAGTTACAGGATGCTCCCAACAAATTATATTACATAACCATCAAGCTAAAGTGTTGATGTCATTTCATCCCACTCTTGTCTACTCGCTCTGCTCGACCCCTCTTTACCTGCTACATCTCGTCGAATTCAGGTTGTCCTAATCTCAATCGTCTCCTTCATCCGATAGCGTCTTCAAAGCAATTTCCTAAAATTTCCCATGATATAACAGTATAGAAAAAAAGTAACAAGATAAATATTTTCAAATATACCACAGTTTCACTGGTAAGTCTTGTGGAAGTTGCACTTTTTTGTTGGTTCATGTTCTCACAGAATGAACTCCCAAAATATCTCCACAAATGCTCGCAAACACTCAAATTAACTAAATCGAGATCAGAGGCTTAAGGTGAGTTTAGAATATTGGAAATATTCTATTTACGAGTATAAGCTACTTGAAATCAGGTTTTAACTCTTCACGAAGCTGCAAAAACCGACAAGGAGATCTCTTATATGCCTGGAGTTACTATTTATCAAATAAAATATACGATTCATATGGGAAATGTTGAGCCAGGAAAAAGCACTGCTCGAGAACCTAGACCAAGTTCCGAACAAGAAAACGATTCAGAAATATTTATTTGCCACTCAAGAGAGACTCGGCAAATGATGTACCTGGAGCAAGCTATGAATTTTCCGCAATTGAGTGTGGTCAAAGATGCAATTCGAAATGCTCTCAAGAGAAGAGGCTATAACAGGCGCATTGCTAGAAATAAGCCTCCTTTCAAGCGTCGGTCTGGGGAGACGCGGGTTTGGGGAGAGGAGAACCGAGAGGGCGGAGAGCCGAGAGCAAGTGGTGACAGCAGTCACAGGAGAGCAGAGGTCAGATAAGGAGAGTAGATTGGAAGGTCTACCTAGAGGACTGACAGGTTAAGACGGAAAACAAAGCATAAGGGCTTCCAGTAATCGAAGGAGAGATACTTATGTACATGAAAAGAAAACATTAAGCGAGATTAAAGAAAAGGCAAACAAAAACAACAAGTAAGCCTCAGGCGTTAACTTCCTACGATCCTACGATCCTATATCCAAAATCCCGAATCCTGACACCTCCTCTCTCTAACGAACTTAGAAGACTAAGGCTTAAGTGGGCTGAATCACATCAGTCTTTAAGTCTAAATAACTGGTGTCGGATAATCTTGAGTGACGAGACGTGGATAAACGAAGGTCCAGTCAACAAAGTGCATGTCACTAGGATGGTCAGTTTTTATTTCATTAAAGAAAGATGCGAAACGCTAAAGATTTTTATATGAGCATGAAGAGTACCAAAGTACATGCATCATCGATCGCCATACGAAAAATAATTCTTGGATGTTTTGGGGATGCTTTGCCTGCACCCAAGCAGGTCCCTTAGTGTTCTGGCAAACAAGCTGGAAAAAAATAACCGGGAAAGGTTATCGTCAAATTATTCTCCCAGAGGTTGCTGGATTTCTAACGTCAAGCTTTGCAAGAACGGGTGTTGTTATGCAGTTTATGCAAGACAACGCTCCCGTTCACACTGCAGTTGTCGTGAAGGAGTACCTTGGTGAACACGGAATAGTACCTATGGTCTATCGTGAGACGTGGATCGTATAGGGGAATGCTGGGGCGACGTGAGAGTTAAGAAGGACGACAGACGAACAAAGAAGCAGGTGAATAGAGCCTTCGATATAAAGCTTAGTAGGTTGACACGAAGTGGGTACGAATATAGCCTTCAGAGATATTCAGTAAACGCAATGAACTGAGAATCTCCGAAGGGTGAGAGCTCTAAATTTATATACAGTAAAGTCCTTATGGGACGAATATAGTAGAAACCAAGATAACCGCCCGTGTCCCAAATTAGCAGCTAAATCAAGGTGTTGATTTGCCCTGACATTTAGTTAATCTTCCAAAACAACTGAATGTAAGAGCAGAACATGCATGTGATATGAAACCAGTAAAACCCCTAGATACGTGCCAAAAATACAATACAGATATTAAAATTCACTAGCATACTCAGATTTTATTTACAGATACAGTAGAACCTCTCACAAGTGGTATACGCAGTCATACAGCATACTCTATTTCATTCTGGCTCCACTAAGAACCTCCCTTCATCTTAACAAGTCATCTGCGGTTCTCAGCCACCGCAGGCCGCTACACAAACCTCCTATTTCATCCAAGCCTGTACAGTCCCTTCAACGTGTCTCGCACACAACACGGCCAACAATGGCGACCGACCAGGCTCAGTTGCCTGTGTCGGTCAGTCCCTATCATTTGCACATGGACTGGGACAGTCCTTGCCACAGCCCAGCACACGAGCCGGTCGGACTTCTTCAATATGACGATGTACCTCAAGGCGACCCTTTCACGGATCCCTCCCCTAACCCCCCTATCTATAATGCTTTAGCCAAAGGTATCAACGCAGCAGAAACCCGCGCTAAGGAAGCCCGGAGTCTGTTTGGCGACGTTGTAGACTTTCTAGATAATCACTGGATTCCCTCATCACTGCCTTCAAACCAAGCTCTGGCACTAAAGAGCTTCTATCAAGACCTTGCCAAAGTTGCTTCACGTCATTTTGAAGCATACCTGAGAGGCGTTCCTCCACCCGTGATTGATACAGAATCTTCGACAGAGTCAGAGCCCAGCCGCGACAAGCGGGCGCCAACTACTGCATCTTACGCAAACATAGCACAACGTGCTGCCAACGGTCGTAATGGCCGCTCCAATCTCCTTTCTAAGGCCCCGGCCACGCTCAAACTCAACCCTAAATCCCAGCAACAACGGCCTGACGATCGCCTCTTCATACGGTTACCAGAAGGAGATAACCTTAGGGAGCTTTCCGCGTACGCGCTTCAATCTCATATTAGAACCAAACTAGGAATCGACGGTCAGCTACTCTCCAACGTTCAGGCAACAAAAACTGGTTTTGCCCTATGTCCAAAGGACGGGGATACAGCTAAGCTCAGGGAAAAGGTCTCTGCCACTGGAATCTTTGGTAACGCAACTATCGACAATGCCTCGCCTTGGACATCCTACAGGATTAAGCACGTTCCCCGTACATATGGCACAATTTACGATGATATGAAGTATTGTCATATTCCAGTAACTACAGATGCAATGCACCAAGCGCTGAGTGAGGCGGCAGGTGTTGCCCCAGTGGCCATTCGACCATCACGCGATAATGAGTTAGACCCGAACTCTCCTTCTACGTCTTGGATTGTACGCTTCCCAGAGGAACATAGACGTCTCCAGCCTGTTCTTTTTCTGTTTGGTTGTAGGATGCTCACGAGAGCCCTTCCTAGGCGGTTCACAACTGTGCAGTGTTCTCGGTGTTGGCTTTGGCACAACACCCGGACCTGCGCGTCTCCCCTTAGATGCCGACTTTGCGGGTCCTGCTCGCATTCTAAGAAGGATCACGGCAACCAGTGTGCAGGCTCATCGGAACATATATGCCCTCCGCGATGCATTCATTGCCATGGCCCTCATCCTGCAGATGATCCCAACTGCGAGCTCCGCCCTATACCCTCAGGTCCAGCAAAGTCCAAGACACAAGTCACAGCTATCCGTAAGATCTTTGCAGAGGCTCGCTTGCAATGCCAAATTGTGGCCGGGTGTAACATGCCTGTCAAAAAGAATTCCACCACACACAGCTACACAACCAACACCCAGGGGGAGGCAACAAACAAGGCTCACCCTATTCGCGTAACACCCCCGGCAAAGAATTCAAAGTCCACCCCAGCTACCAGCTCATCTCAGTCCAACAATCCCTTCACTGTTCTCAACAACGAAGTGACTCCGAGCAACGGCGAAATCCCACTTTAATGCCCAACCCACACCGGAAAAACAAATCATCCAAGCAACTCATAATTCTCTCGCTAAATGTAGGCCGTGGCGCTCAGGCACATGAAATCGCTTTAAACGAAGCACACATGAATTCCGTGGATATTGTGCTTATACAAGAGCCATATATCTTTCGCGACCGCTCCCGTCGTATCACCAAAAAACACTCTTCCTATGAAGCATTCTCCCCAAGTGACGACTGGGCCATTGCTCGCCCTCGTGTCATGTCATACGTCCGCAAAGGTGTAGGCCTACATTCGCAACAAGTCTACCCGTTGTCATCGCACGACCTTATGGTTCTACGCTTGTCAAAAACTGACGGTCAATCAATTGATATCTGGAACATTTACAACGCCCCACCCGGGTCACTGGGTACAAACATTTTACAGTCCCTGCGCACCCTTGCCACGGCAACATTCCGCAACAATTGTCTGCTACAAGGGGACTTTAATTTGCATCATACATGGTGGCAGCCGTCGTAGCCTCGCAGCCCATCTCCAGGTGCACAGCCCTTCGTAGACTGGATAAATTCGTGCAACTTTTCTCTCCTTTCACCCCCAGATAAGCCGATACACAATCGCGGCAACGTCCTCGATCTCGCCTTTGGCGTAGGCCCTCTTCTGGTGGACGCAACCTGCAGGATCCCCCCTCATATCAATTCAACTTCAGATCATCTGCCTCTCGCGACTATAGTTCCTTGGGAGCGGTCCCAAGACACAATGCGAAGGCTGCGCTTGGACACTCTCGATGAAACATTCACCCGGTTACTCACTGTAGCTATTAGTAGAATTTCCGCGCTCTCTCCTTCTCCTCCACCCCAAGCACTTGATAGTTATGCCGAACAGATAATAGAAGCAGTACGCGATGCATATGCAGCATCAGCCCAGCGCTCACTGGGTCACGGGAAAGGGGACCCCTGGTGGGATAAAACTTGCAAAGATGCCCGTCGCCAGTTTAAGCAAAGCTTGAGAGCAAACCTCTCTGAAGACTCAGTAAAAGAAGTACGTAAGGCATATCAGAAAACCATTAAAAGGGCCAAAGAAAGTTTTTTTCGCTCAAAGATCGAGAAGGCCAACTCGCCAAAAGAGATATTTTCTGCGACAAAGTGGCATAAATCCACAGGAACATTTCGCTCGTGCCCTCTAAAGGACCCCAGATCCCCGGAATCCCTCCCTGCGGTCACACTAATTGAGAAGATTAAAGTGCTGGTAGATAATTTACTCGTAAACTCGGCGGAGGTTGGCGACATAGAAATGGATTGCCCTACAGTTGCTCAGACCGCACTCCCTTTCCCTCCCCTCACCCTTGAGGAAATTAGAAGGTCGGTTCTTAACGCTGGTAGCACATCCCCAGGTGCAGACGAGGTCCCAACTGCAATATTAAGGCTAGCCTGGCCTCTGATTGAATCCCACGTTCTTAATCTCTTTACTGGCTGCCTATCCACTGGCCATCATCCAATGTGCTTTCGCAGAGCTATACTAATTGCCTTTCAAAAACCTAACAAAGTCGACTTATCCTCTCCAAGGTCTTACCGACTAATTGCTCTCCTATCTGTGCTCGGAAAAGGACTGGAACGAACTTTAGCAAAGCGCATCTCTTGGATTGCGATCCGGGAGAAGGTTCTCGCCAGCCAGAAGTTCGGCGCCGTGCCCTGTAGGTCAGCAATCGATTTAGTCGCATGTCTTACCCATGATGTCGAGCGGGCCTTGAATGAAGGACGCACAGCAAGTATGCTCACTCTCGATATTAAAGGTGCGTTCGACGCAGTTCTGCCAGGTAGACTCATCCGCCGGTTACGTGAGCAAGGATGGCCTCATAACTTAATCAATTGGATCAAGTCATTCACCACCGGCCGTTCAGCCCAAATCAGGCTTGATGGTGAGATGGGCCCACTACAGGATATCTCCTGTGGCCTACCTCAGGGCTCTCCCGTATCTCCAATTTTATTCATGCTCTATGTGGCGCCCCATATGAAAATGGGCAGGGCTTCTAGCAGATTCGGGTACGTTGATGACGTTGCTCTATTGGAAACTCAGTGTTCGCTCAGTGCGAACTGTGAACAACTTTCAATGTCACTCAAGGAAGCACTCGATTGGGGTCAAGCCGAAGGCATCACATTCGACCCTGCAAAATCGGAGCTGCAGCACTTCTCTAGACGCCGGGATGATAAAGACCCAGGGCAGACTTCATCCGTATTAAACGGAATTTTCTCTGTATCAGAAAACACAACTCGCCCCTACACTAAATGGCTTGGGATTTACTTGGACAAAAATCTCACCTTCAAATGGCATGTTCAGCTTCTAACCGGGAAAGCATTAAAGGTCGCCAACGCTTTAAAATTTCTTGGTAATAAATCGAGGGGCGCGCCACCTCGGCTACTCCGTCAGGCCACAATAGCCTGCGTACTCTCCATTGCGTATTTTGGGTCCGAAGTCTGGTGGCCTGGCCGCAATAGAACTACACCCAAGGGCCTAATTGTGTCAAACCGGGTTGAGACCCATCTTTCTTTGATACGCAAAGTCGTCTTAACCAGTGCAAGGGCTATACTCCCTGTCTATCGTACAACTCCCTCAGCCGCGCTTTTCCGCGAGGCAGGTCTCTTCCCTCCGCTTATCGAACTTGACAGAAGGGCTCGCGCGGCTGCTCTGCGTATACACAAACTGGATCCTCGCCACCCACTTAGACGCCGTGCCCAGTGGGTTGATACTTACAACCGCCGTGTCTCACGCTTATCAGGGTGGATTCTTAGTCTTCCCACAACAGAGTATATTGATCCCTTAGTCCTACCTCCGCGGGCTTCAATTGAAGGCTGGTACGCTAGCATAAGGTGCGTCACACAAAATTCAACCCAACTCCCGACATCGATCCCGTTTAACGACCTGGTGGCGTATACAGATGGCAGCCGGTTAGGCCCAAATACAAGTGCTGGTCTCGGAGTAGTAATTCACCAAGCCGGTCGTATCGTTTATGTAGAGAGCAAATCTATCAATCGCTCTTTCACGTCTTTCGATACCGAAGTCAAAGCTGCTGCTGTGGCTATGTCAGCTGCTCTACAGCTCCCTTCAGCGCGCTTTGCCAATGACTTTTGGATCCTCCTGGATAATCAAAACGTCGCGAGGCGGCTTTTCAGCTCCCCGGTTTGTTCTTCTCAAACTGAGTTCCTCCAATTTGCAGATAAGGCAAAATCCTGGGGCAACAGACCCCGCCTACCTCACACTCGTCCTGGCCAAGTGCAGGTCGCTTGGATCCCAGGCCACTCGGGCATACCCGGCAATGATCATGCGGACAACCTTGCCAGGTCAGGTTTGCCCTCTAGCTCTTCGCCTTCAACTTATTCCTACGATGCAGCCAAACTATGGGCTATAACGAAGACCGAGTCAGCGCTCAAGGAATTCTGGAATTCGTATGCCCCTCAATCATACCGGGACCTTCAAATCAACAACTTCGAACGCTGCCCGAAAGAGCTCTCTCTCCCAAGGCCCTTGGTGGCTCATATTTATGCCGCCCGTTCAGGACATGGCGATTTCTCCTCTTATCACCTCCGGTTCGGCCATTCGGATGCGACAAACGAGTGTAGCTGCGGATACCCTAAATCCCCAAGTCATTTTATTTACTGCCGACTACCCAGCAAACCTGTCCCTCGACCTCCTCGCAACATCCCTAACATTTTTCAGTTCTTAATCGCCTCTAAAATCGGCACGCGTAAGCTGATCACATGGCTCGAAAACACCAAATTTTACAGTGAAATTTGCCCTAAATTTAGCCCAGTTTCTTTGTCAGAACCCCAGCTGGTGCCGTAAAAACCTCTGTTCTCTGCAATTCGCGCATCCAAACGCTCAAATCGCAGGAAATTTCCTTTCGGTAGTTTTTGTCTTCTTTATCAAGTTTCTTTGTTGCTGGGCGGACCTTTTATCCCTCTGCTTTCTGCGTGTATTATTTCAAGTTTCATCTTCTTCTGTGAAGCACGATGTAGCATCTGGTTTCTGAGGCAGTAAGCCTTGGCGTCTTGTATCCCAATTGGGATTAGATTTAGGTCGGCCAAGGCTCGGCTAGTTTAGACGTAAAATAATAAACAAACAAACAAACAAACAAACAATTCCGTATCGATGAGAACTTACCCCAAGCCCTTCCAATCCCTTGATTCACACTTCATCTAACACTCACTTGATATCGTGCGGTACTCCCCGTTATTAAAAATGGCGTCGGGGCCGACAAAGGTGTCGCGTGTAGCGCGTCACAAAGCAACAATTGACAGAGCCCACAGGGTTATGAGAAACCGCCTGAAGACTAGGGGGATGACAGAAAACATGATCGACCAGAATAAGATGGAAATCGACATCCGTAAAAAGATCGAAGAATTCGAGAAAGGATCTCAGGACACAGAAATGCAAGATTGTGTCATTGACGCCTTTATACAAAAGGGTCTATCCGACTCAAAATGGGCTGCCTCCACCAAAGGAGATGAAGAAAAAGTCCCAGCAGATAAAAGTCTGGAGAAAGAAAAGACTTTAGCAGGCGAGAGGACTGCCAAAGTTGCTGGAACCTCGGAAAGAAGAATTGCTGTGCCTGCACCAAGGCGGCCAGTCATAAACGGGTCCTTACAAGAGCCTGGAAATACCAATAAAAACGCGACAGGAGCGTCAAACTCCTCAAGTACAAAAATGCCCCGAAAACCCACATCGGACGGCAAGAGGGTGGCCCCAGAGTCCCGCCATGTGACTAGTGGCACCCAACTCCCCTTAGAACTAAGAAGAGCAATGGAAGCAGAAGAGCGTCGACAGGCGCAATATGCTGCGAACTTCTTCTTGTGCTCTATGGCTACCACCGGTGCTGAAACTGCCCTCTCGCCTTTGACCACTGATCAGAATGAACAATACATAAACTCTATGGTATCCTATATCCGAGCAGCAATAGCTCAATTTTTGACAACGGGACCAGGATCATCCCCACCAATCCTACCCCCTCGCCCAGCGGATGCCATCTCCCGAGAAAACCCCTCAGTTGGTCCAAGAAGCAGACTCCCCACGCAAGTAGTCAACCCAGTGGTTCCAAAGCCTGCTGCCAAAGCGACATGGGCCACAGTCACCGGCAGGGGTCAAAAACAATCCTCCACACCGGTAAACGTTGGACGCACGCCACTCAAGCAGATAAACGCACCCCAAATACCGGCAAAACTAGTAGCTCCCTCCACGCAAGACGAAAGGCTCTTCCTCCGACTCGGGAAAGACCATGACTGGCGCAAACTCTCTCCGACTGGCGTTCGAGAAGCTGTAGGGCAACTCCTTAGCCTCCCGCCAACCACAATCGACCACGTCTATCGTGTCCCAACTGGCTTTGCACTCAGAGCAAAAGATGAAGAAACTCGTCAAATCTTGATAGATTTGGCTGAATCTTTTGCCCCCATTGGAGCCAAGCTGGAAAAGGCATCCGACCTGGTCGTATTCCGAATTTCCACAGTTCCAGTGGCCATAATATCCATTCTTGGCAGGGTTCATATCACGGAAGAGATGGTTAAAAATGAAATCACAAGAGTAACCAATACAGTTCCGGTCAAGGTTCGTCCACACGGAAAAAGTAAAGAGGTAGCACCCTACCAGTCATGGCTGGCCCAATTCGATAGAACGTCCGCTCCACGACCAGGATTCCGATTATTCGACGAGTCTGGCATCGCAGTGCGACATCAACCTCGTCAAACCGTGCAACAGTGCAAACGTTGCCTACAATTTCATGGCACCCGTGGATGCTCTCGTGCTCCTGCCTGTTGGAATTGCTCCTCCACCATGCACTCTTCTGCCGAGTGTAAAGCGCACACTAAATGCCGTAACTGCGGAGGCCCACACCGATCTGACAGCCGAGACTGTCTGGCACGCCCGACCAGGATCGGCCCACCCACTAAAGAGCAGCTTCTGACCATCAGAAAACAAAGCCAACGCGAATTTGCAGCGGTAGCTCGAGCTAAAGCAGCCGTAAGACACGCAGATGCTATCTCATTAGCTTCTGCAGGACAAAGTCAATCTTCCCAGTCCGCTGCCAAGTCCCATAACAGATTTGAGGTTCTCTCGACCGAAGCTACTTCATCCGAAGCTATGGTCATAGACACTAACCCCAAGCACAACTTGTGAAGGGCACCCCACGGGCCCTTTCACGTCTCCCTCCTACTCTCAGTTTTATGTCAATTAATGTAGGCAGAGGAGGATCAACACACGACATTGCACTTTCTCGAGCTTACGAGCTAGGCGTCGATGTCATTCTCATCCAGGAACCATGCTGGAACAAAAGAAAAAAGTCAACTAGGTCACACCCAGGGTACACGTGCCACACACCATACGGTGGCGTGGATGTAAGACCAAGAGCCGTGACCTATACAAGGAAAAGTGATAGGGTAATAACAGCGACTCAGATATTTCCGTGCACTACGCCAACGGGAGACTACTGCTGGGTAGTGGTCAACGGAATCACCTTCTTCAACGTATACAAGGCACCCAAGGACTCTACGGCATACTTACCGATTGTAAACTGGAACCCACCCCCAAAATCGGTTGCCGCAGGAGATTTTAACGCCGTTCATGAGGCCTGGCAGCCAGGGGCTTCTAACAGGCATGGAGAGGGCGAAGAAATCGAGAAGTGGGCTGAAAGACACAACCTGTCTTGTCTCATTATCGGCGAACCGACACAGCGACGAGGGAATACACTGGATCTCGTGTGGACTAACATCAGCGACACTATGGCATGGGTGGACCGAAGCGAGTGCGTAACCAGTGACCACCTACCGATCCGAGGTCAAGTCCCGATAACAGCAGCTACCATGGATACCGAACCGCTGAAGGTTAGAGTTCCACGAGGAAATCTGCCAAATTTTGCTCGAGCTATTGCAAGATGGGTCCATCCGCCTCAAACACTGGACACTATAGAGAAAGTGGAAGTGTACGCCCAGGAGCTCTGCATGCAACTTTCAAACGGTATTCAGGCAACAGGAGTCAAAGTCGGAAAAGGCCGTGGAAAATCTGCCCCTTGGTGGACTTCCAAGTGCAAAACAGCACGCGTTGAGTACCGAGAAGCAACATCACCCAGCCTACGCGCCGCCTCCGCACAGAAACTACGAGAGACGATCTCAGCAGCCAAGAAAGAGCATTGCACACAACGAATCGAGGCAATGAATACAGCGGCAGATATCTTTAAGCTCATGCGTTCAGCTAGCCCCCGGCAGGCCAAAATTCCCCCACCACTCAATCACGAAGGATCCCTTATTACGAATCCGGCTGAGCGAGCAACAATTCTCCGCGATGCTCTTCTCGCACGACACCAGGTAACAGACGATCTCCCGCCATGTACTACGGCCAGCGACAATCGGATTCCATGGGACAACGATATTTCAGAGGAGGATGTCCGCAAATACACCATTGGCTGCGGAAACACAGCACCTGGAGCAGATGGAGTCTCAGTCGAGTTACTCGAAGCATGTTGGAAGACGATCGGCCCACATGTGACACAACTCTTTAGGGCATGCATGCAGCTAGGTACACACCCAACCTGTTTCAAGCTGGCGGAAGTAGTACTGCTCCCGAAACCAAATCGGGACCCGACGACAGTTAAAGGCTGGAGGCCCATCGCTTTACTATCATGCTTAGGCAAAGGGCTGGAAAGGCTTCTAGCCAAACGTATGGCGCATCTGGCAGTTACCTGTGACGTGGTCGGCCACCAACAATTCGGCGCACTTCCCAAACGATCCGCTACAGACCTCGTCTCCTGCGTAGTCCACGATGTTGAAGAGGCTAGCTCCCAAGGGTGGGCTGCGACATTTGTGACCCTAGACGTTCAAGGTGCATTTGATGCAGTACTCCACAACCGCCTGGTGAAGAGAATGCAATCACAAGGGTGGCCAGATTCGATTCTGCGTTGGACGTGCTCTTTTCTGGCTAACCGAAGGGTACAAGTCCGATACAACGGGGGAGTCACCACCGAGAGGGAGTTGACATGCGGGGTTCCTCAGGGATCGCCAATATCACCTCTCCTCTTCCTTTTATACATGGCAGAGCCAATGCGCAGTGGAAACGCTAATCTGAGGTTCAGCTACGCTGATGACGTTGGAATCCTTGGGTATGGCCCCACCGCCGCCGAGTCGGCCGCCGCAGCGCAGCGCGAGGTAGACCATCTCCTCAACTGGGCGCAAAACAACGCGGTCGCCTTTGATACCGCGAAGTCGGAGGTCATCCAATTCCCTGGCAGACGTCGTGAGACAGCAGCGGGCGTCCGGGTTAACGGCACGCTAATTGAGCCAGCTGAGCACATTCGCTGGCTGGGAGTACATTTAGACCCCCGTCTCAACTTCAAACACCACGTCACAACGTGGTGCGAAAAAGCGCTCAGAGCAGCCCAGCACATGCGCCGCTTGAACTCGACATATCGTGGAGCTGCACCCAAAGCGTTGGTGAGAGCAGTGGACACATGCATCGTTCCTGTCGCCACCTTCGGATCAGAAGTATGGTGGCCTGGACTGAGTCGTCCGACCATAAGAAGAACAGTCACGCCTCAAATCGCCGGCACCTGCGAGATGATAGATAAGGCCATCTTAATGGGGCTAAGAGCCGCTCTCCCGGTAGTACGGACAACACCGAATGTAGTGATACATCGAGAAGGAGGAATTCCACCATCAAAGTACATCCTTGAGGGTAACCGACTTCGACTTGCCGCCAGACTTAACACACTTGACGACCGACATCCGCTGAGAAGCCGCGCTGCGATCTGTCCTAACGACGGAACAAAAAGTTCAAGAAAAGGAACAAGAAATCCGCACGGCCCGAGCTCCAGATGTCTCGTCTCCAGCGGGCTTACCGAGAACTTCCCGAGGCCGAGCCAGCCGAACCCTTGCCCGGGCCGATAAACCTTGCGAAGCTTGGCACAAAAGACACAGACCTCGAAGCTAGCAAACGTTGGATCGAAAAACTGCCCAGCTCCGAAATCTGCGCCTACACGGATGGATCTTCGGATGGACACGGGCGCTCAGCATGGGCGTTTGTCCTAAAAAGAGGAGGAATGACTCTCTCAAGGGAAAGTGGCATCATCCACGGGGGAGAGGTTCTGGACGCGGAGATAGTTGGGGCGAGGAAGGCTCTAGAGGCGACGCTGAGGATCTTGGAAGCCGAACGTTGGAGGTCAGGGGGAAGGCCACAACAAGTAAATGTGATGATGGATAGCCAACAAGCCAGAAATTCAGTCTTGACAGGAAACACATCCTCAAGCATTAAAGATGTCCGCGCATTCCGGTCACTTATACAAGAGGCACATTTAGTAGTGGAGGTGAAATGGGTGCCGGGACATTCAGGGATCCAGGGAAACGAAGAGGCTGACGCAGCAGCGCGAGCCGCCCTACGTGGGCTACCTAATCGGGCCGTAAAGCCAGAAACGATCACCTTAGCTTACCTTCATCACTTGATGAACCAGAAACGACAGGCGCTACTCGATATTTTCTGGGACGAATCCTGTCCACCGCGGTATCGCGAACTGGATCTCCAGATGCGAAGACGCAAACCACCAGAACTGGCCCTTCCTCGACGGTTGTTGCTTGAACTTATTGCGGCTCGCACGGGACACGGAAACTTTGCAGCACACCACCGTCGCTTTAACAACCTTGGTGCGACAATGGAATGTTCTTGCGGGGAGGAGACTACTCCTAACCACTTCATACACTGTCGACGACACGCTCACTACGTTCGTCGTCTGCGGGGGGCTATGCCCTACCAAAAATTTATCAAAAATATCCTCGGGCATAATTGTCTTGAAAGTTTTAAATTATTTGCGCAAAAAACTGGCTGCTTTGAAAGTCAACCTGTGACTCTGTCTACAGCCCTCAGCGTGGACCAAGAAGAAATTTGAACATGACATAGATCATGATAGGAAAGGAACCAGTGCGAGGAGTGCAGGGACTAGACCATATATTTTCCTTTGTTTCTTTAACTTTTCTGGAACTTGGAGTTTTCGGCTTGGGTGTTGGGAATTTACTTAAAAGAGTTTAATAAATGTACTTTAACTAGCTACTACTTGTGTAGCGGTTCACGCGGTGCGAACGAGTTGGGCAGGTCCTAGACTTGAACCTAGCCGGCTCCACCGGTCTCAGATCTTCGGATACGTAGGGCTCGGCCCGAGACTTAAATAGGAAAAAAAAAAAAAAAAAAACAAACAGATATTAAAATTAGTGTACGACTAGTATCATGTGAAAGCGCACGCACGTGCATTATTTGTAATGCGGAACTGGATATTTACGACATGGTCTAGCCGACTTACTCCGCTGGTTTGAATCCAATCGAAAATGTATTGAGATTGATGAAGTAATATATACAGTATCGATATGGAGACTCCGTACTGGGACGGCAGTGTGGGAGGGCTGAAATTCAATCCCTAATGGAAGAAGCCTTGCAGGAATGCACAAAGCCTGAAACTCTCGCAAATATTATCAGTGATATGCAAGATAGGTGCTTGGCAGTTATTCGAGCGCTAGGCAGATCTATAGACCATTAGCTGTGATATCTACAGTTATTTTTATAGGAACTTTGAATAGAAATGAAAAATAATATTCTTTAAATTAATTTGAATTTAGATTGATTTTTGGTGAAAGTTTCATGGGTGTAAATGTTTTACGGAAAAATCTCATAGCTAATACGTCCAATCAGCATTTTCCCATGCCAGACATCCTAGTACTCTTAACGTAGGGGGACGAAGACGGCGTTTCTACCTGTACGTGGTGTCCCCTACGAACCTGGAGTTTATCTTTAGAGCCAACAGAAACACGCATTACTTGGTCACGGAGGAAAAGTCATCCAAACGAGTTTCCGGGGCGTACCCAGCTCCCGTTATGGTGGTGATGGATCAGACTAAGTTGGCCCTTTTTACCAAGATGAATTCTCACTATTTACAGATATTCTGGCATTATACTGTCTCCCGAGGAAAGAGCACCGCTACCTGAGCGCTGGTGGTGTCGGTATAAGGAGGATATCTGGACTATAGAATATTAGAGAGATACAGATGGGGGTACGCACCTCGTGTGGCTCTGGTGTCTAGGCCTCGCCTGGCTGGAGTTGCAGGTTTTTTGAGACTTTTTCCCGCGTACCGGTTTCCATGGCTGCTCTTTTTCAATTTTTTTTGAGCAGAAGGCTCCGTAGAAAAGGTGGTTGAATTCTACGGGTAATTACTGAGCTAAATGGCTACGCGTCATGGGTCAATGTATCAATGATCTTAGGTTCGAGGTAAAAGGGGATAGGGGATAGGAGCACTGTAAAAGGTGTGGCCTGGGTTAGAGAGGAGCCCTAGTGTTATAATAGTCTTGGACTCTACATAGCACGAATAAACAAAACTACTACTACTACTCTTAACGTACATCATGGCCGAATTCATCAGAGCTGTAGGGAACCTGCATGTGACTATTATAGAGAACTTCTCCTTCTGTATAAAGATCTACAGTTTAACCCCTACAAGCGGCATGGGTGTAAATTAATATCATGCGAGGCTGTAAGGCTAATGTGGATGTGATTAACAATGAGGTTGATAGAGTTGGTGTGCATGACGAAGTTGAATTCTCAAGGGAACGTTTAAAGAAGGAACATAGCTGTAGTAAATAAATAAATACCCTGACTCGTTTCATTTGTGACAAACATCTGTGTTATTTCGTAAGTATTTGGCGTTAGCCGACTTGATTACCAATTATAATGCCCTGGGATATTCCCAGTACCTGTATTCGGGAGTCGTGATACAAATCCCCTCCCCTTGAAATTTCGTTGCAACAGTTTTTTGATGCTGAATCCGTCGAGCGGTGAACTCAAATTGAATTACTAATTAGATTGAGTTTGATATCTGCGTCGCTACAGCGGCAGACGTAATGACGTCCAGTAAAATTATGTGCAAATTGTAATCAACAATCGCGTACAACGAGAGCGGTGAAGCATTTCTGTCTACTTTCAACTCTCTAAACACTCGTCGTAACTTAGAGACTGAATTCAAGATGAATCAAGAGATACAATATATAAAAAACTCACAAAACATATGTACTTCAGGCCATTTACTTGTTCTACAGCCTCTCAATTTCAAAGGTTCCATCTCGTAATCCTTCATTACTAATTCATCTTCTAACTGTTTCCATGTACGTTGTTATCAATTTGAGCGTAATCGACGTCCATCTCTAAAACTAACAATGGCAGAATTACTCCGTCGAGATTTAATCTACCCGGATCTTATGTTTCTATTAAAAAACTGTATGAGGCGGTCCAAAATCACGCTAGGTCTGCTGGATATGCTATCACTACCAGCAAGTCAGAATAGAGAAAAGGTCGAAGAAAGAAACTCCCAGCCTGTTAGAAAAGTATAATGTTTTACAACGAAGTGGACGAGACATGCAGGAAACGACGTTTATTGTCGCAAAATACCAACTGTCGATTCAGATTTAAGGCCAGAGTGGAGCCCTAGTCTTATGATAGTCTTAGACTCAAGATAGCACGAATAAACACAACTTTACATATATTAGGGCGCATGATAGGCAGCGGGTTGAGCCTGTCTCAACACGAGACCATGCCAAAAGTTTTACGATATTGCACAGCTTGAGTTGAGCTCGGATAAATTAAAACAAGATATCAAGGAAGTAAGGCAACTGGCCATACTCGTAGTTAATGGCCTAGTAAGTAGGGATATTTCTCACTTTAAATTGAAACGATACTACGGAGCGAAAATGTTTTGTGTCATTGAATCGAACTTTGGCCAGGAAATACATGTAAATGATACTAAATATCCGGAGAGTTCATATGTGTAGTAGGTTTACCAAGCTGATAAGAGGAGCCCTAGTGTTATAATAGTCTTGGACTCTACATAGCACGAATAAACAAAACTACTACCAAGTTGATAGAGTAACTGATTTAATTTTATCCCAAATGAAATATAGTCCGTACATTATCCAAAAACGCTGAGGTAATAAATAGGCTGTAAAATTTTGAGATGTTGTTCAATAAAGATGTACCAAAATAATCAAGCACACATGTACTTGTACATGCGTTCAGTATTTGTTTACAGTTTATAATTAGACAGTTTTTTTCGTAAATGTTGTGGGGCTAATTGATAAATCCATATTTCCATGCAGAATAGGTTTTTCAAGGGGGGGGGGCTGAGTACAGTCCAGCCTCATCTATAGCGATAGTGGGTCCCGGTATAAATGTTGAAAATATTTATCGAAATTAAACAATTTACATTGGCAATACTTACCCTTACACCCAAAATATCGGGCAAGGGTAAGTATTGAAAATGTAAATAGTTAAATTTCGATGAATATTTTCAACATTTATACCGGGACCCACTATCGCTATAGACGAGGCTGCACTGTATATCTTAGAGGGGGGGGGTTGTTTCACGACTCGTATTCGGGAACAACTGATCAGACGAGGCTACAACCAGGACAGTAATACTGTGAGAACTAGCGGACTTTTCATTCAATTATCGCCATCATTATCACTATCACCACAGGCTGGCAAAGACGAACTCTCCAACTTCACGCGGTGCCGGCTGTAAATGCCCAGTGTTTGCACATCTGGGATAGCCAAGAAGAGTCGCAATTGGACCCCTACCTAAAGTATACGGTTCATCGTCATAAGTCAAACTTCACCGAAGCGTCAATCGATCCAGTCTGCCGACTTCAAGCTCCCGGAGTATCAAACTACGAACCCCACTAATAACCTTCTCGAACGGACTCTCATGATCTTCCGCGTTTCTTTGGCGCGCCTTCATCTACAGACCCGCGATGATACGAAGACCCGACGGAGGAAGAAAGCTGGAGGAGACAAAGATGGAGAGGTTATAATGGCTTTTGAAGGCCAGGTTATAGTGGGAATCTACAAGAAACGGAGGGACGGGGAGTTTAGCAAGGGTAAATGACTAGATGTTCTTTGGAGAGAGGATGTCTGTTATTGCGGCGGAATTTTTGAATTTGGGAGTGTTGTGGGTGCCAAGGTTCTTCGCTTCGGTTAACTTCTGCCACCATATTCTAAACTGGCAGCGCTTTCTTTTGGGAGCGAGGAATACGATTTCGGTCGTGACGATAGTACCTGGCGCGAGTCAGTGTACTGTAGAGAAATTTCTTTGTTGTGTTGACTTTCGCGGCGGAGAGAAAGGGGGAGATGCAGGGCGTCGAACCTTTGGCACTTGTGTGTCTTGGCTTTTTTAAGCAACTACTGGCTATAAATAGTCAGGGAATTGGGTAGCGCAGAGTCTCTAGGGATCAGCTACACGTATCACGCCTCTTGGGTCAGTGCTTGTGCCTGATACGACCAGAATTCTAAACAAATCAAATAAAATCACTATCACTATTGCCCTAACTGAGAATCCTGATTAAAAACATACCTGGATTTCAACACCAATTAAGTTGATTAAATCGAGATGTACAATCATGACTCTACTTGCTAGAAAACTTCTACATAAAGTTGAATTAAAAATATTCAACTCCTTTTAGAATCAATTCTAAAAGGTTAAAAAGAGACCAATGGCTTCAAGTAACCTGCGATCACAATAGTCGAAAACCTGGATCAATCCCTACAGACTAGAATACTTCACGAGGGTGGAATAAGTCATAAAAATACCGCAACTCAGCTTGAAATTACTAAATTAGTTCAGATATACGCCTAGCCTTTCAAATACAGAACTCCAGAAAGTAGCTAGTCGGCTTCCACCCCTCTCTTCAGGTGATGGGGATAAAATTGAAAGATTTTTTATTTCATCTGCTGAAGGTCCTTGGATGTCTTGGCTGTAGCTTACCATGGGTAACTTCGAGTATTTGGGCTGAGATAGAAATTCATGCATAACGAACTCAATAAAGAAGCTACAATCGGCATACAGAATTGAAAAAGCTTTCTCTATTTGAGGAGAACAAAACAAAATGTTTAGACTGGAAGAAGTAAACAAAGACTGGACTGATGAGATCTGAGTCTCTGACGGTGAACAGAAGAGGGAGTGGATAGCCCGAAAGGATTTTTTCTTCTTTTACGACTTGAATAACTGTTAGAGTGACTCCTCGATCAAGATGGGAGGAGAGGCTACCATCACCTGTATTACGAAGGTGGGTAAAAATCTTGGCAGGATGTTCTAAGATATTTTCGCATGGATGGAGTATGGCTCTTTCCTATTATGGGTAAAAGAATAGGAAACTACTACAGGGGCTCAGGGGTAAGTGAAGGCAGTATGTCTTTGCAGGGTTTTTAGTTGCCGATTATTATACCAATATGGCGGTTTCCTTTGTTGGTCTTTTCTAAGCGAGGCCATATTAGGATAAGCTCAAAACCTAAATATCAATTTAAGGTGAGAGATTCATTGGCGACGAAAGTGAAGGCAGTAGGTCACTCTTAGTTAAATATTGAATGGTGTCTTAAGAAATCCACATCAAGGATAATATCAAGGGTTTCGTTAGATCTATCTCAAGATTCTAATATATAAAGTGTTCCTAATATGAAGTTGGACCCCCTTGAACTCTAACTACCTCTTCACACCTCTTTGACATGCTTAGAATGAGTGATCGAAGCTTATCCTCTGATGTACAGTTGTCCCAGGCCTCTAGTATAATTCGGCGATTCTCTGCTCTACTCCGCTGCCTCCCACGCTCAAACTCTGGATATACATTTTGAATGTATAGTTTCATCATACCCCACACATTCTCAATTGGATTTAGATCTGGGGAGTATGCTGGCCATGAAATAGGTTGAATTCCATGTGCCATGAGATAATCTCTTGCGGGAGGTGCTTTGTGTACTGGCGCATTGTCGTGCGTAACTAAATATGCACGACCCGTCTCTTGCCGTCTGTTTCTGTGCCTGTTCACAACAAGGGGAAGAATATGTTGGCGATAGTCTTCTGAGGTCATCTTGCCCCAGTCGGCTTCCCAGAAAACACAAGGGCCTCTCTCGATTCCGACGAAACTACCCCAAAACATCCAAGAATTATTCTTACGGTATCGATCAACGACACACGTATTATCCTAAGCCTCTCCTTTCTTCTTAGACTGTGAGTAAGCAAAAAACTTTTGGATTTATGTAGGAATTGCTTACCTTTCTAGTCACATAGCTCGGCATAATAGGTCCGTCATTAATCCAAGTTTCGTCGCTCCAAATTACTTGCGACCACTCTTGTTCTTGCCATTGAAGGCGTTGTTCTGCCCATACTTTCCGTGCCATCATGTGATTCTCTGATAACGGCGGAGACCTTCTCGGAAGGCATCGAGAGTACCCTCTTCCCTTGAGTGCACTACGGATTGCACTTTCTCCGGCAGCCTAATAGGAGAAATGAACTGACAGTTCTAGATAAGAACATCGTCGTGCCTCGCGAGAACTGCAGATAAATTCTTCCAACTGATCGATTTGGTTAAGAGAAAGTTTGGGAGGGCGTTCAGTCCTAAATTAGGAGATGCCTGACCAGATTGAACAGTGTTCTTGACTTGTGAATATGTTACTCTTAACTGAGTCGCAATTTTTTTGTACGTGAATCCCGTCCGATGCAGTGCAAGTATCTGGGGAAAATCAGTTCGTTTAAGTGGCTAGTTCAGTACCAGAATTCTACACATACCTCAAATCTTTGATCTCGACTGAGATATGAAGCACGAGTTTGACCTAGTAAAGTAGAATCTCGGGAGGCTTGTGCTAAATTGCGAATGGCGTTCGATAACTTTTTCTTTTTCTAATATCTGTAAGATGGTTTAATTAACAGCGATGCAGCCGTAGATTTTTACGAACAAATATAAAACATGGCTTTTCCGATGAAATGAAATCGGTGTGAAAGATTAGATCACATGATCTCGTCCAACCTAGAAAATTGTATAGCATGGCTAGGATATACCCATATTATAACCCCTGCATATAAAATTTCCAGTTGCCTTCACTTACCCCTGAGCCCCTGTACCTCTGCTTCTTAATGTCAAGGAATAATTTCCCTTGTTGATTTTATGGTAATAAGACCATGGATCAAAGTGATTCAAGACAATGCACTATTTCATGCAGCTGGCGGGACGATCCACGAGATTTGGGAGAGGTTCATTTCGCCAATCCTTTAGCCAGCCTATCCTCCGGATTTTTATCCAAGAATGTCTGGGACGGTATCAAGGATTAAACTCAATGCTACCTTTGGAAAATGTGTGGGGGAAGACCACATTCATAAAACGAACCGCGGGACACAGTGAAAAGAGCATAGTATGGTGCTTTCCAGTGATACACTAGTGCCTGTTTTTTTTTAAAAATCACATTGTATTCAGCCTGATAGCTATGACAAAAGATTTAAATACATTTTGATTTATTAACCATTTTCTCTTATATCCCTGACTCCGGGGAACCCACACTCCTTTGGCACTATTCTCGGCTGCTGGTGCCTGTTAGGACTGTGTCGAATTACTAGCCGACACTAGCCTGGTAGCGCGGGTCGCTTAGTGGTACAGGGGTCGTAGAATATATTATTCCTGAAAAATTTGCGCTTTTTCTTGCCATGCATAATCAGATACAATTATAACACTAGGGCTCCTCTCTGACCCAGGCCACACCTTCTACAGTGCTCCTATCACCTTTTACCTCGAACCTAAGATCATTGATACATTGACCCGTGTCGGGTAGCCATTTAGATCAATAATCACCCGTAGAACTCAACCACCTTTTCTACGGAACCTTCTGCCCACAAAAATTGAAAAAGAGCAGCCGTGGAAACCGATGGACGGGAAAAAGTCTCACAAAACCTGTAACCCCAGCCAGACGAGGCCTAGACACTAGAGCCATACGAGGTGCGTATCCCCATCTGTATCTCCCTAATATCCCATAGTCTAGATATCCTCCTTACACCGACACCACCAGCGCTCAGGTGGTGGTGCTCTTTCCTCGGGAGACAGTATAATGCTAGAATATCTGTAAACAGTGAGAATTCATCTTGGTAGAAAGGGCCAACCTAGTCTAATCTATCACCACCATAACGGGGGCTGGGTACGCCCCGGAAACACATCTGGGTGACTTTTCTTCCGTGACTAAGTATTGTGTGTTTCTGTTGGCTCTGAAGATAAACTCCAGGTTCGTAGGGGACACCACGTACAAGCTGGAACGCCGTCTTCGTCCCCAAAATATTATTACTAAACGGCGCTAATATAGCCTAATTAGTAACAATGTTTACGGAGGTACAGCCCATAAGTATTATTCCATATCGATCAGGGGGGGCTTGGCCATCACAACGCTTTCCTTAATTAGGCAACATCGCGAGAATGCACCTCGCACCCATTCCTACTGTGTTTTGTATGAGTTCTAATGATCAAAGCATTGATTCAGTGATTCCAAACTCATAATACAAAATGCAAAATAATTCCCATTCTTATAATAACTAATACTTAGTAAACTATCCATTGCGTTGATGTTGTTGTCATCGGAATACATACAAAACACAGTAGGAATAGGTGCGAGGTGCATTCTCGCGATGTTGCCTAATTAAGGAAAGCGTTGTGATGGCCAAGCCCTCCCTGTGATCGATATGGAATAATACTTATGGGCTGTACCTCCGTAAACATGCGCACAAAATGGTCTTTATGCGTAGGTGTTACACAAGTAGGTATTCATGCAGAGGCTCAGATATAATTGAACGTAGGCTAGCTAGTAAGTTCTGTTAATTCAGGTAATGTAAACATCCATGCATAGTGCATATAACTTATTATCTAGCCTGCGTTAAATTAAACCTGAGCCCCTGTAATTATATAAATCTTAACAATAATTAAATCGGGACACACTTTCGGCTTATCCAGGACCGGCTGTATGGGTGAAAACATGGATTACGGCACAATTACTGTGTCCATTTTATTCAGCCTCGATTTCGTAGTGATTTACAGATGTGTTGGAAAATTGATTTCGCTTACCAGAGTTGCGACACCATACCTGCGCAACGTACAAGTATGCAACGCAGAACAATATGAGGCTCGACACAAAACACATGCGTTACCTCACCGATGAAGACTGGAGGACTCTCGTTGCTGTTGAAGTTGGCTCGAAAAATCATGAAGTCGTCCCTACGCCACTGATCGGTCAAATCTCGGGCCTACGGGGAGGCGTTCACAGGAGCATATCAGCTTTAGCTAAAGTTGGACTGATTGGACGTCACAAGAATGCCAAATACGATGGTTACGTATTAAAGTATGGCGGTCTGGATTATTTAGCTTTAAATACTTATCGAAAGCGCAAAGTTGTTTACAGCGTCGGAAATCAGATTGGTGTGGGCAAGGAAAGCGATATATTTGTTGTTGCAGACGAGAAAGGGATACAGAGAGTTTTGAAAATACATAGGCTTGGTCGAATTTCATTCCGAACAGTAAAGTCGAACCGAGACTACTTACGAAATAGGACTTCAGGCTCGTGGATGTACATGTCACGACTTGCGGCAATGAAAGAATTCGCCTTCATGCAAATTCTAAGAGAAAACGGATTTCCTGTTCCAGAACCACTATCGCAGTCAAGACATACAATATTAATGTCCTTGATAGATGCCTTTCCCATGCGGCAGATATCCTCAGTTCCGGATCCTGCTTCGCTTTACTCCGACTTGATTTCCATGATAATGCGACTTGCTCAATATGGCCTTATTCATGGAGACTTTAACGAGTTCAATGTTTTATTGAAAGAAGATTCAGGGAAGGGTGTTACCGAAACATCAAACAAAGAATTAAGTCTTTTAACCCCAATTCTGATCGATTTTCCTCAAATGGTTTCAGTCGATCATAAGAACGCAGAGTTTTACTTTGACCGTGATGTTAATTGTGTCAAACGGTTCTTCGAACGCCGCTATCATTTCATAAGTGATGAGAAAGGCCCTACATTTGCAGAGGCCCGCAAGCTCATTGGCAAAGATGGCGCCACTAGACTTGATGTCAAGGTGGAGGCTTCTGGCTTTTCTAAGAAGATGGCAAAAGAGCTTGAAGCATACATGAAAGCAGTAGGTGCGGAAACTGATAGTAGTCGCATTGACACCGAAAGTGAGGGAAGTGATGATGAGAAGAGCAATAGCTCCTTTGAAAATCAAGACGAAATAGAGCCAGAGCCATGTCAATCTGAGAGTCACGAAGTTAGTGAGACTAGCTCCTCGATATCAAAAATTCAGCTAGAAATCAAAGATTGATTGCTAAGTATTCGACCTAACAGAATTACATTTTAGGTCTGAAGCTAAAGATTAGTTCTCTGAGAAAGATTGCTTTTGAGATGCTTAATTCCACCATTAATTTATCAAATAACGGTAGGCGGTAGAAATTTGACAGGGACTACAGAGACTATGTGGTAACATGTGTAAGGGGATCGCAAACTTGTGTATACAGTAGAACCTGTCCAAACCCATAGTGAATCTCGGTTTAATTATTGAAAAGATTCAGGCAAATTTTACTGTTTATATTTGCAATACTCATCCCTGTACGCAAAATGACGTTAAAGAGTATGTGTTGCAAAAGTAAGTACGAATAATTGTATAAATCTTAACAATAATTAAACCTGAGACTCGCTATGGGTTTAGATAGGCTCTATTGTATAGCACTCCCCTAATTCAATATAGACAAAACATAGTTCTTTACCGCAAGGAATCCCACGACCTAACACGGTGTAGACGACTGAGTAAAATCAACCGTGATTATACTCCCAAATATTGAAAAGCGTGCCTCTAAGTGAAATAACAGAGGGATATGGTCTATGCGAATAGAACAAGAGTAATTATATATTGTGAGAATATAACTTTATCCTTGTCAATATGAAGCATATTGATCATCTAATTTTAGTCTAGCTCCCGCCAATTGCCTACAAATAATATTGGAGGCACTAGTTGTCAGTCTGCACGGCCATCAACTATAATAATAACATTAACAGCAAACACCTCTGATATCATCGTACAAGCAGCACGGCACAGAATAGTAAGGATTAACACGGCACAAGTGTAAGAGTCAAATTGGGTTGATGCTAGTGATTAGAGGCTTTTTTGTATGTGCAAGACCGCACGTCTGAAAGGAAAAACATTGTATTCTTTACATAGATCATCGTCTCCTGAGTTTACTCTAACATTACTACAATACATTGATCTACTCTCTTCATATCTTTGAAGCCTTCTACTAGTGAGTATAACCCAAGCTCTAACATATATTCCTTACAATACGACTATTACGTTGAACGCGTTTTCCTTTATAATCTTCACCGACTCGTCTAATTAGTATAAAGTAGAACGCGACTTACGTAACTATGACATGCTGATTTACACTTGTTGAGTAATTACGAGTCGTGATACAAAACCCCCCTCGAATTTTGTTTGTAACTTCTTTTTGATACTGAATCCGTCGAGCGGTGAACGAAAATTAAATTACTAATTAAATCGAGTTTGATATTCGCGTCGCCATAGCAATAGACTTAATCACGTCCAGTAACATCATGTGCAAATTACAATTAGCGATCGCGTCCTCGCAATCTATTACACCTGCATTCAACTCTTAAGGCGTCCTTTACCCACTCAGGTGAAGAAAGCGGGTGCAGGCTGTGGCTAATTCTAGCTTAGACGTAAAATAATAAATAACAAACAACATTCAACTCTTAAAACATAAGTACTTCAGGTCACTCCATTTTCAACTGTCTCTCATTCTCAAAGGCTTTACCAAGTAATCCTCCAATACCGATTCTTCTTCTAACTGTTACCATGTATGTTGTTATAGATTAGAGCGTAACCGACGTCTAGTTGTAAAACTAACATTGGCGGAAATACGTCGTCTAAATAAAATCCGCCCCGATCATAGCTTTTTCCGTTCCTCCAGCCGGATCTTATGTTTCTTTTCAAGAATTGTACGACGCGGTCCAACGTCACGCTAGGTCTGCAGGATACGCCATCAACACCAGCAATTCCGAAAAGAGAAAAGGGCGAAGGATGAAACTTCTAGCCTGTAAGAAAAGTGGTACTTTTCACAGCGAAGTAGATGAGCCATGCAGGAAACGACGTAGATTAACGCGGAAAACTAACTGTCCTTTCAAATTTAAGGCCAGAGAGAGGACCGATGGCACATGGGAAGTCTATTTCCTGCAGGCCGCAAATGGGGACATCAACTCAGAAAGTCTCACTCATAATCATGGGCCCTCCGATCCAACAGCATTTCCAGAGCATCGCCGCCTTAACAACAATGAGATCACAATAGTCCGCAGTAATTTCAACATGGGCATACCAGCTAGTAGGACTGTCGCCACATCTGAAGAACCGCAACCCTTGTTCTGAGCTAAACCATCGTGGTATCTAAATTTTAAATGCGCAGATATCACGCATAAGTCGACTTGGAAGTTCCACCCCCGAGGGTTTTATCAATTACCTCACACATGAAAAGACTAATGGAACTACCTTTTTCGAGCATAATCAGGATACCAACGGTCATTTAAACTACCTCTTCATAGCAGATTTACGGTCTGTTGAGCTACTCAACCAAATTCCAAATGTCTTACTTATGGACTGTACTCACAAGACGAATAAGTTTGGTATGCCCTTGCTGGATATCCTTGGTGCTGACAACTCGAATCAGTCTTTCGCTGTTGGGTATTGCTTCTTGGATCGCGAGAATGAGGCAAACTACGACACAGCGATAACTATCCTTCTTTCTTTGTCCCAGCATGACCGACGACCCTCGGTAATAGGTACAGATTGTGAATTAGCCTTGATGAACGCAATTGACCGTCACTTCACGGTTACGCAAACTACTCGAATAATCTGCTTCTGGTACATTTGCAAGAACCTGATGGTCAATTGCAAGGCAAGGCTCAAATCTGAAGGTCAGTGGGAAAAGTTGGAAAGGTTCTTTTCGGACATCGTACAATCAACGACTCCTGAAGAATCCCTGGATCGGGTTGAGGAGTTCCAGGCTGAATTCCACTTCAATGAAGGTTTGCCGCACGAATTGCAGCCAAATGCTCTACCTGAAGATATTGAAAGAAATACCTGTTTCAGCCTCTAGTAAGACGCCGTCAAGTATGCGCTTCAAAAATGGTTGCAGCCCCATCACCGCAACATCGTGCACGCTTGGACAAATCAATTCTTCAACAGGAATACGACAACTTCGATACTTGAGGGTGCACATGCCGTGTTGAAGAGATGGATTGGATCGCCCTCCAAAAATAAATCGTCTTTATGGATCTCAATTTCATTAGCACTGTCGGATCAGATCTATGAAATAAAGATCAGACGTGCAAGAGCACTCAATGGGCTATCCGCAGGTATTCTAGGTGAATTTTTCTATGGAGTTCCGGGTAGAATTTCTCACTTTGCCCTGTACGAGGTTTGTAAGCAGCTCAAGCATGCTCGGAACGAAGAACAGAGAGCTCGCGATGGTCTTAGTACTATATGTACGTGGACCTTCAACAAGTCAATGGGTATGCCCTGCCGGCACAACATTCAGTAAATGATGTCGCAAAATCGAGGTATTTTAACCGAAGTCTTTCAACTTTGATAATCTTAACTAAATTTATACACTAAGGCCTACGAATTAACCATTTTCATCCATACTGGCACTTTGTTCGTCCGCAGGCTGGATTTGAATAGCAGATCCCCGATCCTCCTATTCTCGATCCTGTCATTAGGCGACGGCGCCTTAATGCTGAGGCTGAAGGCAGAGCTCATAATAGGGCACATCATAGGCAGCGGGTCGCGCAAACTGGCCGTGTCCTGTCGCAACACGAGACTATGCAAAAGATTTACGACATTGCACATTTTGTGTTAGGCTCGGACATGATAGAATAAGATGTCAAGGATGTAGGGCAACTGGCCATACTTGTAGTAATTATTGAAAGGTTATGAGCGAGTGAGAAGGAGTGACATCACCTTTCAATAGACAAGGACGGTTATGAATGCTTGAATGTAGTGAAAAGTTCTAAATCTTGTATTTTTACTATTATTCTATGTTCTATGTTTGTGGACTGGAAGAGCCCTATTTATATGCATGAGGTGATACCGATGTTCCTCCAAGTCTCTATCTAGGTAAATCATGTACAGTGAGATTATGAGAGTGGAAGCAGGTGGAAGCTGCTGGATATTCCTGGAGTGGGTAATACTGGAAGCTTCTGGAATTAGATGTAGGATTATTAGTAATCAATAAATGATTAATAATCCTGTAAGCGAGTACAAGGTCCTCCCTTGTTGTAGTCGTTACTAATATCGTGATATAGTAGTATGATATAATAGTACTAGTATATGAGGGATAATGGAGGAGATGCAGTGATGTACTGCCTTAATTACAATAGTAATTGTCCCAATACCTAGGGATATACCTTACGTTAAATTGAAACGTTAAAAGCGAAATTATTTTGTGTACTCAAATCAAAATTTGACTAGGAAATAATTTTAATTGATTCCAAACACTCAAACATTTCAAATATGCAGTAGATTTACCAAGTTAATAGAGAATCTAATTCAATTCCATCCAAAAGAAAATTATTATTATTATTAGATTCTTACACTAGTTAGCTATATAGAGCTATGCAGTGCATCAGTGCGTCGTCCCAGGAAAACCTGTCACAGGGAGAAAAACCTGGCTCATACAGTCGAAGGCCCTAAAATCAGAGTATCAAGAATATGAAATGAAAAAGAATATTGAACGGGATGTTGTTGAAAGCACTGCCTCAGCCTCAAAAATTGTATACGAAAAGTTGCTCCCCACACTAATGAAACCCCTACGCCGCGTTTACCTCTAGAAGAAGGTCCGCTTTCCGAAACTGAGCAAGTCTCTGCAGACCCACAATCCATCGAGAGGTGTGCGGAACAAGGCGGGGGTCAGAGAGGAGCCGAAGTAGAGCGACGTTCGGAGGGACATCCTCATCCAAAAGCCTGAGTAGGTTTCCCCGTCGGTGTTCCTCCATCGGGCAGTCTAGCAAAACATGCCGCGCGTTTTCCCTACCAAGCCTACAAGAACAAGTGTCATCCTCGACCCCTACAACCCTCGACCTCTTCAAAAACATTCTTAAGCCATTGCGATCCGTCCGGAATTGATTCAAAGCTGAGCTCTCGGCCTTGCGAAGGTGCTTGTGGAGGGTGAGGACCCTCTCGTCGGGTGGGCACACAACCGCATCCCACCGATTCGATACAGTCCCGGATTGCTTCGCTTCCCATCGGCGAACCTAGTGGCCTTGGAGATCTGACTCCGAATCGAGCTGAGAGCTTAGGGCATGCACACAGCGGGGAGCCCTCTGTTTGGTGCGTCCCTCTGTTTGGTGCCTCGTCTAATCCATGAGCAGAGCAGTCCGCGATGTTTAAGAACGTCACTGCTGGTCAGCCGATTTTGAAAGCCGCTCGTGCGATGCTGAAGGTGTAGGTCAAGGGGTGGGACAAATGTTTCAGAATGCAATAGGTGAATCCGGGTTGCCTTAAATGCACCGGATATTGAGCGTAGGCATTTTGACTGAATCTTCTCAAGTTTGGTAGCAAGGGTCGATGGTTTTGCTTTCGGGAACCAAATAGGAGCTGCGTATGCCATACTAGGCCTGACTATAGCAGTGCATAGCTGCCGGGAGGAAAGGAAAGTTGGACCCCAGGTAGACTTAACGAGGCGACCGAATACAGCAGACTGGCATCGGGCTCGGTCAACGGCATATCGAGCATGGGCTGACCAAGAAAGCTTCGGATCAAGCAACACTCCAAGTATCTTTACTTCAGTTTCTGGTTGTAGCTCATTATCGTCAATTTTTATGGGTGCCGAGAGGTTGAATTTTTTACGAGATCGGGTGAAGTGCATAAGATGAAATTTCTTTGGGGCGAACACCATGCCGTGGCGCCTGGCCCAAATTTGACACTGTAGGAACGTTGACTGCAAGCGTTGACAGTTTTCCTCTGTGGATTTGGAGTAGGTCAAGATGTTGAGATCATTGGCAAAGGCACCGCCCGAAATTCCGAGCCGTGGCTGATCGCAGATTCGAACCAGCTCAGCATTGTAAAAGAGGAATAGAATGGGCGAAAGGGGGGAACCCTGAGGTACACCCCTAAGGACATCGAAAGGCGCAGATTCTTTTCCGGAGAAGGCCAACGTGGTAGAACGGTCTGAGAGGAAAGAAGAGATCCATCGTACTAACCAGAGTGGGATGCGGGAGTTGCGGAGGACGTGCAGAAGTCGTGCAGGATCAACAGTGTCGAAAGCCCCAGCAATGTCTAAGGAGAGAAGGGAAGACACATGCTTCTTGGACCCCCATACTTGATGAATTTGGCTGGTGAGGAGGTCTAGCGCTGTATCTGTAGAGCGCTAAGGCCGGTTACCCATTTGAGATGGAGGAAGAAGCTTATGAGTCTCAGCAAGCTCCGATAGACGCTTTGCAGTGATAGTCTCGACGATTTTTCCTATTGTTGGGAGCAACGCTATGGGCCTCCGGGCACCTGGATCCTCGTAGGACTCTTTCCCTGGCTTACGGACGACGACAGTCCTTGCTCGCTTGAAACATTTGGGGTAGTGGCCTAGGTCCCAACACGCTTGAGCAATAGCCTGAAGAGACTTGGCGAATGGATCCCCAAGAGCACGGAGGAAGTGGTATGGTACACCATCCCAACCGGGGGCAGAGAAGGCTTTCTTGGAAAACAGAGCCTGGTGAACGTCTTCTAATGAGACCTCGGCTGTGACAGGGAATGATGGAGCTGGGTTCGGGCAGGGGTCAAAGTTCGAGCGAGGGAAGAGTCTGTCCTTATCCGGAATATCATCTAGTTCAGCTGATGTCGAGGGATAGAATCTCTGCCTGAAAGCGCTAGTTTTCTCCTCAGAGGTGTTATGAGTCGTATCGTTGGAGCGAAGGGATGGAACTGGAGTGGGACCGCAAGGCTTTCCACGGGCTCATCGGGCAAGGCCCCAGATGTTAGCTGTCGAAGAGGCATCATGCACTGCCCGGCGGAAAGTGACAGTCTACGCTTCCCGAATAGTTTTGTCGCGTGCCCGAGCAGCGTCCCGAGCGCGATCGAAATCTTCGGGGCGCTTTGTGCGCATGGCAGTGTACCGCGTTTTGCGAGCAAGCTTAATTGCTGAGCTCACCGTATTCGACCACCATGGGACCGCGCGGGAGGATGGCTTACGAAGAGGGACAGTGATATCTACAATATTTCCAATAATATCGGAGACCTCGTCGCAGTAAGCGTCCAAGTCGGCGGCAGTGAGAAGTTGCCGGGGTGGCGGGATTCTAACTGAAGCAAAAGAAAATTAGCTCACACAATGTCTAAAAACTCAAGATATAATAAATTGGCTGTTAAATTTTGAGGTTTTTTAACAAAAATATTTACAAATAATTATGCACATATGTAATTGAACGTGCATTTGGTATTTATTTATTGTTTATAATTAGACACTTTTCCATAAATGTTATGGGGCTAATTGACAGATCCATATTTCCTGGATGAAAGGGGTTTTCAAGGAGGGGGGGGTTTGCATCACGACTCTAATTATTAAGGTCATTAGGCACAGCCTGTAACGCCTCCCACATATATAGATATCCATTCGTAAACATCTACCTCACATTCTCTCCTCTCCTAACTCTTTTCCTTGATCGTCACTTTGACTCCCATCAAGATCCGTTTCCAATCTAAACGCTTCCCTCACGCTGCGTATCATGGCCTATGGACTAGCCCATCATCGTGGTATGGCCCTCCCATAGATTCCTCATAGCTTGAAACCTTTAAGGAATTACCGTGTGCCTATCTGCAACCTTGATATCTTCATATTCGTCGCATGTCCAAAACCATCGGTTGTAATAGCTCTGATGTATTATTCTTATATCCGTCTGTGTCTCCTTGAGAGAATTGTTCTCTAGTCACAGGTTCTGACACAAGCGCTGCACTACAATACTTTGAGACACATAAGGTGGTGATCAACAATCCTTAGTGCCTCGCTTAGCACAGATACCTTACCCCGGTTAGCTCAGCCAATCTGGGGCTACCCGAGGCGTTAGTGTCCTGAAAGATTCCAACCAAGTACAATCATCCCTCTGATAAATTAACAAATTCCCTGCGACCGATGAATTAAGTTATCAGAGGGATGACTGTAGATGTTCCTTCCCCACCCACACCCTATCAGATTTCCCCGAGCCAAATCCTTCTTTCGACCATCTGTCCCGGCTCACTGATCCCGTGGTTTCTCAATATCACGGTGCGAGCAGGAGGTATAATTTAATAGTATTGTTGTTGCGTAAAGACTAACTCTACGAACGACGGAAACCTTTATGTAGTGGAGCTAAATAAGTCACGTGATTACAGTTCCGTGACAGTACCTCTCCCAAACCGCTATTCGTCTCGAATAGCACGGAATTCATTCCCTATACCTTTTTGGTAAGACAACTTTTCGGCGACTCCTTGTAAAATTCACCTGATCATCAGTAGGTTCCGATAATTCAGATTCATGATAAGTATATTTATCTTTTTTCTTTCTTTTTACCCATTTCGGGGGCCCAGGCTTTTCCGGATATCTACGGTGGAACTTCATGATCGCAGTGTCTTGACCTCCCAAATCAGTAGCCACTTGCCAAGTTGGTTCTTGGTGCTTCCACTTCACTTTGTAGGTTATGTTACCTGGACCTAGTTCGTCGTGAGAGTCAAGGATATTGTCAAACTCCCACTTTTCAACTTCAGCTTCGCCATCGCTTCGTTCCAAAATCCGACCTCGGATATTCCTTGATTCTTCTTTATTGATGAAACTCTGTCCCGCTAAGCCAACATCAAATGGGTCCTTTCGTCGTAGCAGGCTTGTATGAAATACAGGAAATATTTTCATGCCTTCTGGTAACTTTACTCTACAAGCTCTTTGATATGCCAATAAGACTTCGAAAGGGCCAGCCCATTTGTCATCTATTTTTTTCATCGGCCGGTTTGTTTTCATATTTCGAGTGTTGATGTAGACCAAATCTCCTTCCCGAAAGCTAGGTGCGTCGGCTCTTCTATTGTTGGCATTATCTTCATACCTTTGTTGAGATTCTTTTGATAAAGCTTTTAATTGTTGCAAAATTCTAGAGAAACGGTCTCCAACAGCATTTGCCTTCAAAAATTCTTTTTTCTGTGAAGTAGACAAAGATGGTGGGCATGGTTGTCTTGGCTCAACACCCAGCTTAGGATAATACCCATAATTTGCAATAAACGGTGATACCCCAGTTGTCTCTGAAATTGCATTATTTCCTGCGAATTCTGCTAATGGTAACTATTCAACCCAGTCATCCTGATGAAAACTAACAAATGCTCGAAGATACTGCTCTACAGATGAGTTTATTCTTTCTGTCTGGCCGTCTGTCTCCGGATGAAATGCAGAGGAAGGTTTCAACGTTATCCCTAGTCTTGAACTAAGTTCTCTCCAAAATTGGGACCCGAATTGTGATCCGCGATCTGATATAATATTATCGGGCGTTCCGTGTAGACAATACACTCTGCTTACGAATGCGTCTGCCATCTCTCTGGCGTCTAAGGATGTTGTCGGGATAAAATGCCTGTACTTGGTTAAACGACAAACTACAACTAGTAGATGATTATATTTTGTTCCATATCTAATGCATTCAGGGAGTGGTGAGATATAATCAACTGAAATATCTGACCAAGGTCGAAAAGGCACGGGCAACGGTTGTAGGAATCCTGGTGGAGCAGATCTCGGAGTTTTAGTCCGGATGCATAACTCGCATGCTTTGACGAAATTTCGTACATCATAAGTCATGCGAGGCCACCAATACGAACGCGCAATAAGATCTCTCGTTTTCGTCCTACCTGGATGTCCCACTGGTCCTGAAGAGTGAGTTCGATAGAGGATCTGTATCCGAAGTTCATCGTCAGGAGGAACGAAAAGTACATCCTTGTAATAAATCCTGTTTTCTATAACTTTACAATCATTGAAAGCAATTTTCAACGATTTTCGTATATCTCTATTCCATTCCCGACATTCTACGTTTTTGAGACATTCAATCATCGCCTTCGCGAGCTTATTTCTAGCATATGCCCTGTCAATCAACTCGTCTATTGGTAAGTCCGTTTCCGGGACAAGAGATATCTTAAAGGACTGGATAGGGCTGCTAGTCTTTATAACATCAGGAAGGTACATACCACTGCTCCACTTGAATTGGAGTAAGTTTTCCGGCTCGTTCGGGTCAAATCGTGATTCAGGCAATACTGTTTGTTCTCGATTCTTAACTCGATCGTCATTTCCGTCATATTTATTTGGTCGATCTTCTGGCTTGCGACTCAATGCGTCAGGACGTGTGGCCTTTACTCCCGGTCGGTACACAATTTGAAAATTGAATTGTGATAAAAACTCCGACCAGCGAACTTGTCTTTGGCTTAGTACTTTTGAAGTTTTGAAGTACTCCAAGTTTTTATGGTCAGTTAAGACTTTGAATGAATCTTGTGTACCTTGCAACTCTGGGCGCCATTCTTCTAGACATTTAATAATAGCTAGTAATTCCTTGTCATAAATTTCGTAATTGCATTCAGCAGAATTATGCTTGGTAGAAAAATATGCCACTGGCCGTAAAACCTTGTTTTCATCGTACTGAGATAAGACGCCTCCCGACGCCCAATTTGATGCGTCAGTTTCAAGAACTATTTGTTTGCTGTAATCAAAAAATGCCAAGGTAGGCGCTGAAGTAAAAGATTTTTTCAAACTATCAAAAGCAGACTGCTCGTCACTACCCCAACGATAAACCGTATTTTTTTTAAGCAAATTAATCAGAGGTCGAGCGATTATTGAGAAACCACGAATGAAACGTCGATAGTAGTTGGCAAATCCTAAAAATTTTTGAAGATCTTTGACTGTACCTGGGGGCTCCCACGAATTAATAGTTTCTACCTTAGCGGGATCCATCTCTACACCATTAGGTGTCACTATCAGTCCAAGATATTTGGTTCTTGTCGTCTCAAATTCACACTTATTAATGTCAATTTGTAAGCCTGCCTCAAATAGCCTTGAGACAACTTGACGGACGTGTTCTCTGTGATCTTCTTTAGTGTTTGAATAAATTAACACATCGTCTAAATAAGCTGTACAAAAATTGTCTAATAAGTCGTACAATGTGTGGTTGATGTAGTGCTGGAATGACGCTGGCGCGTTACATAGCCCAAACGGCATTACCAACGATTCAAATAAACCGAAGCGTGTAATAAAAGCCGTTTTCCATTCATGTCCCTCAGCTATACGGAGCTTATTAAATGCAGCGATTATGTCCAACTTTGTGTAATACTTAGCGTGGGAAATTGCGTCGAGAGTTTCTCTGATCAACGGCAATGGATACCTATTTTTTATTGTGACATTATTGAGTCCACTGTAATCTTGGCAAATTCTTACGCCTCCACCAGGTTTTGCGGCAAGCAATAATGGTGCAGCACATCGTGCCCGAGATTCCCGGATAAATCCTTTCTTTAACTTTTCATCTAGCCATTTTCTTACGACTTTTAGTTCTGGCACTGAAAGCGGACGGTTTTTGTTGTATGGAGGCTCCATTCCTGGGATTAGCTCGATCTTATGATCCCAGACTCGATGGGATGGGAGCTTGTCTGCAATTTGTGGTAGAAAGGCTTCATTATGATCTCGGAGCCACATAGGCAACTTATGCATTACCTCCTCATGTGAAAGCACTGGTTTTTCCTCTAAAAACTTATTTATATCTGTTTCCTTGATACGATTAATTTTCATACTATCACTATTATAAAATTCGTTCAGGAAATCGTGATATGAAATTGGAAAATTTGAATGCATGTCCTCCAATTCCCCTTTTTCTAACATTGCATTCACTTTTTCATCCTTACAGAATTTTAGAAAATTCACTGCACTTGAGTAATTGATATCTTTTATAACTGGCCTTTGGCTATTTTCTTTGGGCACGTCGATACTATCACTCTTTTGGTTAAGGGTTAGGAATTTTGCGGTTGCAATAGTAGACTCCTTTTCTTCGATGAAAGTTCTGTTTCTCCATGAGCGTAGCTCTAAAATTTTAGCATAGTTAAATATTTTTTTGTTTTTGTCATAAAATTTTGTTGCCTTTTTTGGCGCCGACACAAATTTACCGGACATTAGTGGTAGACAATTTTCATGGCAGTGCCTTGAACAAAATAACAGTTCCAAACTTGCCCATTTAATAAGAGGGTCGTGAATTTGTAACCACGGAATTCCTAAAATCAATGAATTTTCCACTCCTAACTTTGTGACATAAAAAAAACTCATTTCCTCGTGACGTCCAATAGCCATGGGAATCACTAAGTATTCTGTTATTTGGTCTCTAGTTTGTCCATCTGCAAGACATACGGCACGTGGACGTTCAAGCTTTTTAGTAGAGAGATTATTCAGTGAGACTTCTCGTCTATCAATGAATCCATATGCAGTGCATCCGCAGTCTATCAAAGTGTTTAGATGCACGGGTATAGCATTTTGCGCGGGGAGAAGTTTGGCAGGCACAGACAAAGATTTATCATTCCCTGTAGACTTTAAACTAAGAAGTTTTTTATTGTCTAGTATTCTCTGTACCCATTATGGCTCTCCCAGTAGCCCTTGATCGCGACTATGATCAAAGGCTAATCTTTTCCCTGTTTTGGCTCCATATTTTTAAATTGGCTCTCACAATACTCTTGCTCATCAGTATTAACAAATAGCTGTTCCTCAATTACCCGTGCTTGGAAGCTTCCCTGGCCTCTGCCACGAGAAAAGTTAGTCCCGCGACTTGCTCTACCAAAAAAACTTCCGCGGCCTCCCCGCCCACCACCGCGGTGAGCATTTCTTTCGTCAGCTGCCTTTTTAGATTGACAGTCTTCTACTAAGTGTCCAAAAACTTTGCAATAAAAACAAAGCCCCTTGTCGATACACCTTTTCCGTTCATCCTCTCTCATTGCATCTAATTGCATTGGATCCCCATTACTAATTGCTGAATCTATCGGATGGCTCTGCTGTGGCTGTTGGTAGACGTTGTGGGGGGGCTGAATTTGTGGATGCGCGTTTTGAGGGAGTTGAATTTGTGGGTGCGACTTAGCCTTGAATCGTTGGTGGTGGTCGTACTCTTGATTGTTGTTATATAAAGTTTGACATAAATTTGACCAGCCTGCAAAATCACTACGGGCAGGTGGACTAGTCACATGCCTGAGTCCATTTGTAATTTCTGGAGAAACCTTTTTCTATAGGGCATCTACCATTTGTTCCTCTGTCTTATTGCTCTTCTTAGCTAGCTGCATAAATCTACTTAGAAAATTTTGAAAGGGGCGGTTTCCTTGAGACAATAGGTCAAACTTTAGGGTAGCGTCGTGCGCCAAGTCAACGGTCTCGTACTGCCTGTCCAGTCGATTCAACAAATCTTCTGATGTTTTCACATCCCACGCACCGGGGTCATCTTTTTTCTGCTGGACTTGTTCTATTATATCTCTGTTTAGGTGATAAGCATCCCCACCTAAACAACGCAGGATCGTTAAAATTTTGACTTTTTCGTTATCAAATTATGCTTTGTCTTGGACAAAGTTTAAATTCATTTGCGACTTCCAGCTCAAGTATTGATCCTGTCGCTTTATCACATCTTTTTCTAGTCCTGTAAACTTCTTTGGATCAGAGGTGTACCTGTGGGTGGTTCTTTCGATCCTAGTCTTCGTTGATTTTGCCACAAGTTTGGTGTTCTGAGAAACTAACTCTGAAAGCGATACTTGGCTATTTAACAAGGCGTTCCGGGTCTTCTCGAGTGCTGTCTCTGATTTTTGTAAACGAAGATTTGTGTCATCCAGTTTCACTGCCATTCCTTTATTTTCGCTCTGAACACGGTTAAACTCATTAAGCATGTGGTCCAATTCTGCACCTAGTGCATCGATGAAGTTAATCAAGCATGGCTGTAGTTCCTCGACCTTAAGGTTGCTGGCTCCTTTTAACGCGCACGTCAGAGGTGACATATCGAAAGTTCATTCCTTCTTTTCAATCAACCATTTGATATAGGAAATATTATCTATATTTGCCTCCAAGACTTCAAGTAGTGCTTTACTACAGCCATCACGTGATACTTTTTTTTTTTTTTTTTTTATAATTTAAAAACAAGCAAAACAAACTAAGCAATCAAATAAACAAATCAATTAAAAAAAAAAACAATTGAGACAATGTGGATCAAGATAAATCAAAAATTTTCAACAAGCGTTCACGCCTACAAGTTTTCACAGTGTTTGCTGAGAGACTAAGGTCGAGGTCTGTTAAAATCGAGAGCTAAGATCGTGGTTGTATATTCTGTTAGACGCAACAAACTATCACGGTGTGAGCAGGAGGTATAATTTAATAGTATTGTTGTTGCGTAAAGACTAACTCTACTAACGACGGAAACCTTTACATAGTGGAGCTAAATAAGTCACGTGATTACAGTTCCGTGACACTCAATTACCAACTGCCCTCCCTCCCAACAGTCAATAGAGATGTGACTCTTCGACCGGGCAACCCTAAAACAAAAAACCCATTGACTGAGGTAGTGCTGTTTCATGAAAGTACTTTGCCAGCTGAAGGAGCACCAGCAGTCTAGAGCACAGAGCGGGTTAGAAACATCTGATTTACGCTGGCATTTAGATTGTCGGCAGCACTTTTTCTGGCGATGCTCTGGCACACGCACAACGCATCGCAGTCGAAATTCCTCATGATTCCCTATCCAAAACCCTTTCCTTCTTGTCCCGCATCCCAATACGCGTCCATGTTTTTCATATAGAGAATTTTCCAGGCCACTTCCTAAAGGTGAACAGTATGTCATGTCTGCCTTCCCAAATTTTAAATCCTCGCCTTAAATCCTCCGTCGGGTGTTCATAACATCGGGAGCGTATATGTGGGTGTTTATTCAGGTAGACAATGATAATGGTTTTAGTCGGTTGATTTTCAGAGGAATTGGGCTCCAGTTGAATAGATATCTGGGCGTGAGAGACTTGGGGTTAATTGGGTCCAGGTCTTGTCGAAGAGAATTGACAAGCTGAGGAGCCATTGATCGGGAGTACGTTGCGGGCCTTCAGCTTCGAGTAAGTTGCAACTCTTCTTGGCTATACCAGATATGCGGACATACTAGGCGTTTACAGCCGGCACCGCGTAAAGGTGAAGAGTTCGTCTTTGCCAGCCAAAAAGTGGGGCATGATGATGATGATGATTCTATTTTACGTCTGCCCGATAGCCGTGTTTTGTAAGCCACGTGCCTATCCATCCCGACCGGGACATAGGACGCTAAGGCCGAGGCCTTAGGGTTTCCGACTTCTCTAAAAGTCTAAATTACAATGCTGCGCTGCGTTGTATAAAACTGCGCGCAGGAGAAAGCTGTACACAAGGTATAATTACTTTCGAGACCTCCTCAAGCTCCAAGCCGATGATCAATCGGTCCTACTCGCCCGCTCTTCTATCCTTCCTAGAGCCCCCGATCATAAAATAACAATAGGAAAGAAAACAGGAAAAGAAAATGTGGTTGCCTCAACGGAGGCATATTTCTTCGAAAAATCGAGACTTGTTCAACCACTCGCACAGGGTCAGCGCCCCTTCTGACGTGCCGAGTAAATGTGGAACGAGCGTGCTGATAGGTCCTGCAGGACGGCCGGCTCGCCGCCGGAGGATTCGACAGAGGATAAAGTGGATAGGCGACTTAGCTGATCTGCATAGACAGTGTAGTGTGGCGTCTTCATGTTTAAATCGGGTATGATAGGCTGCAAAGTCTCCATGGCCCGTTCTGGCTGCAATTACCCGAACTAAATCTACACGGCGAAGGAGGAGTTCCCTAGGGAAACTGGGGGCTTTTGCTATCTCGAGTTGTGTGTATGCGGGCGGCCGCACTGATTGCCACCACTTTTCTCTGGCGAGTTTGGTCTGTTCTGTGTGCCATCTTTTGAGTGAGGAGAAGGAGTATTCAGGGGAGTTTAGAGAGGGCATTGCCGCTCCTTTCTTCGCCTCAAGATCCGCAAGTTCGTTACCTTCGATACCGGCGTGGCTCGGCGTGGCTCGGCACCCAACGAATGTGTATCTGTCCCTCTGCGGTATGAGGGAGACGTGGTCTGGATTTCCAGGTCTCAGCTGCTTCAAGAACTTGTAAGAAAACCTGTTGAGAGGAAGTGGTAGGGGTTCTTCTTAGGAGTTTACTTGCAACCTCTTCGTTGTCTGTAAAAATCCACAAGTTTTTTGAGAAGCGGGCTGTAGGTAGGGCAGCAGTCGCACGAATCCCCTGGAGAACTGCGTAGACTTCAGCGTCAAGAGATTCTTTGTGTTTTCCGAGGGGGAAAGCTCCTGCGCACACTTGGACGCCAATTTGAAATGCCACAAAGCCGCTACCTGTATTCCCGTCTGGGAGCTTTGATCCATCTGAGTAAAGTTGTATATCACTCCTTGGGATGGTACTGAGAAAATCACGGAACATGTCTGCCCTTCGATCCCTTGGTTCTGTCGGTCCTCGAATGCGAGCTAGGGCAGCTTTTCTAGATTCGACAGTCTCCCACGGAGGGTAGACAAGGGGGTTCTCTGAGGACGGTATGTTACGACATGAGCGGGCGTATCGGGACAGTGGAGGACCTGTAAGTGCTTCCACCTCGCGTCTGAGTAATGGATGTCGGGGGTCTAGTCCCCGGGTGCGTACAGCGGCTCTTCTGGATATGCTATCGAGGGTGATTTCAGCGGTATTAAGCCCCACCTCCCTAAGAAGAGCAGCAGTAGGAGTTGTGCGATAAACGGGAAGAATAGCCCGTGCTGTGGCTGTGTGTACCTTTTCTAACATCTTGAGGTGGGTATCCACCCTGTTAGAGACCACTTTCCTCCAATTGATTCTGCTTTTGCCAGGCCACCAAGTCTCGGAGCCGAAGTAGGCAATGGGGAGAGCACATGCGATTGCAACTCATCTGGATAAAATGGGAGATGCTCCCCTGACCGTGTTTCCTAGGCAGCGCAGAGCGCGAGCGACTCTGAAAGCTTTGGAGGATTGGATTTGCACATGATATTTGAAGCTAAGTTGTTTATCGAAATGAACTCCAAGCCATGTTAGATAGGGCTTGCGAGGATCTTCAGAGATGGTAAAACTGCTCGTTTCCACGGGTGGTCGAGAGTTCCTATCCCTGTGCTTGCGGGAAAAGTGGAGTAGTCCAGACTTCGCTGGGTCGAATGTGATGCCTTCGTTCGCACCCCATGCTAGTGCCTGATTAATAGCCAGCCCCATCTTGTTTGCATTGTCTTGTAGTGTCTCTGAGGTTTGTAGGACTGCAACATCGTCTGCGTATCCAAAAGCTTTCTTAAGAGTGGGGAGTCTGAAAAGAGGAGCGATGAATAGCATGAAAAGAATAGGCGATATTGGGGAGCCCAGGGGGAGCCCAGGGGGAGCCCACAGTTGATCTCGATGGGGTCGCCGATTTCGCCGTCTAGTCTTATGCAAACCTCTCAATTTGTTGCAAATGAAGAGATCCGGTTACAGAGGTGTGCTGACCAACCTTGCTCTCAGTCGTTTGATAAGCCTTCCTGGGAGTACCGTATCAAATGCTCCTTTGATGTCAAGCGTAGCTAATGTGGCGGTTAGGCCTTTGGCTAGCGCAGTTTCCACATCATGGGTGAGACATGTTGTTAGATCTACGCTCGAGCGTTTGGGTAGTGCCCCAAACTGTTGAGTAGCGAGCACCTTATACGTAATAGCTATCCATGACATGCGCTTTGCGATGAGTCGTTCTAAGCCTTTACCAAGTACTGAGAGTAGTGCAATTGGTCTCTATGATCTGGGGGATGACATATCTGCTTTGTTTGGCTTCCCAATCATAGCTACGATCGCAGTGCGAAAACATTTTGGGTGATGGCCTGAGTCTATGCACGACTGGTAAAGGTCCTGTACCAGCCCTGAAATGTGTGGCCATGCGAGACGGAGAACACCAGTAGGGATCTCATCTTTGCCGGGTGTCGTATTACCAGCTCCTAATATGGAATTAGAGACCTCATCTATGGTCAATTGTGGAAATGGCAGGGAGGTCCTTGCTGTGGTCGGGGTCAGCAGCGGTATGTCTTCAATGTCGGACTGATTCCTTAGAAGATTCTTAGCCAGTACGTTCCTTTTATCTTCAGTAGATTCGGCTAAAGGGGCTTCCGGAGAGAGCAAATCTTTTAAGGGAGGCGTGCGAAAGGTTCCCTTCGATTTGTGCCACTTTGCTATACTAAATACATCTTTTCCATTAGCGGCTTCATCAATTCTCTTTTGGAAGAAGGAAATCTTTGCCCGTTTGGTGACCTTGCGAAATTCCTTCCTGTCAGCCTGGTCAGCGGATCCGTCTCGGACTTTGTCACGGTACTTTTTCCTCGCTTCCCGGCAGCTTTGGTTCCATCAAGGCTGTCCTCTTGTGTGTGGTAGCGCCCGCTTTGCAGATCCTGGAAATGAGCTGTGCAAAATTTTAGTGATTTGATCTGCTCTCTCATCGATTTCAGCGACAGATTTTTCAGTTAGCGGCAGAGTCCCTTCTAGTTGGGCACGTAAAAGCGATAAGAAGATGTCATTGTCAATAGTGGCAAAGCGGAGACTCCTTGTAGGTGCTGCTCCATTCACTCCACAATATACGTTAGCAAGTAGGGGAAGATGATCCGAAGTCACATCAAGGTCCTCCTGAACTGTTGCGATGGTACCCCTAGCCACCAGCTGGCTTGAGCCGAAACATAGATCTAAAACATTTCCACGATTGTGTGTAGGCCTGTCTATCTCTGAAATCAACGTAGATCTCTTGATTCGAGCCAGTGAATGAAAGCTCCAGATTGCGGTGAAGGCGAGCCGCGGTAGGATGGGTGCCACATCGGGCTATGAAGGTTTAGATCTCCTGCTAGAATAGTTTGGGTGGGGAAAGAGAAGTCTGCCAAGGAGATGAGGCGAGATACTCCCGCCCCTGGGTTGATGGAACCCTGGGGTGCATTGTATGCATTGATTATCAGCAAGCGGGGATTATTCGGAGCTTTGACGGAAAGGAGCAAGACGTCGCCTACACCTTGCCCTGTGGGGCAACAAGGTCGCTCTTGATAGTGAGTAATGTTACTGTTCTTTTTGGCGTAGGTAACCACTCTTGGACGTACTGTCCAGTCGTCGACTGGAGAGTAACATTCGAATGAAGGGTGTCTGCACGTGATTCTCCGTGCGGTATCTGAAGAAACATAGGGTTGTTGAATTAGTAAGAAATCTATGCGGGAGTCGAAAGCGTTTTTGAGGGCTATGTGTTGGGCGTTTGTTGAGCGGCCAACGTTAACTGGGAGTAGTTTGACTGATGTTTTACTACTCATTCATTGTGTCGGAGCTGCACTGATGGCTATCCCGAGCCAGAACTTCAAATCTGCCAGAAGCTATCTCTGGAGGTCCCAAGGATCTTGTGGCAGTGGCCTGCGAAGCAAAAGGCGAAGCAACGTCGGAATCGCTGGTTTTTGCTGCCTGCGAATTCACTATTCCACAGTGGGCAGCTTTGAGACGTAGCCTTGCTGCGGCTGCAGCTTGACGGATCGCGCTAGTCTGTTGTTTGTTGGGGAATGTATTATCTTTTTTTGGGCAAAGAAGGCATTCCAGTGAGTCAGCTGGGTGAGGCCCATGGCAGTTGACGCACTTTGGGGGGCAAGTATGGTTGATTTCAGGATTACAGGAGACATGGCCGCTTTCAAGATGTGTAGTCGAAGAAAATATTCTGCAGCGAAGCACTCGCGCGCACGAGCGCTCGTTGTGCCAGCCGTAGCAACGTCCACACTGAGGAATCTTACTTCTTTGTGCCAAGAGTTTCGCAGTCGCGCGCACGCCGAAAAGTGGGAGTGACTTAGCCAAGCTTGAGCCCTGAGGATAAAGAACTATCCAACTCTTGCATGGTCTAAACTCTGAAACTGATGTAGCTCGGGATTCGAGGACTTTTAGCGGGGTAATGCGCGTAAGGTTGAGCAAGGCCTGCGATACAGTGTCTGCATCAATCTCTATTGCTTCAACAGCGCCTTCCTGATTGTATCCGACGTAATTACGAGGGATTCCAGAGATCCTGTAGGCAGCGTGATTTTCTGGTTTCTCAACAGTGCACTGCCCGCGAGATGACAGAAACTCTTTTATGTCAGGGATCTTTGTGGCCAGTAGCTCTTGAGCTTCAATAGAGGCTGGGCAAATTGCAAATCCTGTCTTCGTGGGTTGAACCTCGCGAACGAGTTTTTGCTCTAAGAAGTTGTTTAATTGTTCCATTACCGCGTAAGGAGAGATATTTAACGCTGGGTGGCCAGAAGCGACGCGAACTAAGAGTCTGTTATCTTCGTGGTGCTTTGCACTTTTACCTTTGATCGAAGTTTGAGCAGGTTTTTTAGGCGGGCTGATGTTTTTTGGGCGGCCGGCTTTCGGAGCTGGTGCTAGAGATGGCGCTGCCACAACATCGGCAAAGAGCTTTTTCGCAGTCGGTTTGGGTTTAGCGGTTGGAGCTTGCAAAACTGTGGTATCAGGAGCCTGTTGAGGTATCCGTGTTGACTGAGTCGCTGAGTATGGCTTCGGAGGGCGAGGAGAGCCTCTGACGTGGCACTCGAAGTGACGTCGTGCTACAGAGTTGAGATCCGCAACGAAGTCACGGAATTTTTTCGTAAGATGTTGTGGTAGAGTGGTGTCTTCACTAATCGCCTCATCAAGGACGACTGCAATATTTTGAAACATGAGGGTGGCCTCACGGTTCCTGGCGTCTGCGGCGGAGTTGGTTGACAGTAAAATCTCTATCAACGACCCCTCTCCACTCATCTGGGTAGAGGCGTGTAGGGGTGGTGGAGGAAGTGAAGGGGGAGGAAGGGGACGATTCGTCATGACGGCGCGGCTAGATTGACTGATGAGTGTGTGTTGTATCGCTTTTTGAGTCTTGAACTGGGAAAGATGGTTCACTTTGTGAGTGGGGCATGATGATGATGATTCTATTTGACGTCTAGGCTCTGTTCATATGTCTGTAGCACATGACCGCCTAACCCCTCTGAGATTTTATTTATTTATTTATTTATTTATTTATTTATTTATTTATTTATTTATTTATTTATTTATTTATTTATTTATTTATTTATTTATTTATTTATTTATTTATTTATTTATTTATTTATTTATTTATTTATTTATTTATTTATTTATTTATTTATTTATTTATTTATTTATTTATTTATTTATTTATTTATTTAAGTGTTTTTTATGTCTACCGGGCGCCAGTTATACTAAAGCCCCATCCCTGAGGGGACATGGTGACTGCGATACATGATACGGAAAAAGGTGTGCTCTGGCAGCGAGGCCATTAAATTAGGCATGGGTACAGCGGGTGCTATGCAGCAAATTCCTCACATAAATACATCATCTATTGCGGATGGGACAGATTTCTGACAGGAAACTGGCCTTCTCCAAAATAGTGGCGAAACGATTGGCTCCGTGAGAGGTGCCGAGGAGAACGTCAAGTGGGCCCAGGCTTCGTCGAAAACCAGCCGAAGCAAGTCTATCTCGCACGAGGGGGCAGAAAACTAGGTTTGTGATTGACTTGTTGGCCCCGCAGGAACAAGTCAGGAGGGCGTCTTTATGATGAAACCTTTCGTGATAAGAACGAAAGTCGCCGTGTCCAGTACGACATTGGATCAAATACCCCAGATAGCGGCGAGGAAGACGTAGTTCCTTTGGGGGTTTCTTGGGAAATGGCATACCCAGTTCAGAATAGGTGGGGGGAGCATGAGATTGCCACCATGCTGAGGTCATGTCCCATATCTGCCTATGTATCCTTGCGCGGACTCCGGCAAGGGAAGCGCCAGAGGGGGCTGGTTGTCGAGCAGCCTCTCCTGCCAACTTGTCGGCCAACTCATTACCTGGAATGCCCACGTGGCCGGGAGACCACATTACTTGGACCTTGCCAGGAGATGCGATGAGAAGAATCCTCCTCGCAGGCCAGCGAGAAGCGAGATCCCGAAATTCCAAAATCTCTATTTGCGAGGACTTGGAGGGTGAGGAATCGAGAAGGCGATGTGCGGCATCTTGGTTGTCGAGGATTACATTAATATTGGCTGCAAGATGTGTTGAAGGAGCTGCTATAGCAGCCCTAAGGCCTGCGAGAGCGCCGATGATCTCGGAGTCATAGACCTCAAAGTCGGGACCAAGGGGCACTTTCACTTCAGCCACAGTGATATCTCTGTGCAGAACTACGGCACCTGCCCCCGCGAAACCATTTGCCTGCTTTAAGCCATCCGAGAAGACAAGAATATTCCATGGTGGCAGCTCTCCAATACGCTCAGCAAATTCTTGGGCCGAGAAGTCTGCTCGAGACTGATTGCGAGGAGATTTATAGGAGGGTGGTAAAAGCTGGGGTCGAGAGATGGGAGGAATGAGCTTTAGTTTTTCGGTAAGGCGGGTGTGTAGACGGGAGACGATGGATCTTCGAGCCACAGGGTGAAAACTGTCCGCGGCGGCCAGTCTAACAGCAGAGCGGAGGCGGATCTCCTCAAGTAATATATGCGCAGGCTTGAGGCAAACCTCCCTTAGGAGTGCTGGAGAGGGCGTGGTCTTGTACACCAGTAGAATCGCTCGGGCCAGGTTAATTAGCGCTCGAGAGATCATATCTACAAGATGTTGAGATCGGGTGGAGGTTGGACATCCTCGACAAAGATAGGAGTGACCGCGCCACCAGACCTCAGCACTGTATAAGAGGACAGGTAGAGCCGCTGCCAGTGCTGCGTTGCGGAGGAAGGCAGTGGGTACGCCACGATTGGTGTTGCCAAGCTGACGTATATGGGCACTGATCTGTTGTGTCTTGGCACTCCATTCCTGGACATGTCCTTTGAAGGAAAGCTTAGTATCAAGGAGAACACCAAGCCACTTTATGGATGGGCTAGCATTCCTTAAAACGCCGTTAATGGTCAGGGAAGGGAGGAGCTGACGGGATCTATGAAGATGCAGGATCTCCATCTTGTTCTCAGCTAACGAGAGGCTATTTTTATTGCACCAGTGGGTGACGGTATCAATCCTGACGGCAGTCAGACGCGAAGATTCGACCAGAGACTTGGCCACCGAAAGAATTGCCACGTCATCAACGTAGCCATATGTGGGAAAGCCTTGTTTAAATAAAGGCTCAAGAAAAAGGAGGAATAGAATGGGTGAGGCAGGAGATCCTTGGGGCAAACCATGCGGTATCTCCAAGAACTCTCCAACAAAATCGTCTACCCGAAGGCGAGCTCTCCTACTAGAAGCAAAAGAAGCAGCCCAATTTACATAAGGAATAGGCCATCCCTGTTCGCGCAAGCGGGCAGAGAGACGACCAGGCTGGATGCTGTCAAAAGCGCTTTCTACGTCGAGGGTAGCGAGAGTGCACACTTGCTTCGCGTCCCACGCTTTCTCGACATCGTGGACAAGACTCTCTACGAGGTCCATGGCCGATCTTCCAGGCAGTGCCCCCAGTTGCGTTTGGGAGATAATCCGGCTTGACAAGGCCCAGAAGGCGAAGCGTCTAGCAAATAAGCGTTCCAGCCCTTTCCCTAGGACCGGAAGAAGTGAGATTGGTCGCCAGTTCGAAGGGTTAGTAAGGTCATCCTTATGAGGTTTAGGTATTACCACAACTTCAGCACGGCGGAAAATACATGGGTGATGACCATATATCAGACAGAGACTGTATAAGTGTACGATCCATGTGCGCCATGCTTCTACTTCCCAGATGAGGCGGAGAGCAGAAACCGAAAGATAGTCGTGGCCTGGAGTAGTGGACAATGTACTGAGTAGACAATGTCGTACTTTGTCTTCGTCTACGGAAAGAGGTGCTGGGATCACTCGGGATGGACATGTAGGGGAGTATATGGATACATCAGAATCCCTGCTTACGCGAGCGAGCTTTGTGCGGAAAAAGATGCCGGCGCGCTCAGTTGGGGTACTGTACGTGACGCCTTTATATTGAATCGGAGGGGGACCAAAGCGACTGGAGAACTTTCGCCATCCAACCACTTTATGGGCCTCTGTTATTTAAGACACGCTATCCGAAATTGCGCGCTTGTGCTCACGTTTGGCTCGCTTAATAGTTTTGCGGAAGCTTCGGTGCGCCTCACTGATGAGATAAGGATCACCACTTCTCCGCGCATCAGCATACCGTCGGCCTTGGTCAGAGCATTCCTGATTCCAATAATCCTTACACGGCACACATGCGGGTCTCGGGGGGTTGGCTGTAAGTAGAATAGCTGATAGGGTAGAAATACCAGAGGATATCACCGCATCTATGAGTTGGGAGGTGGGTTCCTCAAAGTGCAGGCTAGGAGGAGCGGTAGTTGTTAGGGCTTGACGGAATATCTCTGAAGTATATGCGTCAAACTTGGGCAACTTCTTTGACGGAAAGCGCCTTTGGACTGGAGAGAGCTGCACTACGCCAGATATCGTTTCATGATCGGACGTTGTGTGAGCCATTGGATCCACCCGTGCCAAAAGTCCTTCCATGTTAGTCAGAACAAGGTCGAGGACGTGGCCAGCGCGATGAGTAGGAACTCCATAAGGTAAAGCCGACCTTAACGAATGGTCATCAATCCAGTCGACAAAGTGTCCGGCTCCAGTCGAACGAGACATATTAGGCTCCCATAGTTCGTGGTGAAGATTAAAATCTCCCACAAATATGGAGTTGGGCTTCACAGGCCAATTAAGAAGAGGGCTGATACAATCAGGCATAGGCGCTCCAGGTTGCCGGTAAAAGTTAATGGCCTCTACAGACGGAGAGCACTGAAGGAGGAGCGCGACGATATTGGGTGACGAACCACTGTCTAACTGAATCGGACGGAGGTTAGAACGTTTTCGTACGTACGTGAGAGCGCGAGGGCGGGCTAGCTTCCAATCACGATTGGGAGGAGTGAAGATAACGTAGGCCGGGTGGGACTTTGTTACATTGAAATTAATAATTTTAGTCCAGGGCTCCTGAACAAAGATCACATCATAGTTGCCTTGGAAAGCGGCTTGCAAAAGTATGAGGTGAGAGGATCCACCACGTCCGACGTTAGCCTGGAGGAAAAGAAGACGAGGCGGGGGGTGGCTCCTAAAATAAGCTCTATTATTCATAGAGGTTTGGAGTGTTATTGGACGCTTGCCCGTCTGAATCTATTTCCATAGATCCATGCGAGGCGTTCTCAAGGGCGGTAAACCTATTTTGGGTAGCGGAAGGAGCGTGTGTAGAAGGATCGCTGGAGTTCCCGGAGGGAGGCGACTGATCATTTGAGTTGTCGGAGTTGGAGGTATTAGTAGCAGCACCAGCGGCGGCAGCAGCAGCAGCCCGACGAGACTTGCGAAGCTTGTTACGGTTGCCCAAACGAATTTCGGTAACCTCTTTCATCGAGAGTTGAATAAGTTTGCCCTTGTGAGGGCGAGGACGGAGGGGGCAATTAAGGTCGTCTGCAGGGTGAGGGCCCAAGCAGTTGATGCACCGTCGAAGATGAGAACATTCTCCTTCGTGGCGGAGGGTGCCGCAAGAGGCGCACGAAGCTTGGATCCGGCAGCGAGAGGATTGATGGAACCCGAAACAAGCTTCGCACTGAACTACCTTCGGGTTAGGGATGTAGCGCCGGGATGGGGCACTGTCAACTATCCGAAAGGTCGGAACCTCCTTTGGGAAGAATATAACTGCAGTACGGAAGGGGTCATGACCATTCTCATGCTGCGACCAGCGGGCGCTAGATGGGGCCACACCTGTCTGCGCTTGAGCGATGCTCTTGACGTCATCCAGCGTAGAGGAAGCCAGACTTGATACCGGATTCCAAATGGTGCGTGGAATGCATTTGACGACGTATCCAATACGCTCCTCCACTTGATGTAAAGCTCCTGAAAGAGAGGCCTTGATGGAGTCGGCGTGTTCCAATGCAAGATTCAGCAATTCCTCGGAGAAGGTTATGCTGAATCCGGTTGAGTTGCGGGAAACGGAGGCGATACCCTCCTTGAGGCCAGGGACGATTTTAATAAGAGCAACTTTAACTGATGTCGCATCTGCTCTAAAGAGAGGAGCGTCTTCTGTAAGGCGAAAGATGGCTTTAGGGCCCCTGCATATTACGGTGGGTTTTTGCGCAGTTGCGCGAGGAGGTCGATTTTTGGTACTGGGCTGAGCGGCAGCCGGGGGAAGAGAGGCAGATGGGCATGCGACGGTTGCTGCCCAACTTTGGGGTTGATAAGCTTGAGGAAGGAAAGGTCGGGAGAGAATGTTTTGGCTGGGCTTGGGTAGGGAGCTCGCCGGCTTGGGCTGTCTCGGAGAGTCATGTCGCATAGGATGCCCTGAAGCTACCGCGAAAAGAAACGCGTCCATTTGTTCGCGTACGAAGGATTTAATGAGAGGGTCTGCCTCTTCAACAGATGTCCAAAACTTGTTGTGGAAGTTCTGAACCCAAGTAGCCCGGCCTTTTGCAACGCGCTGTACAAGCTCGAGTTCATCAGCGACGCGCTGGGCCAAGGGAGGAGGTTGCTGTGATTTGGCCACCACTGGCTGGATGACCAAGTAGTAAGAGGCAATGTAGATTGATTTAGGAGGGACAGTCTGTGAAGAATAGGGTCGGCGCCGTGACAATAAATTGCATGTATCTGCCTACGCCATAATATTAGCAGTAATTGTCAACGGAAAAGTATGTTCGTCACGTGATAGTGCATATGCAGCACGTAATCTTAAATGTATATCAAGCTTTTAGATCTCTCTAGTTGCCATTCTCTCCTTGTAGACAATCTAATCCATCAGATCTGACATCGTCGATCAACCTCCCATTCCTATTCCCGTGACAGTAATTGGGAATAGTCTCTGGATAACCCCTTGAGAAAGATGGAGTCTCTTTTCCACATCATATTTGAATGACAGATTTTGATGGAGCCAGGTCCCTATCCACTCCACCGAAGTTCGGGGTTCCGATAGGAACTCCTCAAAATTTAATGGCTCTATGAAAGCTTGACTTTTTATTGATAGATGCAGTAGCTCAGATTTTGATTTTTCAAAAAAAATTGAGAGTGATTCCGCTTTACCAAAGAGAGTTTGAAGGCAGGGTTGCAGTTTAGCAATACTTTTCTTTTGTTAAGAAGATTAATTGATACAGATATCGTCAAGATGAGAGATCCCTAGCAATTCATCAAGTGGATTACTAGAGAAAAACTCGCGTACAGGGAATAGACAAAGTAGAGGTGAAATAGGACTACTCTGAGGAGCCACAGTAACAGGCTAAAGGCGACTTACCTATCCGTTGAAAAGGAGACAATTCTTTATCTGTCAGAGGTAAAAAGAAACCTTCAGAATAAATTTTATGTAAAGATTCTCCCTTCACAAGGCTTGTATCGGCTGACAAGGTAACTATCAATTATATTTTATATTAATTAATATAGTTATGTAGCGTCAACTACATCGGGTCGTTTAGCTCAGTTGGTTAGAGTGTGGTGCTAATATTGCCAAGGTCGCGAGTTCGACCCTCGTAGTGACCAAACAAATTTTTGGCATATAAAGATTATTCTGTCGCTACCTCTCGGAGTCGGCTATTTAGGCCCAGGATTATCGAACATCTGTCATAGTGAGGAAGAGTCGCATTAAATTCATAGTTGGAGGCCTTCATGCTAGTATGGTTCGACGGCTTTTCGGCCCATTATCAATTCTCTTGGACAATACATGGACCTAATCAACATCCATTCCCTCTAACCTGTGACCGAACGGACTAATTGGCAAATTGTGTACAATTAAAATGTATTATTTAGAATATAAAAGATATCGAATAAAGGAATGCCAAGCGCGTTTGATGAGACATGTACATGAATTTAACGGGTTGGATGGTGCAATGGTACACTATCCAGGCCGTTCTTCCAAGTAGAGTCTGGGTAGCTTGGACACAGTCCCTACTTGAGACAGGATAAAGCTGGGTCGAATCCAGCGAGACCCGCACACCACTTCTCTCGCGTTGATACTGTGTTCGTAGGATGACGAAAGCATGCTTAGATAACCATGGTTTTTTCTCGCTTTTCCCTATGTTGGGTATTTACGGAAGAGGGTACATGTCGTAAGACGTTATTCTCGTAGTGGTATCTGCTGTTACGGGATGAATCCGTGGAGTTGGAACTGGCTGCGCCAGTAGCTTGTTAATTGTCACTATATCTCGCGAGGCTGGTTCTGTGTGAGGCTGGTTCTGTGTGGCTGATTATTATGTGGCTGATTATTATGTGGCTGATTATTATGTGGCTGATTATTATGTGGCTGATTATTATGTGGCTGATTATTATGTGGCTAATGATTATGTGGCTGGTACTGATGGCGGGTAATGTGAGGATGGTGATTGATACGATTTTCCCCTTGTTAATACGGGTCCAGATGTAGTACTTAACAGTAGGAAAGTAAACATCAGAGTTTCCTTCGGTAGATTTTAATAATTAACTGACTTTATATTTGGACTTGCTCTGGTGTTTACCACTATCAATTGATCCCGCGACAAATTATTAAAATCTCATATCTATAAACATATACCATTTTAGTGCATGATAATTCAGGTTCCAACCGACTCCGACTCATCATCAATTAATCAATTCGAGATCTCATCTGAAGACGAATTTCATAGTACATCAGAATTTCTGGAAACCGATTTGTCGATAAACCAAATCGCTGACCCAACCAATCTACCAACAATGACGGATACAAACATGGCCGATGTGCCCTCTCTCAGTTCTCGCCAAACCGGCTCCGGCGCTCAAATGATTCGAGACGTCACCTTTGGAAGATGGGATGGCGAACCACACACTTGGCCTACCCATCATCAACTATTAAAAGTTCAATGCGAAGTATATTTACCTTCACTGGTAACCGAAATCGCAGTTTGTATGAAAATATATGAAAGCATTCCGGAACCACAGAGACAACGTATCCGAAGCCTTTGGATTAAATATGGGACCAACCGATCCTATGACTGGAAAGAATTTTTGAAGGAATGTAATAAGGTTTATTATGACCAGGTCGGGGCAGAAAAAGCCGAAAAAAGACTGCATTCAATGAAGCAAGGAGAAGCCCAGATATTCCGTCAGTTTTTACAAGAGTGGGAACTTCAACTAGAGTATGCTGGTGGATATGACTGGCCAGAGAAATTTAAGATCAACCAACTGCGTCGGTCGATAAGCGAAAAACTTTTGGATAAGATCGACATGCTTAAGCTACCCAAGGCCAATTATCAGGAATGGGTAGATGAAGTTGCAGAAGTCGCCTCTAACATGGAGATGAGAGATAACTTTATCCGTAGAGGTGAATCAAAGGTTACGCAGTTTACATCTCGGCAGTACGTCAACCAGCCGAGTGGAACAATGCCAATTCCGACTTGCAGCTCGTTACCCCAGGCGTCTGGATCAAGCTCAGTGGACCACGAGGGCGACGTGGCAATGGGGGGGATGAAAATTGACCTCCATTCTCTGGCAGCCATGGTTGCCCAAGTCAACTCCATCGCCGCAGGGAAACAAAATATCGTGCCAAAACCAGCAGCACCATGGCGAAGCGAGTCTGAAGTAGCAGATTTGAGAAGAAGGAAGTTGTGTTTGCGATGCAATAAGGGTGGCCATTATGCCATCTATTGCAAAACCTATAGCGCCCCCAGACGGCCAATGCAAGCTAATAATTTGCAAAATTCATCCGCAGCAGCTGACGAAGTAGAATATGCTTCGGGAAAAGAATAGCCTCCAGAAATAGTCGCTTCTGGAGGAAGGGAGGGTCAGATAGAAAGGAGGATATTGCTGAAACAGATGTACAAAAGATGTTGAGCAGATTGCATGGAAAGCCAGTTTTTATAGATGCTTTAATTAATTCAACTTTCGTTACTGCATTGGTAGACCTAGGCTGCACAATTTACTCTGTTTTCAGTAATAACCTCGCGAACCGACTTAACCTCCCGCGCGCAAAAGTGTCACCAAAAGAGCTTCGGTTAGCCAAGGATTCGAAAGACAAAGCTAGATTTATCGTTGATGAAGTTTGCTATGCAGATATTGATCTAGATGGAAAGCACGCAATCATTTGTGGCTACATAATCGATGATTTAGCTCACGATCTCATTCTCGGGGAACCATGGATGAGACATAATGACGTCGTTTATAGGGCCCGAGAGCGAGTCTTATTTTTAAAAGGAGAAAATCATCAAATCCGGACCCATGGGTCATGCGTCTCAAAAAGAGATGTGGCAATGATACGACATACAGCTGTGTCAGCGTACTTAAAACGAGCCCATCGAAAGATTCGATCTGGTAACGATGTTGAGCAAATCTCTGTCTACTCTGCCTCAGTCCACGACATTAATAAGATGCTGGCACCCCGAAAACGAATCACCCGGGAAGAAATAATCTCAAATCTACCAGAGCAGCTCCGGCATTATTATCACGCTTTCGAAGCTGATAATAATAACGAAAGCGATCTCCCACCCCATAGACCAGGAGTTGATCTAGCAATAGAGATTGAGAAAGATGAGCAAGGTAGAACCAAGGATGTTCCAAGAGGGCCGCTTTATGGGATGTCGCGTGATGAATTGCTTTGCCTCAGAAAAGAAGTTACAGAGCTTCTTGACCGTAACTGGATTAGGGCGAGCAGTTCACCAGGAGGTGCCCCAGTACTTTTCGTTAAAAAACCCGGCGGAGGCCTACGGTTTTGTGTCGATTATCGGTCTTTAAATGCCATCACAAGAAAGGATCGATATCCCCTCCCCTTGGTCAAAGAAACCTTCCGGAACATCTCAAAAGCTCGTTGGTTTACAAAAATTGATGTTAGTTCAGCATTCCACCGAATTCGAATTAAAGAAGGAGATGAATGGAAAACTGCGTTCCAGACACGACTTGGGAAATTTGAGTGGTTGGTTATGCCCTTTGGTCTCACAGGAGCTCCGGCGGCATGGCAACGGTGGATAAACGACCTCCTTCGCGAGTACCTCGACGAGTTCTGTACTGCTTATTTAGATGACGTACTTATCTGGAGTGATGAAACTAAAGAGGATCACCTAGAAAAGGTTAAAAAGGTACTAGGAAAATTAGCCAATGCAGGATTAAAACTAGACATACAAAAGTGTGACTTTGCAGTCAAAAAGGTTAAATACTTGGGGTTTATAGTTACAACCGAAAAAGGAATATCTGTTGATCCAGAAAAAATAGAAGCCGTAAAGAAATGGGAACTCCCTCAGACCCAGACGGGAGTACGCAGCTTCTTGGGTTTTGCCAACTTTTATAGAGATTTCATTTCCGATTTCGCTGAGCTGAGCGCCCCTCTTCAGCGTTACACTCAGAAAGAATTTTCAGGAAAAGGAAAGATTCAGTTGGATCAAGAAGCTCACAAGGCATTTGAAAAGCTAAAAAATCTTTTCATTTCAGCACCTATCCTAGCTCTATTTGACCCAGAACTAAAAACAGTGCTAGAAACAGACTGCTCGGGCTGGGCAATGGGAGGATGCCTGTCGCAGTGGGACTCAACAGGGACACTCCGACCGGTTGGATATTTTTCAAAAAAGCTTACACCCTGTGAATGCAATTATGACATCCATGACAAGGAGCTGCTGGCTATTGTTCGCGCCGCAGAATTTTGGAGATCAGAGATAATGTCTTTAAAACATCAAATTGAAATTCTGACGGATCACAAAAACCTTGAGTATTTCAAAACAAAATGAACTTATCCGAGAGGCAAATTCGTTGGAAATCTTTTCTGGATAGCCTTCCAGATAAAAAGTTGATTTATCGTCCGGGAAATAAAGCGGCCAGACCAGATGCATTATCGAGGCTAGAACAAGATGCCCCAACTGACCCAAATGATCCCCGCCTTAGACATCGAGAGATGCTACTCATAAATCCACAATGGCTTGCAATGACCGAACACACGGATAACCTAGAAATAAACCCTGTCAAAGCTGACGACACACCACCTTTCGAGGATGCAGAGCTTAGTCGTTTATGGAATGAAGGTATCCAAGCTGATGGTCAATATCGAGACATAAGAAAAGCATTATTGCAAAAAAGACGTTGCTTTCCACCCTCTGTAACGTGCAAGATATCGATTGCGGAGTGTAGAATTAATATAAGCGGACATGTTCATTGGAGAGAACGATTGTTAATACCGGGATACGAGCCTTTACAGACTGCCTTAATTCACAATGCACACGACTCCCCTATTACTGGACACCCAGGACGCGAATCAACGTTAAGCATTCTCAGTCGAGATTTCTACTGGCCCAGAATGAGTAACATGGTCCGCCAGTTTGTGAGAAACTGCGATGTTTGTGGGCGAACCCATGTCTGGAGAGATAAAAAACGTGGTTTCCTAAAACCATTGCCAATACCGGAACGATTCCACCAAGAATTGTCTATTGACTTCATGGTCGACCTATCTGCTGACAAGGATCAACCGCGATACTTAATGGTTATCACTGATAGACTAAGCAAAGAAATAACTCTTGAGGCAATGAATTCAATGTCAGCAGAAGCTTGTGCGGAACGTTTCCTGCAGTGTTTTTATCGATTCCACGGTTTTCCCCGCGCAATAACATCTGATCGCGGCAGTAACTGGGTAGGCGACTTTTGGAGACGATTGTGTGAGCGAGCTGGGATTGAGCAACGATTATCCACGGCTTTTCATCCTGAAACCGATGGGGCTACGGAGCGTGCCAATCAGGAAGTGCAGGCATACCTCCGAGCCTTTGTCACCTATTCGCAGAGGGATTGGTCAAACCTAATTCCCGCAGCCCAGCTAGCTCTAAATAATAGAGATTCGTCCCTTGGATATAGCCCGTTTTTCCTTAATCATGGTTACCATGTTTCCCCAATCCCCACACTAACATCTGATGATATCACGGATGCAAAACCAAGATCTTCAAAAGCTCGTCAAGCCGATGCATTAATCAAAAAACTGGAGGAAGGCCAAGCCCTAGCACAATCATCAATGGTGTGGAGACAGCAAATCATGGAAGATACGGCAAACCGTGGTCGACAGGAAGCGGAACTTTTCCAAGTTGGTGATTACGTCTGGTTAAATCTCAAAAATATTGCAACCCCACGACCGTCGAAAAAGTTTGCTTGGCTTCATGCGAAGTATAAAGTTCTCAAATCTATCTCTCCTCATGTTGTTGAGCTAGATGTTCCAATCGGCATTCACCCTCGTTTCCATGTTGACTTACTTAAAAGAGCTGCAGAAGACCCTCTACCTTCACAAAAACAGGATGATTATCAACCTTTGCCTGTTAATGCCGACTTACCGCGCAGTGAACAAGAGTTTGAAGTAGAACGCATACTGAGAGCTGAGAAGCGACGTCGTGGTAGGGGATTTCGAAAGATGTTGCTGGTAAAATGGAAAGGTCAAGCAGAACCAACATGGGAACCCCGCTCAGAATTAGAAAATACTGTAGCTTTGGACTTGTTCGAACAAAATTATGGAACTGGAGATAATGTGGGGGAGTTCAATGTTGGCATGCACACCGGAAGGCGGCCAAATCCCTTGAAAGGGGGGTGATGTTACGGGATGAATCCGTGGAGTTGGAACTGGCTGCGCCAGTAGCTTGTTAATTGTCACTATATCTCGCGAGGCTGGTTCTGTGTGAGGCTGGTTCTGTGTGGCTGATTATTATGTGGCTGATTATTATGTGGCTGATTATTATGTGGCTGATTATTATGTGGCTGATTATTATGTGGCTGATTATTATGTGGCTGATTATTATGTGGCTAATGATTATGTGGCTGGTACTGATGGCGGGTAATGTGAGGATGGTGATTGATACGATTTTCCCCTTGTTAATACGGGTCCAGATGTAGTACTTAACAGTAGGAAAGTAAACATCAGAGTTTCCTTCGGTAGATTTTAATAATTAACTGACTTTATATTTGGACTTGCTCTGGTGTTTACCACTATCAATTGATCCCGCGACATCTGCAAATAAAATCTGAGAACAGTAAAACTTCTGTAAGGCGATAGTGGATCCCGATTTAATTATTGAAAAGATTCATTTCAATTTTGCCGTGTATATTTGCAATACTTATCCCTGATCGCAAATCTACCTGCATGGATAAGTATCGCAAATATACACGGCAAAATTGAAATGAATCTTTTCAATAATTAAATCGGGATCCACTATCGCCTTACAGAAGTTTTACTGTATAGTCCAACCTCATCTATAGCAACAGTGGGTCCCGGTATAAGTGCTGAAAATATTCATTGAAATTCAACCATTTACATTTGCAATACTTACCCCTGCACCCAAAATGACCTGTAAGGGCAAGTGTTGCAAATATAAAAGTCCAAGATACAATGAATATTTTCAACACTTATACCGGCACCCACTATCGAGTCAGAGAGGGACGACTGTAGATGCAGAGATGGGACTTGCCAAAAAGATTATGTAAGAGGAATGGGATACCATGCAAAAAGAATTTCACCATGGCTTTATTGCCTACTTATTATGGCAAAAACTACTCCTGTCGATAATTCTGTTTACTAACTTACCCTTGTTCCCCTGTACCTACGTGGGCCTCCAGGCGCCGAAATAGGATAATATAGTAGAGCCTCTCTTAGCTAATAGTGGGTCCTGGTATAATTACTGAAGAGATTCATTGAAGATTTACCTTCTATATTTGCAACACTTACCCTTACAGTTCATTTTGTGCGCAGGGATAAGTATTGCAAATATAAACGGTAAAATTTCTATGAATCTCTTCAGAAATTATACCGGGATCTGTTATGGGCTTTGCCCGATTGTGGAGCTGGTCCAGGGGACCACCCCAGTAACTCAAGTGGGCCCACGAGGGGGGCTTAAGCGAAAGGCAGTACCTCTAGCGCCGAAACCCAAAGTGGACTTAGCGCTCGGCGGCTATCATAATTAAACAGAGGATGCGCGTACCGCGACGGTTTCAGGGTGATCAGGGAGCATTGCTTATCACAATAGTTTAGATTGGAGCCGAGGAACCGGGAGTCTAGTAGGGACGATGAGGGGTTAAGGAAGAGGACTCGGGTAGTTTCTAGAGGGTTCTATCTAGGGGAGGAGTAACTGTAGGCAGCGGCGTCCTAGGAGTATATTACGGGGGCTGATCTCTTGTGGATAGAACCAAGTTAAAATAAATAAATTATCTTTGTGGTATTGATTTGTCGAGTTTACTCTAATCCTTTGCCCTCTTACAGGATCCACTATTAGCTAAGAGGGGCTCTACTGTAGAAAGATTTATTTTTACATGAAAGTAACGCGATCTACGCTAATCCCAATAGGAAATGATCATTGCCTAGTCGCGCTGAATCCCCAAAAGCGGCAGTCCGTCACATTGCCTAGTCTTTTTAAGAACTGTAGATCCCTTTCCTCCGGCAATCGCCCGGAAAACACACTGTCATCGTCGACCTGGACACAGGCTAACATACATGCCCCTAATGTCAAAGTGTTATGCATTCACGGATGACGTATAATATAGACATAGATTAAATCAGTAGGTGCTATTAATTGCAAAAATGATGTACGAGAATATGTATAGGGGAAGAGCAGTTCATGATAGCACAGGTAGTGTATACTAGTATAAATACTTACTGTGGTACAGCGGTGAAGTATGTATTACTGCATGACACTAGGTTACGACCCCCCTGACCTGTACACTAATACTAATAGGGCAACAGGGGAACGCGAGCTTTAAGATCATGAACACATGGTGTTTTCTACTGTAGAATAGCGCGACGTAGAGACTTTTACCCACTCTACCACTAATTTTCCTTAAAAATGGCAATTCCAATTACTTCCCTCTTAAATTCTTTTCCGCAAGGGTCCAATTCACCTTTTCCGCACCCTCCTATTCGTCTTAAGAAAGCGGCAGATCTCACGAGGGATCAAAAACGCGACTGCCAACTCCTTCATGAAATTGGGTGGAAATACGCGCAAATTCGCGTACATACAGGCCATACTCTCGATCAAATTAGTAGAGCTTGTCGATTATCACGTCCTACGCCATAAAAGAAGAGTGGTAAGCCTCCTCTTCGGATGGTGCAGTGGTAAACTATCCAGGCCGTTCTTCCAAGTAGAGTCTGGGTAGCTTGGACACATGCCCCACTTGAGACAGGAGAAAGCTGGTTCGAATCCAGCAAGACCCTCACACCACTTCTCTCGCGGTGATGCTGTATTCGTAGAATGACGAAAGCATGCTCAGATAGCCACAGGTTTTTCTCGCTTTTCCCTGTGGTGGGTATTCACGGAAGAGGGTACATGTCGTAAGGCGTTATTCTCGTAGTGGTATCTGCAAATGAAATCTGAGTATGAGTGTTCCAAACGTCAAACAGAGTTATTCTGCGTCACATACATATCTTCCGTAATCATTCGCGTCATAGCCTCAGGCTGCATACGCAAAAATGATTTTAAAAAAAAAAAAAAAAGCCTCCTCTTCTTATGCAAGTCCAAATCGAGGAGCTTGTTGTTGAAATGAGTGTTCCTAGTTTGCAGTATTCGGCAGAGATCAACGTCCCTTAATACAGACGTCTTTTTTCAGGATCATGTGACTATTTTTGCTTCTCCATGCCGATCATCACTTTTTCATGTACATGCGCTTGTGGCTTGAAATTAGTAATAAACATTTCCATGCCACGCGCGACGCGTCAGGCACACATAAATTGAGTATGTCGGTTGGGAATATGCACGTGTATACGTATAGAAGGGGGTCTCTCGACTTGTAATGGAATTCGTTATACTATCTGGACTGACATACGTATCCGCCTTATGGGTGATGACGAGCCGCACTACTACACGTGACTAACTACCTAGGCACAAGCTGACTCTCTTACTCTCATGATAGGGTATTGTTCGTTGATCCGCTTCTTATAGGGTACAGGGGTTAAAGCGGGGATAAAGTGGAGATAAAGTGGTGATATTCCAGGTTACCTCACGATAGATCCACAGTATCCCTGTTAGCTTCAAATTTTAAAATCTTATGGCCTAAGGCATAAGAGATATGCATCTGTATATGAAGTCCAACGCCCACCTTCATGACTGCACCTTTCTTCACTCGCGCACACCTGAGGTCGTTTCGTTTAAATCATTGTCAGCTATTTACTATTATTTTGCTCAACAGCATACTTTTATTTCATTCATCTATCTAATTTTTACTTCATGTGAGTGCATCTGAACCTTAAGTCAACTACTTTAGAAGATTTTAATTTACTGTACTAGATTGCCGCAAAGATGGATTCACCTCAACAACCTTCTCCATCATCAGCATCTCCTACTTATGCAAAACGCCTAACACAAACTCAACGTATTCAAGTAAGTCTGAAATCTACAAATTGATAAGGTTAAGAGAGTAACATGTGCAGGTTAGAACCTTGGCCAGTGAGGGACACAGTTACGTCAAAATCTCTCAACGCCTTGGGATTACATGGCGACAGGTACAATACACCATGAGCGTTGAAAATACCGAGCCTCAGTACTCCAGTGGTAGGCCACCTATTCTAAGTAGTTCCCAGGTCGATGAAATAGAATTTTTCGTCTGTTTATCATCGGAAAATCGTCGGATGTCATTTTTCCAACTTGCACATTTTATATTTCGGCACTTTGGTGTGAGCGAGAATGTGATCCGACGTGAACTGGCAAAGAGGGGATATGCACGCAGGATTGCACGATTAAAACCTCCTATCTCTTCAGTCAACAAACTGAAGAGATATGAGTTTGCCAGAATACATCTCCACTGGCGGAAGGAACATTGGATGAGAGTCCTCTGGTCCGACGAGACTTGGGCTATGAATGGTCGGCAAAGTGATCGTTGGGTCACAAGAAAGGTCAGTAGTCCCTTAAAGGCTCCTAAGATTTAGAGTTCCCTTGAGCTAAGTTTAAGTCAAAGATTGGGGAAGAGTACGAAGATACCTGTGTCCTAGCCAAGACGCGGAGGAGAGTTGGGTGGATGTTCTGGGGATCTTTCTTTGGACGACAGAAGGGGCCTTGCCTGATTTGGGAGAAGGAGTGGGGCCATATCACTGCGGCCAGTTACTGCGAGAGGATAGTGCCTCTCATAGAGAGTGCGGTCTTTCGGGAACCAGGACTAGATGTGATGCAGGACAACGCCCTTCCTCACAAGTCGAGGCAAACTATGCGTGAGTTTGAAAGGAGGAATATTTCTCTAATGGAGTGGCCGCCATATTCTCCTGATTTAAATCCGATAGAAACTTTGTGGAGTTATATGAAAGCGTACATGGAGCGTCTTTATCCAGCGTTGGATCAAGGGGGCAGCGGAGTCAAGGGCATCTTCGTCAAATAGTGAACGAGGCGTGGGATCTGGGGTTTAATGGGGATGACTTGGAGAAACTGATAGATTCGATGCCCCGAAGAATCAGAGCCGTTTACGAAGCTGAAGGCGGATATGTAAATTATTAGCTAGATAGAAGTATAATTTATTTATGAAATGTATTAATGAATTAAAAAGTGAATAGAGGGCTATAATGGACCAAAAAAGCAAAACCAACGAATATTTCGTTGTGAAATTTTTGCCATACAAATTTAAAGTTTAGGTGGGGAGATCTACTTATCGTCATGCTAATTCAAGTTAGTAAAAGCCTATATACCCTGTAAAAGTCGAATTTTAGCGCCTATACACGATTAATACCGTAGTATCAGAGTATGTGATTATATACACTAAGGATTGGCCTGTGCTTCAATCCCATTATACCTATATCCGATTACTGTCACTATATGTTACTCGTATCGAGTTGTGCAATCTAACCGATCCTGACTAGTGAGACTCATTGCATAGATCGAGTCTGCACAGCGACACCGATGATCAGTGCTCAAGTCCATGCATGGCTCATTAAACACCCTGGACATGAGCGGTAATTACAACAGACTCCCCGCTACATTTAGTGTAGCAACACTGGCAATTTTTCTTTTCGACGTTTGATAGACATTGCTTTTGTTTCCCAGGTCTCATCTCCCTCTTCGTTCATCTACTTAATCTTCAGATAAGGGTCGCTCTACGAAGCCCTCAACGCTTACAGTCAACTTATTGCTATCAATGAAACGTTCTAGGGCTTTGTTTGGTGATGCCTTCGTCATCGCGTCGGCAGGGTTGTCATCGCCATGAATCCAACGGATTTCCGTGATTTCTCTTCGCTCGTAAGACTGGCGCGATGCCATGATGTCCATCATGAGCCTTTTCTCTTTGGTGGTGCCTAGTTTCACGAGACATTCATACAAGGAGTAGCTGTCGGTACAAACAATCAGGGGAACTGGTGGTAATGAAAGTTGATCTGTGATCTTACTGAGGGTCGATGTTATGGCAAAACCGGCATCAAATCCGTTAACCATACCATAAATTTTGGAGGCAAGTACACTTCGGGTAACGCGCTTACACTTGGTTGAAGACCAGTGCATGCGATTTCCAGTTAAGTCGATAGAAATTTTGTTGTTGCGCTCGTTGACAAGCATGAGCACAAAACCAATTTGAGAGCTCAGATCTTTGTTATTCGCAAAAGAGCCATCTACGAAGACTAGCAACTTGACGGCGGCGTGGTCTAAAGGAATGTACCTGAGGCCTCTGTCGAGATTCTCTATTTGCCATTGAAGCCGCTTGTTTATCCTTTGATAGTCTTCTATTTGTGGCTTTTGAACCTGAGCTGCGGCCGATAAGTCGAACGAGGCTTCAGGTTGGCAAATTGATGCGATGTAAGCACCTCGGGCACGCTGTTCAAGGTAATGCTGGGCAGAATCTGGTCTTTTGGTTTCAATGACTTCAATTTTCGCGCCTTGTCTCTTCTGTTCGAGCTCCAATATATCATCATGAGAGATGCTTAGATTGACGCCGTTGAAGTCCAAAACAATACCAGGCTTGAGGACAATTCTTGCTTTTGAACGAAACTTGGCTTTTTCTAATTGCATCTCCTCCTGGACTGAGAAAGATTCAGTACCAAGCATGAGAGTATCGTCGGTTTGCATGCCAACAATACCGAAGCTGTCGGCGGAGCCTATGGTGATAAGCAAACATGGGTCAAAAGTTGACATTTCCACGCCTGATTGCTGTTTATGGCGCTCTTGATACGTATGAAACCAATGAACACCAGCCTCTGCGATACCATACAGTGGCTTTATCACACGAATAATGGTACCTTCTGGATACTTGTCTTTTAGTTCTTGTGGAAGTTCGGCAAAGATCTGTTGTTGAAGTTGCGAGTGAGCTTGAGGGTACGCTTGCGTAATATCGCGAAGAGAAACAGTCATACCAGTGCGACAGAGTGAGGGAGCAATTGCTAGAATTAAACGCTGAGACATGTACTGAATCGTAGGCGATTGTGTTAGAATGGATAGCTTCTCAAAATCACTATGGCCTTGAATAATTAAGCGAGATTTCTCATATGGTTTGCCACCTTGACCCTTAATTGCACGGACCATGCGTGACTTAAAGATGCGACCTTGGTGCACAGCAGGATTAAAAAGTTCGAAATTGAAGACTCCTGCAATCACGAGATCGTTGATTTCTTTGGCATCAGAAGCTTCGAATGGTTTTCCTGGGGTAGTTATTACGCCGTCATTTCGTAGCTTGATTGCAAGTATGCGATCATCTTCCTCTTTTTTACTTAAATAGACTTCGGAACTCTCAGTGATAGTCGTATGATCAGGTGATTTCGGTTTATTTTTAGAACCTTTCGGCCTTCCTCGACTGCGAGGAATTATCGAGGTAGGGACTTCCAACTTATCTTGCTGGTCAGCAGCGGTCAGATGATTGTTTGGGCTACTGGTTGGGGTCTGATTTAGACGATGGTAGGGCTGGCAAACCGTGGAACGAAATTTAGTTGGTCCATTTATCATATCGAGTACGACATTATGACCATCTGTCAGGATGATGGGCGACCGAGTGAGTAACGGGAAGGATACTGAGTAAGGTAGGTACTAAAGAGGTCTCAAGAGACGGTGGGAAGTGCTGAGGAAAGTATTGAGGTACTAAAGGGTTTACTAAAGGGAACCTGAAGGTTGTCTAAAGGATGTCAAAAGACTTTCTGATGGTTATATTTGTGACAAAGAACTAAGCGTCAAGAGCGCTATCTACTGAGAATCTTTCTCTTTATATACGCCTTTCCTTCCTTCAGTAGTTGCCGCCTCGACTTATCTTACTCTTGTCATAGAGACGTAAATAGAATACATACGCGGCCTATTAATAGCTGCTACAAGATGATTAACTAGAAATGAGATGACTACAATGAGTAAAAATAGAAATGAAATAATGGTATAAATAGAAATGCCATAATGTTATAAATAGAAATGTGTATTCTTAGGGCAAAACCTTACACCATCGATTTCGAGGACTTTGAAAGGGCCTTGCCATCCCAAATTTTCTCGCCAGACGCGAACCTCACTACCGAGTGGTAGTGCTAACAAATCGTCTAGTACCAGGCCGTTTCTGGTGCTCAATGCTCCATTAACACGCTTTTGGGCGTTTACTGCGCGTAGTTGCTTCATTGCTTTGTTTACAGCTTCGGCACGCCGAGCACTGCAAGCGGATGGAGGCGAGTCAGCGGTCACTCGCGGATAAGCACCAAAAACGAGTAGAGTAGGCACAAGACCGTCGGGGCCTGCAGTATCATTAATAGCCTTCACTGCCATCTGGAGTAAAGACTCATCAGGCACAATCCCTTTAAGATCTTGTGAAAGAATATCAAAAACTCGTCGAAGAGGTTGATGATAACGCTCAACCTTGCCAATTGACCAATGAGCCTCAGTAGGAACCTGTTTGCAAGTTATGCCCATCATTTTAGCTTCGGCACGAAATTCTTGCGACGCGAAATTAGTACCGGCATCGTGTGTCACGATATCTGGTGGGCCTAAATAAACATCAATCCAGCACAGGCGGAGCGTGCTGAATGTGTCTTTTGCAGACATGCTCGGCAAGAAGCGAGCAGCGTTGAACCCAGTGGCATAATCAACAACGTGTAGAGCATTTTTGTCACCAAGCTTGATAACATCAACTATGACTTTGTAATTGAACTCTTGGTCGTCCTTTAGCGTAAATTTAAAGCGACGAGGAGCTGGAGAGTGCAATTGACATTGATGACAAAATTTATTGATTGCTTCAAGAGTTTCTTCATTCACATTATCGTGACCGGCGTTTTTAAGAAGTTTGTGTAGTCTATTAGCCGCTGGGTGACCGAATCGACGGTGCAATCTTCGAAGTTCTGTCTCTGTGAGAAAGAGTAGAGCGTTCTCTCTATTCCGAAGGAAGAACCACACATGGCCCCATTTGCGTAGCACTGGGATCTCCTTAATACATTTAATGGTTCGCTTGACTAGGATATTCTTAGTATTGTCAAGGTAACAATTCAGGTGATCCATGTCTGCCAAGCAGAAAATAAACGGAGTATGGGCATCAACAATATGGAATTTGATCTTTCCAGCTGGCGTGGGAACCATGGTTGAACCAATAGATTTGGTTAACTCACCTGGTCCAAAACGAATTGTTGCTTCCCCTGCATCTTGTCTGTCAATAGAAAGAGAAGGTAAAATATTCTTTAACGCATGGAATTGCTCTTTACCAACTGTAGAGAATGTGCTAGCACCAGTATCGATTAAAATGCCTTCATAATTGAATTTACCGTAGCGATCTGAGAGGAAGGTAGATGATGGTCCTTCTAAAAACGACGTATACTTATCCTCACCGCTAAGCTTATGTAAGAACGCCTGGTCGGCTAGTCAGCATTTTTGGTGAAAGTATTCGTTGTCTTTGTTTGCAGCGTTGTTCTCTTCAGGATACTCCCTTTCGTCATCTTCATCTATTTTGTCTTCGATTCCTTCGTAGCCAGCAAGGTAAACAGCGAAATCTGTTGTTGGTTGGTTACCACTGTATATACAGTGAGACAAATATTGAGATTTAGCGCGGTTACGATCCTCTTTGGAGTGCTTAGTTGACCAACAACTTTCTTTGCCGCAAATGAAGCATTTCTTTCTCCAATTTTGCTGGTGCTGTTGTGGTCGTGAAAGGCTGTGATGGCTACTGCGATTACCACCTCGAAAACTATGCCCACCACGGGCTCCAAATCCACCGCGAGGTGAGCGGTTTTGAGTATAACGGCGGTCAAGAAAGAACTGGTTGTTAGCGTCAAAGTCATCACCGTACTGTAAAAACTGTGTTGGTTTACGGTTACTGTAGACTTCTATCGCTGAACGAAGCTGGGAAAACAGTTCTTCACAACTCTTTCCTGGATTAAATAATGCTACCTCTAACTCACGAACACCCTTACAATTAGTAATAATTTGCGTGCGCAATTGACTTTCTCCCGCATACATTTCGCCAAGAGCCCGTTGGCAGAGCTGCTTCTTCTTCAAGAAAGCATCAAGAACTTCTTGAAGGGGCTTATCTGGCAGCTTATCACGGAAGTCAGTAAAAGTCGCACCAGTCCAATCAGTGTAATACTGATGGTGGCTGATTTCCGTATCAAAATGATACTTCATTTTGGTATATTGGTGGTAAAAAGTGTCATCTTTGGGCACGTAGCTCGAATAGAAAGCCTGGGCTTCGCCATCAAGGATATGAGAGAATAAGCCGTGGAAGTATTGGGTCTGGACATCAAGATTGTAACAAATACGCAGGATATAGCGAACTTTGTCGTCGAGAAGATCATAAGCTTCACCAGTATACTTGGGACTACGATTCCATAGCTTTATGAATGATGTTTGTGTGTAGGCGTCAACTCTTTCATTTGGTACGTCACGTGGAGGGAGGTCAATGTAGTCATCAAAGGGCTTGTAACCTACTCCAACTCCAATAACTGGGCTTTGAGGGTACAAAGCACCTGGGGCAGGGCGTGGTTGGTCATTCTCCCATGGGTAAGGAGACTGAGAGCGTGTAGGCCGGAGGGGATCTAGGCGTTGCTGCTTAAATGTTGGTGTGTTATTGCGTAAGGTCTGGTTTTCGTTTGGTTCGCGGTTATTATGTTGTTGCATGGACTTAGGTTGTGTAAATTGCTGCCGTTGATCCGGTACAGGTTCAGATCCTTGAGGCCATTTTGGAAGTTCTTCGGCATCAAGTAAAGCTACAATTGCAAGACCAATAGCCGTGGTCTTCTTGCCTGTGTAGACTCCGTTATTGTGAAGGTAATCGCGGAATCTCTTCTTGAATGGACTCTTAATTTTGCTGAACATATCTGATGACCAGTTGGCAAATTCTTCCTTGAAGAGTAGAAATAGATCTTCCCCATGCTCTTTATATTCTTCCCAATCTGTTATAAGTTTGACAGCAAATGTAGTGAGATCTACCGCAGAGGAAGATTTATCGACAGGCTGACCCCATGAGTCCGGATTAAGAGAGTCAATGTGACGTGGTGAGACGCTTGTGCCGTGCAGCCTAAGGGCGAGTTGAGCAACCTTGGGGTCGTTAGTAGCTGTGTCCACCTCCGGTGGAATTTTGTTATTTTCTCCAGCCATTTTTCAAATTAAGTTAGGGTTAACAGGAAACTGTTCTGTTGTGGGTCCTTGTAGGATAAAGCGTGAATGACGCGTATCTCGGCTTCAGTAGAGGAACTAACACGTACGAATACAAAATCGTCGGTCAGGGTAGGTCTAGAGGCTAAAGCTTTCGATCTTCTCGATGTTACAAGACAAATGGTCGTTCCGTTCGTTTTTAAAGCTAACGTTAGACTGGTGAAAGTCTTGTAAACTGACGATGTTTTCTTAGCACGTTACTCTCCCGCTGATCGTTCAGAAGTTAATCAGGGAACGCGGAGAAGAGAGATCCGTCTCTTCAACTTAGCTGTTCTGTAGTCACACACCCGTGGACTACTGATCAGTGTCGGTTGGGAATATACACGTGTATACGTATAGAAGGGGGTCTCTCGACTTGTAATGGAATTCGTTATACTATCTGGACTGACATACGTATCCGCCTTAAGGGTGACGGCGAGCCGCACTACTACACGTGACTAACTACCTCGGCACAAGCTGACTCCCCACTACATTAGTGTAGCAACAGAGTACATAATATACAAGTACTTCATGTGTGATTTATACGTCATCTCCCTGTATTTACTCTCAACAACGTGCAACTTTACTATCAATTAGTAGCAATGTGTGCCCCCTACTGTACGGTATACTTACTTACTGCGTATTACCTGTAATACTCATGTTATAAGGGTTCATGTATATCTATCTAAAATGTAGAGCACGAAATTACCGGCTCTGTGAGAGTTACAGTAATATCAAATTTATAAGCTATTTTAATAAGCAGTTCATGGATGCTACGTCAGGGTAAAATTACTTGTTTGAAATACTTCACACAATATTTCACTTACGTCTCATTAATCTGTAGATTTTTTAACACGGAGGTGGAGAGCGTAGACAACTTTTGACCAAGTTATAATATTACTCTTAACTATTGTATTACATTGTCACTGAATCCAACCTAAAACCCAATTCTCCAACACTTAACCATCAATTTTGTGGATAACAATGAGATGAAGTTGATGAGTATGGAAAGTTTCAATGATGTAAAGTGACTGGAAGTACGGTTAGATTCTCTTCTGTTGAGGAAATGCTTTCTTACTATTAAAATTTAAACCTTTACAACAGAATCCTACCTGCTGTACATGGTTGCAGGATGTCTATTAGGAGCCCAGGTCTTCGGCATCGTTCTGTTCCTTTTGCGCTGCTTAATCTCTTCAAGAAGAGTCATATTAGACGCATTACTATCGTCAAATTTTTGGAGCCACCTGCTGTTGAGTTTATCTCACTGCTCTAAGACAAGATCTTTAAGCTCAACCAACGATGAAGCGATTCTTCGCGAATGCTCACGCGGATCTTCGTCACCGACATCATCGAAATCTTCATCACCTTAAACTTCTTCATCTTCGAGCTCCTCATCCTCTTCTGAAGCTTCAAGTTCATCATCGTTGAAGTCAGATTCATTTTCCTCTGGAGGAGTTTTGCTCACTGTTGTGAACTGCGGAAGAAGAACAAGCTGGGGGTTTTTCCAAAACGAAGTACACCTTTGCCGACGGACTTCGGAAAAAAACTTAATGGGATCCGGTACCCTTTCAAAGCAATGTATGATGTGTTTGCAGAGCAGGAAACGACTGAGTAAGAATGCATTGCAAGCACATGTCCACTTGGATGGATCAGTGTGGTTGGTTAGCAAACTCTGGGGGTCAATCTAACTGCTTTGTAATCGCTTCCACTCTTGCTTGAATGGTTTCCTCGATGCAGCTGTAGCCTTTCGGTGGTCCCCGCTGATGATTGCCTTCATCCGATTTACTGCCGAAGGAACCACCCGTGAAACCAAGACCCAGGTAACAAGATCAATCCGGGGACGGTAGAATCCGTGCAAATAATCGTGCTTGATCCTTCGCCAGTGCTACTCAATTATAATCGTGGTCTTTAGGATAGGGTGACTATCAGGGTTAGAGGAGCGAGCCCATAGCGCCCACTGCTCAGGAGAATACCAGTTGACGTATAAGTAGGCCCAGAGACGGTAGTAGTTACGTGTGTAACACCAGATGTAAGCTTCGTTAGTGCAGTCAAGATGGATCTGCTTCGCAGAACGAGCCGTGCCATTCTTGTCGGGGATCATCGTGTGCATGTTGTAATGTCTGCTGAACATTTGCAGGAAAATATTCCGCTCGACTACACTGAAAGTCTCGAGTCTGCCATGCTCCTGGATTTCAGCGGATGAGGAAGCACATTGACACCGTCCATACCGGTGATTAACGTTAGGACGACACGTAGGGAGTGAGCCCCAGCAAATTTCAATAGTTGGCACAAGCATTTGGGCTTTCTGGGGTTGGTAATACTTCAAATTTGATGTCCTTACCTAACTCTGGAGCTTCATCCTGACAGCTCTTTTCGCGTGCCAAAAACAAATTTGCACCGTAACATTTGGCCGTACTCTCTGGATCGCTGAGATCTCAGCCCTGTCCTTGTCACAGCCGAAAAAACTTGGATTGAACCCGGCAACTTTGAGAGGTCGGAGGAACTGTTCAAGAATCAGAGTCGAGGATCCAGGAATTGCAGGGCTCAATGTCGTGTCAGAGCCGTTACTACCGTGGAAAAGGTAGCACAATGGAACTCCCGTTCCATCCAATTCTGCCAAAACAGCCGATAGACCCATGCCTAGGCTACAATTAATAATGCTGTTACTAGATCAACTTGTGCCATATACTTACCAGAATTATTTGTACCAAATGTCGCATCAATTACAAGCTCTTGAGTGGTGGACACGAGAGCTGTTATTGTTTCCCGAATATACACTGCTTGGGCACGTAGATTTCCGGCAGTATACGTCTCGTGCCAATATAAATTCAAGTGCAGATCAAGAAGCTTTGACGTGGACATAAGTTGATCCGGGTCATGTCGCCAAATACTAGAATTGGCTTGTTGCCATTGATAGTATATTTGGTGTTGAGCAACTGTCTCTGCTCCTGGCATGGTAGAAGCCTGAATTTCGCAGTACAGCTCGGCGGGAGTCTTATTCATAAATTGGGAGTTGACGAACCCTAACACCTCTTTTGATAACCCAACATCGATATACGTTGTATGATAATCGTGCTGGATATTAATATTAATGGAAAGTCGCCTCTCTGATAGATTCGGCTGTAATATCAATTTGCTCTTGCAATGAAACCTTTCCATACGTCTTGGATCGCGTTTGCCAGTAGCTTTTGACCCAGTGCTTTTATCTTTGTCTTGGCAGCAAGCATAGAGGTAGTGGTAGCTAAAATTGGGCTTCTGATTGTGGCTCAAATGGCGGAATCTGTGACCTCCAGCCTCTCGAATGAGGCTAGCCAACTTACTGACAGCTTCATTGAGTGGAGTGTGTTATGATATGCGCTAACCACATATAGCTCGGTTGGCCACGGCATAAAGCAAGGGCCTGAACAGGGGCTCCCTTAACATTGCCGATCACTACGTTATCTGATGGAATCTTCTGGAACAAGCTATGGGTTTTTCGTACAAAATAGAATGGAATCATGTAGAACATCAGGGAATCAGTCTTGAACACTGAACTAGATGGAAGGATGAAACGGAAGTATCTAGAAGTGATAGATTTATGTGGGTCGGATGGTGCAGTGGTACACTATCCGGGCCGTTCTTGCAAGTAGAGTCTGGGTAGCTTGGACACATGCCCCACTTGAGACAGGAGAAAGCTGGTTCGAATCCAGCAAGACCCGCACACCACTTCTCTCGCGGTGATACTGTATTCGTAGAATGACGAAAGCATGCTCAGATAGCCACAGGTTTTTCTCGCTTTTCCCTGTGGTGGGTATTCACGGAAGAGGGTACATGTCGTAAGGCGTTATTCTCGTAGTGGTATCTGCAAATGAAATCTGAGTATGAGTGTTCCAAACGTCAAACAGAGTTATTCTGCGTCACATACATATCTTCCGTAATCATTCGCGTCATAGCCTCAGGCTGCATACGCAAAAATGATTTAAAAAAAAAAAAGATAGATTTATGTATAAATAGCCCTAGTATCTCTACAAATAGAATATAACATTAAAATCGTGCAAAAAGGCCTCCATCAACTTCTATTCTCACTCAATCACAACACACGCATCGATCAACAGAGTGAAGTCCACGGTTTTATCAGAAACTTCGAGCAGATCTCCAAAATTGATTGGCAATTGATCGAGATCAAAGTTGTAAGACATGTCAAGTCGTTTAGTTTGGCCCTTAAAAGAGTACAGATTAGGACACGCTTACGATAAAATAGAGAAGGCTTACGGGACGGCTCCAACAATTTATTTCATATATAAAGCTATTCCATTCGTTTACCTCTGGTAAAGAACGTTTTTTGATGTGCTTTGAGCACGTCTTGAGTGGACTGCCCTGTTTATTGATCGAGAATTCGATGGATAGGCGAAAGCTTTTACAAGTTGAGCAATACACATCTGATCGGGACTCAATTTTCAGTTTAGGTCAAGAAAGAACAGCTGAGTCGGGGTTGTATGAATAAATGTGAATTCAATTGGCAAGCTTGGGTGTGAGGATGAACTATATTGTACGATGTCAACAACGCGATGCAAGAAGCCGATTGACTTAAAAACGCGCGTAACGTTAGCCTGGGATGGAAATGTTTATTACTAATTTCAAGCCACAAGCGCATGTACATGAAAAAGTGATGATCGGCATGCAGAAGCAAAAATAGTCACATGATCCTGAAAAAAGACTTCTGTATTAAGGTTCAATCTATAACTACAGTAGACCATGTGATAGGAGGTTAAGGAACAGCCTCACCATCAGGCCTATAAATTGTAAAGTAGAACTCTCTGAGACGCTGTTACTCTTTTTGAGTATTTCGGCGCGTCTTTCGCCCTTCGGGAGGCTTGTAGGTGTCCATCAGAAGATGGTTTTTCCGTAGACGTTAAACGTAAAAATAAATAAAAAAAAAAAAAAAAGTAGACCATGTGATCATGTCGCTAGTAATTATAGCGTCTCATTACATTTATGTCCTAGAAATTTCTTCTGATAGTAATGTATTAGCACTGCACAGGAAATTTCTAACATTTTGAAGACAATTAAATCTTTAATTTATTTATAATTAAACGGTTACGAACACAAGTTTCTGTTAAAGAATCACAAATTCAAAGACTAATGTCCTAATGGGCCACCATTGACGTCTGTAAATACCTGTCATCTTGCTGACATGCTCGCAATCAGGGTTCGATGATGATCCGGCGTTATAGACTTCCAAGCCTCCTCAATAATCTCATAGACCAGTAACCGACTAAGTGGTCTCCCTTGACCAAGCTCATAATATCGAGCCTGTATATGTGATTTCATCATACTCCATACAACCTCTATCGAATTTCGATCCAGAGAGGAAGCTGGAAAAGAGATCAGTTCAATTTCGTTAGCGCCGATGTATGCTACCAAGGGGATGACTTTGTATGATGGTGCGTTATCTTGCAGGAATCTGATAGGGCGACTTCCAGGTCCAGAATTTCTCCTAACCCAGTACACGGCCCGGTGTAGCATTCGGCCATTATCTTTCCCCATTGTCTTTCCCAAAATAGATGGTGCCCTTTTAGCGATCCAGAAAAGGAGCCCGAAAACATCCACAGAATATTTTGCCTTTGCTTTTCGGTCCCACAAGTACTGTCATATTCTTCATCAATTTAAATATTCTCAGCCTGTATGTATAAATCAGTAGATTTACTTGGCTAACCTTCCAAGTGATGTATTGTGTGTAATCTTCCCATCATTGATCCAAGTTCCATCGCTCCAAAGGATGAGCGACCAGTCTTCTCGGGTTAAATGAAGATGAGCCTCATCCCATGCCTCACGGATACGCCTATTTTCTTCCGATAGTGGGGGCTTGTTTCTGGAATGAAAGCGTAAATTTTCCCTCTAGGTAAGAGCGTTCTTGACGGCTTTTTCACCCACATTCCAATCGATAAAGTTCGAAGTGTGACATTTGCCTCGTCTGACGAGAAGAACAAAGGAAATCTTTCAATTGATCTACTTACGCATAATTGAATTTTGGAGAAACGTCTTTGCTCTTTTTAGGAGAGATGTGACCGCGACGTATGGAATATTTGACTTGTGCTGACGTAATACCAAGAAACTCTGCGATATATTGCGAGTTGTTACCGGTCTGGTGGAGTGTGAGAATCAGTAACTTTTAGAATCATTTCTTCCCCTCAAGTTTGAGCGATACTGACTTGTAGCTTCTGATCTCGCGTATGATTACGGGATCTTTGAGGTGTTAATGGAGCATCTACGGTTTGATGATTCAAACAGTGAAGATGATCAGTAAAAAGAATGAATTCCAGTTCACAACCTACTTGGGTAAATTTGATAAGATCATGATCTAGTGGCTGTTCGTGTAGGACGAAAACTATGAAAGCAATAACTGAATCAGGGTGGAATTGTAGTAATTTCGCGAACTACGTATAACATGATAGTTTAGCCGAGGATGAGGCTTGGAGCACTAACTTACTTGACCGGCCTGAAATATTATGTCAGCGTAATTCGTTCCAAAAATCGACAGGGGAAAGCTGTAAGATCAGCGTTTACAAGGATATACTCTTAATTCCTGGGCCGGAGTACATACAGTGATAGTGATAGTAGTTATGTTTATTCGTGCTATGTAGAGTCCAAGACTATTATAACACTAGGGCTCCTCTCTGACCCAGGCCACACCTTTTACAGTGCTCCTATCCCCTTTTACCTCGAACCTAAGATCATTGATACATTGACCCATGACGGGTAGCCATTTAGCTCAGTAATTACCCGTAGAATTCAACCACCTTTTCTACGGAACCTTCTGCCCAAAAAAAAATTGAAAAAGAGCAGCCATGGAAACCGGTACGCGGGAAAAAGTCTCAAAAAACCTGCAACTCCAGCCAGGCGAGGCCTAGACACCAGAGCCACACGAGGTGCGTATCCCCATCTGTATCTCCCTAATATCCCATAGTCCAGATATCCTCCTTATACCGACACCACCAGCGCTCAGGTAGCGGTGCTCTTTCCTCGGGAGACAGTATAATGCCAGAATATCTGTAAACAGTGAGAATTCATCTTGGTAAAAAGGGCCAACTTAGTCTGATCCATCACCACCATAACGGGAGCTGGGTACGCCCCGGAAACTCGTTTGGATGAATTTTCCTCCGTGACCAAGTAATCCGTGTTTCTGTTGACTCTGAAGATAAACTCCAGGTTCGTAGGGGACACCACGTACAGGTAGAAACGCCGTCTTCGTCCCCCGGAGTACATACAGTGTCTCAGCCCTAAAGATTGTTAGTGGCTGATGTTGGTTCTGCGTGTCTATGTCTTATAGTCACTTGTCTTAGCATACAAAACTAACATCAGCCACTGACAATCTTTAGGGTTGAGACACTTTTTTTTTCTTTTTTTTAAATCATTTTGTATTCAGCCTAATAGCTATGACAAATGGGCTGAGACACTGTACATCGCAGAAATAGATGATGAGCCATAACGCTAGAATGCGACTCTTAACTTGAGATCGACAGAGATAAAGGTGGAGAAGTACAGGGATACGCCCAACGGTAAAATTATGGAAAGGATAAAGACCTGGCAGGCTTACCCATAACAGACCCGCAGAACCATGGGACTAATTATGACAAGTTTCATAATACTAGTAGCTACAAGTCTATCTTTATGTAGAGTAATAACAACATAAGCCATGAGGAATATGTTACAAAGTTTCAGTCGTTCTGATATCCGTCCAACAATGATAATTACATAAAGAATAGTTTTTCACTGTCTGTAATTTTAATATACCACACCTTTTTTGAAATACCGATAGCAGAAACTATGGAACGACATAGTTGATATTGACAAATACGGAATTTCCGCTAACAAATACTGATGGCGTCATGTAAAAGATTTTTCGCAAAACTTTCATATTATATCAGCTTGAAGGAGCTTCAAATCATAATTTAGGCTTATGATATGAAATCTGATTTCAAGCGTTCAAAAAATCGATATTTAGATAATTTCAAGCCTAGAAATAATTCTAAGATTTGCGAGAAGAGGGCGAATAAGCGGCGCCACTATAGTGGGCTTTCGGAGACTCATTGTGGATAGTGGTACTATCGTCAACTGTACCATCTTCAGAAACAGTGGGAGTAGGCCTTAGAACTCTTTTAATTGGCTGTTAGTAGGCTTCAATCGTTGGTCATTGAAAAGTATACTAACTGGTCTTTTTTGTCGGAGTCTAGTTCTACCTCCGCTAAAGTAGTTTTATCGTTTTTTTTCTCAGGCGATCTCAGAGTACTACAGGAGTCAGAAGAATCAATTTTTGCAGTCACCAAGAACCCTTACATTCCATTATGCTCGGACTTCCAAGAAGTACTAGCTCTAGAGCCAGGGAGGTGGCGAGCAATTTGTGTAGCGCGAGGCACTATCCCAGAAGGCATCGGGGAGAGAGATAATATATTTGCAGTAGTTCCATAAGCACCAACGTTATACTCTTGTGTACGAAATTGGCGTCGCTCGGTGGTGACGCGCTTGAGATCCTTTTGGGCAGGAGTATCAGCGTATCGTACTTGCAGAAGAAGGCCTTCCTCTCCAATCGGTTGGCCATGGAATTGTCTTATTATCTCTTCGCAGATTTCGCGGCTCTCAAATCTATTTTAAAAAGTTAATAAAAAAACCCCTTCGTTTTAGTTATTTTGGAGCTTAATACCGTGCAAATCCAACTCCACGGCTATTATTCTGACTATCACGCAAAATTCTGCTTGATTGAACAGTGTAATCCATAAATATAGCACCTAACTCCTGTAGCAAAGTTTAGCACAAAATAGTTTTTGATGGAGATGCATACGGCTTCAGTCATATTCTTTGGTAGATTCGAGACATAGAGATTGGTTGATCCTTCATCGCCCTCTGCCTTAAGGCGAGAATTAAATGATTCCTGAAGCCAGTCAGTAGACCGCTGCTTTAGATCATTAAATTGGCATACTCGAGCGAAGCCTACTTCGTAGCCTAGCTTGTAGAATCCCCGAATACATAATTCAGAATCACGAACGTTAAAATATTTAGCGAAGCCAAAACTATTTAGAATGAGTAATAATTATTCCAATTTCAAATTTAATTTCTCACCCCTTACATGCTCCAGTGGAAGTATCAATAATTGCCTTTGAAGTTTCAACTTTGCCAAATCGGGCGGCATAAGCTGCCAATATAGTATCATCGGTATTAGGATGGAGGCCACGGATATACACATTTCGATTCCCTGGTATGGGGTTTGATAAGCTTTGGTCTAGAGTTCGCATATTTTCACGGGGGGTAAACACTGCGGGAACAGCTCGAGGAATCGGTGGGTGTTGCAATAAAAGACCTTCGAGGTCAACATTGATGGGTATAGTTTTATACTGTAGCGATTTCACAGTGTGTTGAGTTGGCTGCGTCTGGGGTGAAGGAGTAGATCCAAATGGAGAGCGATCAACTGCAACAATCTTTGTCTGTTCACGCTGAGAAAATGAACCATACTGAGGCGTTCCAGGTCCAGATTCATTCGTAGAGTAAGAGCCACGGCGATTCTCTAGTCCAGGAACTTCCTTATACACGAGATCAGCTCGATCAGGATAGTAGCCAGAATTAGCTCTATTCGGAGTATACGGCATTAAAGGAAGACCAGGCATATAACCTGGATAGGCAGATTGAGCAAAATAAGGAAGAGTAGCTGGATACGAGGAATAATTGCCCTCTGTGGCTTGGGCTGTACCCATTGCTTGTGTGGGATATATGGCGGGCGCAACCAGATAAGTGTTATCAGCAGGATTATAAAAGCATTGGCCGCTCCCAACAGGAATTTGACCTGCATCAAGTGAAGCAGCTGGAGTAATATTGGCCGTAGGAAGCGTCATGCTTGCAAACTGGTTCATTAAAGCATTCAAAGAAATGTCCCTCTGAGAAGTAGCTATGCTGGGCTGCGTAAATGAAGCTGTTTGGCTTTGCGACTCACGATGATTGCGAGACGATGATTGGCCGTACATGTTGGTTGCAGAATGATTGTAAGGAGTAGTCTCTGGGAGACTTGTCGTCTGTTGGTAAGTCATGGTAATCTGGAGATGAGACATTAGTTTTAGGCAGCTTGTGGAAGGGTGAATAAGTGAACAAAATTTTATGATCAGAAAGCGAGAATAATAAGGATTAGATTAATTTCTATATCGAGTAAAAGCAAAGGGCTAACACCCAACTTGAATTAATTGAAAAGCATAATTTCTAGATCAAATAGAAGCAAATGAAATTTTCAAGCTGTGTCAATACTTACAATCACAGTACCTGAATCCAAAGCATACCAATGTTAAGTAGTCTGATAGAAAGATAGAAACCTGAAATTGTACAATCAGTGGATAAAAAGAGAGAGCCGTTACAGACACAAACCTTCAAAGAATTTGTGTTAGAATGGGAGAATGTCTAATTTTCGATACAAGTTGAGTTTGAAGGTGTTTATTCTGCTTCGACAATCTTGAACAGGCTGTAGATAAACAAGTAGCGAGTGGAGTTTCTAGAAGATAGGGAGCTATCAAGCCAGATGCGTGTTGTGATGTATGGTAGAGGCTGCGATGAAAACTTGTTTGTTATGTTCTGAACATGATGTGGTCGGGGATGAGTCCTTATATTAGGACTCCCCCGCATTTGATGAAGGAAGGAAGGAACTGACATCGATTTAAATCTTTAGGCGGAAAGCTCAAGTCGTAAGTTGCGTAGCTACGACAAAACAAAACCTTTGGAGAAGGAAAGCTCAAGTTTATAGAGGTTAAGCACGCCCCGAGATTCTTCAGGGTCGGACGATGACGTTGTCATTTCCATCGATAATACATTTGGAACATTAAAAGAATCACACATAACGACATTTTTTAATCTTAGTAAGAGTAATTGAATTACCACAAAGCTTCTAAATCTGATATCTTGAGTCTAACGTATGCAAACATTGAACAAAACAATTGACAATAAATTTAAATCGAGCAAAGGGGAATGACTATGTTCTGGGGTAGTAATAGTTATAGCTATCTTGCTATGACGAATTTCATAGACGTATGACAAGATTCAGAAGCCACCGGCGATATAAAGTTAGCGATATTCATCAAATAAAGTTAAGTTTATGTTCAAATTGTACAAATCTAGCTTGTCCCTTGTTGACAAAGTATGGTTGGTATACAACACATACAGTGATCTCAGCGCAACTCTCATACCAAGACTACTTTGATAGATCTTGCACCTTGTACAATGAGTTAAAGCGTGATTGTAGATATCCATGCAAAACAGATGGATATTTTATCGATGAGAGTTATCTAAATCGAGTGGTTTGACTTATAATTGAGCATGTACTGATTAAGCAGGAAATTTCAGAAAGTAACAATAACTCAATTGATACCAAAATTTTGTAGTGTTACTCTATAACGCTTTCAATGGCTAATGATGGTATCAAATTGTAAGAAAAATATGAATTGTTTTGCGAGTAGTCGCGAGAACCTAACTGAATCAACTTTTGTTGTATCCGAATCTTTTGGTCTCCTATCATATTTTGGTAAAGAACAGGATGAAAGAGTCCACGCCCTTATTGTGACATGTGTACCAGCTGGTGTCTTTAGCACGTATAATCTATGTTTAAGTGGATAATATATTTTCATATCCTAGAGTTTGACTTCTGGAGATCGATTGGTGATCTGATGATCAAAAGTAGCGATTTAACTGTGCGAAGTACACGCATCAGATGAGTTGATTGCGGTTACTTAAAAAATTTCACCTAGTTAAGACAACTATGGTGGTAGAGAAGCTCCATTTTTAAGATAATACTGAAGTGACAACAGATTAACTGGGTTAACTAGGCGTCCAATTGTCTGAAAATGTAGTTTAGGTATTGTAAACTCCTTTATACTGTGGTTAATTTAAGCTGGAGGTACATGGAATGTTGGATCCACAGCTTTTGGTAAAATTCAAGAGGACGTTTCTGGTAATGCATATTCTTACTTTTCTTGGCATGTTGAAGTGTAGTGTCAAGGAAAACACTAAATCATAACTGCGGAGAGTTAAGATTTTTGCTAGATAATCTTAACATTAAGCTGATATCGATGAGTGCAATGTAAATAAAACATATCCGTGCGTATAAATTGGTGCAAAGATTTTGAGTATTAAATTAACAGTGGGTTTTGTACAGCTTACCTAAAATGTAGGAGATGAACAGGGCTTACCGCAATTTTTGGTAACGTAGGTCCTTCGTCACGTCTGTACCGTTGTGCACCGGATAATAAATCAAGAGCATTTAGAAAGCATCAGACTGATGACAACGGGCAGCATTATTGGAAGACTTTTTCTCGTCCTGCCTTATTTATCAGACCCATGAAATCTAGATGTATTTCTGATACGCAGCAGTTAAATAGACCTGAAGTTTTATTAATTTCGGTTATTTCTTTTCTTAAAATTCCACTGGTACTTTTTATAGCTCCGAAAACCATGTGGCAAAGCCTGAAAACTCTTGCGGCCATTTCTTCTTTGCATTTACGGTTCCATTTTCGGCCTCAGCCACTAACTCTAACTCTCTTACAGGTTCATTTCCTGACGAGGAACTTAATTAATAATTTCGAATTAAATTTTCCTAATAGTCGTATGTTTGGGGGGGTATTGGCCATGCTCAAGGATTAAAAGACTCTCTAGAGAACACATCACAGAATTAGCTCATCGAAAAAAATGTAAAGCTTGGGTAGTTGACGGCGATATCATAAAGCTGGTTGTTTTTGTCGTATCCGAAACAAGATTCTAATCTTATGTTTATGTTTTCTAGGGAAGTGTTTGGGAGAATAGCATTTCTCTTCGTCTCAAGTTCAAAAAGATGTTTTGAAGTGTTCTATCTCGGATGCATACTATTTCGGAGTATGACTGATTGAACTCAAGGGTTGGCAGTTTTGTAAAGCCTCTGCAGCGTGACGTTAAATATCTGAATGAAGTCTATAAGCTCCTTAATGTGTTAGAGTAGATCAATATTTGATAATCTGCTTATGTTAGTAGCAGAAGCTTCACTCCTAAGAGACATTACACTTCTGATTTCGTAGAATCTACTGCATACAGCTTTGCAGTCTCGATTTTTACCCTCTGCTTTGGACCCACATGAGAGAGCTTCATTAAGTATCCGCCTGGCACCAATTGAAATTAGAGATCATCGATGATGCACACTCCGATATTGTACTTGGCCTGATTATCCGTGCGAATGTTGTGACCCTATCATGGTCATCCACTTGGCCGATCACTTTTCCCTGGCATCCTGATACGTTATCTCTATTAGTTGACGACATGATTTCCTTGTCTTCATGTCCATCAGATCCCACAGATATATTTCTTGAGCAAGTTGACCCTTCTCCTGTGAGCGTGTTCATGGTTAATAAGGGATTTGGCTAAGTATTTATGACTTTTTTAATAAATCTAGATGAGCACGTGATATCTCCTGCAATGCTCAGCCTTGCACACACCTATTTTGATAACCATTGCAACCTCATAGACAAATTAAGAATACATTCATTATTTTGTGAGTAATTACATCACTCCCATTCAAGTTACCACAAATTCCAATAATTAATTATTAAAAAACGAATCTAAGTATCTTCTTGCACATCAATTTCAATGATTAACTCTGTTTGTTTGTAGTTATGTTTATTCGTGCTATGTAGAGTCCAAGACTATTATAACACTAGGGCTCCTCTCTGACCCAGGCCACACCTTTTACAGTGCTCCTATCCCCTTTTACCTCGAACCTAAGATCATTGATACATTGACCCATGACGGGTAGCCATTTAGCTCAGTAATTACCCGTAGAATTCAACCACCTTTTCTACGGAACCTTCTGCCCAAAAAAAAATTGAAAAAGAGCAGCCATGGAAACCGGTACGCGGGAAAAAGTCTCAAAAAACCTGCAACTCCAGCCAGGCGAGGCCTAGACACCAGAGCCACACGAGGTGCGTATCCCCATCTGTATCTCCCTAATATCCCATAGTCGAGATATCCTCCTCATACCAACACCACCAGCGCTCAGGTAGCGGTGCTCTTTCCTCGGGAGACAGTATAATGCCAGAATATCTGTAAACAGTGAGAATTCATCTTGGTAAAAAGGACCAACCTAGTCTAATCTATCACCACCATAACGGGAGCTGGGTACGCCCCGGAAACTCGTTTGGATGACTTTTCCTCCGTGACCAAGTAATGCGTGTTTCTGTTGGCTCTGAAGATAAACTCCAGGTTCGTAGGGGACACCACGTACAGGTAGAAACTCCGTCTTCGTCCCCCGAACTGTTCTGGTATTTAGCATCAAATAAAACTATATCATAGTCAAAGTCAAATGCGATTACACAAATTAATTTAGCCCTCGTAGTATCGTTTCAATTTAATGTGAGGAATATTCTTGGGTGTAAGGAAAATAACTTTGAGTATGGCCAGATATCCTACGTCCTTGATATCTTGTTCTATCGTAGCCGAGCTCTACACAATCCCGTAAACTTTTTGCATAGTCTCGTTTTGGAGTCGTGATACAAGCCTCCCCCCTTTGAGATACACTCCCCCCTTGAAATTTTGTCGCAACAGTTTTTTGATGCTGAATCTGTCGAGCGGTGAACTCAAATTGAACTACTAATTAGATTGAGTATGATATGCGCGTCGCTACAGCAGCAGTCGTAATCACCTCAAGTAATATCCTGTGCAAATTGTAATCAATAGTCGCGTACAACGGAAGCAGTGAAGCATTTCTGTCTACTTTCAACTCTCTAAACACTCGTCGTAACTTAGAGACTGAATTCAAGATGAATCAAGAGATACAATATATAAAAAACTCACAAAACATATGTACTTCAGGCCATTTACTTGTTCTACAGCCTCTCAATTTCAAAGGTTCTATCTCGTAATCCTTCATTACTAATTCATCTTCTAACTGTTTCCATGTACGTTGTTATCAACTTGAGCGTAATCGACGTCCATCTCTAAAACTAACAATGGCAGAATTACTCCGTCGAGATTTAATCTACCCGGATCTTACGTTTCTATTAAAAAACTGTATGAGGCGGTCCAAAATCACGCTAGGTCTGCTGGATATGCTATCACTACCAGCAAGTCAGAATAGAGAAAGGGTCGAAGAAAGAAACTCCCAGCCTGTTAGAAAAGTATAATGTTTTACAACGAAGTGGACGAGACATGCAGGAAACGACGTTTATTGTCGCAAAATACCAACTGTCGATTCAGATTTAAGGCCAGAGAGGAGCCCTAGTCTTATGATAGTCTTAGACTCAAGATAGCACGAATAAACACAACTTTACATATATTAGGGCGCATGATAGGCAGCGGGTTGAGCCTGTCTCAACACGAGACCATGCCAAAAGTTTTACGATATTGCACAGCTTGAGTTGAGCTCGGATAAATTAAAACAAGATATCAAGGAAGTAAGGCAACTGGCCATACTCGTAGTTAATGGCCTAGTAAGTAGGGATGTTCCTCACTTTAAATTGAAACGATACTACGGAGCGAAAATGTTTTGTGTCATTGAATCGAACTTTGGCCAGGAAATACATGTAAATGATACTAACTATCCGAAGAGTTCATATGTGTAGTAGGTTTACCAAGTTGAAAGAGTAACTGATTTAATTTTATCCCAAATGAAATGTCGTCCGTACATTGTCCAAAAACGCTGAGGTAATAAATAGGCTGTAAAAATTTGAGATATTGTTCAACAAAGATGTACAAAAATAATCAAGCACACATGTACTTGTACATGCGTTCAGTATTTGTTTACAGTTTATAATTAGACAGTTTTTTCGTAAATGTTGTGGGGCTAATCGATAAATTCATACGGAGGTACAGCCTATAAGTATTATTCCATGTCGACCAGGGGGGGCTTGGCCACCACAACGCTTTCCTTAATTAGGCAACATCGCGAGAATGCACCTCGCACCCATCCCTACTGTGTTTTGTATGTGTTCCGATGACAACAACATCAACGCAATGGATTCATCAACAAATCCAGTGTCTGTAGCTCCTTATGGGCCTATACCTCAACCTTCAAACAAATGGCCTAAAGCCCCTAACCTCACACGAGACCAACGACGAGATATACGCCTTTTTCACTCAATTGACTAGTCAGATAAGCAAATTCAAGATCATTTACCTTTCAAGCCAACCTTCGCACAGATTCGCCATGCGTGTTTAAGCGTTAAAGCTACTCCTACAAAACTATCTGGTCGCCCTCCGGTCCTTACACAAGCTCAAATTGAAGAGCTTGTTGAATTCGTATGCGCATCAACACAAAATCGTCGTATATCGTTTCAGAAACTTGCTGAAGTACTTGATTTTGGAGTCAAAAAACAAGCAATACGATTCGCACTTTTAAAAGAAGGATTCCATCGACGGTTAGCAATGCGAAAGCCTCCAATTTCCGAGAAAAACCGACAGTTGCGTTTACAATGGGCTCTTGAACACGTTGAATGGACAATGGATCAATGGTATCAAATCCTTTGGACAGACGAGACTTGGATTACCGGAGGAAGACATACACGTACGTGGGTTGCAAGAAGACCAGGAGAAGACTGGGATCCTACTTGCATTGTACAGAAATACAAAAGGAAAAAGGGCTGGATGTTTCGGGGGTGTTTCCACGGACATACCAAAGGACCAGGTATCTTCTGGGAAAAGGATTGGGGCTCTATTAATCAGGAGAGCTATTGCGCACATACATTTCCAATTATTTACGGATATGTTGAAATGATGAGAAGAGAAGGAGTTCATTTGGTTCTTATGCAAGATTCAGCTCCTGGTCATGCAGCTGGAGAGACAAAAGCAGATCTTGCGGAACGAGGGATTATAGTTGTTTTTTGGCCTCCATTCTCTCCTGATTTGAATCCTATTGAAAGGGTATGGCATATTATGAAGAATTATCTTCAAGATAACTACCCTGAAAATATGTCTTATAATCAGCTGAGAGACGCAGTGAAAGAGGCGTGGGAAAAGATAGGAAGACATGAGTTTGAGGAGTTGATTCAGAGTATGAAAGCGCGTTGTCAAGCAGTTATTAATGCCAATAGATTGTTTACTAAGTATTAGTTATTATAAGAATAGGAATTATTTTGCATTTTTTATTATGAGTTGGGAATCATTGAATCAATGCTTTGATCATTAGAACTCATATAAGACACAGTAGGAATGGGTGCGAGGTGCATTCTCGCGATGTTGCCTAATTAAGGAAAGCGTTGTGGTGGCCAAGCCCCCCCTGATCGACATGGAATAATACTTATGGGCTGTACCTCCGTATTTCCAGGTAAAATAGATTTTTCAAGGGGGGGGGGTTGAATCACGACTCTAGTTTTGAGACAGGACACGACCAGTTTGCGCGACCAGCTGCCTAACGTGCGCCCTAATGTGTGTAGTTGTATTTATTCGTGCTATTTTGAGTCTAAGACTATCGCAACCCTAGAACTTCTCTTTGGCCTTAAATCTGAAAGGACAGTTGGTGTTTTGCGTTAATCTACGTCGTTTCCTGCATGTCTCATCCACTTGGCTGTGAGAATTTGTACTTTTCATACAGGCTGGAAGTTTCATTCTTCGCCCTTTTCTCTATTCTGAATTTCTGATGGTGATGGCATATCCAGCCGGGCTAGCGTGATTTTGGACCGCCTCATACCACTCTTTAAAAGAAGCGAAAGATCCGACTGGACGAGCGAAAAGAATTGTGATCCGGGTGGATTCCATTTCGACGAGGTAGTTCTGCCAATGTTCGTGCTAAAGCTAGACGTCAGTTACGCTTTAATTGATGACGGCGTACATGGAAACAGTTAGAAAATGACTTGGCAATGAAGGATTACTAGATAGAACCTTTGAAATTGAGAGATTGAGGAATAAGAAAATGGCCTAAAGTGCTTGAGTTTTACAAGTTTTTACATTTTTTTGTATTTCATGTTTTCTTGAATTATATTGTGTTCAGCCTGTGAGTTCTAACAAGTGTTATAAGAGTTGAAAGTAGCGGGAAATGCTTCACCGGTTTCATTGTACGCGATTGTTTATTACAATTTGCACATAATGTTACCGGACGTATTTACGTCTGCTGCGGTAGCGACACGGATATCATACCCAATTTAATTAGCAATTCAGTTTGCGTTCGCCGCTCGACGGATTCAGCATCAAAAAACGGTTGCAACAATATTCCAAATGGGGGGTGTGTATCAAGGCTCTGTCCTTGTAGCTTATAGGATTATTATGCTCTGCTACTCGATGACTGAGGAGCTCACTATTTTTCAACACAAACCCTTAATTTTTTGCTGGGTACTTTGTCAAAAGTTTTTGATCTTTGTCAGGTATCATATGAACACCCTTTCTGATTACAACCTCACTGTCGCTCTGCAATGTTTGATGGTATATTAAGTAGTCTTTGTTGTAATTAGTGGGTCCATAACTGCATCAGTAACAGGGGGTAGCCTAGTCATTGCTTAGTACCCCTAAAGTCGCTTAAAGTCACTTAGAGTTTAACAGTTGTAGTCTCCTATATTCTAGCACTTTCTAGCAACATCCACAATGCCTACGCTGTATTGTAGACCCTCTATCAGTTTCTCTTATATTCTATGGCTATCATGGAAGCACTGATTTCAACAAGGGTGGATTTTCGTGTATATATTAGGGCCCTCCCAAGCGGATGTAAAAGTAGATGAATTAGAATAATCAATTTACCTCACAGCCTTAGATCATCATATTCTTGTCTGCTGAAAGCCTTCTCTACACGGTATTCTTCACAAGGTGACGTCTCTCCCTATCCATCTACATAGCTTCAATAGTCTTAACGCTACAGCTGGAATTTTCCCATGTCTTTTCCAAATATTGATTGATATTTAGGAGACAGAATGGAAAAGGAAAAGAGGAAGAAGGACAGCTTAGGTTAAAAAGTAATTTCTAAACATAATTAGATTTTACATTAAAATAAAACTCAATTTTATTTCTCCTCGACTAGTCCTTATTTTATATATACATTTTTATATCTCGGAGCTTCCGCGCCACCTCAAAAGATTTGAAACAATTTGCGCCCGCTTCTTGGAAAAACTCACATCACTAAACTTGAGGAAACTTTTTTAGATACAATGAGCCAATTTAAATTCTGTGTGGATTTTTGATGGATCCAATAGGCTGAGCAATTTTATTCATGCATGATTGTTAGCACTATGACCATACATCTTCCTATAGTTAAAAATTAGCAAATAAAATTAATTGCGTACTAAGAATTCGATTGTCGATTTAGAAAATATGATTTGCACGCTGGTTTGAAAGAGCAATTATCAACATACCTGGTAGCGATTTGACGAACGCAAGTTTTTCACGACCTCTTCAGCCTCAGCCTCAGATATGTCACGTTGCTCCGAGATGATTTTGGCAAGGGCACTGTTGACAGCCTTAGCCATATTTGCAGCATCACCACAGACATAAAAATAGCCAGATTTTTGACTGAGAAGCCCATTAATCTCTTTAGCGTGCTCGAGCAGACGATCTTGAACATAAATCTTGCTTGCGCCTTCCCGCGAGAACGCTGTAACGAGTGAGAAGTTATCTCCAAGAATTTTTGAATATTCCTAGTTTGTGTAAGTATGCTGAGGAGTGCAGGGCTGGTGATAAAAGATTGGTAACATACTTCCCACTCATTTTGATACAAAAAGTCTTCCTCGCGTCTTCGACAGCCAAAAAAGAGAATCGTACGGCCCACGTTCTCGCCAGCTTTGGCCTGAGCTGCCCTCTCTTGGACAAATCCCCGGAAGGGTGCGACACCGGTTCCTGGACCAATCATAATAATTGGCTTTGAAGGATCTGAGGGAAGCTTGAAATTTGAATGTCGCACGTAAATTGGGATATTCTCCCCTTTGTACTTGTTCCGCGGGCCCGAAATATCATATGGTAGTTCTTCCAGAGGAAGATTTGTTTCATTATTCTGTCTTTGTTTTAAAGTTAGGAGGTAGTTGGTCGTAACACCTTTGAACGCATCTCGGCGGCCAGGAAGATTTATCGACTCAACTGTTGCTGTTATTGAGATCTTATCTTTTTGAACTAAGGAAGAAGAAGAAATAGAGTAATATCGCGGTTGAATCTTATTCATTCCCTCTATTAATGCCGTGAAAGGAACATTAGACCACTTTACATTCCCAGAAACATCCTGGAACACCTGTGCAATGTTTAAGTAATGACTAGCTACCTTTTGCTGAAAATAGTCTTTGTCATTACCGAGTCTTATCATTTCAGTCTTTGCCTCTTCGGTTGGAGCAAAAGGTGCCAAGCATGCAACAAGCTGGCGTGACACGGCCGCATTTATTTCCATGTAGTGTCGAGCAATTGCATCGTAGGTAGTCGGCGTAGGGAAGGGGACTCTTGCAGTTGGATCAAGGGGTTTGACGGAAATTACCGTATCTCGTTTATATCGTAGCCCAATAATTTCTAAAAGCCGGTCCACCTCTACATTAGGATTGGCCGGCCAAACTGCAACGTGATCTCCTGTTTGATAACTAAGTCCAGAACCACATAAGTCAACGTCTAAGTGCAAGCAATTTCGATCAGGCGCATTAAAGAGTTCTTTTGATGCTGAAACGGGTGCAATATATGGATTATGCACATTGAAAGGGCCAGTTGAAGTACCCATGGTAACTGCCTTGTTATGCTCTCCAAGAAAAACTTCGGGGGAGTCTTTAGTTAACGATTCTGACTCTGTGATACTGAAGACAGGTTCGTAGGATGCCTCTCGCTCTCTCAGGTCCATTTTTTTGGCTAGTGAAGCCCACATCGGATCTTTCCAGGCGAGAAAGTCTTCTTCCATTGTCCCAGCTCCATCATCTCCTTCACCAGCGGCACCTATTCTATGAGCTCCAAGTTTCTCAAGAGCAGCAGTAACTTTTCGGACCATGGAATTGTAGTGTTCATAGGTATTATTACCCAAGCCAAAAGCGACAAAGTTCAAGTTCTCCAGAGGTGGATCATTATTAAACGTAAATTCTGGAGCTTCCTTGGTTATGAATTGATAGAATGCTACCGCATTATCTGTCGGTTCACCCTCACCATATGTAGCCAAGACAAACATGGCCACTTTGTCCTCGGGAAAAGTGTCAAGGGATTCGTAGTCATAATCCTCTAAATCAGCTACCATGGTTTCTAGCCCGAACCTACTCTTCCCCTCTTTGGCAAGTCTTGAGGCATAGTCCTCTGCGGTCCCAGTTTGTGATCCATAGAATACAACACAGTTCTTACCCGACTCGGCTAACTTCTCGACAATATTTCTAGTTTTTTTAGGCTGAAGGACTACATCTTTATTTGAGCCATTCGATCCGTTTGAATTCTTCGAGTCTCCCCAGTATATAGCTTTAACGAAGTATGCGACTGTAGCGATAAGCAGCGCCAATAGAACTGCGATGTCTAGCGTGTCGAGCTGAGCCATCCTGTGTCGAGCAGTGGAATGGTTGCAGATTTTCTAGTTACGACCTGCAGTGAAGTTAACGTAATTGAAATGATTTGATTGGGTGACTGATTTGATATGAAGAAGATATAGGACAACAGTGAGCTATATCTAGTACAATAGAGGATAGAAAGAGTAGCAGATGCATACGTTCATGTAGAGCACCGTGGACCTGTCGAACGGATATCGTTATAAACTTATGAAGAATAAAGACGAGATAACGGAATCAAGGTATCCGAGCCGGGAATCAAAGCAAGACTACCTCTTTATTTAAATCCTCACAGATGTACCAAGGTTAATTGTCCTTGTAGGTTGTGCTGTTAGAAGTATGCTTGTCATCGACTGGAGAACCCCCGTCTACCAGCATTCGGTGTGTACAGCACCACATCAAGCGATTCAATCTTCGGCGTATACATTATGAATGGTATTAAAAATAGAAACTGGTCGTAGAATCGACAAGGGTACGAGAGAATTCCATTCAGCCACTCAGAGAAACTGGTTGTTGATATAACATTAAACCTTGTACTGGTACACGTCAATCAATGTCTATTATTTCTTTTTCTTGTCATTAAGGCTTGATTAATAATCGAGAAATTCACGTGATTATTATATGAAATTTTGATTTTTTTGCACGACTCACGCACGACAAGTTCTCAGAAAAAAGTGTACTATTCGGACATCGACTCGAAAGATATGATAGATAAGTGGACTTGGTATCTTATTCGACGAATCTTCTAATCAAGTATTCGGATGGAGAGATAATTCCCAGGAAATAAAGTTCTTTTATCATTTCGCAATCGATCGTTGACTACTAAGGATAAAAAGATCTTCAACTGACCTAGCTACTGATACGGATCAAGCCACAGATGGAAGAGAAGAATTGACCGCGATGAATGCTCATGACAGAGGGCCTCATTCATCGAGTGAATCCATCTATATGTACAGTATGACGCGTACACGTTACGCTTTGTTACACGTCTTTCAGGTACAACTCTAATGCTATTAAGTGCTAAAATGCTATATGGTAACACCGTCTCAGAAGAGGGGAGCAAGATTAGTGACCAATCAGCAAATTTGATCCTTTTATCGATCTCCAAATCAAGGTAATAAATATACCTAAATTATCGCACTACAGTCTAAACTTATCCAAACAAACCTGCCTAAAACGTCCTTGTCCCTTTTTGGCACCATTTATTATTCTGATTGAGCCGAATAGAAACTCTAAGCCTACAGTTAAAATTATTCCATGTTGAAGATTAAAGAAGCCTTGATAAATGACTACAATGCTATGATGTCGTCTGCTCTTTGATGAATTTATTATATTTAAGTTTGATTCTATTTATTCTGTTGAGGTTTCTTCCCGTCACTATTCTTTTGTAGGTCATTTTACTAACATATAACCCATCTGTACCTAATATCGTTTTCTTGAGTTGTCGCTTTATAGCCCACGCAGCCCTCTATTAATACTTCTAAGATACATTAGGAACGCTTTCGGTAAAACCCTCCAAACTTGTCTGATTTGACTTCAATGTATATGTTTCTCTTTCGAGATCTTAATGTGAAGAACTGTCTCACACGACTTCGCGTAGAGAGGATTTCCACATACCTGAGCTTTCCTACTAGCGGTGATGATTTCTACTTCCCTTGTTGACTTGTATCATTCGAACCGACCTTCTTTTTATTTTTAACGGGAAAATCTTGATAAGTCTTTCCTGCCATTCATTATGGCCCCGAAATATTTGAATTTTGCCTTTTCTCACATCTGACCCTAACCTGTGGCCCACAATAACCCGGCCATCATCACCTTTTTCACATTTTGCGATGGGTATTCATACTTACGCCTAAAAGATTCTACTCCAGGAGCTCTTTGCCTGTGCAGATTTCTCTGAAGCCCTGATTACTGTGTTCTATGTTGCATCGTCATACTGCTCTGGGCCCTTGTAGGTTATCTTGTAGTGATACCGGTGTATCTCTCAAGTTTACTTTACCCTTACCTGTTTCCCAGACCCGATGAATATTTGCTGCTTTCCAGTCTACGGGGTCACCCATTCCTCATTAATCTAGGGACCACTCTGTACGACTAGCTTTCGATAATTTTGACCACTCTACAGACATTACGCCTTTTGTCGCTTCTTTCTGTGTCTCCTGGAGAATTTCAGAGTTGCATATATACATGTTCCCGTTCTTCCTAGTCTATCTATTATAAGCAATTTTTTAGTTTGTTTAGATTTTAATGACTTTGTCTAATTCCATTGTAGACCATTATGATGGTTGATGCGCAGGTAGGCCGGAAGAGATGTCAACATGTTGAATTCAATTTCGTATAGAGTAGATATCGATGGATTAAACCAAGGTCCTGCACTCTCAAGTTCAGCAGATGATGAATCTATAAGCTCCCTTTACTGCCCTGAAGCGCCTAGCTTAAATTGACTCAAAGGGGTTCGTGATTGATCATGAAGTTTGATATTTCATGTCATGATAGCCTGTTACTAACAGTAAACTTAGCTCAGAGATTTCAAAACTTGGCGGACAGAATCAGAATATAATTTTGTTATTATTAAATACTTTACAAAAATTTGCAAAGGATGTCCGTGACGTGTTGGATGTGCGGTTGTTGTGACGTTTTTAGGTCTACGGATATCGTGCAGCCACGCACCCTATCAGGACGCAAGACCTCGGAAAGCGTACGCTATCCTCAGTCGCTATATCTAAGACAATACATTCTTGAAGCTGGACACTCATACTAAGGAGGCATTCGCCGGCACCACTACAGGGTTACACTCGTTGAGACTTACGCCCTGCTTCTCCATTTTATCGTGAATACCTATCCAAGAAAAAATTAAAAAACCCCAAACTCCTCATTATACTTCATTGTCCTGTCCTTTGCGACCTCGCGAGATCTGATCCCACAACGTTCTCGTTTCTTGTCGTAGCAGGTGTTCAGGCCACAGGACTTCCAAATTGGACATGACCCAGATAACGGACCACAACACTATCTTTTGTTGATTGGGGCTTTAGCGTGCACAAAGCTCTCGAAGTTGAAATATCCTCTCGTAACCCCCTTTCCAAAACTCTACCCTCACTTCACATCCTGCTTACTTGTCTTTCTATCTCTCATAAATTCCCCACTAGAACCGTATCCTTCCTCGATTTTCACGAGCGATCTCTCTTTCCAAATTTGTGCCCTGCGACTTTCATCCTCCGTCGGGTAACCATATTATCAAAGGCGTATATTTGGGGATCTTGATAAGGTAAGAGTCGCGTCAATTTTATCGGGAATGGACCAAGGTAGGTAGAAAATTGATAGGTTTTAAAATTGGCAGAGATGTATGTGAGGTTGAAGTCAAGTTATGGCAGAGAGAACTCTTGACGTGTTGAGAGGCCTCCGACTAAAATGCTTGTGGACCTTTGACCCTAATCATATGCGGCTCCTCCTGGCTATCTCAAATATGTAGCGAAAATATTTAGCACTTACAGCCAGTACCGCGTGTAGATGAAGAGTTCGTTTTTTGCCAGTCGTTGGATGTATGGTGTTGGTAGATTGATTGAATTCTGGTCGTGTCAAGCACAGGTTCTGCACCCAAGAGGCGTGATACTGGTAGTTGATCCCTATAGCCTCTAAACTACTTAATTCCCTGACTCAAACCAAATAATTGATACAACAACAACAGCATTCAAAAAGCCACTTTTGACATCACGCCGATTCTATTCCATTCAAACTACTCGTCTAAAACCTATCAAAAGCCTTTTCATTTGGTCATCGCGCTTGTGATGGCCAAATCACAACAACCACCTCCTTTGGCCCAGCGCGTCGCTGATGAGCTCGAGCTTGTACAGCGCGTTGCAAAGGGTCGAGCTACCTGGGTTCAAAACTTCCACAACAAGTTTTGGACATCTTTTGAAGAAGCTGATCCTCTCATCAAATCCTTTGTGCGCGAGCAGATGGACGCGTTTCTCCTCGCAGTTGCTTCCGGGCAACCTATGCGGCATGACACCCCGAGACAGCCCAAGCCGGCGAGCTCCTTACCCAAGCCCAGCCATAACATCCCTTCCCGACCTCCCGTTCCAATCACAAATCAACCTCGAAGCTGGGCCGCGACTGCCGCAAGCCTACCCGTCTCATTTCCCTCGGCTCCGGCTCAACCTAGTATTAAAAATCGACCCGCTCGCATAGCTATGCAAAAACCTACTGGGAAGTCCAAGGGCCCTAAAGCAAATTTCGCCTGACTGAAGAAGCCCCTCTCCTTAAAGCAGATGCAACATCAGTCAAAGCTGCCTTTATAAAAATCGACCCCGGCCTCAAGGACGGTATCGTTTCCGTTTCCCGCAACTCTAGCGGATTCAGCTTGATCTTTTCATCCGAAGAATCGCTGAAACTTGCGATGGAACATGCCGACTCCATCAAGGCCTCTCTTTCAGGATCTTTACATCAGGTAGAGGACCGTTATGGATATGTCGTCAAACGCATTCCCCGCATCATCTGGAATCCCGTGTCCAATCTGGTTTCCTCAACGCATGATGACGTCAAGAGCATTGCTCAGGCGCAGACGGGCGTCGCCCCATCTGGTGCTCACCGGTCGCAGCATGAAAATAGCCACGATCCTTTTCGTACGGCGGTCATCTTCTTCCCAAAAGAAGTTCCTACATTCCGAATAGTTGACAGCGCGCCATCCCGGCGATACATCCCCAACTCCAAGGTAGTCCAATGCGAAGATTGTTTCGGGTTTCATCAATTCTCTCGCTGCCGGATTTAAGATTTGTGTGCCTTCTGCGGCACTCTCCGCCACCAAGGAGAATGCTCTCACCATCGCCGATGTATTAACTGCTTATGACCACACCCTGCAGATGATCATACCTGCCCCATCCGCTCTCGTCATTCTAAGGGCAAACTCATTCAGCTTTCTGATAAAGAGGTTACTGAACTTCGCACAAGCAATCGCAACAAGCTCCGTATGACACGTCGGGCTGAAGCTGCTGAAGCTGCTGCTGCCACAGCTGCCTCAACTGCCTCTGACCCTGGCAACACCGCCGGTTCATCTCTTCCGACCGAGGCCTCTACTAACCTCTCACGACAAACCCCTTCTACTAGCCAGAATAGATTTACCTCTCTCGAAAATGCCTCCTTTGGATCTATGGAAGTAGATTCGGAAGAGCAAGCTCCTAATAATACTCTTAGTCTTAATCTCCATGACCAATAGAGCTTACTATAGGAGTACCCCCCCGCCTTGTCTTCGCTTCCTCCAAGCAACGTTGGACGTGGTGGATCTGCGCACCTCATTCTTTTACAATCCGCTTTTCAGGGTAATTACGACGTCATCTTTGTCTAGGAATCTTGGACAAAAGTTATAAGTTTCAAAAATGTTACCAAGTCTCACCCGGGTATGTCATTTTTACTCCCCCTGATCGGGACTGGAAGCTTGCACGCCCACGCGTACTCACTTACGTCCGGAAAAAATCTAACCTCCGTCCTATCCAGCTAGATAGCGGACCCTCACCAGACATTGTAGCCCTCCTTCAATGTTCTCTTCCTTTGGAGGTTATCAATGTCTACCGGCAACCTCAAGCCCATACGCCTGAGGGTCTGGACCCACTCCTAAGTTGGCCTGTGAAGCCGAACTCCATACTCGTGGGAGATTTTAACCTTCATCATTAGTTATGGGAGCCAAATGTATCTCGCTCGTCCGGAGTCAGCAGCTTTGTCGACTGGATTGAAAACAATTCTTTAAGGTCGGCTCTATCATATGGGGCCCCACCCATCGCGCTGGCCACGTCCTTTACCTAGTTTTAACAAACATGGACAGTCTCTTGGCCCATGTGGACCCCGTGTCTCATTCGACTCCCGATCACGAGACAATATCTGGCCAAGTCCATCTCTCTTCAGCTCAAAGGCGCTACCTGTCAACGAGGGTGCCTAAACTTACCTCCGAAAATACAGAAGTATTTCGACAAGCACTCTTAGCCACTACTCCTCCCATTCTTCTCTCCGAGGACCCTACCCCTCAGCTCTTAGATGCGGCAGCCTCCTCTGGTATTGCCGCCTTATCAGCTATTCTACTTTCAGCTAACCCACCGAGGCCTGCATGTGCGCCATGTGAGGATTATTGGAACCAAGAATGCGCTGACCAACACCGTCGGTATGTTATTGCCTGTAACACTGGTGATTCAGACCTTATCAGTGAGGCACACCGTAACTTCCGCAAAACCTTGAAGCGAACCAAATGAGAGTACCAGCGCTCTAAGCTGGATAGTGTGTCTTTGATTTTGGAGGCCCATAAAATGGTTGGATGGCGAAAGTTCTCCAGTCGCTTCGGCCCCCCTCCAATTCAATTTTAAGGAGTTACGTACAGTACCCCGACTGAGTGTGCTAACATCTTTTTCCACACAAAGCTTGCCCTTTTAATCAGGGAGCCGGATGTCTCTTTGTACACCACGTCTTGTGCATTGCGAGAGATTCCTGCGCCGCCTTCCCTGGACGAAGATAAAGTGCGACACTGTCTTCTTGATACATTGTCCACAACCCCAGGTCACAATCATCTCTCGGTTGTTGCTCTTCGCCATGTCTGGGAAGTCAATACATGGCCCACGTGGATTGTAAACTTGTAAACTTGTACAGTTGTCACAGTCTAGACAAGAGCGCTTGCGTAGCTAAATGAATAGAGGTAATTTATATTCTATCTGAAGAGAAAGCAATCTATCTCGTAGTCCTACAAATATATACAAAGCTCTACTCCTCGTAAATAATACCATAGCCCTAACATCAATGAGGATTCCTGAAATAGGAGTTTGCCACGGAGTAGAAGGTTGCCGCATGCCAGGAAGCTCTTGTGTCTCAGCTCTATGATCCATCTATTTTGGGAATTCTGATATACATTGTCTCAGCCAAAATTAACATCAGCCACTATATCTGCCAGTGCATAATGCACTACCCCTGTTAAGCATGTGCACGCCTATGTAAAACATAGGCTACAAGAATTATCCAGCTTACCAGCTGTTACAACAGTCTCTGCTTGACATTTGGACATTATCCAAGCGTTTTTCGCCGCGCTGAGGTTGTGGTTATACCAAAACCTTACAAGGATGATCTGACTAACCCCGCCAATTGGCGACCAATCTCTCTCCTTTCTGTCCTTGGGAAAGGGCTGGAACGCCTCTTTGCGCGTCATTTCGCATTCTGGGTGATGTCGAGCTGCGTTATCTCTCCAACGCATCTTGGAGCTTTTCCTGGAAGATTGGCCATTGTCAGGCGCTGGGATAGTGGGGGCGCACAAGGGAGTGGAGAGCGGAGGGTCGGAGAGCTGGGAGCTGGGTACTGGGTACTGGAGGTTGGGCTGGCGAGCTGGTCTCAAACGAGAGGTCGAAGTGTCGGGAAGAGGTTTGGGTGGAAGAGGTAACAGTGGTCACAGACACGCTAGGGGTGGAAAAGGGACAGGAGGTGACCACGGTCACAGAGGGGCACCAAGTTGAGAAGAGAGGATTGTAAGATCTACTCAATTCTATCTAACAATGAGGTGAAGACGGAAGACAACGCGTGTAGAGCCCAAACTATCCAAGGCGACATCTTATACATGTATACATCAAAAGCAAATATTAAGCAAGACCAAAACATAACATAAACCTCAGGCACCAATACCTAGACAACGACTTCAGGATACCTTACAGCCATGGACCTTGTTAAGTGTCTTGTCCACGATGTCGAGAAGGCATGGGATATGAAACAGGTGTGCACTTTAGCTTCTCTTGACGTCGAAAGCGCTTTCAATAGCATTCAGCCTGGCCGCCTATCTGTACAGTTGCGCAAACAGGGATGGCCATTACTGTACGTTAACTGGGCTGCATCTTTTGCTTCAGACAGGAAAGCTCGCCTCCGAGTGGACAACTTTGTGGGCGAATTTTTGGACATTCCGCACGGTTTGCCTCAGGGATCCCCTGCTTCCCCCATACTTTTCCTCCTCTTCTTTGAGCCTTTATTCAAGCTCGGCTTCCCCACTTATGGGTACGTAGATGATGTGGCGATCTTCCCGGTCGCTAAGAATCTTGACAAATCCTCGCGCCTCACTGTTGCTAGGGTTGAAGCAGTTACCCAGTGGTGTAACAGGAATGGACTCTCTTTGGCCGAAAGTAAGATGGAGATTCTGCATCTTCATAGGACCCGTCAGCTCTCTCCTTCTACAACCATCAACGGCATCGTAAGGGATGCAAACCCAACAGCTAAATGGCTAGGTGTCCTCCTCGACACCAAGCTTTCCTGCTGCGGCTCTTCTGAGAGAAGTGTGGCTCAAGCCCGCTCCTATATTACTTGAGGAAATGTGCCTCCGCTCTGTTGTTAGACTAGCTACCGCAGACATCTTTCACCCCACGGTTAAAAGAGCAATCGACTCCCGGGCACACACTCGCCTCACCGAAAAGCTAAAGCTCGTCCCGCACTTCCCTCGCCCCCAACTCTTAGTACCTTCCTACAAAGCCCCTTTTAACCGCTCTCGAGCAGACTTATCTGCCAAAGAATTCCTCGAGCGTATCAGAGCACTGCCACCATGGGACATTCTTATCTTCTCAGACGGCTCAAAGCAAAAAGATGGGTCTGCGGGGGCAGGTGCTACCGTTTTCCTCAGGGACATCACCCTAGCTGAAGTGATAGTGCCCCTCGGGCCCGACTTCGAGGTCTATGATTCAGAAATTATTGGCGCCCTAGCAGGACTTAAGGCCGCTGTTGCGCCTCCTTCAACGCACCTTGCAACTAACATCCACGTAATCTCAGACAATCAAGAAGCAGCACAACGCCTTCTGGATGTCTCACTGTCGAAGTCCTCACAAAGGGAAATTTTGGAGTTTCAAGACCTCGCGTCTCGTTGGCCAACGAGGAGAAGTCTCCCATTGGCGGCTCCAGGCAAAGTCAATGTAATGTGGTCTCCTAGTCATATGGGAATCCCAGGCAATGAGCTAGCTGATAAGCTGGCCGGTGAGGCTGCCCGCCAATCGGCCCCCTCTGCTGCATCACTTGCTGGAGTTTGCTCAAAGATACAAAAACACATATGGGACTTGACTGCTGAATGGTGGCAGACTCATGCACCCTCCGCCTATTGCGAATTGGGAATGCCATTTCCCAAGAAGCCACCCGAGGAGCTTCGACTATCTCGCCGTTATCTCGGGTATTCAATTCAATGTCAAACTGGACATGGTGACTTTCGCGCCTATCATAAAAGGTACCATCATGAAAACGCCCTTACTACTTGTTCCTGCGGTGGTAACAAGTCAATCACTCACTTGGTTTATTGTCCCCTCGTCCGAGAGAGATTGGTCTTTACCGGTTTCCGACGAAGTCTGGGTCTCTCGATTTCCTTCTCGGCACCTCACATAGTGCTAAACGTTTCGCCTCTATATTGGAGAAGACTAGATTTCTATCTGAAATCTGCCCTATCCGTGCCGCATGATCTACACAAGTGAGGCATCCGCTGTATAGCGCTCACTACTTCTTATGGAAATTTCCAAGGCCCCTCGGCACCCAATTGTTTAGTAATGTAATTTTGTAGCAGTCACCATGTACCCCAAGGGATGGAGCTTTAGTTGTAACTAGCGCCCGTTAGACACTAAAAATAAATAAATTAATTCCCTGACTCATATACGATGTCCCACTATAATATTAACATCAGTCTGTCATCCCCGGCCCCGATAACCCCATTTCAATCTGGATCCTACAAGAAATCAACATCCAACTAATGTAATGGGGACAGATCGGAGAGGCGAGACGTCAAGATATTTGTGTAAGAGAAGCAGCGTAGTGTCTGAGATAAGTGAGGCTATTATAGAATAGGTGAGATGACAAAGAGAGAGATTCCTTCAGAGATATTCAGCAATGTGATTGACTGAAGAATTCTGAAGGAGAAGAGAGCTCGTTATATACAGGAGTGTAACCCTTATGGGACTTTAATTAGCATTATTCATGATAGACATTGATGTCCCAATATAACAATATTATCATGGTATGGGTAAGTCCTAAACCTGAATGTTTCCCCCAGAATACTTATGTGTAAGACGCTCATATGTGTAGCTGTTAGCTCGTACCATCCATAGTTATAGATGATATAAATAGACATTAAGTGGGAAATCTAAATATAACATATGAGATGATTAGGATCACGTGACAGTGTACCAGTCGGTGTGAGACAAGCATCGCGTGGGCTGCTGCACTGTTTATTTTACAACATCAACAAATAAACCCTTTGCATTCTCGTACTTGAAGTCGAAGCATGAACCGTCATCTAACTTCAAGTATCCTGCAAAACCAAAACGTTCCCTGCAAACGGCTCATCCGCCAATGTGGGAGCTACACACTAAGCAACCTACTACCTGCCCACTTTACCCAGTGAGCCTCGGCTTAGATAATCCTGGCCCTGGCCACTCGCTATTCGCGGAAAACGCCACGAAGTACAGATTTGCCCTGCAATACAGCGAGCTACCGGACGCACCTCAGGACGAATTACGCGACGAATCCCAATGCGCAGAAGACCCATTTTCTTCTGCAAACCTCTCTGGTCCTATATATGAAGCCTTGAATTAAAGCATTGAAACCGTAACAACCCGGGCCAAGGAAGCTGAATCTCTGTTTGGCGGCATAGCCTCTTACTTGGACAAACACTTGGTGTTGTGCTATCGACATCGGCGATCTACATAACCGTGATGTGGATTGCATCAGGTGCACCATACCGCACCTGTGAGGTCAGGTGCTAAGTGGATCATAATATGTTTGATGTGTTTGACACGGTGGGTCAAACACTAAGCGAGAATATCCGTATATAAATAGTGGGCTCTCCGCACAATGTATTTAAATATATTCATCATCCATTTCTTATTTATTACACAATATCAACTTATACCACATTCATCCAGTTCACAACAGTGACATCTTTGCAAAGGTCAGCACATGATGATACCTCCCAAATCTCATAACTGTAATACTTGGCTTCCCTCAGCCGCTCCTCCCTTCCTAATAACCAACAAAAAGCCCTTAAAGGCTTTTGTGAAGACTTGGCTGCAATTGCTTCCCGGCGCTTTGACGCCTAAATTAGTGGCAATACGGTATCCACCACTACCTCCACTACAAAATTTGGCCCTGAACCTAGGCCCAGCTGTCCAACAGGAGCACCTACACCGCCATCGTATGCCAACGCCGCCCGCCGAGGCTTCAGTAATTGTAATCCGTCCATACCTGTCAATTCTACCTCTATTCATCCTAGAGAACAGGCGAAACCCCCGCCAAAAAGTCACCGTACTGATAACCGCCTATTTGTTCGCTCAACGGAGGGGGACAAACTCATAGACCTCTCGGCGTACGCCATCCAGTCTCATCTAAAAGCCAAGCTTGGAGATGATGGTCAACTTCTCACCAATATACAGTCTACAGAAGCTGGCTTTGCACTTTGCCCAAAGAATGGTGATATCTGTAAGCTTAAAGAGACAATATCCAAGGTCAGCATCTTTGACAATGCCTCTGTAGAAACTGCACCACCCTGGGTATCATACAGAATCAAGAATGTTCCACAAATATTTGGAATTCTAGATGACGATCTCGAATACTGTCTTAAACCAGTCACGGCCACATCCTTGCATAATGCACTCTCGGCTGCCGCAAGTGTGGCTCCAGTTGCAATCTCTCCTTCGCGTGATGATGAAAAATACCCAAACTCCCCATCTACAACATGGATTGCTCGTTTCCCGGAGTCGCACCGACCACTACCCTGTGTTTTATTCCTATATGGCTGCTGCACCCTCACTAAAACTCTCCCTCGATGCTACATCTCGGCTCAGTGAAACAGGTGCTGGCTTTGGCATTATACCCGCACCTGCGCTTCCTCCCCTCGGTGCCGCCTTTGTGGCCCCGCAAAGCACACAGAAAACGACTGCGGCAACCACTGCGCAGCTGTAGGCTCACATATTTGCCCCCCTAGGTGCATTAATTGTCACGGACCCCACGCCGCTGATGACGTTAATTGGCAACTCCGGCCTAAGGCTTCCAATCTACCAGAAACTAAAGCTCAGGTGAGCGCGATTCGTCGGATCTGCCCAGAAAGTTGAATCCGAAAACAAGCAGAAGCGGGCTGCGCCATATCTTCTGCTGAAAGCCCCCTAAAGTCTTCTAATCTCGCAGGCGATAAACCTACAGCAAACACCCAATGTAACACCCCTTCCCCAGCGGCTGCTTTCAGTAACTCCTTCATCGTTCTTAGCAACGAGGCGGGACAGAGCAATGACTAACCAGATACATCATGACCCGTAAAAGTCGTCAAAATAAACCACTAAAACTGCTTAAAATATTCTCTGTCAATGTCAGAAGAGGCGCCTCGGCTAACGAAATAGCTCTTACTGGAGTCTTTTCGATTTCAACAGATTTTATTCTCGTTTAGGAACCTTACATCCACAGGGACTGGGCCCGGTGCATAACTAAACGCCATCCCTCATATAATTCCTTTTCTCTAATGGATGATTGGACGGCCGTCCGGCCTCGGATACAATCATATGTTTGAAAAAATTCCAGCATCCGTGCAGAGCAAGAACAAAAAGCCTTCTCTGGTGATCTTCTTCTACTTCGACTGCTGACCCCTTCTGGCAAGTCAATCCGCTTCCATAACATCTACAACGCGTCTCCAGGCTCAAGCGGTGGTAACGCCCTGGGGACCCTCTACTTCCTATCTATCTTTTCGTGGCGCTTTCCTCATAAAGGGCAATTTTAACCCACATCACACGAGGTGGCAGCCTTTGTGGCCTCGTAGCCCATCTCAAGGAGCCGAAAATTTTGTGAAGTGGGCTGAAGAAAATAGGCTCAATCTTCTCTCCCCTATCGACGAATCTACCCATAATCGGTGTAATGTTCTATAGCTGTTCTATGGCGATCCCCTGATAACCAGGACTCAGTGCGTCATAGCCAGACACCTAGATACGTCCCCTGGTCATGTAACCCTACACACCACAATTGATTGGATGGAATATAGCGAACCTCTCCGGAGGCTTAAGATCGATACCCTGGATCCTAAACTTTTTCGCCGCCTACTCTCCATCGCTATCAAAGAGATCACCCCACTTCCAGCCGCCCTAGACTATGATTCACTGGATAAAATTGCGTCAGATCTGCCAAGTTCTATTCGGTTTGCGTACTCTGGATCGGCCCAGTGCACCTTGGGTCACAATAAAGGCAACTCATGGTGGGATAACTCCTGCAAACTCGCCCGTCAAAGATTTAAGAAAATCCTCAGGAATCCCCTCACTGAAGACGAACTCACAGAGGCCCGGAAGGAGTACCGAAAGACTCTGGAAAGGGCGAAAAGAGCTTTGTATGCAGATAAGATCGAAAAGGCTAGCACCGGGAAAGATATTTTTGGGATAACAAAATGGCATAAATCCACTGGCCTCTACTTTTCGCCTCCCCTCAAGGATCCCAGGCACCCATTAAAGGCCCCTGTAACCAATATTTCCGAAAAAAGGGAAGTTCTAGCTGGTAATCTCCTCGTCAACCTCGCTGAAGCCGACGATATTGATCTGTATGCCCCTGCTGCTCCCACCCTAGAACTTCCTTTCCCCCGAGTAAGCCAACAATAAATACAGGACTCTTTACTTAAAGCTGATAACACTGCTCCTGGTAACGATGAGATTCCGACGGCGATCCTTCGCCACGCCTGACCTACGGTAGCGGAGCATGTTTACGCCATGTTCCATGCTTGCCTCTCTATGGGCTACCACCCTAAATACTTCCGTTAAGCCACACTCGTCATAATTCAGAAGCCAAACAAGTCCGACCTTTCCTACCCACGATCTTACCGCCCTATTGCACTCCTGTCGGTTTTAGGAAAGGGACTAGAACGACTAATAGCTAAGCATATCGCATGGATTGCTGTCAGGCACAAGATACTCGCTAGCCAACAATTCGGTGTCTTACTTGGTAGATCTGCCGTTGACCTTACCACTCGCCTCACGCACGACGTCGAAAAAGCTCTAAACGAGGGACGCACGTCCAGTACGCTCACTCCAGACTTCAAAGGAGTTTTTGATGCCGTCCTCCCAGGCAAGCTCGTGAGGCGTATGCGCGAACAAGGTTGGCCTGATTGTCTGGTCAGATGGGTGGGATCTTTTGCTACTGGCCGCTTGGTCCAAATTAAGTTGAATGGCATAATTTTCCCCCCTCAGGAAATAAAATGTGGCCTCCCCCAGGGGTTGCCCGTTTCTCCAATAATGTTTATGTTATATATCTCCCGTCTCTTAAAAATGGGTCATCCATCACGGAGGCTTGGTTATGCCGATCACGTGGCACTCTTAGAGACCCGGAATTCGCTTCAAGAAAACTGGGTAGCCCTAGCTGAGCCTCTGAAGGCGGCCTTAACCTGGGGACAGGAAGAAGGAATAACATTTGACCCTGGAAAGTCTGAACTTCAGCACTTCTCCCGCCATCGGGTAGACAATGATCCACGCTCTACTCCTACAATCATTTATGTTAATTTCTCGATCGCCGAAAACTTCACTAGCTCTTATACCAGATAGCTCGGCGTAGACTTCGACAAAAAACTAACATTTAAATGACACGTCAGTATTCTGATCAGCAAAGCTTTGAAGGTTGCAAATGCCCTCCACAGCCTCGGGAACATATCAAGAGGAACCACACCCAAACTAGTTCGCCAAGCAGTGATTGCATGCATACTGCCCATTGTCTACTACGGCGCTAAGATCTGGTGGCCAGGTTACATCAGAGCCGCGGTGTATAAAGGCACAATCTCAAACCGAGTCGAAGGACATCTCTCACTTCTCCGTAAAGTCACTCTCACCAGCGCTAGGGCTATCCTGCCAGTTTATCGGACCACTCCAGCCTCGGCTTTATACCGCGAAGCAGCAATTCTTCCGCCATCAATAGAGCTAGATTCAAAGCTACGCCAGGCTGTTATGCCGAGCTTCGGTGAACGTGCTCGTTCCGGCAGCAGGAGCTTAGACGGAGCGGTACACGGCAGAGTACGCTGGGGTCACGGAAGAGCCGATGCGGCTGCAGTCGGGCTGGAGTGTTTGGATAAGTTAAGCTATGTTCGGCACACAAAGAATATCTGTGTTTGCTGCATTTGATCTGGTCACACACAGACATATTCTTGGTATAAATAGGCTGAAGTCTGCCACATTGTAAATATTTTTATCATCATTCTTATCATCTTTTAATTCAATCTTACATTCCTGCCATACGCGCAATTGCCTGCTCTACTCAAGCATCTGAATCCTTTTAGTAACTCTGCGCAATTGTACGTACCCCATCATATACCTAGTAAAACAGGTTATGAGCCCGGCGCTGTACCACGCATAGAAGCATTACTAATAGTAAATAGATTGCTCCAGGTTCCACACCACCATGTTCCAATCCATGCACCGCGACACCTCCAAGGTTGTTCTCTCTCAAGGCGTTCCACTTGCAAAGTGGAAAAGTTGTCTCCAGGCGAAATTAGCCAAGAATAATGTCATAGGACATGTATTCCATAATTTCCCTGGCATCCGCCCAATCCTTCGACCCGCCGACACCACTGCGGAAATGAGCCCTGAAGATCCGGGTTTCTCGACCGCACTTGACGAACATCTCAGGGCTCTAGAGATATGGACTCTTGGAGAAATTTCTGCAAAGAACATAATCATCATCAGACTAGATCCCTAGATGTGTCCTAGATCATATGATCAGATGACGGCTCTCGAGTTATACAATAGCATCGCCGACACCCGAAAGGAAACAGCCACCGCACCATACGCGCGCGCATTGGAAACGTTCCTGAGGACAAGGTTTGTTAACATTGCAGATGACTATATTAATCGTTTCCAGGTACATCTTCAGTCTCTCAACGAGGCTGCCGAATCTCTACATGCAGCCACCGGGACTGAGTACCATGTGACCAAGGGCCAAGCCGCTGCCGTCTTTGTTCTCGGCACCAAGCATGTGCCATGGTTAGGTACATGGCGAGATCTAAGGGCATGTAACGACAATAATTCTTACACGTCTTTGGAAACTATGATGTCGACTCTTAGGGTTGTTGATGGTCATAGGACCACCACAGCTGCCGAAACTAACCACGCTATGGCAGCCCAAGGCTCAAATGTAGCCAATGACCCTGACGCCGAATGCAAGAGATGTAAGCATAGACACCTCAATAGAGAGTGTTTTAAACAACATCCCGAATTGGCTGTCGGACCAGTTGGTGAGCGATATTTAGCTCGGAAAGCTATTGGCAAAGGCAAAGGGAAGGGGAAGTCTAACGTTATCTCTGTCGCCAATCCCTGTATTGATAGTGATAGTGAGTCTGAGGACGGAGTAGCAGTAGCTGCCTCCGCATCTTCCTCATCCAATACACGCTTTGCTATCTATGATACCGGTGCATCGCACCACTTTGTCCCATGTGAATCCATGTTCCGTGACATATTTACCAGGCATAAGCCCATCAAGTTTGACCAAGCAGTAGGAAAGACATCACTCACAAGACAAGGTACCGCACGCATCGTCATTGGTAGTACTACCCTTGATCTCCATGACTGTTTATATTCCCCCAATTCCTCCTGTATAATCATATCGGCCGGAAGACTCCAAAGATTGGGCTCTATAACGCCTGACGATAATATGACAACACTCGCAAGAAGAACTCCACAAGGCCAGTGCATACCAATAGCCAGATTAATTAGGAAGAATGATGTGTATTATATCCACTCCCTGCCTAGTCATCATGATCAACCACTTATAGCCGCCCCAGGAGTAGCCAGAGTCTCCAACACTTCCAGTGCACAGAGATGGCATCAGAGATTAGGTCACACCGGGCAGAAGATTTTAAAGAAGACAGCACAATGCTCTAAAGGCATGGAAGGATTAAACACAAGTGAATTATCTACTTGTGAGACCTGTCACCTCAGCAAAGCACAACGGTATGTCTCACGAGAACCGAGGCCTACACCATTTGATCCCCTTGATGAGGTCTTCATTGACACTGTTGGAAAACTAACCACAGCATGTAATGGGCAACAGTACGCTGTTATCATTACCGACGCAAAATCACGTATGAGATGGGCCATTTCCACGTGCACCAAAGACCAGATTGCACCCCAGTTAGTAAAATGGGTCGAGCATCAACATCATCAGTACGGCAAAAGAGTCCGCACTATTTTTAGAGACGGGGGCTCCGAATTCTTCCGCATAAAATCCTACTGTGAACAACACGGGATTAGGACAGACGTCTCCGCACCTTATACGCCTGAACAAAACGGGACATCTGAAGCATCCAACAAGGTCATTCTGAGAAGAGCAAGATCTATGCTCATAGATGCACGAATGCCTGCATGTTACTGGCCGTGGGCGGTCGAACACGCATGCTTCATCACTAATCGTCTATATTGCCTCCGCACAAAATCGGTGCCGTTAATAGACTTTCTCAAAGGTTTGAAGCAGCCTCACTCAGACCAAATTGATTTTACCAACCTTCCACGCTTTGGTTGTCGTGCATATAAACTCATTGACCCTAAACCAGACAAATTCGAGCCAAGGGCAGAAATGGGCTGGTTTGTAGGATTTCAAAAGAATACTAACAAAAACTTTCTCATCTATCACCCCCATTGGACACCAGCGCAAGGGTGGAAATGGTCTGAAAGCATCACCCCTCACGCATCCTTTAACGAAGACACAGTTTTTGGCGATGAACTAAACTCTATAGAACGCCAGCATACTACCAGCTACTGGGCAAATCTCAGTTCCATCTTCTCGGAGCCACCATCGACCCAGCCGCCATATCCATCGCATGACCATACGAGCAACAACACACCATCACGGCCTCAACCCACTTCACAACCATCGGCACCCCATCAATTCACTGCAGAAAATCAGAGGGAGCATCCGCCGTCTACACCTCACCACCCCACAGTCACCATGGAATCTGTAGAGTCATATGACTCACATGACTCACATCCACCAAACTCTATCATCAACCATCAATCAGATTCACACGATATTCATACTGTCCCCAATTCGCCAGAATCTGATAATTTTCCTTCGCATTCAACAGATCTGCAAGTCGTTTCAAGGCCAAGCCACCAACTTGCGGATCAGAGGGAGATACCCGCTGCGGAAATTTCGGACGATGAAGCAGAATCGACTGAGCAGGATGAACATCTTGACCACGTCATGACTGGATGGGATCCAGTACAACCAGTGGCCGGTACCAAGCGTCCTCACTCACCAGAAGACGGCATTACTAGGTCACAACGCGGTAGAGCAGTCAAGCGTGTTGACTATTATCGACTACACCATGGCATGACTGCACAAGCATCAACTGACCCACAAACATGGGACGAAGCAATGTCCAGCCCAGAAGCCCCACATTGGAAAAGAGCAGCTGAAGAAGAATTCCAATCTCTGAAGCAGAAGGGAGCCATACGGATAATCCCACACTCGCAACTACCCAAAGGCCGCAAGCCCATGAAATGCAAGTGGGTATTTAAAAAGAAGTTTCTCGCAAACGGCGACATAGAAAAATATAAGGCTCGCTGCACAGCTAAGGGCTTTACTCAGCGACAAGGCATTGACTACCATGAAACCTTCGCACCCACACCTAGACCTGAAACAGGACGAATCATTCTCGTTCTTGCACACCAACTAGGCTGGCACAGAAAACAAGGTGACGTACCAACTGCATTTCTTAACCCTGACCTTAAAATAGACTTGTTTATGGAACTTCCAAAAGGATACGAGAAAGATGGCTATGTCATCCGACTCTGCAAAGGCCTTTATGGACTCAAGCAAGCAGCGGCTTTATGGTATGATGATGCTAAGTCAACACTTGCCCAGCTGGGTTTATTTCCCACCACATCTGACATTTGTCTCTACACTAACAGTAAAAAGGATCTTTTTGTACTGATGCATGTTGACGACTTTCAAGTAGTGAGTCCACATCAGTCAAAAATAGACCAACTAATGAGTGCATTATATCGTAAATATAACCTCAAGACTGTCAGCACTGATCTGTTCCTTGGCATAGAGATCAGCCACCCATCAACTACGGTTCTGAAGCTCTCTCAAGGACAATACGCACGCACTCTTCTCAACAGACACGGTCTCTCAGACTGCAAGTCAGCAAACACGCCATTGGAACGCATGATGGAACCAAACAACGTGACGTGCCTTCCGCATGAAAAGACAGAGTACAACTCATGCATTGGAGGACTACAGTATCTCTCAAACAACACGAGACCAGACATTGCATTCGCGGTAAACCATCTCGCAAGATTCCTGGTCAACCCATCGAACGAACACATGCAAGCCGCACGTCAAGTACTCCGGTATATTGCGAAGGACCCTGACCAAGGTATAGAATTCACTCGAAACAACCATCAAGCAACTCTCGAAGCATATTCGGACGCAGACTTTGCAGCCGACCCATCAACCAGCCGATCGACATCTGGAATGCTAATCAGATTATCATCAGGTCCTATCAGCTGGAAATCACATCTGCAACGGGAGGTGGTCCTGTCCACCACTGAGGCAGAATACTTGGCAGCTACTGAAACCTGCCGCCAGCTCCAATGGGTCAAGTCACTCATTCAAGAACTAGGTATCACTAACCGCATTAATGGGGCAGCATGTACCAACCTTCACGTCGACAACCAATCAGCAATCTCACTGATCAAAAACCATGACAATCATAAGCGGTCTAAGCATATAGCGCTCAGGAACTCCTACTGCCGCGAGCAGCATCAAAATGGGAAGATAACTGTCACCTTTGTCCCATCAAATCTTCAGCTTGCTGACGCACTGACAAAGGTCAAGTCACCTGTGGAAATTCACTGAGAAGCTGAGAAATAGTCGTTACCGACAGAGGGAGTGTTATGCCGAGCTTCGGTGAACGTGCTCGTTCCGGCAGCAGGAGCTTAGACGGGGCGGTACACGGCAGAGTACGCTGGGGTCACGGAAGAGCCGATGCGGCTGCAGTCGGGCTGGAGTGTTTGGATAAGTTAAGCGATGTTCGGCACACAAAGAATATCTGTGTTTGCTGCATTTGATCTGGTCACACACAGACATATTCTTGGTATAAATAGGCTGAAGTCTGCCACATTGTAAATATTTTTATCATCATTCTTATCATCTTTTAATTCAATCTTACATTCCTGCCATACGCGCAATTGCCTGCTCTACTCAAGCATCTGAATCCTTTTAGTAACTCTGCGCAATTGTACGTACCCCATCATATACCTAGTAAAACACAGGCTGCAATCCGTATCCATCGCTTGGACCCCAGGCATCCCTTTGGACGTCGAGCCATTTCTATTCTATCGTAGGGATGACCGGTATCTCGCTTCTCGAGTTGGACTCTTAATATTCCAAATATAGAGTTTACTGATCCTCTTCTAAATCCCTCTTGACATATCCAAGAAGGCTGGCAAACCAGCACCAGACGAGTCACCAAATCACCTTTTTATCCCACAGAATCTATTGCTTTCCAGGATATAGTGGTTTACTTAGATGCTGCCCAAACTGAGACGGCAACCGGACCTCGAGTAGGGGCCGGCATAGATAAATTCCAGGCAGGCCGTATATTGATGCACAAATCTATTTCCCTGAATCCTACACTAATTATTTTTGACGCTGAAGCAACATTAGCTCTAATGGGACTAGAATTAGCATTACAACCCCCTTCTTCCCGGTTTGCTAATAATCTATGGGTACTCTTGGACAACATAAACGTTGCCCGGTGCCTACTCTCAAGCCCAGTATGCTCTTCGCAAGAGGTCTTTACTAACTTTGCAAACAAGGCACTAGGTTGGCCTAGCCGACCTCGTCTTCCCCACACTACACAGGGTGAAGTCAGGGTTCATTGGATCCCTAGTCACGCCGGAATTCAAGGAAACACCCTAGCAGACAGCGCCGCTAAGGAAGCTATGTCTATGTCACCGCCACAATCTTTTCAACCCTGGCTTCCGCAAAAAACTGGTCTAAAAAGATAATGGGCGCAGCCTTAAAAGATTATTGGGAATTATTTTCCCCTCGGCAATATAGGGATCTACAGATCAAATTCTCAGAGTCGTGCCCCACAAAACTATCGCAACCTCGATCCCTAATCGCTCATATCTTTGCTTCGCGCTCAGGACATGGCGATTTTGCCGCATATCACGAACGCTTCAACCACATCAATGCCTATATACACTGTAGCTGCGGTGAACGTAAGTCTTCCAGGCATAAGTTTCATTGCAGACTGCCACTCTCGAGACTCCCAAAAGTGCCAAGAGCATATTTAAATGACGCCTCAATTTTCCTTGGGACAGCTAAAGGAGCTGTAAGACTCAGCAAATGGCTACGTGACACAAAATTTTTAACAAAAATTTGCCCCAGACTCTTTGACGGATTGACATATTTCATGTCAGGGAAGTGTCAAGGCCGTTACAAGGGGTTGATATTTGACAAAGGATTTACAAAGTTTTATGGCAAGACGTTGGCGTGCCATTGCAGGAGTTTAGAGTTGTTCTCTGTGTTTTATATAACCCGTGTGAAGTTATTGTTACGATTCCACTTGGAGACTCAATGTACATATGTAGACTTGACGTCGCGGGGTTTTCTCTCCACGCAACGTCTTCTAAATATAATTTTCTTCTTCGATTATCCTCTTCCTCTACGAAGACCGCTGTTTAATTGCACTTCTCTTCCGCTCCGGAAAACCTCTCCCACCGCCCATTTCTCTTCTGCTGTGAAGAGCACTTTCCGCTGCTCACCCCTCACCTATACTGCCATCTCACCTCTTACCTGACACACCCTCATCTCACCCCCCATCAAACGAGCTTTCTAGTCCCGCTTCGCACCCCGTGGAACAACCGCTCCTTATAACCGTGAGACTCGCACCCGTAGACCCGGATTTACCCAGCTAAATTATTCAACCCCCTCAACCCGCTCAACCTCCCAAAAACAAAATTAAAAAATTAATTTTTTTAAAACAAATTCAGTGATCATTAAACATGTGGTAACAAATTGTTAGACAGTAAATATCACTATCTAACCAGTACGGCTCGACTGCGTAATGATTATCACATCTCGCTCTAGACGAAATGTTAGGAAGATGATTTAAGCCTCGATAAGCCCTGTATTTTAGTCTGGACTCTGCTTCCATGTTAAGGAAAGCAGAGGCCCTCAGCCATCCAGTGTAGTAAGCTCTGGCGTCCTCGACCCAATCGGGTGAATTTAGAGAGATTAAGCTTGGGCTTAGTCCAGTTAGACGTAAAATAAAACAAACAAACAAATCAATTCCCTGACCATTGCTAGCCAGTAATCGCTTCAAAAAAGAAGACACAAGTGCCAAAGGCTCGACGCCCTGCATCTCCCTCTTTCCTCTCTGCAGCGAACGTTCACACATCAAAAAGATTTGCCAACAATACACCGACTTGCGCCGAGAACCGTCGCCACGACCGAAGCTGCATGTCTCGCCATGAAAAAGGAAGCGCAGTCAGTTTACAAAGTGTAGGCAGCACTTAACCGATCAGAAAAACCTCAGCACCCACAACACTCCCAAATTCGAAAATTCCGATTCAAAATAAGTACTCCCTCCGTAAACTATCTCATTTCTCTCTCTTGCAAACCTCCTCATCCCTCCTTTTCTCATAGATTCTCCCCGTAATCTGGCCTTCCAAAGCCACTGCAACCTTTCCATCTTTGTGCCCTCCGACTTTCTTCCTCTATCGGGTATTCGTAGCGTGGATGCGTGGTGTTGTGATAGGAAAAGTACATTATATATAAAGCAGTCTTGCCTGTGCAGCCTTGGACTGTGACACGAACAATTACGGAAGTTATGTACATTTCGCAGAATGTCCCGTATTTGATATTTGGAACACTCTTACTCGGATTTTATTTGCAGATCTCACTAAGAGAAAAGCGAGAGAAACCCTTTGGTTATCTGAGTATCCTTCCATCATTCTAGGACTTCGGTATGACCGCGAGAAAGTGTGGATTGCGGATCTTAGTAGATTCAAACTGGCCTTCTCCTGTCTCAAGTGGGGCATGAGTCCAAGCTACCCACATACTGCTTGGGCGAACAGCCTGGACGATATACCACTGTACCATCTGACTGGTAAGAGTTCTAATTCCGCCCTAAAACTTTTCAACATTTCTATAGTGTTCGGTTGTGCCATCTTCATCAAGATCTTGTCAATATTAGCACGATATTTCATCATCCGAGATTCATTGATTTATATTAATACAGGGGATGATTTGAGAGACATTCCTTGTTGTCTGTGTGAATAAACCATTACAGTCTAGTAAATCCTTATAACTTCAGCATTACACCCATGAAACCTCCAATTCGCGGCAACCAATACGTGATGTGCATGCTACTTCATACAAGGATAATGAATGTAAAAATCGTAAATATTCTGTACTACTGTCGAATACATTTTAGTTGATCACTGTTAAAAATTAAGGGTTTGTCTAAATCTTTATGACTTTTTTACTAAATCTAGATGAACACGTGATATCCTCGACACTTCTCAGCCTTACGCACTGCTATTTCGATAGCGATTACTACCTCAAATATTAATTAGGGATCTATTTATCCTTCTGTCAGTAATTACATCAGTCCAATTCAAGTAATCCCAAATTTTAATGGTTAGTTGATATTATACCAATCTATGTATCATCTTGCCAGTCAGTATCAATGAATATCTCTATATCCAACTCCTCTATCGATGCACTTCCTAGCTTATCGAACTTTGTACTCCGCATATAAGCCCTGTCACGAGCTGTTCCTGCCTCACACGGATCTCTGTTACCACCTGGAACTCTCGAAAATCATATATCTGTTGTACTAGTCGCTGGACTGCCTTTACTTACGTCCCCCCTCGGTCTACTCTTAAGTGCTGTTTTTGTGAATTTTCAAAAGACAGAAGAGGAGGGATTGTTGCACAAAGCGACATACGAGTTGTGCCAAGTCCATGTACTAGTTGAGATGCGTAGTGTAAATTGGACTTGTTGAGTCGCGTAGAACGAGTCGCGTGGAACTAGTCATGTGACATGAGTCGTATGAGACGACAAGACGCGTTCTGTTGATAGGAAGAGTAGGAGTCTCTAACTGATTGAATAGACAGCAGTGAAGGTGACTCAGTACCTAACAGAAACTCAGCGAAGGATAGAGTTATGATATGAGGACAAGAACCACTCTTTATGTATATAAGGAGGACATCTCACATTTGGAGAAGGACAAGTTAAATAATACATATCTTCATCTTCATACTCATACTCATTCATCATTACCTTCATGTTCATCGAATCATACATTTTACTCGCACGTTAGTGCTATAATACTACTTCGCCACTTATAACTGTAACAGGGATCCTCATCTTTCTCTAAAAAAAAGGCTCTGCAGTACCTAATGAAAACTTTAACGATTTGTATTCGTGCAAAAATGGATCACGTCGAGTCGAAGATTTACCACGGCCGTTTTTTTGATGGGAGCTTTATTGTGCTACCTTTAGGTCGACCTTTCCCCTTTAAAATATCAGGTTCGAGAAAAATACGACGTTCAAGGTGAGGCTGCTCTCCTTCTCTTCGTTGATAGCGCCAATGGGGGTTGATATCAATGAATTTGATTGTACCAGGATTGCATTGTCTAATACTTAATGTGTGGTAGTATGGAGGCCCCATGCTTTACTCGACTATGCAGTAACAAGGTAATAGTACAGTATCCAGAGGCTTTTTGGGAAAGCTTTGCTATCTCTTCTAAAATTTCCAACAAGACGAAAGTATGAACAAAACCAGCAACGTTCCGGAAATTTTGTATCTTGGTCGCGTAACAGGGTTTCATCTTCTACTGGGCGGTTTGTTGCCTTATATTGGGCTGTTGGTCTTCCCAAAAGAAAAGGAGCGTCAAAAATATGTGCTTTACCTTTGTTATCTGCCATTATAATTGAAGTTGTATAGCGAAGTAGATTTCAATGATAACTGATTGTAAAATGTGCTGAACCAAAATTCGTCAAAATAGTGCAGTTAAATTTTGAATGTACGACTTATCATCGGAGTCACGTATCATCTGTAGCACATGAAATTTAATGTGTTGCGTGCGTGGATGAAAACAAATAATCCAGAATCACGTTGCTAAAGAAACGAGGTATAGCCTATCACATGCAGCAAAAATATGATTTGGGGATGCAAGGCTGAGAGGTGCCGAGAATATCACTCGTTCATCTAGATTTAGCATCACAATCCAGCCGAACCCAAATTTAATTATAATTTTCACATTCATTATCCATGCACGAGGATGCCCTGCAATGGAATACTGCTGTACAGGGCATCAGGGGATCAAATTCCAACTTGCATGTTGTTTGCAGCCTTGCATATTGTTGCTGACTAGCGTTAATTTTGTAGATTGAGCTGGCGACTAGAAGGGCAATTAAATACAAAATCAGCGCCAGTCAGTAGCAATTTTTAGGGCTGCAATACTGCAGTCGTCCCTCTCTAACTCGATAGTGGATCCCGGTATAAGTGTTGAAAATATTCATTGTAACTTGGACTTTTATATTTGTAACACTTACCCTTACAGATCATTTTTCCGCGCAGGGGTAAGTATTGCAAATGTTAATGGTTGAATTTCGATGAATATTTTCAACACTTATACCGGGACCCACTATCGAGTTAGAGAGGAACGACTGTACATGCAAGTAAAATCAACTGCCCCTGATAGCCTGTAGAGTCTGGGTAGCCGAGGTATAAGCCCCACTTTGGACAGGAGATAGCTGGTTCGAATCCAGCAAGACCCTCGCACCACATTTCTCGCCTGGTCATTGTCATGCGACAGATACAATGGAACAGTGTTGTTTTGTTTTTGTTTTTTGTAGTGGTGTTTATTCGTGCTATGTAAAGTCCAAGACTATTACAACACTAGGGCTCCTCTCTGACCCAGGCCACACCTACAGTGCTCATATCCCCTTTTACCTCGAACCTAAGATCATTGATACATTGACCCATGACAGGTAGCCATTAAGCTCTGTAATTACCCGGAGAATTCAACCACCTTTTCTACGGAACTTTCTGCTCAAAAAAATGAAAAAGAGCAGCCATGGAAACCGGTACGCGGGAAAAAGTCTCAAAAAACCTGCAACCCCAGCCAGGCGAGGTCTAGACACCAGAGCCACACGAGGTGCGTATCCCCATCTATATCTCCCTAATATCCCATAGTCGAGATATCCTCCTCATACCAACACCACCAGCGCTCAGGTAGTGGTGCTCTTTCCTCGGGAGACAGTATAATGCCAGAATATCTGTTAACAGTGAGAATTCATCTTGGTAAAAAGGACCAACCTAGTCTAATCTATCACCACCATAACGGGAGCTGGGTACGCCCCGGAAACTCGTTTGGGTGACTTTTCCTCCGTGACCAAGTAATGCGTGTTTCTGTTGACTCTGAAGATAAACTCCAGGTTCGTAGGGGACACCACGTACAGGTAGAAACGCCGTCTTCGTCCCCCACATATTTTCATTGAATTAGGGACAAAAATATTAAAGAAGATGATTACAGGAGAAAAAGAACTGATTCAACTACACCAGCTGTACATGTGCCTTTAGGAATCTAACTTTTTGTGATGTTTAACTCTTAATCATACTATAAAATAAACACTCGATTTCAAATACCATAGTGTAATAAGGATATAATATAACTAATTTGTGACTAGAATTAATTTCGTATGTCACTGTAAGCAAATATATGGAAATAACGTACATAATTAATTTCAGCCGCTAAGGATTTACACTCTACAGTACATTCTCGATATAACAATGTGGGGCAAAGCTTAAACAAGGCCCCCGATTGGAGGATTCAATTGAATTGGCCAATAAAAATCCTTGATTAAGCTTTGCCCCACATTGTTTTAACTAGATTGTACTGTAGCTGCATATAAGTAGCCAAGATTCCGATCTCCCTGAAAGACGGGCCAGCTCCATTCGGGTGGATGTAATAATCCTTGTGCCGATTTTGGAGAAGAGATGGTTAAGCGGAGTACAGTCGTCCCTCTCTAACTCGATGGTGGGTCCCGGTATAAGTGTTGAAAATATTCATTGGAATTCAACCATTAACATTTGCAATACTTACCCCTGCGCCGAAAAATGATCTGTAAGGGTAAGTGTTACAAATATAAAAGTCCAAGTTACAATGAATATTTGCAACACTTATACCGGGACCCACTATCGAGCTAGAGAGGGACGACTGTATCTCGATTAATCAGAGAACGTTGATGGTCAGTGCGAGGAATGGTCCCTGCTTGAAGCACCGAATACGAATGATAACTTGACGTTCGATCTACAAGTAAGGCCCGTGCTAGATATCCTAGTTAACGGCAACAACTTTCCGGGCTCCCCAAAGATGATCGCTTTAAATACTCCATGTCAAACTCATCCCAATCTGTCCATCCCAACTCCTCTTATCCCTGGAAGCTTGTGTGCACAGTTCTATTGAAGTCCTCTTGATTCGCCCACCAGATATCGATATAATCACGTCACATATTCAACACGTGCAATCACAACAAAAATCACCATTCCAGTCCAACTGCCTCTGACAACTATCTTCACAAAAATTGCTCAGCTAATCTAGGGGCGCTGCCGACAAATCTGCTGGCTCGATGTAGGTGAAAGAAAGACGAATTCTTTCCAACCAATTTAGAATGTGAAAGTTTCAAGTGAAGAACGACTCTCACTCACCTCCAAGCCCCGGGTAGTCCTAGAGCCAACACAGGCCAGCTTGGAACAATGCATCTTCTATTACTAGATTCGGCATATGTAGTGCTCGCGCACCAATTGAATCACAGAGATGAAGATATTGATATCGATGAACACAATTTTCCTCGAATTAATCCCAGGGAACGGCATATTTTAATGATTCTTGCCCTGATCTCCGCTTCTATCAGCATCGCTTCCTCAACCCTTGCATTTTATTGGTTTGTGAAGATGCGCCGGAGCTTTCGCCATGAGTACCAAACCCAGATCTCCTTTAATTCTACTGGGCTTCACTAACCGATGGCAGTCTTATTATGTTGCTAATTCAAAGTGATATGTTCAAAGCACTTTGGTTTATGGTGTATCCTCTTGTCGTCTTCGTGAATGGTCCAATACGTAACGACTCGGCATTTTGTCAAATAAGTGGATTTTTTCTCACTGTGGGTATCGAGCAGGCCGGTATGTTACGAAAGTCTTCAAGTGATAAGCCTATCCTTACCACTATCTACAGATGTCGCGGTCCTTATTATAGCAATTCATAGCGCACTCTTCATATTTCATCACGCTCCATTTTCTAAGGAGGAGGGTCTATATCCTTATCGTCATAGTGCGTACGCATTTTGGTATGTTTTTCCACTCGTAATTGCCTCACTTGCCTTTATTGGGGGAGGAGATGCATACGTCGCAGAAGGCACATATTGTTATCTCCGAGTCCGCCCAGTTTGGTACCGTCTAGCATTGGATTGGATTCCTCGATATATAATTCTTCTCGTTATTCTTAGTCTGTATGGCTCTATATACTGCTATGCCCGCAGAAAGTTTCACAAGTTTAAACGAGACGAAATTGAAATACCAAGATCGACATTGTGGGCAACGAACCCGAAGTCACTAATTTCTTCCCCAACATCGCCTAGTAGTGGTCATACTCCTGACTTGAGCCCTTTGTCAAAAATTCCGAATGAAGACAGTAGCTTTGCTGTCAAGTTCCAAGGCCCACGGAAATCTCTTGCCGGCATGGACCGCTTCACAGCTCTAACGAGTTACCCGCTTGTTAGTGGCACATCGATTATGCTATCGAATAAAACCATCGATGATGACGACACATACTTAGTGTCTCCGTTATCACAACCTCTTCCGCTACTTGCTTCACCACCCCTGAACCCCTCGAACCATGAATCTACTTTCACTGAATTTCAGGCAGCGGCTGAATCTCGAGTAAATTCTTGGACGGGCTCTTCATTCTCAAAACTCACAGGCCAAAGATTTTTAAATATTGACATCTTTGACTTTATGCGCCACCAGTCTAACGACGAAGCTACCCGTATCCCAACGTCTCTAACGCAACCGCTGTACGATTTTACCGGACAGGCCGCAGCGAAAGCCGAAATAATCGTGACGAGAGATAAAATTAGGAGACAACTGCGTTTTCTTTTCATCTATCCATTGGTATATGTAGGCATGTGGATTATACCATTTGTGACTCATATACTGCAATACAAAGATAGATATGCCTTGAATCCCCCATTCGCATTGACATGTGTCACAACAGTCTGCACTTGTACTCAGGCAGTCGTAGACTGTTGGCTATTCTCAACTCGTGAGAAACCATGGCGTCACATTCCAGGCAGTGATGGATCATTTTGTGGCAGCTTGAAATTCTGGACTGGCTGGGATCAAGAGAGAAATTTTATTTCTCAGACTGGGCCAGGAAAAACAAGAGACGAGATGGTTCGAGAAGCAAGAGTGGCGTATCGTAGACGTCATGACGAACTCGCGCAACGGAGAAATGAAATCGAAGGACCTAGGCTTAAATCCGAGCATTCCCAGAAGTCGCCTCGAAGCTGGTGGGATACAGATAGAAATGGAGATCTGGGAGCACTCAGCCCCACAGAAGAGAATCTAAGACTCATTGGACAAACACAAACCGAAAGTGGGTCCAGCCCTATTTAAGCTTCGGGCGCACTTAAAAAGATCAAAGAAACATGATTAACTCATTACTCAAAATACTCTGGCGTCCATTCAATTAAAACAAGGAAAGAAGTAACAAGAAATACGGGGAAAGTTATGGTTTCATCCTGGGGGACGGAGTTAGGGATTAATCTGCCATTCATTAAACTATTGGCCATAATTTTTTGCCTGGTATGTTGCATCGCTCGGCGTATTGAGGACTTGCGAGAATAAATTTGAAAAGCATGGCGTGGCAAAGAATGGCGCGGAATTTAAATAATATGAAAAAGACTATTTGGGTGAAGCCTACAAAAGGTCTCTTTATCAGACCAGATTCGGTTAGTTCTGTGTCGGCGAGCAGACGGAGCTTTTACGTGAATAAGGTAAGCTAGTTGGGTCAAACGGCACCAATGACACACGACTAACAAAAAAAATCATTTCGAAAAGAAGCTGATGAAATTTTGACAGTTCATATGCCCGTTGCTCTTAAATAGCCTTTTGGGCCTCAAGGTAAAAGAGATCATGATAAACAGCCTTATAATTTGAAAACATCACTCTTCCTAATGGCATCTCTCAGGAGAGGCGCAATCTGTTTCCTACTATTCTCTACATTCTTCTGCTTCCATAACCGCCGCCACATGATTTCTTCCTGATGCGCATCCTTCCCAGCTGAGTTAATATCCTCTGAATTCAATCCTTGCTCATCACAAATCTCCAGGCCTAATCTAGGACCGGCCTCTAGCTCAAATTTTTGCGCAGCCTGAACAGCCTTCTCACCGATGCTCCATATAAACAACTCTCGAAGAAGTTGTCCTTCCGATCGTGAAGTCGTCATCAATGCAAAGATGCATACGTCTCGTTCGCGCATAAATTCAAGAAGTACCGATAGGAAAGAGGAGGTGCTTCCTGCTCTGTCAAGAAGATACTCGACGGGCTGTACAACAGCGGCACTACCGAGATTACAAGCCGACTTGCCTGGCACTTGCACTTCGTCATCCCATTGTTTATAGTCCTTCCGCATGATTTCAGCGAGTGTGAAAGGACTTAAGTCTTCCTTAGTGGCTGAAATTTGATTATAGAATGTTTCACGATCATATTTACTTCCTTCGTGTTGCACGATCAACTGCTCGAGAAAGGCCGTTGCGGCGATGTCAACAGCAGTTGTTTTGGATGATCGAAGACATGCAGTATCGATGAGGATTGGCCCTAGAGCTAAGCGAGCAAGCTGCGTATCCCATTCATCGCCAGCTTTAGCCCTTGTCTCAGAGAAAAAATCAGTGCTGCTAGTTTTCATCGTCACATCCTTTTTCGCCGATGCCGATTCCCGACGGCGCCGTGCCCATGCTGTCACAAGACTGGAACAGCTACCCGTCTCCTGGATAATCCTTGGTTCGTGTTCAAGACCTTCCCCTTTCTGCGGTCCAAAGGGTACCCGTTCTTCGTCCTTGTGATGATCGATACATCCGAGAACACGTTCTCCGTAAATCTGGCCTAGTTTGCCGGTGAGTGCATTATGATCGACTAGGATCCAACGAGTATGTGCAGGGGTTGGCAAGGGCGTTGGCAAGTCTGATAGCGTTATCAAGTCGTCAGGGGCAATTGCATGGCGTAAGACTGGAAAGAGCTCGCGGCGCAGGGGTAGCTCAGAACGCGGGATGTTGGAGAGGGGGATATAGAGGCGCTTGGAGAAGTAAGTCATCATATATGCTAGCACCATGGCACTACATAGTGAGTCCAGATCTGCGTCGACGTCAGCCATTGCTTTCGATTTGGTCGCAATTTTCAGCTGTTCCCGAGAACGCTCTGCTCCACTCCGCCAGTCAAGTCTACATCTCAGGACAGAAGTGATAATTACCAGCTGATTCATTTCCAATGACAAACGTCAAGGGATTCTGCCCTGGCGAAGACGGTATCGTCTGCGATGCATTGTAACTGGCGAGCGTACTTTTGGCCGTGGAGAGAAAGGAACTCAGTGAGAGACGTGGGTGTAAATGCATCTTCTCGGTTTGGAATTTTTTTCAGAATATGGCTAAGAGAAGAATAGAGTGCGACGTGGTTGTAAACTTGCGGCGTTCATGCTGATGGAGTAAAATTGTTGCGTTTCTTGCACAACCTTACGCCCGATTTTCTAAAGTTGCTGCCACGGACGTCGCGCATTGGGACGCATATTTGATTGCGACTGTGAATAAATAGCCGGGTGACATTGAGTAGCGGGGTTAGATTAAATAAGGCTTTGAATTGGTGCAAAATTGCCCCTTCCTACTGGAATAATGCACAAATACATTCATTGCTAGCCTTGAATCATTTGTGATAAACACACTTCACATGCGTGTTGCGTGAATTTGCGCGTCGCCTCAATTCCAAACCTCTTCGGGAACTATAGTGGAACCTGTCAAATCCCTTAGTGGGTCCCGAATTTAATAATTGTTAAGATTTGTTGAAATCTGGGTACTTACACTACAGGCTATCAGGGGCAATTAGTTTTACTTGCATGTAGTATTGCAGCCCTAAATATTGTTACTAATTGGCTTTAATCATGTTGATTAAGCTAGTGATTAGCAGGGCAATATAATACAAAATTAATTGTCATAGCTATGAGGCTGAATACAATGTGATTAAAAAAAATACAAAATTAGGGCTAATTAGTAACAATGTTTAGGTCCGCAATACTACATGCAAGTAAAACTAATTGCCCCTGATAGCCTGTATGGTATGGGAAATGGAAGATCCCTGTAGTCCCCTTCGATCAATATTTCTGTCCTTGTATCGTATAAATTTTCATGAAGTTAGGGACAAAAATAATCACAGAAAGGGACTAAAGGGACCTTCGATTTCCCATACCATAATGTGCTCTACGACTTGGCCGGTCATTTTTTTATAAGCGAGCCTTTTGATTGGCCGGTTTCTTTCATAGCTTAGAATTTCTGGGGGCCACCCCGAATTTCAGCTAGACCTTACTTTACATAAGCACTGATCCCACTTGAACGTTCATAACGTGCTTCACCACCTGGCTGGTCAATTTTCATGAGTGAGCTCTTCTGTTGGCCAGTTCCTCTACAGAGTGCCTGGCCAAGTGAAAATCGTGCTTACGTAAAGTAGCCGACAAAGTGAAATTTCGACTTACCCTACTACAGACAAATGTATGACGGTCAAATGATAAACATAATAACTGGCTCTACTAGACTAAAAGGATAACTGTTGACCACCAAGATCAACAGCAATAAAATAACAATAAACTGATCCGAAGAACCTCACGTTCTCGATACCCTTTCCCAAAGATAACGCCTTGCCAATATACATCATCAGAGCCCTGACCGGTCCTCTTCTCATGACTTTTGTCAAAGGTTACAGCCAACTACTTCTAGTTGCCGTTATGCTACCGTTCCAAAATGCCTCTGCTCGTTATGAAACTTACCCAGTCCCGGAATACCCCTTCGTCCAAACATTATGTCTCCTGATAACATGCTCTAATTGGCAGCATCTCGTGCATCAGAACATCTTATCTTATCCCGCAGTTTAACTGTGACCGATGGCTTATGTGGTGCATGTGTAGTGCGACCAGCATAATTAGTTACAGACAGGATATCCTTGCTGTCACTACTGGAACTCTTGAGAAGGTTCTAGAGGAGCGTGCTGGTTGATTCTATTTTAAGGAGCATCAGTGAGTAAGAGGAAGGAAAGAAACCTTCTAGATATCAGATGGAACTCATGAATAGCGGCGCTTCTAGCGAGTTTAATTTGATCTCCCCAAATTGAACATAAATTTATTTTGTGGTCCTGTTTTAGTTCAGTGACCGTTTTGCTTAAACCCCCGACAAAGATTTTCAAAAAAATTAGACAGACACGTTAGGCACACGGGAAGATCCTGCACGTAGGTAATCGTAGCTTATTCAAGTCGGTCTGTTAATATGACTGTTCCTAATTTACAGTATCCGGTAGAGATCCGTGGATACACTTGATAAGTATGAGTCTGGTCTGTTGGAACAAGGTGACGCTTGGACTATGAAAAACGTGAAAACGCTGATGCTTTTCCCTGTTTGTACAATCAGTTCACTCTGTGTCTGGTGGGAAAGTAATCAACAACTTCCCAATTTGACGATTACAGACTCTTCTTTATCCCTCAACGTCTCCAGCGATATAAGTGACAGAAACCCTAACGGGTTAATTTTAATTTTTTATTATTAACACGGTCAACCTCCCATCTAGAATCTCGGCATTCCTTACTTAAGGTTTCAGAATTTGTCGATAGAGATACTTTGCGGACGGGTAGCATGGCAGGCCTCTGCGGACATGTCGTTGACGCTGACCATGATTATTTCAGGTTTGCAAAGCAGTAAGAAAAAATAGATTTCCCTTCTCAGATATCATCTTTGGTGGCCCAATAACAATATCTTAGCGTGCTTTCGTTTCTTGTCCAGCAACAGTCCTAGCCCGGGATCAACAGGGCGGAGTGCATATTTAACAACGGTCAGGAGGTTCTTCATTTCGTATTCAGAGATGTAGGGAATAAGTTAGCCCTTCCCATTTGTAGCTGTCGTTTCTATGCCACGTGGCAGATATATCGTACCAATTTTTGTGGGCTAAGTCTATTAACCTCAGAGTCAAGGGGAGAATGTTAGTAAGCAGAGCTGCACGGACCTGCAGTAGCAATGTACAGTGTCTCAACCCTAAAGATTGTTAAACCTTAAATCATGAAATTACAGGCCTTATTCTTGAATTTTCCCGGTCATCATTCCAAAAAGGGCTAGCTGATTCAATCTACAATCGTCCCTCTCTAACTCGATAGTGGGTCTCGGTATAAGTGTTGAAAATATTCATTGAAATTCAACCATTTACATTTGCAATACTTACCCCTGCGCACAAAATGACCTGTAAGGGTAAGTGTTGCAAATATAAAAGTCCAAGTTACAATGAATATTTTCAACACTTATACCGGGACCCACTATCGAGTCAGAGAGGGACGACTGTATACAGTCCAACCTCATCTATAGCGATATGGGTCCCGGTATAAGCGTTGAAAATATTCATTGAAATTCAACCACTTTTATTTTCAATACTTACCCTTGCCCGATATTTTGGGTGCAAAGGGCGGTAATACTAGATACTAAAGTAGCCTGCAAAATGAAATTCTCCTCGTTTAGTCAGTTTCTCCCAACCACCATTTTCTGTGTAGATTAAGTCGTGATTCAAAAATTTAGAATATGCTTCATTGGACACTTAATTACATCCGTATAGGGTTTTGATTTATTCTATCGAGTGGTTCTGGAGCTACAAGCTTTTGAGTAAAAAGTTGGCTGAACAAGCGAACTTCATTTTGCATAGCGTATGTTACTTTGAGTAAAGAGACGTGGAAGCGTCTTGTGTAGGCAGACGAGGCCTCAATCAAAACTGGGCCCTATGGTGAAGTGTTGGACACTAAGTGTCAGTTGAAAAAAATCGTGAAGTCAAAAAGTATCTCATTATATTATTTTCTTCTCTATGTCCTTCCCTATATATCTATCTAAATCCTGTCTTTCCAGAATAGATCAATTCCTACTTGTTGCCAAAAATGTACATGATGAAACAAATTTTACAAACTTGAGACCAAGATATCTCATGTTGGAAAATTGAGCCTTCTGATCACCATATCCTAAGCGAAACATCATACCCCGAAACAGGTATCTCCAGACGATGTAACAATCAACAAAATGTGTCTAATAATTTGCATTACTAGGTTTTGTTTGTTCCAAACTGCCCATCGTTTGACATGAAGTCTTTATCACTTGAAGGGCTGGAGAGAAGTATCTGAAATCTTGCTGTATATCTAAGTTCAGCAGGTAATCTATCTGGATAATTTGGGGTGCTATGTCAGGCAGTTCAAGAGGGCCCCTTGTGGGTTTTGAGGAGTGGGGCAGGAGCAACGGGAAGGTCTATATGGAAGAGATTGTTCCAGTAATACACCAGTAGAAGATTGAGAGACAGGCTCAATGTTACGGGCTGCGCCTTTCTTTGTTCTGATTAGTCACTCGGGAATATTACACATCATAGGTCATGTGATGGGAGCTATGGTTCGAAACAGATCAGGGATTGTGTTGGTATTGTGTTAGCAGGGCTACCTAGTACCGGCAGTCTCCACAGCGAGTTTCGGATGGAAACAACTCACGTCAGACTCATGAGACGTTGCGAAGAGAGAATTCATTCTGAAGATTATCTGGCATCTTGGGGTATGGTCGTGCGAAGGAGATCATGTTCATATTATAAATTCCTCCTCGATACACATTTGGAGACCATATAGAAAATAGACAGTATTTGGCCGCCATTCCTTTTTGTTACGTTATTTTGGTGACTGCCCTTCACACTCAAATTGGCTTTGGAACACTACCAACTTTGATAGAGGGAGGAGCTCCAGATCATACAACAATAGCTACGCGAGATCTACACCTCCAATTAGGCCAACTAGGCCTGTTGCGTAAGTAGTGGCCTGCAAACCCACCTGATCTTAACCCTATTGAGAATATATGGCGGCTCCTAAACTACAGAATTGTTAGAAGGTTTCCAAAGACAGAATATGAAGTTAGGCAGTATGCCGAGGAAGAATACGATAAAGTTTCAGCTTTTGACGTTGCAAAGTATACCAGTAATATGAGAGAGAGATTTAAGGCTGTTATTACTGCTGGTGGTGGTCATACAAAGTGGTAGAAATCCAGAAACGGAGTAAAATTGAAGGTTCCATGTGCCGTTTAGGTCTAGCACCTACATCTACGCTAGACGCAGGGCACTCCGTTCATGATCACTCCTTGCAGACATAATAGAAAATTAATTTAAATTTAATTGATGTTTTAACTTTCCCTCAAAATTACTTTAAGGACACACTATCCGTGAATAACTTTATTTTTGGCTGGCGTACACCTTTCACGAATGGACGTATTCGTGATTAGCATGCACCCTTCGCGAATAAAAATATTCCTGAATTGCGCGGAACATATATTTTGTTCTTGGAATGAAAGGTAACTCTGTAAATAAGTCACGTGCCTAATGGATTCCAATATACAGACTTCATCTGAAGTTTTGACGCGATATCCTAAAAATTCCTTCTTGTACAGCTCGCTTAGAGTATGAAAGGATCCTTTGTATTTCGATATTTCACTTGACATTATAAGAATAACTGAGCAAATTGTAGTCAAGTGTGGGGGTTGGTGTATGTTGAGTTGGAATGATGTCTTGAACTTTTCTTATTCCTATTACCCTCGTTGGAGCAACACTGAAAAATGAACTAATTTTATTAATTCATGACGCCTCCGACATGTTGTGCCGAGATGCAGCTGACAAATCTCTCATCTTGATGAAGTACATATGCTCTGACATGCGAGTTCGAGTCAGGATGACCGTGAGATTCAAATGTAGATGATATTGAATGATCTGTCTCCTCCAATACTTTTTCTTAAGCTTTGAGTGAGCACCCTAGCATTCCAGGTCGAGTGTAAGAGGGGTATCTGTTGACTATCTTGAGGGCAAAGAAATATTTAGATGACAACTAACAAGTATGTGTAATGCTTGAAATTCTTTGAGAAAATTTTGAGAAGTAGCGGCTAGACATTACAGCTGTAGAGAGATGTAAGTAGTATGTACTATTAACCCCATAACTTGTCTTGGTGTACCACAAGATTAACCTTAGAATCTCGCTCATTACCATGAAATTGTGGGCCAATATGAGCTACGTCTTTCTATTCCCTTTCCTGTTCGTAGGCTAAAAGTGACCCAATATTCGGTTTTTCTTGAATGGTTTAAATAATTTCTTTCCCTGTTAAGAAGCTCTCTTCGACATCATGGTCGAGAACATCTTCTTGTTCGCTCCTTTTAAGTATGCCTGACCAGAGTCCCTCAAGGTTTATTTCACCCCTTTTCTCTTCGGTCAACATTTGGATGACGATTCGTACTCCTTCAGTGCGACGACCAAAGCCTATAAAATCCCTCGATGGAGTGACTTGCTCTATATTTTTGGCATCCTTCACTATTCCTGCATCAACACAGATCCAGCCTGAACGTATACCGTCGTCGGGATCTTCGTTATGACTTCCCAGAAGCTTGGTTTTTTTGGCCTTTCGCTTGAGTCTTGTTTTGAGTTCACTTCTTCCCAATAGACCATCCGCATCAGGACGTAATTGATAATTACTTCTGAGCCATCGACATAAACGATCTGCGGACACATGTAGATGTTTTTCGCTTCTTGCAGTTGCCAGGAGCATCAATAGGTTAGCTCCTAGTGCTGGTGGTGGATCAAGCTTTCGTAAATCAAGCAGAGACAGATCATCGAGACCGAGATCGACAGATAACTGTTGCATTAAAGGTTGTAGAATCGGCGGAGGTGATTCTGGCAGGTCTGGAATACGTTGTCGCTCGGATAGCTCGAGCTTTGGCTGCGTGTCATCTCGTAGATACCATGGTGTTGTAGCGACCTGTGTCTCTGATGAGGTTAACTCTTGGAGCTCCTGATCTTTAGCATTGCTATCTTTCTTGATTTGGTATACCAGCTCCTTGGAATGTACAGCTTCAGATTCTTCAGATGGCCATTGAGAAAGGCGCCGATACTGGCCAAGCCGTGAGCTTAAGGCTAAACTTGGCTCAATTGCAATAAATCGTCGGACTATGATTCTCTGACTAATGATAGGGCCAGATACGGTTAAAGCTCTCAAAAGAAACATATTCAGCTTCTGCAGTGCGCATCTCTGATAGTTGCTCAAAACATTATCAATCCCAATTTCGCGTAATTTGATGACCAAGTACTAATCTGGACAAGATTTCCTGTCTCAAGATATCACTACATCTGTAGCGGCTAATTTATTCATACAGTAAAACTTCTGTAAGGCGATAGTGGATCCCGATTTAATTATTGAAAAGATTCATTTCAATTTTGCCGTGTATATTTGCGATACTTATCCATGCAGGTAGATTTGCGAACAGGGATAAGTATTGCAAATATACACGGCAAAATTGAAATGAATCTTTTCAATAATTAAATCGGGATCCACTATCGCCTTACAGAAGTTTTACTGTATTTCATTCTAAAAATCAATCATGCGCAGGTCCCCGATATAAGTGATTATGAAAAATACTCACCATCCGTAGAATGACTTAGTTTTGACGTTCTAAGCACTCTTGCTCAGTTTTCAAATTCGTGTGCCACCGCGAAGATAACGTTTGCGGCACGTAATTTACTTTCCATAGACACTCACCACAGAGAAAAGCGTCAAAACCTATTTATTATTATAGTATACTTTCACAATTTTAAGAATACGGTATTATCGCGAGGGAATATGGTCTGAGAATATCTCTGGGGTCGTGCTAGCTTTTCCTAAACTCAAGAGATGTTTGTCTTAACTACACGAACAGGTCTCGTGAGATCGACACGAAAGACGTACCACTACACCATCCGACCTGACAGCACCGGCGTACATCCCAAATTGTATTGCTCTAAAACGTATCAGCTAGTCACCGATTAAGTGCATCAAAAAATTTAGGAATACAGTCGTCCCTCTCTAACTCGATAGTGGGTCCCGGTATAAGTGTTGAAAATATTCATTGAAACTCAACCATTAACATTTGCAATACTTACCCCTGCATGCAAAATGACCTGTAAGGGTAGGTGTTGCAAATGTAAGAGTCCAAGTTACAATAAATATTTTCAACATTTATACCGGGACCCACTATCGAGTTAGAGAGGGACGATTGTAGTGTTGAAGGTTATTGGTGCAAAGCATATCACGTGCTAGTCGGGTGATGCTGTATACGGAAGGAATTGTAATTAACGAGTAAGCGCATACTAACGCGTGAACTAGAAAAGGACTCGCGGATGCGCACAGTAGTGAATAATGTTCATCAATTCAATCCTATGATTCAGTTCACAATACATAGCTTCCGTTCCCTCTGCTGCGACTCATTCTTAAACGCAAAACAGGGCTTTCGTTTTAACAGGTTATGAAGTCCGGATACACATGCATTGAATTGTTTTCAACTTTGAATTGATACTGACTGCAGAGACCGTGACTTAGTCAAACTCTGTACTGCTTCTCCGTCACAGTGAAAGCATAAGGAAAAGATACAGAAAGTTTAAGCGACACGAAACGAATAACTTAGAATCTTATAATTCGACATTCATTTCCAATTATCTTACTGATCATATAAGTCCGTTTACACTTGTAAGATCCAATTATGGGTGAATCAAGCGAGAGTATTTGGGGAATCCTGGTCCTAAATGGCGAAAAGCATGACTCATGGTTCCGACGGTCTAAAGTAAAACTTCGCGGCAAAAGGGTTTACTATGTTGTTGAGCAGCCAATGGCAATTGCATGTGCCATAGCTCCTGTTCAGGAGATAAAGGAAGGGCTTGAGAAGGTTGACCTTGACAACTTATCGCCCAAGATTTCTCCTAATAACAAGGTTGTTTTAGACATCGAAAAAAGGGCACAGTATCTTCGGGATGAAGCGACGGCAATTGATCTTCTATTCAGATCAATATCCCAAGACGATCAGGCACTGTACGACGAGTATGACTCAGCTTATTCGCTATAGTCATATCTTAAAAGTATGTATCGACAAACTGATCCTTCTACAGCCAACGAATGCATGACAAACATCCAGTTGTTCGAATTGGAAGATATGACAATTGTGGAAGCTCGTGACAATTTGAAGGATTACTGCAGAAAGTTGTGTGCTGCCGACAGTGGTCAAAAAGACACCTACCGAGATCCAGCCTTGCTATTGACCTTGATACGTGCTCTGCCAAAGGATTACACGGCAACCATTGACACGATAGACGCTCAAACTGGTCTTTCTGTTGAAGAAAAATTAAAGCGGCTGCAGCTCAAAGAAACTCGGATGGCGGCCGAGGCCAGAAATGAAGGGGCATTTGCTGGATCCTTCAAATTTCGTGGCGCACGAAAACCAGCATCCCACTAACGCATGCTATCAGATGACAGTGACGAGCCTGGGTTCTCACCTCCATGCTACATCTGTGAAAAGAAACATTTCGTCAAGGCTTGTCCATTTATGGATATAGTCAGAACTGCAGTGCGCAATCATATTTGTAGGATAAAATCTGATCCGGTCAGGAGTGCTGTAAATCGATGTGCACAATCCCGGCCCCGCTCACCAACTCGGCCTAAACCAATTATTAAGCAGCCAAAGAAGGTTGATTTTAAAGCAAAGAGCAAGGCATACGAAGCCTCGACACTGATAGATTCAGACCACAATTTTAATTTTTCAAGTGATGACTTGGAAAATTTTGAGCATGCTCAAATATCACGCGCCCTAATCAGTAAGACCTCTCCTTTCACTTGGGCTAGTGATACTGGTGCATCTACACATATGTCTGACCAACCATCTCTATTCAGGTCCTTAACTTCAATTCCTCGCCGTACGATTATGGTTGGTGGCGGAAAGCTCTTTACAAACTTCAAGGGTTCTGTCAAGCTTGCTTGCAACGAGGGGTCATCTATGATATTACATGATGTTCTCTTAGTCCCTAAATTAGGCATTAATTTGATGTCTGGGAGGCAAGTTTGTCGAAGTAATGGCCTAAAAGGTGCCTTCAATCAAAATTACATGTACTTTAAAAAGGGATAGAAAGTCCTTATCACCGTTACTATGCAAAATGGCCTGTATATATTATCACACATATGCGAAGCTTCAAAATGCGTCCTATCCTGTGCTTTTAATGCCGCTCCTGGCGCCATGGATATTTCTTCCGATAATGCTGAACTAGTAAAAGAGAATACACTATCAACAAGTGAGAAGTACTGATATATGCTGTATCATAGACGATTTTCTCGTTTGGGACCTCAAAAGCTCAAGACACTTAACCATCTAACCAATCTCTCCCGACCTATCAAAGTACCATCGTCTCTTGAAGAGCGCATTTGTGAGATACGCTCGCTGACAAAAACGAGAAATAGAACATCCAAAGAATTGGCAAAATGTAAAACTGAAAAACTCGCCTTAGTTCAACTAGATATCGCTGGTCCCTTTCCATTATCTTTACGTGGAAATAGGTGGTTTATATCTATTCTGGATAGTTGTATGAGGAAACTTTGGGTCATATGCTGCAAAACTAAGGATGAAAGTATTCTTGCGTTAGATCAATGGAAGCTCAGAGTTGAATTTCAGACTGGAGAGAGGATAAAAGCAGTCCGCTCTGATAATGCAGGCGAACTCCTGAAGGTGATTACTAAATGGAAAGTAGAGCAAGGTACCCAAATGGAACTGCAATAATCGCCGCGTCAAATCAGAACGGCCCTGCGGAACGTAATATTCAAAGCTGTGAGAATGGTATGAGAGCATTACTCAAAGATTCGGATCTTTGGAATTTTGGGACAAAGCTGTTGAGACTGAAGTATATATTCGAAATCGTACACAAACTGAACCACTTATCGACGGCGTGCAAATAAGTCCGGAAGAAGCTTTCACTGGTATCAGACCAGATATCAAGCATATTGCTGTTTGGCGAAGCAAATGCGCATCTTACATAAATCCAGATACCATTGCAAAGGGACAAAGGACAGACAAGCTCGTTGATCGTGGAAGAGTTGGTGTATTTATGGGATATAGCGAGACGACAAACAAACAGCTCCGAGTCTACAATCCACAACTGTGAAGGCTGATAAGCCGATATGTACCTGTAGCCTATGATGATTATCACAGGCGAACTGTGCATAGGATCGGCATAGGTGGGGCTCTATACAGCCCTATTCTCTAATGCAATCTTCCCCGCTAGCGATCGGCAGATGCATATATTTAGTTTAGCTCAGATGGAACATTCTCGAAGATTGATATCGTCTAACTATCTATTGTGGAAGTCGAGAGAATGTTCGGGAATAGGTAGCTAGAAGAACAGTTAGGAGGCAGGGCGTATAAGTGGTTGTTGTCAGACCTAGTTTTTCGTTCCTCCTTTATAGATAAATATAAACTACTTTACGATATACAGTGCTTCTGCCTCTATATCCCGAACCGTGACAACAACTTGGCTACACGTCACGAACAAGTCGGCTCACTGTGTAAGAGGCTCAACTCGAATAACTCAAAGATGAGGTTCTAAAATTGTAAATTAAATAATTAAGAAGCGCATGGAGATTATCTACAATAGAAGAGCGCAGGTTTAAATAGTTATCCCGATCTATCACCCCTAAGCCTTTCGAACGCCATAGAATTAGAACTTGCAATAACCCAAAGAAGATGCTAGAATAATCTCCACACCTCAGGATGCCAATAAACCGTTTTAGAACTTTCTGGAAGCTTTCTGAATCTTCCCTAATATATGTTGATAAAGCCATCATCCAAATTGAGTAAGTAAGCGATGATCATTATTTAGACGAGGATCATCGTAATAATGACTAGCGCTTAGAAATTGTTACCTAATGTAAGCGATAACTCCTTGCGCCCAAACATCCTGATCCACGCCATCCAACACCGCACAGACAGTAATGTAATTATACAAGGGCAAGAGCCCGAGTTATCAGCAAGGGTCCTGACCCTCACACACTGTTAAGGAACATATAAAGGGAGGAACTGTTGAACTGAGGTTAAGAATTTGTTCTTCAGGCCCAAACGGAACTAAAAACGAATTTGATGATCGGAAACCACGTGGGAGGCCGAGAAAAGATGCTGATATACCCTCTCCCATCCTTTTTAGGCAACGATGCCCTGGAGATATTTCGAATCAGCCAATAACAACAGATATAGGGAAATTACCCGATAAGACACCTACCCTAAATTCGCCTGTAATGCAACAATTTTCTCCAACGTCACAAGAACAACAGACATAATACCAAAAAGCTTTGGATGAAGAAAATAATCCTAAGCAAATATTTCGTGAAAAGTCTCTGAACAAAGAAAATAGTCCTGAGCAAATATCTATTCAAGATGCTCCGGGTAAAGAAAATAGTATTGAGCAAATATCTCGCCAGAACGCTCCAGAAAGAGAAAATAGTATGGAGCTAAAAGACATTACTTCGGGTCAAAAGAAATCTAACCCTTCAAAAATGTCTGAATTTGCAATTTCGCGTCTCAAGAAAACCAATCGTCAATATTACGCCATCAAGTTCAAGCGAAGGATTATCGATGAGGATTTTGTTCCAGATGATGAGATCCGTAATCGGAAAAGACGATGTAAACAGCCTGAGCGACCGCGTTATTTTACTAGGTCCAAGCGGAAAAGAGATTTTAGTGATGTCTCTCCAGAAGAGGAAGAGCGTTATCAAAAATTGCTAGAGCATTTGCTGCAAGAATACTTGATATAAATCAAGTAGCTGATAAATTAGAGCGTTCGTTTCCTGCTGGAGTAGTTTCTGGCATACGAATTCCGAAAACTTACGCCGAAGCCATTAGTGATGCAACATACAACAAAGAATGGAAAGCAGCAATGTTGCAAGAAATAATAAGTCTAGGTGAAAATAGGACCTCGAAAGAGGTAGTCCCACCAAAGGACGCAAATTTAGTTTCGACAAAGTGGGTATACACAGTTAAACTCAGTGCTTATGCTACTATTGAACGGTTCAAAGCTAGACTTGTTGCTCGTTTTCACGGATTGACATGTTTCATGTCAGGGAAGTGTCAAGGCCGTTACAAGGGGTTGATATTTGACAAAGGATTTACCAGGTTTCATGGTAAGACGTTGGCATGCCGTTGTAGGAGTTTTGGAGTTGTTCTCTGGGTTTCATATAACCCGTGTAGAGTTATTGTTACGATCTCACTTAGAGATCAAATGCACATATGTAGACCTGACGTCGCGGGGTTTTCTCTCCACGCAACGTCTTCTGAATATAGTTTTGTTCTTCGATTATCCTCTTCCTCTGCGAAGACCGCTGTTTAATTGCACTTCTCTCCCGCTCCGGAAGACCACTCCCACCGCCCATTTCTCTTCTGCTGTGAAGAGCACTTCCCGCTGCTCGCCCCTCACTCATACCACCATCTCACCTATTACCTGACACACCCTCCTCGCACCCCCCATCAAACGAGCTTTCTATTCCCGCTTCGTTCCCCGTGGAACAACTGCTCCCTATATCCGTGAGACTCGTGGATTCGGTCAAATTCATGGTAAGGATTATACTGAGACTTTCGCTCCGATAGTCCGAATGGATACTCTTCGCCTATTGCTCGCGAGAGTTGCAAAGGAAGACCTGGAATGCCATCATTTTGATATTAAAAATGCATTCACTGAGTCGCATCTTAAGGAGATATATCTTTTGGCGCCGAAAGGTATTCCGGTAAAAAAGGGACATGCATTGAAGGCTTTACGTAGCCTGTATGGCCTTAAACAAGCAGCAAAAGACTGGAACTTGCTTTGTAAAGCTAATAATGTGAAATTGGGATTCGGATATAGTAATAGATACCGTGTCATATGGGTAGAAAAGGTAAATGTACTAAAGCGACCGGGGTACAACCCCAACGACTAAGGTTTTGATTGATTCAGTCTTCATGGAAGCCCATGTCTAGTTCGCCCACTAGTTTTACTAGCAAGGATATTCACCAATGATCTTCCGTGAAAGCCAAAAATAAATGGGACGGATTTCAACTTAAAAAGAAAGGTAAGAAGGGTTTTCTTATTAAAAAATTTAAAAAAAAAATCATCTAAAATACACATCAATCTCAAACATATTATTGTACTTTAGTACTAGATTATACGTCAAGGGCCTCAGTCTGGTTCATGAATAAATAAAACGAAAGCATTCTGCCTATTTAATGTTAGTCTTTCTCATCCTAATAATTTGTGTATCCTCCATTTGCCTTTATCACCGCTACCGTCTTGCGTGCATGCTGCTGACCAGATTTGATAATTCCTCAGACGAGATAGAGTCCCATGCGGCCTCTAGCAATATTCTTAACGTATCAGACCGCACTGGCCTGACCCCATTTATCTCAGGACTATTAGCCTGAATATAGTTTTTTAAGATGTTCCACAACGACTCCATCGAGTTTAGGTCGGGAGAGTAAGGTGGCCAACTAATAGGCGTTATTCCAACCTCACGTAGCACCTCCATCGTTGAGCGTGCTATGTGACAGGGTGCATTGTCTTGGATGTATAAAATTTCTGATTTTCCAAATGTAATTGTTTCAACAGAGGCACAACCCTTTCACAAAAGGATGAGACCGTCACTGTGCCCCACTCCTTCTGTCAAACTAGATGGGCCTTTAGATGACCCATGAAATGATCCCTAAAACATTCAATTATTCCCATGAGAATGACGAGCCAAAATGTAGGTCTCGTCAAACTCATCTTCAGGCTAAGCTATGCTATTAGTCAAGGAAAATTTTGATAGAATGAATCAAACGTACTTTTCTTGTGACACGAGGTTTCATATGAGAGTCACCCGATACCCATGTTTCGTCAGTCCATAGGATTCGACTCAATTGCTCCTCGCTCCAATCTAAATGTGATTGGGCGAACTCCAATCTTTTCTGCTTGTTAATCGCACTTAGCGGAGGCTCCTTCCGAGCGATACATCTGCTGTAACATCTTTTTTTGAGAGCATTAGAAATTAGTTGCTCACTGCATCCCCAGCGGCTGAAGGGTCCCATTGCTAGCTCTAAATAGCTCATCTGACGGGTTTCAGGGGATTCCCGGACGAAAGCCACAGCTCATCAACTTGTTCAGTACTCAGTATTGATGAGCGTCCTTTGCGAGGTATATGATTCTCATCATTTCGAGAACACGCACGCTGCACTTGCCTCATTGTGAAGCCAAGTTCGTTGGATATATCCTGTAGTGTCAAGCCAAATCTTCTTAATGTTCTTATTTCAATACATTGATCGCGAGTAATCTGCTTGCGAGATTGTTTTTTTGGAACTAAAATTTCGAAAGACATTGTAAGATAGATTGATAGGTGATGTTAAGAATTATGGATTTTGTTTGAGGAGCAGTCAGGGAAGGGGATTGGTGAAAATATTTTCCTTTAACCGATCGTCTGACAAAGACAATTGGATGATACCTCATGACGAGTGGAGTAATAAGAATTCGCAGCCTAACCTATTACATGTTAGCTTGACTGCATTTACATGGTAGACCCCTGAGAGACCCACTTTAAAATTATACCTTTCCAACCCCTGATAGAGGGTAAAGGACAGGAGATCAGACATGTAACGGCCGATAGTCCGGATATAGCCTGTAGCTCGCGTTATTCAACGCGAGCCTCTCTGATGAACTCAAAGGCCCACGTGGGGTTGATCACACGGAACTTCTACTCCTCGAATCAGACCCGCAGAGATAAGAGGAGCGCGTGAGGGGCCTGCAATCGAGGTATCCACAATTGATGGACCCACAATTGACGGAACGTTCCCGGGCCGATCTGGATCTAGGGAGAGCGTCATATACCGTGCGGGCAATACCGCTATTGGTGGTGATGTGCTCTATAACACAAGCAATAATCCCCATTCAACAGGTGTAAGGCAGAATTGTAGAGATGGCGTTTTTCTCAGCTATAATGACGCGATAGCACAGGATGGGGAGGGATATGTTGAGGCAGGAAGTAGAGCAGTGTGTAGTATAAGTCGAACGCAAATTCCTGTGTCTAGATTTCCTCCACACAGAAAGGAATATTAAATATTGTTCCCGCAAATTACGCCCAAGCTAATTTCCTCCGAACCGTGAAAAGACACGATTAATTGATGTGCGCTTGTACAACTAGAATGATGATTGTTATTGTTCTCTACAGATATTCTAGAGCTATTTGTACATCTTTCTTTCACTTCTAGATGCTTACATTTACGACCTTCTATCTAGTTCTATGCCCAAGGCTGATTTCCAGATTTCTCCAGAACATTCTTTTACATCACATTATTCTGCTCTGTATGAATCTCCTTATTAGTTCCAGAATGTTCTGATCGGCAGGGGCCTAGTTCCCATGTTATAGAAAGCCCTGTTCGGTCCCTGTATTTCTGCCGAGGCTAACCGAGATTCGATGTGGTTAGCGCTATCATAACAGCTAACCTTAAACATTGGAGGTTTATTCAAAGTCTTGCTGATCCCTGTCTATTCACCCACGAAGAGCGACTCGTCCAGCTCTTAGTTTATGTCGATGATATAACTGCAGCGGCAACTATGACCGAAGATCTGCTCTGGTTTTTTGATAAGCTCTAATCAAGGTTAAATGCCAAGAACCTGGGGTAAATTGAGAAGATCCTTAGGATGAGAGTTACGAAAGACCGTGCAAACCGCACTATTTTCCTTGATCAAGAACAGTATCTTAGTGCTGTGCTAACAAGATTTAAGATATTTGCAAGTATAAGTTAAAGAAATTCCAGCGGCTAACTACGAAGCTCTCCGTTCTGCCAATGCTGAAGATAGTAGAGTCAATACTTCTAAGTATCAACAAGGAATAGGAAGCTTGCTGTTTGTGATGGCACTAACAAGGCCCGACATGGCATTAGTTCTAGGAAAACTATCTCAATTTATGAGTGATCCAGCAGAGCACCATGGCAATGCCTCAAAGGAACTCTTCCGTTACTTGCGGTCAACCGTATGCCAAGAACTTTGTTCTGATCTTGGGGGAGAATAAGATCACTTTGTAGTGTATTCTGACGCCAATTGGGCGAGCGACAGGTCAGACCGAAAGAGTGTGTCCAGAAGTGTGGCGATTTTTTACGGTGGTCCAATATCTTGATTTGGCAAGAAACTGAGATCAGTGGCTACTTCAAGCTGTGAGTCTGTGTGACAGGTCGTCAGAAAATCGAGATGGCTCAAGTTTAGGAAGACTTAAGTGAATCTGTTTGAGATCGGTTTGAACGTTGATAAATGAACACTATTATTTATACAGGTTAAGCGAGCCCGATAGCGCCTCTCCCCTGTACAACGCCTAACGTACAGGGGCTCAGGGGTAAGTGAAGGTAGTATGTCTTTGCAGGGTTTTTAGTTGCCGATTATTATACCAATATGGCGGTTTCATTTGTTGATCTTTTCTAAGCGAGGCCATATTAGGATAAGCTCAAAACCTCAATATCAATTTAAGGTGAGAGATTTCTTGGCGACGAAAGTGAAGGCAGTATGTCACTCTTGGCTAAATATTGAATATTGTCTTAGGAAATCCACATCAAGAAAAATATCAAGGATTTCGATAGATCTATCTCAAGATTCTAATATAAAAAGTGTTCCTAATATGAAGTTGGACCCCCTTGAACTCTAACTACCTCTTCACATCTCTTTGACATGCTTAGAATGAGTGATCGAACCTTATCCTCTGATGTACAGCTGTACCAGGCCTCTAGTATAATTCGGCGATTCTCTGCTTTACTCCGCTGCCTCCCCCGCTCAAACTCTGGATATACATTTTGAATGTACTCTATTGCAGGGGTAAATAGTGAAGGAAACCCCTGAATGCCAAGATCTGACAGGGATTATACAATATGCCATTGGCTGCAATATTTTGACCATACCAAATCCGACAATAGCTGAACCTTATTTGTATGGGAAATTTTGCGTGATAAAAGAAGTGTAGGAGATCCCTGTAACTCGTTGAAATGATGATATTCTATTCAAAAGTGCTAGCTTTTATCAAGTATTAAATACATTTTTACCAATAATTAAGCATCATTAATAAGGAATCGAACCTCCTCTTGCTCTGATGACTGCCTGGCACCTTTCTGGCATGCTCTCTACAAGCGTAGCCAGTTGCTCCTGAGAAATTGACTCCCATGCCTCTAGGACTGCATTACGGAGCACTTCCTCAGATGGATTACCAGAATCAAATTCTGGGTGGTGCTCTTCAATATGGGATTTCATCATATCCCAAACTGACTCAATTGGATTCAGGTCTGGGGAATATGACGGCCAGACTATGAAATCTACCCCCCTTGATGACAGCTCTCTTTTCGTACGTTGAGCGGAATGGGCAGGAGCACCATCCTGCATAAAGAGAAGAGGGCCGTGAGAGTCAATTGGTTGTGTTGCCGCGTGGATTAAAGGAACAATCCTCTGGCAGTAACTCTCCGCTTTTATAGTCCCCCAATCCCTACTCCAGAAGAGGGCAGGGCCCTTCTGGTTCCCATAAAAGGAGCCCCAGAACATCCAACCACGATTTCGAGGACCTTTTCGAACCAGGCAAGTGTGATAATATGTCTCCTCGGGCTAAAAAATTAGATTAATGCAGTTGATACATGGCTGAGATCTGGACTCACCTTCCTCGAAACCCATACTCTTGTGTGACGTTCACCAGTGACCCAAGTCTCATCAGACCAAAGAATTTGGGACCACTGTTCAGGTGTCCAAGAAGAGTGTTCTTCCGCCCACTCTAATCTTTTCCTCATATGTGCAGGCGTTAGAGTAGGCTTCGCTTGAGCAATGCAACGCTTGAACCCTCTTCTCTCAAGAGCACTTTTGATTGCGATTTGGCCACAATTCCAGTGGGAAAACTTAGCAGCAAGCTCCAGGTGGCTCATCTGGCGGGCCTCACTTGAAGACGTGACAAACTCTTCAAGCTCAACTTCCTGCTGAGCGTTCAAGGCGTGGGGTCGGCCATTTCGCTTTTTGGGCGTCAGACATTGCCTTGCAAGGGCATATTGTACCCTTCTTTCGGTGATACCGAGTTGATTACCGATGGCGAGATGAGTAAAACCAAGGCCACGTAACGTGTATATCTGGACTTGCTGATCCCTAGAAAGCTGGCTCCGTGATCTTGGAGTAGTGGGAGATGCTGGGGTGCTCATTTTTCTTCGCAGTTTATCGTGAGGATATAGGTTATTCGATATGTCGTGTCAACCGATTTAGTGTGGTACGAGGATGCTGTGCAACTATCGAACATAAGAGAGAAGGTTCAAGGAAGAAGGAATGCCTCGGTTGCCTTATTGCCTTAGTCTAGCCATTTTTGTAGCGCTAAAGTCGGAACGTCAGGGATAGCCCATGTAAATTACACAGAATGTGGGGCTCTACTTCTTACCCCTGCAATAGAGTATAGTTTCATCATACCCCACACATTTTCAATTGAATTTAGATCTGGGGAGTATGCTGGCCATGAAATAGATTGAATTCCATGTGCCATGAGATAATCTCTTGCGGGAGGTGCTTTGTGTACTGGCGCATTGTCGTGCATAAATAAATATGCACGACCTGTCTCTTGCCGTCTGTTTCTGTACCAGTTCACTACAAGGGGAAGGATGTGTTAGCAATAGCCTTCTGAGGTCATCTTGCCCCAGTCGGCTTCCCAGAAAACACAAGGGTCTCTCTCGATTCCGACGAAACTACCCCAAAACATCCAAGAATTATTCTTACGGTATCGATCAACGACACACGTACTATCAGAAGCCTCTCCTTTCTTCTTAGACTGTGAGTAATCAAAATACTTTTGGATTTATATAGGAATTGCTAACCTTTCTAGTCACATAGCTCGGCATAATAGGTCTGTCATTAATCCAAGTTTCGTCGCTCCAAAGTACTTGCGACCACTCTTGTCCTTGCCATTGAAGGCGTTGTTCTGCCCATACTTTCCGTGCCATCATGTGATTCTCTGATAACGGCGGAGACCTTCTCGGAAGGCATCGAGAATACCCTCTTCTCTTGAGTGCACTACGGATTTCACTTCGGCAGCTCATGAGGAGAAATGAACTGACAGTTCTAGGTAAGAACATTGTCGTGCCTCGCGAGAACTGCAGATGAAATCTTCCAACTGATCGATTTGGTTAAGAGAAATTTTAGGAGGGCGTCGAGTCCTTAATTTAGGAGATGTCCGACCAGATTGAACAGTGTTCTTGACTTGTGAATATGTTACTCTTGACTGAGTCGCAATTCGTTTGTACGTGAATCCCGTCCGATACAGTGCAAGTATCTTGGGAAAATCAGTTCGTATAAGTGGCTAGTTCAGTACCAGAATTCTACACATACCTCAAGTCTTTGATCTCGACTGAGATATGAAGCACGAGTTTGACCTTGAAAAGTAGCTTGAGTATTCATGATTAGAGGGTAATAATTCTAATAAAGTAGATTCTCGGGAGGCTTGTGCTAAATTGCGAATGGCGTTCGATAACTTTATCTTTTTCTACTATCTGTAAGATGGTTTAATTACACCATAGATTAAAAAACAGGCAGATTTACAATGAGCTACAGGGAAGCAACAGTTCAAATCCACCAGAACCTTAGCAGGGCCCAAAGTAGTATCGCCATACAGATAAGAAGCGAGCATATCGGGCTCAATTCTTATCTGTACAGAAGAAAAGTACCTGGAGTAGACGGCCCAAAGTGCCAGTGTAGGTATCCGTCACAGAACGTCAAGCATATGGTCATGACGTGTCCGCAGTGGGCGAGGGGACGAGGGGACGAGGGGATTTCTTACAAAAAGCAAAAGATAGGTCCTATCAGGCCATGATTCAGAGCCCGGAAAATGTGGCAAGAATCACGAAGTGGATACTAGACGAAGGTTACCCAGAACAGTTTTGACTTGTCAGTCAAGTCGAGGCGACAATGCGGGAAATGATGTGCAGAGCAGGGAAGGGGTGAGACGGATCACACACTGGTTGTACAGTGTAAGGCACTTCTTGAAGGTAAACTGAATACACAATAGAAGACACAAGACCGCAGACTAGGTGGCTTTTTAACGCGAGGTTTCCTCCTGTGTATTTATTAAAGTTAGACACCTGCATGGGCCCATTGGGTACCTGAACGGGTTAATTGAAATCAAATCAAATCAAATCAAATAGTTTAATTAACAATGATGCAGCCGTAGACTTACGAACAAATATTAAAATTGGCTTTTCCGATGAAATGAAATCGGTGTGAAAGATTAGATCATATGATCTTGTCTAACCTAGAAAATTTTATAGCATGGCTAGGATATATCCATATTATAACCCCTGTGCATAATCCCTGCTAGTCTTCACACCAGGAGAAATTGAAAATGTTGGCCTGAGTGATCAGGCTTTTTACTGGGCTGCTGTATTGATCCCTTTCTCCCCCCCCATCTCCTACGCATTTCAATAGACATCGTTGCTGTTACTGTCTACAGAATCATCATCATCATTAGCAGCAGCATTTTCATCTAAGAGAATCAATAAATCGTTACTCTTAACATTTAGCATATTTCATAGGCCAATTATTCTTTAAAAGATGAGCCAAGTACAACCAGCAGCTCACACAATCATCGCCAAACGATTAAACAGAGATCAGCGTCTCTAGGTAAGCCCAATTTTCATGGTAAATAAATATCTGAGGTAACACGTCTAGACCAAAACTCTCCACGATTCGGGAATGAATCAGACAAAGATTGCAAAACAACTCGGCATATCTCTAAACCAGGTCAGATACACCCTTTGTACTCCGTACACTGAACCCAAGAAAGCTGCAGGTCGGGCCTCAACACTGTTCTCTTCTGACCTTATCCGGATTGAGGCTTTCATAACATTATCCTCTGAAGGTCGTCGAATGTCATGGTTTGAACTTGCCCATGGCCTCTTTCGGGATGGAGTGAGTGAAAGGGTTATCCAAAACGAGCTAAAAAAAAAGGGGTTACGGTTGTCATCCAGCGCTGAAAAAGTCTCCCCTTTCTTAAGAGATTAAAAGGAAGCGTCGAGAGTGGGCCGAAGCCCACCAGGACCGGACTGTTGAAGATTGAATGGCGATTACTTGGACTGATGAGACCTGGGCCACAAACGGCCAACATAAGAGAGAATGGGTAACGCGAAAGGTTGGTATCTTTGTACCTCAACTAATGAAAAATACCGATCTAACTCTCAGTTCAAGATAGGTGAAGAAGTCAACGCCACCTGCGTAGTGGAAAAGGTGAGAAAGAGTCTTGGCTGGATGTTTTGGGGAAGTTTCGCAGGCATAGAGGAAGGTCCTTGCCTTCTGGGAGAAGAAATGGGGGTCTATTACCTCAGAATCATACTCACAGAGAATTGTACCGCCGATTGATGGAATGGTGAGCATGAGACCATGGATTTCTGTGATGCAGGACAATGCTCCTTCACACAGCGCAGCGGGAACAATCGAAGAGTTTTGGGAGAGCATCTTTACTTCGATTGACTGGCCTCCGTATTTTCCCGACCTGAATCCAATTGAACACGTATGGGACAGTATGAAAGATTACAAACAGTACTATTACCCGAGATTGGAAAGGGGAAGGCAGCGATCCTACGATGAACTTCGAGGAATAGTGGAAGAGCATGGAATAACGCGACCAAGCCGGATAAGCTTGAGAAGCTTATCAGAAGCATGCCCACGAGATGTGCGGCAGTCAAACTTGCTCAAGGCGGGCCTGTAAAATATTAAATCTGGTATGTAAAGTAGATTTGCATGATCTTTTTTTTTTTTGTGGTTTACCGTGCCGTAATACCCCCTAATGGGTCAAACATGTGTGAGGCCGGGTGAGATCAGGTTGACTGCTCTACCTTGTCTCACCATAATGACCGGAACCATGCTAGAATACATTCATGTGTTAAACACGTCGATCCCAGCAGCCCAGTAAAACGAATAAATAAACTCCAGAGAAAGAAAGAATAAAATAAAATAAAGTAAAATCTGTCTCGCGCCTTTACGCTTCTCTGCTTTTCGTCCCCTTATAACCTGTCTCAAACTTCAACCTCGGCCACCACGCACCCGAGCTACTTCCCTTCTATTCTGCCGTCTTTGCAGGTGCAGTCCCCCCAGCAAAATCTAGCCTCTCTCGTTCCCCAGCGCCCTTACTCCCGCCATGCCGAGCACCGCTTCTTCGTAGATTCCGCTCCCTTGAACGTATTCTGCGAAGTTCTGCCATCCGTGTGCTTCCAACAAGGTGTGAAGTGCTGGGGCTCTTCGTCGTCCGCTAACCTGCCGCCATCTATTCAGCGCCTTTCAACACTGGACTAGATAACCGACCGACTTCTCTCTGCCACACTCACACAATAGTGGTGCGTTGTCGTGGTTCCATCGGTGGTGATACGACGCGAAGTCTCCATGGCCGGTTCGGGCTGCAGTAAGACGAGCGTATACTGCCCTTGAGAGAGCCAGTTCTGGTGGTTTTTTGCGGCGCATCTGTAGCTCAAGATCCTCATATCTTCTAGGGCGAGCAGATGACCACCAGTCTCTGCATAGATCTTGTGCCAAAGCTCGGGCTTTGCGTCCGGCTGCGGCCAAGGTGAGGGGTCCGAATGCCTCGGTTTCAGTTATCCGGCCTAGCGCTTCTCGTGCCAGTTGGTCTGCTGCCTCGTTGCCGGGGATGCCTTCGTGTCCTGGTATCCACTTCACCTGCACCGGAGCTGTGGAGCTTTCCGCCGCCCTGCGAAATATGCGAACGCGCCAGTAAGATGACGTTGTTCTTCCTGTCCGTAGAGCTTGTGCCGCTTCAGCATTTTCCAGCATGACGTATATAGTCGAGATTTGATGGTCGCTGAGGCTCGTGGTGATGGCTTCGAGTGCTGCCATCGCGCCGTGTATTTCGGCGTCATAGACTTCGGCACCTGTCAGGGAGCCTGAGTTGTTAAGTACAAGATTTGTGGCGGTGCCGCCGAAGTAAGCAGTGAAGCCCCAGGCTGAGCGTGATTCAGCTGCGCCAGATCCGTCGCTATAGACACATAGACAGTCGAGTGGTAGTCGACTGAGCCATTCCATCATGGTTCTGGCAGCTGTGGCTTTATCTGTTCCGCAGAGTCGTGGAAGTGGTGGGGTGGGCCTGAACAGAGGAGGCGGGGCCTCTGTTTCCGGTAGCAACCTTGACGTTCTCTGTGCTCTGGAGTCATGAATTCGGTTTGCCGGTTGCCGGCCTCTATCGGAGGTACGCAGGCCGAGTCTGCGTCTTGCGGACGCTGTGGATTCTAGGGCGCGAAGGCGTAGAGGGTGGTATTCGTCGAGGTGGCGTATGCGGGCTGCAGCTAATAGACGCCGTTCTTCGAGCAGAACCTTAGCTGGTGGAATTCCAGTCTCTCTTTGGAGGGCCGCTGCTGGCATAGTTCGCCAAACCGGTAGCGCTGCGCGGATCCCAGACATTAGCGCTCGGTCGATTGCCTCAATTTGCATCCGGCAGGAGTTGTGCACTTTGCCTCTAGAAGTGTCCCGGGTGCATCCGGGCCACCAAACCTCGGCGGCGTGAAGGGCGATTGGCATTACTACTGTGCGGATGATAGTGGTCAGTGGTCCCGGTGAAGGTCCCTGAGTGCACCTGGTGAATCGGCGAAGGTGCTGAACAAGTCGGGTGCTTTTCTTTGTCCATTCGGCGACATGGCTACGGAAGGTAAGCCCTCTGTCCAGGAACACTCCCAGCCATCTGACAGTCTCGGATTCTTGGATTGCTACGTCTCCAATTGTGATTGGTGGAAGGTCTGTGTTGCGAGCTCGGGGACCAAGAAGTACAAAACTTCCGCTTTTGCTGGGTCAAACGCCACTGCGTTTCTCTCTGCCCAGGCCAATATGGTGTCCACTTCGCGTTGAGCGGCCTCGGCTGCTAAAGTTGCTGTTGCTCCTATGCCCAGTACTGCCATGTCGTCTGCATAGCCAAACCTCTATTTGCTTCCACCTGCTACCTCTGACATGTACAGAAGGAAGAGAATTGGAGATAACGGTGATCCTTGCGGGAGACCGCACTCGAGGTTTATCGCATCGGTGACACCCCCCTCGTAACGGACGCGTGCAGACCGTCCCCGTAGGAAGGAGGCGGTCCATTCAATTGCTTCAAGCGCCCATCCCATTTCTTTCATTTGCCGTAAAAGTCGTCCATGTAGAGTCGCGTCAAACGCCCCCTGGACATCTAGTGTCACCAGTACAGCCTTGTGTCGTAGACTAAGTGTATGCTCTACGTCGTGGACGAGGCAGGCGACCAGGTCATTGGCTGAGCGGCCAGGTAAAGCTCCGATCAATTGTTGAGGTACCTTCTGGCTGCTAAGAGCCGTGTGCGCCATTCGCTTCGCGACTAGACGCTCAAGCCCTTTTCCAAGGCATGAGAGGAGCGCGATGGGCCGCCATCCTTTTGCTGCGCTTAGATCACGTCCTGGCTTGGGGATCAGGATGAACTCGGCTAGTTTGAATGTGGCCGGAAAGTGTTTGTGACGAAGTGACCCTTAGTAGAGAGTTCGTACCGCCTGTCCTATCGCTGGCCATGCTGCGCGCAGCAGCCGGACAGTGATATTGTCAGCTCCCGGAGCCTTATCCTGGCACGATGTAGCTGCCCATCTAGCTTCTTCCTTGGTGACCTCCGTCGACCACGGTAACCAGTTATCGTCATACTCCAAGTCTAACAGAGGGTTAGGAACTTCGATATCATTTTCGCTCGTAAATCTAGCAAGAAGCATGTCGCGCAGCAGGGTCGCCCGGCGGCGTGGGTCTGATTCAAAACCATTTGGGGTTCGGAGAGGAGCTGTTGCGCCTTGTCGTCTTGGTTTCGCCCACCTTGCCATTCGGTACATGTCGGCATCAGTTTTGGCTTCCGAGAACTTACTCTGCCAGTATTGACGTTTAGTCATCTTTACAGCTTGTTGAAATGCTTTCTTGCTGGCTTGATCCCTCAGTGCTCTATATACGTCTTTTGTCTCCCGGCACTCGTCTGTCCACCAGGGTGCTGATTGTCCAGGTTGGGGAGAGCTGCGTTTCCCGGTCGCTTTTATTGCATAGCTTAGGACTTCCACTAAGTCGTTGCCAAGGTTGTCCACATCATTAGCTGTCCTAATCTCGTGTCTTCCAAGGTCTCTACTCCATTCTCTTACTACCTTAGTAAAGTCTTCCAGTGCATCGTCACTTACTCGGATAGGGTTGTTGAGCCTGATAGTGGCTGCCCCCCTGGTGTTCGGCCGCGGGACATCGCATGCGAGTGTCTTATGGTCCGAGGTGGAGTCAAGATCTGGCGCCACGTCTGCAATGGCCCCGACGTTGGACCATACTAGGTCGAGGGTGTTGCCCCTTGCGTGTGTCGGGACTCCTGGACTCGAGGCCAGAGTCATGCCGTGCTCAAGCATCCACTCTATCAAAATGTGGCCATCTCCGTGTGAACGCCCTGCTAGTGGTTGCCACTCTGGGTGTACTGAATTGAAGTCTCCACTAATTACCGTTGGCCCAGTAGGATTCCAAGAAAGAAGGGGTGGTAAGGCTACACCTGGGGCCCAATATATTGAGACAAATGTCACATTTTCTACCACTACTGCTGCGAAATCCGGAGAAGTGCCGTATAGAAATTTTTGCTGGGTAGCTTTCCCTTTTTTGGTGTATATTATTAACTTCGGCCGAGGCGCATCCGTTCCACCGGTATTTGGTGAGTGTCTATCGAACCCGGGGTGCAACTTCATGAGCTAGTTGTCATTATTTCTAGACGCACAAGGTTCTTGAATGAGCAAAACATCTATGCCTGCATCCCAGGCGGCTTGAAGAATGATATTGTTTGAGGATCCTCCTTTGCCAAGGTTTGCCCAAAGGAAAGTGATTGTCGGATGATTGATTGCATCAGAAGAGTTATGGTCTATTACTGGCATTGAGAGGGTGAAGGGGTGATGTTGTCGGCAGTTGCCTCTGCGGCCTTCTGCTTCGCTTCTGCTTCTCGTATCTTGGCTGACCTATCCTTTTGTCCTCGCTGGCGGATGACTGTTAGTTGGTCTTTGGTTCGTGGTATGATTTTTCCATTTACACGATTTGGGCGCGCCATGCAGCTTGGGTCATCGGCTCTGTGCGGCCCATGACAGTTGATGCAGCGGGGGATCTCTTGTTTGCATGCATCAAGTTTGTGTTCGAGTGAACCGCATCTGGTACATCTTTCTGCTCTGGAGCATATCTTTGTCGGGTGGTGGCCCCAGCAGCGATTGCACTGAGCGATTCGGGGTCTGCGATGGAATATTGTGAGGCGGCCACTTTCCTCGAATAGTCGCTCTCCAAGTTTGGGGGCGCTTGACGGAAAGTGGATCACCCAGTCGGATGCTGGTTGATCAATATTGCTTGCTAAGATTCGGGCCGAAATAGGAGTCACGCCGGTTTTTAGAGTGGCTTCTTCCATAACTATTTCCTTGGTAACAGGGACTGCAATATGTTCAAGCCTAGCTGCCTCGCCTGGTTTTATCGGAACTGTTGGGTTACCAACAGAATGTAGGCGATCTGGGACGTTGGGTGCGAGGACTGAGATCCATTTTGATGCTGCCTCCAGCTTGAGGCCTTGCGTGAGCAGGCCTGCATCAGGATTTCCGCGAGTTGTCCCGTCTCCCTCCCCTACTTTACTTTCAAGGCGGTGGGCCTCCTCGAGAAGACGGTTTCTAGCTGCTTCATTGGCCGCCGTGATGGCAAATCCTGAGTTGACTACTGCGACCTTCTGAATAGCCTAGTTTGCGACTCTCAGTTTTGCAGCAAGGCTCAGTTTCACGTAGTATGGCGACATTGATCGCCACGAATGTCCTTCGTGCAGTCTAAGGAAAAGACGCTCGTCGGGGAGGGCGGCATCCGTTGTCTTTGCTCTGTTGGTAGTTTGGCCTAGTGGCCTTGAAGTTGTCGTTGACGGTGCTAGCGGCGCTTGCTTAGGTTTGGGGGCCTTCTTGCAGGACACTTCTGTCCAAGGGCTCTCCATTGTAGTTTCAACTAGTGTCTCAGCCGCTTTCCGAGGTCGTCGCGCGGCTGAAGCTGATGGTGGGATTGCGGCTGGTTCGTTTGAAGATTTGGAAGGTTGTAGCTGCGCGCGGGGTTGGGCGACACGGGGGACAGCTGGCTCCTGTGTCCGTGTAGGTTGCGTTCTTGTAGCCGACAGTTTAGTTGCTGCCGGACGGCAATGTCTGCCTGCTAGGATGTTGGCGATCTGATCTATAAGACCAGCCGCTGCAATTTCGGTCTCTCATCGAAGTTCTTCGTCTGTAATCTCGTCCAATAATCTGCAGAATCTACTGATTATAAGTCTGGCCTCTGCCATACGTTGTTGCAGCTTATGGGCCTCGGCCTCAAGGAATTTGGTCATGCTCTTTTCGAAAGGGCTTGACCGCGTGGTAGGGTTGTGGTTTAATGATAAGGTGGTCGGCCGAAAATCGGCCATTTCGACATCTGGAGGTGTCGAGCAGAGTGAGGAAGGGGGGCGCCAACTCTCGCTCTCTTGCAAGAGTTGGGGGTTGACAGGTAAATTTGAATTGTATGCACGCGACCAGTAGTGGTCTTCTAGGTCGGGCGAATTTGTTCGGGGGAGGGGGGTATCCATATGCGGCGACCAACTAAGCGTACAGGTGCGCAATGTCAAGTGGTGTTTATAAAATGTAATTTTTCTTCTTTTTTGCAAGATCTTGTTTATGTGAAATCGATTAAATTCAAAAAAAAGTGTACCAATTTGAGTTAAGCTTGTGAACTAGTGCCAGTGGTGAAAATTTATGTGGGGCAAAAACTCCATACAAATAATCCCTGTCTGAATGTCTGAAAACCTTATCTCAGAAAAGATGCTACCTAACTAGGCTTAAAGGATCCGATTTTGCCCCACAAACTGGATCCACTTGTGAAAACTTACCCTGGGGGTAGAGTATGTACAGTAGAACCTGTCAAAACCCACAGTAGGTCCCGGGTTGAATGATTGCTAAGACTTATTGAATTATTGGTACAGTAGAACTCCTCCTAGCTAATAGCGGGTCCCAGTATAATTACTGAAGAGATTCATAGAAATTCTACCGTTTATATTAGCAATACTTACCTTTGCACGTAAAATGACCTGTAAGGGTAAGTGTTGCAAATATAAAAGTCCAAGTTACAATGAATCTTTTCAACATTTATACTGGGACCCACTATTAGCTAAGAGGGGTTCTACCGTATTAGTAATTACGGATATACTTTCCGGACGTGCTAAACGGACAGTCCCAAATGCTCGCTGGACGTCCCTGCAAGTAGATTGCGCTTCCACGCTAACCAAATCTGCATTGATCAGCGATCTCGTCGAATATTTTTTGCGCTACTCCAAATTTGGTCACTATCGTTACAAGTATAGTAGTTACCATGACAACTTAGAGCCCGTGTTTAACAAACATAACATAAAGATACCATTTAGAAATATTGGTCCTGGAATAGCCTTAATAACTTTTCCAAATCGTCCAATTCTATATTCCAATTTCATCTTCCTCACCTCCAACTTCGCCTCACTTATTGAACTCCAAATTACAATGGCTGAACTGAACTTTAATGCGCTATCAGCATCAATCAACATATCTCAAGATACTAATGAAAGAGGTATTTTTCCCTTTCTTTCTACTAAAATACATATTGGCTGATTTCTCCAGGAATGGTTACCGGAAGTGCTCTTTTAGAGGCCCATGATGGGCATCAAAGTATACCAAATAATGAGGATACCCGTATGCTAATCTACAAAATCTAATTCATTTATGGCAAAATTTCCACTAATACGCAATTTCTTCAGTCGAGACCCAGTGCGGAAGTATGGAAGAAATAATTGGTGTCCGGATCGACCAAATGGAGGACTGTCGCAAATCCATTTTCGTTAGCTAGGTGCTCGACAGCTCTCTTACAGTCCTCCATTTGGTCGATCCGGACACCAATTATTTCTTCCATACTTCCGCACTGGGTCTCGACTGAAGAAATTGCGTATTAGTGGAAATTTTGCCATAAATGAATTAGTTTTGGGAGCTTAGCATACGGGTATCCTCATTATTTGGTATACTTTGATGCCCATCATGGGCCTCTAAAAGAGCACTTCCGGTAACCATTCCTGGAGAAATCAGCCAATATGTATTTTAGTAGAAAGAAAGGGAAAAATACCTCTTTCATTAGTATCTTGAGATATGTTGATTGATGCTGATAGCGCATTAAAGTTCAGTTCAGCCATTGTAATTTGGAGTTCAATAAGTGAGGCGAAGTTGGAGGTGAGGAAGATGAAATTGGAATATAGAATTGGACGATTTGGAAAAGTTATTAAGGCTATTCCAGGACCAATATTTCTAAATGGTATCTTTATGTTATGTTTGTTAAACACGGGCTCTAAGTTGTCATGGTAACTACTATACTTGTAACGATAGTGACCAAATTTGGAGTAGCGCAAAAAATATTCGACGAGATCGCTGATCAATGCAGATTTGGTTAGCGTGGAAGCGCAATCTACTTGCAGGGACGTCCAGCGAGCATTTGGGACTGTCCGTTAAGCACGTCCGATACTTTCCAGCGATAATACAGGGAATATATACTTAAAGTCTGCATAATGAACATGGGTCCTTAAGATGAGAGTTTTCATGCCTTACCAAGTAAAACTGTAACTTGTTGTGCTAAAAGCTTATTCGGTGGGATTGGTACAGTCGTCCCTATCTAACTCGATAGTGGGTCCCGGTATAAGTGTTGAAAATATTCATTGTAACTTGGACTTTTATATTTGCAACACTTACCCTTACAGGTCATTTTGCGTGCAGGGGCAAGTATTGCAAATGTAAATGGTTGAGATTCAATGAATATTTTCAACACTTATACCGGGACCCACTATCGAGTTAGAGAGTGATGACTGTTTGTGGGATTTCCTTGCAACCAATTTGTGTTGAGCCCTAATAGCTCTACAGCATCTGATTTCGAGAACCAGAGTCTAACAAGGTGGAGCGAACGTAAGTCTGAGAGGAATATATAGGAACAGAGCTTAAAGGTATTGTAGATATGACTATCTTATGTGTTCATCTTCTGCATTTAATGCTGCCAGATATCCTGAAAGATACAATATTCTGAACGACCAGCCGACCAAGCTGCAGCAGGCTGGATAATATTTAAGCCTATCAATTAGAAAGATGAAGCTCTAATGATACATGAACTAACCGCAACGCAACATCTACCCAGGTAGTAGTGATCTTGAGTCAACACATAGTAACTTTACGCGTCGTAGTTATAGTATTCCGTAATAACCGTCGGATGTATGCGCTCATGTACGTGTAGATCGGGAAAGATCCATCCGATAAAATGTACGTGTAATTAAATGAAATAACTCATATTTCATAATTCGGTGTCGAGTCTTCATTTTCCGGTACATGTAAAGCAGAACTTTGATGTTTTTGAAATCCGAAAACCGGGACTACAAACATGTTAGGACACATGAGATACAGTCATAAGAATGGAGAGACTTGCCGTCACATTTCACATTTCAGCAACAGTATCATGTCGAGAAAATGTCTTGGTAAGACACAAGATCAACCTTTTTTTGGCATGATTTAACGTGAGCTTATGTAATAAAATCACTTAGCGATATTTCCTTTGTAGATGCCAGTAGATCTTTGCACACTACGAGTAGTGTAAGTACCACCAGTACCAAGTCGACAAGCAGTAGAGTTCATGTCCCGCTAGCACCGATAATACTGAGAGTTTAGACTTCAGCAATCAACATTACCCCTGCGACTCCATATACCCGGTACATAGAGCAAGGATAAAACTTGTTAGTAGCTGAAACTGATTCTGTACGTTACTGCTCTGTATTTGACTATAGCAACATATAAAACTAATTTCTGCCGCTAATAAACTTCACCCTGCTAGCTTGTTCAAGCCCCGCTATATATACAGGCAATCCTCGTTATAAGCATAATGAGACACGACATAATTATTGTTAAGATTTACAAGAGTTCTAATATTTATATTTGCAACACTTACCCCTACCTACTATCTTTCATCTAGGGGCAAGCATTGGAAATTCAATTGCGGAAGCTTAGATAAATCTCAATACTATGTCACTACGATAAAATTCGTCTCCCTGTCAATTAAAACTGGATCTTATATAGAGTATCAGGGTCAATGAGATATACTTGAATGTAGTATTGCATTCGTAGATATTGTTACTAACTAGCGCTAATTGTGTCTGATTAGTAACAATACTTAGGGCTGCAATACTATATGCAAGTTTACCTAATTGACCCTGATACTCTATATAAGATCCACTTTTAATTGACAGGGAGACGAATTTAATCATAGTGACATAGTAACTATTACATACACTCGGATGTTATGCGCATAACGAGGGTTACCTGTACCCTGTTACACCTAAATCTCCTAAATGTTCGTAATATCTACGTGTAGGTTACGTTCATTGTCAACATTTAAACCCGAGTATGAAGGTACCAAATACATTTTATGTAGCCACAAATACTGAAGAAGTTTAAAATACACTGGTACTTTTCCTATTTCACACATGTTGTATCTCACCGGAGTAATTTGATGAACACCATAAACTATTTAACGAGAGATGGTGTACCTAAACCTGCTCTCTACTACTTGTAGTTGAACCGCTTCTGGATCCAAGTAAGTTAATCAGATGCCTTGTAGGAGACAAACATGCGGAATAAGGGTATTGGTAACTTGGCGTATATTTTGGCCAGTAATCTTAACATACTTGACTTGACGGTATTAGGCGAGCTATTACCTAGAGAATAGAATTATAATGGCGCGGTTGAATGAGACCCCTGTTACAAGGTTACCAGTGTGAGGGAGGGTATTGCTTGGTTAAATATAAGTACATGTAGATCTCTTGCGCGACCTTTAGCAAACAGCTACACGAGTTGTTTCCTCTGCAACATTCAACTCTCCGCTGGATCCACTCTCTCTCTCGACTTGCCTATTGATATCTAGCCTTCCCTTCACGATTTCAATTTCGATACTTCATACCGCGAGATGTCGGCTCATATTTTACTCAAGATCAATGAAAGTGCCCATTAAGGCATGGGCTGGGACTTTCTAGTTTGATAAATACCTCGGACTTCTCAATTCTTATAGCTGCGCCTCCTCAAAACTTATTCTACACAAGAACATTTCCTCATAATAGACCTCTTAGAGATCTCTCGGAAACGAAGAAAAATCACTATGGCTGACTCGAGAGATTCTGACGAACCGATCAATGAAAGGACTAAACTTCTTACCCAAGATGCCAATTCAAGGACTAAAGATCCAGTGGACAGTAACAGCAATAGCGCAAAGCAGATACGGAGCTATCCTGCATCTAAAAATATAAATTCCCTCACAAGCTCTGAATCTCAGGATGCTGTGATTGCAGGTCCTCAAAAATTGAATGATTTTCAGAAGCTAAGTCCACGACCGATTGATAGCATCTACGACGCTCAGGTAACAACGGTTAAAGAAGCATCTCCATACTTAGCTGGGGTGAGCGTCGGAAGATTCTGGCTTATCTTCAGCATCATTTTGGCATCATATTTCATAGCCTGTTTTGATGGTACGCTCATGGTCTCAAGTCATCCAGTTATAACATCAAACTTTCACAGCTCAAACAGTGCATCATGGTTATCAACTGCATTTCTGGTCTCGTTTACTGGGTTCCAAGCTTTATTCGGGGGTCTATCAGACACTGTGGGACGTAAGCCACCATATATATGTTCTCTTGTTCTTCTCTTAGTTGCTACAATCTGGTGTGGCCTTGCGCAAAGCATGGCAAGTTTCATCGCTGCCCGAGCTCTATGTGGCCTTGGTGCAGGTGGTATGATCACTATGAGCTCTATCATTACCAGTGATCTAGTTCCTATTGAAATTAGAGGAGTCTACCAATCTTACATCAATATGATATACGGCTTTGGTTCAGCCGCTGGAGCTGCTCTTGGCGGCTGGATTGCCGACTCCCTAGGTTGGCGCTGGGAATTTGGGATCCAAGTCCCAGCTCTGGTTATAAGTCTAATCGTAGCTATAATCACTCTCCCGAGCGAGCTTGGACTAGAGCAAGGTGTACAAAAGAAAAACATTTGGCATGCACTAAAGATGTTCGACTTCAAAGGATCAGTTCTTCTCACAATAACTATAACGTTTTTAGTTTTGGGTCTTGTACGAAACACCTCTTATATATCTTCTTGAACTAACAATTCTCAGAATCTCGGAGGGAATATCTATCCTTGGACACACCCGGTCGTTATCACCTCTTTTGCTATCTTTCTTTTCTCCTTCCCACTCTTCCTATTTGTTGAATCTCGTGTCGCCCATCCTATTATGCCTCTCAAGATTATGTTGGAAAACCCGCGTGCTGGTCTCATAATTACTAATGGAATAGGCGCTACCGTTATAAATTTTGTGATATTTAATATTCCACTCTTTTTTCAAGCAGTGATGCTAGAATCTGCAACTAGCTCAGGCCTAAGGCTTTTGGTACCCAGCATTGCAACAAGCATCTCTGGAACAGTCGTTGGATTTCTGATTACGTGGACAAAGCATCTCAAATTATTCTTGGTAATCGGTGCTGTGGTAACTGTTATTGGAGCTGTAGAGTTGAGTTTTTTGCAACGAGGACTTCCGGGCTGGGTATATCTACTCTTGTTAGTTCCTACTAGTATAGGTCAAGGCCTAAGTACGTCTCCCATCTCACACACTACGTTATGGTTATATAATCAATTGCTAATAATCTAATCACAGCAAATCCTACAACATTTATGTCTGTGCTAGTAATATCTCTCCAGTCTGAGCAGGCTATTGTTACGTCAATGTTGGTCCTCTGGCGCTCTATCGGCATGGTATTTGGCGTAGCATTATCTTCGCTTATTCTCCAAAATACTTTGGTCCTCTTCCTTAACCGTAATGTTACTGGCCCTACAAAAGATCACATAATTGAGGCCGTCCGCCGGAGTGTTTCGGCAATCCAAACTTTAGAACCTAAGTACCGTGAGCAGGTACAGGAAAGCTATGCCGCTGCACTGCGAATAACATTTTCTGCAGCTGCTGTCCTTAGTGTCATCTGTTTCGTTTATACAGTCTCCTTAAAAGTCCCAAGGCTGAGGAGCAGCACACCAGTATTAGGGATAGAGTGATTCTAATTTACAATCAGGCAATTGGCGCGGTTCTTACAGGAGCGTTGAGACTTTGCGATTAGACATACATCTATCAACATACTCACAAACTCAAGGCGCGGATGAGTACCGGAGTAGAAAATAATTAGACGAAATTTTACAAGAATTCAGGCTTGGCTCAAAAAGTGTTGGATCGAAAGAAGGATTCAAAGAAATAGCCAGCTCACCCGTAAATATTTTGTCTTTCAATCTTTAGACTAAACGAGCAGAGCGTAAAAGAAAGTCCTGTTCATATATTTAAACGTACAATTTAGTAGCAATTAGAGGCTTCATATCACCAACAAACTACTTCCCACGATATCGAAATTAGTGAGGAATTCTGCAAACGTCACAGTAAATGATGATTGTGCTCACGTGCGGGCCTGGTATAGAGATAGTCGAGTAGAGCGAGATAGTTTGGAATAGATTTTGTCATTGAAATAGCAGTAAGACTATAATTTTACAGAGCATCAGTCGAAGAATCAGGCTCGACATCCTCAATGTTATTTAATCTATTAATAGACTCAGTAACGGTATAAAATTTCGAATTACCAACAATAGGCAGAATTCATTCGTGGTGCTATGTCCTCTCTCAGTCTTAGTCCTACACTTCGCTCCATGTCGACATGAAAGTAGCTGGCTATTTTTGTTTGAAAAGGTAACCATTCTTCATATTTCCTTCATAGCCTTGTCGCACTATTCGATATTATTAGGCTAGAATTTTGGAAACCTTCAGCTTCACATGGAATAAGGTAAACATGTGCAAATGGAATATATCTACAGGTCTGAAAATGCCCCGAAAATTCTTGACCTGAGCTACATTTAAACTGCGCTAAGAGAATACTTGTAGTCAAGACTCCAAAGCTATGGCCAAATATCTTCGTCCTCGGCCCCTTTATTGCCCGACTTGACGGTAAATTGGAAGTCCCGGAAGTACTCCCAATGAGCTTCCTGTCATTGACCTTTTTCAAGGGGTGTTCGAGTTTGAGAGGATTAGATCCCTCCAAGAAATCTAAGCTTGAAACGGAAACACCTGTGGTTCGTCGAAAGAGAAAGTAGGGTGATGGAATAATTGGGAGAGATTAATTGGGTATTGTGCGATAGAAAGCTACGCGTATCACTTAATCGCGGAGACTTAACCCTTCATAGTCTTCCAGAGCATATCCCACCTGCTTTCTAGCAGGAGTGGGCTGATTGAATCCGGATTTACCGTTTAGTCTTGGCCGGCTAGAGCTGTAGATTGCCCGCTGCTTCCCTCTTGTGTGTAATTCTCGCTACACATGTATTATGGGCAGTCAGTTCTTAGTAGAACGAGTGATTTCCACAGATAAACCAAGCAAATGAAAATGAATTGTGGCATTCATATCGATTAGATTTGACCTCTGTAACTTGATTACATAGAAGCACCAGAAATAGTGTAGCTACGGCTAGAAAGAAGCCGATTGATTGAAAATACGCGTGACTCCAAAACCCTAGGGCATAGATAATAGCACGACTTGACTTCTTTCAGAATGAAGGTATGTAGCTCAAAGGGTGTGATGATGCACCATCCGGACCATTCATCCACTGAGAGTCTGAAAAATTTAGGCTTTAATTCGACTCAATATAAAAAGTCGTCAGCTTGAGGCTAGGTAGGCTCGTAACACCACTATTTCGCGCGGTTGAGTGCAGGACGACGAAGCATACTAGAGAAGCCCAGATTGTTTCGGAACCTTTCCTTCGGTAAATGGTAGAGAATTAGGAGCCCTCGTTCCACGATCTCAGAATAATATCGGGAATAAAGCTCAATGTATAGGTACTTGATTTTTATGTTCATCATTCAATACATATGTATCCTTAAGGTATGTCCCTGTACAATCAGTTTCGAGTGTGTAGGACTTATAAAAAAAGATATTGACACCGTTCCGAGGAGTTTCTGGTACAGTATCCTCCCTAGCAGTAGTCTCTCTTTGGCCATGGGGGCGGAAGATTTATATCTCTTCTGGAAGGAGCGCCAGAGCAGCTGTAATTTGGCACAGCAACCTCTGCATGTGATTGGTTGCAAGGTATTTCAGGAATTTTTCCGACAACTTCGACCTATCCATGAATACTATCATATTCTGTAAATTGCATTGACTCGTGGTGCTAAATTCAGTCAATCTATCAGCCATGGTCTATTCCGAGTCATGACTACGCGATAAGTATGACGACTCGTTGACGTAGCTGATTCGCTTTTCGTGGGTCTCTTGCGTGACAAGCGAGCCGAGGAAAATTGCGGCAGCGGGAAAGTGCGCATTCTCCTACTACAGCCCGATACCGGATAGGCAAACAATAGACTCGACTTCTCCGACTCCCACTTCGATGAGGGTGTTTCAGTAAAGGCCATCCGATCTGCGTGTGTTAACCATGGTAGTCAAAAAATTTCTGTAGAAGTGGGACGGTAACGATACATGGATCAATTCAACTGCACATCTTAGCGTACTTTATCAGACTTGTAAGTGTAAAGAGTACGCTGGTACAAGCATGAATATTATACCTAGTGTAACGCAATTTTGTATGAGAGGAGGAATAAGAGTTGTGCCTGTACCAAGGTAAGCTTATTATACGTGGGTGTGTTCAGGCTCGCCATCTTTTCTTGTCTTGTCGAACGTCGACCGGATCTTGTACTATACGGCAGAGATAGAACTTGTTGCAAGTTGAAATTCATATTCTACTTTGTCACAAGCATTAAGTTTATACCTCGTCCCACTCAAAAATGTGTGCAACGAGGTATAAAATTAATGCTTGTGCCAGTGTACATGTCAATGTACTGGGCCCTAGGGATATTTTTTGCTCGGTTATCGACATGAGACAGTTTGTATGGATACATCCCAGTTTTTTACAGGGCATATACAGTCGTCCCTCTCTAACTCGATAGTGGGTCCCGGTATAAGTGTTGAAAATATTCATTGTAACTTGGACTTTTATATTTGCAACACTTACCCTTACAAGTCATTTTACTTACAGGGGTAAGTATTGCAAGTGTAAATGGTTGAATTTCAATGAATATTTTCAACACTTATACTGGGATCCACTGTCGAGTTAGAGAGAGACGACTGTACATATTAGTCACAGGATGCTCCCAATAGACTATATTTTATCATCATCAAGCTGGAGTGTTGATTTCATCGCAACTCACTCCTTTCTACTGGTTCTTTTTGAGCCCTCCTTATCTGCTCCATCTTATCGAATTGTAGTTCTCCTGAACTCAATCGTCTCCCTCATCCGATATTGTCTGCAAATAAATTTCCTATAATTTTCTGTGAGGGTTAGAACCCTTGTTGGAACTTGGGCCCTGGCCCTTGTATAATTATGCTATTGTCCGTGCAGTGCTGGCTTGTGTACCTGTACATGTACTAGTTAAATCGTACGCTTAAGAAACAGGGATGCAGCCAATAAACTAATGAACCTTCGCCAAAGCGTTGCTGACGATTATCAAAGTACATATACCAAGCGAGATGATGATAGGCGTGTGTAAAGATGTTGTAATGGCGTTTAGGCTTTGAGGATAAATCTCATAGCTTCGATCTGTTCCTGAAGTATGTACAATCGGTTGTGATGATCTTGGGTTGGTTAGATTCTAGGAGAATATGGAATTGGAAGAAAGGTATATGGGGCTACTTGATTGTATGTTAAACTTCACGCACTTCTTAATTTATTATATTGAACCTCTACTTTGAGTTATTCGAGGACGGGCCTCTCACATTTTCTTTCATTTAACAGTACAGATAACCAACAAGATGAATATTTATATATATACTACAGTTTCACAGATATGTTTTGCGGAAGTTGCACTTCTTTTGTTGGTTCATGTCCTCATCAAATGAGCTCCCAAAATATGTCAACAAATGCTCGCAAACACTCAACTGATCTAAATCGAGATCAGAGGCTTCAGGTGAGTTTAGAATACTAGAAATATTCTATTTTCGAGTATAAGCTAATTAAAATTAGGGTTTAACTCTTTATCAAGCTGGAAAAACAAACAAGGAGATCATCATGTACTTGGACTTACTATTCATCAAGTTAAATATACAATTCGCATGGAATGTGTTGAGCCATGAAAAAGCACTGTTCGAAAACCAAGAGTAAGTCCCGTACAAGAAGACGAGTTAGAAACAATTGTTTACAGCCTGGAAGAGATTCGGCAGATGATGTACCCGGAGCTGGTAATAAATTTTTCACAATGGAATATTGGCGAAGATGCAATTCGAAACGCTCTCAAGAGAGGAGGCTACAGCTGGCGCAGTGCCCGAGATAGGCCTCCCCTCTCTGATTAACATTGAAGATTAAGGCTTGAGTCGGCTGAACGACACCAGTCATAAAGTCTAAATGACTGGTGTCGGATAATCCAGAGTGACGAGACATGGGTTAACGATTATCTGGTCAACAAAGAACATGTCACACGGAAGACCAGTCTTCCTATTATTATTCGAAGAGAGATTTGGAACGCTAAAGATTGATTCGGGAGCACGGAGATTACGAAAGAACATGCACCAATAGAAAAGGGATTAAGCGAAACCCCCACATTTGACGCGTAGTTACAGTCTCGCACAGGTCAGTTTCGTAAACTACTTAGACCTCCCCTCAACACTGTGTCCTCCCCGCAGTTATCTCGGTTTCACACTGACACACTGTTGGCGGCATTCCGGGGTTAGAGAATCGGATGTGAGACATGCGCCCATTAGGGGAGATGACAGGAAGATATCGAAGGATGTTTTCGGAGGGGAGAAAAGGGGACAGATGGGGACTTTTCGACAGTTTTGTTCGAGGAGTCATTTTTACTACTCTCGATAGTTAGAGTAATTCATTAAACTGTCTACTTATTTACAGCATATATTATCTGGTGACCTACGCAGGGATATACTTACTTTCTCTGCTTCAATTTTATCCTGATTATCCTATTTTTTTTCCATTATTTTTATCGTACAGAACCACCGTTGCAGCGTACACCTACCTCACTTTGTGGATTGAAAAAAAAATTAAAAAAAAAATTAAACGTCTATATTTACCTTAATATTTACTTTGCTGCCACAAGAATTACCCAAAACACGACCAAATAGTTAGAAGAACTTATCGATCAGGGAGACCACAAGCTGGACTTTACGGAAATAGAGGAATCAAGTTCATCAACATCCTTGGATTCGTTAATTAATCGATTTCAAGAACTCATTGTTTCTGGTCTGGAACTGGATAAAAATACCGCAAATATGAGCACAAAAACCTACCCGACCTTCCAGATGAGTGGAAAATATGATGGCTCAATTCCAGCCATCAAATGGTTACACAAGCTGCAACTCAACTTTCGGCCACACTATGCCATAGTCACGCCTGAAACTTTCTTTGAGGCAGTAGAGGTCCTCTTGACAGGAAAAGCTGAGGACTGGCTGGACACAGTTCCTAGGTTCAATAGGTTTACAGACCAGGAAGATGAACCGAGGGAAACTGATGTGGAAGAATTTAAGCAGGCCTTAATGAAACGATTCCCAAAAAAATTCGTTAAAGTTGTAGAAAATGTACAGGAAGACATCCAAAATTTGAAACAGGGACAAGATGAGACACCGATAATCTATCATGAGAGAGCGCAAGATTTGCTTCGGAGGAGTAATGGACGAGATGATGCAGAGAAAGGAGCGGATCTCTCTGCAATCGAAAAGACAATGCTGTCAATCATCGTCAGGGCTTTCATCCGGGGGATCAGAGACGATAGCTTGAGATCTATGATAATGATGAAATCAAGTATATTTGACGGAAGCTTGCAAGGAGCGTTTGAGAAGACAAAAAAGGCGGTAACAACCATTGCCCAGAGAGAAGAAATTGAACGGGAGCGTCTAGAGAGCAGGGAGCTTGAAAATTTCCGAAATCACTACATAACTCAATGGGAACAACCACTGGGGGCGGCACTAGTGGGGGTGAATAAGAACCCAGAAGAGAATTTTTCTCAGCTTCATTATTCTACACAAGGACAAAGGAGCATGTTTCCAAAAACTGAGCCAGACACTCAAGGCAACACTATGATGCAGTCACTTCGGCCGCTACCGCCTCCTACTGGTCAGAAAACATCTCAGCACATGACAAATATACCAAAAGATAATTGGCAGGAACAGAGTCAATTCACTGGACGACAAACCCCGAGACAGCAAGAATGTCAAGCGGCCACAAATCGAGGTGGTTATAACAGCCGTGGAGGGGAGAAATAAACATCTCCAGACACTACGTTAACAGACTCTTACTTGTTCCAAGTTTACCCTACGATTGATAAGTGATCCTATCTAGTCTAACAACTGAACTTTAAATCTTCGATTTCAATAGGTTATGAGCCCGGTGCTTATCAATCACACTCAACCATCATATACAATCCGGATCTAACCAGACTATATATACTACCAATATACCTATCAATATGGCAAATAACTCAATGGAAATTGATTCTATTCCTGACATCCTGGAATCAACTAGTATTCCATCCTCTCCTGAGATTGATCTCTCAACCCTTCCAAGACTGGACTCATCCAGATGGGGGGATAAAAATTTTCCTGAGTCCACTTTATATATACCCCAAAGCCAATCAATAAATAAGACAGCTAACTCATTCAATCTTAGCAGTGATTCCATATTACTAATTGATTTCACCAATAAAAACACCCCTATAACACAACCCAAGGCCAAAAAAACGACAAAGAAGAGAAATAGGCCATTATATGATAGTTACTTACCTGCAAGTAAGAACATCAGAATAACACCACTTCCTCGCTCTGTGAAGCAATGCAACTGTATTTGCTTCATTCACAATGGAGAAAATCAAGGGCATAATCCAACACCAATCACAGAGAAATCTGTTCCTACAACAAAAACAAACAATATTCAGGCCAAGAATACTCTTAAGGACCCCAGCATTCCCTCAAGAGCAACAAAAAACTCCCAACCACTTCCAAATAAAAGCTCAATTGCCAAACCAACCACCAGTGTGACTCCTGTCACACCTTTAATTAAGCCTAAGTTCACCTGTGCAGAGGAAGCCCTTTACTCTGCCAGGAATAATATCTTGGAAGCATATAGGCTAACATCTGACAGAGACAGCCAAAAGCAATTGCTAGACTTCCTAAATTTGTTCAGAGCCTATACAGAGAAGGGCTATAATGCTATTCAAGGATTTATCAAGCATAACGACTTAGCAATCCCAGTTAGAACACCTCCAAACCCTACTCCAACTCGAAGATTATATCCATATGCGGATCAAGTTGGAATAGCTATTCCACCAAACAGTGATGATTATCTATCTACTGATCTGCATCTTTCTGACCTAGAACACATCTCTAGGCAAAATATCATTAAGGGCCTAAACCCACTACTTAGTTCCCCCTTTAGATCTACAAAATGTACTAACAATGGTAGTCTTCCCAAGCCTAGCTATGCTCAAGCAGTTCAAAAGCCCACAGCACCAAGCTCTAAGCCTATGCCTCCATCCAAGGCTAGCAAGCCACCTGTGGCTTGTCATCAACCCAAGCCAAAGCACCAAGTTCAAACCCAGCTGGAAAAAGATATATCTTCCAAAGGCAACAAAGTCATTACTTTAGTCCTGACCAAGGGTGCTTCTGTCCCAACATACCAAGCAACCCAAATTAGGGATAAAGTTAACAAAGCTATGGGTAAGATAGCTATTTCTCGAGTTCATACATCTCCAAGAAACAACATTGTTTTAACCTGTTTTAACTCTACTCCAGAGGAACTCCTAGACCAACAACCCAAGTGGGAAAAGGTTTTTGCTGACTGGCCTATAAGTAAGGCACAAAAAGTTGAGACCTGGCCTAATGTGGTCATCCATGGAGTTCCTTCTTCCCTCTCTTTAAATGATATTCCAGAAGAAATTTCCTCTTTCAATCCACAAATATCTGTTCAAGGCCAGCCAAGATGGCTGACTGGGCCACCTAAGACTGATCATGGCTCTATAGTCATGACAGTTAGCTCAGAAGCTGAGAAAGCCCAAGTAATCCAATCAGGAGTACTGATTGGTGTTCTGCTGCTGAGGGCAGTTAATTACAAAACTAGTAATGAAAAAACTCTTTGCAGTTCATGCCTCAAGTATGGACATCATCAGCTTCTGTGTAAGAGAAAGCCAGTTTGTGCCATTTGCATGAAAGACCACAAATCCTCTGAGCATAGTTGCTCCAAATGCAAGGCTTCTGATAACTGCTCTCACCACTCAACGCAATGTTTTAATTGCAAATCTTCTTCCCATACTGCTCTTCAAAAAAAGGATTGTGAATATTATAAGGCACTTTTATGATAGAAAAAATCAAAGTCTGCCAACACAATATTGCGAAAGGAAAGTCAATTACGCAATCCCTCTTTGAAGTTGCCCTTTCTAATAAATCTGATATTGTTTTCATTCAAGAACCTTATGTATATTTCAACACATCCATTCATGCTTTCACTTCTCTGTCTCATTCAGCCTACCATATGGTTCTACCTAAGTCAAGTGCAGGTGTCAAACCAAGGGTAGTTGCTTATATAAATAAAAACAGCACAGTTGATATATCAGCAAGGACTGATCTCTTATCTGACACTGATATGCAAGTCTTTGAAGTATCTTTATGTTCTGAAACCTTCTTTATATTTCATGTTTACAATGAAAAGTCTTCTCCAATGGCAGAGGTACAAAGCACTATCCTGCAAAGGTTCTTTCAACTTAATCTTAATATATCCAAACCATTTCTCTTCTTAGGTGATCTAAACCTACACCACCCATGGTGGAACCCCTTGATCACCAACCCTTCTTCAGCATCTTCTAATCTCTGTCAATTCTTAGAAAGTCACAAGGCAAGGCTTCTGGTAGACTCACAAGTAATAGAAGAGCATGGAGGGACATTTCATAGACCAAACACTAAGAGTATATCTATCATAGACCTAGCCTTTGTTGCTGGCTTCCAGAAGCTTAAGTGGTATAACTGGCATTATGGAGAAAGTACTGGCTCAGATCATGAGGTTATTCTGTTTGAAGCATCCCTTCCATGTCAAAAAAGTTCTGGTCCCTGCCTACCTCCAAGATTTAATACAGGAAAGGCAAACTGGGGAACCTATACTAAAAATTTACAATCCCTTGAACCCACTTTTCTATCCCAGCTTAATTATGCGATTTCTGCCAGGGAGCCAGACCAAGTAGCCTGTCTCCTTCAAGATTTAATTCTTCAAGCATCACAGAATGCCATTCCTAAGTGTAAGCCATCTAGCCACTCCAAAGCCTGGTGGACTGATGAACTTACTTGTCTAAGAACGGAATATCATTCTAAAAGGAGAAGAGCTAAGAAGTCTTGGTGTACTACTGACATTGAGGAAGCTAGAGCTTCTAGAAATAATTATTTTAGGAAAATCAACTATACTAAAGCGGCTCACTGGGAGGAGTTCCTATCTGGAGCTAAGGATAAAAGTTTATTCACAGCCTATTGTTACTCCAACCCTAGGCTGTTTCAACCTTCACTGATCCCTTCATTGAATTACAAGGACTCTATGGGCAATCATAGAGTAGCATCAACTTTTGCAGACAAGTGTTCTGCCCTAGTTAGCACTTTGTTTCCATTAGAAGTCCCTATTACAAATGAGGATTCTTTTCCTAACTCTGTTGTTACTGATTTCATCACACCTACAACAAATAACAGTTCACTAGCAAGCTCCCAGTGGGAGTGGCCAGAACTATCTCTTAATGAACTTCTTCAGGCAGTACCTGAAAAGAAAACAGCCCCTGGGAATGATAGAATAGATTGGTCCATGATCAAAAAAACTATCAACTGTCTTCCCCAATTTTTTCTTAAAGCTTATTCATTTCTATTTCAATGTGGCAAACATCCATCAGCATGGAAAGAAGCCATTGGCATAATTATTCCTAAAAGGGGTAAGCCTGATTATTCCATGCCTAAGGCTTACAGGCCGATTTCACTCATTTCATGTCTATCGAAACTATTAGAAAGAATCTTTTCACTCAGAATTTCTTATCTAGCAAATATCTCACCTAGCCTTCTCCATCCTAGTCAGATGGGAGGGAGAAAACAGAGGTCGGCAATAGATGCAGTGCTCTTACTCCAGCAATTTGCTGACAAAAATGTTGCAGAAAACAAAGTTGTATCCTGTGTATTTCTAGACATTATGGGAGCTTTTGACAGACTTCAACCTAGAAAGCTGCTCCAAATCCTGCACAGGAAAAAGCTCCCAGCCATGTTTATTTCTTGGGTTTCATCATTTTTAACAGGAAGAAGAATATCTCTCTTATTCAATGGCCAGCTAAGTCATTCTTTTTCTGTTACGGGGGCCCCTCAAGGAAGTCCTATTTCTCGTTTATTATTTTTATTTTCAATTAGTGAATTGTTTTCATCATGCCCCAAGCCTTCATTTCTGGAAATCTCTTATGTGGATGATATTTGTATTTCTGTGGCATCTAAATCTGTTAAAAAAAATATAATTGCACTCCAAGAAAACCTGCAAGCACTCTTTTCAAAGGCAGATTCTTTATCTATTGTTTTTGAAAAGTCCAAGTCTGAACTTGTACACTTCAGCAAGAAGAAGATACCCTACACAGATTCCTTACAGCTAGACAATTTTTCCCTAAAGCCTAGCACTTCAGTCAAGTGGCTAGGTATCTGGCTTCAACATGGACTGTCATTTCAAATTCATGTAGAGAAAAGGATGCATCTAGCTCAAGGGGCCATGCAGAGACTCCTCCAAATTTCATCAAAAACAAAGGGCCTTGGCTTTAATGCATTAAGACAGTTATATCTCACTTGTATCATCCCTGTGTTAGACTATGGCTCAGTGCTGTGGTATAACAGATATGGTACAGAGAAGCTATCCAAGATGTGTGACAAGCTACAAAAACACGCTCTTCATATTATGACAGGTGCCTATAGAAGTAGTCCTATCAAAGCTTTGGAGGTTGAAGCTGCACTGCTTCCTACAAGGGTCAGGCACTTCAAACAGTCATCTTTTTATGCACTTAGAATATTTAAACTTCAAGTTAATTATCCTATTTATCAAGCCTTATCAAGCAAGCTGCAAGATAAGCTTGACTTTCCTTCTGAAACTGTTGATCTTGGCATGTTTGAATTCTTAGATGAGAAGCCTAGTGGGCAGCTACTGAGAATTGCATTATTACTAAAGCCACTAACTAAACATGTAAAACTAGAGATAGTCAATGCCAAGTGGTCTCCACCATGGAGGGAAGACAATCTATCAATCTCAATTTCTAAATCAAACAAGTTAAAGGCAAAGGAAGAACATCTGGAGTTTCTGGAGTCAATTCCTCCCTCACATTTCATTGTTTACACAGATGGCTCCCTAGTCAAGGATAAGGGTTGTGGCATTGGTATAACAGTATATTTTCCTTACACAAGAGAGCTCAAGTCACTATCTTACAATCTTGGAGACGGGATTGGCATAGCTGATGCAGAGAGCTATGCTATATTCAAAGCTTTATTATTTATCAATCAAACCCAAAAAAATGCATGTTGTTATATATTTTCTGATAGTCAAGCTGCTATTTTAAGAATCTCTAAATCTAACAAATTTTCTTCCTTTAAGGTTAGATCCCTAAGTAGTAAAATGGATGTCAAGATCCATTGGTGTCCAGGTCATCAAGGGATTGAGGGCAATGAACTTGCTGATAATCTGGTAAGAAAAAGCCTGGATCAACCTGCTATGAAAAAGCATCAATATACCTCTTATTCCTTCCTAGTGGAAGGTATAATGAAAAACATTTTACAAGCCTGGGACTCTGACTGGACTAAGCAAGTACTTAGGGAAGAAGAGGGCAGGAAAGCCATTGGTCTTGGAAAGTTTTATAGAACTTCTGCAAGGATTTCTATACCAAGCTTCAATACTAAGGCAATTAATCTTACAAAATTTAGCAGACAAACCCAGACCTCCTTTTTTCAGGCAAGAACAGGGATTGGTAACAACCTGGCTCACCTCTATCTGATAGGAAAAGTAGATAGTAACATTTGCAACTTCTGTAATAGGGAGAAGCAGACAATGGAGCATCTGCTCCTGCACTGTCCACAATTCTCATCAGAGAGGGATAAGGAATTTGAAGGTCTGGAGCCCAGAAACCTGCAAATTATTTTCAAAACCAAAGTTGGCAGAGAAAAACTGTTAAGATACTTAGAGAATTCTAAATGCATACAACTAATTAAAATTGTAGGTCAAGAAGCTACAACTATGTAACAGATAAACGTTGAAACCAAAGGACACCAAATGACAAGCCATATTTAAGGAAAAATAAAATGGAAACAAAAATCACAACTTCAGGGATTCAGCTTGTATTTAGGGTTTATTTGGAATTCGTAGTAATGTTGGAAAGTCTAACCCTAAGTTATGAGCTTATAGACTGGTGCCAAGCGGAGTTAAGGGTGTTAGGAAGATCTTTTTTTTTAAATGTATTTAAATCTCTTGTCATAGCTAGATGGCTGAATACAATATGATTTAAAAAAAAAACAGCCGTGGAGGAAATTCTGGAAATAGAGGAGGAAAGATTAGTAATTCAAGGAATACACCTCCGAAGAATCTATCGAGGAACCCATACATTAATGGATCGATTGTTTATCGGCGAGAAATGGGGCCCTTATGTCTACAATGCGGAGAGTCTGGGCATACGAAGCCATTAGAGTGGTGGGAGCAGAATTATTTGAGAGAATTGTTGTGGCCGAGCCAGGCGTCAAACTTTGCGGGTATTTCAACGACAGGAAGTGGACTCAAATATAGAGAAACCAACGAGAGCCTATGGGCGAACCAAAGAGTTCCGCAACATGCAGGGTTGGTGTCCGATTGTTGGAGAAGATCGGATCCGACTGACCAACAGGACCAAGGGATAGATCAGAGATCGAGAAACTGGAGAAGTCCGACACCCACCGGGGATTTTGCGAGGCCGGACGTGAAAGGAAATGAAAGGAGGGAAGTTGAATTTAATCACTTCACAGGAGGAAACTTTTTTGGGAACCTGTCCGAACAACATCAGTCACTGAGTGTAGTTTTGGGGTTCAAGAATCGCGACCAAGGAAAAGATGCACTTGAACGAAAAGAAAAAAATGTGAGATTTGAGAACGATAGTGCAGCTCCTATTGTGCTTGATGCATATTTCAACGAAGACATTTCTAAAAAGCGACAGAGACCGATGGATGTCGAGAACTTATTAAATAAAGAACAAGAAACTGCAAAGATTCGGAAGATAGAAATAAAACGAAATAAGAGATCCATTCGACAATTGCGAGAGATCTTGGGCCGCCAAGGAAAAGGGCCAATCGATTATAAAAAGATAGCAGAAGAAATCAAGGTCGAGTTATCCTTGATGGACCTTTTCCAGATGTCACCAGATCTTTCGAAAGCATTCAGGTCACTTTCAACAAGGGTGAATGAACGCAAAGACAAAATAAACAATCATAAAGTCAAATCAACTTTCTCTGTTGAAGCACAGCGGCTGGAGCGACACAACCAGGCAATGAGGAAGCAGTCTAGAGCAGAAAAAGACCCCTGGTAACAATGGTACAGAAGGCATTCCGAGCACCGGCTTCGATAAAGACATCGCGGAATGGAGAGGGAGTGAACGTCAAGCTTCCAATGAATGCTGCACAGGCAGACCAAGGATCAGATATGATCATAGTAACGGTTGGGCTATTGAAGGCACTCAACATACAAATGAAGAGTCTGAAAGGTAGAAGATTTGACGGAATGACGATGAACGTAGCTGATGGCACATCTGCTCAACTAACACATTATGCAGAGTTCGAAATCGGTGTGCTAGGAATCTGGCGAAAGGTAGAAGCATTCGTCCGGCCGTTTCATAATAATAACTTTCAGGACATTCATCTTCTGCTCGGCTTGCTTTGGTTACATGCAGTGGACGCAAAGATAAAAATTAGAGATTCCATAATTGAAATAGGTGATACAAACTGCGGGAATCCAATAATGAAAATCAAGGGACCAAAGTTTGTTCAGAGTGAGCAGTATAGACTAGTCTTGTGCCCTATGGAGACATCCGCTTTGGAAGAACAAAATGCCGACTGTGGATATGATCCCAGTGACGACTCAGAAGAGTCAATCTCTGATTTCGACGACTCCTCTGATGATGAAGGATTTGGAGACTCAATGGATTCTGAACTTTCGGAAAACTAGTACGACCTGAGCAAGTCACAAAAAGGCAGCAGTCAATGAAAAGTGTTACATCGCTGGAGAATTTTTCACCGCCAGTGAGGTATGTCCCTTTCCATCCTCCTGAAATAAATGCTCCAAGACTTGGGAGAAAAAATAAGAAGACTTACTTCAAGCTATACGCCAACTCTGTCGGACTGCATATGCCACAAGTTATCCTAGGGGATAATAATGGCGAGGAGGAGAATGACCTTGGGCCAATGAAGAGAGAAGGGATGAAAAGAATTAATACACAGATTAGGCATGCCAGGGAGTTTTCCGCTAGTAAAACTGACGACGGGGGTCCGTCGATATGTGTGCCCGGGAGTAGGGAGCCGGAGGCGAGTCTTCATGAAGAGCCGAGAATAGAAACGGAAGTGCCGAAGTATCCAGAAAAAAGGCGGCCAATGAAAAGAAACCTTTCAGAAGTACCGCAGGCGCAGATTGACGACTGGTTTAGAACGACGGGCGTGAAACTTGGGATGTTGTCAAAGGAGAGGACAGATAAAGTTACGAGATTATTGTATACATATAAGCATCTGGATTCGACGGACCTCAAGAACCTACCATTCACAGACCTATATGTACACCGCGTACGACTGAAGGAAGGGACACTACCTTTTTCAAGGCCGAAACAACGACGCTGGCCGCCTGGAAAGGAATTCTGGATGAGAAGGATCATCAGTGATGGTCTACGTTATGGACTATATGAGCAGACCATCAAAGCGAACGGGTGCCTATCGGATTGGAACGCCATGGCTCAGATCGTTGACAAATCAGAAGAGCCGGGAGAATAGGATGAGCCAAGGCTGACTTTCAACTACCAGAATGTGATAGAAGACAAGCCAGGTTGCTTCGTGGAACTCATGTCCAGGTGTCATGACTATTTAGGACATCCGGAACACAAGATGTTTTTCAAGCTGGATCTGAAAAACGGGTATTGGGCGATAATGGTACATCCCGAGGATCGACATCTCTTCGCGTTCTCGATGCCAGGCATGGGCCAACTGCAACCTACGAGGATGCCACAAGGATCATGCTCAGCAAGCTTCAGCTTTACAGAACTTATGTACTTAGTTTTGGGCCAAGTACCTCCCACTAACGAGTTCCCTGGAATGGAATCAATCCTCCTTCCGAGAGCCGAAGAAAAATTACCCCAAACTGCATTTTACATTGATGATATATTCAGTGGTATGGAGACCTTTGATGAAGGATACGAATTACTGGCGAACGAGCTGTTACCACGTCTGGAATGGGCGAATCTGAGACTATCTGTCACGGTTAGTGTCTCTAAGTTGGCTCAGAGGATCGAAATCAGGAGTTTATATTCACTATGAGGAAAGAAAGAGATATCTATGTACATATGACGGCCTTTTTATAGGTTCCTCCTGCCCTGCCCATGTGATTCCACTCATGCAAACAGAGCAAACAACTTGGCGCCGTGGACGTAGTTCACGGCGATCCTCATTACAATATCCTCAAATTGTAATTATCTTGACGTTGGGCTAGACCCATTGACTGCCCCCCTGCACCCAACATTTGTTCCAATGGACGTTGATCTACATTTCGGAGTGCTAGCCATGTCAATATCTTCGCGTAGCAGGGACCGCGTTGGCAACCGTGGTCTACAGGAACCTTGCCGGCTAGCCAGCCGTTACACTATCCTTCAAAAAAATGGAACTGTTTGTGACGGAAACGGTTGCCCTGGGGGTGACGCACAAAGCAGGCGGGATTTTGGTGACAAAGACTGAGAGATGTGAGAAGATTAGGAAGTTTCCGGCACCAAAAGATGCATCTGAAGTACGAAAGTTCATTGGAGCAATAGGGATTACTCGAAACTGGGTGAAGAATTTTGCCGAAATAAAAAGGCCACTTACGAGGCTAACTGGTGATGTGAAATTCTGTTGGGGAGCTAGGGAGCAGGCAGCCTTCCAGCTACTTAAGGATAAATGCGCTGAAGCTGTGGAGATGCACGGGTGGGATTTCTCGAAACAAGTCCAAATGTATAGCGACGCCAGCCTTTACGGAGCAGGTTGTGCTATTACCCAAAAGAGGACAAAAGAGGACGGAAAGATTGTCGAAGTCCCTATAGCGTACGACGCCTTTACCTTCTCGAGGTCTCAGAGGAACTACGGGATGTACAAGAAAGAGCTCTGTGCCATTGTTGAATTCACACGGAAGTACGAGCACATGCTGAGGAGCCCAAGTCCATCAGTTATATTAACTGACCATAAGCCACTTATATACTTCTTGGGGTCGTCAATGCTCGACGGAATCTACGCGCGATGGGCATCAGAGTTGCGATGCTTGGGAGTAGAAATCGTCTGGATCCCGGGAAGTCGAAATGTGGTAGCGGATGCGCTATCACGAACTATTTTTCCGGATGCGGAATGTAATACTCCACCTATGGAGGAGTTTGGCGAGCTGGTCCTCGATGGACATAATAACCCGCTGTGGGTCTGGAAGGATGGAAAAGGAGGGTATGAAGAATTGCTTAAGAAAGTTGCTGAGCCATTAAGAATCAGAGAAATGGAAAATCTCACAAAGTACGATACGTCGCAACAGTGGTTTCGCACAATTTTTGGGAATCAATTCGAAGAAATAGGAGATGTCGGAAAAACGAAGTTGCAAAGTATGTCTGGGACAGCGGGCCTAGAGCTAACCGACATGATAGACTTGAATCTGGTCGGAATTCTCGATGGGAAAATGGCAGAGAGGGTGAATGCACCACGTGAGGGTCTCCTTGATTCCAGCTGGTATGCAGAAATTGTGAGGTTTCTTTACCGAAATGAGATTCCGGAAGCTTGTGTGACGAAGGTACAAAGAGCTGCGCTGGCAAGGAAGGCCTTGCGATATTCAATCGGGAAAGATGGGGTGTTATACCACGAGTTCCAAGGTACGAAGAAGCGATGTATACTAAGTGAAGAAGTTTCCTCAGTTCTGAGAAAGGCCCATGATGAGGGAGGGCATTTCTCCCAAGTAATTACTCAACGAAAGCTCAGGCAATATCATTGGCCTCGGATGACTGCGGATATTCGCGATTACATAAAGGGTTGTCTTACTTGTGCGAGATTTGGCACCGCGACACGTTCACAACATAGTGCCCGGGTGGCAGTGAGTGAACCGATGGAGCTACTCGGAATAGACTTTATTGGTCCATTTCCAAAATATGATGGGGTCAGAAAGTACTGGATACTCATCGCGATAGATTACTTCTCGCGGTACGTCTGGGCGAGAGCAACCGAGCGAAATGACGCGGATACTGTGATCGAATTTTTGGGGGAGGAAGTATTTGAGAAGGTGGGAATTCCAGTGGGAATGTACATGGACCCGGGATCTCACTTTGGTGAGAAGACAAAAAAATTTGCTGAGGGAAAGGGAGTTACCTGGTGTAATTCTCCTGTGGCAGCTAAGAGGGCGGTTGGCATGATTGAGAAGGCAGTCGATATTTTACAGCGGACCTTGAAAAAAATAACGGCAGAGCCGAGGTTATGGCCGAGATTTGTTGGTCGTGCGACGTTCGAGTTGAATAGACGGGAGATATCACACCTTCTCTATTCACCAGCGCAGATTTTCTTAGGTTTTCACCCGGCAAGCAGCTTAGAAGCAGATTTCCCGGGGGATAAGAGGCAGATTTCCCGGGGGATAAGAGGCAGAGTCTAGCAGCGGCTTTGAAAACTGGGGATGATAGTCTTTGGTTAGAGGATGAGGAACATTCGGTGCAAGTTATCGAATTTTTGCTAAGCCGAGAAAAGATACAAGAGAGTACTTTGAAAAGATCAGAGCAAGAAAAAGAGAGAATAGCGACAAGGCATGATTTGGGAGTTGTAGCACCACAGTCGTTTACCCCTGGGGATTTAGTCATGTTGTTCGATCACCAACAGTCTGGCAAGAAGCTCCTACCAACGTGGCGTGGGCCTTTCGTCATTAATGGCTTTGGAGGGGATCTGGGAAAGTCCTATACATTGCGTCAAATTAACGGCTCACGAATCCCAAGACATTACCATGGGGACTCGTTAAAGAAATACCGATTGAGAGAGGGATACCTAGCAACAGGGTTAGAGGAAGCACTTCCGGTGTACCAAAACATACGTCTGGGTAGGGCAAAATTCCGATTGCCTAGAAACCTACGGAAGATTTAGGGCGAACGAGGTTGCTGACAAAGAACGAGACGCAGTTGAGTGATTCAGGTCGCGTGGTCGCTCTTGTGTGTGCGTGGGAGTAGAAAAGGGATTAAGCGAAACCCCCACATTTGACGCGTAGTTACAGTCTCGCACAGGTCAGTTTCGTAAACTACTTAGACCTCCCCTCAACACTGTGTCCTCCCCGTACTTATCTCGGTTTCACACTGACACACTGTTGGCGGCATTCCGGGTTAGAGAATCGGATGTGAGACATGCGCCCATTAGGGGAGATGACAGGAAGATATAGAAGGATGTTTTCGGAGGGGAGAAAGGGGGACAGATGGGGACTTTTTGACAGTTTTGTTCGAGGAGTCATTTTTACTACTCTCGATAGTTAGAGTAATTCATTAAACTGTCTACTTATTTACAGCATATATTATCTCCAGTGATCGCTGTACTAGAAATAATTCTGGGATGTTTTGGGGATGCTTAACCGGTACCCAAGCAGGCCCTTGTGTGTTCTGGCTGAAAAGCTGTAAGAACATAATCGGGGAAGGTTACCGTCAAATCATTCTGGCAGAATTTGTTGGATTTCTGAGGGCAAGCTCTGCAACAACGGATGTTATGCAGATTGTGCATGACGACACTCCCGTTCACACTGTAGCTGCCGTGAAAGAGTACCTTGGTGATCATGGGATGGTACTTATGGTCTGGCCGCCTCACTCTCCTGATTTGAGTCCAATTAAATATGTATGAGGATTGATGAAGTCTTTTACACAGGATCGATATTGAGACTCCGATCTGGGGAGGCAGCGTGAGAGGGCCGAGATCCAATCCCTTGTGGAAGAAGCCTGGCAGGAATGCTCAAAACCTGAAACTCTCGCAAAAATCATCAGAGGTATGCAAGATAAGTGCTCGGCAGTTATTCGAGCGTAAGGCGGAACTGTAGATCATTAGCTGTGATATTAATAGTTATTTTTGTAGGAGCTTTGATCAGGAATGAGTCATCATTGTTAATTTGAAATTTTAATCAATTTTTGATGAAAGCTGCATGGGTGAATATTTTTTACGGAAAAATCTCATGAGCTATTACGTCCAATCATCGTTTCCCTTTGCCAAACATCCTAGTACTATCAACGTACATCATGGCCGGATTCATCAGAGCTGCAGGAATTCAGCATGAGATCATCATAGAGAACTACTATTTATGTATAGAGATCTACAGTTAGGCCCCTGCAAACAACATGGGTCTAAATGAATATCATGCGAAGCTGTAAGTGCTGCAAAACGAAGTACCAACCAATCGATAAATCTTAGCAATAATTACAGGCTATCAGGGGCAATTAGTTTTACTTGCATATAGTATTGCAGCCCTAAATATTCTCACTAATTAAACAAAATTAGCGCTGTTTAGTAACAATATTTAGGGCTGCAATACTACATGCGAGTAAAACTAGTTGACCCTGATACCCTGTATAATTGAAGTTCGGCTAGATACAAGCTAGACATAGCCAGGGTATATTGACCAATCATACACTGATTTACCCCCGTAGGATCACTTTCTTCAGGGGGTGTAACACGGAATCCCCTTGTGCAAGAGTAGGCTGCAGCCTATGCTAGCTAGCGTGGACTGCAGGGAACTATCGACTACAGGGGGGACAAGAGTAAGGTAACGAAGGTTAGGCAGTAAATTCTGTTTATTTCAATAGCATAAAAATAAAAATATAGTGCACATAACTTATTCTCCAACCTTTGTTAACTTACCTTTATCCCCTAGTAGCTAGTCGTCACAACCAGCAATATTTATTGGCTTTAGCTAGATTCCAGTTCACATTAGCTAAATTCGAGTGCGCTAAGCCTAATTCGATATATCGTCTACAAATTTGCTCACCGCATGAGTGACATGCCTTTTAATTGGTTCTGAGTACACAGACCCTCATCGCGTTTTTACGAGATGGTTCATTTCTGAAATATGAAAGTAGGCACACATGAAATTGTATAGCTTACTTCACACATCAGATATAATCTAAGGCTTCATAAAATTTAATTTTGTACACCTCATGTTACAATATAATTCATGTCACATATCGTGGCTGTAGCTAATGTAGCTTGTTATTCATTGTTTAGTGCTTGATCATTGAGTTCATCGCCAAAGGTTACAGGTTTTCCAACTTCTTCTGTGCCAGATGTATACATAGTGGCTGTCACGGAACGGCCCGCTGAAGCTAGTCGTTTCGGCTTGAATTCATTTAGTTCTTTTGCATAAATTTTATTCACATATTGTCTTTAATTAATTGGCGTGAGTTTTCATGCATTTTGTCGATCTTCATCAATGGCTTCAATGACGTTAATAAATTATTTTGCCGATCGTCACTAATTACGTAATATTGTTATTATTGTTGGTTTTTTCCTGTTGATCGTTATTAATAACGATTGAATTCCAGGCATTGCATAGTTCTAGGGAATTCTATTTCAATCGGCGGTATTTTGGGTGTTCTACAGTATTCGCTGGTGTTCGACGGGATGGGGTTCTAGTAACCAGCACTAGGGAATCTACTAGGTGGACTCATATATAAATAGTCGTTAGGCCATATTATTTAACACGCTGTGCGGAAGACGAAGACGGCGTTTATACCTGTACGTGGTGTCCCCTACAAACCTGGAGTTTATCTTCAGAGCCAACAGAAACACGCATTACTTGGTCACGGAGGAAAAGTCATCCAAACGAGTTTCCGGGGCGTACCCAGCTCCCGTTATGGTGGTGATAGATTAGACTAGGTTGGCCATTTTTACCAAGATGAATTCTCACTGTTTACAGATATTCTGGCATTATACTGTCTCCCAAAGAGCACCGCTACCTGAGCGCTGGTGGTGTCGGTATAAGGAGGATATCTGGACTATGGGATATTAGGGAGATATAGATGGGGATACGCACCCCGTGTGGCTCTGGTGTCTAGGCCTCGCCTGGCTGGAGTTGCAGGTTTTTTGCAACTTTATCCCGCGTACCGGTTTTCATGGCTGCTTTTTTTCCATTGTTTGAGCAGAAGGTTCCGCAGAAAAGGTGGTTGAATTCTACGGGTAATTACTGAGCTAAATGGCTACCCATCATGGGTCAATGTATCAATGATCTTAGGTTCAAGGTAAAAGGGGATAGGAGCACTGTAAAAGGTGTGGCCTGGGTCAGAGAGGAGCCCTAATGTTATAATAGTCTGACTCAACATAGCACGAATAAACAACACTACTACTACTAAACTCGCTTTGCTTATTAGTCTTGTATTTATTCTACGCATCTAGCCTAGACAGGATTCAAGTGGTCAGGTTATCCTCATCTACACTTGTCATTTGTTACAAAAGCTTACGTGACATTATCTGCTATCGTCAGCGTCCCAGAGTTCCAGGTATTCAGTATTTCAAGAGATTGTTCACCAAGATCAAGCCCAAGCTAAGCAATCAAGATCCAAGTACAAGGAGTCACGACAGTGGCTGTCAAAGCCTTTGGCTGAGAATCTGCCCATCCCCTTATATTTTAGATGGGATTTTGCCACAGGATCGTTCGCTAGTTGTTTCTGGTTCATAGGAGTCTCCATGTAAGGTTTTGTACTAAGAATACTCATTTCTATTTATATTACTTTGTTATTCCTATTTTTGCTCATTGTCGTCATCTCATTTCTACTTAATCATCTTGTACTAGTTATTAATAGGCCGCATAGGGTCGGATGGTGCAGTGGTATACTGTCCGGGCCGTTCTCCCAAGTAGAGTCCGGGTAGCCTGGACACATGTCCCGCTTGACACAGTAGAAAGCTAGTTCGAATCCAGCATGAACCTCACACCACTTCTCTCGCGGTAATATTTTATTCGTGGGATGATAAAAGCAAGCTCAGATAACCATAGGTTTTTCTCGATTTTCCCTACGGTGGGTATTCACGGAAGAGGTTACATGTCGCAAGGCGTTATTCTCGTAGTGGTATCTGCAAATGAAATCTGAGTATGAATGTTCCAACCGTCAAACCGAGTCATTCTGTGAAATATATATGTCTTCCGTAATCATTCGCGTCATAGCCTCAGGCTGCATACGCAAAAATGATTTTAAAAAAAATAGGCCGCGTATACATTCTATTTACGTCTCTATGACAAGAGTAAGATAAGTCGAGGCGGCAACTACTGAAGGAGGGAAAGGCGTATATAAAGAGAAAGATTCTCAGTAGATAGCGCTCTTCACGCTTAGTTCTTTGTCACAAATGTAACCATCAGAAAGTCTTTTGACATCCTTCGGACAACCTTCAGGTTCCCTTTAGTAAACCCTTTAGTACCTCAATACTTTCCTCAGCACTTCCCACCGTCTCTTGAGACCTCTTTAGTACCTACTTTACTCAGTATCCTTCCCGTTACTCACTCAGTCGCCCATCATCCTGACACTTCATGAACTCTTAGCCTGGTGCCTCTAGGGCTGCTGTTGAGTAAGAAACCCTTTTATGAAGATGTATCCTTGTTTTAGAATGACAACCCTCATTACTATCTGCATTGTCTCCTCTTTGTCTCCTCTTTGTCTCTTTAGACGTCCTGCAAACACCCCTAGACGATCAGCATACGTTGTAGATGAATGGAGCTGTGTTTTGAATTAAATTCACAGGCTTGGAGCTACTGAAGCAGTCATTGCAATGGAGTCATTCCACCAAGCTGGTTTTGCCTTTCTTTTTGTATAATATTTGAATTGTCCTTGTTTACGAAGCTAAATCCTTCCCTGGCTCTGAAAGCACTCATAGTTTGGACGATTAAGAGGCCAGCTTTTAAAAACAGGAGTATTTCCTCTTGAAATGGTTACGGTAGAGTCGCAGCTCGATGGGCTGGATAAGCCTTAGTCGAGGTATTCCTAGAATTATTATGTGCGTTTTTGGAGTATATTTCCCATTGTTTGTCGTTGAGTTTAATTATGATCATAAGTTGGCATCCACATTTCTTGCTTCCAGTTCCATCTCGCCGCTTTGATTTTGATTTTGATGTAATATTTGACTTTTCTTGATGAATTTTAGGGCCTCCTTGCCGCAGTTGTAACAAGAAGATATGAGATAATTTATATCTCAGCTCTTGCTTTTGTAAAGGTTTGAGAAGGCGTATCCTCCATCGTTAGCTTGTGACTGGGCCCACGAAAATGCCTCTGCTTCAGTACTAAATGTAGGGTCTTTTACGGGGAATAGATCATATTCACCATTGGGAAGTACAAGTGATAGAGAGTCATCCACGGTAGGTCTAGGTATATAGGTGAGCAAGGTAATGACCAATCTGGAGTGAAGTTGTGAATTACTTTAGGTATTTCTAAATTTTGTTGGGTTAAAAAGTATGACGGCTTTTTAAATGAAATATGAATGATACGTACTCGAAAAGTAAAAATTAAAAAATAGGGTTACTGAGATGTAATTGTTGCTGGAGTTAATTCTTCGTACGATGATATCTATTTAGACTTTGTTCGGTTACTAGACAGCCGATCTGACTAATCTCAGAAGGAGGTTTTTACGGCAGAGTTCTGGAATGGGTTTAGCGCACTGGAATTTAGCTGCAGTCTATTTATTTATTTATTTTTATATATCTACCGGGCTACAATTATGACAAAAGCCACATCCCTAGGGGACACGGTAACAGTAAAGTCTGAAGAAAAAAGGATAGCCAAAGGCTTAGAAAACAGAGAACAAAGGTACTGTGAGCACTGTACAGCGAACCCTCACAAGGAAATACGTCATGCAACATGGATCGGGCAAATTTCTGTCAGATACTTTGACTTTTCCAATATGAAAGAAAGCCACTCAGCACCCCGGGCGGAGCTGAGGAGAAAACCAAGTGTCCCCAAACCTCGGCGGTGAACACTTGCGGCTAGTCGCTCACGTACGAGGGGGCTGAAAACTAAGTGGGTAAATGATAGATATGTATATAGAACACAAATTGCAAGGTTGAAAATACACAGTGTCCTTCTCGTCTTCTTACATATGAAAGTGCGCCGACTCTTCCGACAAGTAAACAATAACAGACCATAAATAATTACAAGATATCTTGAAAATACTAATCTCTATTCCCACAAGCCGACGCTCCTGAAACCAATTTCAAAAATAATGCACCGATACTCCCGAGAGCCAGTCTAATATTTCCTGATCCGTCAAGCTCGACACATCTTCATTAAAATCATAACACAATAGGTACGAGGAGTATGATTTTGCCACCATGCGGAGGTCAGGTCCCAGATGTGCTGTTTAGCCTTTGATCGGGATCCAGCGAGAGACGCAGCAGGGGGAGCCGGTAGGCGGGCAGCCTCGCTAGCTAGCTCATCGACTAGTTCATTGCCAGGAGTGCCCACATGACCAGGCGACCACATCACGCGGAATTTGCCAGGGGCTGCGGTTGGCAGAATTCTCTTTGAGGGCCATTGGGAGGCTAGTTGTCGGAATTCGAGAATTACTTGCATCGAGAAGACGTCGTGCAGCCTCTTAATCGTCGAGAATTACGTGGATGGACGATGCAAGGTGAGTGGAAGGAGCTGTTACAGAAGCTTTAAGCCCTGCGAGGGCGTCGATGATCTCGGAGTCATAGACCTCGAAGTTAGGGCCTAGCGGTACTCTCACTTCTGCTAAAGCGATTACCTTGTGGAGAACGACGGCGCCGGCCCCAGCAGTCCCATCATTTAGTTTCGGGTCGTCCGAGAAGACGAAGATGCCCCATTGTGGTAAATCTCTAATACGCTGGGAAGCTTCTTCAGAGGATAATTCGGCCCGAGTGATTACAAGAGGAGCTCCATGCGAGGGCGGCTTAAGCCGAGGACGGGGAAAAGAGGCAACGAGCTTAACTTTCACGGTAATGCGGGTTTGTGCGCGAGAGTCGTTGGATCTTGTGATCAGAGGGTGAAAACTGTCAGCGACAGCTAATCTAATTACAGAGTTGAGGCGGGTTTCTTCAAGTAGAATATGTGCCGGTTTGAGCCAAACTTCTCTTAAAAGAGCTGCAATGGGTGTGGTTTTGTATACCGGGAGAATAGCCCTAGCCAAGTCGACCAAAGCTCGAGAGACCATATCCACAAGGTGTTGAGATCGGGTGAAAGTAGGACGGCCGCGCCGAAAACAGGTGTGTCCGCGCTACCAAACCTCAGCGCCGTAAAGGAGCACGGGTAGTGCCGCAGTGTCGCGGATCAGAATGTCACGGATCAGATAATGAAGCAATGGGCTTTCAGATATAAGATGGTATTTTCTATAATTAAACTACAGAGAACAAATAAAATACATGGCGAAGGAAACTCATATATATCTTTTGTCCCATCAAGGTGCTGTTGTTTCAGGATCCACCATCTAATAGTACATTAAAAATACGATGCTCTGGCGGCTGCTCTACAGCCCCGTTTATAAATTCGCCATCGCTTCTGTAACCCATGTGACAAACTTCGGTCATGTCCTCGGCATGACGTTAGCGTCAGTCTCGCATAAATGAGGAGTTGCCTGTGATGACTATCGTAGGCTACAGGTCCTATCGACTTACTAGCCTTCACACCCAGGTAGGGCTGCAGTGCGCACAAAAGAAGTGGGTACTCCACGGTTAGTAGTTCCAAGCTGTCCTGTATGGGAGCTAATCCGTTGCATCTTGGAGCTCTATTCTTCTACGTGTTGTTTAAAAGAGAGCTTAGTGTCAAGGAAGACGCCAAGCCACCTCAGAGTTGAGTTGGAAGTTCTTGAGACACCAGTGATAATAACCGGAGGAGGGGATTGACGGGATCTATGAATATGTAGTATTTCCGTCTTGTTATCTGCCAGAGAGATTCCGTTCTGATCGTACCAATAGGTGATGCTCCCAACCCTGGATGCGCTCAGCAGAGAGGTGTCAACCAGAGTTTTTGCGACCGAGAGGATCGCCACGTCGTCCACGTATCCAAATTTAGGAAAATCGAATTTGAATAGAGGCTCGAGAAAGATAAGAAAAAGTATGGGGGAGGCAAGGGATCTTTGTGGCAGGCCATGCGGAATATCCAAGAAGTCACCAACAAATTCATCCACTCTAAGGCGCGCTTTCCTGCATTAAGCAAAGGACGCAGCCCAGTTGACGTATGGTAGAGGCCATCCCTTTTCGCGAAGATAAACGGAGAGACGCCCAGGCTGAAAACTATCGAAAGCCCTCTGAATATCAAGGGTGGCGAGAGTGCAAACTTGCTTTGACTCCCATGTTTTTTCGACATCATGAACCAAGCATTCTAGAAGATCCACGGCAGACTTTCCAGGCAGCGCTCCAAATTGCGTGGAGGAAATAATGCGATTAGACAAAGCCCAGAAGGCAAAGCGTCTTGCAAGGAGACGTTCTAGCTCCTTCCCAAGAATTGGAAGAAGCGATATAGGACGCCAATTGGCGGGATTGGAGAGGTTATTCTTGTATGGTTTAGGAATAACCACCACTTCGGTGCGGTGGAAGATGCTGGAATGGTGACCGAAAACTAGGCAGAGACTATAGAGGTAAACAATCCACGAGCGCCACATATTCACTATCCATATGAGGTGGAGAGCGGAGAGTCACAACCAGCAAGTGTTGTGGACATAGTGTGATGTTGATATCTAGTCACGTCACATACTAAGAGCTTATTTCACTGCCAGAAAGACTATAAATATGGAGAAGTTAAGATCCGGATGAAATATAAGTATGTGTGTAAGATTATGAGACTTGCTATGTGTGCCCTAATATAAACAAGCGAGTGTATAACTAATCCACTAGTTATCAAGATCTTTGACAGTAACTATGGCTGCACCGGTGTTACTCCTTCGCTTGTTGATAAACAATAGATTCTCTCTGGCTGGAAAAGTCGAACTTTTCACCTTCGCGCGGTGCCAGCTGTAAACGCCTAGTATGTTCGCATATCTGGTATAGCTAAGAAGAGTCGCAACCCATTCGAAGCTGGAGGCCCGCAACGTATTCTCGGTCGATGGCTCCTCAGTTTGTCAAGAATTCTCTTCGACAAGACCCGGACCCAACTAATCCTAAATCTCTCACACCCAGATATCTATACAACTGGAGCCCAATTCCTCTAGAAATCAACCAATTAAAACCTTATTCATCGTCTACCTGAATAAACACCCACATACACGCTCCCGATGTTATGGACACCCGACGGAGGGTTTAAGTCGAGAAGCACAAATTTCGGAAGGCAGACATGACATACTGTTTACTTTTGGGAAGAGGCCTAGAGAAATCTCTACAAGTAAAAGATGGACGGGTGTTGAGATGCGGGAGAAGAAGAAAAGGGGTTTGAAGGGGGAATCATGAGGAATTTTGACTGTGATGCGTTGTGCGTGTGTCAGAGCAACGTTTGGAAAAGTGCCGTCGACACTCTAAATACCGGCATAAATCAGATGTTTCTAAACCGCCCTGTGCTCTAGACCGCTGGTGCTCCTTCAGTTGGCAAAGTACATTCGTTGAATGGTTTTTGTTTCAGGGTTTTCCGGTAGAAGAGTCAAATCTGGTTTGATTTTTGGGGAGTGCAGTTAGTAATTGAGAAACCACGAGATCAGTGACCCCGGACAGATGGTCGCAAGAAGTAATTGGCTCGGGAGAAACTCATGGGGTGTGGGTGAGGAAGAGACATCTACTTGGTTGGAATCTTTCGGGAGACTGACGCGTCGGATAGCCCTAGATAGACTGAGCTAACCGGTTGTTGGGAATCCAATCGTAGGGCAGGCAAGAACTCGTGTCTGTGAGGTTTAATAAAGCTAGAGAGTAAAATCCAGCTACTATTGTAAAAATGGAGATAGATCGGAGTGGCGAAACGTGAGATGTTTACATCTAAGAGAAGCAGCGTAGTGATTAAATAAGTAAGACGTGATGATAAGGAGAGGTTCCTTCAGATCTTCAGATACAGTAGCGTCTAAAAGTGCGCAATGAAACCACCACGTTGACTAAATTTTACTATAATTCTGCAACAACTTCAAATTTAAAAAATTTAAAAATTCTAGGTTCAAATAAAATCTGAGCCATTTCTTGAATAAGTCCATCTTTGTTTTTGTGAAAATAATAATTAACTGTAAGGTTCGCGCTGGTCTTGGCACTTAATATCTATTGCACATTTTTAGACGCGTTATTCTAGTACTTGGTATGACCCCCCTTTGCCTTCTTTACGGCCAGAACCCTTGACGGCATACTCTCAATTAATGTACGACATGAATCTTCGGGTATATTTTGCCTGACGTCGTCTACTCTTTTCATCAATTCGTGCATACTTTTCGGCGTTTCCGGGTACTCTCCTAGTCGGCGTTTTACCAGACACCATAGGTGCTCAATTGGGTTCAGGTCGGGCGATTGAGAGGGCCATTTCATGGAATTTATACCTGTGGTAGCTAGCCAATTCTTTGTGGCCCTAGAAGTATGCTTGGGATCGTTGTCTTGATGAAAAATAACGTTGTTTCTGGCATTGGAAAAGAGCTTGCTTGCTATTTCATCGACTGTTGGGACCAAACAAGTATTTAGAATGCCTATTAGCTGTTCCGAGTTCATCCTTCCAACCACACGACTCATTCCACCGGCGCCAAACCCAGACATACAACCCCATATCATTACGCAACCGGCCCCGAACTTCAGTGTCTCTTCGACCACTTTTGCCGAATAGCTACTTGGATTCCAGGACCAGGCATATTTGATTCCGTCGCTATTGAGTCTATTTATCTTCGTCTCATCTGACCAAAAAACTCTTTTCCAATCTTCAATAGTCCAACTTTCATGTTCTAAAGCCCAATGCAACCGAGCTCTCTTATGTGCCTTTGACAGCATCTGTTTCTTCACCCTCTTACTAGCCCGGAGACCCTGTTCCCTTAGACCCAGCCTTACGGTACCAGGAGAAACTTTGTCTTCTCATTTAAGATTGATAATCTTCGTCGCTTCTACCGCAGTTTTGGTCCCGCCATTAGCCACCAAACGAGCCAGGACTCGCTTGTTTCGACACGTTAACTTCCGTGGTCGTCCCTGCACAGGTTTTGAAGTATCATGAGATGTCTCTTTCCGATACCTGGCTACTGTAGACCTATGACAGCCCATAATTTTTGCTATTCCTAGTTCTTTTTTACCTTCATCGAGTAATGTAGTGATGGATGATATCTGGTGCTGTGGAAGTTTTCTCGTTGTAAAAAAAACAGAGAATATTGAAATCAAAAAAGTTTAGGAATGATACAAAAGCATATCAAATACTTATATGGATCAAAAAATTAAAGTTTACAGCATAGTTGTCTGTTGACGCAGGTTCTACCACATGGTGAAATGATAGGTCAAAAAGTGCGCAATAGACATTAAGTGCCAAGACCAGCGCGAACCTTACAGTTAATCATTATTTTCACAAAAACAAAGATGGACTTATTCAAGAAATGGCTTAGATTTAATTTGAACCTAGAATTTTTAAATTTTTAAATTTGAAGTTGTTGCAGAGTTATAGTAAAATTTAGTCAACGTGGTGGTTTCATTGCGCTCTTTTAGACGCTACTGTATATTCAGTAATGAGATTGACTGAGAGAATCTTACAGAGAAGAGAGCTCTCTATATACAGGAATTGTAATCTTTACGGAACATTAATTAGCATTAATCATGAAAGATCTTTACAGCTCAGTGTAACAACAGTGTCATGGAACGAGTTAGTCTTGACCCTTAGTGTTTCCCCAGAGTCAAGTGTAAGACGTTGACACATTTAATTGTCAGCACGTACAGGGGGAGAAGGGCAAGTTAACGAAAGTTATAGAATAAGTTATATGCACCATATTTATATGTTTATACTATCGGAATAAACAGAATTTACTGTCTAACCTTTGTTAACTTACCCTTGTCCCCCTGTAGATCCTTGAAATAGGAAGTCTAAATGTAATATAGGAATTATATGATAATCATGTGACAGTGTGCGAGTTAGTAAGAAGCCCGCATCAGATGGGATGCTGGACTGTTAATTCACAACATCTACAAGAAAGTATTTAATTACACAAATTAAGCGGACGCCACGCTAAACTCTAAGCAATCACAATTAATACCGTTCCGAGGTATCTGTCACATGACACTGGTACATGATCTTTGAGGTCGTGTGCTGTGCGCCACCACGACGTGGTGGGCAATCAAAAAAAATAGGGTTGCCTGTTGCTGGGCAACCAAGGAGTATAATGGTAAAGTTAAGAAGTCTACCCTTCCTGTATCTAGCTAATTCATTTATACATACAATTGTATATCTTTCTATCGGCCATCATATCGAACATTTTCCTATAATTTAGTAATTGTATGCAATCCTTATATTCAGTGCAATCTCATAACCTTTGTTTGTTTGTAGTTGTGTTTATTCGTGCTATGTAGAGTCAGACTATTATAACATTAGGGCTCCTCTCTGACCCAGCCCACACCTTCTACATTGCCCTTATCCCCTTTTACCTTGAACCTAAGATCATTGATACATTGACCCATGACGGGTAGCCATTTAGCTCAGTAATTACCCGTAGAGTTCAACCACCTTTTCTGCGGAACCTTCTGCTCAAACAATGGAAAAAAAGCAGCCATGAAAACCGGTACGCGGGATAAAGTTGCAAAAAACCTGCAACCCCAGCTAGGCGAGGCCTAGACACCAGAGTCACACGAGATGCGTATCCCCATCTGTAACTCCTTAATGTCCCATAGTCCAGATATCCTCCTTACACCGACACCACCAGCGCTCAAGTAGCGATGCTCTTTCCTCGGGAGACAGTATAATGCCAGAATATCTGTAAACAGTGAGAATTCATCTTGGTAAAAAGGGCCAACCTAGTCTAATCCATCACCACCATAACGGGAGCTGAATACGCCCCAGAAACTCATTTGGGTGATTTTTCCTCCGTGTGTTACAGGCTGCGCCTTCGCGTGTTTAGGAATAAGCAAAACATTGTACTACTAGGTCAGGTCTTGGATGAAACCAACTGGCTCTCATACACGGAATAGAGTCATGATCTCTACATGTAATACGCAGATGGTGTTGTAGTTTTACCTCGTACCTCTGTAATTATAGGAGGAACACAGTTAGATAGTTATATGAGTAGTTCCTCCCTTAGACTTACTTTCGAAAGTCGATTAGAAAATAGACAGTATTCGGCCATCATACTTTTCTTATTTATCGTTTTGGTGCTCCGCCCTTCCCACCGTGACCAAGTAATGCGTGTTTCTGTTGGCTCTGAAGATAAACTCTAGGTTCGTAGGGGACACCACGTACAAGTAGAAACGCCGTCTTCGTCCCCCTCCCATAACCTTTTATAGCATGCGAATAACTCATCTCGATTAACAACCGCTTTACGGTAATGTACCAACGCCTCTGTTGATCTATAAGCTCCGCCGTCATACGGCATTAATTCAATTATAAATTGTTCGAGATGGAATCTGTTTTGTCGATGTACCAAGCTCGTTGGTGGCGTTCCAGGTTCCTGTCATGTAAACTATCTAAAGTTAAGATGTTTCAGATCTACCTTGAGACTGTTAATTTGAGATATGGCAAGATAATGATATAGCTACTAGCGGGTCTTATATGTAGATAAATAGCCTTTTGATCCATTTCGATGGGAGGTGTACGACTTAGGTTCTTTCTTGAGAAATAGACTATAATCACCATCATAATTCATTTCTTTTGTGATTTATATTGTCTTAAGTACCACCGTCACCACACTTATAACTTCGAATTCATACATCACGATTCGTTAAACATACATCGCGATAGTAAAATATAAGTCGAATATAAATCGATGGAATGCCGTCGATCAAATGTCGGCGAAGGACGGAGGGAATTCCACGTGCTTCCAAGAACCCGGATGCCATGATACAATGAGCAGATTCTGCTGTGACTATGGCTCGTATTCGAGCTCATGCGCGTGTGATTCTCGGCAAAATCTTTATGCCGGACCGAGGAGTGACATACCAGGAGGCAAAAGGAGAACATGCAATAATCTAGAGATGTGTGGGTTGTCTTGATGCGTTACCCCCAGTAGGATTCTACAACGCTGATAGCTTACTCAAACTCCATGAAATCTTTTCCACGAGATTCTTGCACACCAGTTTACGATAACGATACCTGCAAGGGTAGTGTCGAACACCATATTTCGTTTGCATGACTATCTTCGTGTTTGATTGGTCTGGCTGGTGTAAAAAATATTTAGAAATAGTTGAGGCTGTATATAAAGGGACATGTATTTACCAAGCAAAATGGGAATTTATATGTGCATCATCATTTACCGCGTAGATATAGTCGGTTCAGGTCACGTTGATCCTCGATGCACACAAACGGGGGAGCTGGGGTGAGAAGAAGAAAGCCTGTCAATTTTCCCCCTCGAATTTCCATATCCCATGATATCATCTAATACGTACAGACATATATACAATACTCTGTGCTAGTCTAACTGAGACCGCCGGCTCATTATTCCGCTTTTATCACCTTGACTGTACCCAATTAAATTTAAATTCATGATCCGAAAAACGCCCATATACCATCCCCCAAATATCAATATCATGAAGCCCTAATTCATACGTCGTCTATTGTCCGGGACTTGTAGCTTTCTGTAAATATGTACTCGGTACTTTAGGTACCTTTGGAGATTTTGGTATCCCTTTTCTCTCGTTACGCAGGTTTTCTCGCAAACGTTCATTATCTCGAGATCGACCACCCGTGAGGCGACGCACACTAGACTTGATGCCCTGAGGTATAGGTCTAATAAAGTTCTCAAGAAAAAAAGAGCCTTCACCTGGCGTTGAGATGCGTTCATCATCACCATCAGAGAATACTTCAGTGTAATCTTCATCCGACATAGATGCTGTTATACTACCTGGAAAAGATACAGCCGAAGAAGGCGAAGTTATCGGGCGAAGATGCATACTCGCTTGGCTTGAAGTAGCTAGGTGAAAGGCTCCAGGGTTCATTGTGTTTGGCTGTGGTAGCTTTATATCTGTAAATCCATTCTGGAGAGTTGAGCTGCCGGCTAACGTGTCTAGTGATTGATGGAGTATAGGTAGTGTTTGTTCATCATAGAGTTGATCTCCTAATTCGAAATTGTCGTTAGAAAACTCCGGTGATGCAGCCTTAGAGGGAGATTTGCTGTCGCTTGTTGGTGTTTGCATAATGTCTTGGAAAAATCCATCTAGACTATCTAATTTTGAAACTAAGTCGCCTATGTTACCTTCTCCTCGTCCCTCATCAGACATCATTGTCTCTGCTCTTTCAGGTGGTTGGAAGTAGCCGTACTGAAAATCATCAACATGAAACTCAATTTCAGGAGTTGGCTGGCTTTCACGATTCATATACTCAGTGCTCTGACAGGTATAAAACACCGTATGAACATTCGCTCTAGTTGTTTCGGCATACTTGGCAGGAACTGGAATGGACCAGCCATTTTCTTCTGGAATACCGAAGAGACTTGGTGTTCGAGCGTATTCTTTTCTAATTGCCCTGGATGACGGACGTGCCATACTCATGCGCAAGTGCTCTCTATCCATTGATGTACCCGTGATAGTCATTATGTGATCTAAAACTTCGAGAGCCTGCATACAAAACTCGGTTTGTAGAAGTCGAAGTAGTGGTGAAATTAAATCAGGCCCATGACATGCGATTTCGGGTTTCCGCATGTCAATCACTGGAATTAGAGCACAGAGCAAGCGTATAGCTTTTAGTTTAAACCATGCGAGGCTATTCGTCAGAAGTCCCATTACAAAAGTGAGACTTTCAAAATCCCATTGAGGCAGGAAACTTTCTCGAATGGAGGATACTAAATCAAGCAGAAACTCTTCACTTGAGTGAAATTGTGAAGTAGTAAAGCCCTGGAGAGTTTTGACAAGAGAGCTGTAGCATTGAAGGCCAGCTTGTTTGGCAAGCTGATTAGCAATATAAACATTATCACTGCCAATTGAATCTTGATCCATAGCATGAAGGAACCCGGGGGAGTTCGCCAGTACTGCGAATAGAATTCTATTTTCATCACCTATTAGATCATCATTAGGACATTGAGTAAGTCTATTGAGAGTCTTAATGCTCAATTCGAGACATGCTGATGAGCGCAGCCCCTTATACGTCATCTTTTGTAAGCCTTCGAATCGCCCTTCCCATTTCGGAGGGCGACCATCTGTAAGCGTTGTTCGCACATTGCTATCACATAAGTCTAGTCTAGCCATAAATACTTCCAGCATCAGGAGCGTCTCGCAGTATTCTCTTTCGTTAACTGTATCCAAGCAGGCACAGATAGTCCAAAACATCTGTGGAAATAATAATAAGTCTGCTGGATCTAGCTTAAAAATCAGAGTCCTAAGCGTGATGAGGATTTCCATAGAGAAAGTCTGAACGTCGACGTCATCGTCAGCAATAGTATTAGACAATCTTGCTAACATATCAGCAAGCATGGGTTGATCAAGAGAAGTAAGGATGCATCGAAATATCTGAAAGGAGCGACATGCTAGATGCCTCACTGGACAAGATGTTGCCCAAGTTAGAGATAGTTTTGCCCATTCATTTTGAATACCAGGATAAGATAGTTCGAAATATTTAATAGTTTCAGCAGTAAGACGTTCCATGCCGAAAGGCACCTTATTACCAAAATCCTCTGATTTATTGCTAAAATCTTCGAGTCTTCTGGTGTGGTCTTCATATGACCAAACTACTGATGAATCATGGCTTCTAATAGATTCTATTAATTCTTCTATTGATTTTTTTGTGGATATCATGAGATCGTCGCATATTTTAGACAAAACAAGCTCATGGATAATATGAACAAGCATTTCGCGCGCTTGGTCCTGTACTGTTGGAATGTAATGATCCCATAGAACAGTTACGACTTGTAGGAGTAAAGGAACATTTTCCGCAACAAGCTGAGCTGGCGATACCATGAGGTCTACTAGGAGTATCAATGATAACTGACCCAGTGAAAAGCCGGGTGGATTAGAGCCGCCAGGTAAGATCCTGCTTAGCTCTGCAAGGTATGGAAACTTTGCAGTATCAGGAGGACGCATTAGCTCGCGCCTTTCAGTTGGTACCATAGTCTTCGGAGAGATCTGCATTAACAAAAATTCGACAACTTTCACACCTGCTGGCGTACTTGAAAGGAACACAACAATTTGCTTAGCATAGCCAACAAAATTTTGCTCGCGGCGATCCAAGCACAAAGACATAATAAAATCTAGAACAAGCTGAACATTACCAGCATGTGGCCCAGTTGCCAGAGCTTGCCATAGTGCTTGCACTTCATTATGGAGAGTGCCGCTAGATTTGATAGTAACCTCACATAAATTAGATAAAAGAACGTAAGATTGGGCGGTAGGTCCTCCATTAGGATCAATTTGTAGCTCTATAATCTGAATCCAAGGCAATACAACAGCCACCATATTCCGCTGAGAAGCCTGCTGAAGATCCTTGAAATAAGCAGTAAACTCCGAAAATATAAAAAACGCAAGCTCTGGATATTCCTGTGAGAGCCGTTTGGATATCTCAAATTGAGCAAGCTTATATACCGCTTTCGTTTTGTCAGAGATCCGAATGTCGTAATCTTGAATTTTAGAGCAGCGCTGCTGTCTTTCTTCAAATGCACGTAAAAAATGTGCTGATTTCGACCGTATCTCGCTTAATTCATTTCCTAGCGTAAATAGCCCGATACTTAACAGTCTCCAGAACGGCATTGGGTAGTCAGGATTCTCAAGTAAAACTTGAGTGACTACTTCAAAGTAACTTTCGAGAACTTTTGATTGTTCGGCAACGTAACATCGAGCGATAGAATGTTCTAGGAGATAAGGAAAATCCTTGTTGTGGGTAATCAAATTTTTTAGAGCTTTCCTGCCAATAATATGCATTCTATCGCTACCAGCGCTCAATATTGCGTCTATCCAGGAGAGCATACGCCTGATATCAAATTGTAAATTCGCCCGACTCTCCGTAGTAAAGCTAAGCGGGCCCCCACATAAAGCAGCCATAGCACTTAGTGCTGCTGTCCGAAGGTTTCGTTTTTCGATTTCCATTGCCGCAGAGGCAGTCCCTCTCTCACCAAGTAACTGATGATCGATCACTGACTGCCTCATAGTATCTTCTCTTTGACGAATTTGACTTTGATTAGGCGAGAAGCCGCACCAATCTTCCATCAGTGCAAAGGACGACTTCCTTGATTCAAATGTTAGCCATCTAGATGGATCATTGGTGCAATTGATACCCTCGAAGAAGCCTTCCATCAGTCCACAGTAGTGTCGACGAAGATTTTGGTATTCCCAGTCTGTCTGCACGTCTCCATCCATAAGAAACATTTTGAGATCTTTAGTGTAGACAACAAGATTGTTTAGAATCCAATCATCCTGGTTCACAACCGGGTCTTTCAGAAAGTGTGACGTAAGTTGATAGACATGTGTCACTTCAGTTCGTAATATATCCGTACTGCGATTTCTTCTAGGATTGCTCATAGATCTTTGATGGATACGAGCTTTAGCATCATTATTGCACTGATTAACTGCGCCCTGTAATTCTTCAAGTAATGTTTTGTATATATTCACATTTATACAGCCTAGAGAGGTGACAACGGAGTCTCTGATTGAGGCTGGGTTAACTGATAAAAGTGGAATTATATACTTGAATAAAACTCTAGCTGAAAGAATCTTTTCCTGGATTCGACTTGGTTTTGACCCCTTACGAAGGTGTTGGGTAGGTGGAGAGCTGGATTGTTGTTGGACCCTTTTGTCAGATAAAGTTGAGCAAGCTACTATCAAGTAGAGCTTCCATTGTTCAATCAAAACCTCTGGCGGTGTAAAGGATGATTTTGCAAAAAAACGAGAGCTGTTATTCTCGAAGCGATCAAACGAACTATACTGAGGACCCCTAGGTACCTCAGCTAGTGCCACGATACTTTTGTACATTTGCAAAATACGGTTACAAATAATCTCTCTACCAAGGGTTACAGCAAAAGGACAACGGTCATAGCTTATTCGAATAAGGTTAGGAAATACTTTAGACCATAACGAGGTATCGTATGAGGTTTCACTGCTGCAGAGTTCGATGAGAGCATCTTGAAAGTTGCCTTTTTTCTTTCCTCGTTGTAACCGGCTACGCTCTGCGACAGAAAGATGCTCATCATTAAAATCGATAACTCGCATAGAATCTTCTTCGAGAATGTGAATAAGTCTTCGGCTATCCTTACCAAGTGCAATATCAAATTCTTTTATGAGACGAAGCACAGTGAGAGCAAAGGCTCTCACTCTTCTCGATTGCGAGCATAGGAAGAATAGTCCATGCGCTTCAATCTCATCCACATGGGCCCATATCCCAGAGAGATCAAGTTGCACTCCTCGCTTACCAGTACTGTTATCTTCGTGGGAATCAGTGGCTACTTCTATAGTTTTTAGTTTGATTTCTTCAATCCATATTTGCAAAAGCTCAACATATAGCTTCAGGGTACTTTCAATATGGGCCAGTCCGAGCATGCCCCCATCAGACATAGTCGAATAGCGATCATCGAAATTAAATATAAATCGCGCAAACCCAATCGTAACCTGTTGTGCGTGAGACTGTCTCGCAATAGATTTCAGTGACTGGGCAGAGGATTCAGCAATCTTGTGCTGAACATGAGCTGTTCCCGTACATAAAAGATTAACTAGCACATTAAACGGGATATCGGCGGATAAAAATCGAGGTAAAGCTTGGACAGCTACATGTAGTAATTCATAGTATCCATGTTTGTGTTCTGGTGGATTTTGATGATCCTCGCGGCGTGCAAAGTTAAAGCTCTCTGACAGAGGGGTCTTAGGACTGTTGAATTTTTCATCCAAAACAGCCTGGCCTCCAAAAGTGTTATCACAAATGATTGTTATCATCCCTAATATCTCGCAAAATCTTGAATAATAGCCTTTAGTGACTTCACTGAGAGCACTGGTTAAAACTGGTCGGGAGAGACGATCATTTCCTCTTTTTTCTGTTGAGAGTTTTGAGTTGGAGCGAGGAGCAGATAATATGGGGGAAACTGGATATCTTTCGTAGAGGGGTAAAGACTGAAAATTTCGAGGGAAAGGTGGACGCCCTAGTCCGCCAATTTCAAGGTCAGATATGATTGCAAGAAAAGCCCTTATACCTATTACCATTCTCTCTGGCTCTAATTGTTCAGCCTTTAGATCTCGACCAGAAGCAAACAGATCAGCGTTAATCAGGGGAAATACTATAGTTCCAAGGCAAAATTCTTGATATTTAAAGCCAATGATGCGGATTATTTGTATTAGTGGGTCGGCACTTAAGAAGTTTGCCATGAGATATGTTTTCCTCCCAGTGGATAGGACTATTTTCAAAATTTCGTCAAGCTTTTTGATGGCAACACCTGGTGGATCGAAGGGGGCACGATAAAGATAGGTCCACAAAATCTGGGATATCGCCTGTAAACAAATAGGCCGCGATAATCGATCCTTGAGCTTTGGTTGCATCAGGACGATCAGCTGAAGCCATTGGGATGTAAAGGTTTGAATTGGAGATACACAGAGTAAAATAGCTGTTAATGGAAAAGAAATTGGCCAGTGTCGAGGTTTAATGATCATAGAAGCAAGACGAGGTCCAAGAGTTCCGACTACCTCAATCCATTTAGGGGTATTTAGCTCTTTATCAACCGTATTTGTTGTGGCAGCCAGTGGTAGAAGAAGAATACTAAAAGCATGACAATATGCATATTTGAGGCGTTGGCCGTGAGCCTTAACAAAAAGCCGGGCTAAGGCAATCATGAAATCACAAGACTGTTCCCATGCATCTTCCGAGTTTAATTTAATACGCAAATACTTCATTCCACCAAGAATTAATTCTATCCTTCCTTCCGACTCTCGACTCATTGGACTTTTAACATTTAAATCTCTTTGCGATTTTTCGAGATCAGAGATAAATTTTTGTGCAACACTCTTGAAGTTGATTTCACCCATAGCTCCCAGCATCTGACTGAACAAGAACCAGTTTGCTAATCTTAGGGGGGAGTTACTGAGCTGTTCAGGATCTGCAATCTTCAGTTGCCCAAAAATGATATTCTCTAATTTCTCTTCCATCTCGGGAGTGATGCATGCTAATGTACTTAGGCTTATTACTTCTATTAAGACGCGACATAGTATATATATTGAAGCTGTAGACTGTCGTTCTGCTTGGGCCGCAATTTGCTGTCGGGCAGCAAGCGTGGGTTTATTACTACCTTTTACATTAGCTTCTGGGGGGACGGGTGGCAGTTCTGGATTTCTTCGAGGCGTTGGATGAGACTGGCATTTGAGATCAGTTCTATTTACAACCAAAAGAGGACTCTCAATCTGACCTGCTGTAATTGAGCTCTTGCCTCATTGGCTGCGTCACTTTTCATTCTACGCCAAAGCATTATCGAATCAATTAATGGCTTGGGCCTCTGGCTAGCAATATGACCAAGAGCAGAAATAAGTTGATCAAAATTTGGATCAATACCAGGCCCACATATCTGGTCTATATTGGGCTCAGGATCTAGTGGTACAGTGATGCATTGGCTTATTTTTGCCTCTGCTTGGGCTATAAACTACGGATTTGCTCTTAATATAAATATCATAATATTATCGATAAAACTAACCGACGTGAACAGTACGTGTAATGCGTATTCGCCCACTGTTTTTGACTCTTCCTTGTGATGTCTCGAGTGAGACTGGTGCCGACGATGCTCCCTGCTTGGTTTCTTGTGGTACGTTTGTCCAGAATTCTTTGGTATAGAGCTCTGGTTTGCGTCTTCTGGCACAGCCGTTGGCCGCTCTGGAACAATTGTACTGTTTGTGGAGACTGCGCTCAGAGGAGTACCACTAATAGAAATAGAATGCATGTTGGTCAACGATGATTCCATAGTAAAGGCATCTCTCCGATCTCCACCAGAAGCAGCAATTAGATGGGGGCTGATGGGGCTGCTCGAAGTGCTCGCGAAGCTGCCATTTCTCGAATGCTGATATCCATTGACAATACTTGTTTGTCGATGGTGGGCTTTGGATTCAGCTAGACGAGCTCCTCCATGCAGCCGAGGCGACGCCGTTGATACCTGCTGATCAGTTGGAGAGATTCTCGTGGCGAGATTCGCAGGTGGCGCCTGCGACGTGTTTAGATTTGGGTCACTCTTTGTATGAGATGGGACGGATTTGACGTGCGCGGATTTAACATCAACTATTAAACTATCCGATAAGTGAGCTTTTTATTCGGTGTAAGCTGTGTAAAGGCGTAAACGTACGTAGGAGTTGATCGTTGGTCCATCATGAAGAGTGAAGATTTGCTCCTTTTCCTCACGACGAATGAGTATCGTGGCAAGTGTCGCACCAGGCGGCGCAGAATGAATTATCTCATGAATCTTTATCAAGCCATTGCATATTAAAATTTGAGATAGCTCACTGCTTGTAGCAGCATGGAAAGAAGGATCATCATTTTTCCAAAATGTAAATATAATGGACTAGTCGGGGGGCTGGCTTTAGCGCTGCCTCTATTCATGGAGCCATAAAGCTTCAGGGGCTATCAACATTGGATCATATTTTTCTATGAAAACAAACCTTACTATTTGCAACACATGACTTAACAAGCCGAGGTTTAAGTCATTCTCATTGAAATGAGTATAGATGGAAAGATGAGAATTCGGAGAAAAAGGTTGCTGCAAGCTCTAAGGAAAACTCATATTTTTTCACGAGAAGATCGGATAAAAATATTGAGAATACGATATTCATGGGATAACAAGTAATAGAACTTGTGATATATTTGAAGACAAAGCTGATGATATTGTCGGTTTAATTTAAACCATAAGTTAATCGTTTGATCTACTGAACATGGGACTGCTGCAACTCAGTAGTAAATGCTGATAAACCTAGGATGTATTGAAAGAATTGATTGACTTTGGGCCCGTTCGATTTACACTCAAGTACCAGTCGTATATAAAATAATCGGTGGAATCGTATCTTGTGTCCCCCCTAGTCTAATTCCCAATTTTACTCATTTTGGACCCATTATTTACACAAATTTTTCGTTAAAAGATGGGCTCAAAGTGGATTTTTGAGCAAGGGAGGATTCGAACTTCCATCGCATTGATTTTACTTTATGTAAATCGAACGGGCCCTAAACGTTGTAAATCTACGAAATCCGGGGCAGTTGATAAACGGACTTTTACCCTGTCGGATCAAAAGATCACCTTCACAGCTGTCTAAAATGGCGGGCGGTCAGCTCGGCAAGATCCGAGACCGCTACTATTTTTGTAAATCTGATTGTTTTTACCAGTTGCACAGAAAATATCCTCATACAGGCATAATGAATATGAAAATTATAATTAATTTTGTACAGTAAACAACTGTTGTGGATACAATAGTAGTGCAAGATTAATTATAATTGTGTCACTTATTATTCCTGCACGAGGGTACGTACCTGTTCTAGTACTTACTGCAACTGGTACTAAGCCTGTACGTGAACACGGTTATTTGGCTTACAGTAGAGCCCGTCTAAACCGATAGTGGGTCCCGGGGCTAATTATCGAAAAGCTTCATTAATATTTTACCGTTTATATTTGCAACACTTATCACCACAAGCTATTTTGCGTGCATGGGTAAGTATAGTAAATATAAACAGTAAAATATTACAGTAAAACTTCTGTAACACGATAGTGGGTCCCGGCATAAGTGTTGAAAATATTCATTGTAACTTGAACTTTTATATTTGCAACACTTACCCTTACAGGTCATTTTGCGTGCAGGGGTAAGTATTGCAAATATAAATGGATGAATTTCAATGAATATTTTCAACACTTATGCCGGGACCCTTTATCGTGTTAGAGAAGTTTTACTGTACTGAAGCTTTTCGATAATTAGTCCCGTGACTCACTATAGTTCTGGACAGGCTCTACTGTATACAGTAGAGCTCCTCTTAGCTAATAGTGGGTCCCAGTATAAATGTTGAAAAGATTTATTGTAACTTGGACTTTTATATTTGCAACACTTACCCTTAAAGGCTATTTTGCGTGCAGGGGTAAATTGCAAATATAAACGGTAAAATTTCTATGAATCTCTTCAGTAATTATACCGGGACCCACTATTAGCTAAGAGGGGCTCTACTGTACAGGGTGTCAAGGGTAAGTGATGTCTTCGCTTAATCGACATGGGTTGGCGTGCAGGGGTGTTGGTAGCCTTAAGCAGCAGGCGGTGAAGTCCCTAAAACAGGGCATCCCAGTACTATTACATAATTTTCTATGCCAAGTTTCATTTCCTCCAAAGTATCCTTTTGACTCGTGTCAACAAGACCGGATCTATTCATAATCGCTGACCTCAATTTTCACTAGACATCTGGATCAATATTTTCCTTCATTACACAAAATTTACCAAATCTTTAGCGCGATATAGAAAATACAGTAAGCTTCATTCGTTCAATACAAATTTGTAATTTCCAATCAAAAAGATAAATGTACCTCATTGCTAACAAAAACCTTAGCAGAATGAATACTCAAATTTCTCCACCTGTCAGCAGACGCGCGCTCTATCTTACTCGAGATCAAAGATTGCAGGTGATTACAGAAATTCAGCTATAAGAAAACTTCCCCCATAAATTAACTACAATTAGATACTCACACTCCACAGAGCCGGACTCTCTAATAGAGAAATAGCAGATCAACTTGAAGTCACCATCCTTCAAGTTCGGAATACGGTCAGATCTGGTCCTGCCTCTTCCCAATCTCTGACAGGACGTCCACAGCTGTTAAGCTCAACCCAAGTTGATGAGCTGCAAGCATTTGTTTGTTCCTCGCGGGAAACTAGGCAAATGTCGTTTCTTGAACTGGCTCTCCACTTTCGTCGTTGGAGTGCTAGAGAATACGCTATTCGGAATGCGCTCAGAAAACGAGGTTACGAGCGGCGAATTCCACGTAGCTCTCCCCTGCTTTCTGAGAATCGTGCAGTCCGAATATGGTGAAGCGAACAGCATCTGGATTGGCATCAAGAGAGGTCAGGAGTTCTTTGGAGTGACGAGACATGGATAAATGATGGCCGAATAATGTCTGGATTTGTTACCAGAAAGGTTAATCTAATCTTAGTCATTGTCAAAAATATATCGGACTCTATTATCTTCAAAAGAGGGGCCAAGACTTTGATGACACTTGTGTTATCGATCGTTACAAGAACAACTCTTGGATGTTCTGGGGAAGCTTCGCGGGAACAGAACGAGGTCCTTATGTCTTTTGGGAGCGGGAGTGGGGAAGTATGACATCTGAAGGATATAGTGAACATATCCTCCCAAGGATAGGTAACTGGATCAGAGAAAAGAGAGAAGAGACGGGCCATGATTACGTCTTTATGCACGACAACGCCTCTGTTCATAAGGGGCTTCGGCTAGGGAGTTTTTCGATGCCAATGGAATTGAATGTATGCCCTGGCCTGCCAATTCTCCTGACTTAAATCCGATCGAGAATGTATAGATTATGATGAAATAATACATACAAGAACGATACTCGGAGTTTGAGCGGACGAGACAGCGGAACAGGACGGAGATTCGACCCATTGTGCTAGAGGCATGGTACCATAGTACAACAGAGGAAAAGCTCACACAACTGATTGGGAGTATGGCTAGAAGATGCGAGGAAGTATTGAATGCAAACGGGGGTCCTATTTCATATTAAACTTCAAAATCTGTATCAACAGCAAACCTGAATTGCAAGTTTTAAAATGACGTATGAATTCGAAATTTTAGGCTTAGTGCGAAACAAAGTGGGGAGAGACAGGCGACTTCACTTTTGTCGACCTCAATTTCTCTCACCTTATTTTTGTACAAAGTTTTAAGCTTTACCACATTCGGCCTCGCTTAATCGTAATCATCAGTGTAAATTACTATGTTTGGGTAAATATTGGCAAAAAGACCCCTGTAAATGACAGGCGAATTCACTTAGCCTTGACCTCCCTATAGTTTTACTTGCATGTAGTATTACAACCCTAAATATTGATACTGATTAGCGCCAAATAAGCATTTCATACCCTTCTAACCACTGGCTCATTCTACAAAATTAACGCTAATCAGTAACAATATTTAGGGCTGCAATACTATTTGCAAGTTGGAATTTGATCCCCTGATACCCTGTATGTTATGATACCCCCATACGGAGGTACAGCCCATAAGTATTATTCCATATCGACCAGGGGGGGCTTGGCTACCACAACGCTTTCCTTAATTAGGCAATATCGCGAGAATGCACCTTGCACCCATCCCTACTGTGTTTTGTATGTATTCCGATCACAACAACATCAACGCAATGGATTGTTTACTAAGTATTAGTTATTATAAGAAGAGGAATTATTTTGCATTTTGTATTATGAGTTGGGAATCATTGAATCAATGCTTTGATCATTAGAACTCATACAAAACACAGTAGGAATGAGTGCGAGGTGCATTCTCGCGATGTTGCCTAATTAAGGAAAGCGTTGTGGTGGCCAAGCCCCCCCTGGTCGACATGGAATAATACTTATGGGCTGTACCTCCGTAGATATGTTTCACAATCAAAGAGGAAACAGACACTATTTCGGACATTTCCCTATGTCACATTGTGTTCTAGTGATTCGCCTTTCACAACGTGCTCTAAGGCGATCTTCTGGTAGTGGTATCTGCAAATGAAATCTGAATATGAGTATTCTCAAAGTCAAACTGAGTGATTCTGCGGAATAAACATATTTTCCATAGTTTGCGTCATAGCCCCGGGCTGCATACTCTCATGATAGGGTATTGTTCGTTGATCCGCTTCTTATAGGGTACAGGGGTTAAAGCGGGGATAAAGTGGAGATAAAGTGGTGATATTCCAGGTTACCTCACGATAGATCCACAGTATCCCTGTTAGCTTCAAATTTTAAAATCTTATGGCCTAAGGCATAAGAGATATGCATCTGTATATGAAGTCCAACGCCCACCTTCATGACTGCACCTTTCTTCACTCGCGCACACCTGAGGTCCTTTCGTTTAAATCATTGTCAGCTATTTACTATTATTTTGCTCAACGGCATACTTTTATTTCATTCATCTATCTAATTTTTACTTCATGTGAGTGCATCTGAACCTTAAGTCAACTACTTTAGAAGATTTTAATTTACTGTACTAGATTGCCGCAAAGATGGATTCACCTCAACAACCTTCTCCATCATCAGCATCTCCTACTTATGCAAAACGCCTAACACAAACTCAACGTATTCAAGTAAGTCTGAAATCTACAAATTGATAAGGTTAAGAGAGTAACATGTGCAGGTTAGAACCTTGGCCAGTGAGGGACACAGTTACGTCAAAATCTCTCAACGCCTTGGGATTACATGGCGACAGGTACAATACACCATGAGCGTTGAAAATACCGAGCCTCAGTACTCCAGTGGTAGGCCACCTATTCTAAGTAGTTCCCAGGTCGATGAAATAGAATTTTTCGTCTGTTTATCATCGGAAAATCGTCGGATGTCATTTTTCCAACTTGCACATTTTATATTTCGGCACTTTGGTGTGAGCGAGAATGTGATCCGACGTGAACTGGCAAAGAGGGGATATGCACGCAGGATTGCACGATTAAAACCTCCTATCTCTTCAGTCAACAAACTGAAGAGATATGAGTTTGCCAGAATACATCTCCACTGGCGGAAGGAACATTGGATGAGAGTCCTCTGGTCCGACGAGACTTGGGCTATGAATGGTCGGCAAAGTGATCGTTGGGTCACAAGAAAGGTCAGTAGTCCCTTAAAGGCTCCTAAGATTTAGAGTTCCCTTGAGCTAAGTTTAAGTCAAAGATTGGGGAAGAGTACGAAGATACCTGTGTCCTAGCCAAGACGCGGAGGAGAGTTGGGTGGATGTTCTGGGGATCTTTCTTTGGACGACAGAAGGGGCCTTGCCTGATTTGGGAGAAGGAGTGGGGCCATATCACTGCGGCCAGTTACTGCGAGAGGATAGTGCCTCTCATAGAGAGTGCGGTCTTTCGGGAACCAGGACTAGATGTGATGCAGGACAACGCCCCTCCTCACAAGTCGAGGCAAACTATGCGTGAGTTTGAAAGGAGGAATATTTCTCTAATGGAGTGGCCGCCATATTCTCCTGATTTAAATCCGATAGAAACTTTGTGGAGTTATATGAAAGCGTACATGGAGCGTCTTTATCCAGCGTTGGATCAAGGGGGCAGCGGAGTCAAGGGCATCTTCGTCAAATAGTGAACGAGGCGTGGGATCTGGGGTTTAATGGGGATGACTTGGAGAAACTGATAGATTCGATGCCCCGAAGAATCAGAGCCGTTTACGAAGCTGAAGGCGGATATGTAAATTATTAGCTAGATAGAAGTATAATTTATTTATGAAATGTATTAATGAATTAAAAAGTGAATAGAGGGCTATAATGGACCAAAAAAGCAAAACCAACGAATATTTCGTTGTGAAATTTTTGCCATACAAATTTAAAGTTTAGGTGGGGAGATCTACTTATCGTCATGCTAATTCAAGTTAGTAAAAGCCTATATACCCTGTAAAAGTCGAATTTTAGCGCCTATACACGATTAATACCGTAGTATCAGAGTAGGCAGGATTGATTTTTCATCAAAAAATGTTCATGCCACACTACTATGCTTCATGGGTAGATTTGGCATAATGGGTCCAAAACATGGGTGTTAAGTGGACCTGTTAGTCCTAGTAAAGAAAGGCGTGCCCCGCTTTGATGAAATGGCAAGGATAATTTGTATGGTGATTTTACCATACGGTTGATTTTGCACATTTAAGCGAGCTCCTAGAATTGAGCCTCTTCTGAACATTTTGATTATCTAATTACAAAATCTACAAATATGGCGGAAAGAATCTAGAGACTAATACTTAGTTGGGCCTCCGTCGGCATCGATTACGGCTTGACATCTGTCATGCACGCTTTCGATTATATCTGTGAGTTCTTGTGCACACACAGAATCCCACGCCTCCTTCACGATCGCACGAATTTGATCTGATGACCGTCGCTTGCCCCCATTCAAATCCGGACACTTGTATTCGATCTTATCTTTCATGATTTTCCAGACGAGTTCTACAGGGTTGAGGTCGGGCTTCAAGGGGGCCAATCAATAGGAGTGATTGACCTCTCCTCGAACTCTTCCATCGTCCTCGCGGCAACGTGGGGAGGAGCTTTGTCCTGCATGATAGAAAGTCTGGGTCTAAATCTAGTCATACCGTCTAGAAGAGGTACTATCCTCTCAGAATAGCTTGAGGAAGTGATATTCCCCCAATCCTTCTCCCAAAACTGAGAGGGACCTTTTTCAGACCCCGCAAAGTACGCCCAAAACATCCAACCACTCTTCTTCTTGATTGTCTCAACAATACAATTAATGTCATGTTCCTCCCCTGGCTTGATGAAGTTTTTAGTTTTGGTGAGTTATCCAAGCTGCACAGTAAGATACCAACCTTTCTGGTAACCCAGCGTCTTGAATGATGGCCATCTGTTGCCCAAGTTTCATCTGACGAAAGGATGGACATCCACTGCTCAAGGGTCAAATCGATGCGGGCTTCTGCCCATTCTCTTCGCTTCCTTCTAATCTCAGGTGATGTAGCAGGATTATTCAAAGCTGAGTATCGCTTAAAACCCCTTTTCTCAAGTTCACTCTTTGTCACTCTCTCACTCATGCCCAAGTGTTTGAACGGTCCATTTGCAAGTTCAAAGCAGGTCATTTGTCGGTTTTCAGGAGATTCTTTGATAAATTCCTCAATCTTATCGATATCTTCGGATGAAAGCGATGGACTTCGACCATGAGCTTTCTTGGGCGTCATTGATCCGCGGCGAAGAGAGTAACCAACTTGCTTTCGCAAAATTTTGAGTTGGGCTGCAATTTTTGATTGATTTGTGCCAGCGTCGTGAAGCGCTTTAATCTGTGCTATTTAACATTTCTGTATCATTCTCTTGCCTAAATGTTTACTTTTATGCACTGATCTTTGCTTAAAAGTTTGGATGAGGGCATGGAAATGGGTACTTGAGGTTGATCCATCTATTTTAAAGACAACTCAGCCAACTGAATCGTCAGCCTGCATGTTAATATACCTCTAATTTTACTGACTGTTATCATAATGGGTCACGATTACATGTAGATAAAGGCACGTGACCGAGGTAACCATACAAATAGCTAAGAGCCTTAGATAGAAGTAGAGGAATCAGAGCGGAATAACCTTTTGACTTTTACGTATCGATACGTGACTATATACTTATACCCGGTATTTCCAACACTGATCAGTGTTCCATCGGGAACACAGATAGCAAGGAATAACTTTGGAAGAGACAACAGTTTGTAGCCAACCTCACAGACACAAGCAAATTGATTGTGCTAAGGATAAGACGATCATCAATCTCCATCACTCAGATCCCAGATTGGTGTGACAAGCTTATCAAGGACTTTGTTGAAACAGTAGACTCTGTGGCGAACCTCACCGACACAAGCAGAGACTCATTTCATTCGAAATCTGCGTCAATCACGCACGACAATACCGTCAACTACAACCGACGAAAACTCACACATTCTTACTTTTATCTACTCCATAATAACAGCCAATCTAATTAACAATGACAGAATCAATTGAACTCACTATGAAAAGAAACAATGTCAACGAGGAGATTACTGGTAGTCTTGATATTACAGTGGTGGAAAACCTTACAGAAGCCAATCTCAATGGTATGGCATACTGGTTCATGCAATCATACGATGAGAAAAGTGTTTTCGGTTCTAATCTTCAATGGGCATTTCAAGATGTATTTGAGGGATGGGAAATAGATCACTTCAAAAGAATGAACAAGAATGTTGCATTTCAACTTAAGGAACATATGAGATTCAACGGAGTATTTCTCAAGCAGGGGAGAGGATACAACCCAACAAAGGTTCTGGCAGGACTAGTTAATGAAGAACAGTATCATAAGTGGACGGATAAGGAAATGATTGAGCAATATGAATCACCACAAGCATCATTCAACTCTCGGCTTCGTTTTCCCAGCTATGCTTCTCTTACTACAGATGTAGCGGATGTATATCAAGAACCACATCTCAAACCTCTTACACGATCTAAAAAAAGAGCTATTACCTTCGAAAGCAATAGAAATTCCTCCAATCCTCAAAACCCTCTAGATAACTTATCGAATATAAAACAAGACCGCATAGATCAACGCATACAAGAATCGTCACAATACCCACAAACTGGCCACCCACAATATGCCTCAAGTATACAACAAGAACTACAAGGGGAATGAGACAATAAAGAGGAAGATCGCCAACAAAAATCAAAAGATCATTCGACCCTGGCATCACAATTTTCTCGCGAACTTGGAAATCTTGCAAAACTTTACAATGATGATATGAAATATGGCGGAGCTGAGGACTCCTTAGATATATGTCTTGACATTTTTGAAGATACTTGCTTAAATGCAGGACTGCCCCCAATTGCATATTCTTTAGGAACCCCTACAATGCTTAAAGGAATTGCTCGAAAGTATTACTATCATCGAATTTCTAAACTCAAACTTGGGCACGAAGGCTCGATTAAACGACTCAGAGAGCACTTTGAGACGGAAGCAAGACGACAAGATCACCTAGCGCAATGGTACGATCTTTCATTACAAGTCATCGTTCATGACGACCCCGGAAAACCTCTCATGGAATGCTTTGACATACTTCTTGACAAACTACACAAGCTACAAAGTGGACTATCAGAGAAAATGAGAGATGATGAATCAGCCCGTGATCGGCTACAAGTTGCCTGTCAAATGATTCCTGCATGCAGTATGGCATGTTTTAACCCTAATCCTACGTTTGAAGGACTCACAGCAGAGATTCGTAATGCAATTTCTACTGAAGGACGACTTGTTCGCGTGAACGCCTCGTACAAAGGAGATTTGGCATACGCCAACTTTACTGATCGAAATTTTCGAGGCCCCCACTACGAGAAACGAAACTTTCGCGAACATGATAGAGAAAGAGGGAAACGATTCGAATATCAAGGTCTCTCAAAAGGTAGAACAAGTAATCGTCAAAAGAAGTGTATAGTCTGTTCAAGGGAAGGCTGTTGGTCCACGAATCATCTTGCTAGTCAGCAAAAGGAGGCATTTGATCGTGTTAAAGCACGGATGCATAGCTTAAACAAACCTCACAAAAATCATCACATTCGACAATTTATCATTGATTACGAAGGCGAAGCAGAAGAAAAAATTAATGATAGGGATATAGATATTGACCAACTGATAATGGAATTCGACTTTAGTTGTGACAGCAGTGACGGCGAACCTGTCACTGCACAATCCAGCTATACATCAAATTGTTTCGACAACAGCTGTGATGTCAGCCTCAACTTCTTGTCAAGTTATGGAAAACAACTCGATGGTCATACAACAATAAAATTTATGCAGGACCAAGCATTCTTGCTCTCAATTTCCAAATTACCGACAACAGAAGTCTTTACAAACGGCCATCGCTACGGTAGTTCATATTTTCAAGGGATTATGCTGGATTCAGGAGCTGCTCAGTTCTCTACTGCTGGCTACCAACAACTAGTGGCATTACAGAAAGTAAGGGAAGTAAAGCTAAATCCCAAGACTGCGGGATGAGTACAAGTTTGTTTCGGGGATGCCAGAGCAATTTCTTCAATTGGAACGGCTGCTGTACAGACAAATATAGGAACTGTTCTATTCCATATCCTCGAAGCATGCACCCCGTTTTTACTTAGCCTCGCCGATTTTGACCGTATGGGGCTTTACTTTAACAACTTGGAAAATGTGATTGTACAGGGTGATAAGAAAATTCCCATTGTACGTAAATACGGACACGCTTTTATGATGTTAGAAGATATTGAAAATACATTAATTACTGCGTACAATATAGGATCAGGTATCACAGAATGTCACCTGACAGAAACAGAACTCCGACATCTTCACCGAGTTTATGGACATCCATCAATACAAAAGTTTGAAAATCTTCTTAAGCGAGCAGGGCAGGAATGGAATTCAAAATATCTTGAACAACTCACCAAGTACTGCGACATATGTCAACGAAATCAAAAGTCCCCAGGACGTTTTAAGTTTACTCTGCGGGATGATATCGAATTCAATTACTCCTTGTTCATGGATGTACTCTGGATCGAAGGTCTTGCAACCTTGCAGGTAGTCGAAGAAGCTATTAGGTTCCAAGCAGCACGATTTCTCAAAAGCATGTCCACCAAAGATTTATGGGAGACCATTAGAAACTGCTGGATCGATGTATACATCGGGCCGCCTGAAGTTATCTCTCATGATGCAGGAAAAATTTTTGTTTCGGCAGAATTCAGACAAAATGCAGCCGCAATGGCCATCAGAGTCAACGAGGCGCCTGTTGAGGCACATGATTCAATTGGAATTGTAGAGCGATACCACGCGCCACTTCGACGGGCCTACTAATGTATCTCACAAGATTTGCAAGGAATGAGTGTTTCTAAACATTCAATTTTGCAAATGGCAGTTAAAGCTGTAAATGATGCAGTTGGGCCTGATGGGCTGGTACCTACATTGTTAGTTTTCGGAACATTCCCAAGGATGTCGGGGTTAGATCCCCCAACTGCAACGATATCACAGAGAGCAACTACAATCAAAAGAGCTATGAAAGAGGTAAGAAAACTTCATGCCGAACGACAAATCAAAGATGGCCTACATACCAGGAGAGTTCCTCGAGTTGCAATGTTGCACGATTTGGCGTTGGGCTCGGAAGTTAATGTTTGGAGAGAAGAAGAAGGATGGACGGGACCTCATCGTCTACAAGGAATAGAAGGTGAGACAGTTATTGTGGATCTGGATAATGGAAGAGAGGGGACTACTCGTTTTCGATCCACAGTGGTTCGTCCACATTATCGCCCAAAGGATGACCCCAAAGAGGTAACGGATGATTCGCTCACAGATGAACAAAGACAAGTGCAAACAGTTACAACGGTACTGCCGCCACTTCAGGATCAGCCAATTCCACATGTCGTCAAACGTCCGCGGGGACGATCACGAAGATATCCAGCTACAGAGGTCCTAATGATCGAACAGCTTGAATTTCACTTTAATTGTGAGATATCTCCCGACCCTGTAGCTAATGTCTTCCTTTCAAATAAGGAAATTCTTGATCTGAGACTCTCTCAAAAATTGCGACAAGATGGTATCATTGATGCAACTGGTCAACCGTTCAAATTGTCAATCAAGAAAGAGATTGAAGGGTTGATTGCACAGGGCGTTTTTGAATTTATCCCCTATGGTCACAACTCCATGGCAAAGCACCGATTGTTTAAATCACGATTAGTCAACGAAATTAAAGGAAAAGGCACACCTATGCCATATGAAAAATCTAGACTAGTCATCCAGGCTTATAACGACAAAGATAAAGCAAATATATTGACTCAGTCTCCAACAATTTAAAGAAGTAGTCAACGTTTATTGCTCGCCATTGCACCATCCCTGGCACCCAAGTGCAAAATTTATCTTCGAGATATTTCCCAAGCTTACGTGCAATCCAAAACAAATCTCAATCGAATCATTCTCGCGCACCCGCCAAAGGAAATTATCCAATCTCTCCCGCCGAATACAGTAATGCGTATTATTAAACCCTTGTACGGAGTCCCTGAAGCCGGAGCTCATTGGCACAGAACGCACCATTCGCATCACGTCGATAAGCTCAACATGGTACCTTCAACTTATGACCCATGTTTGCTAATATGCATTGAACCAAAACTTATTGGAATAGTAACGATGCAGACTGATGATACCCTTATCTTAGGAAACGAGGCTTTCGCGGAAAAAGAGGTAAAAGAAATTGCTAACGCCAAGTTCATTTCTAAGGAGCGGGAGGAGCTTGACACTAAACTCATCTTCAATGGAAGCATAATTATCGCTGGTAATTCTGGCCACAATCTGACTGTGATTCAAAAAGGCCAAGGACAACGTCTTGAACTAATAGACTACAACTCTCCAAACTTTAAAGGCGACTATGTCGCCCAGAGAGCAAGAGGCGCTTATATCGCGTCTGTATGTCAACCCGAGGCAGCATACGACCTTTCAGTGGCAGCCCAGCATAAATAACCTTCAACTGAGGATGTCAAGAAACTCAATAAGCGACTCGCGTGGCAGAAAGAAAATGTTAAGCATGGAATTAATTTTATTCCTCTTGATCTTGACAACGCAAAACTTTTCATATTTGTTGATGGTTCGTTTGCTAACAACCAAGATTTTAGATCCCAGATTGGATTCGTTATCGTTCTTGCAAACGAAGGAGCAACTTCAACTCCACCGAATGAATTCAATTTACGTGGCAATATCATACATTGGAGCTCTACTAAGGCTCAACGCGTCACCCGTAGTGTTCTAGCTTCGGAGCTGTATGGAATGGTTCATGGAATCGACAATGGATTAGCTATTGATACCACAGTCAACCTAGTTATGAAACAACTCGGAAAAGACAATATTCCATTAATTGTATGCACCGATTCATTCTCTCTCTACGAGTGTACAGTAAAGCTCGGCAGTACCAAAGAGAAACGCTTAATGATCGATATCATGGCGATTAGGCAATCGTATGAACGACGAGAGTTAGCAGAAGTGAGGTGGATTTCAGGATGCAGTAACCCTGCCGACGCAATGACAAAAAGTAACTGCAACAAGGCTTTGCAAAAGCTTCTCGCCACAAATGAATTAATCATTAAAATGGAGGGATATGTACAGCGTGAAAGTGCAATGATTGCGAGAGTATGGGAAGATATGAAGGCGTTAAGTATGGCAGAGCCCTTAAAGGATTAAAGAGACGAGGTGTTCAACAAGCTCCGCGTCAAAAGAAAAGTTGCCAGTGTTGTCATAATGGGTCACGATTACATGTATATAAAGGCACGTGACCGAGGTAACCATACAAATAGCTAAGAGCCTTAGATAGAAGTAGAGGAATCAGAGCGGAATAACCTTTTGACTTATACGTATCGATACGTGACTATATTCTTATACCCGGTATTTCCAACACTGACAAAAAATCTGTGTTTGATAGGCGAAATAAGTATGGAGCTTTCAAGATCAAAATCAATGAAAATGTAGGACCGATGGTTGTCTCTAAGTCAATGTAAAGATGGGTTATATGGAGGTTATCGTTTGAAATTCACAGACACTCGAATTTATCAGACAGCAGGATTAGACCCTCGTTAATTCATACGGCTAGCACGGTGTAGCCCCTGGATACATATTTGATCCCACTATGCCCTTTTTATCTTTAAGCACAGTGCTATACGGAGAAATAGGACTGTTTCCACTACACCAATTGTACAAGCGACTATAGAATTTGAATATAATGTAATATTATATACTTAATCTTACTACATATGCACACTCTTTAGAAACTCAACACATGCTGCTGCAAGTGGGTCGGATGGTAGTGGTACACTAACCGGGCCGTTCTCCCAAGTAGAGTCTAGGTAGCTTGGACACATGCCTCACTTGAGACTGGAGAAAGCTGGTTCGAATCTAGCAAGGCCCTCACACCACTTCTTTCGCGGTGATAAGGTATCTGTAGGATAATGAAAGAATGCTCAGATACCCACAGGTTTTTCTCGCTTTTCCCTGTGGTGGGTATTCACGGAAGAGGGTACATGTCGTAAGGCGTTATTCTCGTAGTGGTATCTGCGAATAAAATCTGAGTATGAGTGTTCCAAACGTCAAATAGAGTCATACTGCGTCACATACAGTAGCGTCTAAAAGAGCGCAATGAAACCACCACGTTGACTAAATTTTACTATAACTCTGCAACAACTTCAAATTTAAAAATTTAAAAATTCTAGGTTCAAATTAAATCTAAGCCATTTCTTGAATAAGTCCATCTTTGTTTTTGTAAAAATAATGATTAACTGTAAGGTTCGCGCTGGTCTTGGCACTTAATGTCTATTGCGCACTTTTTGACCTATCATTTCACCATGTGGCAGAACCTGCGTCAACAGACAACTATGCTGTAAACTTTAATTTTTTGATCCATATAAGTATTTGATATGCTTTTGTATCATTCCTAAACTTTTTTGATTTCAATATTCTCTGTTTTTTTTACAATGAGAAAACTTCCACAGCACCAGATATCATCCATCACTACATTACTCGATGAAGGTAAAAAAGGACTAGGAATAGCAAAAATTATGGGCTGTCATAAGTCTACAGTAGCCAAGTATCGGAAAGAGACATCTCATGATACTTCAAAACCTGTGCAGGGACGACCACGGAAGTTAACGTGTCGAAACAAGCGAGTCCTGGCTCGTTTGGTGGCTAATGGCGGGACCAAAACTGCGGTAGAAGCGACGAAGATTATCAATCTTAAATGAGAAGACAAAGTTTCTCCTGGTACCGTAAGGCTGGGTCTAAGGGAACAGGGTCTCCGGGCTAGTAAGAGGGTGAAGAAACAGATGCTGTCAAAGGCGCATAAGAGAGCTCGGTTGCATTGGGCTTTAGAACATGAAAGTTGGACTATTGAAGATTGGAAAAGAGTTTTTTGGTCAGATGAGACGAAGATAAATAGACTCAATAGCGACGGAATCAAATATGCCTGGTCCTGGAATCCAAGTAGCTATTCGGCAAAAGTGGTCGAAGAGACACTGAAGTTCGGGGCCGGTTGCGTAATGCTATGGGGTTGTATGTCCGGGTTTGGCGCCGGTGGAATGAGTCGTGTGGTTGGAAGGATGAACTCGGAACAGCTAATAGGCATTCTAAATACTTGTTTGGTCCCAACAGTCGATGAAATAGCAAGCAAGCTCTTTTCCAATGCCAGAAACAACGTTATTTTTCAACAAGACAACGATCCCAAGCATACTTCTAGGGCCACAAAGAATTGGCTAGCTACCACAGGTATAAATTCCATGAAATGGCCCTCTCAATCGCCCGACCTGAACCCAATTGAGCACCTATGGTGTCTGGTAAAACGCCGACTAGGAGAGTACCCGGAAACGCCGAAAAGTATGCACGAATTGATGAAAAGAGTAGACGACGTCAGGCAAAATATACCCGAAGATTCATGTCGTACATTAATTGAGAGTATGCCGTCAAGGGTTCTGGCCGTAAAGAAGGCAAAGGGGGGTCATACCAAGTACTAGAATAACGCGTCTAAAAATGTGCAATAGATATTAAGTGCCAAGACCAGCGCGAACCTTACAGTTAATTATTATTTTCACAAAAACAAAGATGGACTTATTCAAGAAATGGCTTAGATTTTATTTGAACCTAGAATTTTTAAATTTTTAAATTTGAAGTTGTTGCAGAGTTGTAGTAAAATTTAGTCAACGTGGTGGTCTCATTGCGCTCTTTAGACGCTACTGTACATATCTTCCGTAATCATTCGTGTCATAGCCTCAGGCTGCACACGCTAAAATGATTAAAAAAAAAAAGCTGCTGCAAGTATTACCCGTGTCTCTAATTAACTTAATCATTATGGTGTACGAGAGCTATCAAAGGTAGATTATACGTTAGGCGTGACCTGTTACGCACCAACCTATACTCAGAGTTATCACCTCAACACACACAACTATGTTAGCTAGAAAGTTTATATCTATAGAACGAATACGTGCCCTGTGTTGATGGGAACATCGATAGAAGCAAAAGCCAACCCTAAAGTAGTGTATTGAGTGGTTTCATACCGAATTTAATCACAAGCTTAGCCAATCTACAATCTCAGAGTCCCTTGGCATGACCTCCGATTATTTGGTCAGTTATCCTAACCCTAATACCTGGGGCAAACGTTGTGGCTATTAGCCTGAGATAGAAGAAATATCGTGGGTGTGGCAATTGAGAGTTGAGGAAGCAGGAGGCATCATCTCGAGTAAGATTCTTCAAAAGATAGCAAAATAGATCTGAAAACAGCGTCCAAAATTTAAAGAGCAGCCCTATCCAGAGTTTAACGTTGGCTGGCTTGAGCAATTCAAAAAAGGTTCAATATCAAATCTCGAGTTCGTCACGGTGAGGCAGGATTTATCTCAGATTCAACCGAGGACCAAATGTGAGCTCTTAAATCTAAAACAAAAAATTTAAAGAGGAGAATATCTACAACTCGGATGAGACTGGATTATTTCGGAGGATGTAAACATCACGTGAACTTCTCTTATAGTCCCGTCCAGGACTGAAAGAGGAAAAAACTAGAGTCTCTCTAGCACTTTGTGTTAATGCAGCGGGTTCAAATCGATTACCTTTATGAATAATTGGCAAGTATAAGACTCCTAACGCTTTGAAAGGAGTCAGTGTCAAAATAATGGGTGCAAGGTGGAGGTGGAATCAAAAGGCTTGGATGAATACAGCAATTATGCATGAATGGCTCATCGATTTTTGTAGCCATATCAGACCAACTCGTCAAATGCTTCTAACCATAGATAATTTTTCTGCCCAGAAGACAGCTTATCAAGAAACACCCGGGCTACCGAATTTTCGGATTTACTAGCTTCCAGCAAATAGCATAAACATATATTAACCTGAAATACCAGAACTGGCAGGATCTCTTTTCCCGAGAATCTGCGCCTCGGTCTGGATTTCGACTCTTTTACGAATCTGGAATGGCTACAATCTCCCGACCTCGCCGCCCAATTGAGCAATGCAAACGCTGTCTCAGCTTTCATGCCACACGTGGCTGCTCCCGTGCTCCAGCATGCTGGTACTATTAATTAACAATGCACACTCTCACGGAGTGCAAGGCCCTCATAAAGAGTCGAAACTGTGGAGGACCCCACGGATCAAGTAGCCGATATTGCCTGCCTCGACCCACGAGGACTGGTCTTATGAACAAAGAGCAGCTCGCAACGATCCGACGGTACGGTCAACGCGAGTTTGCAGCGGCAGCCAAAGCCAAGGCTACCGCCAGAAAAGTAGAAGATGCGGCCAAGGCTGCGTCGGCAGATGTACAGATGGAGGAAGGAAAGGGCTTTGGGGGTTTGAACCTCGAAGAAGAAGTTTGAGTGACAGCGACTTACGATGAAGTGCTTTATGATTTCAGGAAAAGAGGGAAGGAAACCAGCTGTTTATAAGGTTTTTTCTTCGGGCTCATCTCTAACTCTTAGCGGAGATTCAGTAAAGTGTTCATTCGGAAGATGTGGCCGTAAAGAAGATATGCGAGAAGCGCGGATACTGGACCAGATTGGGAATTTTCTTTTGTCACTTAATCAGGATGGAGTTTTGGGATTTCTTTTTTGATATTTGTAGTTACCTAGCTACTAATTTTGTGGCAGTTCACGCGGCGCGAACGAGTTGGGCAGGTCTTAGACTTGATCCTAACCGGCCCTACCGGTCTCAGATCTATAGGATACAAGACTAGGCCCGAGACCTAACAAAAAAAATCAACCTCCAGATCAAGGTATAATTCAAAATTTTAAGGCCTGTTATCAGAGACAGCGGCTAAATTTCATGCAGGAATCAGTAAATCAAGGAGGGAGCCTTAATGCAGATTTTCATGTTCACCTTGATTTTCGCTGGTTTGTTCGGGCTTGTAACAACCAAATTACAAAATTTACAATATGTAACCGCTTCAGGAGGTCAACCCTTATGTCAAGTCAAGTCTCTCCCCCGCCGCCATCGCTTGCTGAAAGAAATACCGAACTCTGTGATTAGGTTGTGTCCACTGGTAGCAACCAAGATCGGATGGCAATCTCTAGCTTCCTCGACCCCACATATGAAGATGAAAAAGAAATTACAGTCCTGGGCGAAGAAGCCATTCTTCGAGAAGTTTGAAAAGAGCGCTTGGAAATAGAGAGCCAGGAATCTAAAGGTGAAGAAGTAGAGTTTTACAACTAAACTTTGAAAGATGCATGTGAGGCACTACATGTATTAATAAATTATGTAGCAAAACAAGACAACTTCCCATCAGATCATCTAAGGGGGTTAGAACACTTAGAATTTGAAATGTGGAATATAAGGAGAGGAGGAAAAAAGAAAAGGATGATTGATAATTGTTGAAGTACCAATCTTCAATCTATGTATGCATATGATAGTTTGGTAACAAAGGTAACCACGACCTGCTAGTTTACCTGTTTGTTTACGTTAAAAGCCTAGATTCCCATTTGTAAATAGTTTGACAATAATGATAACCAATAATAATTCGTACTTTCCTCCAAGCTGCCTCAACAGATTACGAGACCGAATTGCCCATAGGAAGTACTATTAGTTAAATTATCATAATGGCTTCTTAATACACAGTATAATCGCTTTTCTGTACGAATAGTAGAATCTTTCTATGGCAGCGAGCGACATGGAGAAAAAGCAGAATCAGCTGGCAAAAGTTAATATAGCTAGTATAGGAAAAGTCAATTTAAGTTTTCCTTTAGGTAAATTTACTACAATGTCTCAAGAAACCGGATATAACTTATTGCTTGCATCCAATCTCGAACTTAAGGGTGAAGATCACTACAAAGACTGGGAATACAACATTGAAAAAGTCGCTCGAGTTCATGGTTTGCGGAGATTTCACCATCCCAAGGCTCCAGCTCCCCCCAAATTCGCGGATGAATTTGGTGATGGAGTTGCAGAAGAAGAAATTACCGGGCTCGACAATTGGGCCAGAGATGACTCAAAGGTGAAGTTGTGCATCTCTAACAACGTCTCTACACCGATTGCTACTGAAATAAATAGATTAGAAACTGCCAAGGAAATGTGGGATATGCTGGCCAACCAGTACGAAAGTTCTAGGAATCATATTGAATCAATGAGCTATCGCCAGAGATATAAAAATAATTTATTCAGATTTTTCGGGCATGGATGAATTCATCATGTCATTCCAAAATGCTATTGATACCTCGAATCTACTTGAAATTGCTCCGCTAGACCCTTGCCATCTTTTGGTATTCCTAGAAGCTGTGAAAGATTCTTTCCCTATGAGGACCGAAAGACAGCGATCGGCTTATAGAGGGAGAAAAGATATCACACTTGCTGAACTAACTCATGATATCAAAGAGGATGCTCGTGCAGAGACAAAGTCTGGAGTTAGTCAAATGGCATTCTTTGGAAGTAATCGTGGTTTCACGGATTAACTCGTATCTCTCAAAAGGCCGTGCGATGATGTCAGACTACTAGACTACGTAGAGGGTCTATGAGTAGATACGAGCGAAGAAAGTTAGCGACGGTTACGAGGACAGTCAAGGGCAATTATGAATGGAGTTAATCAGTCGTGTGGGTAAATTTATATTGTATATATATGAGTGCCAAGTTGGTGGTTTTCTCTTCACGCAACGTCTTAATAAAAACTCACCAATTACTATTCTCATCTCTTCCTTGGGAAGACCACTATATATATTCTAAATCCTTACCCTTCCCTCCTACGCATTACCCATCACATCCTGTCTTCTATAACAAGATACTTTCCATTGAATTAACTTGGAACTTAATCTTCATTTACCTTTCTCCTTTGTGCCCCACGGAACGCTGCTTGCCTTCCCCCTGAGACGTGGCCGCGAAAAAAAATTGGGATCTGGAAGTCAGGGAAAGCCTAAAAGTAGGCAAAACCTTATAAATTGCAAGATCTGTCGTAATTTTAAGGCCCGGCATGAGAATAGGAAATGTTTTGAGGATCCCAAGGACAAAGAGTTACGAAAACGATGGGAGAACAAACATAACAAAAAATGGAAGAATTATGCTGGATGTAAAAAGAGCCGGAATAAGGGAGTTAAAACCGACGCTAGCAACACTAATGAAGATGCTCCAAGATTCTGAGGTCTAATATGTCTTAATCCGTCTGATTTCGTCGCGAAAAGTTCAGAACGTTGGATCGTTGATAAAGGGGCTTCCTCGCACATTACAAATTCTCTTAAAAAATTCGACACCTACAAAGAAATTGATAATCTGCCCTTGATAGTTATCGCCAGTGGACTCATTCAACCATAAGGCCTAGGTACTATCACACTAAATTGTAAGTTATCAAATGGAAAAAAAAATCCTTTTGAGCCAAGAGATGTCATCTTTCTTCCAGATTGCTCGGCTAATCTTTTCAGCAGAGAAAAACTACTCAAAAATAGGTGGACACTTAAGAGATGGGATACTGTATGGACCTAATGGAATTGAGTTTGCAACAAATGATAGCTAGCTCTGTATAAGCGAGTCTATTGTCACTGTTGCCTTGCCGGCTTTGCTACGACAGCCACAGGCAACTTTGAATCTTTGGCACCGTCGACTGGGCCACTTTGGTCTAAGAAAGGTAAAAGTAACGGAAAAAATAACAGGAATAAAATATGAGTCATGTGACAAGCCTGCTGAGTTTTTAGCCCTTTTTGAATGGTGTGAGCTGTCAAAGCCCCTTCGCCATGTGAGAAAGAGTGTAGCTTTTCGGCCTCGAAATCCGCTCGACTCTGTCTCGGTGGATGTGGCTATGGTCAATCCAGCTGGGAAAATTTTACTTGATGACTCTCAAATTTCTGTACGCTACTGTACACTAATTACAGATGCGGAAATCTCTGCACGTTGGGGATATTTTCATGAAGAGAAGGGAGGAGCAACTAAAGCTATCAAATTCTTAAACGCCCTGATTAAAACTCGAGATAACGCTGTTGTAATTTCGTGGAGGCTCGTTGGCCGAAAGGAGTACTCACCTCGTGAAATGAGTTCTCTTGCATCTGAGTTGTGTTGTGATATCAGATACATGATGTCATAACAGGCTAAATTGTGCACTGCCACATTGGCACTTAAACTCCATGAGACATAAGCGAAAGCTTGTGCACAGCAGTTAGGAGTTAGTTGTAGAGTCTTCTAGAAGATTCCAGCTAGTCACCAGAGGAATCTTCTAGGATTATGGAGAACTAAGAGAATGTTACTAGAACATTCTCTGGGTTACAGATTGAGTGATAGGTGTACGTAGAACTTAGATATAAAAGTGAGGCATCGACCTCATCTAGTTAGATAGCAGATACAGTCTAAGCTTTGAATATATATTATTATCTTTCCAGTATAGCAGCAGCAAGTGCACCAGTCATACTATTATATCTACTGTGAGCATGTCCTACCTCTCCTCATAATCACAATAAGTTGGGACACATTATTGAAACATCAACCCCTTACTTTCCAGAACTAGATGGACAAGCTGAAGGCTCCATAGGTATAATTCTATCAAGAGTTCGTAATGTATCAATTGATAAAAATATTCCTAAATTTCGATGGCCTGAGTTAGTAAGAGCACAACTCTAAACCGCAAATCGATCGGCTAGTTACATCCTTGAAGGAGAAGCACCGATTCAAGCCTGCAATCGTATAATGCCGGGAGTCGATGAAAATCCAGATCCCATTCACCTAAGAGTCCTAGGGTTTAAGGTTTTCGTTCAAGTTCCTGTTGAAAAAATAATCGTTTCCCAGAAGTTAGATAAACGAGCAGAAGTGGGACTATTAATAGGATACGAAAGAAATGGTATCTACAGAATATATATCCCAGCTTGAAGGAAAATGGCCCGTTCATCAAATTTGAGGTTTAACGAAGATAATTGTGCAACAATTCCCTTCACAGAGGACGAACTGGGAGAACGAAATAACTCCATTGATAGGTTTCCAGTTGATGAAAGTAGCGGGGAATATTTAAACACTTCCACCCAAAATGAACCCTTCTCTAACTCATCCACTCCTTTCGAGAAACTTTATTATGATGATCACCAAAATAATGAAAGAGATGTGCAAGTTGAGGGAGACGTTGTTACAGATGAAGAACAGATCGTGAACAACGATGATGAACATGGAGACTCACAATTTGAAGGAAATTCAGAGAGTTTTCACGACGAAAATATAATGTCTGAAGAGCATTCAGTCGTTTTGCCAGAAACTAGCATTACCCGTCGTGACTGGCTACCTGGTAGCAATAATAAGGTGTATCAAAAGATGGACCAAGTTACATGAAGTACAGCTCGTACTCGCATGGATAACTAAGAAACAGCATTTCGGAGCTTCCTGGATACCTCACAGTCATTACTAACACTTAACGAGAAGTCCAATCCTATAAGTCTGGCGCAGGCCATGAATTGTAGGGATTCCTATAAATGGAGAAAGGCAGCAGATGCGGAATATAGATCTCTTCTCAAGAAAAAAATCTGGACACTGGTCAGACGTTCTGAGTTTCCCAATGGAAAAAATGTACTGACTGAAAAACTTATTCTGAAGACAAAGTGGGACAAAAATGGCGAAATACTCAAATACAAGGCTTGCTGGATAGTCCGAGGATTCGAGCAGCAATATGGACACGATTTTACCTAGACTTATACTGGTGTCTATCGTAATACAACTTGGAAAATCGCAATAGCTATAGCTGCAAATTTTGACCTAGAAATTGAACAGATTGATGTAGTAACGGCTTTTCTAAATAGTGTTGCAGATGAAGAAGTATACGTCAAAATACCAGCGGGATAGATAGAGTCAGGAATTAACTCAACATAATCTTTTGTATGTAGGCTTCAAAAGGCTCTGTATGGCCTCAAGAAAGCGCCTAGATTGTGGCAAAAGCATCTGCTGATTTGTCTACCCGATGTTGGATTTATTCCTATTGCTTCTGATAACTTTATATATCGGCATAAGCAATCATGCATCTTAATAATTACCTATATGGACGATTTCCTTATTTTTGGCAATAATGTTAACCAGATCAAAGATCTAAAGGTGAAACTTGCACAAAATTTCCAGCTTGAAGACTTTAGTCCGCCTAGTTACTTCCTTGGTGTTCGAATAATTAAAGATCGTACCCGTAAAGAATCTATCTGACTAAAGACGAGTGCGCTCGACAAGTCCTTCAGAGATTGGAGCTTCAAATTGTCGACCAGTTGATACTCCTTTGGTTGCTGGATTTGAGACATTCCTCGCTCCATATGATGATGTCGCGACGGCAGCTGAAGTATAAGAGTATCAGTCAGAGATCGGCTCTCTGCTCTACCTAGCAGTTCATACACGTCCGGATATAGCGTTCGCATGCTCTGCCTTTTCACGGTATCTATCCAATCCGTCTTTACAACATTCAAAGGGTGTAAATAGCATGATTCATTACTTAAACGGTACAACAAATCTTGACATTATAAATGATGAAAATAGCTCTCATGGAGAGCTCCATGGGTATTGTGACTCCGATTGGGGTGGGGATAGAGGCACTCGCAGATCCACTGGTGGTAGCGTATTCTTTCTTGCTGGAGGTGTGATTTCTGCTTCCTCTAAAAGTCAACCTAATGTATCGCAATAATCGACCGAAGTCGAGTACTACGCAAATACTTCCTAGGTTCATGAACTGCTGTGAATACCACAAATCATGTCCCAAATGCAGTATTCTGGAACTAGGTCCTGGCCCTGCGCTTCGCTCCGGGGCAGGGTTCCTCGCGTTGCTTCGGAAGTGGGACTTGAACTATGGCTGGTAATATATTTCAGATGGGATGTAGGCTGTGTATTTAGAGTCTGTGGAGATAATTTCAGGTTGCAATAGGTTTACAGGTGTTAGTTTCCTACTGGACACACGTTTAGAATTCAAGTTGGGCTAAAACACCTGAAGATGTTTACCAACTAATCAGTGTGAGCATGAGTACTATCCAATGAACAACGCAAGGAAATTGTTTGTCATTTGAGAATAAGGTAGTTAGCATATCTGATATATTATAGATCTAACTTTAAAAGCGGCCTACGACCTCTGAATTCTGCGGGTATTCAACCACACATACCATGGATACGGAAAGAAAACGAAACACTACGCACTGTCGCGGCGGGATTACCAACTATACTATTGAGTGTATGCTGTGGTGCAGATCCGAGAGATAGTCTCTATAGCTCGTTAGTATTAGTTATCAGTCCATGAATTATCAACGTACCTTATGTAGATTAAATATTATTTCAAGAGAAAATATGAATCATACATGTAGAGTATCTTCAGGGCGGTTTTTCTTCGGGGAAAGTGGGTCTGGACCTCCGTCTTAAGCATGTTAGATAGAATCCTTAAGGCACATTTACAGACGTACTTGATGCCGGTTGTATTTCATCAAGACAACCTAAATCAGTCTGGGCGTGGAACTTCGGGAAGAAGTTCGGTGGGCGAGTCGCGTGACCTTCTCAAATCACGTTAGTAAGAGGTCTTAATATGTTACGCACTGAATGTTGGTTAACTCACTGGATACGGAATTGACAGCTCTTATACTATCGGATATCTGTCAAGACTTCCGGGTAGAAGACGTTTTGGGTACGGCCTCTGTTCTCGGTAGGTAGCAGAACACTCAGGCCTTCGACACGAGAAGTTCGAGAAACACCAACGTAGAGTTGACCGTGGGTAAAAACCGACGTCCGCAAATCCAGCCCTGCGGTGTGGAACGACTGACCCTGTGATTTGTTGATGGTCATCGCAAAGTACAACCGGACCGGAAATTGCTTCCGCTTTAGCTTTATTCCCAAACTATGGTCATCGGAAATTAACTCGGTACGTGGGAGAAAGCATTTTTGACCGTCCCTGTCACCACCAAGAATTCGTGCACCGATACAGTGCCTCCTGAGATTGGTCACAACCATCCGGGTTCCATTAAACAGCCCTTCAGCTGGTGCAAGGTTCCGTAAGACCATGATAGGTGCACTAATCTTAAGAGCCAACTGAGACGGCGGTAGCGATGGGAGGTCAATATTGCGCAAAACTTCCGCGGGAAACTCGTCTAGACATGATTCGGCGACGTCGGCGTCCGTTACATGAGTATCTGTTGACTGATACACCCGTATTTGCCCTGGAAGTCGTCCCAGAATCATCCCGTTCAATTCCGTAACTGTCGTGTTTAGAGTCGACAGTAAACATCGACAACAAAACACAGTCGGATCCGTCCCTGCTCGCATCATCATGTCTTGCGGATAAATACGATTAATAAGGCTGGAAACATAGATTGGTTGATGTACGTAGCTTGGAATCTCAACTTCGTGACGTTGTGATTCGGAGTACGGGATGTTCCCAACCCAATCCACAAATTCCGCGCCATAAACTCCCTCCCGGACCCTCATATTTACCCGGAGGTTGAGCCGTCTCAACCGCTCCCAAACAAACGACTTCTGCAAGCATGCCGCAGTGAAGTCATCCTTAGAACCGTTTGACACAACTGGAAGAATCTGTGCAAAGTCACCGCCAAGAATAGCTGGGACACCCCAAAACAAATCATTATCAGAGGAACCCCACAAATCTACCAACAGCCGGTGGACCACCTCGAAGCAGTACTTGTGCTGCATGGGCACCTCATCCCAGATGATCAAATCTACTTTACGGAGTTGCGCAGCCAGCATGCTTTGTTTCTCAATGCCGCTTACAGACCCCTCGTTCAATTTGATTGGTATCTTGAACTGGGAGTGCGAGGTCCGCCCTTCAGGTAGTAGCAGGGCCGCAATTCCTGTCGACACCACGCAGAGTACAGTCTTCCCAAGCCCACGATAATAGTAGCATAACGTTTGGTACACAAACGTCTTCCCGGATCCCCCCTGACCTTGCAGGTAGTAGTGCGCCGTCCGTGGTTCCGTAGAGATCGCCGTTGTGATCTCAGTGAATGCTGCTTGCTGGTCGACATTCATTTGAACTCGCATAGATTCCGCGCGAGCACACAGTTCTTCCCTCTGCACTATGGCAGCCCACTCGACATGGCCGCGACTCCAATCCCAAACGTTCATTGGCAGTTCGTGATCGGTAAGAGTCTGCTGCTGATCCGCAAGTCCAGCTGCAAGCAAAAAAAGTCCGTAGTCATACTGAGGATCAGGTAAGTCTAGCGGATATCCAGAAATTCCACGGAGCTTGTGAGCCAGGTCGTCACAGAGGTAGTGCTTATATCTTTCCCAAATAGCCAACGGATCCGCAATTTCTCTTTGACGAAGTCCGGTCAAGAAAAGCGTCCGAAGACCATTACCGGTGGTGAACAATACTGCTTCGTCAAAACACTCGTAGCACTCTTGGTCATTCTGGGATAATCCGCGAGCAATACATGCGGCGTGGTACGATTCGTAAGTAGAACCCTCAAAGTTGTAGAGCTCCGCAAAGGATTTGACATTGCGGACGACGGTAAGTAGAAATCGCAAGTAAAATCTCTCACCTGCAACTGGACTGCAGTGATACATTCGTCCAATTCTGTTTTTCCCACGCTTCCTGATGGTCCATTCCCTTAACTTCTTGTTCCAAACACAGTGTGCCGGCATCTCGGAGTAGAGCCAGTCTCCGGCCGTTGGATGATCCGTGTTGAACTTGAAGTATCCCATCAGCGTGGTTCGGGTGGATTCCATCTTTGCAGCGAGCTGCTCAGTTGTCAGAGTATCGGGGAAGTACACAGTTTGCTGCCCCTGGAGATGCACCTGAAGGTGTTGAACAGGCGGGAATTCTTGATGGGTCCGAAATTCAAACAATCGCCAGATTGCTTCCAGAGGGCTCACGTACCGAGCTTGGAGGTACCGAGTGATTTCGTCTTCCGTATTTGCAATCGCTAAAGTTGTCCGATCAGCGCCTTTGTAAACGTACTTGTAAATGTACTTTACGGCGTGTACTGATCCGCAAACCTCGACATTGATATGCGATTGGTATTTGTTGAGCAAATACGGATTGTACGGCACAACCCAGCGGTTATCCATGGTGACCTGTCGACCATTTTTCTGGACATTGGACGTACCTTGGTGAGCGGTTAGTCTGAATTCGATATGATTGAAGATAAAATCACGAAACATACCTGTATCAAGACGCATGTAAATTGGATAACCATCTTCGGTGATGGTTGTCTCGTTAGTAAATCCCTTTGGAAATCGCTTTCGACATTCCAAGGGGCTGCTTGGGTTCTTCCGGGCCATGCACAGGTTATTTGAATACTCATGTCCACATGGCCCATGGAGCATGTGAGTGAGAACTAAGTCTCGTAATTTATCCGACGGATCCGTACCCTCAGCAGGAATTTCTGCACTGACGATCTCGTTGACTTTGGCAGCGGTTAGATAGCTCCTCGCATCTTTTAAGAAGAGCAAAAGATGTAAATGAGGCAAACCACGCTTCTGGTACTGAATCGTGTAAACATGCCCCTGGTATTCACCAAAAATCCCTCTGCGGACATCCTGCAAGAGCTGCTTCAGCTTCAGGTGAAAGACGCGAGCAATTATGTCAGGTCGATCTGTCGCGTGCTGACCCTCCCTCAACTCCAACCTAATTTCCGGCCAATTCGGGTTAGCTGTGAAGGTGATGAAGAGAGTTGGGCGTCCGAAAAAGCGCACAATCGCCATTGAGTCTTGAAACAATTGCTGCATGAACCGATCACCGCCAACAAAAGAGGAAGGGAGAACGCAGCGCCGGCCAACATCTCGTCCGTTCACGTCAGCTTGATCTTCCCTAATCAAAGCGTCCGCAAGCCCGTTATACACAGCCGCACGGATAGTTGTCTGATTAAGCCGTAACCAGTCAAGCCGAGTAGTTTCACATGCGACATAGGAGTCGACGACGTATTGCTGGAATAAGCGACCAGTAAGAAACAGAAGGGATACTTCACTGACCCGTTGATGGAGCCTGAACCGATAGAATGGCTGTTGGCCAAGACGTAACTGCTGCCGGTTGTTATGAGCATTCAACAGCGAAAGTTTCCGATGCCAACCCGGCTCACCGAACAACAATAGTAGGACATAGTGTAAAGGCATGTACGCAGGATTCGTCACGGGTACTCGGTGTAATTGCCGTCCGTCCTGATCCGGTTCGCAGACAGCTAGAATCACATCTCGAAAGCTGGCCTTGTCATATTCGTCAGGGATTATAGCAGCCACCTCGCCCGTGAGTGGAAGATTTTCACGACGACGATCGGCTCCGGTTTGAGCGACTAAGGCCATTTGTGGACTAATGACCATGCGAAGGTTGCCTTCTTGTGTCTGCAGGCGCTCGCGAGCTGTGTTGTAGATCCGAATGAGCGGATTTACCTCCATCATGGCGTGTAGATCACGAAGAATGGTCGAGTCGAGTTCTGGATCACGTCCTCGACGTAATTCAGCCGCATATTCAGGGTTGTAGAAGAATAGCTGCGCGAATGCCGGAGTTTGCTGCGAACCCGGAAACAATGGCCCCTGCAAGTGGTATAGCTCTCCGTGAGCCGTGTATGTGGTGAGCTCACGCCGCAAATCCACTCGATCATCTTTCCCCGTGTTGATAGATGTAAAAGCCAACGCAGAGTTATAGCTGCAAATATTCTTTCGTAAGCTGATCGCACGTGGATTCTGTCCGGTGTAAAGCTCCAGCAGGGTCTGTGGCGGATTCTGTAGGAGCGGGAGAGCTACATCCCCTTTCTTGCAACATAGCACAAACTCGCCACCTGCAACCTTTTCTTGGTCAAAGTGGAGAGCCTGGCAATGTCGACACAGGATTTCCATTCGACCAACATCGTGTGAATCCGTAGCTCGAAAAACGGATTTGAAAGCGGCGGGAACCAAAGTCGCTGGATCGGGAATGACAGGTTCAGGAGTAACACGTTTGGAAGACGGAAAAAGAGGGGGCAGAGTTGTTGGGGCAGGGAGTCCATTGGCGATATGTGGTAGAGTCGGACCGATATATGCAGGTTGAAGAACAGCTACGGCCGCAGGCAGGGCAGTTTGTATTGGAGCAACCGGTCGCCATGGACGTCTGGCAGGCCGTGGTTCATCTATCAGACCGGCAACTGCACTATCGCGTGTCTGTCGGGGTGCTGGTACATCGATTTCTCCTATCGTACGGTGCAAAGCCCGGTTCCTCTGTATAAATTATGTCAGTTAAAGTTATCAACACACAATTGATAGACATACCCGATGACGATCACATGTTTTATGGTAGCGTCCTTGTCGATTCAGAGAAAAATGTTAAAGAGGTTGCTTCCTCTAGCATGTAGAGCAATATGACTCCAGAGAATCCATCTGGAGAGTGAACTTTCGCTGTAACTCCTCGAAGCATGTTAGTTACAAATATCAAAACGCGAATTACAGACGTACCTGATGATAGCTGATGGTAGTTGTAAATTTTCAAGGCGTCCGGAGTTTCGTTGTTGAAGTGAGATTGACTTGGCAGCGCTTTAGGAGTATTGACGTCTGATTTAAGTCTTAGACACATGTTAGAAGCAATTATATATACATGATGTACAAAGGTACCTATTATCGATTATTGGTTTCGTAACATCGGACAAACTTTTATGTTTGAGGCAATATGTTTACTAAGACGTCGAATTGTGGATGGTGATAAGTGTGCGTCAACACCTGGACAACGAAAATTTTCTTTTAGCATGCCACGCAGTCTCGCTAGTTGCGACAAATCAACATTATGTAATATAAATATTGTTAACATTTATTATGTGGTTGGAGCTTAGTTATGCAACACTTACCATTACAGGTAATTTTGCATGCAGGGGTAAGTATTGCAAATAGAAACGGTAAAATTTCTATGAATCTCTTCACTATTTATACCAAGACCCACTATTAGCTATGAGAGGTTCTACTGTACATGAAAAACAATTCGCGCCAGGGGCAATTATATTTAATCCTTTGCATAAAACCGAATATTATTTGGGATTGCCTTGCTTATGTCAATACATGAGGTAATAACTTGCCTTGTTGCTTTTAAAATAGTTTGTACAGGGATATCCCTCGCGGTATAGTACTTTGTAAAAAGTCCTCGTCAGGGATATCCATGGGTACACCTGTAATTGAAAAACGATTATTGAAAAACGATTACTTCAAGGATACTTATAATCGCTTTTCTGAATGTTACGTGAGGATTATCGGACTTTGAGGGGCAGCAACGACCAAAGTTTGTCAGTATTGGGATACCTGTGTCGCTGTATCTTATATTTGAAGCTGTCGCTGCTGATTTCCATTGTTAAATCCTGTGATTAATTATCAGTTTGGTTGGAGGACGTACCTGATTTTGTGCCGAAGATTCTTCCATTGCGACGACATGTATAATCGTCAGATTTCAAGAATGGGGTCGCGGGTACTTACCTGAAGCTTCCTGTGATTTCCTGTAGATTGTCGGCGATGAAATATGAACCACATACCCCATCCGGAGAATGTTACTGCTGCATCGACGACCTGTGTAATTGTCAGCAATCAGCGTTGCATACGACGTACTTGTTGGCGGTGGTTGAATAATCGATGACGACGATATTTCAAAGAGGTTGAAGGGGAGAAAGTAAGCGGAGAAGGGTATGGGGATGTGATGAAAAATTTTCACTTTGAGTGAATCAAGACGCTAGCGGCGACGAATGAGCATTCGCGGATTTTCAAAGGGTATCCACATGTAGTCTTCTGGGTCTTAGTCAGCCGAAAAACGCTGCGTCGACCAATTGTACTGCTTCATTCTTGCGGATTTTGTCGCCCTAGCGCATTGTTTCACGATCACCCAATGAGCATTGTCGGATTCTCAAAGGGTATCCACATTTAGTCTGATGGGTGTTTGTCAGCCGCACGTACCACTTTTCTTCGTCCCTGACCAATCATCTCTGTCCATTGCCGTCCGTGTTCTGCCATTTTCGGGCGGTCAGCTAAATGACGTCGCCTCCTGGCCTCCTGATCAACCAGCGTGTCACCATTAATCCCTGAGTGTCCATAAATAAAGAAATATATTATAGAAAAAAGACACATTCTCAACCCGAGTATAAGGGTTGGATGGTGCAGTGGTAACTGTCCGTGCCGTTCTCCCAAGTAGAATCTGGGTAGATTGGAAACATACCCCACTTGAGACAGGAAAAAACTGGTTCGCATCCGGCAAGACCCTAACACCACATCTCTCGCAGTGATACTGTATTCCTAAGGTGATAAAAGCATACTTAGATAACTACGTGTTTTTCTCGCTCCTCACCTGAGGTGGGTATTCACAGAAGACATTACATGATTTAAGGCGTTACCACTCATAGTGGTATCTGCAAATTAAATCTGGGTATCAGTGTCCCAAAAGACACTTCTGATATATTCTGCGTCACGTACATGTCTTCCGTAATCATACGCGTCATTGCCTCAGGCTGCATACGCTAGTATGATTTAAAAATAAAAAAAATGAAGAAGCCTTGCACTCGGCATAAACCCCGAGCTTCATCAACGAACCAAGCACATAGATATTAAACATCACTTCATGTGTGAGCACTTTGAAGCAGGTCGGGTAGATCCACGATATATATCCGCTCATGATATTGCAGCTGATGGCTTAACAAAGCCACTCTCACAGAAGAAACATCTCAAGTTCATGGAGATGCTCAAACTAAGAATACCAGAGATGACTTAGGGATTTATCGACTTCAGATTGAAGGGATGTGTTGAAGTACGAATCTTCAGTCTATGGATGCATGTGATAGTTTGGTAACAAAAGTAACCACGAACTACTAGCTTACCTGTTTATTTACGTCAAAAGCCTAGATCCTCATTTGTGAATAGTATGACAATGATGATAACAACTAATACTATGTACTTTCCTTCAAGATCCCTCAACAATAATTGGATAAGATATTTTGATTTTAATTTCAATTAACCCGTTCAGGTACTCTAGGGCCTAAGCAGGTGCTATAATTTAAGTATATTCACATAGGAGGAAACCTCACGTAAAAACCCCCCAGAGCTGCAATTTGTTGTCCCTTTGTTTACAATTTGTTCCTTCGAGAAGTGCGTTTCACTGTGTGTCCAGTGTGGATATCGTCTTATTATTATCCGAGGAACGAGGATTTCTTACTTACGGAACTTTTAGCGTGAAACTAGTGAACTCTAAAAATGATTGGCTGTGAACCCCTGGAACAAAAAGGCCGGTGGGTCCGCTTAGTAAGCGACCCCTTTCTTCTTCTTCAACATCACACAGCACCAAGCGCTTCGACCCACGACCCACGAACATGAGCAAGTTATGTAAACGGTGCGAAGTCGAACGTGATCTTTCTGAATTCGACCAGTTCAAGAATGGAAAATACAAGTTGACGTGCCGCAACTGCCTACACACAAGAGGCCGCGCTCGGCCGGTTACTCCACCTAACCCCAACGCTCAAGAAGACGACGACTACGATGCTGACTTCGAAGCTCAAGCGCGGTTCGGGCGGGCTTCTCAACGTGAGACTGCTAATGCACGCGTTCTCCTTTACTTTCCTGTGTACAAGTCGTCGCCAGATCATCCCCAGTACGAGTCATACTGCCAGGTTCGATGGACTCTGCACCACCCCTTCCGAGATTCGCCAAAGCTCGCCCAGGGCATACTTGCAGATTACAATAGCTGGCAAGCGGCGTTCGCTGCATGCTGCTCAGGCTCATGCCCAGTCATAGGTGGTCCCCACACGCTGAAGAGAGACTACTATAGCGTCCAACTCCCAACCCCCCCCGGAAGATGACTTCGAGGGCCTATCTGCGTCTCAGATAGAAGAGATCGTGAACAACGACGACTGGATGGGTCTCGCAGCCGAGACCTCCCGGCACAATCCAGCCGCACGCGACGAGAATCCGGACGGCCTAGGGGATCGTGAAATTGATCGGACATACGACTGGTCCCGCCATGTCGGCACATACGAGGGTACGTGGTTTTCGTTGGCAGTGACGCCCCCTACTAACGAAATCCATCTAGGCTCTGAGCTCTGGACGATCGGAACTCAATGGTGGAAGCTCATCGAACACGATCGCATCGACCCATCTACGCAGCTACTCGATCTAGTTGACGCCTTATCGCTAGAGCAGCGCATTATCTACGATGAGGTTATGGGGCATTGCCGCAGTCGTCTCGCTGGAGGCGACCCTTCGCCTATCCTTATGAACGTCGACGGCCGCGCTGGCACAGGCAAGTCTTTTCTTATTAGTGTCCTTTCGTCGCATCTCCAGCAATTGACGGGCAGCACACGCCCTATCCTCGAACGCTGCGCCCCTACTGGTGCCGCTGCCTTTGGCATTAATGGGAGCACGCTACATTCGCTCCTTCGACTGCCTGTCTTGAAGGGTGCACAGACGATGGAGCCTCTGCAGTCGGCGGCCCTTACCGCCCTACAGGCTAAGTTGTGCTTCGTCGAGTACATTATCATCGACGAGAAGTCTATGATATCACTGGCTACCCTACACCGAGTCGATGCACGGCTTCAGGAAGCCTTCCCGCAATCACAGCATCCATTCGGGGGTAGATCAATTATCCTCCTCGGCGACTTCTGGCAGCTGCCCCCTGTAGAAGACAAGGCGCTCTTCACGCAGATAGGGCGCCGCGGCAGGCTCAATCCGGCTCCTCCTGGCCCGCCTATCGAACAATCCCAACCGCGACACCAGCATCAACAGGTCCATGGCGACACGTACTTCGGATATCAGAAGTACAAGCTGTTTACGACAACGCGTGAGCTCGTCACTCAACATCGACAGGATCGTACACAGCTTGCTTTCGCCTCCGCGCTTGAGGCTCTCCGGAACAATGCTGTAGAAGAGGAACATTGGGCGACGCTATCCCAAAGATGCGCGTTCAATCTCGCACCTAACGAGATTGCTACTTTCTCCGACGCTGTACGAATCTACTCGACGAACGCTGACGTAGACGGCTTCAACCATGATCGTCTGCGTGATTGTAGACAGGCCGTGATCAAGGTGGTCGCTTCCAATTCCTGTCCGCAGGCGAAGGGTCTCGATAGCGATTCTGCGGGTGGGCTTGCGCCAGGTATGTGCCTTCCGATGGTTTTCGTTCTTGCTGTACACCTCATCGTTAACAAAAACGCAGCTCTCGACCTGACTATCGGGTGTAGACTGATGATTCTCGAAAACTTCCGGACCGAGCTTGGAATCGTTAACGGCACACACTGCATACTGCATGATATCGTGTGGTCTCCCGGTGATGACCCTCGCTCGCAACCTCCCTACTGCCTTTTAGTCGCCGTCGCCGTCGCCGGTTACACAGGGAAGGCGTTCGCGTACACTCCCGGCGAGCAAGTGCCTATCGTTCCGATATTCCGGTCCTCCCGGGATTTCCTGCTCAAAGGTCAAGTGCAGTATCGAAGTCAGTTCGCTGTCAAGCTCGCGTACGCCATCACCATCCACAAGTCGCAGGGTATGACTCTCCCCCGTGTTGCTCTCAATCTTGCACGAGGGAGGAAGGCTACCGATCTCTTCTACGTTGCCGTCTCACGCGTGAAACGCCTCGACGATATACTCTTTGAGGAGCCGTTCGATCTAGACCGCTTGCAAGCGTCCGGCGGAGACACCGCTATCGACAGGATGATCGACTGGGACGAACGAGAGCCCGCTAGAGCTGAAGGCCGACGGTTGATAGCAGACTATCAACAGCAGCCCACGCGTCTGCCTTCTACGCCCTACCGTACGGCCACTGCCTTTTCTGGACGAACACCATTGTCTTCGATATCGTCGAACCTTCCCCGGTCCCGACCTATTGCTGTTGCTAAGGGACGTACCCCTGCTTCTTCCGATCGCGACGAGAACATGTTCAGCGATATGAGCGACGCGGCGCTGTTAGACAGTGATAATACGTTTGACGACACCCTTTTTAGCCAGGATGTTCTCGAGCATAGAGAGGATGGTGTTCTGTTCGGGTTTGACTGAGAGAATTGATCTTCTTCAGTGTGCAAACTGTGCAAACGAGAGCTGTGCAAGAGAGGATGAGGAAATGAATGAATGATTGATTCTATCTATCAAGAGAGCTGAGGGCTTAAATCTTCATCAGAGAAGGGGAAGAATGACAAAGGATGAAGAGTAATCAGATGAATTATGAGAAACATGATGAGAAACATGCATGAGGATGAAGAGGAATCAGATGAATTATGAGAAACATGCATAAGGATGAAGAGGAATCAGAAAATGTGTTTGTGATGGGCTGGTATCAACACTCAACCGACCACAGGACCAATGGGATTGAACCAAAGGACTGGGTGTGCCAAATGGTTTTGAACCAATGGACTTTGGGACAACCAACAGGGACAACCAAATACGGGACACCAAATACCAAGTCTAGCCGGGGTTTTACTGCCACACAACGCATGCATGAATACATGCAATTGTGCAGTGGTTGGTTGATTAAGCCAACCCTCAGACAGAGCCGATACCACCGACTAAGCCTGCTGGACCACCCTGTTGCCTCAAAGAGGTTCCCTCAATTATGACTCTCTACCATTGAGCCACGTCAAACTAGACGCTGTAAGGATGTTCACACCTGAATATATACACTGGCATGGATTCTGTACCTCACTAGGCCCAAATGGGTGACACCTCAAAACTAGAAAATTCATGATTGGCTGAAAATCAAGCTCACGTGTTCCTCGGATATATACTTGGAGCTCCGCTCCGCCGAGATTCCATTTTCCCTTGACTGCTCTAGTCATCATTTCCTTCATTACGGCCTCAACTTGACCAACTAGTCGAAACTATTCCAACCAACCATCATTAAGTATCCACTATGTGATCCTAGCCACGTCTACCGGGATGTTGAGTATGGCTTTTTTTTAATCATTTCAGCGTATGCAGCCTGAGGCTATGACGTGCATGATTACAGAAGATATGTATGTGACGCAGAATATCTCAGATTGACGTTTGGAACACTCATACTCAGACTCCTTTTGCAGATACCACTACGAGAATAACGCCTTACGACATGTACCTTCTCCCGTGAATACCTACCACAGGGAAAAGCGAGAAAAACCTGTGGTTATCTGAGTGTGTTTTCGATATCCTACGAATATATTATCACCGCGAGAGAAGTGGTGTAAGGGTCTTGCTGGATTCGAACCAGCTTTCTCCAGTCTCAAGTGGGGCATGTGTCCAAGCTATCCAGACTCTACTTGGGAGAACCGCTCGGACAGTGTACCACTGCACCATCCGACCCGATTATGGCTTCTTAGGACCTATCTTTTGACTTTAGCAGGATTTCCCCTCGTCTTTTCGCCCATTACGGACACGTCATGATCATATTTGTGACATTCTAGGACGGACATCCACATTGACATTTTGGGCTATCAACTCCGAATACTTTTCTTCTATGCAGATAAGTGTTGAGCCCAATGTGCTCGCTTTTTATCATCATTTCTATGCTGCTCTGTGCCCTGCTAAGATTTTGGTGAATTCGGACGGCGTTCCCTTTAGGTCCATCCTGTTTCGTCCTGTATGTTGGTTGACTGTTATGTTTGATGACTTCCAGGTCTCAGGGTTCGCAGGTGTTAGATGTCCAGATTTCTTTTGACATGTCCATAAATGTTCCCATTCCCGGAATTCTGTTATCTACGAAACCACCTTTTTCCGGCCTACATTCTCTTCTCTACAGCAAATTCGGTTTCATTTGGCCATATCTTTGCTTCTGTCCTTGGCATGAATCTCCTCCCTCTCTAGAACGGGCAGCTTGATTTGATTACATGCCAAAGTGGTTATCCTTCGAACAGGTAGCTTGTCTGATAGTCTGGCGTGTAGAACCTTCCTTGGATAAGATAATTAAACGCGTATGTAATAAAATGACAATGTAATCCAATTTGACATACCCAGATACTAGGAATATCGTTAATCTTTTTGGGACGTAATACATCGTTATAACAAGGGGTTGACTGTACAGAACAATCTCGCTATAACAATGTGGGACAAAACTTAATCAAGGCTCCCGATTGGAGGATTCAATTGAATTGGCCAATCGGGAGCCTTGGTTAAGTTTTGCCCCACATTGTTATAGCGAGATTGTTCTGTATTAATAAAGAAATTTGGTGCTAAAATAAGAAAACTAGGCAAAGAAATATATGTGATTCAGCGAATTTGTATGAGTAATAAATTACATACCCAAATGATCCATGTAATCAGACTAAATTACTTAAGCTTATCCCAGATTTTCCGTCTCTTGAGTCGCCAGCCATACTAATTCATCGCTGCCTGCTCATCAAATTATTTTTTCAAACAGATTTATTACATCCGACTATGTTTGCCTCAAAGAAGCTGATCTCGGCTCTTGCTCAAAGAAGAGCCTTTTCAGCGTCTTCTAGGGATGTATGGATTTTGTAACCTATCAAATGAATTCGAGTAACTCATCTAATTTTTATCTAGCTGTCAAAGGTTGCCGTTCTTGGTGCCGCAGGTGGAATTGGACAACCCCTGTCTCTGCTCTTGAAGCTTAATCCTAGAGTATGAAGCCCTTCATCTTCATTCGAGGCCTCCCACCATCTAGAATACAAGTCGCTAGGGTGATATCGATTTTGAGCCAAATCCAAGCTATTCAAAGACTTTCAGTTTTTAATTACAAATTTACTTTCCTAACTAATATCAACAGGTCACCGACCTAGCCCTCTATGACATTCAAAATGCACCAGGTGTGTATATCTCATTCTACTCCATGTCAGAATATCCTGACCGCCCAATTTTACAGGTGTTGCTGCGGATGTTGCGCACATAAATACAAAAAGTACAGTTAAAGGATATGGACCTACATCTGATGGCCTACACAACACCCTCAAGGGCTCCGAAATTGTCCTGATTCCAGCCGGTGTCCCGCGCAAGCCTGGTATGACCCGTGATGATCTTTTTAACACGAATGCGACGATTGTTCGTGATCTCGCACTAGCAATTGCAAAGTCTGCCCCTAAAGCTAAAATCCTCGTCATATCAAATCCGGTGAATAGTACGGTTCCCATAGTTGCCGAAGTTTTTAAGAAAGCAGGTGTTTACAGCCCTGAACGCCTTTTCGGCGTAACTACCCTTGATGTCGTCCGCGCTTCTCGTTTTATCTCCGAAATTAAAGGAACCGATCCCACCCATGAAAATCCTACCGTTGTAGGTGGACACTCTGGAGTTACAATTGTTCCATTATTCTCTCAGATCTATCCAGACCTTGTCGGTAACGCAGCTCTCCTGAAACGTGTTCAATTCGGTGGAGACGAGGTAGTCCAGGCAAAGTCAGGCACCGGATCTGCTACTCTATCTATGGCCATGGCTGCTGCCCGCTTCGCAGAAAGTATAATGGCTGCAGGCGCAGGAACAGAGGGGATAATTGAGCCTACATACGTTGAGAGTCCACTGTTCAAGGACCAGGGTGTCGATTTTTTCGCAAGCAAGGTTGAGCTTGGTCCCAATGGTGTAGCGAAGATTCACGAAGTTGGCCCTATCCTACCAGCAGAACAAATACTCCTTGATGCTGCTCTTGTTGATTTGAAAAAGGTACGAACATATGCATGCCCCAACCTCTTTCTTCCTCCGTTACTAGATTCAAGTTACTGAACAAAATCCTAGAATATCAAAAAGGGCGTCGAATTTGTCGCTAATAACCCAGGCAACTAATTTACACAGTTAGTTTCTTGAGAAGCTGTTTTGGTCTTTGGAGTGCGCCGGTGTTCTGCTTAGATGCGGAGTTGAATATCTACAACTTAACTTACCTACTTGTATACCATGTGGACTAAAATTACTGTACACCATATTAATCAGGTTAAGATAACAAGAAATGTTCTAACTTCATATTTATTTTAAATTATTATCTCAATTTGGGAAGGTCTACTGTGAACAGTAATCCCTTCCCAATCGCATCTCCCAATTTGCATATCCATTCCGTGATGTATCAAATACCTGCCCGCTATGTCCATGATTTGGGGGCCGCCCTGTATATGAATAATAGTGCACGTGAATTTCGCTAATAATTATAAACCAATTACTCAATGAAAGTTATCCACCTTAGACATAACCACAGCACTTCACCAGTATGTAGGCAAGAAGAGACCGGTATTAAGGGCGGAGCACCAAAACGATAAATAAGAAAAGTATGATGGCCGAATACTGTCTATTTTCTAATCGACTTTCGAAAGTAAGTCTAAGGGAGGAACTACTTATATAACTATCTAACTGTGTTCCTCCTATAATACCAGAGGTACGAGGTATAAGTACAAAACCATCTGCGTATTATATGTAGAGATCACGACTTCATTCCGTGTATGAGAGCCGCAGAGCTTCATCCAAGACCTGACCCAGTAGTACAATGTTTCGTTTATTCCTAAACACGCGAAAGCGCAGCCTGTAACAACCGCAAGGTTATATAAATAAAGAAACATTTTGTCTGACTATTTATGTGATAAACGTGCCGCAATTGCTGCTAACGACTGAGATATTTTGCTAGAGACTTGCCGACCTCCCACCACCGTGCGGGGTAACTAAATTTAGATGTCCACACAGGTTGAAGTGCCAGAAACCTGTGAATCCCCTAACGAGACTTCACTCCATACATATACAGCCGTCCCTCTCTAACTCGATAGTGGGTCCCGGTATAAGTGTTGAAAATATTCATTGAAATTCAACCATTTAGATTTGCAATACTTACCCCTTTACGCAAAACTACCTGTAAGGGTAAGTGTTGCAAATATAAAAGTCCAAGTTACAATGAATATTTTCAACACTTATACCGGGACCTACTATCGAGTCAGAGAGGGACGACTGTATGCATATATCGATGTGCTCTCAAATACTTCCATCAAAATTCTGTAGATTGTAAACTCTTTACTAAATAATAGCAGATGACTCAGTGGAAGGGTACACGTGACAGTATTCTATGATATGGCTATGCCTCTCCGAGACCTGGTTCTCCTAGAATACGTCGAAAGATATTACAGTCGTCCCTCTCTGACTCGATAGTAGGTCCCGGTATAAGTGTTGAAAATATTCATCGTAACTTGGATTTTTATATTTGCAACACTTACCCTTACAGGTAGTTTTGCGTGCAGGGGTAAGTATTGCAAATAAAAATGGTTGAATTTCAATAAATATTTTCAACACTTATACCGGGACCCACTATCAAGTTAAAGAGGGACGACATTATAGCACGTGTTCAGCTACGTGTTACCCTCCCGGTTTACCGCACAACACCGATCCCTCCGAAGTCTCCTTATTCCTCTCCTGCTGTTCACTCTAATTCGATTTCTCATTCGATACCTATCAAGTGCATTTTCGTTTGGGCATCGCGCTCGTGATGGCCAAATCACAACAACCACCCCCTTTGGCCCAGCGTGTCGCTGAAGAGCTCGAGCTTGTTCAGCGCGTTGCGAAGGGTCGAGCTACTTGGGTTCAATCCTTCCATATCAAGTTTTGGTCAGCCGTCGAAGAGGCCGATCCCCTCATCCAGTCCTTCGTGCGCGAGCAAATGGACGCGTTTCTCCTTGCAGTTGCTTCCGGGCATCCTATGCGACACGATAACCAAAGACAACCTAAATCATCGGGCTCCTTACCCAAGCCCAGCCAAAGCGTACCAGCTCGACCTCCTATCCCTACAGCTAAGCAACCGCAGAGTTGGGCAGCGACCGCCGCAGGCCATCCTGCCACTGGCCCTCTGGTGCCGTCTTCGGACCGACCCAACACAACGTCTCGCCCCTCTAGCACGCCTGTTTCTAAACAAACTGCTATCACAAAGGGTCCCAAAGCCATCTTCCGTCTCTCTGAAGAAGCTCCACTTCTCAGAGCAGACGTAACTGCAGTCAAGTCTGCTCTCATCCACATCGTTCCTGGTCTCAAGGATGGAATCGCCTCCGTTTCTCGCTGCTCCAGCGGTTTCACCGTCGCCTTCTCGTCAGATGCATCACTGAAAATTGCGTTGGACAATGCTGACTCTATAAGAGCGTCTCTCTCGGGCTCTCTAATCCAAATTGAGGATCGCATTGGGTACGTTGTCAAGCGTATCCCACGCACTATCTGGAATCCGGCCTCAAATCTGGTTCCAACCACGCTTGATGATGTCAAGAGCATTGCCCAGTCACAGACAGGCGTCGCTCCATCAGGCGCCCAATGGTCTATACATGAAGATCGACGAGATCCTCTGCACACGGCTGTTATTTTCTTTCCTAAAGAGGTGTCCACGTTTCGAATTGTTGACAGCGCCCCTTCTCGACGGTACATCCCTAACCCAAAGGTAGTCCAATGCGATGCTTGCTTTGGGTTTCACCAGTCCTCTCGCTGCCGCACTCAAGCGTTGTGCGTTCGTTGCGGTACCCTTCGCCACGACGGAGAATTCCGCCAACTCTGTCGTTGCATTAACTGCCTAGGGCCACATTCTGCAGACGACTCAAGCTGCCCTCTCCGCCCTCGCCCTTTTAAGGGCAAACTTATTCACCCTTCAGAAAAAGCGGTTACAGACCTCCGTTCACAGAACCGTAATAAGCTCCGGAAACAACGTCGCGCAGCTGCTGCCGTCGCAACTTCCTCTCCCGACAGGTCCAACGCACCGACTCTATCGACGGAAGTCCCCTCTGTCCCTTCTCAAACTATGCCTTCTGCTAGCCAGAACAGCTTCACGCCTCTTGCTTCTGCTTCGGACGGGTCTATGGAAGTAGACCTAGACGAGCAAGCTCCCAACTCCTCCACTAGTACTTCCCATGAGCAATAGAGCCTTTTTAAGGAGCACCCCCCCGCCTCGCCTTCGTTTCCTTCAAGCAAACGTTGGGCGTGGTGGATCTTCTCACCTCATTCTTCTTCAAGCTGCATTTCACGGCAAGTATGATGTGATCTTTGTCCAAGAACCCTGGACTAAAATAATAAACTCTAAGAACGTAACCAAGGCCCATCCGGCTTATGTCATTTTCACTCCTCTTAATTGTGACTGGAAAAATTCGCGCCCGCGCGTTTTAACCTATGTCCGAAAGAAATCTAACCTCCGACCTATCCAGCTGGACTGTGGTCTTTCACCTGATATCATTGCCCTCCGTCTCCAGAGCTCTCCTTCATTAGAGATCATAAACGTATACCGACAACCTCAAGCTCAAATGCCAGAGAGTCTCGAGGCACTTTTAAGCTGGCCGGTTCAACCAAATACCATAGTTGTGGGAGATTTTAATCTTCATCACAAACTATGGGAGCCCAACGTCTCCCGTTCGTCTGGCGTCAGCAGCTTTGTTGAATGGATTGACAACTATTCTCTGAGGTCGGCATTGCCTTTCGGAGCTCCTACACACCGAGCTGGCCACGTCCTCGACCTAGTACTCACGAACATGGAAGGACTTTCAGCTCGAGTGGACCCGGAGACACATTCCACTTCCGATCACGAGACGATATCCGGCTTTGTCCAACTCTCGTCATCTAGACGTCACCCAACGCTGAAGCTGCCCATGTTCAACGACGAGAATGCTGAGGTATTTCGTCTTGCCCTCTCCGCTACCGCATCTCCTAGCCTTCCTATTGGAGACCCAACCTCTCAGCGCCTGGACGCGGTGACTTCATCGGGCATTGCCTCTCTCTCGGCAATGCTGCTTGCAGCTAACCCGCCGAGGCCTGCCTGCGTCCCATGCAAAGACTTTTGGAATCGCGAATGCTCGGACCAACGTCGTCAGTATCTCGAAGCTCGCCATAGCGGTGACCAAGATCTCATTAGCGAGGCACACAATAATTTTCGGAAGTCTGTTAGACGAGCCAAACGCGAACACAAGCGCTCCATGTTGTATAATGTGGCTTCGATCCTAGAAGCCCATAAAGTTGTTGGATGGCGGAAGCTATCAAGTCGCTTTGGTCCCCCCCCAATTATTCATCAAGGTGTCACCTTCAGCACCCCGACCAAGCGTGCAGACATATTCTTTCGAACTAAGCTGGCTCGCTCTATGGGTCAGCCGTATATACCCAGGAATACCCCTACCTGCCCACTGCGTGCGATCCCTGCTCCTCTATCGGTAGACGAAGATGAAGTACGCCACTGTCTTCTGGAAGTTTCGTCAACTACTCCGGGACACGACCACCTCTCTGTCTCAGCCATCCGCCTTGTATGGGGAGTGAATAGGTGGCGCTCGTGGATTGTTCAGCTTTACAGCCTATGTTTGGAACATGGTCACCATCCCAGCATCTTCCGCCGCGCTGAAGTGGTAGTTATTCCTAAACCACACAAGGACGATCTTACTGACCCCGCCAATTGGCGTCCGATTTCGCTTCTCCCAGTTATTGGGAAGGGGCTGGAACGTCTCTTTGCAAAACGCTTTGCCTTCTGGGCTTTGTCAAATTGTATCATCTCCCCGACGCAATTTGGAGCGCTACCTGGAAGGTCTGCCATGGATCTTGTGGAATGTCTGGTTCACGATGTTGAAAAGACGTGGGAGACAAAGCAAGTTTGCACTCTCGCCACCCTTGATATCCAAAGTGCTTTCGATAGTATACAGCCCGGCCGTCTTCGTGTTCGTTTGCGTGAATAGGGATGGCCTTTACCATACGTGAATTGGGCTGCTTCCTTTGCCTCTTGCAGGAAGGCTCGCCTCAGAGCGGATGATTTTGTAGGTGATTTCTTGGAAATTCCGCACGGCTTGCCCTAAGGGTCCCCTGCTTCCCCAATACTTTCCCTCCTCTTTCTCGAGCCTTTATTCAAACTCGGGTTTCCCACATTTGGATACGTAGACGACGTAGCAATCCTCTCGGTCGCTAAAACGCTAGTCGACACTTCTCGTCTGACCACTAACAATGTTGGAAGCATCACCCATTGGTGCGGTCAGAACGGACTCTCTTTGGCGGAAAACAAAACAGAAATCATACATCTTCACAGATCCCGTCAACCCTCTCCACCGGTAATTGTTAATGACGTCCTAAGAACTACCAGTTCTACTATGAGGTGGCTTGGCGTCTTCCTCGACACTAAACTCTCTTTCAAACAACATGTACAAGAATGGAGTGCTAAAACGTAACGAATCAGTGCTCACATACGACAGCTTGGAAATACCAATCGTGGTGTACCAACAACTTTTCTACGCACTGCAGCCCTAGCTGCGGCGCTACACGTTCTATTATACGGTGTCGAGGTTTAGTGGCGCGGTCACACTTTCCTCCGTCGAGGACGTCCAACATCTACCCGATCTCAGCACCTGATAGACATGATCTCTCGAGCTCTAGTCACCCTGGCCCGAGAGATTTTACCGGTATACAAGACCACGCCTACTTCGGCACTCCTAAGGGAAGTGTGGCTCAAGCCTGCTCATATATTACTTGAGGAGATTCGCCTCTGCTCTGCTGTTAGACTGGCCGCCGTTGACTGTTTTCATCCTTTGGTTAGAAGATCCACCGTCTCCCGCCCACAAACTCGCCTTACGGAAAAATTAAAGCTCGTTCCTCCCATCTCTCGACCCCAGCTTTTTCCTCCTTCCTATAAATCCCCTCTCAATCAGTCTCGAGCTGATTTATCTGCCCAAGAATTTGCTGAGCGCATTAGAGAGCTGCCACCATGGGATATTCTCGTCTTTTCGGACGGCTCAAAGCTGGCGAACGGTTCTGCTGGGGCAGGTGCCGTAGTTCTGCACAGAGATATCACTATAACTGAAGTGAAAGTGCCCCTAGGTCCCGACTTTGAGGTCTACGACTCCGAGATCATCGGCGCTCTAGCAGGCCTTAAGGCTGCCATAGCAGCACCTTCGACACATTTTGCAACCAACATTAATGTAATTCTTGACAACCAAGAGGCTGCACACCGCCTTCTCGAAGCCTCACCCTCTAAGTCTTCGCAAATGGAGATTTTGGAATTTCGGGATCTCGCTTCTCGCTGGCCTACGAGGAGAATTCTTCCTATTGCATCTCCTGGCAAGGTTCAAGTAATGTGGTCCCCCGGTCACATGGGCATTCCTGGTAACGAGTTGGCCGACAAGTTGGCAGGAGAGGCTGCCCGTCAACCAGCTCCCCCTGGCGCATCCCTTTCCGGAATCCGCGCAAAGATACAAAGGCAGATATGAGATATAACCACAGCATGGTGGCAATCTCATGCTCCCCCTACTTATTGTGAGTTGGGTATGCCATTTCCCAAAAAACCTCCAAAGGAACTACGACTACCTCGCCGTTATCTTGGGTATTTAATCCAATGTCGTACTGGATATGGTGACTTTCGTGCTTATCACGAAAGGTCTCACCATAATGATGCCCTTCTGACTTATTGCTGCGGGGCTAATAAGTTAATCACCCACTTAGTATTTTGCCCCCTCGTGTGAGAAAGACTGGCTTCGGCTGGTCACCGTCGAAGTCTGGGCTCACTTGATTTTCTTCTCGGCACCTCCCATGGAGCTAAGCGTTTCGCCACCATATTGGAGAAGGTTAGGTTTCTATCAGAAATCTGCCCCATCCGTCCCAGTTAAGCCAGCGATGTGAGGAATCCGCTGCATAGCGCTCGTAGTATCTGCATGTATCTTAATGGCGCTTCTGCCACCACACTATATTCGTTGTACGACATTTTGCAGTCACCATGTCCCCCTAGGGATGGGGCTTTAGTTATAACTAGCGCTCGGTAGACATTAAAAACAAATAAAAAAAATAAAAAAAAATAACACCGATCCCTCCAGGACATGGCGACTTTGCCGACTACCACCGGCGGTTCCACCACGATGATGCCTTACTAGAATGTACCTGTGGAGAAGAAAAAACCCCGGATCACTTCTTCTGCCAGCTCGGCCGCCTCTGGGCGAGACTTGACGGACCTCGACACCCGCCTACAGGTATCCGTTGGATCTTAGGCTCGAAAGATGGCGCACTCGCCTTCGGAAAGTGGGTGAAGAAAACTCTCTTTTTCGACGAAATCCAACTTCGCCATTAAAACGACAGATTTTTAACCAATCACAGAGCTACTCTTTGGGTAATCACCTCCCACCGTATTTATATCCTATACTTTCACTGACAAGTACTTATCCCCGTATAAATCCTGTAGATGTAATCTCTACTAGATAAACTTAAAGCGGCTCAGAGGAAGAGTTCGTTTTTTTGTAAAATAATTGTATAGTAAGGCGCTAGATGGATAGATCTAGGCCCCTTTAGAAAATGCTGGGTCTCTAAAGACGCCAGCACGTCGGCTAGCTTTCTACGAGGCTGAGCTAACCGGCACGTGGTACCTTGTATCATATGCTGCGCGCAGGCACGACGCAAAGTAATAAAAAAAAAAAACACCAATCCCTCCACTACTCTGACACTATTACTTCTAGATTTCAGACTCAACTTGCATTTCTATCCATTGATTCACTAACAATCAAGACCTCACATAGCTACACACCCACACGACATGTCAAACCTTCCCCTTCCCCCTCCACCCCTACCTGCCTCTACTGCTAATAGTGGAGAGGGGTCGTTGACAGAATTGCTACTGTCAACCACCTCTGCCGCCAACACAAGGACTCAAGAGGCTATTCTCCTGTTCCAAAACATTGCGTGCGTTCTAGATAGCGCCATCACCGAGAATGAAAACTTACCCCAGCACCTTAAAAGAACCTTCTACAACTTTGTTGCGGATCTGAATTCTGTGGCTCGCAGACACTTTGACTGCCGTGTCAGAGGCTCTCCTTGACCTCCGATTCCTTATTCCCCAGGTGGGCTTCCCCAGACCCACAAGCCGCCTACTGCAATACAAAGCAGTGCTCCACAGTCCCAAGAAACCCCTCCAATAATGCAACAGGCTACAACTCCTGAAATCCCCAAGCGTCCTGTATCCTTCGCCAAATTTATCTCTACTCCAGCGCTTTGGCAGCACGCCCAGAAGCCTAAGAGACCAACTAACTTTGAAAACACTAAATCCAGAGCAAAACCTAGAGAAGTTCCGGAAGATAATCGCCTTTTCGTCCGAGTCTCCGCAGGTCATCCCGCCCTCAAAACGTCTCCTTATGCGGTCATGCTACAAATAAATAATCATTTGAAAGAAAAACTCGTGCGAGAACTTCAGTCGATCAAAACAGGCTTTGCGATCTGCCCTGTCTCGACAATTGCTCAAGAGACTCTATTTGCCCGAATGGGGGAAATAGAAACTTTTTTATCTACTCAAGGTCAGTGTAAGGTAGAAAGGCCGACATCCCACATTGCTTACCAGCTTTCTGGTGTCCCTCGCTCGTACCAAGGCTTCGACGGGAATTCAATGACCTCAACAGAGATAACCTCTGAGATCGTGTCTGATGCACTTTTTCACCTTACAAACGTCACCCCGTTAAACGTCCTCGAGTCTCAAAGTCAATACGACTCGGAGTACTCCCCCTCCAAAAGCTGGGTCGTGCTATACCCCAAGGGTCCAACTCTATCTAAGGTCCTACCACTATTTGGTGTCCGTGTTACCGTTAAAATTCTCCCACAGAGACTGTGTACTCCGCAATGTGCTAGATGCTTCGGTTGGCACAATGAGAGAGCGTGCGCTAGACTTCCTCGCTGTAGACTTTGCGCTTCAACGCAACACTTAGAGAGCGGACATACCTCTTGTGACCCCACTAGAAAGCACTTATGTCCCCCAAAGTGTGCCAATTGCCATGGCCCCCATCCAGTAGACTCACTAGAATGCCTAATCAGGCCTAGAAAAGATAATACCTTACCAGGTAAGGCTCAAATGGCTGAAATTAGGCAGTGTGAGAGGCCCGTCCTCGAATAACTCAAAGTAGAGGTTCAATATAATAAATTAAGAAGTGCGTGAAGTTTATCATACAACCACGTAGCCCTATATACCTTTCTTCCAATTCCATATTCTTCTAGAATCTAACCAACCCAAGATCACCACGACCGATTGTACAAACTTCAGAATTAGATCGAAGCTATAAGAATTATCATCAACGCCTAAACGCCATTACAACATCTTTACACATGCCTATCATCATCTCGCTTGGTACATGTATTTTGATAATCATCAGCAACGCTTTAGCGAAGGTTCATTAGTTTATTAGCTGCATCCCTGTTTCCTAAGCGTCCGATATAACTAGTACATGTACATGTACACAAGCTAGCAATGCACGGACAGTGGCATAATTATACAAGGGCCAGGGCCCGAGTTCCAACAAGGGTTCTAACCCTCACAGGCAGGCAGCAGCTGCAGCTAGACTCCGATTAAAAGCTGCACACTGCGGAGTGATGGGAGGCCAGGCGACTAGCAATGCCACAGAGAACAGCAACCCAATCCAAGTTCCACAAACCCAGTGTCAGGAAAGCCTCTACTGTATAATTTATATATGGAGATTGCCAGATCATAGTGTTCTATGATTCTGGTCTGGCCTTTTAGCCGAGTGGTGATGCATCTATCTCGTGTATCATGTAGGATGGCAACCTTTAGCCTGAAACCCACCTGCGGTCCCCTCTCTCTCCCCACGCTGTCTACATACCGCTAATGACACCCAGCCAGACCCACAAACTTAGTCAGCTCTACAATCCCAGACAGTCCCACAAAAACCCCCGTCCGTTCGAAGACTTTTTAATGAGTCCCCTTCATTGTCTAGAGGAAAGTATGCAGCTTTGGATCTAGAGATGATAGTAGATAATACCGAGGATTTGGATGAATATTAAACCCTCTTCAATAAAGATACTTTTAGTTAATGTTGCACGATGCTCCGCTACTCATCAAATCGCCCTCGAAACAGCATTCGAAAACTGTATGGACATGATATTAATTCAAGAACCATATATCTCCAAAGATATTTCTCGGAAACTGACCTTCAATCACCCATCTTTTCAATGGTACACGCCTGTTGATGACTGGTCCTCTCGACCTCGTGTACTTACCTACACTAACAAAAAGAACGGCTTATTATTCGTCCAAGATACCCCAGTCTCTCCTTTAGAAGAAGGAAAAGCAGACGTTTTAGTCCTTACAATTAAGCTTCCAGGTAACATGAACGTTCAAGTAATAAATATTTACAATGTCCCCCTTGGAGCTATTAATCCTGGCGCCGGAGTTTCCTTTCTTTGCTCACTTGCTGAAACAAACTTTCTACACAAGACCATTCTAGCCGGTGACTTCAACCTTCACCACCCTAACTGGCACTCTTCCTATCATAGCTCGCCTTCAACACAGGCAGAAGACCTAGTTCGTTGGATCGAATCGAGGTACTACTCCCTTGCTTCCGATATCGATGTTCGAACCCATAATCGTGGAATGTTCTTGATCTCTGCTTCTGTTCAAGTCTCCTTTTCGCAGAAGGCATTTCAGCCTCAGTGCAACATGATCACGATGTGGGATCTGACCATTATCCTTTGTTTATTAAAATCCATTGCCAAGTACGAGGAAAACCCCCAGCACCAAAGCTGAGGGTTACAACAATCCATGAAGAAACATTCTTATCTTTATCAGCCTCTCATTTAGCTTCAATACTCCCACTTACAGATAAATCTCGGGCAAGCCTCGATTGTAGAGCGGAAAAAATAATTCATATCTTATGTAGTTGCTTTTCTGGATCAGCAAAGAGCTGCCTCCCACACAACAGGGGCCAACCGTGGTGGAACTAGGACTGTAAAGCAGCTAAAAAGAAGTATCGCGATATTTCTCGAATTGGTTATGCGACCTGCGAAGACAAAAAATCTTTTCGTAAGGTCATCAAAAAGGCGAAAATCGCCTTCTACCGGAAAATCATGGATGAAGCCGCAAGCGCGAAAGATGTCTTTAACATAGCAAAGTGGCATAAGTCTAAAGGGAAGTTCACATCCCCCCCTCTTTAAGACCCAAGTGATCTAGACGGCCCTCCTGCACAGTCACTTGAAAGTAAAGGCGACCTTCTAGCGAGATGCTTATTGCCTAACTAATCAGAGGTAGAAGATATTCCACTAACAAGTCCAGCAGTTGCAAGCACTAGTCTCCCTTTCCCCAAGCTTACTTCAGATGAACTCTCGAGAGCTATTGTAAGAGCTAACAACACCACACCTGGTAAAGATCGAATTCCGACCGCTGTTTTACGACTGGCCTGGCCACTAATTGCATGCTTAGATATTGGAAATCACCCATAATACTTTCGTACGGCAATCCTAGCAATAATCGAAAAGCCAAATAAGCTAGACATGTCTTTACTTAGATATTATAGACCAATAGCTCTTCTTTCTGTGCTAGGTAAAAGTCTTGAGAGATTAGTGGCCAGGCGGATGTCGTGGATTGCTATAAAGCACAAGCTTTTCACCCGGCAGCAATTTGGGGCTCTACCACTTCGATGATGCGGTGTTGCCTGGTAGGCTTGTTAGGCGCTTAAGAGAACAAGGCTGGCCCTCTCAAATTTGCAACTGGGTAGGATCATTTGCCACTGAGCGCGAAGTCTGTATTCGTCTGGATGGGGAAATAGGAGATCCAAGGCCGATCTTCTGCGGACTCCCTTAGGGTTCACCAATATCACCTATACTCTTCATGCTATATATTTCACTTCTTTTTAGGTTGAATGGTCTTCAAAAGGCTTTCGGGTATGCAGACGACTTTGCTGTATTAGCGACATCCCTCTCTCTGGAGGAAAACACAGAGAATGTTATGGCAAACGTAATTTTCTCATTAGGTAATATTATGAACAGGGATATGCAGGATTAAATGAAGCATTGATGGCACAATGCATAGATGACTGCAATTAACCTTTCAAACCTTTAACCTCCCGCTGTGATTAGGCGCAATGGTTTGGATGATTGTTGGCACTCCTACATAGTCGCCAAATGAGATTATGACGGATGAGCAACACCTAATAAAGGAGATTAGTTGGGAATTGCTGGAGTACTTAGGGGCTACCTTGGGCAAGATGAAGAACTTCAGCTTTGCAATTTGTATCATCCTTTAACTTCTTCTTACGTATCTGCAATCGTGTTAATAGGGTCATATCCCATAAATTCTATACTTCTTTCCATCTTTACTCTTCCTGCCTCCCTCGAAGACGGCGATTGGAACCCTCCGTTACCTCGCCGTAACAGAGAAAATAAGAGTGGCTGTCAACGAGGCGCTGCAGTGGGGCACCAAAGAAGGCGTAACCTTTGATCCTAGGAAATCCGATCTACTTCATTTCTCCCGGAAGAATAGAGACAAACATCTAAGCCCCCAGGTACACACAGATGACTTCAATATAATGGAGGACACCCAAAAGTCTTACCTAAAATGGCTAGGGGTTCATTTCGACAAAAAGCTCACATTTAAGCATCACGTCAAAATTCAGGCCGTTAAAGCACTCAAGATTGCCAACGCTCTTCGGGGCATCGGAAATACAATCCGGGGAGTCTCACCTAAACTCTCAAAACAAATGGTGACTGCCTGTGTACTACCAGTTGCTCATTTCGGGGCCCAGACCTGGTGGCCCGGAAAAACCAGGGATAATAGAGGAAAAATTGTAAGCAATAGGGTAGGCTCCCATCTAGAGGTCTTAAATAAAGTTCATAGGGCGTGTGCAAAAGCCATACTCCCAGTATTCCGCACCACTCCTTCGACCGCTCCACTGAGAGAGACGGGCCTCTCCCCAGCTCAAATCGAGCTTGACAATATCGCGTGGAGAGCTGCGGTTCACACGAGAAAACTTGACTCTCGCCATCCTCTTTATATACGTAGTCAGGTATCGAACCTATCCCATGCCAACTCTCGATTCGCTCGCTGGTGCAGAACTGTTCCACCCTCCGAAAATATTAATCCTCTAGCTTCCCCCCAATGGGAGATCAAAGAACCCAGGGAACACTCACTACTCCGAGTTGGTGCTCCCACAGTATCTAACGAACGAACAGTCGACAGTTTCCAAACCTTTCTACAAAACATTCCAAAAAGTGATATTTTAGTGTACACCGATGGCTCAAAACTTTCTAATGGTAACGCCGGTAGTGGTTATGTTATATATCAGTTGGGCTTAAAAGTCTGCTCAGGTGCCGTCCCTCTCGGAATCAGCAAAGATATTTTTGACGCAGAAGCTTATGCTGCCCTCTGCGGAATTCAAAAGGCTGTGGGCCTTTTATCAGCCCGCTTCGCAAATAATGTCTGGGTGTTCTTGTATAACCTACAGGTTGCCTTGGAACTTCTTTATCTACCCTATTGCTCTACATCCCAGAGTATATTTTTAAAAGCTATTGAATTTGCCAATAAATGGAAAACTAGAGAGAGGCCCCCCACACTTCGGAGGGGCAGGTTAAGATCAGGTGGGTTCCAGGACATTCTGGAGTCGAAGGGAACAAATTTGCCGATCTTGAAGCAAAGAAAGGAGCCAATATGCTATGCTTGGATCCACTCGAACACTCCTTGTCGTCGCTAAAGAAATTGCAAAAAGCTAAAGAAAAAGAAAGCAGGGATTAATGGTGGAGAGAGCACATTCCGCCATCCTACTCCAAATTACAAATTATCAACGCTCCTCGATCTCCTAAAGAGCTTCTACTCACTCGCAGGAGCCTAAGCCAACTGATCGCTGCTAGGACAGGACATGGAGATTTTGCGGCTTATCACAGTCGTTTTAAAGACGAAGAGGCCAGAGTGAATTGCCTTTGTGGATCTCCGAAGACTCCAACCCACTTCCTTTTCTGTCGGATTCTTCGACGTAGTGGCGGCCGCCCTCCTGGGCCTACAAATGAACTCCTTCCGAGTCTCCTCGGCACCCATGAGGGAGCCATAATATTAACTAAATGGCTTGACCATTCTCGATATTTCGAGGACATCTGTCCCAGATGAGAAACACGTTCGCCTTTGTTTTTGTTTCTTTTCTATTTCCTTTGTCTCTCCTACTTTACATGATTGGAGGCTCCTAGAAGGGATAGTTGGAGCGGGTGAGAGAGATTAGTTAATCACTAGTCGTTAGCAGGTGGAGGTCTCTTAAAATATTTTACTTTCAGCATTACTCTTTATATGCGCGGTTTCATACAAAGCAGCATAGCCATGTAAACTAAACAAGTCTCAACTCTAGGGCTCCGGCTCTAGCGTCCTCTGGCCCGAATGGGAAATAAGTCACGTGCATTAACCGCGTGACTTATATAGACGTCAAATAGAATACACACACACACACACCGATCCCCGTTCTACTTGGTGAGACCGGTTGCGGCTCAGCTCGCACATGGCTCGATCGAATACACGACCGCCTCGCAATCCGAGTTGCTTCGGCAAACCCCCGCCACCCACTTCATAGACGTTGGAACTCTACACGCATGAATTGGTTTCGTCAAAGAATCACCCCACGAACGAGCATCTTTCGACAGTTTGCATCTTCTTGGATACAGAGAGTTCGCAGCCTAAATACAGGACCTAAAGCAGTGAGCGTACGATGATATCCAAGTCATGTAGGCATACCTTGATATGAAATCGCCGACGCCTTGGCTAAAGCGGCCTGCGCACGTCAGGTTCCAACCCTTCCATCCTCAATCACAAGAGCCAAAAGGGAAGTAAAGGCACACTACCAATTACACCCCTCGGCCTACTGGCAAGAAATCGCTCCTGCGAGATATAAGGAGATTAGTATTAACTCTAACGCTAGAATCTCCCCAGTAATTGCCTGCCTCGACCGTCGCACCCTTGGTCTGCTTATCGCTGCCCATACAGGACATGTCGACTTTGCCGACTATTATCGTTGGTTCCATCACGAGGACGCCCGACTAACATGTACCTGCGAAGAAAAGTCCCTAGATCACTTCTTTTTCTACTAACTTGATCGCTGCCGAGCTCGAATCAATGGACCTCGATACCGATCCATAGCCATACGCCAGATTCTAGGCTCAACAGATAGCGCCATCTACTTCGCAAAGTGGGTCAAGGGTTTATCTTATTTTGACGAAATCCAGCGACGCCATATACGTAACCCAAAAAACAACTAACTGAGATATTCTTGGACAGTCTCTCACGACTTAACGGATTGTTCCACTAAAAAATACCCCCCCGTAAAATCCTGTAGTAGACGGTACACTCTCTATGAGATAACATATAAGTGACTCAGTAGAAGAGTACTCTGGCTTGCCCGCAATATATTCATACTTGTAAGCGCTAGATAGAAAGGACTAGGCCTTTTTTTATTAATACTGAATCCCTATGGATGCTGGCACGTCGGGCTGTTGTGACGTTTATTGGGTCTACAGATACCGTGCAACCACGCACCCTTAAGTTCCCTTTTGGGACGCAAGACCTCGAAAAGCGGACGCTATCCTCAGACGCTAGAACTAAGATAATATATTCTTGGCGCTGAACACTTATACTAAAAAGGCCTTCGCCAGCACCACAACAGAGTTGCACTTGTTAAGACTTTTGCCATGCTTCTCCCCTTAACCACGAATACCTGTTCAAGGAAAAAATAAAGTAAAAACCTCGGACTTTTCAGTATGCTTCATTATCCTATCCTTCGCGACCGCGCGAGATGTGATCTCACAGAGTCTTCGTATCTTGTCGTAGCAGGTGTTCAGGCCACAGGACTCTCAGCATGGGCATGATCCAGATAACAGACCACAACAATATCTTCTGTTGATTAGGGCCATAGCACGTACAAAGCTCTCGAAGTCGAAATATACCCTTAAAATCCCCCTTCCAAAACTCTATCTTCCCTCCACATCCTGCTTACTTGTCCTTCCGTCTCTCATCAGATCCCCAACTAGAACCGTATCCTTCTTCGATTGTCATGAGTAATCTAACTTCCCAAATTTGTGCCCTACGACTTTCATCCTCCGTCGGATATCCATATCATCGAGGCCGTATGTTCGGGGATCTCGACAAGGTAAGAGCCGCGTCAATTTCATCGGACACGGTTCAAAGTAGGAAGAAAATTGATGAGTTGCAAAGTTGGCCGAGAAATATGTGAGGTTGAAGTCAAGTTATGGCAGAGAGAACTCTTGACGTGTTGAGAGGTCTCCGACTTAGAATGCTTGTGGAACTCTACCCCTCATCGTGTGTGACCCCTCTTGGCTTTCCCAAATACGTAGCGAGCGTATTAAGCGTCTACAGCCGGCACCGCGAGAAGGGGAAGAGTTCAGCATTGCCCGCTCGGCACGTCGAATAGTTTTAATCTAGGCTGAGCTAACCGGTACGGAGCCACTTAGATCACATGCTATGCGCAGGCACGACGCAAAGCTCGAGATAAAAATAAGGCTACGCCTCTTGGTGTGACAAGTCTGGACTCCTGTACGCTATATCCCCTACGGACTTGAGAGAGTAATACCCTCTCAGAGCCAGGATCCAGTCATCCCTCAAACAGTCGAATCAGTTTTTTCCTGACGAAGATGCTTGCAGAGAGTACTGCGGGACTGCTATTAGTCGGAACTCCCGCATTGCAGAGATGTCTTGGCTACAAAATCACGAAGAAAAGAATCAAGACCATACCAGACGATGTCAACTTAGGCTGGATATCGTACTCCCCTTCGATGTTTTGAAAAATCTTTCGATCCCTCTTTACTCAATGTCGATAAAGCTATAACACGACCCGCGACTTCTTTTCCAACTCTTTAGACGGAGAATTTTCGGAGGACACTTGTCTTGTATGACTGGGTATGTGTGTCCGATAAAGAAACAAAACGTTGGAAGAAAGACAAGAGAGACGCTGGGCTATGGAAGCTTTGGAAGTGTTTGGAATTGAGGACTTAAGATTGGGACGGTATCAGCCAGAAAATTGGCAGAGGCAGCCATTCCCTCTTAATTTCCTCAACTTTCTATGGCACTGGGCAGCGGCCGGGCCTCTTATTTTAAATTAGCTGGGTTCTTTTGGAGACGTTAGCACGTCGCATAGTCTTTACTGATGAAGCTAACCAGCGCTAAGCATCCATGATCTAGTGGTGTGCTCTGGTACGACTTAAAGTTATTGAGAACAATAACTTGGTCTCTTACAACACCTAAAGATGACGGATCTCGGGATGCCGGTACATCAGCACGTCGGCCGGCTTTGTTCTAGGATGACATAGTCGAGATGGGCTCGGACAGATTACTTTTTGTAGGCAAATACGACGCGAAGTGATTTGAGTAGGAGTCGGAATCTATACTAACCTTTAGGGGATCGGATGGTTGAGTACTACATCGTCCAGGCCGTTCTCCCTAGTAGAGACTAGGTAGTTTGGACACATGCTCCACTCGTGACAGGAGAAAGCTGGCTCGAATCTAGCGAGACCCTCAAACCACAATCTCTCGCGCTAATACCGAATTCCTTGTGGAGTGATGAAACTATCCTGGGATGATTTTTAATCCATCGCCTTATTTCCTGTGGTGGGTATTCACAGAAGAAGTTACATTCCGTAGGGATTGTTCTCGTAGTGGTATCTGCAACTGAAGGTAGTCTAAGTGTCTCCGATGTAAAAAATGAGTCATCCTAAAGAAAAACGCGTCTTTTCCGAAAATTTCTGCATGGACTCACAGGACGCCAAATTAGATCAATGAAATAAAAAAACCCGAGCCTGACTGCAAATCTATTTGTGTACTAGGAGTAAAGGAATCAACGATAATAGCTCTATGGGGGTTCACTTACTCAGGCACAAGCATTGAGTAAGAAGTTCATGACCCTACCGGCGTGGCATCAGAAGAGTAATTTGTGATTGTTTTCTATTCATTTTCTATTGTTAGCAGTAATGAAGAGTAAAAGTATAAATTTGATTGCTAATAATACAATAATAGCCAAACTATTTCTCTAATGTAAGTCAAGCTTTGAGCATAACGTCTCATTGTCTCGAAACACCAAGACTCAGTTCGTGATGTGTGGGAAATAAATTTGAATCAAATTAGAGGGTATGTAATTCTTGTCGAGAGCCTTCATATTATCGCTTTTCGTAATTTACAAGTCACACGCTCTTTGAAGTCACCTTTAGTGCAATGTATATCACAAGATTAAAATAATGAACACAAGGTTCCGAATTAATCTATATAGAATAAGGCTCTATAGTGTTTAATATTTACAAATCTAATATAAATTATATTTTTTGTTAGGTTGCTAGCTGTTGAGATCATAGGTGTGTAATTTTAGGGTTGGTAGGCTGTGACTTGTTAGGATACTAGTTGGATGGGGAGAGTGGCTAAAAGAGCATTTAGGTGTAGCCCCTCATGGCTTCTTCGTAGCCTGGACCACCCTTTAGGTCTCGATCAAATGCGGTTGACATTTCAAGTACTTTCTTTATATGTTGCATAGACAGCGGCTCTCCCTTTTGGACAGCTAGCGCCTGAGCAGTGCGGATTGTATTTTTAATCTATTGAGAATGAGTAAATTGTATCAAGTGCGATATATTTGGGGATTTCGGAAATACCTGGCGCCCATTAAGGTTATGTTTACTTAATGTTTTGAGATCCTCTTCAGAGAAGGGCATAGTCTCGATGCCTTCGAGGACCCGAACACGCTCGAGGAATGTTTTGAAAACGCTCTTCTTGGCGTTTGCACTAAGATTGCCATATCTAAGGGCAATATGAATTCGTGATTGAAACGCATCGTCAAAGGTCTCTACACGGTTTGTCGTGAGAAATAGAATACCTTGAAAGTATTCCAATAGACGTAAGAAAATAGAGACAAGTGCGTTTCTGTGGATATCTTGTATGGTGCGCTTCTCTAAGAAGACATCGGCTTCGTCAAGTAATAAGACGGCCCCCCAAGCATGAGCAACGTCTAGTATTTTTTGAAGTTCAGCTTCTAGAGTACGTGGATCAGTACCCAGTTCACCTGCAGAGACCATGTAGAGTGGGCTTCTTAACAATTCAGAAATTCCTTCCGCCGTCAGAGTTTTTCCGGTTCCAGGTGGACCATGTAGTACTGCAACAAGGCCTTTACCCTTCCCTTGGATTACGTCATCAATACTGCGAGCAGGATGATATTTATGAGATTCGACTAGGGCTTTGATAATTGATTTAGAGTTATCTTCAAGCACCAAGGAGTCGTAGGCATCATCGTTCCACACAATATCCTTTACGCCACTTACAGTAAATTCAAGCCAGAGTTTCTCTGCGAACGCAAAACCTAGAACAACCGGAGAGGCGATTAAGTATTCATCATCTGTAAAAATTGGCGGTTCTGTTTTGTTTTCATCTTGGTGAGGTTTATCTTTTTCTTTAGCCGCTTGACTTGATATTTCCTCAAGCCTTTCTGGGATAATTTCTACACCGTCTTCATCTACCGGGACTTTAATGACTAGAGTCTCATCTTGATCGTCCTGGACATGTTTGTACTTGGTCTTGGGCTTTTCTTCGTCCAAAGTTTCGTCTTCGTCTTCATCCTCTTTACTATTTCCTTCTAGGGCATTATCATCATTTTCATCACAAGAGCTAATCATAAGTGAGTACTTGATCCGAGAATCACATAAGCGACTTACCTTCTCTCACAATCACAGGATTCATTATCAGAGCAGTTCGAATCTGAATCAAATAATTCAGGATCATTTGGCCTAATAGTACTGACATTGTAGTTTGGTAAAATACGACGGTGAATGGCAGGATCAATCATAATTCTCCCATGAATATTGACTTTTATAACCTGCTTTCGCTTTTTATAAAAAGCCATACCTTCGTGGCATCTATAATTGACTCCTTGTAAGGAAACGAATTTTTTGCCCCGCTCGATTAACTCGGCTCGAAGTTTTTTTTCATTCCTGTGGTACTCAAGAGGAAAACAACTCAAGCTAGTTATTTTCCGAGCTCCTTTGAACGCAGGAACCTCGCAATTCATAGTCCCTGAAGCAGTTAGCAGAATTTTTAGGTATGTAAATAACATCATTACCCATGCCCCATATTTTGCCGTCATACTCTAAGTATTTGCCTTCAATACTGTACCATTCACCTTTGACAAAGCTATACTCTTTTTCGGATAGCTCAACTCGAAAGGCTCGAGGTTCATTGACAGAATTATAAGTCGTAGTGAATGCCAGGGTATTCGGCTTAAAAAGTGCCCAGAGAAGGTCGAAAGTTATTAGACCTGACTTCAACATTGGATAGAGAGTTTTTTTGGTAGAGGCATAATCCTTATCAAGATAGTTTAGAAAGACCTTGAGATGTTTTACCTTATTTTTATTGCGCTTTACTATCTTTTTCACCTTGCCATCTTTGCACATGGTTTTCTTTAAATTTTTGTAAAATTTCCGGAAATCCTCGAGGTAAAGAAATAACAAGTTGGGATCCACGCTAGGTGATTCCTCAACAAGACTGATACCTTTGATACCTTCCATTACCTCACTCAATATTTCCTTGAGGGGCTTACTCTTAATATCGACGACGGTATTCTGTAAGTATTATTAGAAAGTACTATGCTCCATGATTAATAAAAAAGACCTTGTATTTATCCTCCCAATCAAAAATCCTTCTCACGTTGAAAATATATTGATCGTACTCGGAATTCTCCTTATCCTCATTGGTGTCAGAGAGCTTGTAGTTATGGATATCCTTATCCCATAACTGATCAATTCTCTTGAAGTCAAGTTTACTAGCACGTTTTTTCTTAACTTCCTTAACTTTTTTTTCTCTTCTCTCTTTTTTAGGCTTATTTTCAATTGTAGGATCAGAATTAACTTTAGCAACCTGATCTGGGCTGGTTACCAAATTGTTTCTGTTTGGAGTATAATTCCAGAGGCCAGGTACGAATGTCAATCCTTGAAGTAGCTGCTGGTTCTGAAGTTGTAGATTGAGTAGCTGCTTTCTCAAATCCGCTATTTCATCGGATTGGCTGCTCTTAGGTTCAGCGGTCGCGTCATCGTCAGAAGCAGTATTAGAGTTGGATTCAGGTTTTGAATCGGATTCGGATTCTGATTCCACGGATTCCTACGCAGATTAGCCTCAACCAAGGTAACTGAGTTTGAACCCACATCTTGAGCTTTTTGGCTTTTAGTACTCAACCGCTTTCTTCCCTTGGAGTTTTTCCCAGCTCTAATCTTTTTACGACGGTTATTCTTCTTCTCATTCTCAATCTCGGATTGAGTCTCTTCTGAACTGCTTGATTCTCTAAAGTCGTCTGAGGATGATTCACTTGAAGAGTCAGAATCACTGCTGTCGCTAGAATAATCCTTCTTTCCCCTTTTCAGGGGTTTTTTTTTAGATTTTTTCTGGCATGCCGAATTTTTCTTAGATTTTTTGTCCTTTAATAATTTTGTATCTGAAGCATTCATATTTGAGTGCAATGGGCTTTTAGGCCTTCCTACTTCTCCCAAATAATGTTTAATTCCTTTTTCTTCGGGTTGTTCGGTGTTAAGATCGCCTTGTTTGTTCATACTATTTTATCACCAGATTTTAATAGGTTACAATAACAAATTTGAGACCTTCGCAGCTAGTAGGCTGTGGCCACCAAATCTATTTCTAAGTTGAATTCTTACAACTTTGCTCACAGCCAGTATATATTTATTGGTGAGAGTAGTGAAGTAAATGGCATTGGCAGGCGCACAGTAGTTAATCTGATCACCAAAGACTGTGGCTAACGCAAGTTAGTGACATAAATTTTGAGCTGGAGTTTCGAGAGTATCCAAACCAGATGTAGTTGAATTCTTAGCAACAGTAATAATGACGCTTCTGTCAACAATTTTTTAAGGAAGACGGGCAGATTATCTAAAGATACAATTTACAGAGAGTTGAGCAAGGTATTTCTCCGTGATGGGAAAGGAGAGACAGTTGTCGGTGTGACGCCACGCATGAGATGCCGTTCAAATGCTCGGGCTAGGGGAATAAAACTTCACCCTTAACTTACAGATGCGATTAACATTTCATCTACTGAATCTGGTTATGCAACAGCTGCACCATAATGATGTTTAGGTCAGTAACGTTTTGCTCACAATAAGCAAAAACCATTATTCCGTGACCCACTACTTTCTTTTTTTCTAAGAGCAGCTATTTGTGAGACAATGATGACTGCCTATTCGCCTAGATTGAGGTACTCAACAGGAACACTACATGGTTATAAAGCAGATATCCCGAATGTTGCAAAAATGAACGAATCACCGATGCTTTTAAACCAGTACCCTTGTTACATCCGAAAAGGCTAGTTTAATTTTTGTATCTTGCTTGTGCAAGCTTATCTATGTTTCTGTGATTAAATTAGCTGAGAGGGGCTAAATCTATGATGTACCCCCGTACTTATACAAAGCTCTACATTATTTCATGTCATTGGACTACTCTCATGATAGGGTATTGTTCGTTGATCCGCTTCTTATAGGGTACAGGGGTTAAAGCGGGGATAAAGTGGAGATAAAGTGGTGATATTCCAGGTTACCTCACGATAGATCCACAGTATCCCTGTTAGTTTCAAATTTTAAAATCTTATGGCCTAAGGCATAAGAGATATGCATCTGTATATGAAATCCAACGCCCACCTTCATGACTGCACCTTTCTTCACTCGCGCACACCTGAGGTCGTTTCGTTTAAATCATTGTCAGCTATTTACTATTATTTTGCTCAACGGCATACTTTTATTTCATTCATCTATCTAATTTTTACTTCATGTGAGTGCATCTGAACCTTAAGTCAACTACTTTAGAAGATTTTAATTTACTGTACTAGATTGCCGCAAAGATGGATTCACCTCAACAACCTTCTCCATCATCAGCATCTCCTACTTATGCAAAACGCCTAACACAAACTCAACGTATTCAAGTAAGTCTGAAATCTACAAATTGATAAGGTTAAGAGAGTAACATGTGCAGGTTAGAACCTTGGCCAGTGAGGGACACAGTTACGTCAAAATCTCTCAACGCCTTGGGATTACATGGCGACAGGTACAATACACCATGAGCGTTGAAAATACCGAGCCTCAGTACTCCAGTGGTAGGCCACCTATTCTAAGTAGTTCCCAGGTCGATGAAATAGAATTTTTCGTCTGTTTATCATCGGAAAATCGTCGGATGTCATTTTTCCAACTTGCACATTTTATATTTCGGCACTTTGGTGTGAGCGAGAATGTGATCCGACGTGAACTGGCAAAGAGGGGATATGCACGCAGGATTGCACGATTAAAACCTCCTATCTCTTCAGTCAACAAACTGAAGAGATATGAGTTTGCCAGAATACATCTCCACTGGCGGAAGGAACATTGGATGAGAGTCCTCTGGTCCGACGAGACTTGGGCTATGAATGGTCGGCAAAGTGATCGTTGGGTCACAAGAAAGGTCAGTAGTCCCTTAAAGGCTCCTAAGATTTAGAGTTCCCTTGAGCTAAGTTTAAGTCAAAGATTGGGGAAGAGTACGAAGATACCTGTGTCCTAGCCAAGACGCGGAGGAGAGTTGGGTGGATGTTCTGGGGATCTTTCTTTGGACGACAGAAGGGGCCTTGCCTGATTTGGGAGAAGGAGTGGGGCCATATCACTGCGGCCAGTTACTGCGAGAGGATAGTGCCTCTCATAGAGAGTGCGGTCTTTCGGGAACCAGGACTAGATGTGATGCAGGACAACGCCCCTCCTCACAAGTCGAGGCAAACTATGCGTGAGTTTGAAAGGAGGAATATTTCTCTAATGGAGTGGCCGCCATATTCTCCTGATTTAAATCCGATAGAAACTTTGTGGAGTTATATGAAAGCGTACATGGAGCGTCTTTATCCAGCGTTGGATCAAGGGGGGCAGCGGAGTCAAGGGCATCTTCGTCAAATAGTGAACGAGGCGTGGGATCTGGGGTTTAATGGGGATGACTTGGAGAAACTGATAGATTCGATGCCCCGAAGAATCAGAGCCGTTTACGAAGCTGAAGGCGGATATGTAAATTATTAGCTAGATAGAAGTATAATTTATTTATGAAATGTATTAATGAATTAAAAAGTGAATAGAGGGCTATAATGGACCAAAAAAGCAAAACCAACGAATATTTCGTTGTGAAATTTTTGCCATACAAATTTAAAGTTTAGGTGGGGAGATCTACTTATCGTCATGCTAATTCAAGTTAGTAAAAGCCTATATACCCTGTAAAAGTCGAATTTTAGCGCCTATACACGATTAATACCGTAGTATCAGAGTATTTTGAACCCATTATATGGTACAGTAGAACCCCTCTTAGCTAATAGTGGGTCCCGGTATAAAAGTTGAAAAGATTCATTGTAACTTGGACTTTTATATTTGCAACACTTACCCTTGCAGGTCATTTTGCGTGCAGGGGTAAGTATTACAAATATAAACGGTAAAATTTCTATGAATCTCTTCAGTAATTATACCGGGACCCACTATTAGCTAAGAGGGGCTCTACTGTAAATCCCTGCTATTTTAGGTATCAAATACATGGGTTAAGGTAGTGGCCCAAATCACGAAATCCACTCATAATACCTTTACATAATCATTTTCACCGGATTTCGACATGATTAATTTTTCGGTCTAATGTTTACATTTCACGAACAAAACCCATTCAATTTGCACAATTTCAAAGTCACCAAAGACATATTACTAGACAAATCCGAAAAATTCACAAGCCTTAGATTCATACCCACTTCTAAGCATGTTGCATACCTCTCCAACGTGCTAATTCTCGGGTTGAATTTCGGCTGACCGTTCTCGATTTCCCTCGCCGGAATGTAGCCTCTTTTTTTAAGTCATTCTTGTGTTTGCAGTCTTCAAGCTATGACTCGAACGACGCTGTTACGGTTCTCCCCGAACATACGGCCTCGATGATATGGATATCCGACGGAGGATGAAAGTCGTAGGGCACAAATTTGGGAAGTTATATTACTCATGACAATCGAAGAAGGATACGGTTCTAGTTGGGGATCTGATGAGAGACGGAAGAACAAGTAAGCAGGATGTGGAGGGAAGATAGAGTTTTGGAAGGGGGATTTTAAGGGTATATTTCGACTTCGAGAGCTTTGTACGTGCTATGGCCCCAATCAACAGAAGATATTGTCGTGTTCTGTTATCTGGGTCATGCCCAAGCTGAGAGTCCTGTGGCCTGAACACCTGCTACGACAAGATACGAAGACTCTGTGAGATCATATCTCGCGCGGTCGCGAAGGATAGGATAATGAAGCATACTGAAAAGTCCGAGGTTTTTACTTTATTTTTTCCTTGAACAGGTATTCGTGGTTAAGGGGAGAAGCATGGCAAAAGTCTTAATAAGTGCAACTCTGTTGTGGTGCTGGCGAAGGCCTTTTTAGTATAAGTGTTCAGCGCCAAGAATATATTATCTTAGTTCTAGCGTCTGAGGATAGCGTCCGCTTTTCGAGGTCTTGCGTCCCAAAAGGGAACTTAAGGGCGCGTGTCTGCACGCTAGCGTAGACCTAATAAATCGTTACAACGACAGCAACTGTCGAGTCTTTATGGAGCGATGATTCAACTTGATATGAGGCGCACTCGCCCGCGACTATCTTTTGAAGACAAAAAACGAAGTCAAGCGCCTTATGGCCCCGTGTTATGAAGTTAAATGGGGATGTGGAGTGGTTGGCGACTTGTCTAGTGATTGAGCTGTCCTTCGATGGAATAGTCAATGGTGTGAATGAATGGTAATTACGATATAAACGATTATACTGAATGCGTATAGTGGATGGAATATCGCCTTGATGGTCACGATGGAGACTATTATTCTTGCTGCTCTGACTATGGCAGTATCTATATACATCTTTCCTCCAATATCAAATATCCGATGCCTACTATGAAACTACAATGCGAGTTCTATTATTGTATAAAAAAGATGTTATACATGACTCATTAGTTTCAGCAACTCTGTCACTTGGCACGTTATCCATAAGCTTCAAACTCCAGATATCCTTGAGTCATAACCGAGTCAGCACAACACCCCGGCTACCCTCGATCGTATAAGTTTGCCGAGGATAACGTATTCAAGCCTCCCACGGCTATCCAGTATGCCTTTGTCATCGTCACATACATGATCAGACGAGAAATGTAGTGTAAGGGTCTTGCCAGATTCGGACCAGCTTTCTCCTGTCTTGGGTGGGACACGTGTTTGTGCTACTCGGTATCCTCTAGGGAGTACGGTGTGGACGGTGTACCACTTCACTATCCAGCCCCAAAATATAACCCACCTTCTTAAACTATTCTGAACAAACACCACCATCAGTCTGACACTGATGATTACAAGGTCGAATCACTATCATGTTAATCAATGTTATCTCGATTTATCCTTACATAAATAATTTTTCCGGCACGGATTTGATTTGATTTCATTTAACCCGATCAGGCACCCATTAGGTCTATGCAGGTGACACTAACTTCGTTATTTACATGAGAGGAAACCTTTCAGTTAGAATCCCTGGCTTCTATCTATTATATTCTCTCATTTTTGCCTAGTTTCCTAGTTCTCCTTCATGAAGTGCGTCTACACTGTACGTCCAGTGTGGATTTGTTACAGTTATGAGGAGTAGATGCAATGTTCTGACTTGCGAGTATAATGTACGATTTCTTAAGGTGAGGAATGAATGAGAATAGATAGAGGTGTGTAATTGTATATAGATTTGACTTATTTTCTATGGAGGCTGAAGTATCCTCATTATATACATAATCCTAACACCCTTATTCTATTGTTATACTCACTGTTTTCCACAGACTGAGTTGCTCTTCATGCTGTTAGTCCATCGAGTCGTGTACTTGATCTCAGCCTCATCATGCGATAAGTATTGTTTTATGCAACTCATCTTACATGACTTTTATCACGAGATTGAATCTATGCAACACGGTATCTGCTAGTCAGAGCTGTCAACTTAGCAATCTCTGTTATTTCATGCTTCTACATGTATGCGTGATTACCACTCCTACATATGTACCATAACTCATGAGTCGCAATTCACAACAGGATTCCGTCCTATCCTTTGCCTGCTCGCTTTATAATCTCTTTTGTTTCTGCTTCAACTCCCGCTGCCAGTCGAAACTGTTCAAACCAGCCTTAGTTGAGAATCCACTGTGTAACTCTAGCCACGTCTTCCGGGCTAATCATCATGGCCTCATAGGACCTATGTTTTGCTTGTCGCAGTATCTCCCCTCTTCCCTCTGCCCATTGATGACATCCCGAGACCATATGCTTGATGTTTTGTGACGGATAACCACATTGACATTTTGGGCTGTTTACTCCAGGGAATTTCGGTGCAGATAAGAGTTGAGCCCTGTTTGCTCAGAACTCATCTGCATGGCGATACTGCTTTGGGCTCTACTCGGCACAGATTAATTTTGCATGTGGCATTGACAGCTAGCAAAGCCGTCTCAAAAACAGCGAAGTGCAGTGGTTCCCCCAGGAATAACATATCTAATAATAGCATATTTGCGCGGAGTAGCATATATTTTCAGGGATGAATACTTTTTTGGTATACGATAGCATAAACCTGAATATTCTATTTATTCTGGGGATATGTTGTTTCCAAGGGAAGGGGTGCAGTAGCATTTTGGAAGAAATTTCGCCTGTTTGGGACTTCATTTTGAGCTCTGAGCCGGCTATTCCTTTTTTATTTTTTTTAAGTCATTTTAGCGTATGCAGCCTTAGGCTATGACGCGAATGATCACAGAAGATATGTATATTTCGCAGAATAACTCAGTTTGACGTTTGGAACACTCATCTCAGATTTCATTTGCAGATACCACTACGAGAATAACGCCTTACGACATGTACCCTCTTCCGTGAATACCCACCACAGGGTAAAGCGAGAAAAACCTGTGGTTATCTGAGTATGCTTTCGTCATCCTACGAATACAGTATCACCGCGAGAGAAGTGGTGTGCGGGTCTTGCTGGATTCGAACCAGCTTTCTCCTGTCTCAAGTGGGGCATGTGTCCAAGCTACCCAGACTCTACTTGGGAGAACAGCCCGGACAGTGTACCACTGCACTATCCGACCCGCCGGCTGTTCTTCGTGCGCTGTATTAGCATGAGCGTGTTATTCCCAGCCGGATACCCCTGCGACGGTCCGCCACCCAAATTTCGGTGCTGGAAATCGAGCCCGTAGCATTTTTGCTCAACACCAACAACATCATCATCATCATCATCACACACATCGTCATACATGTGCCATACCTTACGGTCAAAACTACGGGCCGCGCTAAGCACCAGCTCACAATTGCGCAAAAGGCTGCAATCGTTCAATACATCTAATCACTAGAGCCTAAACCTTCACAAGACGCGACCCGCGCGTGGATTAAGGCGACCTACGATGCCTCCGTCAGCTAGCCTAGTCTCTCCGGACTGCTCCAAGACAAGCAGATAAACGGTATCGCGGCGCGCTCTCTAGAGTCTACAAAGACTACAGAAACGGCAAATAAATAGCCTGGCTTAGAGTCGAAGAGCTTGTCCAGGGCGGTGTGGCCCAAGCTTGAGGGTATCCTATACACGTGGTAGCTGTTGATGGATACTATGGGTCTATCATTTTCACGCGAAATTCTTCAAGAGAGGGCTGCTCAGATCTGGTGTACGGTCCCGGAAGCGCGCAATACTGAAGCTATCACTGAGGCTACGCCTACGCCAAACTCTGGAAAGAAGTGGGTTTATCTGTTCCATCAGTGCTTTAAGATCGCGAACGCCCTCTTCAACCGAGAGGCGAACAGCGCCCTCCTTCAGGCAACAGAGCCAGACTGTGTAGAGGATATAGCACAGCCGCGAAAACTAGTATCAGAGCTGGATCCGGAAGACTCCTACAACTTTGATCAATCTGGGCTCTATTGGCGCCGCCTAGCCTCATCCGGCTTGAATGCTGGCGATCGCAAAGGCGTAAAGCTAGTAAATATTCCTACCTCTCGGCTGCCAGTCTTTCGCTCTAATGCTCTACCAATAATGGCCAACGCAGGATAAAACCTGCATCTCTTTTGGCGCTTGCACCGATATCGCCGGAACTAACCGACTTCCTCTTTGGCTAGTAAGCTTCGCCGCAGTCCCACGCGCTCTTCGTCACTTCAACTGGGAGGCACACAAGACTGTCTGGAACCACAAAGAAAAAGCATGGTTTAACACAGAGATAATGAGGCTATGGTTCCTGGCCTTTTACAGTCACATGAGGACTGTAAAGCCGGCCAAACAGATACTGTTAATACAAGACAACTTCCCACCGCGCCAGACTGCTTTTAATCTGGCGCGAACTCCTACTAACATCAAAGTATGGTTCCTCCGCCCAAACGCAACCTCTCTGTATCAGCCGCTTGATCAGGGCATCATTGTTGCAGTCAAGAAATGTTACCGCTGTCTGTTTTTGCAGTGGAATTGCATAGAGGTTTCAACCGAAGATGACTCGGTCAAGCTCATGGTCATCCGCGAAGCAGTGTAACAGGCTGCGCCTCGCATATGAATCTGCGTATAAATCGCCGATGCATATTTTTGGTAATTTGAATGAACGCTAATCCGAAGATGAATAATCGTCGATGAATACTTTCGGGATTATGAGTGACCGCCGATCCGGCGGATACGAAACGCCGATAAGAACACGTAGAATTAGAAGTGTTAAAGATCTCCTATCCGACGGATAAGAATTACCCCGAGGTTAGAGTTACATGTATATATACTCTTCAGCCTAATTAGAAACTGTTTCCGAGATAGTTAGAAAATAGACTGTATTACGGCCAGCATACTTCGTTTCTATTGTTTTGGTGATAGCCCATCACAAGCAGTACGTTGGCCGTAATGGGAGTGGTTCAAAGACCTGAAAAGCTCCATAATCCTCAACTGCTGGCGCAAATCAACACTACTAGAAGGCTTTACACCCAATCAGATAGCTGATTTGTTCAGAGTTCGTCCAGAGGCGCCAGAAATACCGAACGCTGTTGATGACGGAGATAGATTCCGAACAGATGAATGTATTCAAGTTAGGTCTTTTATCAGCCTCTTCAACGATGTTTCTGCGATTAGTCCAGAGCTGGTTGATAATGAGGACTTCCTCCAACCAGAAGGGGAAGAAAACCCTCCTGATGACCCTCGGACCAAGGAGGAGTGTCTCTCTGTGGTCATAGAAGAGTTCTTGGAGGAGGAGCACCAAGAGAGGGACTACCGCGATCTAGAGGAAATCACAGCTGAATTTGAGACTGAGGAAAAGCAAGCTACGGTTATTAAACCGTTTATGGGCATTTAGCAATTAAAAGAGCTGATTGCGTTAGCTGACATGAATTAAGCGTTCAAAAAGCCTGATATCACAGCCATGAACAGGCTGATTCGTAGACTAAATTCTCCACAGATAAGTCAAATGCGCGTGGTAGATATCCGGACACAATTCCTGTAGATTTTGCTATTAATTAGTCCACTAAAACAGCCCACGCAATAGTCGCTAGAGACCAAGTCTTTTCCACACCTCCTCGTGATCCCTTCCACTTTTTCCTCTTCACAGCCACGACAGTGACCTCTACAGTAGTCTTCCCGTCTAATACGTATGCCTCAATCCGGTCTCAATCTGGTCCCGGGAGGAATCCAGCACCAGCCGCAGTGTAGCTTGCCTCGCAGCAGAGAGAGTCCCCATTTAGTCCCGCCTCCGGAGGGTCATTTCCTTCGAACCATTTAAGTAGTGGCTAGCTCGAGGGAGCCATTCCGGGCCCGTGGGAAATCATCGTCGGGGCAGCAAAGATGGACTGACGTTGGCTGCTGACCAATGGATTTGGAGCAGATGTGGCTCGTGCGTATGGGGGAGATACCCCCTCTATGTTGTGATCTTCACTTACGATCGGGATCCCCACATCACTATCCGATAATCGGTTATCCCCAATTGGTTGATCACTAGTGTCGATGTATGCACGTTATCAATCGAACCACCCATAGATCTGAGTTAAGTTGTTGAGTGTATCTAACACTGGTTGAAGAAGCACATATCAGCCTGGCATGTATATAGCTATCTCACCTTCCACCTGTAATTAATTATTGAATCTATCTTCTCTATTCTCATCTTACACTCATTACTAAGTAACCATTCTCCGTCACTCTACAGTCAGTCACACATAGTCCCCACACATCCCAAATAAAAAACCCTGGTCTTCACCAGAAATAGCATATTGCTGTTATATGTTGATGGGGATGTGGAGTGGATCGGCGACTTGTCTAGTGATGGTGCTGTCCTTCGATGGAATAGTCAATGGTGTGAATGGATGGTAAGTACGATAGAAATGGTTATACTGAATGCGTATAGTGGATGTAATATCGTCTTATTGGTCACAATGGAGACTATTATTCTTGCTGCTCTGACTATGGCAGTATCTATATACATCTTTCCTCCAATATCAATATCCGATGCCTACTATGAAACTACAATGCGAGTTCTATTATTGTATAAAACAAGATGTTATATATGACTCATTAGTTTCAGCAACTCTGTCACTTGGCACGTTATCCATAAACTTCAAACTCCAGATATCCTGGAGTCATAACCGAGTCAGCACAACAATTGCCCTGATGTAACACATATTTTCCGGGACAAGTCTTATGTTGTCCCTGAGGGAACCAGTGTACGCAGAAATTGTGAGCTTTGCTGCTCTTGGATCAAGCAACGAACAAAGCAAAGTTCACGAGGACAAACTTCATCCTCAGGTTCCCTCGCGCTTATCGAAACTGGGACAGATTTCTACGACCTTTGGGTACACAGGCGGGAAACGAACCAATCAGCCGGGAGGAATTGGGATGCGATTATAGGCCCCCCCGACAGGAATAATCTTCGCCTACACAATGATTTAAAATAAAGCTAAAAACTCAGCACTAATTCAGTTTCGCACGGGACGTAATCGGTTTGGGATATTCTTAAAAAGGGCATGGGTGTCAGGATTCAGCGATAACACCTGCGTCTGTAATACTGGGAGGTAAAGTGCGCGGCATGTACTCCTGGATTGTCCGACCGAGGAGTATCAGAGGCATGGTTTTTTAAACCAGCTCAGCCCAAATATGTCGGACACCAGCACTATGCTCCGCCTTCTATCCGACGCCCCAATAGTACCACGAACTGCAAAATGGATAAGCTAGTGGATCCAGAAGTTGCGCGCTCATCTCATAAGAGTACTATCAGTTTATTTAGTAATTATCTCACCCTCCTCATTATCAAAATATCTCAACGCGAATCTATAATTAGAGCTGCTCTTCGGATTTTAGAATCGGACCAAATTTATTGATTCGGGCTGCTGCTAGTTTGTACGGTATTTCTGAATCCACACTGAGGCATCGCCAACGGGGTGGCACAAATCGGACGGTTATTCACGAGCAATTGCAGCGATTGTCTAATGAACAAGAGGAGTACCTTGATCACTGGATACTTCATCAGGACTCTGGAGGATTTCCCCCATCTAACGCTCGCGCACGGGAATTGGCAGTTCAAATCCTTTGAAAGAATTCCGAACATACACTATTAGGGAAAAAATGGCTGCTAAATTTTATGAGCCGCAATCCACAAGTTGCCACTTGTACAGGAAGAAGTATTGAGGCTGCAAGAGTCAGTGGAACCCATCTTGAGCTTCTCCCTGAGTTTTATAGACGATTTCTCGAGCTTCAAAGTTGATATAACACAGATCAAAGAGATATCTGGAATTTGGACAAACGTGCCATCGCTCTTGGCGTGTGCACCAGTTCACGGGCTCTTGCTAGCTATGAGAAAAGACGTACATATGTCAAGTCTCCCGAATCGTGGGAGTGGGTGACAAATATTGAGATCATCAGCGCTTCGAATAACTCTAATGGACCATTAATAATCTTTAAGGACAGCACCCCACAATCAAATTAGTTTCCAGATAAATCACCAGACTATTAATACACTACCTCTGAAAATGGATGGACCTGTGATGGTATCGCAATTTACTGACTGAAATACATGTTTATTCCAGAAATCCAACCAGTTTCGGGGGGCCATCGCATCCTAATTGCGGATGGCCACGGTAGCCACACAAGCACCAAATTTTGATGGAATTGTCGGCAACATGATGTGAAGCATCTATTTTTACCTGCTCACTCAATTCATGTTCTTCTACCTCTTAATAATGGTGTTGCAGCGAGGCGAGCGCGCAAGTTCTGGGTCCTCTAGCCTAGTGCGATTACATAGCCTTAAACAGTTTCGGTTTGTCCGGGCCGCTCCCCCAACGAGAGTCTGGGTAGTTTGGACACATGCCCCACTTGAGACTAGAGAAAACTAGTTCGAATCTAGTAAGACCCTCGCACCACATCTCTCGTGGTGATACCGTATTCGTTAGATGATGAAAGCATACTTAGATAACCACAGGTTTTTCTCGCTTTTCCCTGTGATGGGTATTCATGGAAGAGGATACATGTCGCAAGGCGTTATTCTCGTACTGGTATCTGCAAATAAAATCTGAGTATGAGTGTTCCAAACGTCAGACTCGTTGGAATTGGTGCTATTTAGTAATGAAGATCATCATTATTATGGATATGCATAAAGATCTAAACCCTTGTTATCCGTATTCATGGTTATTCACACATTGACCAGCCACCTATTATCTACAAAGAGTAATAAGTCGTGTTAATCACCTAGTTGTAATAATTATTTATCAAACAGAGCTGTAGCTGTCCCTGAAGTCTGGAAAGCATCAAACTTTTTCACTCACAAAAAACTGGCAGACAAAAGATGAATTTCTGGGGAACACCATCACATCTACACCAACACCTTAAAAGGTTTCAAAGCAGCATAGCCATGCAGATAAGAAGCGAGCATATCGGCTTCCAATCTTATCTGTACCGAAGAAAAGTACTCGGAGTCGACTCACCAAATTGCCCTTGTGGATACCCCTCCCAAAATGTGGAGCACATGATCATGGCTTACCCGCGATGGTCAAAAGGAAGATCTGAAGTGTGGAGGAAAGCGAAAGATAGATCCTTCAAAGCTATGATGAATAGTGCAGAAGACATCGCCAGAATCACACAATGGATTCTCGAAGCAGGATGGTTCGAACAGTTCCAGCTCGTGAGGGAGGTTGAAGCCACAATAGCAGCAAATAGACTAAGCCGGAAACGCAGAGGGGTAGCTTGAACAAAGGGGGAAAGGGATCCACAATGGGCATTGCAGATTTATCGCACTTCCTGAAGGTAAGTGTATGACTAAAAACAAATAAAGAAACAGTAAAGGTAGGTTTAGGGGGTTTTCACCGAAAGGTTTCCTGTGTAAATAAAGAGTTAGTATACCTGCGTGGGCCATTAAGGGTGCCGAACCAGGGTAATGAGATCAAATCAAAAATATTTATCTAACATTCTGTTTCTAAGTGGGAATGATCAACAACTCTCCTCTATAGTTTACAGACTCTTCATCTTCCCGATCGCTTCCCTAGCTAATATTAATTAGAAGCCCAATCGCTTACGCTTTAACAAACTGCTCTAATTATCGACAATGCTGAGTCATTCTGCGAAATATACACATCTTCCGTTATCATTCACGTCATAGCCTCAGGCTGCATACGCAAAAATGATTTAAAAAGAAACATAAATTAATGATCGGTCTACTACATTCCAATTGATTGATGGATTAAAATCTGGACATATCAGGCTCAAGCTCTGCACCCAAGAGGCATGATACGGGTAGCCGATCCCTGGAGACTCTCAACCACCTAATTCCCTGACTATTGCTAGCGAGCCGCTTATTTTTATTTTTATTTTTTAAAAAATAGACACAAGTACCGAAGATTGGACGTATTGCATCCCCCCCTTCATGTCTGCTGTGAACGTCCACGCATCAAAGAGATTTCCCAGCTGTACACCGACTTGCGCCGAGTACCGTCGTCACGACCGAAGCCGTATTCCTCGCTCCCGATAGGAAGCACCGCCAGTTTAGAAAGTGGTGGCAGCACTTAAGCGGACCGAAAAATCTTGGCACCCATAACACTCCCAAAGTTGAATATTCCGCCGCAATATCATGAATGTACCATCCAAAAACCATCTTATCCTTTCCTTGCCAAATTCCTTGCCTCTCTCTTTCTCGCAAATTCCCGCCATTACCTGGCCCTCCAAAGCCACTACAATCTCTCCATCTTTGTGCTCTCCGACTCTCTTCCTCCGTCGGGTATTCGTATCATCGTGGCTCTGTAGATGGAGGTGCGCCGAAGAAACGCAGAAGATTGTGATAGTCCAGTCACTGAAGTAAATGGCGGGGTCCGTAGTTCGATACTGCGGGAAGGAGAAGACGGCGGATGGGTAAAAGTGGCCTCTTCGGGTTGGATCGAAAAACGCTGTGGTGAAATTTGACTGAGGATGATGAATAGTATATATTAGGTCGGAATCTGATTGCGACTCTTATTGGCTATCCCAGATGTGCTAACAGACTGGGCGACACAGCCAGCACCGCGTAAAGTTGAAGAGTTCATCTTTGTCAGCTCTATCACACCTCGAGTGAATCCTTGGATTATCCCACTTTTTCCTTCTACCTCGTTATACAATTCCATATCTTAATTGGAAATTAATTGTCAGATAAATTACATATAATAGGTTTGTGGTCAACTGTACAGCCGGGGACCGGCGTTAGTGGTTATGTTTTCGCATTATGTAAATTAACACGTGACACAAAATGTGTATATGTTTCCTTACACGTCGAACAATTGGAGAGAATGTTTTTGTTAATTATATACAATTCTACGTTTACATACCACAGCTGATATCGCGTGTTCGTGTACTTGAATTGCTTGATAACTCACCGCTGAGCCTAAGTCATAGAAACTTCCCCACAAAGACTCTGTGATCACGCTTTGCAGCATTCGGCCTTGTACTCGCTCAATCGTCACCATACGAAGTTCGAGCCTCATACCCTTTGCACCGATCGAAGTTACGGCAGCTGTAAATTGGTGGTCTTCCCTTCCATAAACAATAACTCATCGGTTACTACAGTAAACGCGTAGTCAATGGACATTAATCTATTAAAATTGTTAAAAAAAATTCTTCAGTTGCATCGCGACTTCAAGATGCTCTTGCAACTTTTAGTCGATATGAATTTTCATCTCGGCGGGCTATAGTGGCAGTATTCGGCATTCCGGCTAGCACTTTTAACCATCGAGTAAGATATGTATGGCAATTGTACAAGGAAGGCGTAGATGTTATGATTAAGAGGTTACGAAGGACGGGATGCTGGATACTGAATCTGCTGCAATGTACAGGATGTTGTTTACTGATGATGTGAACAGATATAGTATGAATACTGAATGCGTAGTATAGTTATGGATAATTTATCAAGAGATACATCAAGAGGAAAAGATAGCTCATCTACAAGAGGTGTGTATTAGCACACTGGTCCCTTGTTTCCATAATTAGATCATGGAATCTTCTGGTATTATCTTGTATCTTTAGGATCAAAGCTTCTACTAAGTTCTCCATTGTTCCACCATTGGTAAATGCGACAATATTCTTCACTCATCTTATGATCCACATGATCACAGCCGAGCAAGCATAACAGTAGAACATCTAAAACGTCTAACGAATGACCAGGAATTGAATCTTGTCAACACGATTTTCCAGCTCGACCGAGTTAAACAGGCTCCATCGCATGCCCATGTTCGAAAAAAGGTAGCAAAAATACTAAACTTTCAAGAGGACAATACTTCCATCAGTCAGAATTGGGTATATCGATTTTTGTCACGCCACCTTCGAATTAAAGGAATGACTGGTAAACCCCTAGAAAAAGCAAGATTTCAAGTAGACGCCCCTAAATTAGTTCATGGCCTTTAGACAGTTTTTAGGATTGTGACGCGCGACTTCCAGTTTCTCCCGGAGAATATATGGAACGCGGACGAACATGGACTTGGACTCGGCATCTATACCAATCAGCGGGTAATCAGTACAGCAGACAAAATTCCTACCTGCTGAAAATCTTCAGAGGATCGCGAATGGATTTAAATCGTGAAGCCTGTGAGTGTTAATGGCCAGACAACTCGACCTCTCATGATTTTCAAAGGTGCAGTATCACAACGTACTTGGTTCGAGAAGAAGGTCCCAGATTGGATGGACGGTTAATCGCATCGCAATTGAATGCCTGGCATAAATTTTCTTGCCAGAAGCCAAGCTCCAGGTGACATTTGCTGACGCATCCTGATAACTGATGGTCACGGAAGCCACACAGATGTGGATTTTCATTCGGAGTGCCACAAGAGTAAAGTCCATTTAAAATATATGCCTCCACATACGTCGCATATACTTCAACTACTTGATCTATCGTGTTTATCACCTTTAAAAGCTTGTTACCGTCAGCTGATCGAGGGTCTCTCAGCCATCTATGATTCCGCACCCATTAAAAAACAAAGGCTCATGAAATGTTGTAATGATGCATGTAATGAACGTCTCGTAGATCTCTACATCAAAACTGGATGGCGCGCAGCCGGCTTATTTCCATTCAATCGACAAAGAGGTCTGAAGAATCACTTAACTTTACTCACATCGCAGCAACGCCAAAAAACTCCCGAGCCAACATCAGATAAACGTAAAATTTGAGATATTGATACCCCTCGGAAGTCAGATGATGTTTATGCAAATTTTTAAACCTTTCGAGACAATATTGATGACTGCAATTGTGGTTCCCATAAAACCTCGACCTATTTCTTCTACTATAGACAAACGAGAAATAAAGTTAGGCGGGAAAGCTGTTGAACTTCGCTGGAAATAAGAAAAGATAAATGAAAGCATGAAAGAGTTTTTCTCTACTTTTAGTTCTCTATCCCAACTATCTATGTGTCCAGCGCCTCATACAAAATCAAACACCCAATCATGAAGTGCTCATGTAGATTAAAACACTACTCATGCTGCTGACAATCGTGTTTCAACTGAAACGCCATCACTTAGTCAAGCCCTGAACCGAATAAGTTATACGACACATGTAAGATAAACGATCTCCCCATGTTTGGACTACCATGTATACTCTCAGCATAATTGATAGTATAATCATTTAACAACGTGATGAAAACGCTCAGTTAGTTTATCAAAAGCGGTATTCGAAGACCGCAAGAAACACTGGACTGGCTCCTAGGATTTACAGAGGGAGCAGCGGCACTCGGCTGCATCATGACCAAATAAAAGAGAAATTATTCTTGTAAAAACAGATCATAAGATGGTCGACTTCCCTCGTATATGCAGTTAATTATCCTATGCAGCCTAGAAACTGGCAATTTCCACAAATTGCGGAGCGTCCTACGCTCTTCGGGAGGTGTAAGGCATCTATCAGAAGATAGATTTGCCGTGGAAGTTAAATGCAACCAAATCAAATCAAGTAACGAACTCACACGAGGTACAAATCTATTCATGCGAAAAGTCACAAAATCAATTGGAGAGTTCCAGGCACAACGATTCGAGTAAAACAAACATCAACGAAGCCTAAGCATTTGAAATTGGGCCTGTATCGGCTTCTGGGAGGCGGACGAGGATATCAGTCAATTCAAATACTCAATTTTCGATTTTCAAATGTTGAAGCGATTAAAAATACTCAGAATGAAGCTGTTGGGATCTCTGGGCTTATATCTATTTATACGTTTGGAGTCACGTGGTAATGCAACATCTATTGGGATAGTATGAGCCTAGACGGCAACGTTAGATATATTTCTTTAGTAGAGTAGAATTAAGAATCATCACCCATCTCAATCATAAACTCTAGCCTACTCGAGTTGTTCTGTAAGACCAACAGAAGCAAAGCTAGTTTCGGGTGTTAAAGGAGAAGACCGAACCCGGCGAGAAGAGAGAGCTCTTAGGAGCGCTGAATGATATGTCGATCTATGTCAGGCTTATTCTTTTGGAGAATGTCTTTTTGAATTTGAAATATATGGTACAAGCTCAAACACAAGCAAATCAGCTGTCACGTAGTTACGCGTACATGTAGTTGTGACACCTAGGAGGTCACGTTGGGAAAAAGCTCAATAGTTAATCCTAAAAGCATAAGATGTAAAGGTAGAGAGGGAAGTCTGGGCTTGGTGCCCTCTACTGTACAACTGTTCTTGGTTCCTCAGGCCAACAAACATTAATCTAAAAATACAACCCTGGCAGACGACAAAAGCTTAACAACATTGACCCTCCCTTGATACCATGTGAAATGCTTGAGATATCTATCCTCGTAGCATCCTGTGATGTGGCGTCACAGTAGTAGGGCCTACTTATTGTTATTCTGATTTCGATTTCGAATTTGAATTTGATTTCATTGACCTGATGAAGCGCCTTGAATGGCGCATGCAGGAATCTATAGCTATTGTATGTACAGAGGAAACCTTTCGGTGAAACCCCCCTATTTCTGCCTGTCTGACTTCTTTGTTATTGAATTCGTCCGAGACTGACCTTGAGGAAGCGCGGTGATTGCTGTAAAGTCGCATGGGGACCTCTTTCCCCCGCTCTTCATCCTACTCCTCTCCTTTGCAGCCGACGTTTCCTTGCTTCGATGGTGGCTTCAACAGCCCCCACGAGGCGAAGTTGCTCGAGCCATCCTTTGAAAATCCAACTAGTTCTTCTTGCCATATCTTTGGGACTATTCATCATCGCCTCGCAGGAGCTTTCCTCTGCTCTCCTCCACACTTCAGCTCTTCCTTTCGACCATCGCGGACAAGCCATGATCATATGCTTCACACGTTGAGAGGGGATCCACATAGGCAACTTGGGCGTCTACTCCAGGGACTTTCCTTCGGTGAAGATAAGAATTGGACCCAATCTGTTCGCTTCTTATCTGTGTGGCTATGCTTCTTTGGGCTATTTGAATTTGATTTCATTACCCTGATAGGGAGCTCTTGTGGCCCATGCAGGTGACTATTGCTGTACATATACATAAGGGGAAACCTCCCGGTAAAAACCCCTTGGTTCTGCATGATTAAATTCTTTACATTTTCCTGGTTTTCCCAGGGTCTCCTTCAGGAAGTGCGTTTACAGTGTTATGCCCAGTGTAGCTACCATCTCGTCAATTACCTACCTCTTTAGTTCCTTTATGAGTCTTCTCTCTGCTTTAGTTGCGCCTCAACTTCCCCAGCCAGTCGAAATTGTTCTATCCATCCCTGTTCTAAGATCCATTGTGTAATTCTTTCAATATCTTCTGGGTTGCTCATCATTGCTTCAAATGACCGATTTTTGGTCTTACGCCAGGCTTTTGTTCTCCCTTTGGACCATAAGGGGCAGGCCATTATCATGTGTTTGACGTTTTGCGATATGTATCCACATGGGCATCTTGGGTTGTCGACTCCGGGGACTTTTCTTCGGTACAGATAAGAATTGAAGCCGATATTCTCGCTTCTTATCTGCATGGCTAAACTACTTTGGGCCCTTTTGAGGTTTTAATGTCTTTGGGCTATTGTTTGTTTGTTTGTTTATTATTTTACGTCTAAACTAGCCGAGCCTTGGCCGACCTAAATCTAATCCCAATTGGGATACAAGATGCCAAGGCTTACTGCCTCAGAAACCAGATGCTACATCGTGCTTCACAGAATAAGATGAAACTTGAAATAATACACGCAGAAAGCAGAGGGATAAAAGGTCCGCCCAGCAACAAAGAAACTTGATAAAGGAGACAAAAACTACCGATAGGAAATTTCCTGCGATTTGAGCGTTTGGATGCGCGAATTGCAGAGAACAGAGGTTTTTACGGCACTAGCTGGGGTTCCGACAAAGAAACTGGGCTAAATTTAGGGCAAATTTCACTGTAAAATTTGGTGTTTTCGAGCCATGTGATCAGCTTACGCGTGCCGATTTTAGAGGCGATTAAGAACTGAAAAATGTTAGGGATGTTGCGAGGAGGTCGAGGGACAGGTTTGCTGGGTAGTCGGCAGTAAATAAAATGACTTGGGGATTTAGGGTATCCGCAGCTACACTCGTTTGTCGCATCCGCATGGCCGAACCGGAGGTGATAAGAGGAGAAATCGCCATGTCCTGAACGGGCGGCATAAATATGAGCCACCAAGGGCCTTGGGAGAGAGAGCTCTTTCGGGCAGCGTTCGAAGTTGTTGATTTGAAGGTCCCGGTATGATTGAGGGGCATACGAATTCCAGAATTCCTTGAGCGCTGACTCGGTCTTCGTAATAGCCCATAGTTTGGCTGCATCGTAGGAATAAGTTGAAGGCGAAGAGCTAGAGGGCAAAACTGACCTAGCAAGGCTGTCCGCATGATCATTGCCGGGTATGCCCGAGTGGCCTGGGATCCAAGCGACCTGCACTTGGCCAGGACGAGTGTGAGGTAGGCGGGGTCTGTTGCCCCAGGATTTTGCCTTATCTGCAAATTGGAGGAACTCAGTTTGAGAAGAACAAACCGGGGAGCTGAAAAGCCGCCTCGCGACGTCTTGATTATCCAGGAGGATCCAAAAGTTATTGGCAAAGCGCGCTGAAGGGAGCTGTAGAGCAGCTGACATAGCCACAGCAGCAGCTTTGACTTCGGTATCGAAAGACGTGAAAGAGCGATTGATAGATTTGCTCTCTACATAAACGATACGACCGGCTTGGTGAATTACTACTCCGAGACCAGCACTTGTATTTGGGCCTAGCCGGCTGCCATCTGTATACGCCACCAGGTCGTTAAACGGGATCGATGTCGGGAATTGGGTTGAATTTTGTGTGACGCGCCTTATGCTAGCGTACCAGCCTTCAATTGAAGCCCACGGAGGTAGGACTAAGGGATCAATATACTCTGTGGGAAGACTAAGAATCCACCCTGATAAGCGTGAGACACGGCGGTTGTAAGTATCAACCCACTGGGCACGGCGTCTAAGTGGGTGGCGAGGATCCAGTTTGTGTATACGTAGAGCAGCCGCGCGAGCCCTTCTGTCAAGTTCGATAAGCGGAGGGAAGAGATCTGCCTCGCGGAAAAGCGCGGCTGAGGGAGTTTTACGATAGACAGGGAGTATAGCCCTTGCACTGGTTAAGACGACTTTGCGTATCAAAGAAATATGGGTCTCAACCCGGTTTGACACAATTAGGCCCTTGGGTGTAGTTCTATTGCGGCCAGGCCACCAGACTTCGGACCCAAAATACGCAATGGAGAGTACGCAGGCTATTGTGGCCTGACGGAGTAGCCGAGGTGGCGCGCCCCTAGATTTATTACCAAGAAATTTTAAAGCGTTGGCGACCTTTAATGCTTTCCCGGTTAGAAGCTGAACATGCTATTTGAAGGTGGGATTTTTGTCCAAGTAAATCCCAAGGCATTTAGTGTAGGGGCGAGTTGTGTTTTCTGATACGGAGAAAATTCCGTTTGATACGGATGGAGTCTGCCCTGGGTCTTTATCATCCCGTCGTCTAGAGAAGTGCTGCAGCTCCGATTTTGCAGGGTCTAATGTCATGCCTTCGGCTTGACCCCAATCGAGTGCTTCCTTGAGAGACATTGAAAGTTGTTCGCAGTTCGCACTGAGCGAACACTGAGTTTCCAATAGAGCAACGTCATCAACGTACCCGAATCTGCTAGAAGCCCTGCCCATTTTCATAAGGGGCGCCACATAGAGCATGAATAAAATTGGAGATACGGGAGAGCCCTGAGGTAGGCCACAGGAGATATCCTGTAGTGGGCCCATCTCACCATCAAGCCTGATTTGGGCTGAACGGCCGGTGGTGAATGACTTGATCCAATTGATTAAGTTATGAGGCCATCCTTGCTCACGTAACCGGCGGATGAGTCTACCTGGCAGAACTGCGTCGAACGCACCTTTAATATCGAGAGTGAGCATACTTGCTGTGCGTCCTTCATTCAAGGCCCGCTCGACATCATGGGTAAGACATGCGACTAAATCGATTGCTGACCTACAGGGCACGGCGCCGAACTGCTGGCTGGCGAGAACCTTCTCGCGGATCGCAATCCAAGAGATGTGCTTTGCTAAAGTTCGTTCCAGTCCTTTTCCGAGCACAGATAGGAGAGCAATTAGTCGGTAAGACCTTGGAGAGGATAAGTCGACTTTGTTAGGTTTTTGTAAGGCAATTAGTATAGCTCTGCGAAAGCACATTGGATGATGGCCAGTGGATAGGCAGCCAGTAAAGAGATTAAGAACGTGGGATTCAATCAGAGGCCAGGCTAGCCTTAATATTGCAGTTGGGACCTCGTCTGCACCTGGGGATGTGTTACCAGCGTTAAGAACCGACCTTCTAATTTCCCCAAGGGTGAGGGGAGGGAAAGGGAGTGCGGTCTGAGCAACTGTAGAGCAATCCATTTCTATGTCGCCAACCTCCGCCGAGTTTACGAGTAAATTATCTACCAGCACTTTAATCTTTTCAGTTAATGTGACCCCAGGGAGGGATTCCGGGGATCTGGAGTCCTTGAGAGGGCTCGAGCGAAATGTTCCTGTGGATTTATGCCACTTTTTCGCAGAAAATATCTCTTTTGGCGAGTTGGCCTTCTCGATCTTTGAGCGAAAAAAACTTTCTTTGGCCCTTTTAATGGTTTTCTGATATGCCTTACGTACTTCTTTTACTGAGTCTTCAGAGAGGTTTGCTCTCAAGCTTTGCTTAAACTGGCGACGGGCATCTTTGCAAGTTTTATCCCACCAGGGGTTCCCTTTCCCGTGACCCAGTGAGCGCTGGGCTGATGCTGCATATGCATCGCGTACTGCTTCTATTATCTGTTCGGCATAACTATCAAGTGCTTGGGGTGGAGAAGGAGAGAGCGCGGAATTTCTACTAATAGCTACAGTGAGTAACCGGGTGAATAATGTTTCATCGAGAGTGTCCAAGCGCAGCCTTCGCATTGTGTCTTGGGACCGCTCCCAAGGAACTATAGTCGCGAGAGGCAGATGATCTGAAGTTGAATTGATATGAGGGGGGATCTTGCAGGTTGCGTCGACCAGAAGAGGACCTACGCCAAAGGCGAGATCGAGGACGTTGCCGCGATTGTGTGTCGGCTTATCTGGGGGTGAAAGGAGAGAAAAGTTGCACGAATTTATCCAGTCTACGAAGGGCTGTGCACCTGGAGATGGGCTGCGAGGCCACGACGGCTACCACCATGTATGATGCAAATTAAAGTCCCCTTGTAGCAGACAATTGTTGCGGAATGTTGCCGTGGCAAGGGTGCGCAGGGACTGTAAAATGTTTGTACCCAGTGACCCGGGTGGGGCGTTGTAAATGTTCCAGATATCAATTGATTGACCGTCAGTTTTTGACAAGCGTAGAACCATAAGGTCGTGCGATGACAACGGGTAGACTTGTTGCGAATGTAGGCCTACACCTTTGTGGACGTATGACAGGACACGAGGGCGAGCAATGGCCCAGTCGTCACTTGGGGAGAATGCTTCATAGGAAGGGTGTTTTTTGGTGATACGACGGGAGCGGTCGCGAAAGATATATGGCTCTTGTATAAGCACAATGTCCACGGAATTCATGTGTGCTTCGTTTAAAGCGATTTCATGTGCCTGAGCGCCACGGCCTACATTTAGCGAGAGAATTATGAGTTGCTTGGATGATTTGTTTTTCCGGTGTGGGTTGGGCATTAAAGTGGGATTTCGCCGTTGCTCGGAGTCACTTCGTTGTTGAGAAAAGTGAAGGGATTGTTGGACTGAGATGAGCTGGTAGCTGGGGTGGACTTTGAATTCTTTGCCGGGGGTGTTACGCGAATAGGGTGAGCCTTATCTGTTGCCTCCCCCTGGGTGTTGGTTGTGTAGCTGTGTGTGGTGGAATTCTTTTTGACAGGCATGTTACACCCGGCCACAATTTGGCATTGCAAGCGAGCCTCTGCAAAGATCTTACGGATAGCTGTGACTTGTGTCTTGGACTTTGCTGGACCTGAGGGTATAGGGCGGAGCTCGCAGTTGGGATCATCTGCAGGATGAGGGCCATGGCAATGAATGCATCGCGGAGGGCATATATGTTCCGATGAGCCTGCACACTGGTTGCCGTGATCCTTCTCAGAATGCGAGCAGGACCCGCAAAGTCGGCATCTAAGGGGAGACGCGCAGGTCCGGGTGTTGTGCCAAAGCCAACACCGAGAACACTGCACAGTTGTGAACCGCCTAGGAAGGGCTCTCGTGAGCGTCCTAAAACTAAACAGAAAAAGAACAGGCTGGAGACGTCTGTGTTCCTCTGGGAAGCGTACAATCCAAGACGTAGAAGGAGAGTTCGGGTCTAACTCATTATCGCGTGATGGTTGAATGGCCACTGGGGCAACACCTGCCGCTTCACTCAGCGCTTGGTGCATTGCATCTGTAGTTACTGGATTATGACAATACTTCATATCATCGTTAATTGTGCCATATGTACGGGGAACGTGCTTAATCCTGTAGGATGTCCAAGGCGAGGCATCGTCGATAGTTGCGTTACCAAAGATTCCAGTGGCAGAGACCTTTTCCCTGAGCTTAGCCATATCCCCGTCCTTTGGACATAGGGCAAAACCAGTTTTTGTTGCCTGGACGTTGGAGAGTAGCTGACCGTCGATTCCTAGTTTGGTTCTAATATGAGATTGAAGCGCGTACGCGGAAAGCTCCCTAAGGTTATCTCCTTCTGGTAACCGTATGAAGAGGCGATCGTCTGGCCGTTGTTGCTGGGATTTAGGGTTGAGTTTGAGCGTGGCCGGGGCCTTAGAAAGGAGATTGGAGCGGCCATTACGACCGTCGGGAGCACGTTGTGCTATGTTTGCGTAAGATGCAGTAATTGGCGCCCGCTTGTCGCGGCTGGGCTCTGACTCTGTCGAAGATTCTGTATCAATCACGGGTGGAGGAACGCCACTCAGGCATGCTTCAAAATGACGTGAAGCAATTTTGGCAAGGTCTTGACAGAAGCTCTTTAGTGCCAGAGCTTGGTTTGAAGGCAGTGATGAGGGAATGCAGTGATTATCTAGAAAGTCTACAACGTCGCCAAACAGACTCCGGGCTTCCTTAGCGCGGGTTTCTGCTGCGTTGATACTGTTGGAAAGGATTACGAGTACGTCGTGTATATTAATTATTCTCATTATAATCTAATAGAAGGAAAATAGCGATTTATTTAACATACTTCCAATCAAGAAGTAGACAAAGGAAAAAAATAATAACCCCCATGATGCCTTCAGTTATTCAAACTGGGACATGACAAATCCGACAAAACTGCGCAAACAAGAAATACAGTAATGAACCCTGTTTGAGAAAAAACCATGATCTTGTACAAACAAGTTCTATGAAGTTGGTCTTGACGGGAACTTACAGGAAAATGCAGGGAAATAATTATGCATTCCCAACACTCCTCCTGACCGACGAGATCAACAAATTCGGATCATTCCGACTGAAAAATTTTCCGGCACAGAATACTCGTCCTGGATGGGGTGAGCGGCTTGGTGAGTATGTCAGCTAGCATACTATCAGTAGGAATGTATTCCAACCTAATTGTTCCATTTAGAACACAATCTCTCGTAAAGTGGTATGCCACATTGATATGCTTGGCCTTTGATGAGTTCGTGCCTTTTGCAAGAGCCAAAGCACTTTGATTATCGGAGTATACCAGCATTCCTTTACTACCCACAAGCTCATCCATGACATGAAGTTCCCTCAATAACCTCGTGACCCAAATTGCTTGCTTGCTTGCCTCAAACAAAGCGATATATTCGGCCTCTGTGGTCGAAGTAGCGACAGACTTCTGTTTCTTTGATTGCCAACATACTGGCCCATCACCCAGTATCAAAATATATCCACTCACTGAGCGTCGAGTCGCGACATTAGAAGCAAAATCGGAATCAGAAAATATTGTGGCCATTTTAGTACTAGTAACCGTGCCAGAGGGAGAACCAAAATTGTAAGTAATTCTGTACTTTTCTGAACTCTTTAGATACCTGTAGATGCGACATACGGCGTTCCAATGACGAACAACAGGCGATGCATTGTGACTGGCGAGCTGATATTTTCCAAAAGATATGTCAGGTCTGGTACTGTTAGCTGCATAACCAAGACCGCCTATGGCGCTCGAGTATGCTGAATCGTCAGCCAGAGATTCTTCATCCAAACCTGGTAGTATCCCACTGTAACCTTCAAGAGGAGATGCACAAGTCTTTGCATTTGTTAGTCCGAATGAATTTATCTTATCGCTAATGTAATGGACTTGAGTTATGCTGAGGGTTCTTGTGGATCTTTGTCGAGTAATTTTCCAGCCAATGATCATGTCAATCGGGCCCAGGTCCTTGATCGGGAAAAAGGATGAAAGTTTTTCCTTCAGCCGTTTGAGATCTTCAATAATTTTTCCACAAATCACCAAGTCATCGACATATACACCTATAACCATTTGTTTGTAGAGGTGAATATATATACAGTCGTCGCTTTTAGACTTATTAAAACCGAGTAAAATAAGTTTGGCGCCAAGCTTTTCGTACCACGCTTTGCCCGACTGCTTCAAACCATATAGAGACTTATTCAGCTTAACATATTTCGTGGTCCGCATTCCTTCAGGCGACTTCATGAATATAGTCTCGTTAAGATCGCCTTCAAGGAAGGCAGTCTTAACGTCAATTTGCTCAACCTCCCAGTCATTAAAGGCAGAAACGGCTAACAAGATTCTCAATGAATCCATACGCATAGTAGGGGAATACGTATCGAAGTAGTCAATTCCGTGAATCTGACTGAACCCCTGTGCGACTAATCTCGCCTTTAATCTACCATCAGATTTCACAGCGAATACCCAACGTGAGCCGATTGGTTTTCTATCGTGGGGAACATGGGTAACTGGGGTAAATACCCCTTTCTCTTTCAGTGATCCAAGCTCGTCAAGAATTGCAGCCTCCCATTTCAATTTTTCCGGTCCATTAATAGCCTCTTTATACGTCTGCGGAATGGGGATGTTTCCTCCTACATAATTGGCACGTTGATTCGGCTGCCACGCCGATCTAGGCTCGATCAGCTTCCGTTGTCGATTACTCCTCCGAAGAACAGGCTCTTCTAAACTTGAATTAGGTCCATTCAAGGATTGAGAAACACTTGGATCGTCTGGTCCAGGCGTAGCAGGAAACGAAATATCATCGTCAGTATCATTATTGGTACCTGGTTCGGCTGGAAGTAATTCTGGAAATGATGCCGGTGGTGAAAGGGCTGGTGTAAAGCCCACCGATGAAGTCGATGTAGCTGGTAAGGAATTTGAATCCGCCTGGATAATTGAATACTCATCACTATCGGAACTTTCATCGGTATTAGAACCATTAGCCTCATCATCAAGTATGGAGGTATTCGTTTCAAGAAATTGCTCGTGTGATGTTTTCGTCCAGTCCCAGAACTTATCTTCAAAAAATCGAACATTAGCCGAAAAAATCGTCTTGTCGCGACCACCTTTGGTTGGAATATAAACCCTATACTGTGTTGGTGATTCACAGTACCCAACAAAAATGCCCTTCAGCGACGTTGGAGAAAGCTTGTAGCTCTGTGGATCTTCTGTCTGGATCAATACATAACACAAACAACCCCAAATCTTCAAATGAGATGTCTCTGGCTTAGTGCCACTCATGGCTTCAAAAGGAGTTCCTCCGTCGACAAGAATAGGCATCCTGTTTCGTATGTAAACCGCCGTAAGCACAGCTGCATCCCAGAAGCGAAGGGGAAGGTTAGCATGCATAAGCATACATCTTGCCATGGTAATTAAAGTTCTATTCAACCTTTCTGATACTCCGTTTTGATGTTGAGTATAAGGAGCGCTAATTTGTTGCTCAATACCCTTGAATTTGATAGTTTTATATTCTGAGCCCCCATCAAAACGCATCGCTTTTACTCGTAGACCGGACTGAAGCTCCTTCTTCTCCTTGTAATGCTCAAATTTCCCCGGAACCTCTTTTGTGCTCTTAAGGAGGTACACTTCACTCTCGCGAGATGCGTCATCAGTGAACGTTACAAAGTATAAAGCTCCAAAAATACCGGCCACACAACATTTCCCCCAAGTATCTGAATGTATCACCTCGAGTAGGCCTAAGACTTTATTAGAAGAATGTTTATTGATCTTCTCCACTTGTTTGCATGAATTACAAACATCACACGTTCTTAATGCCACAGGATCAATTTTAAATTTTAGAGCCTCTTTTGTTCTCTTGATAGGTATTTTTAGACGAGAAACATCAAGCTTTTTGAGCAAATGAGGTCCAGCATGTGCGAAACGAAAATGAATTAGTTTCGTAGCATTCTCCAAACTTTCCGGAAACAAGAAATTTGAGGAGTCGGCTGAATCGACAGATGAACTACTATGAGGAGAGGTATTGAGACAGAGTAATCCGTCCTTGATGCGTGCAGTTGCGAGTAGCTTTTGATCACTTGTGTAGAGTCCGAGACCTCTGATATTCGAATGAATTTCAAAACCTTTTGCGAGGAATTGTGGCCCAGAAATAAGATTTTTAGTACACTCAGGGAGGTACCAGACATCATCAATCTTGATTATTTTGTATCGCTTATGATCCTCAAAATCATAGACGCGAAATTCCACGGAACCAACTCCGGAAACAGACAACCGCTGTCCTGCTGCCGTTTGGACAGACGTAGAGATAGGAGACATCGAGGTGAAAAAAGATTTGTCATAAAAATATGATGAGTTGCACCAGTATCGAGCACCACATCAGTATGTTGGCGAGCAGCTGTGGAAGAGAGGGCGTATTGTTCAACCATCCACAAACCATCAGTGGAAGAATCTTTAGAGCCATCATCTGATGAAATATTTTTTGGGTTAGTATTTTTGCCTTTCCTGCTCCCCTTATCTTTCTTCCTAAGCATCTCTTTCAACTTTCTAGACTTAGCGGCCTTTTCTGGGTTTTTAGCGGCCCATCTCGACCCATCCGCTGTGTCTAGCCATTTAAAACAAGCCTCACGAATATGACCGCTCCGGTGACAATAAGCACATGTCTTGTTCTTAGGAGTTTGAGGAGACTCCTTGAATTTACTGCCAGTAGCGAGGGAAATCATCTGATTTGGATGTTGGCGAGTATAGTTAGCCTGGGTATTTCGCAAGGAGTTAACAGTATAGGAGAAAGATGCCGATAGATCGTTCCTGAGTACAGTGACCGCGCCACTATAGTATCCGTCTCTATAATTGTCAAAATGGTTCAATAGTCGGCTTTTCATAATCAAATCATTAGGACGCTGGGATCTATCGACTGCTGCAATTTTAGACTGTCGCTTAATAAGTTCCTGGGTAAATTTATCGATATCAGTCCCTTCTTCCATGGAAAAACTCCAAAATTCTTCAAGAAGAGTATCAACGGAAGCTTGACAATGAGGCCTGAAGTATTCCTGAAGCGAATCCCACATTTCTTTAGAGGTATTTTTGTCTTCAATGAGATAATATGCTTCTTCAGGAACCAGCTGAAAAAATGCGGCCTTAATGTTGCCATCTTCATCAAGGGCTGAGGTATTCTGGTCGTCAGAGGACTTTACCTTTGTTGATTCAGATTTATTCTGGTTGTAGGATGAGAGTTCCGGTAATTTCTCAAGAATATATTTCTCCCTATGTAGATTCTTCAAGACTTGCAAGAATATTGCACTCCATCTAACAAATGAGGACCTGTCCAATTTTGGGGAAAATTTAAGGGATCTCAGAATCTCGTATGTCGACATGATTGATTGTAAATTGAATGAGAATAATAAAATCCGAGCAGTAAGATGGCTAGCTCGGCAGTAAATCTAAAGCAGAAGGATCAAGAAGAGATGATAATGACTTTAGCAAAAAAAACGGGAGAAACCGCTAAGGTAAAACAAGCAGTATGGTAGCTAACTTGAGTAAAATTCCGAGATATAAAGACTAAGAGCCAAAGATTTCAACTTGAGAAAAAATTTCGAAAAAATTGATCAAGCTCCGCTGGTTAGAGTCTTGGTCTCATAATCTGTTGGAAAGGATTACGAGTACGTCGTGTATATTAATTATTCTCATTATAATCTAATAGAAGGAAAATAGCGATTTATTTAACATACTTCCAATCAAGAAGTAGACAAAGGAAAAAAATAATAACCCCCATGATGCCTTCAGTTATTCAAACTGGGACATGACAAATCCGACAAAACTGCGCAAACAAGAAATACAGTAATGAACCCTGTTTGAGAAAAAACCATGATCTTGTACAAACAAGTTATATGAAGTTGGTCTTGACGGGAACTTACAGGAAAATGCAGGGAAATAATTATGCATTCCCAACAGATACCTTTGGCTAAAGCATTATAGATAAGGGGGGTTAGGGGAGGGATCCGTGAAAGGGTCGCCTTGAGGTACATCGTCATATTGAAGAAGTCCGACCGGCTCATGTGCTGGGCTGTGGCAAGGACTGTCCCAGTCCATGTGCAAATGATAGGGACTGACCGACACAGGCAACTGAGCCTGGTCGGTCGCCATTGTTGGCCGTGTTGTGTGCGAGACACGTTTAAGGGACTGTACAGGCTTGGATGAAATAGGAGGTTTGTGTAGCGGCCTGCGGTGGCTGAGAACCGCAGATGACTTGTTAAGATGAAGGGAGGTTCTTAGTGGAGCCAGAATGAAATAGAGTATGCTGTATGTTGCTGCTGTGGGACGAGATATGCTTGTGTCTTTGGGCGATTATTCTTAGTATTATTTATTTTACGTCTAGCGGGTCGCGCGAGGACACGTGCCCTATCAGTTCCCTGACGGGACATGTGACACCGGGGGGTAAGCCCCGGGCATCTACGCAAAGTGAATAATTACAGGAGTAGGGCGCGTTGACGTGGCAACCACTAGCTAAATAATAGAATACAAGACTCTCCATAGATATGAAGGTGTAGAAGGGTAATAGACGGTCTAACACCAAATCCCCTTGACCGTAGTGCAACTCTTTCACAACCGCACGCGTAATGTCAGCCTTACTTGTATTATGTTATTAGTGCTGTTGTCGATTTTTTGGGGGGTATGTGTATGTGTTAGAGACATATATCTGTGTAGAACTGAGTAACGTGGAGTCATTTGAGTAGCACTTCTCCGCCTTTGAGGATACCAAATAGAAAGGGAATTACCACTGAGTTTAGGCCTATCGGAAGCCTAGCTCGTCTCTTCGCGATGTGGTAAAAGAAAAGGTGAAGGGGTGCCTTACAGCGGCCGCATCGGCAATAGATTGAGGCGTCCTGGTGATTGAAGCGTCCATGATATTTTGCAACGTCGCCATGTCCCGTACGGCTCGCCAATATCTGTCCAAGAGTGGGCCGGGGAAAGTCGAGTTCTTTCGGCCGTCGAAGCACTGTGTCGATCTAAAGTCTCTCGTAGATTCCAGTGGTTAGTGAAAGCAGCCTTGTCCGAGTTATGTTCTTCTGTGGCAAAGATCCAAAATAGTTTATCTCTAAGATCCAGGCTCCTGCTATGATCTTGAGTGGTAGTTATATGTTTAGAGCTACGTTCGTATCTCGAGGATCCCGCCATCGAGGATGATAGATTTAGATATTCATGTCACTCTTTGGATTCTCTTGATCATGAGCTATTGTAATTAATTATAGACCTGAGATCTGTGAGGAGTTATAAGGTTGGACCAGAGGACATGAGATGGAGGAGAGAGCAGAAGTTAATCTTTTATCCTATTCTATTAATTAGACAATTTTACTTCACTTGTTTACTATTAATTCATGGTATAAATACAACAATAAAGTCAATCAAGCCTCCATAAATTGTGGGAGGCTTGTAAAATTGAATTTTTGGCCCATCGCCTAGGTCCGGCATGTGAAAGGGTTGGGGGATTCGTTAGAGAGAGCGATGCACCTAATTTCTGTCACGGTTCGGAGGAAATTAGCTTGGGCGTATTTTGCGGGAACAATATTTAAAATTTCTTTCTATGAGGAGGAAATCTAGATACAGGAATTTGCGTTCGACTTATACTACACATTGCTCTACTTCCTGCCTCAACATATCCCTCCCCATCCCGTGCTATCGCGTCATTATAGTTGAGAAAAACACCATCTCTACAGTTCTGCCTTACACCTGTTGAATGGGGATTATTGCTTATGTTATTGTTGCGGGATAGACCCGTGAGGTTGGTTCTGACTGTGTCACAGATTAACTATATGAGGCAATGAGCACTTGTATGAGTAATGGTTGTTGATAATTCACTATGAAGAAGAAAAGCTAACTTAGGTTCCGAACAATCCTCTATATACAAGTTCTGTGTTTCCTTCCCATTGTTCAGCTTCGAACATCACCCGTGAGTAATTAATGAAAATCAAGGATACAAACTTATAATTAGTATCAGTCAGTTCAAGCCAAACCCTGATTACCTAGTCATGCTGTAGCCCTGATTATAGACCCTTGTACAGTCTAGGACCCTTGCATAATTCAGTCGCTAATCCCTATTATTAGTGATCTTGCCTTATGTACCCATGATCTGCATGATAGTACATGCCTGCGATAACCATCGTTGGCTACAGGTTTACAATCGGCTGAACAGCCGTCACAGACTGTGCCAGAACCATATTATTTCCGCGAGGTTGAATATCCACGAGGCTGGTATTTCTGTGGCTGTGATTCACGAGGCTGACACTCATGAGGCTACTTCTGTGGCAAGTACTTTGTGGCTGGTATTCGGTGGCTGGTACTACATCTACAACTTTCAAAGCTGGTCAGAAAGATTGTGTCATTTCATGTCACAATAGTGGAGGATGAATGTGTATATAAAGATAGGAAGATATGGCTGTAAATTCTCTCGGTAGATTTTAATAATTAGCTGATTTTATATTTGGTCTTGCTCTGGTGTTTACCACCATCAATTGATCCCGCGACAGGCTATGATAACTGACTCCACGAGCTGCCTCGTCAATTGCGGCCGCTACGCCCCCGAACATGAGGATCGCTTCTTGGGTGCGCGTTGTGGTGGAGGTTGTTTATTTATTTATTTATTTATACACGATTAACTCCAAGCAGGCTCACAGGTCTTGTCCCGGCCTCGATCCTCCCAAGGGGAATTTGGCGTGCCTGCGTGGCCTAAGGCTACCAAGCAAGTCACTTGTCCACTGACCCAAAATTATCTACACAAATAGCCCGAGAAGCTCTAGAGCTATTGCACCTGTCTAATTACCCCAGCGATATTGCCCTAAACCGCTAGATCTACCATTTGTAGTCTAGGTGAGGTATCTTCCGTCATCAGTCCCCTTCGATAGGCCCTGATGTAAAGTTGAGATGGATCCTAGGAGAAAAGTAAAACAAAGAAAATTTAAATAATGGTGAGCGTCGTTCAGTTGACGCTGGAACGACAAGATTCAATCGAATGGTTTCTTGTCTATGATCCACTTGTGGAAAGCCTCAGCACCTTCTGTTGTGCTAAGTACCCATTTCACACACTCTGCTAAGCTCCGGTTGGTAGAGTTGCTGGGTCGGCTATTGTTACGTCTGAGCAATTGACAAGGAAAAGGGTGTTCTGGTGTCTTTTCTTGTCCACAGGAGCAAAAAATTTCGGCCTCGGAGTGGTTAAATCGTCGGTGATATTCCGCAAAATCGCCGTGTCCAGATCGTGCCGCTAGTAGTCTGCCGAGACTGCGTCTCGGAAGTAAAAATAGCTCCACTGGTAGGCGGGAGCTTATCTTGATTTCTAAGGCCCGGTATCGCCTAGGAGCGTGCAAGCTCCAGTACTTTGCTACTTCTTCCTGATATCTCTCCTCCAGCAATGTTTTCGCTCGAGCAATAGTTGCTTCTGAATATTCCGGTGGCAGACGGCAAACCTCCTTCGCCAGGGCGTCTGCGCGTTCATTTCCGCTGATTCCTTGATGAGCCGGGATCCACCTCACTTCTACCCAACCAGGTTGAGTGTCCAACGCTCTATCTCTTTCTAGCCACGATTCGCGAAGCTCCTGGAATTCAATGATCCGGGCAGAGCTTGAGAGTGAAGGCTGCCCTGTGTGAAGACGAATTGCAGCTTCCTCATTATCAAGGCACACGGCTACGTTTTTCGCAAAACGTGCCATCCAGTGAGAGCAGGCGGCCTTGAGACCGATTACTGCCCCTATAATTTCTGCACCATACGTTTGGGCTTTGCGACCGAGTGGGATTCGCCCACAAGTAATTTCTTGGGAGCCACGATACACACAGTACCCAGCTCCCGCGTATCCATCCTCATTCACTGAGCCGTTGGAAAATACAGTGAGGTCGAGAGGGCTACGGCGCCGCATCCAGCTTTTATAGGCCTCCAGACCGGTCTGGCGTCCTAATGCGCCAATTTGTTTTCGGATAGAATCGCGATCTGGTGAGAGCCAGGGTGGCTCGTCAGTATCGATATATCGTTCTATTGCCTGTCGGCGACGTATCCAGGAGAAGTCGTCGGAGTGCCATCGGTGACGTAGGGGATGGTTGAGATCAGCCGCGGCGACTCGTACAGCGAGCCGATCATGTATTCGATCTAGCCAGGCTGTCGCTGGGCCCCATCCAGTCTCCCGTAGGAATGCTGGGATGGGGAACGTTTTATAGACTGGGAGAACTGCTCTTGCCGCACAATTCATTGCAAGTTGCACCTGATTTAGTGCCCACTTCGAGGTCTGAGGTCCGTACCATGTTTCAGCACCGTAATAGAGAGTAGCAAAGGCACACCCTTGGACCGCTTGACGTACTAGCCCAGGGGAAGCACCGTGGGTAGTGTTACATAGTCGTCGTGTGACATCCCGTCACACGATTTCGCGGAGATCGCCAGTTAGGCCTCAGGCAGCAGTCTAGTATCGCTGGTAGCGGAACTTCAGTATGAAACTAGTTATCGCAGGAAACATACTTTTGGTAATGACATACAGACAGTGCTAGGAGGTTCTATTGTATATAATCAGTCTTTGCACTTTTCTTAGATCTGTACCTTAAAATCTTATGCTTTTAGGATTCACCGACGAGCCTTTTTCCAACGTGATAACCTAGGTGTCACATTATTTTAAGGTCATTTACTTTGCCTGGGAAGGCTCCTATCAATATCCCACCATTTTTGTAACGACTCTGTGTCAATTTACCGACGAACCTCGCGACAAGTAGCTTCGTCCGGCAACCTCTCTTGATCGGAGAGCTTGCATCCACCCACCCCCTCTATTCTGCCCATTTTTGTATTTACAATGAAACGCACTCCTCCAAAAGTGCGCGAGTCCGCAGTTGGACTCCCACCTCTCAGTCAACTTCACATAGATGGACTACATGTTGGGTCCAGCAACAGTAATATCTTTCCCTCTCTCAAACGAGAAGATCATTCTGATTTCGAGACGACAAAACCGAATATCACGCATCGAGGTAAAGGTAAATGGTGTCCAAGAACGAAGAAAACTCACATCAACCATCGTCGTAGTACCTCCGCTCCTTTAAACCCTCCTTCCAGGTCCAGTAACCTGCAAGCACCCTCTGATGCTGGCACCATTCCTGATATATTACCCATCGACACTAACGTAGAAGTCTTGCGCATCTTGCAACAGATGCACCAAAGAATGGAAAATCAGGAACGGGATAATAGAAAAATCAAGTCCCAAATTATCCAGATCCAGGAAGAACGCTCCCGTTCTCGAGCTCCTCGTTCTCCAACTCGACGCCCAAAATCTTACGCAAACGAGGAAGATAATCATAATTTTGATCCTTACTCAACTACACTAAATACTGAGCCACCAAAAATGTTCTCTCGAAGGCTCCCTATCGCCATGCATGCTGGTCGTCGAGAAATTCCAAAAGGATTGGTCGCTAGATTGGGTAACGGTGTCTCCCCAACCTATGATGCCTGGGAACATTTAATGCAGGCCAACTTACGCACCTATCAGCACTGCTTCCAAGATAGTCAGTCTATCTGCGATCACGTCTTTGCCCAGACAACTGGAGAAGCTATGGTGCATCTTACGCAAAGAATGAAATCTAGTCACCCGCAAGTTTTTACTCATGAAGATGAGATGTTTGACTGGCTCGAGAAACTGTTCAGAGACCCCAATGAACGTGAAACCGCTCGTGTTTCTTACAACCGCTGTCGAATGTCATCAAACGAAACATTTGGCACTTTTTACAGCCGTTTTTCGGCCCTTGCCAGCAAAGCTCGCATCGGACAAGAGGATCAACTTCGGGATATGTTCAGGAAATTCCATCCTGATCTTCATCAACTGGCTATCGAATTTATGGCTACGGGGCCAGATTACACAACGGCCCTAAAAAGATTCCACTATTATGATAATGAACTTCGTATAAATCGTGATAGCAGGAATCGCAAACGATTATCCATGAGCACTAGTCAACCAACGAACGCGACCTCTGTCAGAGCAACGCCTTCATCATCCAATCCCAAACGTGAAAATAACGCTCTTTTCGTGCCATCTGAAGTTGCAGCTGCAAGGTCACAAACAGAAACAGCAGACGTCAACAAGCGAAAGTGCTATAATTGTAAAAAGTTTGGTCATGTGTCACGCGAATGCCCTCAATCCAACATTTCGGGATCAGCAACTAGCCAGTTGCATCAAATTCAAGAAGATGAGGAAGGTGAAGATAACGTGCTGGTTGACCAGGGGGGCATTGAGGAAGTTGAAACCTGCGATGATTCGGAAAACGAAAGACCCTAGAGCAAGTCTCCTCTCTAGGGTATCGTGTAGAGTTGGCTCAGATCAACTACAATTGTTTGATGGGTAGTAAGAATGTTTTTCGTGTTCCATGTATGCTAACTAACAATGGAATTTCTATATCAATTCTTGCTCTCCGTGATTCAGGAGCTCATGGTTTTTGTTTTCTCAACCGTGGTATTAGTGCATGTGTTTGTTCGAAGCTTGGTATAGTGCCGATTGCCCTACCAAAACCTATCACCCCTAAAGGTTATGATGGTGTAACTGGCCGTATTATCACTCATTTTGTTGTAGCTACCTTGTGTATTGATGGATATACCCTTACTCAAATTCCCTTCCTTATTCTTGACCTGGGGAATCAAGATGTAATTCTTGGTGATGCTTGGATGGCCCATTTCGACGTTCTTCCGGACCTCCGAAATAAAAGATTATTCTGGAGAACTCCGCCAAAGCAATCACCTTCTTTTCAAAGAAAATCTTTATACCCCGCAATTTACTCACATCTCATCTTCCTAATCGACTACATCAAGCTGACGCTGATCGACGCGATAAAGCTATCAGGCATGACGAAAAACGTGCAGCAGATGGCCAAAAATCTCATGTGATGGCTGCAATTTCTGTGAAGATACAACCTAAAATTCTCAAAAGAGTTTCTACTCACCCAATTGCCGTAGTAGCTAATGTTAATAAAGAGTGGCATCGTAAAGCTATTCCGGCCCAATCAAATCAATTCGAGTCTCGTCAATCTGTCTCACTTCAAGCTTGTCCGCGGTTGGTGCCCCGCAGCTCCTCGCCTCGGCTAAAAACACTTGAACAGCAAAAATCTTCTGTCAAAATCTGCGCTATCGCTGCGTGTGACTATAAAATACTTGCGGAACAAGCTGAAACTATCACCTTCACAACGTCTCTGCATGAAATCGACCAGGAATTAAATTTACGAGAGAATTTTATCGGCCAAGACGAACTCCAAAACCTTGCTGCTCAAATTCCTCGACAGTATCATGACTTTCTTGATGTTTTCTCTAAAACTGCTTCAGATATTTTGCCCCCCTCACGTCCTTACGATCATAAAATTATACTTGAGAAAGAGTCAAAAATGACATACGGCCCTTTGTATAATCAGTCTACCGACGAACTTCGATTGGTTAAGCAGTACCTAATTGATAACTTAGATAAAGGCTGGATTGAACCTAGTCAAGCGCCCTTTTCTTCGCCAATCTTATTTGTTAAGAAGCCGTGCGGTGGACTACGTTTCTGCGTTGATTACCGTAAACTGAACTCGTTGACAAAAAAAGATCGATATCCTTTACCGCTAATTGATGAAACTCTGGCAAGGCTTAATCGGGCAAAAATTTTTACCAAATTAGATATTCGCCAAGCGTTCCACCGTATCCGTATGGAGGCTGGATCAGAAGAGCTAACTACCTTCCGTACTCGTTACGGGGCATACAAGTACAAGGTATTACCTTTCGGATTAACCAACGGGCCAGCTACGTATCAACGATATATGAACGACGTGCTATTCGAGTACCTAGATATCTTCTGCACAGCATACCTAGATGACATACTCATATATTCGGATGATCCTCTGGAACATGTTTCCCATGTAAAATTGATCCTCGAAAGACTTCGCGAGGCAGGACTGCAAGCTGATATCAAAAAGTGTGAATTTAGTGTTACCAAGACACGGTACCTTGGATTTATAATTAGCACAGCTGGAATTCAAGTGGATCCCAAAAAAGTCGCAGTGATTAAAGAATGGAAGCCTCCGACAAATTTGAGATCAGTCCAGTCGTTTTTGGGATTTTGTAATTTCTACAGACGATTCATTCGCGACTATGGAATCATTGCAAAACCGTTAAATAGGTTAACACATAAAGGAAAAGAGTTTGTATTCACTGATGAGTGTTTGGACGCTTTCAACGAGCTTCAAAACCGACTCATTACTGCTCCACTGTTAGCTCATTACGATTCCGAACGCCAGTCAAAGATTGAAACAGATGCCTCTGACGGTATTGTTGCAGCAGTCTTCTCTCAACTTGGTGATGACAGCCAATGGCATCCAGTGGCTTTTTTTTCGAAAACAATGGCCCCTGCCGAGCTTAATTATGAAATCCATGATAAAGAAATGTTGGCGATCGTTCGCTCTTTTGGTCAATGGAGAGCGGAGCTTCAATGCTCTCCTCACAAAATTAATGTCTACACTGACCATAAAGCATTAGAGTATTTCATGTCAACTAAAGCATTAAACGCTCGACAGGCCCGCTGGGCCGAGTTCCTAGCACAGTATGATTTTTTAATCAAGTATCGATCCGGGCGGTCTAACGCAGCAGCTGACGCCCTATCTCGACGCGATCAAGACGTCAAGCTACAAGATCAAACAAAGGTTCAACTACGCCGACGGGCCCTGTTATCAGAAAATCAATCCGAAAACAAGCCCTTTGAGTTAAATGTCAACTTCATGGAATCGTTTGAAATTGCTGACAAGCTTCTTCGTTTTAATCGTGAAGATCCATCGCTGGAGTGCGAGCGCGAGCTGGCTCGAACAATCACGAACAGTCGTTTTCAACTTGAAAATGGATTACTGCTTTACGATAAGGATCGGCTTGTTGTACCTGATGTGCAAAATATTCGCACATGCCTAGTTAAAGAAGCTCATGCGCAGCCGTCATCAGCACACCCAGGGCCCAAGAAAACCCTAAAATTATTATCTTCTCGGTACTACTGGAAAGGAATGAAAAGTTTTATCGAACGATTTATTAGCAATTGTCACCCTTGTAGAAGATCACATATCAACCACGACAAAACACCTGGGTTTCTACATTGCCTCCCAATCCCGGACTATCCATGGCAACATGTCTGCATGGATTTCAAAGAAATGCCTGAAGATGATGAAGGGTTTAACATGGTCGTAGTATTTATAGATATACTTAGTAAAAAGGCTGTCACAATTCCCTGCAAAAAGACGGTCAATGCCAAAGATCTAGCGGAGATATACTTCGTTCATTGCTTTCGACACTTAGGCACCCCTGAAAGTGTCGTTTCTGATCGCGGTGCCCAATTTATTTCACATTTTTGGGGGTGCTTATGCAAACTTCTGAAAATTGAGCGAAAGTTGTCCACGTCCTACCATCCAGAGACGAACGGGCAAACAGAAATTATGAACCAGTATCTTGATCTTCGACTTCGCCCTTTTGTAAATCATTTTCAAGATAACTGGGGCAGGCTCCTCCCCCTAATGGACTTTGCTCAACTCGCTCTGCACCATGAAAGTATAAATACCTCTCCATTTGAACTTCTCTTTGGGCGACAGCCGAGGTTTTCGTTCGATTGGAGAGCTCCCGTAAAGCCCACCAATGCTCGGGAAATTCTTGCCCAAAGCGAAGCTAAAAAAGTGGTCGTTAGAATGCGACAAGCCTGGGAATGGGCAAAAAATCATATGGAAAAAGCCCAGAAGAAAAAGCAGCGTGATGTGGACCGCCACCGTCGTGAACCAGATTTTGATGTCGGCGACAAAGTCTGGCTAAATACGCGAAATCTGCGTTTGGATCGTCCTAGTAAAAAACTGGACCACCAAAATATCGGACCCTACCTCATTAAGCGGAAAATTGGCTGGTCCTACGAGCTAGAACTACCTGAAAATCTGAATAAAATCCATCCCGTTTTTCACGCCAAACTACTTCGTAAAGATCCGGCAAACCCAGTCCCAGGGCAGGTACTCGCTGAACCTGAGGAAATATATGTAATTCCTGGAGAACAAGAGTTTGCAGTAGAGAGTATTCGTGCTGTCAAGCTAGTACGTAAGCAGCTCCTATACCGCGCAAACTAGCTAGGTTGTGACGAAGATCCTGTCTATTACCCGGCAAGTAACTTCATGTATTCGCCGCACTTAATAGAGAAATTTCATAAGGCCCATCCAAATTTACCCGGCCCACCCGTAAATTTGCCTCACTGGATAAAGGCTTTTGAGAGTGGCCGCGACGAATATGGAGAATTGGAGGATAACTCTGCGATGGACAGACGGCTGAGGTCAGCCTTTTTTGAGGAGGGGGGTATTGTGACATCCCGTCACACGATTTCGCGGAGATCGCCAGTTAGGCCTCAGGCAGCAGTCTAGTATCGCTGGTAGCGGAACTTCAGTATGAAACTAGTTACCGCAGGAAACATACTTTTGGTAATGACATACAGACAGTGCTAGGAGGTTCTATTGTATATAATCAGTCTTTGCACTTTTCTTAGATCTGTACCTTAAAATCTTATGCTTTTAGGATTCACCGACGAGCCTTTTTCCAACGTGATAACCTAGGTGTCACACGTCGAACATGATCAGTCACCACCCGGCCCGTTGACAGGCGATTCGTATATGTTCCTTAAAGTTCAGTTTTCTGTCAAAAAGAATTCTTAGCCATTTAAGTATATCTTTCGCTCTAATTTCCGTACCCTCCACTAGAAGGGGGGGCTCTTCAAATTTCCTCTTCTTATGAAAGTATATCAATTCCGTTTTTTCCTTATCAAATTGAATACCGTTTTCTTTTGCCCACGTATTTGAACTATCAAGTTGCCTTTGGAGCCTTATGTGGCAGGCTGACAAAGTTTTTGCTGAAGTGTAAAAGGCAGCGTCGTCTGCATAGCCGAATCTTCCGCGTGACAGCCGAAGCAGTGGCTCAACATATAGTAGAAACAAAATTGAGGAGACAGGAGACCCTTGTGGAAGTCCGCAGACAACGGGTAAGGGATCTGTTGTTGTCTGATCTAGATGAATGCACACGGAGCGGTCGGAGAGGAACGAAGACACCCACATTAGTAGACACTCTGGCCAGCCCTGAGAGTGTAGCCTATGGATCAGTGGATTCCGGAGAACACCATCAAAGGCGCCTTTCACGCCGACAGTGACTATCCCTGCGACCTTCTTTTCCTTCCAAGCTTGACGTACGTCGCATAAAAGTGCGGTGGTTAGGTCTGAGGCAGACCTGTGAATTATTGCGCTACATTGATCACGTGCTATTATTTGGAGTTTTAGTGCCCAGTATGAAACTCGCCGAGCGATGAGCCGTTCAAGACCTTTTCCTAGGCACTAAAGGAGGGAAATAGGCCTGTATGACTTTGGACTTGATCTGTCTCGCTTTCCAGATTTAGGTAGTATGACTACCGTGGCTCTCTTAAAGGCCAGAGGGTGGGTCCCTATCTGGACACAGGTATTAAAGAGACTCGTGATTCTATTTCCCATTACTGGCCAGGCCAGCCGGAGGCACGTAGAGGTTATTTTATCATCCCCGGGGGACGTAGAAGGAGCCCGGCAAGTGGCGTTGAAAGCTTCCTGGTTAGAGATCTTCTACCAGGCGATACTTCGTATGGGGACTGTCGGGGTTTCCAAAGGCACGTCATTAACATCAAGATGGCGAGACAGGAGGGTTTGGTGGAAAATTTTCGCTTTTTCCTGGGGATCGTGTACCCGCTCGCTGCCTTCTCCAGCCCGTAGGGGTGGAGAGTGGCATCTTGGGGCAGCATTGTGCTATCGTACTATTTTGTACACGTCTGGCAGAGTGTTAGAGTTCGCAACAATTGATTTCCGATATTCTTTTTTTGCCCGCCGCACTGTCTTCTGGAGCTCAATTTTTTCCCAAGCAGCGTTACCCTCCCGGCGCGCTCTGCGATAAGAGTGTACCGCATATTTACAGTCCTCATTCCACCAAGGAGTGCCGTAATTTCGTTGTTTTTTCCGCGGGCAAGCTCCAAAAAGCGCTGTATGGATTATTCAGATAATGGAGCTAGCTTCCATCTCTAGATCGTCTTGCGAGTAGATAGGAGGAGAGTTTTGTTCACTACCAAGGAGCTGAAGAAAAAGGGCTTTATCTAAGGCACTATATCGAAGCTTTGTATTCTCCAGGGTATGAGACTTCCAGCACAAAGTTGTAACAAGCGTCTCGTGATCGGATGAAGTGTGGAGGTCAAGACGAATCTCGCACTTTGCGCTAGTATCTGTGCTTAAGGCGAGATCGAGAGTTCCGCCTCGATTGTGTGTGGGAGATGCAGTGGGGTTAAGAAGTTTAAGGTTTTTGTTTTCGTACCACTCGATAAAATCAGCGCAGGACCGTTGAGCATAAGTAACAGAGGAATCCCAAAGGGGATGTCGCAAATTGAAGTCCCAACCCACAAAGAGGGGTACGTCCATGCATCCAAGGAGACAAGATAATCCTCTTCCGGCATCGTCTGATCCCGCAGGGGCATTGTACAGATTCCAAATGGGAAGCCGTCTATTATTCCCATTAGTTATAACTATTTGAAGAAGATCTCTGGATAGGTCGCTGGCTGCTTGAAAAGGTCTTAGACCAGATTGTCTTCGTACGTAAGTTAGAACTCTTGGCCGTGTGTTCCAGGTTGAAAGTGGAGAAAAAACCTCGAATTCGCGATGTGACTTGGATTTACGCGTTGAGAGATCTGAGTGCGTCTATGGTTCTTGAATTAGTGGGATGTCCATTTGATTTTTTTGTGCAAGAGTGAGCGCTATGTCGTGTGCTGGTGATGACCTCCCAACATTGACTTGCATGATCTGTAGAGTATTCTCTTTTCCCTGACTGCGTCTTCTCACCAAGTTTGGTTTGTATGGAAAGGCAATTCGGTTCCAGCGTTGCCACTAGAAGGAGGAGCAGGAGGGGGGAGAGGAGAGGAGTCAGTCGGTTGCTGTTTATTTGCTTTCGCAAATTCTCTCCTGCCTGCATTTCGAATGTGCATGAGTTGGGCCCCAGTCGGGCGAACAAAGACCCCATTCATGCGACGAGGGCGTGCGGGACATGAGGTATCAGTGGAGCTATGAGGGCCCCGGCAGTTGAGGCACATTGGAGGGGTCTCGCAAGGGCCATTGTGCGCATCGGTGCCGCAAGGTGAAGGTTGTTATGAGTAAGAGGGTTTCAGTCAGGGTCGAAGACCGTGACTGAAAGCGGATGATGAGAGGGATAGATATCAGGCATGATCAAATAGCTTGGCAGATGTAGTAGGGCCTACGCGAGGAGGTACATCATTCTTCGATTTTCTAGTATCCAGTGACGAGTCTGATTTAGTCTAATTTAGTCTTAGTTAGTATTGAATTTATCTGCTTATATACTTCCACACCTTTCTTACATATACTATCATTCTTGGGGATCATCCTATTCCTAGGCGAAATTCCGTTAAACAATATAGAATATTGTTTCAGTGTAAAATAATCATTCATCGACTCAAAATTAATTGTTCACATGTCTCAGAGAGTGGTTGGCCGACTTATCTCAACTTTACTTTGAGCTTTTAACAATTAGTATTTAACAATTCTCTAGATTTTCGCATTTTGTTTTAAAAAAATAGGAAATTCAAATATAAAAAAAGATTTGTTCTGTCGTTTGCAGTACATAAGCTTCATGGTGGAGTCATAATGAAAGAAATTTTACCAGACTGAGATCGAGCTTTGAATGAAGTTATGCAAATTTTTTGGAGAACAGATCACGTCAAAGGTTAATTAAAACCAAGAAGCCTCGGATACATTAGAGCTGGGCCGTACAGCTTTAACCGTATGGTCACCCGAAGTAAATACATGTGCCAGTATCAAAGAATCCCTCCCTAGAGATTTTTCCCTTTCTTCATTTGTCAATAAATAACCTAATCCCTTAATCATAATTGCTACCCATCTTGGATTTTGGACGTTCTTGATAAGCAGAAGCAAATACTCATCTAACAAATTTCCTGTAAAACTCCAAATGCATACTTGTCCATTCAAATCTATCTTTCATCGCATTAGTCATCTTCGTCAGCTGCGTGATCTGTTAGTTCAAGGGTCTATAATAATAGTTAGAGTTTTATCTCACAAAATACTTCTTCTCCACGCTTTCTTCGAGCCATGCGGTCTTTCTTCTTTTTTCGAAGCTCTGCGCTAGAAAGCTTGGCCTTCTTTTTTGTACTGACAATCTTATTTCCCATGGCATCAACTTGAAGAATGTTAGTATCTTCAGATAGCATTGAATTCCATCCTCTTACATTTTTCTTCCTCGTCATCATTATCGCCTTTAAGTCGTGGACCTGATCCTTGACCTTGAACCCAGTTGTGTCCCGAGGGAGTCATTTTACCGTCGCTGGAAAAAATCAGTAATTTTCTTCCGACGTGTTAAGGTCAATGTTATCAAATACTTACAGCACGGCCCAAACTTCCTCTGTTAAGTCCTTGGTAAATTCGGCGGAGTGGGTAATAATAATAACACCCCCTTGAAAGGATTTGATAGCTTTTGATAAGGCGCCAAGAGAGTCACGATCTAAATAGTTGGTAGGCTCATCAAGGACTATTAAATGAGGACGCTGCCACGAACAAGCAGCGAGTACAACTTTGACACGCTGGCCACCCGAGAGACCCAGCATTCTTGAATGAGATACCAACTCGGCATCAAGACCAAAGTTAGCACAGTGGGACTCGATTTCTTTGCGAACAAGTGGTCGAAATTGACCACTTGCAAGTGCCTCCTTTTGATCTACGTCTGCAACCATCTTCTGATGTGATGCTAGAATTTCAGACCTTGGAATCCAGGCGTTATCAGCCGTCATCATGGGAATCCACTTCTCATTCTTCATACCAATATTTTCACCGAGAGCAAAAGAACACTCGTATTCGTATGAGTTCTTAAACTTGCGACGGGAGTGAACACCAATCACACGCCTTTGAGTGCCATCTATTTTGTAAATTTTTAACATTGCGTTTTCATCTTCGTCAGTGACAATTTTGTTCGCACGATCCATTGTCTCACGATCCTCGCCAGTCTGGAACCGCCATTGAATGTACTCTGATGGAGTTTTCTCAAGGTGGTGATCAATATGTGCAAAGGCGTGTTGTTTGATGTAAGCGATACGAATATTTTCGTGAGTGTATACTTCTCCAGATGTTGGAATAAGTTCGCCAGTAAGAACGTTTATCAACGTAGATTTACCGGCCCCATTGGGACCGATAACAGCGATACGAGATCCAAGCGAACACTGAAAATTAATATCCGATATTTGAGGTTTTGGTGTACCTGGATACTGGAATGACATTTTGGAAACACGGATAATAGCCTTGGCTTTAGTCTTTACTCCCTCAAGGAAGCCAGGTTCAGGGAATTTGAATTCCATTTCAGAAGCACCGAGTTCAAAATAGGATTTCGCAGACGGGCATTTTCGAACAAATTCTTTCAAGTTACCGCGGTACCGCTTAAGTTTGAACCGTTCATAGTTGATGATGTGCTGACATACATTGTTGAGGAATCCAGTATCGTGAGAGACTATTATAGATGTACAAGGAGAGCTCATAAGGTAGTCCTCAAGCCATTTAACATTTTTTACGTCCAGATGATTTGTTGGTTCATCAAGAAGCAAGATATCTGGCTTTTCAAATACAGCGCGAGCAAGAGCTAGCTTCATCTTCCATCCACCTGAAAGAGCAGTGATCAAATTGCTAGTCATGTCTGGTGTAAACCCAAATTCACCGAGCTGTTTTTCAACATCAGCTTGAGAGGTTGTGATTCCGACTTCAGCGAGCTTTTTCATGGTCCAGTCAATGGTGGTAAGCTCAGTGTCCGCAGAATCAAGGTCATGCTCTACGAAAACTGTTTTGACTTCGCTCTTTTTTGGAAAGCCTTCAACTTGCTCATTATTAATGGCGCGCATTAAGGTTGATTTGCCTGAGCCATTCGCACCACAGAGACCGTAACGTTGACCACGTTTGAGGCGGAGATGTGTTTGATTGAGAAGTATCTTAGCACCGTAGGCTAAATTGAATGTGCAGTTACATAAATCTTCGCCTTCTTCGTCATCGGCTTCTTCTGCATCCTCAGCCTCAGCTCCAGGCGATGCACGTTTTCGAAGTGCATCAACAACACCCTGAGCGTCAGCCTCACCTACAATGGCAGCAACATAAGGCTTTAGAGCTATGGTCCAGCTGGTAGAGTCGGCTTCTTTTTCATCGATTAATTGGCCAGCAATCGCAGAAATATATGTGAGTGTGGGTGGAAATTTTTCGACAGCGGTCTTATGTTTTGGTAAAAGAGAATCTTTAAGGTGTGGGAGGACTGTAGCAATATCACCAACGTTGGAAACTTCAGGAATTTTACCGTCCTTGACATCGCCGACGCGAATAAGAGTGTCAAGAGCTTGTTTGGTCTTCTCTCGAGCCTCAGGATCTGCCAAGTTCTCGTAGTTTTTGGTTAGAGCAGGCATCAGCTTTGGTAAGAATGAGGCAACGATTTGGGGATCCTCAACAAGTTTGCACATGTTGTCAACAATAACTGCAGACTTACGCTTAATGGCAGTTTCACGTTCAACAAGCCCACGATCTAGAAGGGGGACCATAATGGCAAGAGTCGGCTCGTGCACATCAGTGACAAAGGTAGTCGCACCTAGTAGATGTATTGTCTCTGGGACGTTCTCGGGCTTTGCAATACACTTGATGAGTTCAGGAATAAAACGTTCGATGTCTTTATTCACAATAAGTCCGCAAATCTTTTCCATAGTGCTGTAGGCCATTTTTTTAACTTCTGGTTTGGTATCCCACATTGATTCAGAGACCACTGGAATCAGATCAGGGACACGGAGCGCGAGTTGTATTGGAGCAGAAATGACCAGTGCATCAATCAGGGTGAGACCAGTAATTTTCTCTTGCCATTTTTGGGCAGTTAAGACAGAATTAATGATTATAGGAAGCACAGCCTTTACAGCGTTTGCATTTATCGCGTTTATTATGCTTAAGGAGGCTGCCTGAGCTGCGTTTTTGACAGGCACCATTTTATCACCAACTGCTGCAAGTGTTGAAGATAACAGGACAACAAGGTATGGTTCAATAGACGCAGAGGTTTCGGAGTGTTCGGCGATAGCCTGAATGGCGTTAAGGGCGCGCTCACGGAGGTTGGCATCTTTCTTGTTGCTTAATTGTTTTTTAAGAGCATCGATAGTCCTATGTTTGCTCGTCAGTATAAGTTTTCACCAAACTAAGTAAGCTTTTTCTCAACAGAAACCCTTAAATCTGGAATTATTTGAAGTTTGTTGGCAGTGGTTAAAGAATCGATTGAAACTCACTTTGTGGGAACATCATTCTCTTCTATGGGTGAATTGATGAAAGTGGCAAGGTTGTGTGTCGCGGCATTTACATCAGCTTGATCCTTAGATACTGAAAGCTTTGCCATTAGTTCATCAAGAACCTTCAAGCTGCTTTTATTCTCTGCGGTAGACATGCTGATTGTTGTTGCAAATTCTTCTCTCACAGCAAGCAGGATGAAGAATTAAATTTCTTCTGGAGGGGGACAGATTCAAATTTTTCCTTGAGGTGGGACACGCTAAGATAAGATACCGAGAAAATTTAAACGGAATTCGTCTAATCAATAATTAAAGGGAACGTCTAATTCAATCACAGATTTTGCTATTCTGTTCACAAAATCAGGAGCTACTAGGGTGATCCCAGGAATCATACTGGGATCATACAACAAGCAGGGCCAAGGCAGGGATTTAAGTCAGGTTGATGAGCGTCTATTTACAAGACCAAGAGATAGCGCATTGTTATTTATTTACTGAACCTCAGAATCATTGATCAATGTCTAGTAACATGCCGTAGCACTTGACCGGTCATTTTGTAGAGGAACTAGCTAAATGGTAAGGCATTTTACGAGATATTGATCAATGTATTCTGAGGTTCAGTAAATAAATAACAATGCGCTATCTTTTGGTCTTGTAAATAGACGCTCATCAACCTGACTTAAATCCCTGCCTTGGCCCTGCTTGTTGTATGATCCCAGTATGATTCCTGGGATCACCCTAGTAGCTCCTGATTTTGTGAACAGAATAGCAAAATCTGTGATTGAATTAGACGTTCCCTAATTAAAAGCCAAACCGATACCCACTTTACGATATGCTTCCACGATCTTTAACGAGTGATAAAATTGATTAAAGTACATCAAAAATTATTTCGAACCCGATTTCTCGAAGCTGTTCAGAATTCCTAGGCCTAGGCAAGTTCCTATCCTTAACATGTAAAAATATGAAAGTACGTACATTTTGTAATAATTATCATAGCCCTGCAGCTAATTCCTACGAACATCAAGCAAGCATTGACTGCTGATCGAAAGGTTTCGCACTGTCCACGATAAACACGTATCGATGAAATTTTGAATCCCAGCATGATCATGGAAGCTTTTAAGTGCTTCTAAACGTCGCTCTTGCTGTTACTATCAGTAGGAATTCTCACTAGATTGTTGCAGAGCTTGTCAAAGAATATAAAATTTTTTTTTTCTCAAGTTAGAATAGTTCCCTATTCTAGATGCTGCCTGGTGCACAAGGAAGTTGATATAGCTAGAAGCATCTCTGCCCTTAGATATGATTACAAGACTTTATGGGGATACGGATTTCTGACTCTTCAGGATGGCGGCTTGACCTTTGATCCGCACAGTCTCAGGCAAAGCTAATGTCAGTATGAGTTCATCGTACAGGTCAGATGGTGAAGTGGTATCCTGTCCGAGCTGAAGTCCCAAGTAGAGTCTATCCTCGGACTTTGACGCACACCACGATAGATTCCATCACGATAATGCCCTTACAGCTTACTCCTGCGACGGTAAAAAGTCGCCTACCCATCTGGAATCTTACCCTCATGTTTGAGAAAGCCTGTTCACTGCCGGTCAGCGTCCAAGCTTAGGTACACTTGATTTCTATCTCAGTACCTCTCGCGGTGCTACACACTCTTCTTCTATATTGGAGAAGCTAGATTTCTCTCGGAAATTTGTCCGATCCGTGCCGCATGAACTTATTTAATGTGACTGCTACGGTATACAACGCTCACAGTAACGTAAATCGCTTGCCAAAAGCCTTCTGGCTCTCTAACAGAAAGTAAAATAGTGCAGAGTATGACTGTCACCGTGTCCCCTCAGAGATGGGGCGGTACCGAAGCTGAACCCCAGTAGACCTTGAAAATGTCAAGTATTAAGGCATAGAGTTATGTAAGGACATTGGACTTGTAATTGATACCCACGGAACATCGGCGTTAAGATCTTTATCGATATATATTTCTTTTGTTGCGTACAGAAACACACATAAATTATATCTTTAGAGTTAACTTCTCTCTTTTGCTTGATTAAAATCTGTCATTTGAGTTCTTACCTGTCTGCAATATCATTTCCTGACAGAAAACAACTCAAATAGATTAAACAGAGTCTATCTTTCTGAAAAATTTACCTCACATGTAATAGAAGCAAGCCTGGTCCAAAGCCAGCGAGCCCCGACCGTAGGTAACGCCTGGAAATTTATATGGAGACGTTGAAGGTATAATGGACAACAAAGGTAACTTACCGCAGAACCTGTCCAAACCCATAGCGTATCCCGGTATAATTGTTGAAAAGATTCATCGAAATTTTAACGTTTATATTTGCAATACTTACCCCTGCAAGCAAAATGAAGAGTATGGGTAAGTGTTGCAAAAGTGAGTACTAACAATTCAATAAATCCTAACAATAATTAAACCTGGGACCCACTATGGGTTTGGACAGATTCTACTGAAGATATATTCCTGTGGTAACAATCAACATTTGGGGGTAGGAAAGACTCATACGCGTGACTTTGGCCTACATGTAAACATCACTTATTATTAACACATTTTTTGGGGATCATGTAATTACGGTAGAACCTCACTAAGTTTATACCCGTTAAAGTGATAACCTCTTTAAAGCTATAGCTTTTTGCTGGTCCCAGGCTGGGGCTGAAGAGAATTGGGTATAACCACCATATGCTTATAGGTTACAAAGTTGGTCAGTCCCCAACATTTATTAAGGTTACATGTCTGAATAAATTTTACAGATTTTTTTTGAAGCCTACAGTCTCTACCATACCATGTTTTTATCATTTTTCCTGACACAATATATATCTAAAAAGATGTTCCGGAAAAATCCGGGAAACGGTGATGGAAGTATCTAGGGTACTTTGAACCAGAGTGGATCGGTGATATTTTTCAAAACTGTCTTTCAACGATTTTTGTTTATTCAGAGCATCTCTTTGATTGCCATCCTGCTGACGAATTGATAGTTCATCTAACTCAAGAATATTCAAAGCCTCGGGAGGAAATACTTTCTGGCGTTCTTCACTATCATCCATCTCATCAGCTAAATTTGGCTCTTCTTCAACACTCATATGCTGCAAAATTTCTAGTTCAGTTGGTAAAACAAAAGTTTCCTTTTTCAGATGGGTAATTCAGGAGGAAGTTGATATCTATGGGATTATCAAATGTGAATTGACTCATTTGCTAGTTGAGCTCTTCAAGAATTTCAGGTTCCTCAGTCATTGCTTCAGTGACAGGAGAAGCATTGTTGGGAAGAGTTCTTGTTGATGATAATTCTATCAGCCTATTATATCTGACCATCATATTGGTAGTATAGGCAACCAATAGTGAGATTGGAGATTGGGTCAAAGTGTAATCCTGAATATGTAAACAGTAATCCAATAACAAATCTAGCCGATCAATTTTGCACACGACTTCAACAGTTCTGATGATGCTGTGTTAAAAGCAGTTGAAGATCGTTTCGGCTTTCACATATTCTCAAGCATTAATACACATTTTGATAGCTTGAAGTATGCCAACTTTCATTAGATCTGGGACTACATTTTCCCCATCATGTAAAGTTTTGATGAAAACGGCGACGATGATAGGCTTTGAAGGATCGGATAATGCCAGCATCACAGGGTTGGATTTTTGAAGTGGTGTTTGGAAGAAGCTAAAAAACCTCGGAGTTCTGATTTCACGGATTAACTCGCATCTCTCAATAGACCATGCGATAATGTCAGACTACTAGACTACGTAGAGGGTCTATGAGTAGATACGAGCGAAGGAAGTTAGCGACGGTTATGAGGATAGTCAAGGGAAATTATGAATGGAGTTAATCGGTCGTGTGGGTAAATTTATATTATATTTATATGAATGCCAAGTTGGTAGTTTTCTCTTCACGTAACGTCTTCTTCATACTCACTCACCATTTACTATTCTCATCTCTTCCTTGAGAAAACCATTTTATATATATTCTGAATTCCTACCCTTCCCCCGTTTCCTTTAAAGTCAGATCCCTAAGTAGTAAAATGGATGTCAAAATCTATTGGTGTCCTGGTCATCAAGGAATGGAAGGCAATGAACTTGCTGACAATCTGGCAAGAAAAGGCCTGGATCAACCAGCTACTAAAAGAGATCAATTTACTTCATATTCCTTCCCAGTGGAAAGAATTAAAAAAAAAATTTACGAGCCTGGTACTCTGATTGGACTAAGCAAGTACTTAGGGAAGAGGAGGGTAGGAAAGTCGTTGGTTTAGGGAAGTTTTATAGAATAGCTGCAAGGCTGTCCACACCAACTTTCAGAACCAAGGCAATTAATCTCTCCAATTTTAGTAGACAGACACAGACCTCCTTTTTCCGGGCAAGAACAGGGATTGGAAACAACTTGGCTTACCTCTACAACACTGGAAAAGTGGATAGTAATATATGCAACTTCTGTGAAAGAAAGAAGCAGACAATAGAGCATCTGCTCTTTGTAACAGCTGGTGAGCTGGATTGTTCCTGTAGCCAATGTGGCGCATAGGCGTGCATAGACCTTACAGGGATAAGGTTTTGGTGCATGGGGCAATGTGCGTGTGACAAGGTAAATGGGGCACGGTGCACAGGGCATGATCAGCTATGAGATGGCGACTAGCTGAAACGAGAAGTACCCTTGATATGCGTAGGCTTACTGTCACAGGGACCTTCTGATACACGAGGACTTTCAGGAACCTTTATTGATATCAGGGTTGGAGCGAGTCATTAGACTGTAGTGAGGGTTGTATATAGACTTGTTGAGTAGCGATATAGTTTACTTCTTATAGAATTGAATGTTTAATACCTCTACACACTTAGCTGCGCAGGCGCTCCTGTCTAGACCGTGACACTCTTACACTGTTCACACTTCTCTACAGTGAGGCATAAGGAATTGGGAGGTCTAGAGCCCAAAAATTTGCTAATCATGTTCAGAACCAAAGTTGGCAGAGAAAAACTGTTGAGATACTTGGAGAAGTTTAAGTGTTTGCAACTAATTAAAACAATAGGGCACCAAGCTCCAATTCTCTAACAAATTAGACTAGGACAGATTAAGGGGAAAAAAATAAAAAAATATGTTAGCTACGTTTAGAGATTAGGATTTAGTTTTGATTCTTGAATTGATTGTAATGTTGGATAGTCTAAACCGTGTTATGAGCCTACGGACTAGTGCCAATGTTATGGGAACGAGAGATACGGACGCTGCACGTAAACTATGCCACAAAATAATCTATATTTATCTATGACGGGTAATTAAAGATGGGAGAATCGCGACTCTAAATAATCCTCGACGACCCGCCAAGCCCCTATTCTTTTAGATAAGCGCTCCCTAGCTTCTTCAGCGAAGCCCCTTCCTTGCCACTCGGGTAAATGACAAGGCTGGGCCCGTAGGACAGCCCAGACAACCAGCAACGGGTTTAGCCCGTAACAGCCAAGGGGAGTTATAGGAGTTGGGGATCACTATCTATACCTCTGAATGTATTTAAGTCAATTGTCATAGCTAGATTGATTGAATTCATTACGTATCAGGCAGAAGCCCTGCACCCAAGAGGCGTGATACGAGTAGACGATCCCTAGAGACTCTGAGCTACCTAATTCCCTGACTATTACTAGCCTGTATATGCTAAAAGAAAGAAGATAAAAAGACACAAAAGTGCCAAAGTTTCTATGCCCAGCATCTCCCCTTTCCTCTCCGCCACGAACGTCCACACAACAAAAAGATTTCCCAATAGTACACCAGCTCGCGTCGAGTATCGTCATCACGACCGAAGCCGCATGTCTCGCCTCCAAAAAGGAAGCGCAGCCAGTTTTAAAAGTGGTGGCAGCACTTAACCGAACCAAAAACCCTTGGCACACAAAACACTCCCACAGTCAAAAATTCCACCGCAAAATTGTAAATCCACCCTCCAAAAACCATCTTATCCTTTCCTTGCCAAATTCCCTGACGCTCCCATTCTCGTAGATTCCCACCATTACCTGGCCTTCCGAAGCCATAACAACCTCTCCATCTTTATGCCCACCGACTTTCTTCCTCCGTCGGGTATTCGTATCATCTTTGTCACAGTCCGAGATCTGGGATGACGCCAAATGATTCGTAGCAAGTAGATTTAATAGTTTAACTAATTACAAAAGTAGATTAAAGCGTAATGAATTAATAACGGATGACGATGAGAGCGTAGTACAGAGGTCGTGGGCGCCTATTTATACACTAGCGTGAAGAGGCAAACATGGGTGTGGACTCCAGACGCACAGAGCATGTGACGCGACAAACCAAGCAAACAGAGCAAACAGTGTCGTGTGACTGAGACCTGGCTCGGTTGGCCAGCCTAGCCTACAGGCAATACCCTGGTCTACAGACCGTTATAATCGTGGGTCTGTAGATGGAAGCTCGCCGAGGCAACGCAGAAGATCATGACAGTCCGGTCGTCGAAGTAATTGGCGGGGTTCGTAGTTCGATACTTCGGGTGGTGGAAGACGGCGGATTGGTGAAAGTGGCTTCGGACTGGATTTAATGACGCTTTGGTGAAGAGTTCGTCTTTGCCAGCCGGTCATAGCTAGATGGCTGAATACAACATGATTTAAAAAGATAAAAATAAAAAGGAGTGGGGAAGCAGGTAACTGTATTTTGTTAAGAATATTGTCAGGGGCATGTCAATAAAAGGACTTGACGGTCGGCGATCGGTAATGTCTTCAAGGGTAATACTCTGATTAGGTAATACTTCCAAGCAATCCCTGCATGTATATAAACAGACGTAGAGAGTGAAGCGAAAGTAAGTAAGATATTGTATTTTATCAGACATTTATACGCTCGCACATCCGCTGCTATCAGCCTTTATAGTTATATCTTTAGAGGCTCATCACCTTACTGGGGATACCTTTTTCACATATTTTAAAAAAAACCCCTTCCCCGTACGCATTACCCATCACATCCTCTCTTCCTTAACAAGACTCCTTCCATTGAATTAACTCAGAACTCAATCTTCATCTACCTTTCTCCTCTGTGCCCCACGGAACGCTGCTTGCCTTCCCCCTGAGATCTGAAGAGAGGACAAGTTTTGAGGCTTTGTGTACATAGGGCAATTATTCATAACAAGGGGAACTTTCCGTCCATCCATCTTTGAATCAAACTATTTCATTCACTTTTCGAAGAAGTAAATGTTCATCCATGCTTGTTGCTGGTATAATATTTGAACTTGAGGGAGGACAAGTTAATATTTTTAAAAAATTGAGGCTTGTCAAACTTTCCAATGATTTAAAGGGGCTTTTACCACTATCATCACCATTCTCACAAATAATAGCAGTAACACGCCTTATTCCTTGCTTACGTCCTTCTAATTGTCGAGATGCTAATGAATGGTCTGCTGACATTCGATAGTTGAAACCAGTTTCATCCTTATAATAGGTGTCTCTAAGCTTAAAGCTATCAAGCTTTTCTTTGATAGCTGGGAGAGATGATTCAGTTGAAACCATGTCAACAGAACCACTTTCGCCGAAGTATCTGAAGGACTGGATATGATGTCTCTTTTCGAATTTTTCTAACTGTAAGGATTCTGGGAACTTAATGCCCGAGGCAATAATATTAAGCCTCGCTTACCTGATATTTATATATTTAATTATAGGATTGTAGTACCTGAGAGCACTTCACGCTTTATTTTCTGTCTTTCCGTAGACGATTGAATCTAACAACGTCCTCTCGTCTTCTGCCCTCTCCCGTCTCGACCGGTTCTGCACTGGTAGACCGGTCCTGATACTAACCATCCATTGGAGAACTCGAATTCCTCGTTTGGATAAAGGTTATTCAAAAAGAACTCTTTTTTTTGCGTAATGATATCACCAGATATTGGGATTTTCTCCTGACAATATTGAAACCATTCATACAGAGCTGTCTCTATCAGTAGGAATTTCGTTTGCTTTTGTCGCTTGGCATCCTGATTGATTGTATTGGGTTGTGTTCTGGGTTGATAGGGATGTGGAGCGTTTGGCGACTTTTCTAACGATGGTAGTGTCTTTCGATGGAATAGTCAATGGTACGAATGGATAGTAAGTACGATATAAATGTTTATACTTGTCAGGCACAGGTCTGCCCGGCGCGGGACTGAGGCTCCGAATGACGTTGGGGGTGGGGGGCAACGAAGAACACCACGAACGCTCGGGAGTACGGGCGAAGGGAGACGCGGCCCGCATTCAAAGGGAAGGGAGGAACGCGAGGGGCACTCGAAGAGCATATATAGCATGAGGTGACGGCGGGTCACCGTAGAAATAAAAGGACGGTCATTGGGGTTGTTAATATTAGAAATCTAATCCTAAGGTCAGGAAACGAATCGTAATAGTCTGCTATTTCAGAAATAAAGCTATGTACTTATGCAAAGGAAACGTTAAGCGAAATGAAATGATGCTAGTACCCAAATAGTTGAGCTTCAGGCCACCAGCTCAGGGAATCCTGAATGCGTACAGTGGATGTAATATCGCCTTAACCGGTACAAGATCCTAGGATTGTGTGCTGTGCGCCGGCATGATGTAATAAGCAATCAAATAAATATCGTCTTGATGGTCACGATGTATAATCTTGACGATGCTGCACTAATTCTTTAATTTTTTTTTAAATCATTTTGCGTATGCAGCCTGAGGCTATAATGCGATTGATTACGGAAGATATTTATGTGACGCAATATGACTCTGTTTGACCTTTGGAACACTCATAGTCAGATTTCATTTATAGATACCACTACGAGAATAACGCCTTACGACATGTACCCTCTTCCGTGAATACCAACCACAGGGAATGCGAGAAAAACCTGTGGTTATCTGAGTATGCTTTCGTCATCCTACGAATACAGTATCACGGCGAGAGAAATGGTATGCGGGTCTTGCTGGATTCGAACCAGCTTTCTCCTGTCTCAAGTGGGGCATGTGTCCAAGCTACCCAGACTCTACTTGGTAAAACAGCCCGGACAGTGTACCACTGCACCATCCGACCCTACATTTATCATTAATTTCCAGTGTAAACTACCAGCTGTTAAAAGCTGCTTCCACCTGAATCTCGCATCATAATTTTATGATCTGCAGTGGCTTACTGCTTGTAAACACACTTTCGCTTATGCAAATATTATGCTCCTTTATCTCGACGTGTTGTATTTCCCGCACTAAAATAGTTTGATGTGCTAAGCGTTATTCCAACACTCCCAAGATCAACTTAGTTGGGTCGGATGGTGCAGTGGTGCACCATCCGGGTTGTTTTACCAAGTAGAGTCTGGGTAGCTTGGACACATGCCCCACTTGAGACAGGAGAAAGCTGGTTCGAATCCAGCAAGACCCGCACACCACTTCTCTCGCGGTGATACTGTATTCGTAGGATGACGAAAGCATACTCAGATAACCACAGGTTTTTCTCGCTTTTCCCTGTGGTTGGTATTCACGGAAGAGGGTACATGTCGTAAGGCGTTATTCTCGCGGTGGTATCTGCAAATGACATCTGAGTACAGTCAAAACTCATCTATAGCGATGTGGGTCCCGGTATAAGTGTTGAATTTCAATGAATATTTTCAACACTTATACCGGGACCCACATCGCTATAGATGAGGTTGGACTGTATGAGTGTTCCAAACGTCAAACTGAGTCACTTTGCGTTACAAACGTATCTTCCGTAATCATTCGCGTCATAGCCTCAGGCTGCATCCGCAAAAATGATTAAAAAAAAAGATCAACTAAGGCCAGTGAGATATTTTTTCAAAAAATAACTTTCACTATGTGATTGCAATTACGATATCCACGATAAAGAGTTGTTGACCGTTATCCGGTCAGTGGAATTTTGGAGATCAGAGTTAATATCGTTAAATGATCAAGTCGAAATACTCGCATACGGAAGCAAGATGATCGGATGTCTTATCACGGTTGGAAGAAAACGCCCTAATAGATTCCGATGATCCGAGACTTTTTTTTTCATTCATTCTGGTGTATGTAGCCTTTGGGCTTTGACACGAATGACACTGGTACGGTACATGACGCGATGACTCAGCTTATTGTGAGGGGCACTCACGCCCGAATATCATTTGAAGACATAACTCGAAGTCAGGCCCCTTACAACCCTATCAACCATCAACCGCTTATGTCTGCCGCAGGAACACATTTCAACCACCCACGACTATCCAGCGTGCCTTCACATACATGACCACGCGAGAAATCTGGACAGGGTTTTGCCGGATTCGAAACAGCTTTCTCCTGTCTCAAGTGGGGCATGTGCCTTGGCTACCCAGACTCTACTTAGGAGGACGGCCCGGACGGTGTACCGTACTACCATCCGACCCGATCCGAGACTTTTAAATGGAGTCAAGTAACTGGTCAACGATAATTGGCTAACTGTAACCGAAGATCTACAATAAGACCAAGTTAATAAGTCGAAAAACGAAAAATGAAAAACGAAAAATTTTTAATATTTCATGACCCGAATCTAAGGTTTCTCTGGAGAAAGGATGTTCGAGCGGTTGGTGAATTTCAAAATATCAGAAAATCGCTGCCACTGGATTAGAGATGCTTTCTACTGTCAGTGACGTCTAAAATTTCAATTTTTGTGTGCTCTGTTGACAAGGATGGTTACGTTAGATGGTGAGATCGGCTACTCATATCAACATATGAGCCTTTACAGGCCGCGTTGATTCATCAAGCACACGATTCTCCAGTTACCAGACATCCGAGTCGCAAAGTAACTTTAAGCTTATTATCTCAGTATTTTTACTGGCCACGGGTGAGTAACATAGTTCGACAATTCGTTCGAAATTGTGAAGTGTGTGGTCAAACGCATGTATGGAAAGAGAAAAAGCGCGGATTCCTTGTGCCACTACCGATACCAGTACTTGTCTCATCAGGAAATACCCATCGAATTTACCCGCTGACAAGGACCAGCCACGTTAACTCATTGTGATCATCGATAAATTAAGTAAGGAAATTATTCTGGAGGCTTTGAATACCATGACCCCGGAGGCATGCGCATCACGCTTCATAAATTATTTTTGCTTTTTACATGGGCTAGAACTTCAGACTGTGGTAGCAGATAGGTTGGTGCTTCTTGGAGACGACTTTGTAAGAGAGTGGGCATAAATCAAAGAATTTCCAAAGCCTTCCATCCTCAGACTCATGGTACTCTGAAAAAGCTAACTAGGCTATACAAGCTTACCTTCGTGCGTTTTTCATGTACAGTACAAACAGATTAGTCGGATTTACCGCCGCTAGCACAATTAGCCGTGAATAATAGAGACTCTCCGCTCGGATATAGCCCGTTTTTCCTGAATCATGGCTATAATGTCCCAACCATCACTTCATCTAAAGACAATAAAGATGATAACACGATCCCAACTAAAGAAACTTCTTCAAAAGCTCAAAAATTAGACACGCTTGTTTCAGTCTACGCCTGCCTCTGAATTAGCACGGATATGAAAGAAGCTACGAACGACGCATTGCTGAGGTTCTACGGTCGACGGTGAGGTTAAGATATCACGTTAGCTACAGGGTGTCTTGGGAGTCAGACTATATCTTCTATATGGCCAAATCTTTAGACGGTCTGTAACTTCTCTTCTAAACTTCCATGTAGCTTATATTTAAATACATATCCTTTACTCCCTAAGCCCCTCTTCCAAATTCCGACAAAAGAAATCATATACAACGAAATTAGTAATACATGTACTAGTAGTGTTTAGGGTTTATGCTGAGTTATACACGATGAACAATTTAGACATAACTTCGCTTCCGACACACCTAGTCCATGGATCCTCAACCACTCCTCTTCCCATATAAGCTGTCCTCAGCTTAATTGGTTATTTGAATCAAATTCCAACTGCTGACTTGATAGCCTTTCGATCTTGATCTAACATCCGTTGGCTTCCATACCATAGGCTTCGAACAGGATGTCCATCACGGGTGTACGCTGGGAATAGGTTTGTGCCGTTGTAGCGATTTAACAATTTATATCCGCCAGGGGAAATGAGGGAATATGTGTTTCCCGAGTGAGATTGAGAGATGGCCCAAGGTCCATCGTAGAAGGGCTCAAATTTATTTTTGCGCTGCCTGACCCTCAGTACCCAGTCTCCTGGCGCGTAGACCCTCATCAACGCTTTTTTTTCTTGAAGGTACTCTCTTATTTTGGCCCTTGAGGCCTTAATGCTGCTCACATAGGAGCGAGCGATAGGCGCAGCGCTTGCCTTAACAAGTTCTTTCGCCCATTGTTGTTCCTCTTCTTCAGTTGCTTCTCGAGAGTACACTGGATAAGAAATCTCCTCTTCTGGAGGCTGTGTTCCAAAAAGTAAAAAATAAGGACTATAACCGGAGGGTGACACACGGCGGTTATAGATTGTAACGGCGCGTGCTAGAGCCGTACCAAGGTTTATTTTTCTGTCGTTCAGAATTATTTGAGCCAGGATCTTTTTCAAGACGCCATTCGCTTGTTCAACTTTTCCATTACTCTGAGGCCTAGCAAGAGATGTGTGCGTCATAGTAAAGCCATACTGGGTATGAAACTGCCTTGCTTCAGCCCCACCGAAACATCCTGCATTGTCGCTAATTATTTGCTTTGGGGCTCCAAAGACATGAATTATATGTAGTAGTAAAGGGACGGTACCGTTAAAATCGGCTTTGGGTACGAAGCGAGATTCCAACCATCCTGTAGCGTATTCAATTGCGTTGAGTAAAATCTTCGAGCCGACCTGGGTGTGATCAATACCCCATCGGGTAAGCGGCGGAGCTGGTTGGATAGGTCGAAGGTTTCCGAGGGAAGGATCAGGCTGCTTCATGAGTTGACACGAAGGACAAGTGCGGACAGCTTCATGTGCCGCGAGCAATAGTTCAGGATGCCAGTAATGGCGGCAAGCTTCACGTATTGTAGTGCCCACAGAGGCGTGTCCTTGACTTTCGTGCACTCTCTTTATAGTAGTGACAAGTTCTTCATATTCTAGAACCCTTAGAAGCACTGCTGTTCCGGGGAATGCAGGAGGGTCTCCAATATTTGTAGTGTGATTTTTTCTAATATGATGCAATTTTCCGCCGTAGATACTAAAATTATTTAGGACCCAGTTGTAATCCACATTGGGAGGCAGAGTTTGATTTTGAGAAAGGAATTCGAAGATTGCTTGGAGGTCGATGCGATTTAGTTGTTCTGGCTGGGTTATATGTACAGAAATTGGTGTTTCTAGATCATTGGAGTGTTTGTTTAAATTTTTGAGGCTAGTGTTGTCGTTTTCTTTCGAAGAAAATGCTTTTTCCGGGGGCCTTGATAAGTAATCGGCTAGCACATTCGCCTTACTTCTACGGTACAAGATACGTACGCCGTAGTGTTCAATAGAGTCCAGAAATCTGGCAATCCTGGCGGGCTGCTCCATTTTAGTATGTAAGGTCTTGAGAGATTCATGATCAGTTATAATAGTTACGTCACCTCCTTCCACCCAATGACGCCAATGCTGTAGTGCAAGAAGGATGCCTAGCAGCTCGCGCTCTTGGGCTGAGTACCTTTGTTGGGTACCATTTAACTTGCGTGAGAAGTACGCGATGGGATGGAGGACAGAGCGATCAGAATCTGAAGATATGTGCATGTGCGGTTGTAGCAAAACAGCTCCGAGGAATTTCTGAGACGCATCAGTCTCAAGGATAACTGGTAACCTCCAGTCAAATTTCCGGACTAGCGGTGAAGAGGACATCGCATCTTTGATGGCGAGCCATGAACGTTCCGATTCCGGTGAGAGAGTCACAGGCTTATTTTTAGGACCAATAGATTGATCCCTGAGTGGACCTGCTAGCTTGGAAAAATCTTTGATCAGACAACGTAAGTAGCCTGCTGCATTGACAAAACCCCGTATTTCAGAGGTAGTTGACGGTTTAGGACGATCTCGGACTGCAGCAACTTTAGCAGGGTCAGCTGCAATACCATTTTCCGAAATAGAGAATCCGAGGAAAATTCCGCCTTGGACAAAGAAACGACATTTTGAAGAATTGAGAATCAGACCATACTCGACAAACCTTGCGAATATAAGAATTAAACGAGTGTGTAATTCGTGGATAGTATCCCCCCAGACGGCAACGTCGTCAAGCAGTCCGGCCACAGATGGGCGGAATGACTCGAGTACTTCTTCCATGAAACTTTGAAAGGTTGCGGGGGCATTGCATAGCCCAAAAGGCATGACAAGCCATTCATAAACTCCAAAAGGCGTGACGAACGCAGTCTTTTCACAATCGGCAGGATGCATTTTAATTTGCCAGAAACCATTTTCGAGATCAAGAAATGCGTAAAACCTATGTCCCGCTGCACGTTGGATCTCGTCATAAGCGTTAGGGAGTGGATGCGCGTGTTTCTTAGTTATTTTGTTCAACTCCCGATAATCTACGCAAATTCTCCAAATAGTTTGATTGTTATGTCTTGGTGTCTTTTTAGGAGTCAGCAATAGTGGCGCTGCCCACGGGCTTTTGCTTTTCCGAATTATCGAGCCGTTGTGAGTTTTACAGAAGTCTCGGATAACTTGCTGTTGGTGTGGACTATACCTGCGAGGTGGCAATTTGATTGGCGGGTGATCTCCTGTGTTTATTTGATGTGTAGTTTTTGATAGTGATTCGATGCGACGGATAGATTTGTTGAACAAGGAAGGAAATTTTTTTGCGTAAATAGAATTATAAGTAGTTGTAAATGCGGTAGATTTCCGGAAATTAAGCGACTGTGTCTCCATTGTAGCAAAAGAACTGTTATTAGTGTTTGTTGTGCTGAGGGGGTGAAGGATTGGGTTGTCAGGCATCTTGAGCAATGCGACAGTCCTATTGTCTTGAAATTTTAAACCAAAGGCATGAAATGTTGTTTATCCTAGAACAAGTTCTCCAGGAAATGTGTTATCGGGGACGACGCCTGCTGAGACAGAAAAAGGAGTTGACCACGAGTCAGGAACGTCATCGGAGGTGCGAAATTGGGCTTGTACTAAGACGTCTTTTGAGATATGAGGCCCTTTGCCTCCAATACCAGATATAGTGGAAGGAAATAACGAATTATAGCAATTGAGCTTCTCAGCTAGCGAAGAAGAGATATAACAAGAAGGACATCCGTAATCGAAAAAAACGGAAAATAGGATAGAAGGATGTGATGACAAACGACAAAGAAAAAGATTGTGTGACTTTAAGCAACCTTCCCGCAAGAATCTAGGCGAATAAGGTGGTATGTTGCGGCCTGCACCTACCGCCACATAGTAGGCACATTGGCTCCTTCACTCATCAGAGCTGTCGGAGAGCATCTTGGTCAGAAAATTTTCGATTTCCTCATCCACGTTATCGGTTTCGAGTTTACTGATCGCGTCTCTATCGATAGTATCGTTGGAATAAGTTTCCTGTGGCTCCACGACAAAAGCTCTGTGATTAGATTTAGAAGGATGTTGAAAATTTGACTTCATATTCATGTTATTTTTATTGTTAGTTTTAAACGCTAAGAAGCGTTTCCGGACTTCATCACTAAATTTCTTAGTGTAGGGTTTCTGGTCTTTGTCTCTAAAAAAAAGTTTTTGGCTTCCTGAATGTTTATTATTCTGACCATTAGATCTACAGTCTTTAGCCCAATGTCCTTTTTTTCCACAATTGTAACACGTATCATGGTTAATCGCAAAGACTTCGTCACCGGGTGATTGACGATTAGGTTCGATGTCGTCGAAGATGGCTGCTTAAGTAAGGCGTGGGTCAAAGATACTTGCTTGCTGTAATTGAGGCTGATCTGATTGGGCGTAAACTTGGTCTTCAATTGGCCATTTGCTAACCCTTGTCGCGACTTGGACAATCATTTCGATTATTTCGTAGTTGGTTAGACCAATCGAATGGGGCTGTGCCAAATTCCAAACCCTTGGGAGGCGTTTCATGGCGATTTCTTTGACCAAGTCCCTTGCCATGTCGCTCTCTCTATCAGATCCTGAAAGGTTGTAGAAAGCTTCGCGCATTCGCCAAGCAAAAGTTCTGATGGTTTCGTCTTTAGATGGAACAATCTGAGAAAAGATTGTCATCGGGCTATGGAGGACGTCCAGCCTTTGCATAGTGGTAAAAATTGCTTCTAATAATGTAGGCCAGGTAACGTGTCTGCCAGAAGCCCAGACACGCACTCCGTGGAAGTCTCAACTCATTTCTAAAATAAGCCGTTGAGACCAAAGTCGGTACGGGACTAGGGCTGTTTGGAGCGCATTCTGAATTTGTGACAATTTTTGAAAGACTGCGGCGTCTGCAGTAACTAGTCGCCATTCTGGTCGGAGCGAAACTCTATTTTTTGCGCTAGTGAATACATCATCGTCTATGTCATAAGGCAGTATAGCTTCTGGCCAAGCTTTTATAACAAACTTTTCACCCTGAGTGAGTAACTGGCTACTCTCGCGACTTGATCGAAGATCAAGTCTTCCGTTCCTTGTTCTGTTTACTTGTTCTTTCGAGGCACTTTGCGATTGATTGGAAGATTCCCCTTGCGTGGTATTGATAGACGGTAAAGCAGAGGAAGGGAGAGAAGGCTTGGTTTCCTCGTTTTGATCTTTTCAGGGTGAGGAACATCCAGTTGCTCGTCACGATTTTGTCCCAATATGATCCTCAAGCTTGTACTGATTCCAGCAAGCTGTGTTAGGACTTCGGATATGGTCTGCTCGCTCTTCATGATCCGAGTATCCATTTGCGTAAACTTTTTATTTATCTCGTCGTTTTGCTGCTGAATTTCTCTCTTGTGATCCTCCTGAGCAGCTCCCAATGATTTGACAATACTTTCGAGCTCGAGATTTGTTATTCCGACCATTTTTCTGATTGACTGGGGAATGGTCGAAAAAAAACTTGTAGAATTGAGGTTTTCTCTTCAAAAATAATTATTTTTGAGGTTCTACGGTCGACGGTGAGGTTAAGATATCACGTTAGCTACAGGGTGTCTTGGGAGTCAGACTATATCTTCTATATAGCCAAATCTTTAGACGGTCTGTAACTTCTTTTCCTCTTCCAAATTCCGACAAAAGAAATCATATACAACGAAATTAGTAATACATGTACTAGTAGTGTTTAGGGTTTATGCTGAGTTATACACGATGAACAATTTAGACATAATTTCGCTTCCGACACACCTAGTCCAAGGATCCTCATTGCGACCACACTGAAATATGTATTCGGTCATTGGTTGCTATGGTGATGTTCCCATGGATATTTATACGAACATATTATCTGTCCTTAGCCTACATTTCTCTTGCAAATAGAAAATAGACAGCATTAAGCCGCCATACTTTATTACACGCACTTTGGTGTTAGCCCTCACAGCACTAGCTCGAAAGCTTAAAGAAGGCAGGCTCTGTCGAGGGATAAATAGATGGTGGTGAACACCAAAGCAAGTCCCACTATAAAATCAGTTAATTATTAAAATGTACCTAAAGAATCTAAAATATCTCCCTTCTCTTAAATACATGTTCTTTACTGCATTGGCAGGAGGAGACTTAACATCTATCATCCATCCCAAACTATCCGCCACAGAAGTATCAGCCACATAATGAATAGCCACATTTCAACCAGCCACACGAGCTCATGGACCTGCCCCAGCGACACTAGCCATATTCCAGAGACTCCAGCCTCATGCTAGTAAAAACCCAGCCTCGAATGAGCCAGTGACACTTGAGAAGCTAATGTCGCAGCCAGTACCAGCCTCGCGGGGTCATCCCGTAACAGGCTCTAGCCCAAGCGCCAAAAGCTTGGCTTCAGCAAATTATGGGAGATGTCCAGACCGAGGTAGATAACAATTGGAAATTTTCAAAGTTGCTGCTCGAGTATGGCTTAATCTGAGAAATTTCGCCACCCTGCGACCTTCAAGAAAACACGCCTCGCTCTAGGCAAAGTACAAATTTGTCCAGATAATTTCACCACACATGGTTCATGTTACAATTATGAGTTAGGGAAGTATCATCATGTGCTGACCTTTGCAAAGATGTCACTATGGTATTGCAGGAGAAAGGGTCGGATGGTGCAGTGGTACAATATCCGGGCCGTTCTTCCAAGTAGAGTCTGGGTAGCTTGGACACATGCCCCACTTGAGACAGGAGAAAGCTGGTTCGAATCCAGCAAGACCCTCACACCACTTCTCTCGCGGTGATGCTGTATTCGTAGAATGACGAAAGCATGCTCAGATAGCCACAGGTTTTTCTCGCTTTTCCCTGTGGTGGGTATTCACGGAAGAGGGTACATGTCGTAAGGCGTTATTCTCGTAGTGGTATCTGCAAATGAAATCTGAGATGAGTGTTCCAAACGTCAAACAGAGTTATTCTGCGTCACATACATATCTTCCGTAATCTTTCGCGTCATAGCCTCAGGCTGCATACGCAAAAATGATTTAAAAAAAAAAAAATTGCAGGAGAGTGTATGAGAAGATAATGTGTGATAATTGGTATGTAAAAGTTGAAGACATTATCTAAGATAGCGAGACGCCTACTACAACTACTATTATTATTATTATTATTATTATTATTATTATTATTATTATTATTATTATTATTATTATTATTATTATTATTATTATTATTATTATTATTATTATTATTATTATTATTATTATTATTATTATTATTATTATTATTATTATTATTATTATTATTATTATTATTATTATTATTATTATTATTATTATTATTATTATTATTATTATTATTATTATTATTATTATTATTATTATTATTATTATTATTATTATTATTATTATTATTATTATTATTATTATTATTATTATTATTATTATTATTATTATTATTATTATTATTATTATTATTATTATTATTATTATTATTATTATTATTATTATTATTATTATTATTATTATTATTATTATTATTATTATTATTATTATTATTATTATTATTATTATTATTATTATTATTATTATTATTATTATTATTATTATTATTATTATTATTATTATTATTATTATTATTATTATTATTATTATTATTATTATTATTATTATTATTATTTGATTTGATTTGATTTGAATTCATTTAACCCGATTAGGCACCCATTGGGTCCATGCAGGTGACTACCAACTTTCATATGTACATAGGAGGAAACCTTTCGGTGAAAACCCCCTAACCTGCCTGATAAAGTTCTGTTATATAAAAGTTTACCTTTAGGAAGTGCAATCACACTGTTGTGTCCAGTGTAGATACCTTCTCGTCAAACAGCCCTCGCTTCCTTTTCTCTTCCCCTCTCTCCAACATCAACCTCTCCACTTCCCCGACCAGTCGAAATTGTTCAAACCATCCTTGGTCTAGGATCCACTGCGTGATTCTTGCCAGATCTTTTGGGTCGTTCATCATGGCTTCAAATGATCGAATTTTGGCTTTCCTCCACACCTCAGCCCTACCCTTGACTCGTAAAGGGCAGGCCATTACCGCATGTTTGACGTTTTCCGAAGGGTATCCACACGGGCATCTTGGATTGTCAACTCCAGGAACTTTTCTTCGGTACAGATAAGATTTGAGCCCGATGTGCTCGCTTCTTATCTGTATGGCGATGCTACTTTGGGCCCTTTTAAGGTTTCGGTGTAAGTTTGATGGAGTCCCCCTAAGGCTCATCTTTTTTCTGCCGGTTATATTGTCAGTGTAAAAGTTGGCTGCTCTCCAGACTTCGGGGTCGGCTGTAGTCCTGTGTCTTAGGGTGACGTTCCGGGTTTGGTGTGGCCAAGAGTTCGCCCACTCTTGGAACGCAGCCGTCTTTCCCATCTCTTTCTGTCCCTTTATGGACTCTTCTCCGCTGCATATCCTAGACCACTCTTCTCTATCTTTTTCCTTGAATAGAGATCTGCGGTTGTTAATTCCCTTAGCTTGTTGCCTGATTATCCGGCAGGTCTTTTCTATGGTCTTTTGGACCGGTGAGTTGAGAGTGAGCCCGGCGTGCTGCACTCTTCTATGCTTTAAATAAATTTCCATCGGTAAGATGGAGGTCTCATGTTCCAGCACTCTCGTGCTGGTGGACTTGTATGCTCCTGTGATACTGAGTAAGCATTTCCTCTGTATCGACTTCAGAGGTTTGACTATCCTTTCAGGGAGGTTTCCCGTTGTCCCATACTCGGCCCAAATAGGGGACCCATACATAAGGGCCGGTCTTACAATCGCACTATAGATTAGTTTGGCTTTATGAAAAGTTGCTCCCCATGTTGAGTGCGTTAGTCTGCTGAGCGACTGCACTTGTAAGTTCGACGTTTGCTGGACCTGCTTGATATGAGCGCCCCAATTTAGCTTGGGGTTATTATTATTATTATTATTATTATTATTATTATTATTATTATTATTATTATTATTATTATTATTATTATTATTATTATTATTATTATTATTATTATTATTATTATTATTATTATTATTATTATTATTATTATTATTATTATTATTATTATTATTATTATTATTATTATTATTATTATTATTATTATTATTATTATTATTATTATTATTATTATTATTATTATTATTATTATTATTATTATTATTATTATTATTATTATTATTATTATTATTATTATTATTATTATTATTATTATTATTATTATTATTATTATTATTATTATTATTATTATTATTATTATTATTATTATTATTATTATTATTATTATTATTATTATTATTATTATTATTATTATTATTATTATTATTATTATTATTATTATTATTATTATTATTATTATTATTATTATTATTATTATTATTATTATTATTATTATTATTATTATTATTATTATTATTATTATTATTATTATTATTATTATTATTATTATTATTATTATTATTATTATTATTATTATTATTATTATTATTATTATTATTATTATTATTATTATTATTATTATTATTATTATTATTATTATTATTATTATTTTGATTTGATTTGATTTCAATTAACCCGTTCAGGAAACCCAAGGGCCCATGCAGGTGTCTGACTATTGTATATACACAGGAGGAAACCTCGCGGTAAAACCCCCTAATCTGCAGTCTTATATCTATCGTGTATTCAGTTTACCTTCAAGAAGTGCCTTACACTTTATAACCAGTGTGTAATCCGTCTCACCCATTCCCTGCTCTGTGGATCATTTCCCGCATCGTCGCCTCAACTTGACTGACAAGTCGAAACTGTTCTAGATATCCTTCGTCTAGTATCCACTTCGTGATTCTTGCCACATCTTCCGGGCTCTGAATCATGGCCTGATAGGACCTATCTTTTGCTTTTCGCAGGAAATCCCCTCGTCCCCTCGCCCACTGCGGACACGTCATGACCATATGCCTGACGTTCTGTGACGGATACCCACACTGGCATTTTGGGCTGTCAACTCCAGGTACTTTTCTTCTGTACAGATAAGAATTGAGCCCGATATGCTCGCTTCTTATCTGTATGGCGATACTACTTTGGGCCCTGCTAAGGTTCTGGTGGATTTGAACTGGTGCTTCCCTGTAGTTCATTGTAAATCTGCCAGTATTTTTATCCATGGTGATATTCGCTGCTTTCCAAGTCTCAGGATTGGCTGGAGTCGAGTGTCCAGAGTTCTTCTGGTGTGTCCAAGAATGTTTCCATTCCTGGAATGCTGCAATCTTTACAGCCGTCTTTTGTCGCCCAGTTTGCTCTTTCCTTCCGCAGATTCGAATCCATTCGGCCACATCATCGCTTCTGTTCTTGTCGTGAATCTCCTCTCTCCCTCGGACGGGCAGCTTGATTCGATTACACGCCGAAGTTATTGTCTTTCGAACAGGTAGCTTGTCTGATAGTCCGGCGTGTTGGACCCTCCTTTGCTTCAGGTAGAGCTCGATTGGGAGCACTGAGGTCTCGTGTTCGAGTACTCTGCTGCTTGTTGAATTATATGCACCTGTAACTAACTTTAAGCATTTTCTCTGGACGCTTCTTAAAGGTTTAACTATCCTTTCGGGGATTTTACCCCTGGCCCGGCCTCGGCCCAAATCTGGGACCCATACGTGAGGGCCGGTCTCACTAACGTGCTGTACAACAGCTTTGACTTCTTAAATGTCGCTCCCCAGGTAGACTGTGCCAATCTGCTAATTGACTGTACCTGGGTGTGCGACTTTTGCTCAACTTTTTTTATGTGGGCGCCCCAGTTTAACTTGGGGTCGAAATAAATCCCGAGGACTCGGAGAGAAGACTGTGGAGAGGTTAGATGTCCCTGTATACTTACTGTTGCTTCGAGGTTGTGGCGCTTTCTTGCACGAGTAAAGTGCATCAGCTGGTATTTCTCCGGTGCAAATCTAACTCCATGCTTCCTTGCCCACTCTTCGCAGACCTCGTGCTTCTCCTCCAGCTTCCTGCAATTCTCCTCAGTAGAACTTGACCATGTTAGTATATTCGTGTCGTCTACGAACCCTACGGCTGCGGTAGATGACGTTTGCAACAGTGGTAAGAGTGTGCTGGCGAAAAACAGAAAAAGAATTGGAGATAGAGACGATCCTTGAGGTATTCCTGTGCTGGTGGATATCAGCTTCCCTTTGAATGATCCCAAAACTATTGATGTCGTCCTCTCTTCTAAAAATGACTCCACAAAATTACAAATCCACCTTGGGATCCCTTTCTCTCGGAGGTTGTGAATAAGTCTCTTGTGGGAGACGTTGTCGAAAGCTCCTGAGATATCGAGACTCAGAAGTGACGCCACCTTTTTCTTGTCCTTACCCCAAATGGTGTGGATCTGTTCAGTAAGAAGCTCAATTGCCGAGGTTGTACATCTTTTACTTCGAGCTCCCATCTGTTCTTCAGGAAGAAGATTGAAATCTTCTGCTGCTTTTGAGATTCGATTTGCTACTAATTTCTCCAGAAGTTTACCTATTGTGTTCAGTAAAGCTATTGGTCGGTACGACTTTGGTGTATCATATCTCGGCTTCTGTGGCTTTTATTATTATTATTATTATTATTATTATTATTATTATTATTATTATTATTATTATTATTATTATTATTATTATTATTATTATTATTATTATTATTATTATTATTATTATTATTATTATTATTATTATTATTATTATTATTATTATTATTATTATTATTATTATTATTATTATTATTATTATTATTATTATTATTATTATTATTATTATTATTATTATTATTATTATTATTATTATTATTATTATTATTATTATTATTATTATTATTATTATTATTATTATTATTATTATTATTATTATTATTATTATTATTATTATTATTATTATTATTATTATTATTATTATTATTATTATTATTATTATTATTATTATTATTATTATTATTGAATTGAATTCATTTAACCCGATCAGGCACCCTGTTGGGCCCATGCAGGTGACTATAACTCTCTTATTTACATAGGAGGAAACCTTTCGGTGAAAACCTCCTAACCTACCCGGTAAATTTCTGCCGTTTTCATGTTTACCTTCAGGAAGTGCGATGTACTGTTCTGTCCAGTACGGATATCCTCACGTCAAACTCCTACCCCTCGCCTCATTCTTTTCTCCTCTCGCTCCTTCATCTGTCTTTCCACTTCCCCAACCAATCGAAATTGCTCTAACCATCCCTGGTCTAAGATCCACTGCGTTATTCTTCCTAAGTCTTCCGGGTTGTTCATCATTTCTTCGAATGATCGGCTCTTGGACTTTCTCCATACCTCCGCCCTTCCTTTGGCCCATAGGGGGCAGGCCATGATCGCATGTTTGACATTTTGCGACAGATATCCGCACGGGCAGTTTGGGCTATCAACTCCAGGGACTTTTCTTCGGTGCAGATAAGAATTGAGCCCGATGTGCTCGCTTCTTATCTGCATGGCAATGCTGCTCTGGGCCCTCTTCAGGCTTTGGTGAATGTGAATTGGGGTTCCCTTGAGGCTTAATTTTTCCTTTCCTGATTTGTCTGTGTAAATTTTGGCTGCATTCCAGACTTCGGGATCGGCTGTGGGTCTTTTCCTTAGGTTCACATTTCGACTTTGGTGTGGCCAGGAGTTTTTCCACTCTCGGAATGCCGCGATCTTTCCCAGCTCTTTCTGTCCCTTGATGGACACTTCTCCGCAGCAGATCTTAGACCACTCCTCTCTATCCCTTTCCTTGGATAGAGATCCTCGACTGCTTTTTCCTCCCGCCTGTTGCCTGATCATCCGGCAGGTCTTTTCTATGGCCACTTGGACCGGTAAGTTGCGAGTGAGCCCGGCGTGCTGCACCCTTCTATTCTTTAAATAGATCTCCATCGGTAAGATGGAGGTCTCATGTTCCAACACTCTCGTGCTGGTGGACTTGTATGCTCCTGTGATTCTGAGTAAGCATTTTCTCTGAATTGACTTCAGAGGTTTCACTATCCTTTCAGGTATTTTACCCGCTGGCCCGGCCTTGGCCCATATCGAGGACCCATACGTGAGGGCCGGTCTCACTAGCGTGCTGTACAACAGCTTAGTCTTCATGAATGTGGCACCCCAAGTCGATTGTGCCAGTATTATTATTATTATTATTATTATTATTATTATTATTATTATTATTATTATTATTATTATTATTATTATTATTATTATTATTATTATTATTATTATTATTATTATTATTATTATTATTATTATTATTATTATTATTATTATTATTATTATTATTATTATTATTATTATTATTATTATTATTATTATTATTATTATTATTATTATTATTATTATTATTATTATTATTATTATTATTATTATTATTATTATTATTATTATTATTATTATTATTATTATTATTATTATTATTATTATTATTATTATTATTATTATTATTATTATTATTATTATTATTATTATTATTATTATTATTATTATTATTATTATTATTATTATTATTATTATTATTATTATTATTATTATTATTATTATTATTATTATTATTATTATTATTATTATTATTATTATTATTATTATTATTATTATTATTATTATCATCATCATCATCATCAACGGTTAACGCCAAGTAGGCTCGCGGGATTGACCCGGCCTCTTGTCTCCCATGGGATGATTGGCGTGCTTGCGCGGCTGTAAGCCACCAAGCGTGTCAAGTTGTCTAATTACATCGAAATTATCTACACAAGCAACCCAAGTGGGTCTAGAGCTGCTGGGGAATGTTTAATTCCCGGCCAAGTGTGCGCAAATGCACAATACAAAGTATATCTGGCCGCGGCTACAAAATGTACGACCGCATTATGTTCGCTCCCCAACCACCAATAAAAACTTAATCTTTTTTTTTTTTTTTTAAAGAATATACCAAGTATCTTGAATTTTTATTAGAATCATAAGGGTCATAGTTCATAAGGCCTGACTGCTAGCATCCAATTATGAAAGGCTTGAGCACCGTCCTTCGTGCTGAGAGTCCATTTCACGTGATCTTCTAAGCAGCGCCCAGTCGGATTTTTTGGTCGGCTGCCCTCTCGCCTTGAAAGCGAACAGGAGAATGGGTGTTCTGGAGACTTTTCATGGCCGCAGGAGCAGTACAAATTAGCCTCGCTATGGTTGAATCGACGATGGTACTCTGCAAAATCACCATGTCCAGAGCGTGCAGAGAGAAGTGACCCTAAACTGCGCCTTGGGATTATGAATATTTCTGCCGGGATACGCGAGCTGATCCCGATTTGGAGGTCCTTGTATCGCTTAGGCGCGTTCAGGTCCCAGTATGAGGCTAAGACTTCATTATATCTTTCTTCTAGTAGCCTATATGCACTTGCGATTGAAGCCTCAGACCTATTTGTCTCCGAGTTGCGAGCCTGCTTAGCTAGGGTATCCGCACGTGTATTCCCAGCAATTCCTTTGTGGCCTGGGATCCACCTTATTTGAACATTTCCGATGTTGGCGGCCGCAGCTCTTTCTCTGCGTGCCCAGGTTTCACGGAGATTCTGAAATTCCATAATTTGATGGGAGCTTGAAGAGGTGAGCCAACCGCTGTGAAGGTGGATAGCAGCTTCTTCATTATCTAGACACACCGCTACGTTAGTCGCGAAGCGGGCCATGAAGTGAGAGCAGGCAGCCCGGAGGCCAGCGACTGCCCCAATAATCTCTGCGTCGTAGATTTGTGCGGTATGTCCAAGCGGCACTTTTCTACAGAGAATTTCTTGCGAGCCCCGGTAGACACAGTACCCAGCTCCTACTTTGCCAGCCTTGTTTACTGAGCCATCTGAGAAGACCGTCAGGTCGAGTGGGTTACGTTCCCGTGCCCACCTTTCGTAAGATTCAAGGCCGTTAAGGCGTCCTGATGCACCAACTTGTAGTGCCAGAGATTCACGATCGAATTGCATCCATGGTGGTTTGTAAGTGTCAGTAGATAACTCTAGTTTCTGGTGTCAACGAATCCAGGCGAAGTGGGAAGAGTTCCATCTATGGCGAAGGGCCTATGATTAGCTTGAGACAAAGGAAGAAGCGGTACTTAAGAGATCACCACGTGGACGCCACTTCTCGGTTCATTACGGTTCTATCATCAGACTCGGCCTATCTGACTCGATATCCTCGGCACATACGACACAGGGTATCCGTACACGCAAGTGCCTATTCTTGTTGCTTTATACCAACACTGCATAAATTTAGTGCCGCTATACACAACAACATCTGCACCCCTCACCTCTGGATCCCTCATTCAAATTGAGGATCGCATCGGGTACGTTGTCAAGCGTATCCCGCGTACTATCTGGAACCCGGTCTCCAACGTGGTCCCCACTACACTTGATGACGTCAAAAGCATTGCCCAGACTCAGACAGGCGTCGCTCCATCTGGCGCCCACTGGGCGTTGCATGAAGATTGTCATGATCCTCTGCACACAGCGGTCATCTTCTTCCCAAACGAGGTGCCGACTTTTCGGATCGTTGACAGCGCCCCTTCTCGACGCTACATTCCTAATCCAAAGGTAGTTCAGTGCGACGCGTGCTTTGGCTTCCATCCTTCCTCTCGGTGCCGCACTCAAGCTTTGTGCGCCCTTTGCGGTGCTCTTCGCCACCGTGGTGAGTGCTGCCACCAACGCTGATGCATCAACTGCCTCGGGCTACATTCCGCAGACGATTATAAGTACCCTCTCCGCCCCCGCCCCTTCAAGGGCAAACTCATCAATCCTTCAGAAAAGACGATTGCGGAACTCCGATCTCGTAACCGTATTAACCTCCGAAAGGAACGCCGCGCAGAGGCTGATGCCGCTACTGCTACCTTAGATGGCAGCTCCAGCGCGACAACTCCTTCCATTTAAGCCTCCTCCTCTTCCCAACGTGCACCTGCATCCACCCAAAACCGATTTCCGTCATTAACATCTGCTTCGGATGGATCTATGGAAATAGACCTAGACGAGCATGTCACCAGCCTAGCCTCCAACAGTACTTCTCATGAGCAGTAGAGCTTATTTCAGGAGCACCCCCCCGCCTCGCCTCCGTTTCCTTCAAGCAAACGTTGGGCGTGGTGGATGTTCTCACCTCATTCTCTTACAAGCTGCATTTCAGGGAAAGTATGATGTGATCTTTGTTCAAGAGCCTTGGGCAAAAACAATAAATCTCAAGAATGTGACCAAGTCTCATCCTGCATACGTCACCTTCACTCCTCCTAACCAGGACTTGAAAAATGCGCGCCCGCGCGTTCTGACCTATGTCCGCAAAAAGTCCAACCTCCGATCTGTTCAATTAGATTCTGGTCTCTCACCCGATATTATTGCCCTTCGTCTCCAAAGCTCTCCCCTCATAGAGATCATCAACGTTTACCGACAGCCTCAAGCTCCCATGCCCGAGAGCCTATGTACACTCCTACAATGGCCAATTAAACCGAACACCATATTTGTGGGAGACTTCAATCTTCACCACGAACTGTGGGAGCCCAACGTGTCCCGTTCGTCCGGCGTCAGCACCCTCATCGAATAGATTGACGTTCATTCACTGAGGTCGGCAGTGCCTTACGGAGCTCCCACCCATCGTGCCGGCCATGTCCTTGACCTTGTACTCACGAACATGGAAGGACTCTCAGCCCGTGTAGCTTCGGAGGCACATTCAACTTCTGACCACGAGACAATCGCCGGCTTCGTTCAGCTCTCGCCATCTCAAAGGCGCCATCCACCGCTAAAACTGCCCAACTTTAACAGCGAGAATGCCGAAGTATTTCGCCAGGCGCTCTCCGCTACCGCACCTCCCAGCTTTCCTCTTGAAGACCCTTCACCTCAGCTCTTAGACATGGTGACTACATCAGGCATCGCCACTCTCTCGGCAATCCTGCTTTCAGCTAACCCGCCAAGGCCCGCGTGTGTCCCATGCAAAGATTATTGGAATCACGAATGCTCAGACTACCGCCGCCAATATCTTGAATCACGCCACAGCGGGGACCAAGACCTCATTAGCGTGGCTCATAAAAACTTCCGGAAAGCTGTTAGACGAGCCAAACGGGAACATATGCGAGCCAAATTAGACAACGTGTCTTCGATTCTGGAGGCCCATAAAGTTGTCGGTTGGCGCAAGATATCTAGTCGTTTTGGTCCCCCTCCAATTCTTTTTCAGGGTGTCACATACAGCACCCCGACTGAGCGTGCAGACATATTCTTTCGCACTAAGCTTGCCCGCGCAACTAGCCAACCGGATGTCCACTTGAACACCCCTACATGCTCACTGCGAGCGATCCCCGCACCTCTCTCGGTAGGTGAGGATGAGGTACGTAATTGTCTTCTGGAAGTTTCATCAACAACCCCGGGTCATGATCAATTATCGGTCTCAGCTCTCCGCCTCGTTTGGGGGGTTGATTCATGGCGCTCGTGGATTGTCCGCCTTTACAGTCTCTGTCTGGCTTATGGTCACCATCCCAGTATCTTCCGCCGCGCCGAAGTGGTGATTATTCCTAAGCCACACAAGGATGACCTCACCAACCCCGCTAACTGGAGACCAATCTCGCTTCTCCCAGCTCTCGGCAAAGGGCTGGAACGCCTCATCGCAAGACGCCTTGCTTTCTGGGCCTTGTCGAATCGAGTTATCTCCCCAACGCAATTCGGAGCGCTTCCTGGAAGGTCCGCCATGGATCTCGTTGAATGTCTAGTTCAGGATGTAGAAAAAGCATGGGAGGCAAAGCAGGTGTGCACTCTCGCCACCCTCGATATTCAAAGTGCTTTCGATTGTATCCAACCTGGCCGCCTCTTCGTCCGGCTTCGCGAACAGGGATGGCCTTCAGCATATGCTAATTGGGCCGCATCCTTCGCCTCTCATAGAAAAGCCCGCATCAGAGTGGATGACTACATCGGCGACTTCTTGGATATTCCGCACGGACTGCCTCAAGGGTCCCCCGCATCCCCTATACTTTTTCATCTCTTCATCGAGCCCTTATTCAAACTCGGGTTTCCTACTTTTGGTTACGTTGACGACGTGGCGATCCTTACGGTCGCAAAATTTCAGGTCGATACTTCTCGTTTGACTGGCAATAGGATTGAGAGCATCACCCGCTGGTGCGGTCAGAATGGACTCTCTCTGGCAGAAAGCAAGACGGAGCTACTGCATCTTCATAGATCCCGCCAGCCTCCTTCTCCAGTAGCTATCAACGGCGTCTTAATAACCGCCAATCCAACTTTGAGGTGGCTAGGCGTCTTCCTTGACACGAAGCTCTCTTTTAAAAGACATGTGCAAGAATGGAGCGCCAAGACGCAACGGGTCAGTGCCCACATACGGCAGCTTGGAAATACCAACCGTGGTGTACCCACATCCTTTCTGCGCACTGCAGCCCTGGCTGCGGCCCTCCCTGTGCTTCTGTACGGCGCTGAGGTTTGGTGGCGTGGCCATACCTACAACCGCCGCGGCCGCCTCACTTCTACCCGGTCTCAACACCTAGTAGCCACGGTGTCTCGAGCTCTGGTCAATTTGGCTAGAGCAATTCTTCCGGTATACAAAACTACTCCGATTGCAGCGCTATTAAGAAAGGTTTGGCTCAAACCTGCACACATTCTTCTTGAGGAGACGCGCCTCAACTCTGCCATTAAATTAGCCGCCGCCGACGACTTTCATCCTGTTGCTAAAAGATCTAAGGAGCCCCGCGCGCATACCCGTCTAACGGAAAAATTACTGCTCGTTTCCCCTTTTCCCCGCCCTCGGCTCGTACCGTCTTTGTATAGAGCCTCTCCAATCCTTACCCAGACTGATCTCTCCCTCGAAGCTTCTTCCCGACGTATTAGCGAGTTATCTCCTTGGGACATCCTTGTCTTCTCGGACGGCTCCAAACAAAAAGATGGATCTGCTGGGGCAGGTGCCGTCGTTATCCACAAGGGAATCACCCTAGCAGAAGTGAAAATTCCGCTAGGCCCCGACTTTGAGGTTTACGACTCCGAAGTCATCGGCGCCCTTGCAGGGTTCAAGGCTACTACAGCGGCTCCCCCTATCCACTTGGCTACCAACATCCACGTCATCTTAGACAACCAAGAGGCAGCTCGACGTCTTCTTGATGTATCACCCTCGAAAACCTCGCAGCAAGAAATTCTTGATTTTCGACATCTCGCCTCCAAGTGGCCCACCAGGAGAATATCATCAATTGCGGCTCCTAGTAAGGTTAACGTGATGTGGTCTCCTGGCCACGTCGGCATCCCTGGGAATGAGCTAGTAGACAAGCTGGCTGGAGAGGCGGCCCGCCAACCGCCCCCCCCCGCCGCATCTCTCGCTGGAGCCCGCGCAAAGACCAAAAAGCACATTTGGGACCTGACTTCTGCATGGTGGCAAAACCAAGCGCCGTCTACATATTGTGAATTGGGGATGCCGTTTCCTAAAAAGCCCCCCAAGGAGCTCCGTCTTCCCCGCCGGAATCTTGGGTATCTCATTCAATGCAGAACCGGACATGGCGATTTCCGTGCATACCACAATAGGTTCCAACATGGTGATGCCCTCGTGACCTGCTCTTGTGGAGGTAACAAGTCAGTCACCCATTTAGTTTTTTTTGCCCTCTCGCTCGAAAAAGATTGGCCTCTAATGGCCACCGTCAAAGTTTGGGCACACTAGATTTTTTCCTCGGCTCCTCCCGTGGTGCTAAGCGTTTTTCTGTTATATTGAAGGGGAGTAGGTTTCTGACAGAAATCTGCCCAATCCGTGCCAATTAATCAACTTTTGTGAGGGATATGCTGCACAGCGCTCACAGTAACTTATCTAGTTTGTGTATAGGCTTGATGGCTTCGCATAGGATGGAAAAGAATGTAGAATATAATAGTCACCGTGTCCCCCTAGGGATGGGGCTGTAGCCTTTGATATAGCCTGGTAGACCTGTAAAAATAAATAAATAAATAAATAAATAAATAAATAAATAAATAAATAAATAAATAAATAAATAAATAAATAAATAAATAAATAAATAAATAAATAAATAAATAAATAAATAAATAAATAAATAAATAAATAAATAAATAAATAAATAAATAAATAAATAAATAAATAAATAAATAAATAAATAAATAAATAAATAAATAAATAAATAAATAAATAAATAAATAAATAAATAAATAAATAAATAAATAAATAAATAAATAAACAAATAAATAAATAAATAAATAAATAAATAAATAAATAAATAAATAAATAAATAAATAAATAAATAAATAAACAAAATAAACAACAAATAAATAAATAAATAAATAAATAAATAAATAAATAGAACAACAAATAAATAAACAAATAAATAAACAAACAACAAATAAATAAATAAATAAATAAATAAACAACAATAAGATAAATAAATAAATAAATAAACAATAAATAAATAAATAAATAAATAAATAAATAAATAAATAAATAAATAAATAAATAAATAAATAAATAAATAAATAAATAAATAAATAAATAAATAAATAAATAAATAAATAAATAAATAAATAAATAAATAAATAAATAAATAAATAAATAAATAAATAAATAAATAAATAAATAAATAAATAAATAAATAAATAAATAAATAAATAAATAAATAAATAAATAAATAAATAAATAAATAAATAAATAAATAAATAAATAAATAAATAAATAAATAAATAAATAAATAGGCCCTTATGTATGGGTCCCCTATTTGGGCCGAGACCGGGACAAGGGGTAAAATCCCTGAAAGGATAGTGAAACCTCTGAGATCAATCCAGAGTAAATGCTTACAAAAGATCACAGGGGCATATAAGTCCACCAGCACGAGAGTGCTGGAACACGAAACTTCCATTTTGCCCATACCAATCTATCTTAAGCATAGAAGAATACAACACGCCGGACTTACTCGAAATTCACCGGTCCGACAGACCATTGATAATTCCTGCCAGAGAATAAGGCAAAATCGCAGAGAAAACACTAACTGTAGCGCGTTATCTCGCAAAAGAGATCGAGAAGAGTGGGTGGAAATTTGTGGCGGGGAAGAATCCATCTCTGCACAGAAAGAACTCGGAAAGTTAGCGGCATACCAAGAGTGGGCGAACTCTTGGCTACACCAGGTCCGGACGGGAACCGGAAGGAAAAGAGCTGTAGCCGACCCTGAAGTCTGGAAAGCATCAAATTTTTTCACAGACAAAAAAACTGGCAGACAAAAGATGAATTTCTGGGGAACACCATCACATCTACACCGACACCTCAAAAGGTTTCAAAGCAGCATGGCCATGCAGATAAGAAGCGAGCATATCGGCTTCCAATCTTATCTGTACCGAAGAAAAGTACCCGGAGTCGACTCACCAAGTTGCCCTTATGGATACCCCTCCCAAAGTGTGGAGCACATGATCATGGCTTGCCCACGATGGTCAAAAGGAAGATCTGAAGTGTGGAGGAAAGCGAAAGATAGCTCCTTCAAAGCTATGATGTATAGTGCAGAAGACATCGCCAGAATCACACAATGGATTCTCGAAGCAGGTTGGCTTGAACAGTTCCGGCTCGTGAGGGATGTTGAAGCCACAATAACAGCAAATAAACTAAGCCGGAAACGCAGAGGGGTAGCTTGAACAAAGGGGGAAAGGGATCCACAATGGGCATTGCAGATTTATCGCACTTCCTCAAGGTAAGTCAATGACTAAAAACAAATAAAGAAACAGTAAAGGCAGGTTTAGGGGGTTTTCACCGAAAGGTTTCCCCTCATGTACATAATATAGTTGATAGTACCTGCATGGGCCACAAGAGCTCCATATCAGGGTAATGAAATCAAATTCAAATAAATAAATAGCGCCGCGCATGTAGATAAGTGCTATATGCACGACTACAACGTTACCTTCATCTTCACGACAGATTATTCCTTTGCTTAACGGTATTTGCTTGTCAGCCAGATTTTAACTCCCTAGTCTGCTTGAACAAAAAAATGTTTACAAAATTTTGCTCAAAATGCTGTTCTACACGTCCGATTGAAGAATTTGGCGACAATAAGCACGGAAAATTTAATTGCATCTGCTTGCAACATTCGAAGAGGAAATTCTCATCTATAGATTCTTCACATTTTGATCAATTGGATGAATTTGAAAACACAATAAAACTTTGGAATCAGTCGGTGAGTTCATTCAATATAATTTAAAATCAGACATAATTACTTTACATATACTGATTGAAGATACAGTCTCAAGATGAGCCGCTCGATCTCAAATATACCTTTAGCTTAGACCGATTGCCTATCTTTTTTAGCCTTTTCTTTACCAAGGTAGAAGAATCTACTCCAGACCAAATGGCTCTTAGAGCAGCTATGTCAGATCTTACGAAATATATCTGGAAATGTGGTGGTTTTCGATTTCGGTACAAGAGTTGCAATTACTCTTCAAGGCCAGCTTGCTATTTCTATTGCTCTCAAGATTTAAAATACGGAAAGTCTTGTTCAGGCAAAGTTCGAGATAGAAGCCAGATGGAGCGATTCCACTGCAATTGCAAGCTTATCTTGCAGCCGTCATTGCAGGAACGTACCATAAAATTAGAGCTTTACCATACGTATCACACTCCTTACATAGATATTGGGTTTTCAGACGAAATCCTTGGCTTTATTAATGAACTTGTTGCCACCCGCACTCCAGCTGAGATATATCAAAGTCTACAAGATTCAAATATTCCAGGTGCTCAGCGTACTGTTCAGTACCAGGTCTACTATCAATGGTAGCAGACAAACAGAAAGAACTGGCGACGCAACGATGATCAGGTTGTCTCAGCAATACGTCTACTCGAAGAGCTGGGCGATAAATATAGCCATGAAGTTTTTACTACAGCCAATCTTCGAGCCTTGGCAATATATATTCACGCCTCTATTCCTAATCTTGCCCAGAACACCAAAGAAATTGCAATTGATGCAATATTTGGAACTAACAATGCAGAAATGGACTTATTTGCTGTGCTTGCTGAGTTTGACGGTACAGGCACTCCTTTGGCATATATGTTCGTCCAGAGACTTGCCCCGACTGAAGCTGGAGCAATGACGCAAGTACTCGTGAGATTTATGGAGAAAATTCGTTTTTCGGGATTGGACCATTCTTTCGCTGGATGTGATAAAGATAAATCCGAAATTAATGCTATTCAAGAGGTCTGGCCGTCAGTGAAAGTCCAACTTAGTTTCTGGTATGCCAAACGTGCCATTCGGGCGAATCTACACGATTCCACGAAAACATAATCCCAGAAGTATTACTTTCCAAGTGAGGCAAAAAAACTAGTCCCCAGTCTCGAAATTTGTCGGGGTTCCCATCCAACAAATCGATTTGATCGGGAACACAGGTATATTCTCATAGCTATAGTTTTATATGACAAGAACTAAATTAAGCTCGAATATAACAGGTTTGGCGCATGCAACTGCGAGACTAGAAAAGTCAAATTCGGAGTCAAAGGTAGACTTGAGGTTTCGAGTAGGGAGGAGAAAATAAAGGTACTAGACATCTTCAGACCTCATTTTAACCCTCACACACTCATTCCAGACCGGAATTGTACTTTTCGTTCACCAGGAGTCATACACAGAGAATGTGCCACTGAGTTTTACGTCTGGTGTCAAGCCCGCAATTACTTCAGGCTCTGGTCATATTTATACAATAATTGGTATAAGCCTGGACAGTGGTAATTGTGGGCTCGGTCGTACAGTTCAGTGGAAATTCCTGTGTTAAAGACGACAATGATCGTGGAGTCACATTGGCGTAGAATCAAGCGCGACTTCTTGTATCGGTTCAACTGGCCAAGAACCGACTTAGTTATTTGGGTCTTGACGTCTCGAGCGATCCCCCAAGGACTTGATCGAATTAGAGCCATTCAACTTGGTGATTTCAGAAACGGGGTTGCTAGTTGGCGTAAGACATTTAAAAAGCAGTGGAAGCAATACAAAGGCCAAGAGACTGGACCAGAAAGTCTCCAAAATTACCACACGGATGCGGTAAAGTGGACGTGTGGATGTCAATCGTTTCTTCTGAGTCGATTCCTTCTTTGTAAGCACATTGTTCACTGCTTTGAAGATTTTGAGGAGTTCATCAAGCTCTTTGGTTATGTTCGGCGCCAGCGGACAATGCCATTTTTGGTTGATAGACAGCTCGTATTACGTCCGGAATTTAAGGCTTTCTTCAGTAAATTCTCTGAAGACAATGGCGAGGTTTCTGCCTTTGAATTGGATTCTGATGAGACCGAGACTTTGGAGGATTCTGAGGACGCATATTTAATTGCTGAGGATGATGATGATGAATCAGAAGCTACAAATTTCGCTAATACTAAAGCCATGATGCTGGAAGTAATTGAACTTTGTGAACAGCAGAATGCCCTCGGTAACACAAAGTTTGCAAGGCATTTTTGCATGAAAAGTACAAGCAATCAAACTTTAGTGGAAGAGATCCGACATATCAACAACCGACACACTATGCCAAAAACCTGGGGTCCATGCAAGCATCCTTCGTCCATGTATCATATACCTGCAGCTAAAAAGAAATTCCAAATTAATTTCAACTAATGTCTCGTTCGCATATGCAGCAGATTATACCATAAAAACTCTCTTCTCGAAATGTCTGATTGCACATTCGAGGTAGTTAATTTCAGGAGTGTTAAAAAAGATAGAATGAAATGATTGCTGATTGGTTGATGAACAGGTTGAGACACGTAATCGCAATTTTTATTGCCCCGTTAAAGGGCTTTATAATAATCCTACAGTCTGAAAAAATTAACAACGAATAACCTCTTCCTACCTGATGTTGCCTCCTCATACTCTCACATACAGTCGATAACATTTCTCGTTCTCTCAAAACTCATTCTTAAATATCTCGGAATGACAACCCTCTAGTTTTTGTCCTGTGTATCGAAACCCTGGTCTGGATATCCTGATCATCGTGAATCTGCTTGATAAGCTTTAGACAGGATGAACTTGGTACTCAGGTTGGATAAGCGGGACAATATGATGACTAAAAATAGATAAATCTGTCGTTCAACCAATTAAACTCGACAGAAATCCAAAATGAGTCACATCCTAATATGTTCCGTAAAATATTCGCAATGAGCTCCAAAGATATGTGAAAATGAAGCTAAACGAAAGAAGTCGTCTCAAAAAATTTTTTAGCGTACTGTGTGCTAAAACAGAGCAAATATACATAACGCATGGCATCTTTCAATGTATCATGGAGCCTTGCCGCGGCAATTGATAACAGTGTTCCACTGAAGCCCTTCTAACAGTCCAATGATGACGAGCAAAAATAAGATATAACCCCTGATTTATTCTCGTTCACAACTATTTGCCGGACCTATCGTTGAACAAACAAAAGGAATTCTGACAACAAAAGCTATTTTCGGTATTTCTCGAATGGTAGATTCCAAAAATGTGAGAGTACAGTTGTCCCCCTCTAACTCGATAGTGGGTCCCGGTATAAGTGTTGAAAATATTCCTTGAAATTCAACCATTTACATTTGCAATACTTACCCCTGCACGCAAAATGATCTGTAAGGGTAAGTGTTGCAAATATAAAAGTCCAAGTTACAACTAATATTTTCAACACTTATACCGGGACCCACTATCGAGTTAGAGAGGGACGACTTTATGGTATTGGGTGAAATCTAAACGCAGAAAATGTATCTCCAGGATGTATCAAAGTATGTAACGTTCATAGCAGACTAATAGATAGAATCATACGTAGATTATTGAGACCAAGACAAAACTGAATTTGATAGTAATTATTATTTACACGTATCCAAGATCGTCGAAATCAAGGGTTTGCCTGTCGAGTCCCTGGCGACATGAGCGTCTAACAAACTTAATATTCTGCCGAAGCTAATTGAGGAAGCGGTTATGATTGATGTTTTCACGAAACGTTATGACATTGCAATACTCAGGGACTAGTCTTCTTTGATCCTTGATTCGTCACGCCCGTGTTATGGAACCGCCTCGGGTGCGAGGAAGTCCAGCCAGGCCTGGGATGAGAAGGACGAGATACATCTAAGTGTTATGACTGTGAATACATGTCAATCAAGCCTCACCATCTGAACTAAAGAGAACTGTTACTGTTCTACACTTAATAAAGAACTTTCGGCTAAATAAGGCAACTCTCAATCACGGGCCTCTCGTCATCAAACATCCCTAGCTGGTATGGCTACGAAGCTTAGAGGCAGAAATTATTTTACCTTCTGCCATGTCTAATCGAAGGTTGGGCGGCGGAAGGATAATTGGAAGTGGGAAATCTTTGGCGCCAATCACTCCAGCGGCGCAACAACAAAATCTTGACTCGAAGCCCAGCATCACAAGCACAGCTCCACCTAATTCTGTATCAGAGGATTTACGATTGCATGAAGTCGATCAGGATTTATTTTCTGCGGTATGCCTGCAGAATGGAGATTCCTCTGCCATGTTACCGGCAAGCCTTCAGTTGCATTGCCCAATCTGTAACGAAGAAATGGTCAGTTTATTTGGCACAGACAAAAAACATCGACTAAGTAATAGCAGATGACACTCCTACAACTCAACCGGTATGCCTTAGGATGTCCTTACCGTGGTTTGGGACTGACCTCGACAGACATTTGGATGATACTCATCAGAAATTACCAGAAGTACAACATGACGAAGTTAAAACCTGGCTGGATAAACAGGTAGTGAGGGCTAAAAAATTCCAACCGTTGGTTGTCATTAATCAGAAACTTAAAGGCTTAGATGTATTTGAGTCAAATGGGTCATCGCCTGCCACAACCCCAATATCAATTACACTTCCAGGAAACCGCTCTGTCTCTTCCGAAACAACAAGACTGGATCCCGATGATGTAGTGACCAAAGTTCATTGGCAAAAACCTGGATACAATGATCAATGTATGCAGCAAAAATGTGAGAAGAGGCTTGGACCCGTGAATGGCAGTGTAAATTGTAGAAAGTGTGGAAAGCTTTTCTGCGAGGAACATTCAATGTATCAAATGAAACTGTCAAGGTCTGCACAGCACGAGCCAGTTAGAGGCTTCTGGTGTAGGGTTTGTGAGACATGCTACAAGTCAAGAGACGGGTATAATGACTATAATGGATTTGAAAGGGATTATACACAATTCCTGACAGCCATTCGGAAAAAGAATGTCGACAAAGCTTACTTAGAAACCTCTAGAATGGAGAAGAGACTGACTAAGCTTACCCAAGCTCTCGCAAATTATATTGAGACCCCGTCAAAGAATAGGGGTGTGATGTTGTCTCTTGCTGGACAGAACAACCAACGAAAGAAGCTGGAGCAATCAGTGGTGAGCTGGGAAGAAGATATAACGGCTCTCAAGTGTCCAATATGCTGCCAGGAGTTTGGATCATGGTCGCTGCGGCGGCATCATTGCCGACTATGTGGGCGAGTTGTGTGTGCGCAGTTAGAAACTACATGCTCTTCAGAAATAAGTCTAAATGTGATAGGTAGTAAGTTATTCCATATCACCAATATTTCAACTCATCTTTATCTCCCAATTTTTATTTCATTGGTTAACATTTAACTCCGAAAAAGAGACAGGAAATCTTAATTTAGAAATACGTATGTGTCGTAATTGCCAGTCAACTGTCTTTAGTAAAAAGGAATTTGATGCCGAAGTTCTGCACAAGCCTCCTGATCAGCGAGCATACGAAAATCTGGTACAATTTGAACAAGGCATACGCTCACTACTCCCTAACTTTCAACGCCTTCTTCTCGCTCTTCAGGATCCTGAAAATACACCCTCGCGTGTTCAAATAACAGAAGCATCAAAAGTTCGGAAACGACTCATTGATTCGTTTAGCAAGTATGATGAAGTAGCTAAACGCATCCGGGACCTTCCATCAAAAAGCCCTATACAGCAGAGACTTCAAAACGCCATTTATTACCGAAGCTCAAATTTTTTGAGCATTCACATGTTACCTCTCAAAAGCCTTCCCAAACTTCTTAAACATGCCTCGCCACATGGCTCTGCCATCCCCCGCACAAGTCCTACCCTTGCTGCCATTAAAAGCAATCCTCACGAAAATTCCTCACAGATTTCCTCGTCATCAGTCGTCAGTGCTATGGAAGCCGAAGAAAAAGAATTGAGTATGCAAATTATGATTATAGAAGAGCAACGCTTTATGCTGAGTGAAATGATAACTGCCGCTCGAAAAGCTCGCCGATTTGACGAGCTGATCTTGTTAGGGGATAATTTAGCCGAGTTAGAGAGAGAGAGTGATCGACTCCGAGGCCTACTCGGACAGCTAGACTTTAAAAATGCCTATGGATCATGAGGTGGTAACAAGTGTATTAGTGAAAAAATCATTTCATGAACTTAACTACGATTGCCTTGATGACGAGCGAATAAGTTTCTGTGAAGGTTGAAAATGTATATAATTTGATGCTCACATGTTCATCCGCTATCTTTCGTCTAGAATTCTAGAAGTCTTGAGAACGTGGAAATTTGATTTTCATATTAGCTGTGACAGTTCCACCTTTGTGGATCTAATTACCATATTCTGTCATCATCAAGCCAAATGTAGGACTTGCCGAGTTCAACTGGGTTTTTCTGCACTGAATTAATATTTGTCGTCAATTAAAATACCGTTATCGGAACCAAAGGATATTTTTGTTTTTCGTTCTCCAGTGTTGATTTTTCGCAAGTGAATAAAGGCTGATCATTTGTAATCACAATACAAACATGTGAAGCTGAACCTAAGCAGTAACTAATTAAATGATTTCGGACCTAAATATTTACAAGATGATTAAGAAATCAATCATCGATTACATGCGCATATCCAGCAGCATAATTTTGAAATTGTAACTGATACATATAGACCCCTTTATCCCCTAAGTTGAGAAAAGTGATTTTTTACCCGACCTTAGCTGACCCCTACAACGACATATGTACGATCCTTTCGAGCAATTGACTTAGAGTAATAATTCTAAAGGATTTTCGATAACTTTCTTGAATTCCTTTATCCACTCGCCTCCGACAGCGCCATCAACAACTTTGTGATCAAAACTGCCAGTCACAACAATCTGATCATCCCATTCGATTTTTGTTCCTTCGACTCCCTCAACGGGAATAGCTACTTTCTTGGTGGTACCGACAGCTAGAATTCCAGCCTGTGGTGGGTTGATTACGGCTGTAAAGCGATCAATCGCTGAATTCATACCCAAGTTCGAGATGGTGAAAGTTCCTCCCTGGTATTCCTCAGGCTTAAGCTTTCCATCACGAGCACGTTTCCCCAGGTCTTTTACTTGGGTGGAAATAGATGCTAGCCCGAGTCCTTCAACTGATTTCACAATAGGAGTCATTAGGCCATTTGGTGTTGCAACGGCGACCTTAAGGATACTCAATTAGCATCATCCGGATGATTTAAGGACAGGTAGTCATACACTTATATCAACATTACTAAATTGGCGGATATAGCCGTCTCTCCAACTAGAATTAACAGCAGGAACTTTTTTACAAGCCACACCAGCAGCTTTAATTAAGAAATCATTGACGGACAACCTATATTGACCATTGGCCGAGTTGTTAAGAGCTTCCCTGAGTTTGAGAAGTTTGGAGACGGAGACCGTGGCGGCGATAAAATAATGCGGATTCTGGTTCACCGATTCAGTCAGACGATTAGCAATAGTCTTACGCATCGAGGTAATAGGGGTGTCGACGTAGGACGCTGCTACTGAGGCTGTGCTCAAGGAAGGTTCAGATGATGCTTTTTTAACGTCAGCTTCTGTTATTTTTCCCCCTACTCCGATGCCACTTATACCATTAAGTTTAATGCCGGTAGAGTTTGCAAGTCTTGCGGCAGCCGCAGAAGCATTTATTATTCTATCGAGGGAGGGCTCTAATCTTCCTCCACTTGGTGTTAGGTCTTCTGGACTAGTTAATGGCTTTTGCAATTCAGACTCAGACTTGGATGCAGCTGATTCTGTAGGCTTGCTCTTTTCTTCCTTTGGTGGGGAAGGGGAAGCATTTTCTCCACCAGCATCGGCGAGAGTGAAAGATTCAAAAGCCGGAACATCTGCTCCATCTTCAACCAAAACTGCGATGGGCTGACGAAATTAGTTTGAAGTTCTCGAGACAGAAGAGCACTCACATTTCCAACGGCAACGTCTTTCTCTCCAGACTCTTTTAAAATCTTTGCTAAAACACCATCTTCTTGAAATTCGAAGTCCATTTGAGCCTTGTCGGTCTCAATCTCAACTAAGACGTCACCAGGCGCAACAGTATCTCCCGGTTTCTTTTGCCAGGCTCCTATGTTACCAGTCGTCATAGTAGGTGAGAGCGCTGGCATAGTAACAACTACATGTGGTGGAAATGATTTCGCAGCATAATTTCTTGTTATTTGAGTGTAGAGAGAAGTTTTTAGAAGACGCCTTCTTAATACGGCAGCAAGCATTTTGAGTTGATGTAAACACAGTCGTAAAGATTAATCTGCAGGAAAATTTACAGTGTAAATCTAAGTATTTGGCGTCGTGATGTCGCGGCGTTGCCGTAAGTCGATTGTGTAATTAAAAAGAGTGTATGTTATTAATAGTCACTCATTTTGATGGGGTATGAAATTTTGGGGCTGTTATGGAGATCGAAATGTTAGCGGACTCATGAACAACTGTGATTGGTCTACAATTACTATGTGTTCCGCCCCGGACCGATACTTGCGGGAGACCAAGGTGAGCTATGTTGCATGTCGTTGAAAAAAAATGTCTTGACCAAATTTTTACTTAACGAAAAGCCAAATCGGCCGCCACGTCGTCTGGAAGAGTTAGAGGCCTCGAATGGAATACGATAAACCAAAGAGGCCACCATGAGCTCAATTGTGTTCGTGGTATCGGCTTTGGAAGCAATTTCGTCTTCCAAAGAGGCACAAAAGAGTGCGCAGCTCATGGGCTTATTACAGCAAACCCTCAAGGAAATTAGAGATAACGAACCCAATTTTCCAGATCCTGAAGTTGTTTTTGCGCCATTACAGCTGGCCACCAAACAGGGGAGCATTTCTCTGTGTACCACTGCGCTTGATTGTATCGGCAAGCTGTTAAGCTACTCATATTTTTCGATTCCTTCCTCACCACATTCAAGCAAAGAAGTTGATAGCGATCCTCTGATAGAACGAGCAATAGACACAATATGCGACTGTTTCCAAGGAGAGACAACCCCTGTAGAGATACAATTACAAATTGTTAAATCATTACTGGCAGCCGTTTTAAATGATAAAATAGTCGTACACGGGGCGGGGCTTCTGAAAGCGATACGACAAGTTTACAATGTATTTCTACTTTCAAAAAGTAGTGCCAATCAGCAAGTCGCGCAGGGAACTTTGACACAGATGGTTGGAACTGTATTTGAAAGAGTTAAGCTGAGGCTGCAAATGAAAGAAGGTCGATTGAATCTATATGGACTCAAGAAAAGTATGGTCAATGGTAGCATATATACTGCAGATGCTACGGACTCAACAAATGATACAGGTGCAACAAACGATGCAGATGATTCTGTCGAAGATACCGCCGCCTCTGAGGCACCTTCGGTTGATGACGGACCAAAGCTTACGCTTAAGGATCTTGAACACCGCAAAAGCTTTGATGATTCACAAATGGGAGATGGACCGACCATGGTCACACAAGTAAAGACTCAAGGCTCGCCTCGGTCAGAAGTAGACAAAACACCCCAAGGAAATAGCTTGGACGATAAGACAGATTCCGATGAAGATGAGGATGAGGATGAGGTTTACATCCGAGATGCCTATCTAGTATTCCGTTCATTTTGCAATCTAAGCACTAAAGTCTTACCCCCAGACCAGTTATATGACTTCAAAGGCCAAGCGATGCGATCGAAGCTAATATCACTTCATCTTATTCAAACTTCCCTTTACAATAATATTCTCGTCTTTAGCTCCCCATTATGTACTATTACCAACAGCAAAAGCAACCAGCACACCGGATTCCTTCAGGCGATAAAATTTTACTTGTGTCTCAGCATCACTCGAAACGGTGCCAGCTCAGTGGATAAAGTATTTGAAGTTTGTTGCGAAATATTTTGGCTTATGATTAAATATATGAGAGCTCCATTCAAGGTATGTGTCTCTTTTGAATCACGCCTTGTCTCTAATATTTTTAATAGAAAGAAATAGAAGTATTTTTACACGAGATATATTTAGCCCTTCTTGAAAGACGAAATGCTCCAGTTTCTCAAAAGCTGTACTTCATGGGGATTCTCCATCGCTTGTGTGAAGATCCTCGAGCCTTGGTGGAGACCTACCTGAATTATGATTGTGATAGAAATGTCGATAATATGTTCCAAACTCTAATCGAGGACCTTTCAAAAGTATCAAGTGTAGCAGTCATGGTATCACCGATACATCAACAGCAGTATGAAGAAAAAGTTGCCCGTGGAGGTATATTCTGGTCAGAATGGCAGACCCGAGGTGCGCTACCTCCATCTTTATCGACTGCACACATGACCGATCGTACTGCCACCTCTGATGATGAGATCCCAAAAGAGTATATCATGAAACGGCAAGCTCTTGATTGTCTAGTCGAAGCATTAAGGTCGCTAGTGAACTGGTCTCAGCATGGTGTCACTGATGTTACACGCTCTGGGTCGGAGACGGAGGCAAGAGCCTCCGAAGATCTCAGGAAATCATCTGACCCCACAGCAAATGATAGCTCTCTAAGAGTGGGCAGTGCAGAAAGCAATACTCTTCCGGCGAATCCCATTTTAGAAGATGATCCTGAGCAGCTAGAACGAGAGAAACAGCGGAAAATTGCAAAAAGCAATGCTATTCTTCAATTTAATTTTAAACCTAAACGTGGTATCAAACTTTTGCTCTCCGAGAAGTTTATTCCTCGTGATACACCGAAAGATATTGCTCATTTTCTTTTGACAGAAGAGAGGCTCGACAAGGCGCAAATAGGTGAATTTCTTGGCGAAGGAGATGACTATAATATCGCTATCATGCACGCATTTGTTGACTGTATGGATTTTACAAAACGTCGCTTCGTCGATGCATTACGTCAATTTCTTCAATCTTTTCGTTTACCGGGTGAGGCTCAGAAAATTGATCGATTTATGTTGAAGTTTGCCAATCGATATGTTACTGATAATCCTAATGCGTTTGCGAATGCCGATACAGCATATGTACTGGCCTATTCTGTTATTTTGCTGAATACTGATTTACATAGCTCAAAAGTCGCAAAAAGAATGTCAAAATTAGATTTTATAAAAAATAATCGTGGCATCAATGATAACGCTAATCTGCCTGACGAATATTTGAATGGAATATATGATGAGATTGCAAACGACGAAATTGTTTTAAGGAGTGAGCGAGAAGCAGCAGCCGCAATGGGAGCGACAACCGCACCGTCTAGTGGTATCGCCGCTGGATTTGGACAAGCACTTGCTACTGTTGGTCGAGACTTACAGCGCGAAGCCTACCTTCAACAATCAGAAGAGATCTCTCAACGGTCTGAACTATTATTTAAAGATCTCTTCCGCAATCAACGCAAAAATGCATCTAAGACTGGGGCTACCAAGTTCATTCCGGCAATATCTTTCAAACACGCCGGACCTATGTTCGGAGTTACCTGGATGTCATTTTTCTCGGGTCTCTCTGGTCAGATGCAAAATTCACATAACATTGAGATAATTCGGTTATGTATGGAAGGTATGAAGCTTGCAGTACGAGTTGCTTGCATCTTTGATTTGGAGACTCCACGAGAAGCATTTGTCTCAGCATTGAAGAATGCTACAAATCTTAATAATCCTACCGAGATTCTTTCCAAGAACGTTGAGGCACTTAGAGTTCTACTCGATATTGGCCAAACAGAAGGTAATCTTCTAAAGTCTTCTTGGCGGGACATCCTGATGTGCGTCAGCCAGTTGGATAGGTTGCAACTTATCTCAGATGGGGTAGATGAAGGCTCTATTCCAGATATATCCAAGTCAAGAATTGTTACGAATGCCGAGTCAAATTCTGAATCGAGAAATTTAAGCCAGACCGCAAGAATACCGCGCCCCCGAGTTCGATCTACAACTGTGATATCCAGCAGTTTGATGAAAATTGCCTTGGAAGGTCGGTCTGACGACTTTATCAAAGGCGTTGATAGGATATTCACCAGCACGGCGAAACTGTCTGGAACTGCCATAATTCATTTTGTGAAAGCTCTCACAGATGTTAGTTGGGAAGAGATTAAAATTTCTGGACAAAATGAGTCACCAAGGACCTACAGTCTTCAGAAATTAGTAGAAATCAGTTATTACAATATGACTCGTGTAAGGTTCGAGTGGACAAATATATGGGCTATCCTCGGTGAACATTTTAACCGTGTTGGTTGTTATAATAATATCGCAGTGGTGTTTTTCGCTTTAGATTCTTTACGTCAACTCTCAATGCGCTTTTTAGAAATCGAAGAATTACCAGGCTTTAAATTTCAAAAAGACTTTCTGAAACCATTCGAGCATATATTATCTAATAGTACTGTCGTTACGGTTAAGGATATGGCTCTACGATGTCTAATACAGATGATTCAAGCGCGTGGAGAAAACATTCGATCTGGATGGCGTACCATGCTAGGTGTTTTTACAATAGCTGCCAAGGAGCCTCATGAAAGTATCGTGAACCTTGCCTTCGAAAATGTCAGTCAGGTTTATAAAACTCGTTTCGGGGTCGTCATATCTCAAGGTGCATTCGCTGATCTGATTGTTTGTCTGACAGAGTTCTCTAAAAATGTAAAATTTCAAAAGAAAGGACTACAAGCCATGGACACACTGAACTCAATCATCCCAACTATGCTGAAAACTTTAGAGTGTCCAATCTCATATAAAGTTAGGGCTGATTCAGATAGTCTAGTGAAAGCGGCAGAGGTGACCAAAAACATAGACAATGAAACATCACTTGAAGATGCTTTTTGGTTTCCAGTTCTTTTTGCGTTTCATGATGTGTTGATGACAGGGGAAGACTTAGAGATTAGATCTAATGCCCTTAATTATCTTTTTGAAGCTCTGATTCGCTACGGTGGTGACTTCCCTCCCAGCTTCTGGGATACCCTTTGGCGACATCTCTTGTATCCAATATTTATGGTTCTCAAATCTGGCGCAGAATCTGATGTTGCAAGTCAAGAGGAGCTTTCCGTTTGGCTGTCGACCACAATGATACAAGCACTCCGCAATATGATTACGCTCTTCACTCATTATTTCGAATCACTTGAATATATGCTCAATCGATTCTTGGATCTACTCGCACTTTGTATCACACAGGAAAACGATACGATAGCACGAATAGGAAGCAACTGTTTACAACAATTAATATTGCAGAATGTGACGAAGTTCAAGCCTGAGAATTGGTCCGAGATTGTCGGCATATTTGTCGAACTTTTTGAAAGAACTACTGCTTATCAGCTATTCACTGCAACAACTACATCTGGAGCAGGCAGCGGAAAGGATAGCATACCATCGCTGGGAGATTTTACTGACTCCAGCTCATTGAAGATTGACGGTACTGCAGCTAACACATCAGATATGAAGCGTCTCAATAGTCAAGAATCCAAATCTCGACCTCCACCAATGAGTGAGCTCGAAGATTACAAGCCTCAGTCTGAACTCCAACAACGACCTGTAGTGGTGACAACTGCTCGTCGAAAATTCTTCAACCAAATTATTACTAAATGTGTGTTACAATTACTAATCATTGAGACTGTAAATGAACTCTTCTCTAACGATACTGTATATGCCCGGATCCCATCCCCAGAGCTCCTCCGACTCATGGCGCTTCTCAAGAAATCCTTCCTATTCGCTCGAAAGTTCAACGAAAATAAAGAACTACGGATGCGTCTCTGGCGCGAAGGATTCATGAAGCAGCCACCGAATTTGCTTAAACAAGAATCAGGTAGCGCAGCTACTTATGTGAGTATTTTATTACGGATGTTTCACGACGAAGGTGAAGAAAGAAAGAGAAATCGTGATGATACTGAGAATGCCTTGGTTCCCCTGTGTGCAGATATTATCCGCGGCTTCACGCTCTTAGAGGAAGACAGTCAGCAAAGGAATATATTTGCATGGCGACCAGTTGTAGTTGAGGTACTAGAAGGATACACCAACTTTCCCATTCACGGATTTGAGAAACATATCGAGACCTTCTATCCCCTCGGAGTCGACTTACTAAACCGGGATCCAGGTGTGGAAATCCGTATCGCCTTGCAAGCGATGTTGCGACGGGTCGGCGAGGTTAAACTAGGCTTGCCTGAGATGCGGATAACAAGTGTTGCAGCGTCCCTTGCCAATTTGAGTCGCAGGTCGAGTCGGAAGGACTGAGCGATTGTAAGTGTATGCACGGTAGATTTTAACGGCAATAGTGCGAACGATGATGCGCATTTTCAATTTCACAGTTCGGCTAGGTTGGAGGCTAGGACTAGGGCTTTCGGAGTTGAGGTCAACGGGGCGGTGGTATATGTGTGCAGGAACTATGAAAATGATACATTCTCATGTAATTATAGATAGTATACGATGGTATTCGATGTGTTAATTCCGAGTGATCACAAGCTCTTTTGGTTACATGTACAAATGTATCTTGTCCATCCCACTTCAAATCGTTTCACTCTTGACTAAGACTTTCTATGTCCATCATCCTGCACGATTTATGTTGACGCGATGCGTGAGTGAACGATAGGATACACGTTCACATCAACGAATGCCGACCGACGAGCTTCATGTAGCCCATCAACATTGTCCAGGTCATCATGTCCATTCTATACCACCTGGACTGATCAACAACATCAGGTCGCGTATTCCTATCTTCTTCGCTACCACGCTCAGTCCAGCGTTCATGAATAGCATCAACAGTTCTGAAATGGTGACGTCAAAGGCGTCAAATACGCGACATGTCTACATTGAGTCATACATCCCGTGACCATCAAATGATGCCACGCATGGATGGCCTAAAGACGCTCATGGGCGGTAAGCTTTCCCCGATTCGACGCAGAGGAGGCGTTGCGGATGTGTGTGCGATTTTGGCTTGGTAGGAGGTCGGGACGGATGGTGTTTCTGACTTTGTAAACGTGGAATCCATCACCACTTTTCCGGGAGCACCTGCTTCGAATGTACCGGTCCGGTAACATTCCACATAGGCAAGGGGATATCCCATTGCCTCCGGCGCTCGCGTTAACGACGTGAGCCGAACGGCATTGTTGGTTGGGACTGAAAAATAATCTGGGAAGATAGGTTTGATTTGATTACCTGTCGTATCAGGTTTACGCCCTACACTCATGGGGCGTGATATAGGTGTGTGGTTCTTACAGATTCACTACTACCTGCATAGCGGACTCTATCAGCTTGGAATTCACATGAATTGGAAAAAGTAAAATAAAATTTATGTCCGGACAAACGCCCTGCTCTCCACCTTACTCCTGTCTATTTACTAGCCAGGGATATTATTCCCAGCATGTTTATACCAATGTGGCTAGATTTGATGCCCTGTAACATCCCGTTGCGGTAATGAGGTTGAAAATTCTCCTCCATCCGCTCTCTACGAGCGTCCCTTTAACTCTGGGCAGGGGTTTTTGTTTGGATTCCCTCCATAGTTTTCAAGCCGCTCGACATCCTGCGAAGTGTCAAGGCCTTTTCTCTCCGCAGACTCAACTGCCGTCTACGCTCTCATGTTTTAATCTTTCGTGGAAGTTCGAGAAATAGCCGTGTCCTGTGCCGGCCGCTACCAACATCTGATGGGCCCTCAGTAGTGCTAACTCGGGTGGCTGCCTTCTATTCATCTTGAGATCTAGGTCAATATCTCGTCTGAAACTGTGTTCCTGCCACCAAGCTTCTATGGATTTCTCGGATCTTTCCCTGACAACACTTTATAGGGCTACGAAGGTGTATTTCGTTTCGCTTCTTGCTGTTGAGATACAAGAATTACTGATTATAATTGATTGTAGATCTCTCAGGATTGACTCGGCCGGAATGTCCGCTTTTTGATTCCCGGTTATGCTCGAGCGGCTAAGGATCCATCGGACCTCAACTGATTTATGCTGTCGTGAGTGTATCACAAATAATTGATCACTGCTTGGGAAGACCTTGATAGCCCATTCGTTAGAGCTTGCACAATTTCAAGGTTGCCCAGTAGAACTTTGACGGCCTTTTTCCGCAATCATTATTGCTGTCTTTCGGGTTTCGACAATTTCGACATCAATTGCCTCTACTACAGGCATCAGGCTAGCTCCACTTCCGACCAAGATTTTATCTTTGTGTAGGGTGTACCCTCATGCAGAACTTTCCGGGTCGCAAGATGAGCCATCTGAGAACGCGCAAACTGTCCAAGCAGGCAAATTGGCCAGCCATTGTTTGGCGAGGATTAATTTAGTCCTTTTGTCTAGCTTAGATTTTTGCCTAGCGAGCTCCATTCTCGAGTGGTCCGGTTTTACGGGCTCTTCCACCATCAGACCGTTTTCGACGCTGATTTTGAGGCGCGCAAGATTTTGTTCTGGGACCGTTAACACCCGGTTCTTCTGGCCTACACGAAGTTCAAGGCGGCTTAAGTGTCCCTTGGTTCTGTTCTCCACCTGAATTCTAGAGGATGCATTACATCAAATCTTTCGATGCGAGCCGTGCCTCGGAATTGTCTCTGCTGCAGAAAATTGCTGCAGGAGGAATCCTTTGTCACGATCTAACTAAGAACGCTTGTGCAACTAAATGAATAGAGGTAAATTAATATTCGAATCTTTATCGAACTAATGTACTGCGACATACGAAAAGACTATATATAATATTGCTTCCATCTAGAAGACTCTACTCAGGCTTACTACCCTCCAAGATTCTCCAAGTTTCCAGCTGAGCAGGTAATTTCAGGGGCATCAAGGTTTAACAAGGGCACTCATAATGATCTGCACTGTATAATATTAAATGAAAGCCTATGCACAACATAGGCTACAGGAATGGTTCAGTTTACCAGCTGTTACATCCCTAACTTTCTTTGTAGAGTCATGTTCAGCGTGGTACGCTACGCTGGTATCGCAGCACGAGCAGCTTTGCGAATTGTGCAGTCTAGTAAGTCTGTGTAATCAAACTCCTGTGCCTAATTTCTTATCACGTTTTGTGGTGACCAAGTCAGACCTAGCCTCCATGCTTTTGCCCCATACAGTTTCATGCTAAGGACACATGCGTGCACTGCTTTGACCATGAGTCCTGGCGCTACGCCTGGCTGAAAGTTTTTGATTCGTCATATAAACTCAGTCATACGCTGAGCTTTACTACACCATTCCTGCAAGTGCTGTTTAAAGTTTCATTGCAAGTCCAGAAAAACTCACAGCCATTTGACGTGGGGAGATCCGGCTTTGCTGTGACCTTTGATGTGAATAGTTAGGCCCTTAGTGACCAGATTTTTCTTAAGTCCATCCCCAATCATTTGTAGCTCTGACTTAGCTCGATCGAAGTCTATCCCCTCATGTCTTCCCCTATACAATTACCCCTTGATTCCATGTGTAAGGTTGGACTTCCAAAGCTGAAAGGTATCTCCATCTAGAGTTACTGATGCCTCCTTTGGCCTTATATAACGAGACTTACATCTGAAGCTCGTCTCGCTCACGACCCGAGAAAACTTCTTGGTTAACCGACGCGCGCATCCGTCCTCTCAAGCCCCCTTTCTTTCACGGTACGGTAGAGTGACGTGGAAAGGGTAGTGTCATAAATAGAATAGTAACATGACTGCATTACTAATCTTACCCAAAACAGTATAGTGTCTTAATGCACAATTATGAAAATAATTAATTGAGATAATTATTTCTCAACTGTATTACTAAGCTGCTTCTACAATCTACATAATTCTAGCAGCTTCTCTTGCTTGTCATTATGAACAACAACCTTATTTACAGTGCTACACTTTACCTTATTTGGCACTGTGTAGAAATGTATAGAAGAATATAGAATATACCAGTGGAGTTTGGAACACCACTAGGAATGTATATAATCAGGCAGAGTCTTCCTTCTGTTGAATTGAAATCATTCCAAAATAAATTTATCTTGATATATTTGGGAACTATCAACACCCTCCCTCGTCTTCACTATCAATCTGTGTAATTGTTGCTAGTAACAGAATCATTCAACCTTTAACGGTATGTGCTTCAGACTTGTTCATAACCAATATTTCAGCTGGTAGAGCATCAACAAGTAAATTTATTGACTAAGGCAGCTTCAGAGATGAAGCTGTCGATATGGAAAAAACAAATATGTACAACAACGCTACATACGGACCACTATAATTTCTACAGCACGACGCGACTGTCATAAGGTGACACTTTTAGTCTCTTGAAGATACATCCGATTTGTTCTAGCCGACAACATTTCAGGATGTTGCTAAACCCCAGTGCGAGTCGGAGACTGTCCCGAAGTGATTATCCACTTTTCAGTCACTACAGGGGGCTACGGCCCAGTTGTTAATGGTAGAAGAACAAGGTCCACCAAATCTTCCCATTAGCTGGAAGGTCTCCCCTCTTTGGCCGACTACATCGCGTCTTTCTAGGGAGAATCCAATATCTAGCCTTACTAGCGCTGGACATTTCCTAGGTGACTATCCAATCTTTTCATACATCTTGATATCTTTCAGATAGGCTTTTAAACCAAGTTGAGTAAACTCCCCCAGATGCGCGTCTCTGACCCTGAACTCCATCTTTTGGAATTGCTCTGAAGATCACCCTTTCTATAAGAAACGTGTCCCCCCATCCGATCGAAATCAGACCTTGGGCCTTGCATCTAGTTCTCTGACTAAGCAAGTCCACACTGGAGATAATAAAGACTTGAGGTAAGACCCAGATTGCCCTATTGTTAGACTGAGAACCAGTCTAAAATCGGATATTTCTAAACTTTATTTCCTAGTATTTTGCTGGTTTGACCCAGAGAGTATATGTTTTTATAAGCTCTACATCTCTATTTCAGTCCCCCCAAAGTAGTCCAGAGTGACTGTTTGGAAGTCGGCGAATCTGCTCTTTCCATCTCCCCGGGGAAGTTTGACAGTTGCGTATTTCATCACGTGTGTCCATGCATGGTGTCGGAAACCAGATGCAATAATTTGTTTTACCTTCATGATTCCTACGGGTTTTCTAACCACGCAAAGAATTCTGAAGTCTCTGGACTTGAGGATAGGTAAGTACCTCATTCCGAACAAAATACAATGAGGTTGGCTTTGGATCTACCTTGCGATGAGTAATGGGGATACTGATGTTAAGACAAGCTGTCGGATTCGGATGTCCAACACCTGATATGTACCAGTTCGTATGTATAGTCGGGTAACAATTCATTCCGGGTCGGATGGTGCAGTGAGACGGCGCTATGGCCGTTTGCCTAAGGAGAGTCTGGGGAGCCTGGAGAGATGGCCCAATTGTAACGGGAGAAGGCTGGTTTGAATCATGTAAGACACTTACACCACTTTTCTCTCGGTCCAGACGAAAGCAGATTCAGATAACTACAGGATTTTCTCACTTATTCCTCCAGTGGATATTCACCAAACATGTTACATGCAGGAAAGGTCATCATATTTTGTTTTGTTTTTTTGTCACTCTTGTGTATGCAGTCTTGAGGCTATGACATGAATAACACTGGTGCAATATGGCTGGCAAAGTCGCACTCTTCACCTTCGTGCGGTGCCGGCTATAAACGCCCAGTATGTATGTATATCTGGAATAGCCAAGAAGAGTCTCAACTTATTCGAAGTTGGAGGCCCGCAAGGCGCGCTCGGTCGATGGTTCCTCAGCTTGTCAGTAATTCTCTTCGACAAGATCTAAACTTAACCAACACCAAGTCTCTCACGCCCAGATACCTTAACGACTGGGGTTCCCTTCTTCCGGAAATCAACCGAAAAAATGCAGTATTGCTGTCTTCCTGGAAAAACGCCCACATACATGCTCCTGAGGTTATGGACACCCGACGAGGGATTTAAGTCGTGGGTCACAAATTTGGGAAGGGAGACGTGGCATACGGTTCACTTTTAGGAAGAGATCTGGAGGAATTTCCACAAAAGGATGAATGGGTATTGAGATGTATAAAACAACATGGACTTCGCATATGATTGTTTTAGGAATATCAGCATAGTTTTCCTAGTTTTTTCTTTTACTTGTTTCATAAAGTTACTGATTATTATTTTACGTACTCGTTTTATCTCATGTACTGATAATTGTCGCTGCAATGTTTCCGTGTTTTCAATGGCAGCTTCATGCTTGGCGATTTCTTGAAACAATAGGTTCAGACATTTGGTAAATGTCGTATTCTCATACAAGTGACCACAGATCAGGGAGATTTTTCTAGGGCAAACATGGGTCTGGTTTAATATACCTTAGGGGACATTTGGACTTTAGACAATCAGAATATACTTCTTATTCAAGACTCTTCCTCTACAGAGCTCAATCTTCCGCTAGATCATACCTAGCATATATCTGTTCTTACGTGATTCTTATTACAGAGCCTCTTCTTGCTGTATCATACACAGCCTGCTTTTCCCCTGTGATCATCGTCTACAGTCCATTTTTTATAGCTGTATCATACACAGCACCAAATACCGTGATGTTCCTTCACTAGTCACGTAAGATGCAGGAGAAGCAGGAGATGGGTTTGGAGAAGGAATCATGAGGAATTTGTACTGCGACGCGTTGTGCGTGTGCCAGAGCAATGTCTGGAAACATGCAGTCGACACTCTAAATATCGGTATAAATCAGATTTTTCTCAACTACCCTGTGCACTAAACCACTGGCGCTTTTTAAGCTGGCAAAGTACGTTCGTGGAACGGGACCACCTCAGTCGATCGGTTTTTAGTTTCAGTTTTTCTCGGTCGAAGATTCACATCTGTATAAACTGTCAGGCAGGGCAGTTAGTATTTGAGAAACTGCGGAATCAGTGACCCGGGACAGAACGTCGAAAGATGGATTTGGCTCCGGGAAATCTCATGGGGTGTGGGTGGGGAAGGAACATCTATCTGGTTGGAATCTTTCGGGAGACTGACGCGTCGGGTAGCCATAATCAGGCTGAGTTATCTGGTACGTGATCCTTAGGGCTGTGTGCCGCGCGCTAGCACGGCGTACGGAGGTACAGCCCATAAGTATTATTCCATGTCGACCAGAGAGGGCTTGGCCACCACAACGCTTTCCTTAATTAGGCAACATCGCAAGAATGCATCTCGCACCCATCCCTACTGTGTTTTGTATGTATTCCGATGACAACAACATCAACGCAATGGATTGTTTACCAAGTATTAGTTATTATAAGAATAGGAATTATTTTGCATTTTATATTATGAGTTGGGAATCATTGAATCAATGCTTTGATCATTAGAACTCATACAAAACACAGTAGAAATGGGTGCGAGGTGCATTCTCGCGATGTTGCCTAATTAAGGAAAGCGTTGTGGTGGCCAAACCCTCCCTGGTCGACATGGAATAATACTTATGGGCTGTACCTCCGTAATAAGTAATCAAAAAAATCAAAGACGTCTTTTAATGGGCCAGTGAAAACCATCCACATATGATGCCAAGACCAAAGCAATTATTTCATTTCAGAAGAATATTATATCCATAGATTATATGAATTTAGAGCAGTATCAGAAATAGTAGTATTACACTCAAGTAGAAAAGACTGCACAATAGCACACTGGTCCATTATTTAATAAATATTTTACACCGTTACGTTACAGTTACTAAAAGGAATTACACCTGTAAAGTGATCCTACATGGTAAGGTTCATGTTTTAAAATAAAGATTTAATGACAAAAAACCGACGATGAATCAAGAAAATGAAACGTAGATCAGCCTAGGGATTGATTTTTAGATTTCAACTTTTCAGATTCAAATAGGAACCCGCTACCGACATCAGTGGAATAAATTTTGGTCGAGATGAAATCTAATCATGCTATTTGTAATACAATGTAGCAGAATGTTTATTGCGAGAACATGTAGCAGGTATGCTTCGCTACCTCCTTCGCTGATTTATTTCATCAAGAATCTACTTGCCCTCGAAGTTCAATTTAAGTTAACCTCAAGGACTTTGTGGTTAGCGATGGCTTCCTGCTCCTCAAACAGAGCTCCGACAGCCTCGAACGTACAGATACCTTCTTTAAAATTAATTTGTGGTGTTTTGTTGTTTTCATCCCTAAGATCGGTATCCTCTCAATCATGTTCATCAGATTTAGCAACGTTATCTTCAGAACAATGACAACCGGATTCAGAATTGATCTCAGATCCTCTATCATCGTCGTCAGAAAGTATGCTAGTGTCTTTTTCTCTGTGTTCTGGATAGGGAACAAGCTATTCATCGGTCCGGAAAGGACTTTGCCTCTATCGGTGAAATTCGGGAAACATTTTGGTCTGTCCGAAATTTTCTCATTGCAGAATACAGTATGTTCATATATCAAAAAACCATTGAGGAGAAATTTTGAGCATGCGCATGTCCATTTAGATCGACATGTGTGTTGGATCTGAAAGTCCAGCAACTCTACTACACAAATTTGCAAGCTATCCAATTGACGCCTGAATGTCTTTCTCCAGGCAGCGGGAACCTTCCAATGATTACCGTCCATCATTGACCTCATTCGATCCATTGCTTGTGGAACAACTCGAGTAGGGACCACACAACTAAATCCATTCAAGGACGATTGAATCAATGTAAATATTCATGCTTTATTTTTCAGTAATGTAATTCGACGATCATTGTGGACTTTATTACTGGTAATGTCTCTTCGATGGTTGAGCGTGCCCAAAGCTTCCGCTGTTCTGCTGCCTACCAGTTGTTATAGAGGTACGCCCTGAGACGGAAATGGTTCTTTACAAAGCACCACGAATGTACTTTAGTAATACAATCAGAATGAGTCTGCTTAGCAAAGTGATATATTCAATATACATCAGGTTTCATTGAATGCATATTGTGGTGCCAGCTAAACATTCTTAGAGTCACGTCTCTTTCTGCTATAGTGCTAGTCTCAATGCTCCCGAGCTCTGAAAGTCCCGTGCTTGATGGTATGCACTGACAACGACCATATCTATGGTCGATGGGTCGACGAATAGGGTGTAATCCCCAAAATATGTCTAGTGGGGGTACTAGAGGTTTGGCTTCGCCAGGATGGTCGTGGGCCTAAGTTCCTGTTTTTCTGTTATCTTTGAGCTTTATATGTGTGAGAATAACAAGTCCGACTCGCGCATACCCAAGGAAAAGTGTGCGATAGAACTGTGATCGGCTAAATGCATAACTGCGATATCTATGATGTTACGGGTTATAGAAGGTTGTGTCATGGGCTGTGGTTGATAAGGTTGATACAACCGGCCCGAGCTTTAAGCGAGCGAATTAGGGTATAAATGGAGGGTCTTCTGCCGTACATTGTAGATCATTACCAGATATTACCACATCTTACTATTCTATATTATCAGATCAATTAATCAATCATCTACATTAAGATCAATATCAAACTCTAAATACTTAATCATAATCTCCTCTAAGCAACCTTCTCTGCCATACTCGCAAGTCAGGCAAAACTCCTACCAAATTTTCCAACAATCTGGACGGCGCTCTTTGCATGCCAATGGCACATTTGGATACTGGCGTTAGGCCAAACTTGCGAGTGGATGCGATCTCAGACTCATCACTATCATATCCAAAAAGTATTGGATTGAAATTTGCAGTCTTAATAGGTTGTAAAAATTGCTCAAGGATGTATGTTTTCGAGTCAGCAACAGTAGAAATGGGCGATTGGTCATACCATTTACTGCTACAAAGAGCTAGCCAAGTAGCATACCTATCCCATCGAGTTCAGAAAGAACTGCATCTAAATCCATTCCTGTAAAAAAGAAATATTTCAGAGATACACATTGATTATGCAATGATTTAGGATAAATGGAGGAAGTAGAAATATTGAGATTGCACAGCCCCAAGATTTAATTAAAAAAACAATGAAAAAATACCTAAATTATTCGTTCCGTATGTCGAGCCGATGGCTAATTCTTGTGCTCTGACTGTAAGAGCTTTCATGGAACCATTGTTATATATTGCTGGGCCGTGAAGGATGCCACGGGTTTACATTGTATATTTGCATTTTCTGTCCGAAGCAAGAAAGGATGATGCCGAAAATAAAGGTCCAGCTGAGATTTCCAATTGGACGCGTTAATATGTTGCCATTGATAATACACTTGATCTTAAGCGACATTGCTTGCGTCCAGAAGATCAGAGGACTGCAGATCATGGTAGATTTTAGAAGTAGAGTGGCCCGAACAACGTTGTGAGATAACATCTAAAACTTCATCCGATAGTTAAATCTTGACAAGTGATCCGTGGTGCTAATGATTCAAGGCTACGGTTAATATATGCTCTGGTAGTTGCGGCGATAATTTTAAGAGGCTCTGGCAATCGAACCGTGCCATTTGATGTCGATCCTGCTTATATATTCCTTTTGATCTCATCCACGCAGAACTGTTTTGAGAGTGATGGAAATAGTTTATGATTTTAGGTCCCTTTGAATATTTGATTGCCGGAATATTTAACCCCCTGCGTCATTGATTATATGAGTGAGCTGTCCAATGGATTGATTGAGTGGATTTAATCCATAAATATCTTCGCCACTCGTCTCCGGTGACTGTCCGAAATTAACGAGTAGCTGATCGAGATCAGATGTGTAAGACATATTAATTTACTCGATTTGATTCTTAACAGAGAATGGGTTAGACGTAGCTCTGAAGCTGGTGAGAGTCGAGATATGATTTACTAGATTTTCTAAGTCATTGAGTGTCTTAATTTCATGCAGAAAGCTGTCCCGCTGATCAATATTAGAGGTAACGTGACAAATGTCGCGATTTTAACAAAACTTGAGGCAATGTTTCTTTCGTTTCCCCGGTATTTGGCTCGAAATTCGTCAATAGGTTGATCCACGATGCAGGCTGAACAGAATTGTGTTTTATTGTGATTCCAGGATGAATTGAATATATCAGATAGAATAGGAGAAAAGTCATTTGATCAACTTAAGATTTTAAGGTTGGAGTAATGATGTCTAAGTGGTAAACCCGTCGCGCTGAAGCTCGTTCTATATCCATCCAGCAAATAACACAGGGTATCAGGGGAAAAAAGTCAACGTTGCAGCCTTAAAGATTATTTCAAATAGGCATTTATTGCATGGATTGAGCTGGTGGTTAGAGGAGCGACGACATACAAAATTAACGCTAATTAGCTACAATCTTTTGGGGTTCTTTTTTTTTATTGCTAGGTCCCGGGACAAGCCCTACGTGTCCTGTAGATCTGGGACCGGTGGAGCCGATTAGGATCAAGTCTAAGACCTGCCCAACTCGTTCGCACCGCGTGAACCACTACGGAGATTTAGAAGTTCCATAACACATGTTAAAAGAAAAGACTCCCAAACGCCAACTTAAAACACAGAAGATCTCATACAATTGGTCCAGAATTCGAACTCCTCGCCCGTTTCCTTTCCCATCACATCTCCCAAGTGACAAAATCCACTTCATCTCCGCTGAGAGCAACAGATGAGCTCGTGGATAAACCCTTCCCATCATCCGGTTCCCTGCATTTTGTTCTTGAAGCCATGATAGACCTCGTTCAGAACTGCTACCTCTCATATTTCCTCTTCAGAGTCTAAGACCCCAAAGTCCGTTCCTTCCTCCATCCGAACATCCTTCAAAGCGGCGTCGGCTGCCACTTCTGCTCATTCTATAGCTGCCTTTGCCCGGGCAACTGCTGCATACTCCTTCTGTCCATGTTTTCGGATCACGACGAGTTGCTCTTCTGTAACCAGACCGGTCCTCGTAGGTCGAGCCAGACAGTTCCGGGTTTCCGATCGGTGAGGTCCTCCACAGTTTCGACATCTTGTGGGAGCCTGGCACTCCATGGCAGAGTGCATTGTTAAAACGCAGTTCTAGCAAGCCGGAGCACGGGAGCAACCACGTATCGCGTGGAAGCAAAAACAGCGTTTGCACTGCTCAATTTGTCTTCGAGGTCGGAAGGTTGAGGCCATTCCAGACTCGTAGAAAAGTCGAAATCCGGGCCTTGTTACAGTTTCCCGAATGAAAAGGACCTGTCAATTCAGGTATTTCGATCCAGTCTTTGCCGTACCGTGGGGTCGCACCTGGGTGGGAACCTTACCGGTGACATAGAAAATTTCATCTGCAACCATTTGAGCTGATGTAGATACAATTCCGTACGCATATTTAATTTTCACTGGTACAGTGACAATCCGCAAAGCAACCAGGTTGGAAGCTGGCTCCAGTTTGAAGTTTTCAAATCCACCATCAGCTTTATCCAGTAGTTTCTGGCGGGTTTCGTCGTCTTTTGTGTCACAGGCCAATGCCTGGTAATTTTAAGGCTGGTGCCTAAGGCAAAAAGAATACTCTTTACTAAGCAGCTCCAAGCTGAAACTTCTCCGACACGCAAATTTCCCCAAACATTTACGGTAACATATGTTGATTTTACAGTTTCGTTTGCGGTGAAGAGTGAGACGTGACGAGACACTGGTTGTCTGCACAAAGGACACCAAAGCATCATAAGATGTTAGAGGCGAATGCAGAGATTGTAGATCATGCGAAGAAAGGGAGGAAATGTTGAACATTAGGAAAAGATATATGATGTTTGCTCTCGGTTTTCTTTGCTTCTTCACTTCAAGATCTTCTTTTGTATCTAGCTCTAGATATTCTGCGAATAGCAATTATCTTTCGACCCTTACATTTTGCAGTTATAGCAGATCCAGTTTTGACTCGCTAAATCAATTTAATGTTGTCAACTGAACAACTTAGAGAGTTGGTCACTGCGCTCTGTGCGCCGCAGACTGACAATGACCTCCGTTCGGTATCGCTTTCTAAGCGAATGTAGAGGCGTTTGTCCACTGTAGAAATTTTTTATTCATTTTCGGTGTTGAAGGAGCAGCTTTTTGTTTTGTAGGGCCTGGATTGTTTTACAGACCTTTTTTGGCTACTGTAGCCCAGGTGCCTTTGATGGCCTGAGCTTTTGGTGCTTCAGGGATTGGTACCCTTTGTTCTGGTGCCCTCACTGGGAGAGGAATGGCTGGGCGGGCTGGTGAAGTTGGTGGAGCTGGAGATGTTGTCGATTTCATCCCCAGGTCGGTGCGTGCGAACTGCGCTATGGCAGCTTGTAAGTAGACTTTGAGAGCGTCTACAAATTCCTTGTTTTCACCGATCGAGAGAGGTGAAGGAGTTGCTTCAACACCGTTTATTGCGGTGCAGCAAAGCAAGAAACGTGACTTGATTCTTGCAGCTAGCTGCTTCTCAGCTTCCAGCAATGCTTGCTCCTCCGGTCGGATCTATGAGACATTCGTGGCGACAGCAGGTCCAGACGACTCTTCTCGAGCGACTTCTTTTCCTTTCTTCGAGCTGGAGGCCTCTGGGACCTGCTCGGCGATTTCCGTGGTCTCGGAGACCAGATTTGTCGATCTGGTAGGCTCAGCATCGATCATTTCAGCGTCAGGGAAGTTGAGGTACTTCCCGGGGGGACAGCTCTCTACCACAGTTACACTTTATACCTTCAGCGTGAGGCCTAATTTTGTTGGGCACATTTGTGTCCGTTCTTTGCCCCTGGCAGTCGGCGTCGGTTGACGCTTTTCCTTCACCGCCCTTATCTCAAGAAGGCTGACAGTGGTTCACAACAAGAAAATAGAAGCGTATCAATGAATAATGACGGGACAGAGGGGGGAAATGGGCATTCGGGGAATTTTTCTCGTTGTTTGTTTGTGGTTGTATTTATTCGTACTTTGTGTAGTCCAAGAATATTATCACACTAGGACGCCTCTGTGACCCAGGCCACAATTTTGAGGGTCGGATGGTGCAGTGGTACACTGTCCGGACAGTTCTCCCAAGTAGAGTCTGGGTAGCTTGGACACATGCCCCACTTGAGACAGGAGAAAGCTGGTTCGAATCCAGCTAGACCCGCACACCACTTCTCTCGTGGTGATACTGTATTCGTAGGATGACGAAAGCATACTCAGGTAACCACAGGTTTTTCTCGCTTTACCCTGTGGTGCGCATTCACGGCAGAGAGTATATGTCGCAAGGCGTAATCCGCGTTGTGATATCTGCAAATGAAATCTGTATATGAGTGTTCCAAACGTCAAATAGAGCCATACAGCGTCACTTACATATCTTCCGTAATCATTCGCGTCATAGCCTCAGGCTGCATACGCAGGAATGATTTTTTTAATAAAAAAAAGATACCGCCTTGCGACATGTACCCTCTTCCATGACTACCCATTATAGGGGAAAGCGAGAAAAACCCAGGGTCATTTGAGTATGCTTTCATCATTCTAAGATTTCAGTATCGCTGCGAGAGATTATGGTGTGAGGTTCTTGATACATTCAAACCTGCTTTCTCCTGTCTCAAGCTTGGCATGTGTCCAAGCTACCTAGGCTTATTTGGGAGAACGGCCCGGACAGTACATTCGCTTAAATATTTAGTAGCATTTAGAATGGCTAAGTTGAACGAGATCGCCACTTATAATTTACTACGGCAAGATCACTCTTAGTCTTTGATTGATGTATATAATGAGGGATTGATATCTGTTTTACTAGGTTTATGATGGGGTACGTACACTTGCGCAGAGTTACTAAAAGGATTCAGATGCTTGAGTAGAACAGGCAATTTTGCGTATGACAGGAATATAAGATTGAATTGAAAGATGATGAAATTGATGTCCATCAAAAGCGGCGAATCTAAGCTTACTTATATTTCTAAAATCATCCGTGCGCCAACAGAGCAAACAATGCAAATATCAAGTCTCGTGGGACCCACACCTCGCCTAATTAGTCCCAACACTTCATCCTAGCCTCGGTGGTGTCATCTCATCAGCTGCTTACGCAGCATTGCCATGTCCACTATGTTCCTAGGCACAACAATATCGCTCGGTTAGTTAGGTTATTTAAATTCTATAGTTGAAAATATCATTCGTTATTAGAATCTACGTTACTCCATCCTTTGACTTTGTTATGCGGCACGAAAGAAGTTATTTCCTTTCAACAAAGGCGGAGCCTGCGGCCCAAAGTAGTTGGCTGACTAAATGTATGTTTCAGCTCTTATATAGAATCGTCGGCATCGAGATACCTTGTATAGATCTTTTGTACCTTGGGACTACGCTTTTATGAGGTACTCCATTTGTGGCTAGTTCAACAAATAGGATTGCTTCAATCCCGAAGAAAACTGAATCTCAATTAACAAAGCTTAATCCTTGATACAGAGAAACCTCACTCGACTTTCCTGTGGCGGAGAGATAGTGCCTCTGTCTATGCGATTTCGTGATGAGTTTGCCGTAAAAGTAAGGATATATCATTGTATTTACCTATTGACTGGCTTTATTCCAAGCCACACATATAATCCTATTTGCAGCTTGTTGGTGCACTCCAAATTTAGACGGAATTTGGCTCTTTTTGAGATCAGCATATTATTGATGAGATACATTAATGACTCAATTTTCGAGGATAACGAGCTTTTTTGAGCCGTCGGACTACCAAATTGAATTGCGACTATTTTGTCGAGCAGACTGCTCGCAAAAAGTTTCTAACCGTCATTATAGCTGAACAAGAGCAACATGGTAAAGTGAAATCTGGGATCAGGTTTACGCAAACTAGTATAAACAATCAGGTCACGTTTAACTGTTGTGGCGTCGCCAGTAATGAGTCTAGCTCTAGGCTGGTATCTGAATCACGCTACGAATTCTCGATAAAATCTCTTCTCCAATCTGTTTTATAGGCCGGCCTACATCCACAGAGAAAACATCTGTTTCGTTCACGTCTGGAGCTTCCAAGATACTAAATTGGCTATGCACCATCTCGGCCCCCATAAAGTGGCCTTCTCTTTTCCGTACTCTTGCTTGTAGCACATCTTCTGGAGCATTCAAGTAGAAAAAATGAACGTGGACATGAGGAGAAATGTTAGGTGCCACACGAATCACATCACGGTACTTGCGCTTCAGGGCAGAGCAGGATAGTACAACCCCTTGATGACCTGCAGCAAGACGTTCTAGCGATGCTTCGCGCAGGCTAACAAGCCAATCCCAGCGGTCTGAATCAGTAAGAGGAACTCCGCGAGACATTTTTTCAACATTGGCCTTGGGGTGGTACTAGGTAATGTCAGTAGAGTTACGGGAAATGGAATAACCAATAAGAAAGTTCATTCTTTGTACATCGTCGCCTTCAATGTATGGCATTCCCGTTACATTGGCAAGGTATTGCCCAACTGTGCTCTTTCCACATCCCGCTGGACCCGTGAGTAACCATATGTATTGATCTGGAGGAAGCTTTTGCGCTTGAGCCCGAGGCTGAATAGCGTAGGATGGTGATATAGTCGTTTCCACACGATGCTGTCCACTCATAATTTGCGATTAACTGTAGTCTGAAGAAGTGTAAGGTGCTTCGGTCAATGCCGGCGACCAATCGGGAGAGTCGAGCTTTTTATTCGGAAAAGTTAGCCATGAGGGTGAGAAGGGAGACAAAGTGAGTTGCCTTACAACTCGCGCCCTGTCGTTCACTACTGGACGATCAGATGATGAGAGCAATTGCAGAGGTTCTACCTAACCCACCCGATCAATTTCCAACTTTCCTTGGATAAGTCCTGAAAGAGCCACATGCAACTACAGCCGTTAGCCCGTCCCCGTATTTGTCGTCTCATTCCGGCAGATGCTAGTAGTGTACATCCTTGTTAGCTATCCAAAGGATGAGGCGTACAGAATTTACCGGACTAGAGTGAAACGTGTATCTGAAGACTCGGGGTAAAGGTCGTAGCTCCAATACTAGCACAGCAGATCCAGGTACAGTAGAACCCCTCTTAGCTAATAGTGGGTCCCGGTATAAATGTTGAAAAGATTCATTGTAACTTGGATTTTTATATTTGCAACACTTACCCTTACAGGACATTTTGCGTGCAGGGGTAATTATTGAAAATATAAACGGTAAAATTTCTATGAATCTCTTGGGTAATTATACCGGGACCCACTATTAGCTAAGAGGGGTTCTACTGTACTTACAGTACTAGTCCCGATGAGTTCTCTCGGGCGATATTACGGCGCCACAAATGCAACCTAACAAAACGCCATCTAGAGGGTCATTGTAAACTTCTATTCATTGATTGATTGATTAGCTTCGTTTCAGGCACAAGTTTTGCACCTGAGATGCATCATACGGGTCGCTGATTCCTGAAGACTTATACCTTCTTTCATGAATATAACTGCCTACAAAGACACACAACTGTCATAGGTTCGAAGCCCTTTACTTCCCGCTCTACTCCCGCCAAGGACAACCGTACAACAGAGAATTTTTAGAACGGCAACTCGCTTTGCGCCGAAGATCATCGTCACGACTGAAGCTGCACGTCAGCTACTTGAAACAAAAGTGTGGTAGGTAATAAAAGTGATGACAGCAATTATCCGAGCCGAGGTCTTGGCGCGTACCTTCAATTTGTTGATTCGCGTTAGTATTATTGTCAATCTGCCAAAAAGAAAATATTTCCTTAATATATATGGTGCGCTATCAAGACGCTACATTGTACTGCAGGGGTAGAACTTGTTAGAAGCTGATAAAAATTTGTTTGTTATAAATATAGAGCTCAGGGGTACAACGCACAAAATAAATATTTACTAGCAATAAGCTTTGCCCCTGCAGTGCTGTATATACAGTGTCTCAACCCTAAAGATTGTTACTAATTGGCGTTAATTTTGTATGTGAAGCCTCTCTAAGTACCAGTTCAATCTACGGAATAAATGCCTCTTGTTAATAATCTTTAGAGCTGCGATACTGTATACTCTATAATTGCGACTCTATCAGTATTATTAAGCACAGTACGTCAGTTTTAAAAAGAAATTCCTGTTAATTACTATCTAACTGTTACGAACCTCCCGCAAAAAGAGAGAGCCTTGTACAATTATGGAAAAATCTTTACACCTCTTGGCGCACGTATTGAATTGCACGTTTCCAAAATGTCAAGTGATCACCAACTTTCTTGATCATTGTTACTGACATAGTGTTCAGTCTCATTTAGGTATAATCTATTATAGCTGAAACGGATTCATAGAATGTTCCACGTCCATTTCTGACAATTGTGATTCTACATGCGTACTGAAATCGTAAGACGGTGGTGCTCATGAGTCCAGTGAAGACATACAATGCTCCAACACGCATTTCTCTCCTTCGATCCATACTTACTACATGTATTGACTTGTACAGTAGCAACCAATAGTGATGCACAAATTGGGACTTGATAGATTTCTATAGCCTAGTTTGAGATGACTCTTCAAAAATTTTAATAACGACGTGTCGCCTTTTCCCCACGATCGCCATGAGGAACATGTATTGAAATTCCCTTGTGGTTTTCAGATTAGACTATGATTCGGCGTTAAAACGGATTTGCATCCTGAAACGCCCGCCGAGCGACTCCTGCTCAAATTAAATCAATCAAAGAAGAGACAGGAAATGACGCCTAACATTCATAAGATTGGTATCATTAGTTTAAACGAACCCAAGACCGTAATGAAGTCCCACGTTTCTGCCGACATGATTTGCAGATGGTCAAATAAATTAGTCGAGCCCGATGGAGGAGTGGTACGCCTTTCAGGCTGTTCTCCCAAGTATCAGGAGAATCAAGGTATCTGAGGCACGTGCCTCACCTGAGACAGGTTAAGGCTGGTTCGATTCGCGTGAGACCCTTTCACGTATCGCGCGTGATTATCATGTCTGTGGCGATGACGAAGGCACACTGCCTTCCCCTATAGTTCGTCCCCTATACGTGACGCACCTCCATAGGGTGTATCCCAGCTTCAGTAAAACCTCCATAACGCTATCCTCCGCAACCCTATATCCTCTATAACGCTATCAGATCAGCTCCATCTTATAAATTTTGCAGGCAAACTCTTAACTCTCGATAATTTCTCTTCAGAGAAGGTTTATCGTGTTAAACAGGTATATAGAAATGCTAAAACAGCATGGAATTTCAGTCTCACAAAGGCGTGCCATTCGTAGACATGTTCAACGACACCCTTAACTCCATCAATAACAGCTCAAATAGTGTTTTGAGGACGAATTCCACCATAAAATCATCCAGCCTACGATATCCGAGGGCCTCAGTGCTAGATACAGTTAACTAGACGAATTAGACCCGTCTTTCCAGCCTACACAACAGCGTGAGAAGCCACTCAAGTGGCCTGAGCTAGACAAAGTGGTATTCTAATGACATCAAGAGCGAAATCCATACATTCTAATCTCTGGTTAGCTGTTAATCTGGTAGGCAGCACGTCTTTGGCAGCGTCTTGCAGATGATCAAGGCACAGAGGTGCCTCAATTTAGCAATGGCTGGCTTACTGCATTTAAGAGGAGGTATAACATCAAATCATGGATTCGGCCTAATGAGGATGGAAGTATTTATAAAGCTGCCACCGCAGAGCAGCTTGTACAGGTATAAGAACTGGCAAGACAATATCCTCCTCAAGATGTCTATAACTGTGATGAAACCGACATCTACTGGGAGATGGTACCTTATCGAGGCCTTTCTACGCAGCAGAACTCTGGTGCAAAGAAAAAGAAAGTTTGGATAACAGTAAATTTCTGCTGTATTGCTGATGGCAGTGATAAGCTTTCAGTGTGGTTTATTGGTAAGGCTGCTGATCCAAGGTGCTTAGGCCACATATAGAGCAACATGACGCTTATAACAAAACCTTTTTCAAGCAACTTGACTGTCATGAAGTGGCTATAAAGGGGAGACATGAAGATAAGAAGCGACAACAGACCATTAGGTCTTGGCTCACACAGACTCGGCGACAATCAACTCAAGCAACTTAGAAGGTCTTGATTTGAACCGATTGCGATTTATGGAGGTGAGATTGCTCCCAATCCAGCCACGGATGATCATTTACGTACTTCATATACCTGCTACAGAACAAACATACAATCAAGCCTAGCAAGGATTGCACCTCGACACTATAGATGAGTTGAGTTGATTACGAGATATTATCGGTTCATAGGCGTATGGCGCTGGAATATACGTGTTTAGTTTTGTTACCGTGTAACCATTAGTTAATCATATTACATGCTTTTAGTAAGGGCGCTAGGCTCTGTTGTAATTAAGGCATCGATGCACTGGTGGGATAGCGAGGTATATAGACTACTTGTTTAATGGTTTTCAGGCCTTAAACCAAGGGACCCCTGTTGTACCAACAGTTATGATCAACCAAGTCAAGGATTGCGAAAATAGGTAATTGTGAGCCAGTCTAAGATCACGTGCTGTTTTCATATCGCTATATCCTCTATAACACGATACTAATAGTCCCATCAGACTGTACGGAGGTACAGCCCATAAGTATTATTCCATGTCGACCAGGGGGGGCTTGGCCAACACAACGCTTTCCTTAATTAGGCAACATCGCGAGAATGCACCTCGCACCCATTCCTACTGTGTTTTGTATGAGTTCTAATGATCAAAGCATTGATTCAATGATTCCCAACTCATAATACAAAATGCAAAATAATTCCTATTCTTATAATAACTAATACTTAGTAAACTGTTGGAATAAATGACAACTAAAGGGGGATTATATTTGGTGCAACCTGATTGCTAAGGCTCAATTTTAGACTGGCATAAAAAGTGTTTTTCCTTACGTGTTTGTTAGAAGATATGTTATGGCTATTATGACGTCACACTGCCACAAATTGGAAACTATGACGTCAGTGCTTCTAGCAGTGTTGAGATTACTTAGATACCAGTATTTTCCCTTAGATGGATATATAGAATTATTACATAAACCATCTGTTACCAGAACCTTTGTGCTAGCACATTAAACTCATTAAACCGCTGTTATACCGACATAAACTATCCATTGCGTTGATGTTGTTGTCATCGGAATACATACAAAACACAGTAGGAATGGGTGCGAGATGCATTCTCGCGATATTGCCTAATTAAGGAAAGCGTTGTGGTGGCCAAGCCCCCCCTGGTCGACATGGAATAATACTTATGGGCTGTACCTCCGTATAGCGTTACAGAGGCTTTAGTGTAGAGCTCCCTAGTTAGGCCAGTATTAAGGCACTCCGATTAACTAAAATTAGCGTCAAGACCTTGGTAAAATATTCACTCCCCTTGCCCAGCTTCAGTGGAAATTTGACAACCATTTTGTTTTTTTTTTGGTTTTTTAAATCATATTGTACACTATGCAAAATGAAGTTCGCTTGTTCAGCCAACTATTTATTCAAAAGCTCGTAGCTTCAGAATCACTCAATAGAATAAGTCAAAAACCTACATAGATGTAATTAGGTGTCTTATGAAGCATATTCTATATTTTTGAATCACGACTCGATCAATACAGAAAATAGAGGCTGGGAGAGACTGACTAAGCGAGGCGAATTTCATTTTGCAGGCTATTTTAGTATCTAGAATTACCGCCCTTTGCAACCACGACAGTCTCAATTCATCGAAAAAAACTCAGATAATTAATCGTAAGTGCTCTACATGGTCAATCGCAACGTATTGGGCTAACTTTTGGTTGTAATTGAGTGTACAACAAAGCGATATGCCTAGATTAAACATGACAACTCGAGACCAAATCATCCAGCGCCTCAAAGAGGGAAAGTCATTCAGTTCTATCACGAGTGAGCTTACGTACTCCAAATCTACGGTTGCTAAGCTTCTGAAAACCCTTCCTGAAGGAAGTAGTGCCAGAAAAAGGGGGGGTGTAAGCAATCTGACCCCTCGAGACAAGCGAAGAACTGTCAACAATATAGCCAACGGGATTGTAAAGAAACCAAAACAGGCGGCAGCAAGTCTACAGGCGTCTATGGGTATTAGCGTCAGCCCGCAAACCGTCAGAAATATCCTTCGAGAGTCGGGCTTGAAGGCCAAAAAGAAGCCCAAAAAACCAGCCTTGGCGGCTCGGCACAGGAAAGCTCGTCTGGATTTCGCCCTAAGATGCAAGGAGTGGACGATAGAAGACTGGAAGGAAGTGGTTTGGTCTGACGAAACAAAGATCAATCGAATTTGCAGCGATGGAATCAATTGTGTCTGGCAGAAAGATAAAAAACTGCCCAACGATAGTAATACAATCCAGACAGTCAAATTTGGAGGGGGGAACGTGATGATTTGGGCTTGTATGACCTGGTCAAGGCCAAGTGCCATGGTTCAGGTAATGGGAAGGATGGACACCCAACAGTACATCAATATTTTAGATCAAAATTTGATCTGTAGCATGGAGGCAACGTGCCTCTTGGGAGATATGCCTCCTGTCGACCAACTAATCTTTCAACAAGATAACGATCCCAAACACACTGCGCGAGCTACAAAGGCCCTCTTAAGATTGAAGAAGATCACCTGCTTCGATTGGCCCGCCCAATCTCCGGATCTGAATCCAATAGAGCTTCTCTAGAGTCAGTTGAAGAGAAGATTGGGTAGGTACGACGAATATCCCAAGGGAGTAGGGGAATCATGGGAGCGTATCAAAAATGAATGGTCAAAAATACTTTTAAGCAGCTGTCAGAATCTAATTGAATCTATGCCGAGACGAATTAAAGCCGTCGTGGCTGCAAAGGGCGGTAATTCTAGATACTAAAATAGCCTGCAAAATGAAGTTCGCCTCGCTTAGTCAGTTTATCCCAGCCACGATTTTCTGTATAGATCAAGTCGTGATTCAAAAATAAAGAATATGCTTGATTAGACACTTAATTACATCTATGTAGGTTTTTGACTTATTCTATTGAGTGGTTCTGAAGCTACGAGCTCTTGAGTAAAAAGTTGGCTGAACAAGCGAACTTCATTTTGCATAGTGTATTTTGCCTTATAGCTATGACAAAAGATTTAAATCCATTTTTTCTTATTAACCTTTTTCCCTGTATCCCTAATTCCGCCCTCCTTTGGCACTAGTCTTGGCTCATAACTTAATGAAGACTATCCAACACTTGTTTCATCCGGTGGTTGCACTCCTAAGCAAACATTTAGCAATACAATAATTTTTTAATTTTTTTTTGAAAATGTTTCTTGATGGAATGGTTGGGGTCTTTTTTGTCAAATAGAAAATAAAGTCATGATATAAATCAAATTTATATAAATGGAAAATGATGTGGATAAAAATTTAAAAGATAGCATTGTAATTTTGTAAAGTGGAGTGACTCATAGAATGTAATTATAGTATGTATAAGTTTCAGTCCGTGGGGATTTACATTTTGAAATGCGCTCACTGGATTGCAAGAATTTCAGAGGACTGAGTCTACCAGCTTTGGTATTGAAGTGTATGGCCAGATTTAGTGGTTCTAGTCCATCAAATTCCTTTTTCCTTTCCCCATCAAAATAGGCGCAATCAAGCATCAGATGTGGCATAGTTTGTTTCTCCTTGTTACAGAAGTTACAAATGTCACTATTTACTTTCCCAATCTTGTAGAGGTAGGCCAGGTTGTTCCTAATCCCAGTTCTTGCCCGAAAGTATCATGACGAAGCGCCTCTACTGAACCTATTCAGATTCATAGTCTTAGACTTGAAGATAGGTATAGATATCCTTGCAGATGTCCTATAAAATCTGCCGAGTCCAATGGCCTTTCTGCCTTCTTCTCTTAGCACTTGCTTTGTCCATTCAGTTTGCCAAGTTATAAGATTATTTTTTTATTTAAAAACGAATAAGACGTAATTATGTCTTTGGATAAAATCGGTTGGTCCAGACCTTTCCTTGCAAGGTTGTCGGCTAGTTCATTGCCCTAAATTCCTGGATGGCCCGGACACCAATGTAGTTGTAGATCAATCTTATTACTCTCAGATGTAACCTTATGTGAAAAGAAATTAGGAGCTTTGAAGATTCTGAGTAGAGCAGCTTGGCTGTTAGAAAAAGGAGACAACTTGCTTTGTGTATTATTGCAGAAATATGACTTATAGCCTTATAAATTGCGTAGGTTTCTGCGTTAGTGATACCAATGCATCTACCAAGATTGAATGAAAGACATTTAAGCTCTCGGATATAAGGAAGATAGATAGAAATGCCTATGGTAGCACCTTTGTCCTTGACCAAGGAGCCATTAGTATATACAATAAATGAGGAAGGAGGGATAGCCTGTAATAGATTCATATGATAGTTTTTTGCTAAAGACTTATCAAGTTTGCTTATAATGATATCCAAGGAGTTACTCATCCATGGCAGGGACCACTTGGCATTTAGAGGCTCCAACTTAGATGTTCTGAAGAACTTCTTGAGTAAAAGAGCTGATCTGTAAAGTTGACTGCTAGGATTTTCGTCCAAGCAAACATACTAAGATCTATTGAGTGGCAAGAAGGAAATGGTTCATTTTGTAATTTACAAGATAATGAAATGTAGAGGGGCTGGTGAGCTTGCATTTTCAGGATACGTAACGCGTAGAAGGCGGCCTGTTTGAAATGTCTTAATCTGGTTGGGAGAAGGGCCGCTTCAGCTTCCAAGGCCTTGCTCGGCTTACTTCTAAAGGCACCTGTGATTGAAACAAGGGCTTGATTTTGTAACTTATCACACATGTGAGTCAGTTTTGCTGTACCATATTTATCATATCAAAGCACTGAGCCGTAGTCTGAGACAGGAATAATACAGGACTGATAGAGCTGCCTCAACGCATTAAAGCTTAGTCCCTTGGATTTAGAAGAAAGTTGGAAAAGCCTCTGCAAAGCCCCTTGTGCTAGATGGAGTCTTTTTTCCACATGATCTTTGAATGCTAAGTTGTGTTGCAGCCAAATCCCTAGCCACTTCACTGAAGTTTTAGGTTCCAATGAGAATTCTTCAAAGTGCAATGGCTCCAAATAGGCTTGTCGTTTTTTTGATAAATGTAATAACTCGGATTTTGATGGTTCAAACACAATTGAGAGTGATTGTGCTTTGTCGAAGAGCGTTTTAAAATAGGGTTGAAGTTTAGAAATATTTTTCTTGACTGAAGAAGAGGCATAGGAAATGCATATATCATCGAAATAGGAGGTTTCTAGGAATTCATTCAATGGATCGATAGAGAATAACTCGCTTATTGAAAGGAAAAAAAGCAGAGGAGAGATAGGACTACCTTGAGGAGCCCCAGTAACAGAATAAGGGTGACTCAGTTGTCCATTGAAAAGAAGCCGAATTTTTCTTTGGGAGAGAAATGAGGAAACCCATGAAATGGAGTTAGTGGAGAGATTCTTCCTTCTCAAGACTTGTATCAGCTGACTGGGCTGAAGTCTATCAAAAGCCCCCATGACGTCTAAGAAAACACAAGACACAACTCTATTTTTCGATATGTGATGTTCGGCAAAGTTCTGAAGGAGCATAACAGCATCTATGGCTGATCTTTGTTTTCTTTCTCCCATCTGACTAGGATGAAGAAGGCCGGGTGAAATATACGCAAGGTATGATATTCTTCTAGAAAGGATTCTCTCTAGGGGTTTGGATAAACACGGGATTAGAGAAATAGGTCTGTAGGCCTCAAGAGCTGAGTTATCGGGCTTACTTTTCTTGGGAATAATAATGCCCATGAATTCTTTCCATACTAATGGATGTTCAACACATTCAAATAGAAAAGTATATGCTAATAGAAATAATTTAGGAGTGCTTTCAAGTGATTTTTTGATCATTATCCAGTCAATATTATCCTTCCCAAGAGCTGTTTTCTTTTCTGATACTGCCTGAAGGAGTTCATCAAGGGAGAGTTCAGGCTAGTCCCACTGGGAGCTAGCTTTTCGAGAAACAAGTCTCCGTGAGGCTGACGTTAAATGAAATGTATTTTCGTTAACATTTGGAACAAGTACATCATCGGGGGTTGACAGGGTAGAAGGAGAGATTGAAAATGAACCAGGATTATTGCTTGAAATTTCTTGGGGAAACAGTGTGCTAACTAGAGCAGTGCACTTGTCTGCAAAAGTTGATGCTACTAGGTTCTGGCCTTTAGAGTCTCTGTTTTTCAAAGTTGGTATCAAGGAAGGTTGGAAGAACTTGGGATTAGAATAGTTGAAAGCTTTGAATATACTATTTTCTTGAGCGCCAGCGAGAAAATCCTCCCAATTTTTCTTTTATTGTGAAACTTATTGTTCTGAAATAAGTATTTCTTGAGATCCTAGCCTCTTGAAGGAGACAGGCTACTTGGTCTGGCTCCTTGACTAGTATTACGTTTTGAATGAGAGACGTATAATGAGATTTAGATAGTGAACGGTTACGGGTAAAGACCTCCCAGTTAGCCTTTTTAATGTTAAATCTTCCGGATAGGCAGGGGCCAGGATTAGTTTGGTAGGGAACCGATGCTTTACACAGAATTACTTCATGACCTGAACCAGTGCTTTCTCAATAGTGCCAGTTGTGCCATTGTATTTTCTGGAATCCAGCAGCAAGGCCAGATCTATGATAGACGTGTTCCGGGTATTTGATCTAAGGAAAGTCCCTCCAAACTCTTCTATAACTTCAGGATCAACAAGGAGACTTGCCCTGTGCTCTTCTAAGAAATATTAGAGCTCAGTAGCGGGCAAATTCGGGCTTGTAACCATAGAATTCCACCAAGGATGGTGTAAACTCAGATCACCTAACAAAATTAATGGCTGACTAAGATTAAGATTTTACTGGAAGAATCTTTGTAGTGTTGTCTGGGTGTGCCCTATTATAGTCGATTTTTCATTGTATATATGGAATATGAAAAACTTCTCAGAGGCTGTAGTTATCTCAAAAGCCTGCATGTCTGGGTCACAAACGAGATTAGACCTTGTTGATACATCATAAGTGGGGATTTTATTTAAGTTACAACTCTTGGCTTAACGTTTGAATTGTTGTGCGGCAGGATAGCATGATATGCTGGATGAGAAAGTGTGGAATAGCCAGCCAAAACAGAATTCCAATATACATACGGTTCTTGAACAAAAACTAAATCAGAATTTTGCGATAGGGAAACTTCAAAGAGTGACTGTGTTATGTACTTGCCCTTGACAACATTGTGTTGGCATATTTTCAATTGTCCTAACATGAGAGTGCCTTGTAAAATTCACGATTTAGCTTTTTCAGGGCATTATTGCTGGTGGAATTGCAATTGTGACATTTTGTGGGGTGATGTTGGCAATTGTCAGAAGACTTACTTGTAGGGCAGCTATGCTCTGATGTAATATGTTTGCCTGAGCAAATTGCACACACTGGTTGCTTTTTACAGAGGAGGTGATGATGTCCATATTTTAGACATTGCTTGCACAATGTTTTCTGTGTGCTTGATTGAAATTTAACTACTTTCAATAGAAGCCCGCCAATTAGTACTCCCGATCTGATGACCTCCGACTTTTCAGCTTCAGAACCGACCGTGAGGACCAGGGAGCCATGTGCAGTCTTTGGGGGGGCCTGTGAGCCATCTTTGCTTGCCTTAGACATTGATGTTTGGGTTAAAAGATGTGATCTCTTCTGCCATGTCAGGAAGAGGAAGATATGAAGGTACCCCATGGATAACAACAACCGGATATATCTCAACTCTCTGTGCCTTACTGATAGGCCAGTCAGCGAAAACTTTGTTCCACTTGGGTTGTTACTCCAGAAGCTCTTTTGGGGTGGATTTGAAGCAAGTTAAGACGATGTTATTCCTTGGGGAGGTATGAACTCTAGAAATTGCAATCTTGCCCATAGCTTTGTTGAACTTGTCTCGGACTTGGTTAGGCTGATACACTAGTACCAGGCTTCCCTTGTTCAAGACTATTGTTATTAGATTCTTACTGTGGTCTATATAAGGGCGGGGTACAGGTCTGTCCGTGCTCTTTGGTGACTGTAGGTTAATAGAGGCATTAGCAGCGTCAGGAGCTTTGCCTAGCGCCTGGAGGTAGTTTCAGGTTGGATGCTGACGAATGTAGGCACCTTGGGTGTTTGGGGCTAAGCTGAGGGGGAGTAAATTCCCTGTTGTAAGACTGCATTATGTCTCGAATCGGGTGTGCTTGTATATAGGTCATTGGGGCCTTTGGTAGAATAGGATCATAGGGTCGCCCATGTCTTGTTGATTTGTCTGGTTAGTTGGTAATCGTGGGTGGCTGGGCTTTTTTGTTTGAAGGAATTACATCCTCCAATGTAGTATAGCCCTGCTCGGTATATCTTCGGAATTTATTCAGAAAGTCTAAGAGTTGTATTTGGATGGTCCTATTGGATGTCAGCCTGTAGGCTTCAATAATGTTATCTCTAGCAGAGTGGAGTGCCTCATCTGCAGAGGTGAACTTAGCCTCGCTGCTAGACTCTGGACAGGCATTTTGGGTCAGACCGGTAGTATTGGAAGTGGCAGTGGTTGTTCTGGGTATTGTTTTGGGTGTTGATGGTGAATTGGCTTCATTAGGGCCGGAGGGAGAGCTCGAAGTGTTCTTGTCGTGTAAGAGACAATGCAATTGCATTTTTTCGTGTGCTCCGGCAAGGATTTAACTCGGATGATATTGTGTGGTGGTTGTAATGGGTGGCTATTTGATTCAGTCCTTTTTTGGTTGTCGTTGAATCTGTAATTGATATGGGTGCTCTTTACAGATGGCCCCGAGGTAAAGTCTATCGTTGTGGTCGAGTCACTGTCTAAGTTGAAGGTGTTATAAATCATGCCAACATCGTAGTTTTGGGGTAATTTTTTTTTTAAATCATTTTTTGCGTATGCAGCCTGAGGCTATGACGCGAATGATTACGGAAGATATGTATGTGACGCAGAATAACTCTGTTTGACGTTTGGAACACTCATACTCAGATTTCATTTGCAGATACCACTACGAGAATAACGCCTTACGACATGTACCCTCTTCCGTGAATACCCACCACAGGGAAAAGCGAGAAAAACCTGTGGCTATCTAAGCATGCTTTCGTCATTCTACGAATACAGTATCACCGCGAGAGAAGTGGTGTGAGGGTCTTGCTGGATTCGAACCAGCTTTCTCCTGTCTTAAGTGGGGCACGTGTCCAAGCTACCCAGACTCTACTTGGAAGAACGGCCCGGATAGTGTACCACTGCACCATCCGACCCTTTTTGGGGTAATGTAGGAGTGAGTTTAGGAAAAATTTTGTCTCCACACATAGAGGAATCAAGCCTAGGCTAGGCTGCCAGATCGATTTCCGAAGAACTGAGACAGCTAGAAGCAACCTCCATCCTTGGTAGTAGCGGTAGTGAACCAATTTGTTTTTTTGTTTTTTTTAATTAATTAATTAAAGTCCAATGCAAAGTCCCTTTTCCCTCTTGGGTCATGGACTGGTGTACACGGCTAAGATCATGTCTAAGACACGCCTAACTCGGTCCCACCGCGTGAACCGCTACATAAATAGTAGCTAGTTATATACAATTAATTAACACAAACCAAATCCAACTCCAAAATCAAAATCAAAATCTATCAATTTATAGTCTATAAAACGCAATTTCTCATCCCGTTTTCCTTCATGTCATGCCTTTAGCGATAACTAATTGATTCGATCCCCGCTGAGAGCAGTAGATTGACCAGCAGTTTTACTGTTGAAACAGCCAGTTTCCTGCGCAAATATGGTAAAGCTCTTAAGTCATTAGGGCCCAAGAAGCTTGTTGACTAAGTCGTGAGACATTGATCTCCTAAGCTTACGTGTGATATTCGCGTGAAGTTTACAGTGAATAAAATGGGTTGGAGTTGTTTCCTCCCCGCATGTACACTCCATGGGAGCGTCTGAAAATTGAAATCGGCGATAATATGCTGCGAAATCGCCATGACCTGTACGGGCTGCGATCAATTCGCGGAGTAACCGCCGTGGGAGAGCTAGTTCTGGGGGTTTGCGTCATCGCATGAGCAAGTCTGGTTCCCGATATTTAGACGGGCAAGCTTTTTCCCACCAGTCGTCAAGGAGCGCCTGTCGTCGCTGATTCATAAGTTGTCGAAGGTATGCTAGGTTAAGTAGTCACGGCTTTATTCCCAGGCTCGGCAACCTTCTCAGGGCGGATCTAGCTATGGAGTCCGCTTCAACGTTCCTCTGAATCCCTGAGCGTCCAGGCACCCATTTTACAAATACTTCAGCTGTCTTAGATAACGCATGAAAGCTACGTACGTTTTTGAGGCTGGAGGATGAGGTACCTGTAATTAATATTTTTACTGCTTGTTGGCTATCCAACAAGACGTGGATACGCTGTTTTATATCCCCAAATTTCTGTTGTTCTACCTCAACGAAACTCAGGGCAGCCTCTAGAGCATTCTTAGCCCTTATGATCTCTGCATCTAGGACTTCTCCCCCGTGTGCGATGCCACTGCCTCGGAAGAAGGTTGTCCCTTCTCTTTTTAGGACGAAGCCCCAAGCAGAGCGTTCCTGTCCTTCAGATGATCCATCTGCATAGGCGCAAATCTCTCTTCCAGGAACGATATCCAGAGTTTGAGCAGAAGAGCCAGCGGAACAGGGAGGAGGTTCGCTCCATTGTGCTAGAGGCATGGTACCATAGCACGACGGTGAAAAAGCTTTCTCGTCTAACGGAAAGCATGTCGAGAAGATGCGAGGCAGTCATTGGCGCAAACGGTGGTCCCATCTTATACTAGTAAAAAATAATGATATTATAGAAAATTTCAAGATGAAAATAAAACATGACTGACGTATGAATGTGATTTTTCGGCTTAGTGCGAAGCTGTGGAGAATGACAGGGCAGTTAACTTCTGTCGGACACGAATTCTCTCACGTTATTTTAGAGTTTTTCTGGAATCAAGTTTGAAGCTTTACCTGATAAGGCCTCGCTTAGACATGATTATCATTGAAAACTACCTAATATGGATAATGATGGGCAAATTACCCCTGTAAATGACCAGTTACAGTTGTCCCTCTTTACAGGGGCTCAGGGGTAAGTGAAGGCAGTATGTCTTTGCAGGGTTTTTAGTTGCCGATTATTATACTTATATGGCGGTTTCTTTTGTTGATCTTTTCTAAGCGAGGCCATATTAGGATAAGCTCAAAACCTAAATATCAATTAAAGGTGAGAGATTTCTTGGCGACGGAAGTGAAGGCAGTATGTCACTCTTGGCTAAATATTGAATGGCGTCTGAAGAAATCCACGTCAAGAAAAAATATCAAGGATTTCGGTAGATCTATCTCAAGATTCTAATATACAAAGTGTTCCTAATATGAAGTTGAACCCCCTTGAACTCTAACTACCTCTTCACATCTCTTTGAAATACTTAGAATGAGTGACCGAAGCTTATCCTCTGTTGTACAGTTGTACCAGGCCTCTAGTATAATTCGGCGATTCTCTACTTTACTCCGCTGCCTCTCCCGCTCAATCTCTGGATATACATTTTGAATGTCTAGTTTCATCATACCCCACACATTTTCAATTGGATTTAGATCTGGGGAGTATGCTGGTCATGAAATAGGTTGAATTCCATGTGCCATGAGATAATCTCTTGCGGGAGGTGCTTTGCGTACTGGCGCATTGTCGTGCATAAATAAATATGCACGACTTGTCTCTTGCCGTCTGTTTCTTTGCCAGTTCACAACAAGGGGAAGGACGTGTTGGCGATAGCCTTCTGAGGTCATCTTGCCCTAGTCGGCTTCCCAGAAAACACAAGGGCCTCTCTCGATTCCGGCGAAACTACCCCCAAAACATCCAAGAATTATTCTTACGGTATCGATCAACGACACACGTATTATCCTAAGCCTCTCCTTTCTTCTTAGACTGTGAGTAATCAAAAAACTTTGGATTTATATCGGTATTGCTTACCTTTCTAGTCACATAGCTTGGCATAATAGGTCCGTCATTACTCCAAGTTTCGTCGCTCCAAATTACTTGCGACCACTCTTGTTCTTGCCATTGAAGGCGTTGTTCTGCCCATACTTTCCGTGCCGTCATGTGAGTCTCTGATAACGGCGGAGACCTTCTCGGAAGGCATCGAAAGTACCCTCTTCTCTTGAGTGCACTACGGATTGCACTTTCTCCGGCAGCCCATGAGGAGAAATGAACTGACAGTTCTAGATAAGAACATTGTCGTGCCTCGCGAGAACTGCAGATGAATTCTTCCAACTGATCGATTTGGTTAAGAGAAAGTTTAGGAGGGCGTCCAGCCCTTAATGTAGGAGATGCACGACCAGATTGAACAGTGTTCTTGAATTGTGAATATGTTACTCTTGACTGAGTCGCAATTTGTTTGTACGTGAATCCCGTCCGATACTGTGCAAGTATCTGGGCAAAATCAGTTCGTGTAAGTGCCTAGTTCAGTACCAGAATTCTACACATACCTCAAGTCTTTGATCTCGACTGAGATATGAAGCACGAGTTTGACCTTGTAAAGTAGCTTGAGTATTCATGATTAGAGGATAGTAATTCTAATAAAGTAGTTTATCAGGAGGCTTGTGCTAAATTGCGAATGGCGTTCGATAACTTTATCTTTTTCTAATATCTGTAAGATGGTTTAATTAACAATGAAACAGCCGTAGATTTTTACGTACAATATTAAATGTGGCTTTTCTGATGAAAAGAAATCGGTGTGAAAGATTAGATCATATGATCTCGTCTAACCTAGAAAATTGTATAGCATGGCTAGGATATATCCATATTAAAACCCCTGTATATAAAATTTCCAGCTGCCTTCACTTACCCCTGAGCCCCTGTAACTCGATAGTGGGTTCCGGTATAAGTGCTGAAAATATTCATTGAAATTCAACCATTTACATTTGCAATACTTACCCCTGCTCCCAAAATGACCTGTAAGGGCAAGTGTTGCAAATATAAAAGTACGAGTTACAATAAATATTTTCAACACTTTTACCTGGACCTACTATCGAATTAGAGAGCGACGACTGTAGTTAACTTGCCCTTGTCCCCCTGTTTTACTGCATGACACTTGGCCAGGACACCCCCTGACCTGTATACTAATAGTAATAGAGCAATAGGGGAACGCGAGCTTTAAGATCATGAAAACATGGTGTTTTCTACAGTAGATTAGCGCGACGTAGAGCCTTTTTATTAGTATTTAGTATGGAGTCCTTTTGCGTTTATTACAGCCTGGCAACGCTCTGGCATGCTCTCAATCAGGGCCCGAAAGGCCTCCTCTCCCATCTTATCCCAAGCATCTTTTACTGCCTCTCGCAGTTGAGTATACCCCATAATCTCAGGATAATTATCCTGTAGATAGTTCTTTATAATGTGCCAAACTCTCTCGACCGGGTTGAGATCTGGAGAAAATGGTGGCCAGTATATAACAAAAACGCCCCTTTCCCTTAAGTCCTCCCGAGTATCTGCGGCGGCATGGCCTGGGGCGCCATCTTGCATTAAAACAAGGTTAATTCTCTCTCTTCTCATCATCTCGATATACCCATGAATAATAGGAACTGTATGCGCTTGGTCAAGTCCTTATTAATCGTCCCCCAATCCTTTTCCCAAAAGATTCCTAGCCCCTTTGTATGCCCATGAAAGCAGCCCCAAAACATCCATCCCTTTTTGCGTTGATGCTTCTCGACAATACAGGTAGGATCCCACTCCTCTCCTGGCCTTCTTGAGGCCCAGGTACGTGTTTATCTTCCACTAGTAATCCAGGTTTCGTCGGTCCAAAGGATTCGATACCATTGATCCATCGTCCAGTTAACATGCTCTTTAGCCCAGTCAAGGCGGACTTGTTGATTTTTTTTTGCAATCGGTGGCTTTCGCATTGCAAGGCGACGATAAAAGCCTTCACGTGCAAGAGCAGTACGAATAGCGTCCTTTTTAACCCCAAATTCCATCACTTGAGCTAATTGTGTATAGCTCATTCGTCGGTTCTTTGCAGAGGCGCACACGGACTCGACAAGCTTCTCGATTTGGGCTTGCATTAGAAGAGGCGGCCTACCACTCTTCTTTTTTGGCGTAGGACGTGATGATCGACAAGCTCTACTAATTTGATCGAGAGTATGGCCTGTATGTACGCTAATTTGCGCGTATTTCCACCCAATTTCGTGAAGGAGTTGGCAGTCGCGTTTTTGATCCCTTGTGAGATCTGCCGCTTTCTTACGACGAATAGGAGGGTGCGGAATAGGTGAATTAGACCCTTGCGGAAAAGGATTCGAGAGAGAAGTAACTGGAATTGCCATTTTTAATGAAAATTAGTGGTAGAGTGGATAAAAGGCTCTACGTCGCGCTATTCTACTATAGAATACACCATGTTTTCAAGATCTTAAAGCTCGCGTTCCCCTGTTGCCCTATTAGTATCAGTGTACAGTCAGGGAGACCCTGGCCTAGTGTCATGCAGTAATACTTCACGAGTACTCATACTTCACCGCTGTACCACAGTACAATACCAATACGCCACATAACGTGACTCGGATGGGCCAAGTAAATTAGCCCAGCCACAGTCAATCGGGCATAGCCCGTAACATCCTTCGCGGATCATAAGAATGGTCCCTCTCAATTTGTAGAGACAAACTAGGGAAGCATGACTCCCTCTAGTTACTCAGAGATAATAGTGACACTTTTACATGGCATGATTAGATTACGACCTGGCCTTTCTGTCACGCAGGACAACGCTCCACCACATATCCCCGCAAGAACGACGGAGGAGTTTGAGGAAAGGCCAATCACTCTTATTGATCAGCCACTTTACTCTCCTGACCTAAATTCAATTGAATATGTCTGGAGGATCATGAAAGACAAGATTGTGTTCAACCATCCAAATTTGACTGAGGGCAAGCGGCGGTCATCATGTCAAATTCGGGCAATCATGAAGGTGGCGTGGAATACTCTGAGTACTTAGGAACTCAGTGTGCTCATTGGCAGTATGCATGATAGATGCCAGGTTGTGTCAGATGCTGATGGTGGTCCTACCAAATACTAGTCTTTAAATGTCTGAAATCATTTTTCTCGACTTTTAGTTGGATAATTAAATTGCTCAAAAGAAGTTTAGTTTCAGTATCTCGTCTTCACTATGGTATCGGAATTCGAAGGTCCCTGTAGTCCCCTTCGGTTATTTGATTTGATTTGATCTCATTACCCTGGTTCGGCACCCTTAATGGCCCACGCAGGTATACTAACTCTTTATTTACACAGGAAACCTTTCGGTGAAAACCCCCTAAACCTACCTTTACTGTTTTTTTATTTGTTTTTAGTCATACACTTACCTTCAGGAAGTGCGATAAATCTGCAATGCCCATTGTGGATCCCTTTCCCCCTTTGTTCAAGCTACCCCTCTGCGTTTCCGGCTTAGTTTATTTGCTGTTATTGTGGCTTCAACATCCCCCACGAGCCGGAACTGTTCAAGCCATCCTGCTTCGAGAATCCATTGTGTGATTCTGGCGATGTCTTCTGCACTATTCATCATAGCTTTGAAGGAGCTATCTTTCGCTTTCCTCCACACTTCAGATCTTCCTTTTGACCATCGCGGGCAAGCCATGATCATGTGCTCCACATTTTGGGAGGGGTATCCACAAGGGCAATTTGGTGAGTCGACTCCGAGTACTTTTCTTCGGTACAGATAAGATTGGAAGCCGATATGCTCGCTTCTTATCTGCATGGCCATGCTGCTTTGAAACCTTATAAGGTGTCCCCTTCGGTTATTATATTTGTCCCTATTATCATACAAATTTCATGGAATTAGGGACAAAAATAATTACAAAAGTAGACGACAGGGGCCTTTGATTTCCCATACCATAGTGCACTGTAATGTTGTTCTGTAAGGGTTTATGTAAAATTCACGAGGATTGAATAGACCGGCACGTCTTTCTAGACAAAAGGAGACTTATCTAGAGCCGTTCCTAAGAATTTCCGTGTTGAAGATGTAAGGGTCTCTCGAAAAATTATTGACTAAAAGGAACCAAATTTTTGACCCGAAAGTGCCGTCCAATACTGGGATGTATGGTGCAGTGGTAAGCCACCCGGACTGTTCGTCCGAGAAGAGTCAGGGTGGCTTGGACACATAAGACAGGAGAAAGCTGGTTTGAATGCAGTAAGAACCTCACATCATAATCTCTCGCAGCGATGCTGAAGTCTTAGAATGATGAAAGCATACTCAGATGACCATGGGTTTTTCTCGCTTTCCCCTATGATGGGCAGTCACAGAAGAAGTTACGTGCCGTAAGGATTAACTAGATAATGGTACCTGCAAATGAAATCTAAGTATGAGTGTTTCAAACGCCAAAATTCCCGAAAATACCTGCGTGGGCCAACGAGGCGCCAAATTAGGTTAATGAAATAAAAAACTGACGTCCAGCAGCATAACAGACTGATGTTAGCGTGTTGCTGTAATCAAGTTTTCCAGTCCTGTGAACACTTCGCCGAGAATGATTAGCCAAAATTCGAGGAATGATCATTGAATTTATACTTCCAAGTGCCGGTACCGTACCCCCAAATTAAACCAGCCGGTATTGTTAACAATTCATCGTCATGCTGATGCCTTTTCTATCCCGACCAAAAATTCCAATAAAACGGACGCCAGTCCTTCTACGCTCTGGGCCTCCTGTACTGTTTCGTCAGATAACTTTCACATCGACAAGGCCACAAGTGCGGAGCTTTAGGTTGCCATGGCGCACCACTCTCACACTCTCTTTCATTGGTTTAAGCTACCTTTACTGCACTGACACTCGTGCGACCATACACCAGTGGGCTGTAGTACCTTTGATTCAATGGATCTATCCTGATGCTGAAGATGCGCACCATGCTGGCACGAGGATACTCAAAACACTTTATTCATTTGGGTTACATCCCCGAGAACGAAACCTTAACCCTTCTCATGATAAAGACAAAGAACTGAATGTATCAGTTTTCGGTCAAAAGCTACAATGCCCCATTGGCACATCTGCTGGCATTGATAAGCTGGCTGAGATACCTGATGCCCTCTTTGCTCTCGGAGCTGCCATTGTGGAAGTTGGAGGCGCAACCCCTTTTGCTCAGGAGGGTAACCCAAAACCACGTGTGTTTAGATTGTCCAATCATAATGCGCTAATCAATCGATATGGACTAAATGGGAAGGGGGCTGATGATATGGCGAGACGTCTCCAAGATCGAGTTCGGCGCTTTGCGTATCAGAATGGCTACGGCGTGGGAGAAGATGCAGAACAGACAGTACTCAACGGTGACGCAGGTGTTCCGCCTGGAAGTTTGATCGAAGGGAAGTTGCTTGCAGTGCAGATTGCCAAGAACAAAGAAACAGATGAAAATGACATCGAAGCTGTAAAAAGAGATTATGTCTTCTGTGTTGAAAAGCTTGCCCCCTATGCGGATATCTTGGTGGTGAATGTAAGTAGTCCAAACACACCAGGACTAAGAAAGTTGCAAAGCGTCGAACCATTGACAAAAATCCTTCAAGGCGTCGTCAATGCCGTACATTCAGTGCCTAGAAAAACTGCACCGAAAGTGATGGTCAAAGTTTCCCCAGATGAAGATAATGACGAACAAGTCACGGGTATTGTGGAAGCTATATGGAGGAGTGGAGTGGATGGCGTTATTGTGGGTAATACAACAAAACGCAGATCAAACTTACTACCAAAGGAAGTCACCATTACGCCAGAAGAACAAAAAATTCTTGACGAGCCAGGTGGATTTTCTGGTCCCATGATGTTTGAACGAACGCTTCAATTAGTGAAGAGATATAAGTCTCTTCTTGATAAAGGCCCACCTGCAGATATAAACTTCAAGATTTCTGCTGATGTAAACAATTCCCCGGAACCAAAAGTAATCTTTGCTTCAGGTGGGATTACCAATGGCCAACAAGCTCTCCAGGTTCTTAATGCTGGAGCCAGTGTAGCTCAAATATATACAGCTATGGTCTACGGAGGTGCGGGCACGATCACAAGAATCAAAAAAGAAATGAAAAATGAACTCGGTGTAGGAGTGGCATAGAATTCACTGCTCTATGTTGGCAATTTGTTTCTCTCTGCTCATTTCTGAGTCTTTATTCAACTATGCCGAGCTCTACTCCAAAATTCCTGGCTAACGCAGAAACCAATTTTGTAATTTCGGAGCTCTATAGATGTTGGGAATGACGATATTCAAAGGTGGTCCATTTCTCCACCTTGAAAGAAGAGCTCTTTTAAAATTAAGGACAAAAGGTACGCGATGATTTATCTTTGTGTTTCAGATTCATTTTGCGCCCTTTTGAACTTTTGTTTTAAAGAAAGTTTTTGAAATCCCGACATGATTCAAACTCATTTCGGTCAGAAACGTGGTCAGATTTTTATTGCTTCTATGTTAGTGGCTGTCACATTTAATAGCCAGTCGCTGTATTAATTAAATGAATTGGAATAATTCAAATCTGATGACAAAAGTTTACACTGATTATCCTTCATTTTACCATGTGTTGGCGACTCAAATAAGATTTAGTCGTAGGGTTATTAAGGTATAATCCCTTTAAGGTAGCTATGCAGGGTGCTCAACCTGTGACCAAAATTCTGCCCAACTCCCTACTGTAATCGTCAAGATCCATTATCCTACACATTTACGAACTTTTCGGTATACCGGAACTGACCATTACCAATTTTCCTCCCATTTACTATCCCTATTTATACTTTCATGTCTACATTTGCTAGTCTATCGCTTATCATATTTTCATATCATCTCTATGACACCAAACTTTGTTGGCATTATAGTTTTTAAAATCTCTTTAAACTTCGGTCTTATAGCACTATTAGTTCGAATGTGTCCATCTGAGTATTAAATAATTTCTTCCGGGGACAATCAATATCAACTTCATATTATCAATTAATCAAGTTAATAGTCCATAAACTATCGGTCCATTTTACTTTATTCAATCATAACTATCTTACTTCATCTCTTATTACGACGATACTCAAGGAAGATGAAACCAGCGTCGTAAGAGAGATTTAAGTGAGAGAATATCTAAAGATGTGGTGGAAATAAGAGACAGAGATGGTACCTCATCAATATTTCAAATACACAGGTCCTAGGTAGATTTTTTTGACTCTCTTCGAAGATTGCAATTTTCTACTTCATCTGAGTCTCGCCATCAAATTTTACGAAGCTCGTTAGGTAACCTTTAAGGTGTCTAGAATCGCTATTGGTTTCTCTACCAGTAACATCCCACCGCTCCTGAACTCCATATGGCAGAAGATCTACAATAAATGATTAAACACATCCTTGAAGTTGACAACTCTTCTATCTACTCTCGTGGATTTGCTGATGCCGATCTGACATCTCCTTGAACAAGCTCTTATCACGGGAAAATCCAGCCTCGAACTTCCAAACCTGTTGATTACTACTAACTTTGCCTACCTTCAGTATTCGCCACAACCGAAAGGGAACTCAAATCTCTCTGGTAAGATATCTCCTAACCCTCATACTTCGCCAGGATGGTGTATTTAAACCCTTCACTTGGCTGAAAAGGACAAAAAATACACATTAACTACTTTTGAAGAAGGCTTAAGAAGAATTCAAAGGACAGATTTTTGAGCAAGACCCTCCTATCCATTTTCGCTGAGCTTGTAACTATTTGAATTAGGCTCGATAATGGGGACTTTGCATGAAAAAAGAACGAAAACCGAAAACTATGCTGTGCTATGCAAAATCAACCATGTGCGATTCTTCCGCCTATACCGCTTCACAATTCACCACAGCAAATTTCTCGAACTCCACATTATGATCCAATACAATTTGATAATTCCAAAACTGGAATAACCGCTCGAAAAGCTTACCGAAATGGAAGAAATATTTCAAGATACTGCGGTACTTCTTCAAGCGAACTGGGGGCTATCAAACTCTGGCTAAATGCACTTTTAGCCCTGGACCTCAAATTACCAACGCTCATATTAGGGTAACAAGGAAGAGCTAACTGTATCTATAGTCCAAACAATATTTAGTCTCGCTGGAGAAAATGCGACATTTATCTAGCCTCCCCTCGATTAAGTCCTCACATTTTTTACCTTTTCCAACAGTTCCCCTCCCCCAAATCTATAACTTATAATAGAATCTATTATTAAAGTACTAATCTTCAGTCTATGGATGGATGTGATGGTGTGGTAGCACAGGTAACCACGATCGGTAGCTTACCTGTTTTTTTACGTTATAAGCCTAAATTCCCCTTCGTAATTAATGAAATAATGTCAACGGGCTACTAGTTTTGTAGCGGCTCACACGGTGATGCCGAGCTAGGCTTATCTTAGACATTTTCTAAGCCGTATACACCGGTCTATGACTCCAAAGAGAAAAGAGGCTTAGCCCAGGACTTGAATCGTTTAAAAATAATGTCCTTTTTCTCAAGCTCTCTCGACATCTATGAATTCATGATATACGTCGTTGTCAAACATAGATGGGTGTAACTCAAATCATTCATGCTGGATGTGGATCGTGAAGGGGAATGTTGGAGCGGTGGGGTGAGGAATGACGGTCGAACAATAACGCAGGTGAATAGAGCTTCAGATATAAAGCTTTATAGATAGACACGAAGTGGGTATGAGTATGGCCTTCAGTGATATTCAGTAAACGCAATCAATTGAGAATCTCTGGAGGATAAGGGCTCTAAACATATTCATGCAAAGTCCTTCTAGGACGAATTTAGTAAACAAGCAAGATAACCGCCCGCGTCTAATATTAGCAGATACATCATGGTGTTGGGTTGCCCTGACATCTAATTTATCTTCCAAAACAACTGTAAGAACAGAAGATGCATGTGGTATGAAACTGGAAAACTTCCTGGATAAATTTGGCTGCATATCTAAAACATTCTTCGCTGTTGAGTAGATATCGTTACTTAGCTCCTTTAAAAGATACCCGAATAAGCTAATTTCAGTATGCGCTGCTATCTTCGGTGAGTTTATTTCAACTAGAATTGAACGCAATTCCTTCAGTTCGGCCCAGGCACACCGAATCGAAAGTCCCGTCTCTATCTTTTCCACTGAGTGATCTACTTTTCAGGCCTCCTCACACCCCTGACTGAACTTTTGATATTCAGTCGTAGCTGTAGTCGAGGCATCTCGACCGCACGGAATGGAGTCTAACTGCTCTCCCTCAACGGCATGTAAAAGTTGCCGCGTGTAACATCTCGCAGAGGCTATCACGGGTAATATACTGGGACTCGGTTCACGGGTAGAATATAGGACTCGGGTCACGGTTGATCTGCTGGATAGGAGGAATGAAGTTGCACGCGGAAAGCTAATCTATGAGCTGAGATGTTTACATCTAAATATCCTCGCTTAGGAGTACACTATAGATATCACGTGACCATACGACACATGTCTGTGTCTGTGACAGAGGCCTCATGGCGCGCCCATGTTGCTTTATCATTGCCACGCGACATCCCGGGATCTTGAGCGTTTTATTTTCTTTTTTTTAAATCACTTTAGCGCATGCAGCCTGAGGCTATAACGCGCATGATTACGGAAGATACGTATGTGACGCTGTATGGCTCTATTTGACGTTTGGAACACTCATACACAGATTTCATTTGCAGATATCACAACGCGGATTACGCCTTGCGACATATACTCTCTGCCGTGAATGCGCACCACAGGGTAAAGCGAGAAAAACCTGTGGTTATCTGAGTATGCTTTCGTCATCCTACGAATAAAATATCACCGCGAGAGAAGTGGTGTGCGGGTCTTGCTAGATGCCGAACCAGCTTTCTCTTGTCTCAAGTGGAGCATGTGTCCAAACTGCCCAGACTCCACTTGGGAGAAAGGCCTGGACAGTGTACCACTGTACCATCCGACCCGAATTTGGGCAATGAGCGCGTGTGTACTCTTTAATCGCGTGTTCAAACCCATATCGCCACCCCCGCGCTTTCAGCTGGAGCGCGGAAGTTGTCATCATCTAGCATCACCGTTGAAGGTTTTGGACTAGCCTCACTAAAAACGACGACCTTTTTTTCACATAATTTTTATTGAGTTTGTTACAGCTCCGGTGTGGCTGGGGTAGGGGTATTATTGCTGCCGATTTTCAGAAACCTCTGCATCCAAGTCTGAGAAACTGTTAGAATTATAACTATTATGGCAGTGGGTTATAGATCAAGGAGCTAAATGCCGTCGATACATTCGTGACGTTAGATCTATGTCTCTCTGTGGGGATTCTTATTAATGACAGGAGTTAGCCGAATTAATGATCTGAGGTCCGGAATAGGAATGGCCAAATCCAAGGGTTCTGACTCTTCAATGTGTTCATAAAAGCTCTGTCTGTTACCGAGTCGTTCATCATCACCCCCACCCTAAGACTAAACGGATCTGGGTAGAAGTGCTCACTCCTTCCGGGTATTCAGCGAACATCTCGAGCTTTCGCTACTCCACAGCTTACCGCCCCTTTCCGTGACTTTCGCCTTGTTGACTCTAGGTCTAGGTAATATCTGACCCGGAAAGGCTGACGATATTTTCACATTACTTTCGCTGTCTCGCCAGTTCGGATGATATCGTCATTATTCCTTCACACATAGATTGGTAAATAAAACAACGAGCTTTTCAACAGTAGCATGGTATGTGCACCCTGGAACGATGGTTCCAAAGCGATTGCGATCAACGCACCGTTGTCTGGGTGATGGATTTTGCGTCGATTTTCGATCGATGACCCGATAGGTTCCGAAAGTGAGGACAACTTCGGGAGTAGCGGATTTTTGGGACTTTAATTTCGTCATGGATTTGCGACATGAAGCTTTTGGGTCTAGAGCTTAATAGTTTGCTTGTCTATTAATACTCTATTGCAGGGGTAAATAGTGAAGGAAACCCCTGAATGCCAAGATCTGACAGGGATTATACAATATGCCATTGGCTGCAATATTTTGACCATACCAAATCCGACAATAGCTGAACCTTATTTGTATAGGAAATTTTGCGTGATAAAAGAAGTGTAGGAGATCCCTGTAACTCGTTGAAATGATGATATTCTATTCAAAAGTGCTAGCTTTTATCAAGTATTAAATACATTTTTACCAATAATTAAGCATCATTAATAAGGAATCGAACCTCCTCTTGCTCTGATGACTGCCTGGCACCTTTCTGGCATGCTCTCTACAAGCGTAGCCAGTTGCTCCTGAGAAATTGACTCCCATGCCTCTAGGACTGCATTACGGAGCACTTCCTCAGATGGATTACCAGAATCAAATTCTGGCTGGTGCTCTTCAATATGGGATTTCATCATATCCCACACTGACTCAATTGGATTCAGGTCTGGGGAATATGACGGCCAGACTATGAAATCTACCCCCCTTGATGACAGCTCTCTTTTCGTACGTTGAGCAGAATGGGCAGGAGCACCATCCTGCATAAAGAGAAGAGGGCCGTGAGAGTCAATTGGTTGTGTTGCCGCGTGGATTAAAGGAACAATCCTCTGGCAGTAACTCTCCGCTTTTATAGTCCCCAATCCCTACTCCAGAAGAGGGCAGGGCCCTTCTGGTTCCCATAAAAGGAGCCCCAGAACATCCAACCACGCTTTCGAGGACCTTTTCGAACCAGGCAAGTGTGATAATATGTCTCCTCGGGCTAAAAAATTAGATTAATGCAGTTGATACATGGCTGAGATCTGGACTCACCTTCCTCGAAACCCATACTCTTGTGTGACGTTCACCAGTGACCCAAGTCTCATCAGACCAAAGAATTTGGGACCACTGTTCAGGTGTCCAAGAAGAGTGTTCTTCCGCCCACTCTAATCTTTTCCTCATATGTGCAGGCGTTAGAGTAGGCTTCGCTTGAGCAATGCAACGCTTGAACCCTCTTCTCTCAAGAGCACTTTTGATTGCGATTTGGCCACAATTCCAGTGGGAAAACTTAGCAGCAAGCTCCAGGTGGCTCATCTGGCGGGCCTCACTTGAAGACGTGACAAACTCTTCAAGCTCAACTTCCTGCTGAGCGTTCAAGGCGTGGGGTCGGCCATTTCGCTTTTTGGGCGTCAGACATTGCCTTGCAAGGGCATATTGTACCCTTCTTTCGGTGATACCGAGTTGATTACCGATGGCGAGATGAGTAAAACCAAGGCCACGTAACGTGTATATCTGGACTCGCTGATCCCTAGAAAGCTGGCTCCGTGATCTTGGAGTAGTGGGAGATGCTGGGGTGCTCATTTTTCTTCGCAGTTTATCGTGAGGATATCGGTTATTTGATATGTCGTGTCAACCGATTTAGTGTGGTACGAGGATGCTGTGCAATTATCGAACATGAGAGAGAAGGTTCAAGGAAGAAGGAATGCCTCGGTTGCCTTATTGCCTTAGTCTAGCCATTTTTGTAGCGCTAAAGTCGGAATGTCAGGAATATCCCATGTAAATTACACAGAATGTGGGGCTACACTTCTTACCCCTGTAATAGAGTACATAAATTATGAATATACACAAATGATACAAATATAGAATATATACATAAATTATACTTATACACAAATTGTACATAAATATACAAATTCTACATTTGAATAAATTGGTTATAAATAAATAAATTATTATTACAAGAGTTAGCAAGACTAAGATCTGCAAACTTATAATGTAGATCAATAATATTAAAATTAATAGAACAAGAAGTACTAGCACTAGTCTATGCATGGGTTCTGAATTATTACAGCACAGACTATCTCAAAATTTTAGACCATACTCAGATGTGCACAGACACAACAACTCAGACTATTACAACAACCCTTGGATATTTAGATCCTAGGTCATAGCCTAAAGATTATTACAATCTTAAGATCTACCTAACTTAATTCTTCAGGGATACTAATATCAATGCTTTGACATTCAAAGATGATTAGAAATAATTTATCCCCTGCAAGTAGTAAGATCATCAGTCATAGCAACACCTATGTCAAAGAGTTTCTCTCTTAGTCAAAATATCTTAGAACATTTTACAGGGATTAGAAACTAAGTTAGTTTGAGACTAGTTAATGGCTTCATGTATAAGTAGAGAAAGTTTTCCTTCGTGGAAATTAAGAAAACAAAAATATTAGGGCCTGTTTGGATAGGAACTGCGGGAAATTTGCACCAGCGAAAGTCCACCGCGAAAAACTGCGCAGTTACAAAACTGCGCAGTTTTTGACGGTTTGTTTGGATACGAACCATAACTGCGCAGTTTCCCGGCAATTCCTGCGCAGTTCGTAAAATCCATTCCTGCACCACACAAATGAAAACTGCAGCGATTCGCTCCAACTTTTTGACTTCTTTGCAGTTTTGACTTTGACATGTCAGCCTTCTGTTATCAGTGACGTCAGCTATTTCTTTATCGCTATGATGCAACGAAACACAACATCTAATTCTGCTTTGAGTGAACGTAAACGACGTAGGCGTAAAACCTTTCTTTGTACTACGATTGCATGTATTGCAGCTGCTTCGTACTGTCACAATACGCACAATGATAAAGCTCGGCAACACGACTCAAAACTACAAGGAGAGAGCTGGGTGAACGAAATGCTCAAAGGCCATGAAGAACGCATTACCACTCTTGGTGTATCAAAAGAAGGGTTCTACTTCGTAGAAAACCTGTTATTACGAAGAACGGCTTTCCAACCCACACGGAGAATGGGGACAAAGAAGCAGCTGGCTATCTTTCTGTTCGCGATACGAACTGATCTCTCGATGCGACAACTAGCAGAGCACATTCAACGAAGCACTGAAACAATACAGCGAATATATTATAAAGTTATGCGGTGCTTCATTAGCACAGACTTATACAAAGCTACAATCAAGCCTGCAACGAACGAAACACCGCTATCATCTGTGATTGAAGATAATACGAAAGACTACTATCCGTGGTTTAAAGATTGCATAGGGTCAATTGATGGGACACATATACCAATTTCACCACCTGATAGTGAAAGAGCTGTTTACAGAAACAGGAAGGGTTTTCTTTCGCAGAATGTACTCGCCGCATGCAACTTTGATCTTCAATTTACGAACTTGCTCTGTGGCTGGCAAGGGAGTGTTGCGGATTCTACTCTCTGGTTTGAGGCTATACGATTTCAGGCAATCAACTTACCCCAGGACAAGTATTTTCTTGGAGATGCAGGATTCCCAAACTGTGATGCTTGTTTGACATCTTATAGAGGTGTCCGTTACCACTTGCAAGAATGGGGGAAAGGAAACAGAGCACCGCAGATCAAAGAGGAGCTATTCAATCATCAGCATTCAAAGCTTCGTATCACCGTGGAGAGAAATTTTGGAGTCTTGAAAGCAAAGTACAAGATTTTCACACGGCCTCGTAGTTTCAAGCTGGATGCTCAAGTGCGAGTAGTTGCTGCAATCTGCGTGCTTCACAACATTCTTTCTGATATCAACGAAGAAGGACACTCGCTCAGTATAGATGATAGTTACGAAAACGAGCAAGAGCCCATCAGAGTAGAGCAAGCCTACAACATATCACGAAGTGAGACACTTCGTGCAAACAGCCGCAGGGACAATATCGCTGAAGATATGTGGGCAGCTCATCTAATTAAGCGGCAACGAAGAAATAGATTAGGACTATAAAAGCTCCTGAAATGTCTCGTAGATAATGAACTCTGCCAAACCCTCGTCTACTTTCGCTGCATGCTTTCTCATCTCTTGTTTAATCCAATCCTCTCTAATACTCTTTCGCTGTAATAGCAAATATCTTCGTGCCATCGAGGTATCCGCCAAAACATCCAGCATAGCCAAAATCCCTTTATCCGTCAAGCATGTTTCACTTTGTATCTTCGTAAAAGCCTGACCATCTAACGAAGCAGACGCATCTTCTGGTAGCTGTGATGCATCGTTAGAGACTGCAGCTTTGAGGCTCTCCGACATGTCCTGTAATACAGACACACCTGTTACTCGAATACGCTTCGTAGGTTGGTGAATGCTTGCGGAATCCCGGTGTCTCTTCGTAGCTTTGGAAATTTGTGGTGTACCTTCTTCGCTGCCAGATGCGCTTTCATTGATGTTGAGGCTGATGCGTGGACGGGGAGTAGGTGTAACTGGTATGACTGAGTTTGAGCGGCTTCGTATAAACTCGAAACTTGACTCTTCTTCTTCGTCACTTGAGATCTCGTGTGGCATATCATCTTCTCCTCCAAAGAAGCTATGTTTCCCAACCGCCAGCTTATTACCGAACATTTGATCCATATCTTCGTACCAAGGAAAGGAGCTTCGCTGCCATTTCTTTAGATGTGGACGTTTCTATTGGTAACATGTCAGCAATCTTCGTAGCATCATGCTTATATGACTTACTTCTAATAAACTATCCCATACTTGAGACTCAGCTATAACTAGCTTGTTTGCTGAATCATACCCAAATCCAGAAAGTTCGCTGAGAAACTTCACTTCCTTAAAGTCTTTCTTCACCCTGCTGAACTTTGATTCTGAGGAGCGCTTTGTTTTCAATTCATCGTTGAGGCTGTCTGAAACTTGTTGCCAAACAGATTCTTTAAACCCATTCTCTGAAGTGTTGCCATCAATTGTCGCTTGCTTCAGGATGTCAATCATTGTCAAAACATCTTCATCTGTCCATCTCGCATTGGGCTGTCTGGCTTTCAGCGCTATTTTAGTGGCCGTCCTTTGGAGCTGCGACATTGCTAATGATACAGCGAAGAGAGATATGGCGAAGAGTATCAGAGTAAAGATTGACTGCTGAGGCGGATGATGTCATCAATAACATGGTGTCACGGTTAGCACTCTGCAGCCTTGCTGACAAATCATGCTATGAACAGCTTTCTAAGATCTGCGATCTGGCGAAGCCAAACAACGCAGGTTTACTCGCAGCTATTCCTGCAAACTTTGCCAAGACACGAACTGCGCATTTCTATGACAAGCTGCACCTGCGCGCAGTTCCTATCCAAACAGGCCCTTACTAAACTTTACCTTACCCAATTTATATATCTACTAATCCTCCACCATATTTCTTGGTTAGACATCTATACACTTTTATATAGTAAAAGTTATTTTCACTAGTTAGTGTATAAGCTTCCACCATAACTATTTGAATCTTGAATCTGCTATTTGATTTTTTATAAAACCATTCTGCCTGGTAATTTTGATCTGCTATTAAATATGGGACAAGAATAGATTTTTTCTAATTATAAAAAGTTTAGTTGACTTTAATCCCTGAAAAAGAAAACAGGACCCATAAAATTATGACGAACATAAAATACGTCTTTCAGTCTAACGATTATGACCCCACTTAGATGTTAGGGCAATGACTTCGAGTATGGCCTGTTGCCCGACAACCTTGACATCTTATCTTGTCGTGTTCTAACTCAACACAAGCAGTGCAGTGTCGTAATACCGGTTGCAAGGTCTCGTGTTGGGAAAGGATACGGCCAGTTTGAGCGGCCTGCTGCCTGTTGTGTGCTCTAGCATGGGCACGGCGTCCAGATTCCTCAGTTCGACGCTGTTGCCGGATCACAGGGTCAAGAATCGGAGGATCAGGAATAAGCTGCCGGAAATTAGGCTGCGGACGATCAAAGTGCCAATGTTGATGGAAATCGTTGATCGTTAGACCTGAACGAATGAATTAGCTTAACTTGGCCAGAGGTCAGGGTCCTAAAGTTAAAATACCTCGATTTTGGGACATTCGCTCCTGGATGATGTGCCAGCAGGGCATACCCATCGACTTATTGAATTTTCCAGTACAAATGGAACTCTGTCCATTCCGCGTTCGCAGTTCCTCATTCCGTGCATGTTTGACCTGCTTGCAGGTTTCATGAAGAGTAAAGTGTGAAATTCTGCCCAGAACTCCATAGTAGAGTTCTCCAGAAATTCCTGCAGGCAAGCTGTCGCGTGCTCTTGAGCGTTTGATTCTGATCTCGTTGATCTGATCAGACAGTGCCAGCTGGATCGAGGCCCAAACAGACGACAGCTTATTGGTTGGAGTTCCAATCCATTTCTTGAGCACAGCGTGTGCACCTTCGAGCCTGGAGGTTGTCGTCGTGTTTCGATTGAAGAACTGATTGGTCCAGGCGTGCACGATGTTCATGTGCCGGGGCTCTAATCATTGCTAAAGGGCATACCTCACAGCATCTTGCTCAAGGGTTTTGGTTGTGTGCCGAACAAGATCACCAGGTGAATTGGCCGGCGCAAGTTCGTGCAATTCCCCCTCGTTGTAATTGAACTCTGTTTTGAATTCTTCGACTCTGTCTAGATGTTCTTCGGGTGTCATTGAGTGCAAGACATCTGAAAAGAACCTTTCAAATTCTTTCCACCATTCTTCGGTTTCGAATCTGGCTTTGTAATTGACCATCAAATTCTTACATATATGCCAGAAGCAGATAATTCTGCTGGTCTCAGAATGCGGAAAGTGACGATCAATTGCGTTCATCAATGCCAGTTTGCAATCAGTACCAATCACGGATGGATGTCGGTTATGCAGATAGAGAGATTTGAGGTGAGTCACTGCCTTGTCATAATTTTGCTCTTTTTCCCGGTCCAGAAAGCAATATCCTATGGTAAACGAACTGTTAAGATTATCAACACCAAGAATGTCCAAAAGAGGCATGCCAAACTTGTTTGTCTTATACGTGTAATCCATGAGGAGGATATCTGAACTTTCGTTCAGCAACTCGATGGATCGTGTATCTGCAACAAACAAGTGGTTAAGATGGCCTAAAGCGTCCTGGCTATACTTAAAGAACACTCTCCCATTCGCACGTTGCTTGGTCAAATAGTTGATGAATGCTTGAGTTGAAAAGCCGTGTTGGCTCGAGCGATATATCTGGGCGTTAATGTTGTAGATATCACGATAGTTGACCTCAGGTGCATGCTCCCGGTTCTTCAAGGTTGCTACAGTCCTAGGTGTCAGAATACACATGCTGAAGTTATTACGAACCAATGCCATATCATCTTTGTTGAGACGACGATGCTCTGGGAAAGACAATAGATCTGCGGGCTCATGATTGTGACTGATACTCTCTGTATCGATACTCCCATCTTCTGCTAGTAGAAAACAAATATCCCATGTGCCATCAGTCCTCTCCCTAGCTTTACACCTGGAGGGGCATTTTATCTTCCGAGTGAGTCGCTATCGCTTTTGACATGGTTCATCGACCTCACTGCGGTAACAACCACCCTTCTTGCAGATCAGAATCTTCATTGTTCTGCCTTTCTTCTTCGAAGAACTAGCAATCGTGATAGCATATCCGGCAGCTTTGGCATGGCCTTGTACAGCCTCGTGTAAGGCTTCGAATGAAGCGTAACAACCAGCAGGAGGAGCAGAAAGAGCTGTAATAGGTGAGGGATCCATTAATATAGTTCTATAGAGGGAATTCTATAGAAATTAGTTATACTGACACGCAATGGACGTGGTAAGAGTAGAAAGATATTGTCGCTCATGATAGTACTTCAAAGATGGTATGAGTAAGGTATGGAATCTTGGTCGTGTGAGACTGAGGTACTGTGTGGACTTTGATTGAATGAATAATACTAGATTGTGTCATTTATGGTGCGTGTGAAGGTTGTGAGATATCACAAAGTTCTGGTGTAGGAAAGAACTGTAATTAGTGTACATAGACATAATATTATGATGATCACAATCATTTATTACTATAGCAACATCGAAACTAAAAGTTTTTGTAACTAGTGACAGAATTAATTTTCACCGCTCGACAGATTTGGCATTCAGAAGCGGTGAGATGGGATTTCATGAAGGGGGGGACTTCCCATATCCAAAAGGGGGGACTGTGTATATCACGACTCGGTTTTCAGAACTTTCATTACGCCATCTTCCTCGCCCGTCATCTCATCGTCTCATAGCTATCCATCCTTCATCGATCACTTGTCCAGATCTTGTTCCACAACAATCCACACTGTCATTCATTTTCTTTAGCCCCATCACTGTGTCCAGCCCGCTATTGGGGGATCATGATAAAATCACTGCCACATCCTTAGATTCCACGCGCTCACCTAACCTTTTTTACTGGTTGACATAATTCTGTAGATTTTACTTTTCAGGTCCGGAAGAAGTACGTTCAGCGTAGCCCGTTCCTGGTCCGAAGATGATGTAAAAGGTAAGCTGTATGCTATTCAGGAGGCTAGATTATCATCAAGGAGTTGATATCCATGGTGTCCGAGCCTTACTAGACAATCTAACTAGTCTAAGTGGTGTCCACCTTGTCCCTCAGTCGTGGTAAGGCATTTTACAACGACTACTAGTTTGTGTGATTTTGCCGAGCTAGAGATTTTGGCAAAGCTTGCCGAATTGATTGTTCAACTTCGAGAGATTCATCGTCTTCCGTGACTTCATAGTGACATGTTTAGAGATTTTGATAGCATACCACCTCATGTTACCTCACATATTTAAATACAGTGCCCGTTCGCAGTATAACAGTGACAAACCTATACCTTCATGAGAATCACAGCATTATTGAATTTACTACGAGGCTCGTACCCACTTCAAATTTATTTAGTGCAGCAGGTGAAAATAGAGGGTCAAACTAAACCCCAAAGTGGTCTAGGCATTTCGTAGCTAAAGTCCAGTTCACCTTTGTGACTTGTCTTAGCTCCATTTCTCACAGCGCCGTTTGAACCTCTCTCCCTACCACTTCTTTTTCCAAAGCCGACAATAATTCTTTTCTTGCTCTGACTACTACTGCCGTTCTCTACCTCTTCACTCTTCGACTCCAATCCATAATACTCAGCCAATTCATGCACTAGCCAGCGATGGAATCCGTTATACTCCCTCTTCTCTTCAAATACTAATTTTTTGCCTACAATTTTCGCCTCATCCGACATGACAATTTCTTGACTCTCTTTATCTAGGCCAATGAACACAATATCTTCTTCATCAGAATCCACGCTCTTATAAGTATCATTTATAGCCGACTCATCAATGTAATCTTGGATAAAGGTGCGAATCTCATCCTCAAGAACTTGGAGGAGAAATCTGGCACCCTTGGCCTTTTTAAGAGCTGCCTTTATGTCTCGAGGCACTCTACCACGAGTGGAGTGAGAGCGTGAGCTCAATCGCTCGTCGAATTGACGTTGAAATTTGCCTTCCCATAGAGGCGCCAGGTAGTAGGGAATATTTCGGTAGACTGGATAGGTAGGATGGATTTCCCAATCTGACGGTAGTGGAAGTTGCGAATTGGGAACATTCAAAAAATTTGCTTTTCATGACAACTATTAGTCTCAATGCCAGGATGGGCGTGAGAATTATAAGGATTTACCATTTTCATAACGTTGTCGTCGTCGAGTTCCTTTTCTGCCCTTCAGCAGAAGATCCCGGCGAGATTGACTGTCGCCTTCAGCATTATCATCTTTCGGTAGTTTTCTTCGTTGAGTTATCAAAGGTTTCTTCAATTCGAGTGTAACACTCTCAGTTGAAAGGATGTCACCAACAATTTGTGAAATATGGAGATGTTCTGGTACGTGAGAAGCATTTATCGGAAAGGTTTGGGCTGCCGTATCCGAAAATAAGGGATAGACTGCCATGATTGTAATTAACTATTACTGATTAAAGAGCTGTTGAGTGTAGAAAAGACTTCGTATGTTTATAAGACTTTATCATTCATGGCATAACCAGTGACGATGATGCACTCTGAATAGCTTGTGACTGTGGCTCTACTAGTACTATTAAAGTTAGTACATTTTGAACAGCGATTCGAGCTCTGGAGGGGACGTACATTGGGTAATGAATATACAGTCGTCCCTCTTTAACTCGAGAGTGGGTCCCGGTATAAGTGTTGAAAATATTCATTGAAATTCAACCATTTACATTTGCAATTCTTACCCCTGCGCGCAAAATGATCCATAAGGGTAAGTGTTGCAAATATGAAAGTCCAAGTTACAATGAATATTTTCAACACTTATACCGGGACCCACTATCGAGTGAGAGAGGGACGACTATACAATGTTTCTCTACTGGGTCGGATGGTGCAGTGGAACGCCATCCGGGCCGTTCTTTCAAGAGTCTAGGTACAGTAGAGCCCCTCCTAGCTAATAGTGGGTGCCGGTAAAATTTCTATGAATCTCTTCAGTAGTTATACCGGGACCCACTATCGAGTTAGAGATGGACGACTGTACCACATTTCTCGCGGTGTTATCGTATCGTGGAATGACGAAAGCATATTCAGATATCAATGGGTTTTTCCCGCTTTTCCCCATAGTGGGTATTCACGGAAGAGGGAACATGCCGTATGACACAAGCTGCGCCCCGCATGTTCAACTGTATACGAACCGCAGATGGATCTTTTCGGTATTGAGAATGAGCGCTAATCCGAAGACGAATGATCGCCGATCCGATAGAAAGTAATCGCCGATGAATACTTTCGGGATGAGCGATCGCCGATCCATCGGATACGAATCGACGATGGGTACACATACAGTACATTTTCGTTATAAGAATGTCGTTCAAGACTTAAATAAGAGCTCTCATTGGCCAATCCTATTAAATTCACCAATGAAGAGCCTTATCTAAGTCTTGAACGACATTCTTATAGAGAGATGGTACTGTAGATTCAAAAGTGTTGATGATCTCCTGTCCAGCGAATAAGTATCTGTGACGGAACCTAGTTGGTGTGAAGAAAGTCGATTGATTGATCTTGTATGAAGAAGAAACTAATCTGTCTACAAGAACTACTAATAAATACATCTGATGACTGACCGTTCTTGCCAAACTGGTTCCATCTCCTTGACGGAAACAATGCGCTGGAGATCACGTGACGTCGGTGTTTATTAATGCTTAGGTACCCATCTAAGCTCGGTTAATCGGGCAACCCGTGACAGTATCACCCTGGAATTAGAGATGCACTTTTATTAAATCAATCTTGCATGTGCAGTCCGGGGCTATGACACGAACGATTACGGAAGATATCTATGTTTCACAGAATAACTCTGTTTGACGTTTGGAACACTCATACACAGATTTCATTTACAGATATCACTACGAGAATAACGCCTTGCGACATGTACTCTCTGCCGTGAATACTCACCATAGGGTAAAGCGAGAAAACCCCAAGGTTAACTGAATATGCTTTCGTCATCCTACGAGCACAATATTACCGCGAGACATGTGGTGCGAGGGTCTTGCTGGATTCGAACCAGCTTCCTCCCGTCTCAAGTGGGACAGAGGTCAAGCTATCCAGACTCTACAGGACACTATGATAAGGGAAATCGACGGTCCCTGATGTCCCCTTCTGTTATTGTTTTTGTCCCTGATATCATAAAAATCTTCACGGAATTAGGGACAAAAATAATCACAGAAGGGGACTTCAGGGGCCGTCGATTTCCCTGATCATAGTGTATACTTTAAGGCGAAATCGATCATCAAAATTAAGTAAGGTTTGACTGTACCTAATTTGGTGTGATATAAATTTTTTGCATAATCCTATTATGATATGAGATTATGTAGCAGTGAATAGATATGTCTGGAGTTGCTAAGGTTCTTTACGTAGATTGTCGAACGTGTGATGCTACTCATCAAAGATTTCTTAGCTATACAAAACAATTCCTCGCCAAGACAGTCGGCCCGATTACATGTGATACGTAGTCACAAATTCTACAGTTCACACCTGGTGAAATCAGTGACAGATTACTGTTGAAGTTAGGAAAAATATATTTCATTAAGCATATCAAATCTAAAGAAGTAATTTATTTATCAACAAGATACCAGTGTATATATATGTATATATATACATATCTACAAGTGCCAATTCTCAACATTCAGCTTCGCATCTATAACCCCCAAAGTCTCAACCTCCAACCGGATGAATATCAAAAGATTACCCGTAGGACTGTAGACGCGTGCTTAAACAAATCTCGAAGGATTCCGGATGAATGCCGGAATGATCACTAATGGTTAACAATAATATTTGTTAATTATTGTTATATAGGTAAAATAATCGGCTCAGTGATAATCCGATTGGTCCATGCCTGGACGTTAGCGGGTGGAAGGACCGGGTAGTTAGCCGTAGTGAATGACGTCGCTTTTATGCCGAGCGGACGGTGCGGATATTGATCCGGGTAACTAAGTCGGGAGGCGTTCCAAGCGAGTGACCCGGGAGATGTTCCGATCTCGCCTAAATTCAACAATTACAGAAAAAGTAGTGACACTACACTATTGCACGAGCGCCTTGAAGAATGGAATCTAATGCGATACTACAGTCTTAATCATTTAAAAATTACCCAAGTTAATTTACAAAATAAGTAAAATCCGGCCGATTTTCGAGTTGATCATTCACTTCCAGAGAGTGCCTATTTGTACTTGGTTTAAATTTAAATTTAAATCACATGGCTTATAAAGTTGGGATCCAGCAAATCTGAATAAAACGACATTACTAGCGGTAAAGAGCTATAGAAAGGAAGAACAACTTAGAGGGATTTGAAATTCAAGTTTTCTGAGAACAATTGCTTGAATGATATTCGGTTCTTTTTTCTTCCAAGCAGTAAAGGTAGGGTTCGCGAGATGCAAAGCTGCTGAGATCGAAATAGGATGTACCTTCAAATCGAGCCCAGATCTAGTGGATTTGATAGCAATCAGCTAGTAGCTGATTGTATTTGAATTATAATCTTTAAAAGCGCAGCTGTGAACATCCCCGTTGATCAAACGTGCTTTATGCTAGAAACATTATCTTTGGGCTCCTGGTTGTCTAACTAAAGCTTTTCCATCAGTTCTACCAATATGGTGGAGTTCCGATCCTTAGAAGCTGCAACTGGCACCGGAATGTAGCTGGGCTATGATTTATAGCCGTGAGTCAACGTATAATATCCTACCGCAACAATAACAAGATAGGTAGAAGAATCAGAATACTCCGTACACGTTTTTTAAGGATCTTTGGAACGTGTAACATACTTGCGATTTATATTTGTCGGAATACTTCGACCGGATGGTTTCTGTGATAAGCTTGCTGTGACAGTATTGGTACTAATCTTTTCCTCTCACCTCAAAATCGATCTTATAGAACAACTAATATGAACAATGAAGGGACATCCGCTTATTACCAACGCTATTCTAGATTAGGATTTATTCCCCGACCTGGGCAAGTGATATAACACAGAACTATAATCAGACAATACTTCTATCTTCTATGCGATCATCTACGACATCGTTATTTATTGTAGAGGCTACGCTTGTTTAATTTGGATCTTACTACCATCAACTGGGTAATCCATGTAAAATTGTGGCACAGCATCTGAAATCGCAATTTTTGACTGCTGCCTGATCGAGTTTCTTTTTGGGCGGGATGTAGAGTTCTAGTATGTGATCGCGATTAATTTTTGGAATCACAATAACTTTGAACCTTAAAGGATTGGTCTCTCTTTTCAGATATCTTTGATCGAAGATTTGCTTTGATCCTCTTTGATAAATCAGAGAAGTTGTTGGCTAAGCAAAAATATTTTGCTTGCCCCGGCTTAATGGAGTTCAGTAGATCAATAGCTTTGAAAAGAGACTTAAGCCAACGTTGAAAATACATCATTTGTGTAAATGCTTATCATTTCACAGTAAATTCCACGTGAGCTAACTCTTGAGTAGAGGAACCTGTGGACGGATACGGTCAGATAGTAATTTTTATAGACACGTTTTGTAACCAAATACTTTACCTTTTCTACTTCTCAACCCCCTAATCAGAATCATAGCTTGATACTTTTATTTTTCTAGCTCTTTTATTGATGGTAGTAGATCTATGGATGAAGAATCTATAACTTCATCCTCATGATCATGTGTAAAGTATTCTGGTAAGAGCTGTCGTAATCTTTGTTCTGGTTTCAACTGACAGCCAGCATCTTTCGTAGAATTTTGCTTGACCTGCAAGCCGGAGTAATTAATTTTCTGATTTAGAGCTGAGGTGGGGAATGATGATGAACTGATTGATGAACGGCTGATAAATTGTTTGTAATCATCGTTTGGCAGGTCTGATGGACCCAAAATTTTCCTCGTCAAAGGCGCCATAATAATAGGTGCTTCAATTCCGCCCGAGAAAGTAGATCCTGGTACACGCCTTACAGAAAATTTATTTTCCTCGGTTTTATAATACTTATTTCCTTTCTCTGCAGTATTTATTGAATATGATGAAGGGGTACTCGCTAAGCAGACGGCAATTGCATAGTCTCCGTCGTGGCTGATGTTTAAGTTCACTTCCTCACCTTCCTCCCAGCGCCTTGTTTCCTCTTCAAAATCTTCTAAATAGACACGAGCTTTCGAAGCGCACCTTGACATGTAAGAAATCGTCTCTGGGGAACGGAGTTTGAAAATATCCCGCCGTACTGTCCCGTTGACATCTATCACATCTTGTCGCTCTGCCAGCACCACAGCCCGTGGAGCCTTGCTTCCTGGACTCAGATCCATGGAATGAGATTCTCGCTTCTGAAGACTTGGATACTCTATCTCGCTGGGCAGTATAATAATATCATGAAAACTTATTCTACGGTGTCGGACGGCTTTGATTATGGCTTCCTTGGCAGCAAATCGCCCAGCAACAAACTTATTTTCTTTCTGGCTTAGCTTTTCTCTACGAGACCAGACATTGTTGCATTCTTCTAGCATCATGTAATACCTACGCTCATAATAATTAAAGATGCGGGTGAGGAATCGTTGACGGCATGAGAAATTACTGCTTTTGGTCTTTGATCTGGATGGAGGATCCTTTTGATTCGGGGCATCAGGTCCACTGTTGACAATTTCTCTGCCTGGAAAGCGTATTGATGGTGGCCCTGAACGAAGAAGTCTGGTAATCCGAGCGACATGACAAATATCGAGACCGACGTTGTAAGGTAGTGGAAAAGGCTTGGGCATCCTATTTTGCGGCCGGAAGAATCTTGGTTAAGGCCTTGGAATGAAATCTTTAAATATATATTTGTTTCGTTGGCCGCAGAGTATATGGTGCCATTGTGCTGTTCACTTTATCTTTAGAAGGGAATGTTGTTTTCTTCAATAAGGCATTATAATTAAAATCTTCTAATCAGGAAGCGGTCAAATGCATGTCTGACAGGCTTTTTTTTTAAAAAAATCATTCTTGTGTATACAACGTCAACGCTATGACACGAATGATACTGATACGGTACATGACGCGATGACTCAGATTAATATGAGGGGCACTCACACCCCAATATAATTTGAAGACACAACTCGAAGTCCGGGACTGTACAGACCTTTCAACCCTCAACCGCTTACGTCTACCGCAAGAATGCTTTCCAGCTACCCACGGCTATCCAGTGTGCTTTCGGAATCGTCACTTGTATGATCAGGCGAGAAATGAGGTGAGAGGGTCTTGCTGGATTCGAATCAGCTTTCTCCTGTCTCAAGTGGGGCATGTGTCCAAGCTACCCAGACTCTACTTGGGAGAACGGCCCGGACAGTGTACCACTGTACCATCCAACCTCAAACCCATGGTTCTCTGAATATGCTTTCGTCATCCTACAAATACAATACAGTACAATCTCGCTATAACAATGTGGGGCAAAACTTAACCAAGGCTCCCGATTGGAGGATCCAATTGAATTGGCCAATTGGGAGCCTTGGTTAAGTTTTGCTCCACATTGTTATAGCGAGATTGTACTGTATCACCGCTGCGCGCATAGCTAGCAATATTTATAAATCTCAACAAATTGAAACTTACACATAGTACAAATACAATTCCATTAGTCATTTTACAATACAAAACTTCAATGCTTTATTTTCAATTTTAACGGTAGAGCCTGTCCTAACCCATGTTGGGTACCGGGCTTAATTACTGTTAAGATTCATAGAATTGTTTGTACTTACTTTTGCAACACTTACCCTTACACGTCATTTTGCGTTCGGGGGTAGGTATTGAAAATATAAATTATGAAATTCCGGTGAATATTTTCAGCATTTATACCGGGACCCACTATGGGTTTGGACAGGTTTAATTGTATATCCATCATTTCTCTATTTATTTATTTTTGATCTACAGTAGAACCTGTCATAACCCATAGTTTTTTTGGTCCACCCTAGTGGTTCCTACCAGAAAATTCATAACCTGTCATCCCCCACAACCCATAATTTTTTTGAGAGCCATACCTTTTTTTCCCGTGACTTTTACGTAATAACATTACCATTGCTATGGCAACCAATGTGTATTTGATTGCCAACCTATCGAAGTTAGCTTTAATATGTACCCCGAGACTGAAATACGTTTTGTCCCCAGTCCTATACTAAATTATATGGGACTGGTGACAAAACTCATCCTGGTGTAAGTATATACATGAACCGGTACTAGTACTAGTGTGTGCAATTATCTACTAGTTTCCCATTTTATCCTTGGTATGCCAACTATTCGGATTCAGCTACTAATTCCATTTTGGCTCAAGCGTCCATTCTTTGTCGTCACAACAAAAAGTTATTCCTCTCATGCTATTCAACATCAAGGCTCCATATCTCTCGACGGTTGCCATTTCAGTAGTTTATTCCCTCCAAGTAGTAGGTAAAAATACAAATGTATTCAATTTAGAAAAACCAAATGAACTTCAAGCCTTGCAGATTGTTGGTATGACAGGGTCAATCTCTGTGATATCACAGGTAATGAGAATGGGGTTACTGCTATAAAAGTGAAGGTTGATTCTATCACTCTACGTACGCCGCTGTACCGTCATACTATCTGTATCTACTTAAATGCCCAAGGCAGAAGCCTGGCCTCAGGCCTACCGGAGCAGATGCTCCGACACAGATAATTTAATTACAATTACAGGCATTCGTTTTTGTACATTCACGTCTATATATATATATATATATATAAATAAATAAAAAAAAAAAAAAAAATATATATATATATATATATATATAAATAAATAAATAAATAAATAAATAAAAAAAAATATATATATATATATATTTATATATTTATTTATTTGATTTCAATTAACCCGTTCAGGTACCCAATGGGCCCATGCAGGTGTCTAACTTTAATATATAGACTGGAGGAAACCTCGCGGTAAAAACCTTCTAATCTGCAGTCTTGTGTCTATCGTGTATTCAGTTTACCTTCAAGAAGTGCCTTACTATAAAAATAAAGTAGCAGATTCAAGGGTTAATTGTTTGTGGAAGCGTATACACTTACTGTGAAAATAATTTTTTATGTTTGGCAGTGTATATGTAACCAAGAAATACTTTATGAGAATATTTGTGTATTGGGTAAGATTTATATTTTGTGGAATATATGTTATGCCATTGTGTCTTTTCCTTGAAGGAAAACTTCCTCTATTTATACATGAAGCCATTAGCTAGTCCCAAAATAACTTAGTTTCTAATCCCTCTAAAATGTTCTAATATATTTTGACTAAGAGAGAAACTCTTTGACATAGGTGTTGCTATGACTGATGATCTTATTATCCAAGGGTTGTTGTGTCTGTGCACATCTGAGTTAAGTCTTAAAGATGTTGCGATGGTCTGTGCTGTATTTATTTAGAACCCATGCACAGACTAGTGCTAGTACTTATTGTACTATTAATTTTAATATTATTGATCTGCATCATACGTTTGCCGATCTTAGTCTTGTTAGCCCTTGTAATAATAATTTATTTATTTATACCCAATCTATTCAACTGTATAATTTGTATATTTATGTATATTTTATGTATAAAGATAATTAATGTATAATTTATAAGCATGTATAATTTATGTATATAATCTATATTTGTGTTATTTGTGTATATTCATAATTTATGTATTGTTTGTGTATATTCATAATTTATGTATTGTTTGTGTATATTCATAATTTATGTATTGTTTGTGTATATTCATAATTTATGTATTGTTTGTGTATATTCATAATTTATGTATTATTTGTGTTCTTGAGTGTTATTCTTATTGTAGCTCTAATTATAATGATTTTCGGCTAATATTATTCTATATTCTTACACTTACACTGTACAGTGTCTCAACCCTAAAGATTGTTAAACCTTAAATCATGAAATTATAGGCCTTATCCTTACATTTTCCGCTCATCGTTCCAAAAAGGGCTAGCAGATTAGTCTAAATCACACACTTGGTGCACTTTTAACTCATCTCCTGAGCTTACAACCACATTCTCGAAATAAATTTAAATTTTGTTAGAGTATTCAGGTCAAGTTCCATAATGAAGAAAACATCAGTCACGTGCGAGCTAAGGATGTCTTAAGCGAGCATTGCAATAAATTGTAGATTTGTACTGATGTGGCTACTGTTTTGTCCTAGTCAAGCTACTATTAAATAATCGATCCACTACGCATATTCTTAATAAATCTAACCTACCAATCTTTGCAGCCACGAACTCCCGACCGCTACATTTCCTACGTCTCCCTCTGAAATCAGAGCCTATCATTGAACGTTTGAAATGAATTCTTACATCCTTCAGACTTCGAAGAGACTCGTCGCTAGAACCTTATTCGGGATAAATAGGTCGTATACCAGACACTTCGAAGGAACGGGCTTTCATATCTTGACATCGCTCACGAATTGAGGCTAAGTTTGAGACAAGTTCAGCACGCATGCGAATGTGGCGACCATTTAGAGGCCAGGAGTTCTCACGGATATAAGGAGCAGTTGTTCCACGGGGTACGAAGCGGGACTAGAAAGCTCGTTTGATGGGAGTGAGGTGAGGTGGTGGTATAGGTGAGGGGCGAGCAGCGGGAAGTGCTCTTCACAGCAGAAGAGAAATGGGCGGTGGGAGTGGTCTTCCGGAGCAGAAGAGAAGTGCAATTAAACAGCGGTCTTCGCAGAGGAAGAGGATAATCGAAGAATAAAATTATATTCAGAAGACGTTGCGTGGAGAGAAAACCCCGCGACGTCAGGTCTACATATGTACATTTGATCTCTAAGTGAGATCGTAATAATAACTCCACACGGGTTATATGAAACCCAGAGAACAACTCCAAAACTCCTACAACGGCACGCCAACGTCTTACCATGAAACCTGGTAAATCCTTTGTCAAATATCAACCCCTTGTAACGGCCTTGACACTTCCCTAACATGAAACATGTCAATCCGTGAAAGGAGTCCTGCCCGACCTCCAGTCCTGAGTGGTGTTCAAGCTGATGAGGTTGAAAATTTTGTTTGCATTTCACGAGCCGGTCGCTTTATGACCCGCTTGGAACTTGCCACGGTGCAGTTTTCTCACTGGAACGTCGGTGATATAGCTATTCGGAAGTCTCTTGAAAGAATGGGATATGAGCGTTGTGTCTCCCAGAGCAAGCCTCCTCTTAGCGAAGAAAATGAAAGGCAATGCTTACTTTTCGCTCGGTCTCAGTTAAGTTAGGCTATCAAGTAGTGGAATCAAGTCCTATGGACCGACGAATCTTGGATTACTGGCGTTCAGCACACACGTTTGTGGGTCACCAGAAAGGCCAGTTCGCTTTTTGATAATGTGGTCTTTTCACTAACGGAGTATAACTTTTGAGGAGTCTGAAGATATGTGCTTATCTTCTAGGTAGTTTCGAAGGAATGGCTGGATTTTTTGGGGATCTATCCATAAGAATCAAGAAAGTAGTTTTCTAGTTTGGGAATCAAGTTGGGGGAAATTGAACTTGGAGACCCACTGTCAGCGGTTTCTACCTAAGATAATAACGGCACGGGGAGCAAATCTATCACCTTTACTGATGCAAGATGGGGCTCCCTGCCATTCTGCACGGAATGCTATAAAAGCTTTACTCCAAGCTGGGGTAGAACCCATCTTGTGGCCTCCCTTCTCTCCCGACTTAGACCTAATTGAGTCTGTATGGAAATCGATGAAGGATAACATTCACGCTCGATATCCGGAGTTTGAAAATGGAAGGTAAATATCTCAGCAGACGCTAATAAGAGCCATAAGAGAAGCCTGGGACTCAATCTCATCTGACGAACTTGGTCAACTTGTTGCCAGCATGCCTGCAAGATGTTATGCTGTTGTAGAAGTAGAAGGAGGTCCTACTTCGTATTGATGAATATTTAACGATTAACTTTGTCCTATTTTTACATGTATGGTAGCTTTGTCTAGTTGTAGATACGAAATAATGAGAATATTTCCAAGTAGTATAAGGTTTAACAAGATTTGGGCGCCAAGAAATATTTCCTATCTGTAGAGCGTTTGCAAGGTATATTGACCCTAATACGGTAAAGTGTTTCCAGGAGGTCTCGGCAAAGAGTTATGATCGTTTCCTAATAAGCGAAAGATTTTCACGAAAACCCACTTTAATGCCAGTCGTTTAAGCAAACTGACAATCTTTAGGATGGTACAGTACAGTAAAACTTCTCTAACACGATAGTGGGTCCCGGCATAAGTGTTGAAAATATTCATTGAAATTCATCCATTTATATTTGCAATACTTACCCCTACACGCAAAATTACCTGTAAGGGTACGTGTTGCAAATATAAAAGTGCAAGTTACAATGAATATTTTCAACACTTATGCCGGGACCCACTATCGTGTTAGAGAAGTTTTACTGTATAACCCCTCTTAGCTAATAGTGGGTCCCGGTATAATTACTGAAGAGATTCATAAAAATTTTACCGTTTATATTTGTAATACTTACCCCTGCACCCAAAATGGCCTGTAAGGGTAAGTGTTGCAAATTTAAAATTGCAAGTTACAATGAAAATTTTCAACATTAATACCGGGACCCACTATTAGCTATGAGAGGTTCTACTGTATTTGTTTACAGTTTATAATTAGACAGTTGTTTTGTAAATGTTGTGGGGCTAATCGATAAATCCATATTTCCAGGCAGAATAGGTTTTTCAAGGGGGGGGGGGTTGTACAGGGGGGCAAGGGTAAGTCAACGGAGGTTAGAGAATAAGTTATGTGCACTATATTTATATGTTTATACTATCGGAATAAACAGAATTTACTGCCTAGCCTTCGTTAACTTACCCTTGTCACCCTATAGATTGAGGCACTAGGCCTAATTTGGAAATTGTGACTTTTATTTTACTGCGTTTTTGGACTTTTACCACTTTGTATGACAACCACCAGCGGTAATAACAGCCTCGCACATCACTCTTAATTATATGTATACTTTGCATCGATAAGGCTAAAATTTTCTCCCATTCTTCCTCGGCATACTGCCTTGCTTCATATTTTGTTTTTGGAAACCTTTTACCATTTCTGTACTTTAAGATCCGCCATGTATTCTGAATAGGATTAAGATCAGGTGAGTTTGCAGGCTACTTCATACGCAACAGGCCTGGTTGGCCTTATTGGAGGTATAAATCTCGCGTAGCTATTGCCGTATGAACTGGAGCTCCATCCTACATCAAAATTGGTGGTGCACCAAAGCCAGTTTGAGCCTATGTCTCAACCTTATGCTGGAACAATCTCTTCCCCGTAGACTTTGCCATGATCATGCCCCACTGCTCAAAAACCAGAAGGGGACCTTTTGAATCGCCCAAAAAAGCACCCCAAATTATCCAACCTAGAATACCTTCTGAACTTAGGTATACAGCTAGATTGCATGTAATTTTCTTCAATCCTTCGAGTAATTTAGAATTGACCGCAGAACCCAGTTTTGACTGAGGCCTCATCTGTCTAGATTAAATGCTTCAATGTCTCTTCGTTGTAAGTAACATGGGCCCTAGCCCAGGCAAGTCGTGCTTCCTTGTGAGCTTCCGTAAGTAGTGGTTTCTCTATAGAAACGCGGCGGTGGTATAGCTCCTTTTCAAAGCCTATTATGAGGCTATGGCAGCAGGCTCGAATACCCTCAAGGTCTACAATCTCTTCGTAGGTGAGACGCTTGTGATAAACTTTAAGAGCTACTTTTCGAGTGAGGCGGCAGCGGAGAGGTGTATCAAGCATACAAGATCTGTTTTTGTCTTCTTCGGTGTTATACACCAAGACTCTCGTACTTTCCGTACTGTAGAGCGATTGATATTGAGGGCTTTACTTATCTATGTAAAGCTATATGCAGGAATATTACGTAGAGTGAATATCTGGATCCTTTTCTCTTGAATACATCATTTCTAGGGCTTTCCAGTCAGCTGTGGAATATCTTTAAATCGTTTGCTGGCTGCCATCGTGGTTTGTGATAGGGAAAGAGCTTGGAAACCAAAAAATCCAAGGCACCATTCCTAAATTAAGCCTAGCGCCTTAATATACGCTAGACGTGGGGAACTCCGTTCATGATCACTCCTTTTCTGTGACGATGACGAAGGCACACTGGATAGCCGTGGGTGGCTAGAATGCGTTCCGGCGGCAAACGTAAACAGTTGAGGATTGAAGGGCTGTCAGGCGACTGGCTTCGTGTTATGTCTTGAAATGATAATCGGGTGTTAGTGTCCCTCATATCAAGTTGAATTATCGCTCCATCTACCGTACCAGTGTCATTCGCGTCATAGGTTCAAGGCTACATCCACAAGAATGACTTAAAAATGTGGCCTACAGGCTTCGGTTCTGGGCGCCGACAAGATGTAATAAATAATCAGAAAAAATCTCGCAAATGTGGAATTGTCCTTTTCTCCAACTGCAATCCCTCAAAGCATTATTGTTTATTCAAATTATTATTTTTAAATTAACTACGAAGCATTGCTTGGTTAATTAGTGTGACTGTAGCTACATAGTAATGAAGGGAGTAGAATTTACTTGTAGGTTACTTGTTTGTGAAATTGCGGGATTGGGACTTGCACCCTGATCTGTAAGCTTGTTCTATGATATGTGCTAACTGGCAGTATGCCTAGTTTTCTCACCGCAAACATCTGCAAATTCCTGATCACCACCCAGAACTTTGACACATGGGAGATAGGGCAGCTTAAAATTCATTGTGATAAAAAATATGAGTTGAGCTCTTCTTAGCCACGAATTTTAAGCTATTAACTTTTGTTTTCAAATCGCAGTATGTCTACATGTAAATTACGACGAAAGCAATAACACTAATGTTTGCGCACAGTACATGTAGCGAATGACATTACAATTTTACTATACTCCGAGTGCTCAATTTACTCTAGTTAGTCTGTCCCGGCGCAACGTTATCTCACTATGTCAGCTCTACCTATGTCACCTGGAGCTGCATTATTGCGAAAGTCAAAAGTATTTGCCATACCGAAGCCATTATCATGGAAGCCAGAGGCCAACACAGATGGCATTGGAATATCTAAAACCGCAACTACTCCCTATCCAACCCATCTCTCTCTAGCAACGCCCTTAAAATCGCTCTCAAGGGGAGATTGGGGTCTTAAGCGCCCATTACCCCTCCTAACTACGACACGGACCTCATCGCCATCTGTCAGAGTTCAACATATCGACACGGTTGAGCAAGTCACTGGATTCCAATCATCCGCAGATCATGCTATAAATCTCCTGAAATGGCAAGAACTAAGTTTACCTCTCACAGTGACAGCCGGCAGTGTTGGCGAATCAATGTTCTTGAGAAAAAGTGTTTTTGATAAAGATTTGGATACTCTGCACGAAACCGAAGAGTCACCAGCTCGAGAGACAATAAAATGGAAATTTAAAGGCCCCTGGCTGGCGGGATTTAATGATGGAGAGTTTTCTGGATTTTTTCGTTTTCAAGTTCAGGGGCGTAGAGCAGAATTTCGTCGATTTCTACGCAGTGAATATGCCCGATCCAAAACAAGTGAGGCTCTAAGCAAGTCGATCGCTAGTGGATCGCCTAGTGAAGAATTGGTTACTTACCAAGCCAGCGACATTAGTGATGAAGAACTTGCTGCATATATTAAATGGCTCCGTCACGAAAAACGACAACTGTACAGAATAATTCGCACGTTTCTCGACCTTCCACCGGCAAGCGTAGATGAAAAAGGTAGCTCAGCGCTGACTGTCGAAGAAGTATTTTTTTCAACAGAATCAAAGTCGATAGTCGAGGCTATCGACCGCTTTACTCATCCATACGCTAATTCAGGCCCACCTAAATCACATCCATCTGCTGGCTTATCATACCTTCGCACTACTGCCTTTACATTCAACCATCCTTTGTACGGACCACAGGCAAGTAAATCACCATTCGAAGCTCGTATTCTCGTACCAAAAAATGTTCAGGGTTCCAAGGCCCGCAGAGCTCTCGTAGGATGTGCAGGATTTGTCAGCGATATACCTACCAGTGCAGAGCCTCAATACCGCAATTACAAACGAGGATTTAAGGATGTCATTACAATTGCTCCAAATCTCATGTCTCGTATCCCTGGTCTCTCATTCCTTGATCCCGAAGCCGAGGGTGGCAGTAAAACTTGGATTCAACCTGTTTATGCACAGGTCAATTCCAAAGGTGGCGTGGAGCTCAATTGGGAAATGGCCACCCCTATGGCTACAGCGGTGAGGACAAATACAGTACACAAGCTAAAATCTGAGAAGGATGAAAGATTTTGGAAAAATTTTTCATTCTCCCGTAGTGCAAAGAACAAAGAATCTTCTGCTTACAATATCGATGATTCCTATTCAGCTCTCAAAAAACCAGCCCGGCTGAGTAGTGCTCGTGAGTACGGTCTGGATTCGTTGGTGTTCAGCAGAAGTAAGCCGAGCGAGATAGCTCCGGTCAACGATGAAGAAACAAAGACCGAATTAGATTCTTTAATGGATGATTATGAATAAATTTAGGAGTCCCGATGTGTATTTAAATATAGAAAGATACATGTATAATCAAGCTCACGGTTACAGCACTTGTCTCTCCATCTCTCCAAAGAAAACAATGTCGATCCGAAAATTTCGGAAGCTCCCTTGCATTCTTGACGTTGCCTTTAATACCTAAAATTACAGTATCCGAAGAGAGGCTTAGCTATCAATTACGCATGGCTTATTTGTCTAGGGGGTTATATGTGTGCCGTCGAGAAACGGTCATGAATTATTGAGGCCGAAATCACTATCAAATCTATATGATTAATGAATAGATGTTTTTATAACGCAATCTCCCCCATCACCATTGGCAAGATAAACTTCTACATGCCCATTCTCCACCTCTATCCACTCTGAATTCATTATTATGCTCCTTTAATCTGATTCTAAGCTATCGATGTGTTTCTGGGAACGGGTCCAGCGAAAAAAAAGCGCCAACCGAAGCATTCTGTCACTGGGAAAGAACGGGCACACATGTGTATGAAAACAACAGGCCAAGTGCAAAAATCAGAAATTTAAGCTGCGTGAACAGCCTTTCACCAATGGAAGCCCCCAACCCTTCCTGATGCAGAGATGATCAATGCTAAATCTATCAGACCAATCAAAAATGCTCTCGAGACCGCGGAAATCGCTGAGCAGGTCTAAGGGCTCCGAACTCGAGGAAAGGAAAGGGATTTACCTGAGAGATGCTGACCCAGAATATGGGACTGTCTACAGGAATTTTGGTGCTAGTTTCGAAACTTAGATTCGCTGTCAAAGCAACGGTATGCCTCTTGGGGCTACACGCTGTTGTTGAGACGGAAAAACGCAGAGCAGAGGAAATTTCCGCTTCATGTAACCTTAAAACTTGCTCCATTGCAAGTAACAGCGTTGAAACGGGCCTCTCAACACTCTTATCCGGTGGTGATTAATCAGGTAGAAGCGGCATGTAGATTTCGAGGCGAGGCACAAGGGATGCAGGTGGTTGACAGGCTAGAAGGTGTCATCCGACATGATACACGAGGTAAATGCATCACCACTCGGCCAAAAGGCTAGACCAGAATCATAGAACGCTATGTGCTGGTTACCCACATTTATTATACAGCAGACGCATTCCTGAAATTATCCTTCATACAAAATAAATATATATACATGTACGAAGATTGCCAGTTCATAGTGTTCTATGATTCATACAGTAGCGTCTTAAAGTGCGCAATGAAACCACTCCATCCTACTAGACGGGAACTTGTATGTGGGGATAGGGAAGGGGAGGGTGAGGAGGTGGGGGCGGTGGTGGGGGTAGTGTAGAAGATATGGCTGGGATTTTTGACATCACCAGCAGTTCGAATAGATCATGTAAATTTGAATCGATTGAAAAAGGTGCAATATTGAATTTCCATGAAGGAATAAAGAGCAGCTATATCTTTTTATGGTCTTTTTGCACAGTTTACGGGCCGTCACAGACGTACGCACAAAAACTTGAATAGTGGGTATGACCCCACAACCCTCTCTGTTTAATGCTCTGTTACAGTAGAACCCCTCTTAGCCAATAGTGGGTCCCGGTATAAATGTTGAAAAGATTCATTGTAACTTGGAGTTTTATATTTGCAACACTTACCCTTACAGGTAATTTTACGTGCAGAGGTAAGTATTGCAAACATAAACGGTAGAATTTCTATGAATCTCTTCAATAATTATACCGGGACCCTCTATTAGCTAAGAGGGGTTCTACTATACTCTCGTTGATGGGTGCTGAATGTCAAACCCACATTTTGACCAGGGTCTCGCCATACAAATTTCTATAAAAATTATTTATCTAGGCCCACTATGGAAGGGATACTCGAAAATTTGTGTGTATTACGTGTACTCGAAATCGCGAATGTCAAAAGGGAGGACCTTGGAGCTTTCATGAGACTAAGCTTAATCTGGTAAATTTTATAGCAGATTACGCGCTAAATACGACTAAAGTTAAAGCTAGTGACTAGCCGTAAAAAAAAATCTTCAATATATCGTAGCTCCCCCACCAGTTTCAATCACCGCCTGACATCGCGCCGGCATACTTCCGATGAGATACTGCAAAGAGTTATGACTTATAGAATCCCATGCTTCCAGTATGATAATGCGAAGCTCAGCCGAAGACCGCTCCCGCCCATCCTCAAGTTCAGGATATTGATTCTCAACATAATCCTTCATCTAGCTCCACACAGCCTCAATAGGGTTGAGGTCTGGGGAGTAAGGAGGCCAGTTTATGGGCTCAATATTTTTAACCCTTAAACTTTCCCGAGTGAAGGCCGCTTTATGTGGCGGTGCATTATCTTGCATGAATTGCAATTCAGGATTCACCTCCATGTAGTCAGCCACATGGGGAACAATGTGTTCGCAATAACTCTGCCCTGTTGTTGAACCCCAATTTTTTTCCCAGAATAAGCAGGTCCCTTTCTGAGTTCCGTGAAAACTCCCCCAGAACATTCAGGCTGTGGTCTTTCTAGTCTTGTCGACGAGGCAGGTGTTTTCAAGCTAGTCACCAGGCTGTATATTATTAGCCATCTAAATACTAGCTGATGACACGCGCTACAAACCTTTCTTGTCATGTAGGCATCTCGATGTCTACCATCTGTTACCCATGTCTCGTCGCTCCAAAGGATCTGACTCCAATCGTCAATGGTCCAGTGACGATGATTTAGAGCCCACTCTAACCTTTCTATCATGTTGACCTCGGATAAAGGTGGCTTTGCTCGAGAAAAACTCCTGGAGTTACCTCTATCTTTGAGCGCACTTCTGATCGCATAAACCCCAGCGCCCCAGCAACTAAACTCCATAGCAGGCTCTATATACGTCATCTGGCGATTCCTTCGAGAGAGTCGCACAAAAGTTTCTAGCTCATCAGCTTGGGCCTGATCCAGTTTTCGTTTTCCACCCGGATTTCTTTTTGGAGAGGTAGTGCCTCTATTGATGATGTGAATAACTTGTTTGTAGCTCAAGTCTAGGATAGATGCAATTTCGCCTCGTTCATGGCCAGCATTGTGTAAAGTAATTACCTGGAGTTATTTAGCTGAGATCTTTCCAAATCCAGTAAAGAATGACCTGAAGGCACTTATCTGCTGAAGCTCTTCTCGAATAGCTACGCCTCGCAGGAGATGTTTCCTCGCTGTTCATCTATCGCTACAATTGGTACGATATATAGCGTTAGGGTCATTTAAAGCATGCCTCACTTTCAACAACGATTCAGTGTAAGTCGCTCGGATTTTTGACTGGTGTAAAACTAGACGTTGGCGATATATTCTTGTTGGGTGACTGGATGAAGAGCAGGCGTTACGTCAGATGAATGGATAATTACTGTAAATTAGCCCGTAGATGTTACTAGGGGTAGACCCTGTACAAAGCCCAATTGACAGGGAATACCCTTTTGACATTCCGGACTCATGTACTCTATTGCAGGGGTAAATAGTGAAGGAAACCCCTGAATGCCAAGATCTGACAGGGATTATACAATATGCCATTGGCTGCAATATTTTGACCATACCAAATCCGACAATAGCTGAACCTTATTTGTATAGGAAATTTTGCGTGATAAAAGAAGTGTAGGAGATCCCTGTAACTCGTTGAAATGATGATATTCTATTCAAAAGTGCTAGCTTTTATCAAGTATTAAATACATTTTTACCAATAATTAAGCATCATTAATAAGGAATCGAACCTCCTCTTGCTCTGATGACTGCCTGGCACCTTTCTGGCATGCTCTCTACAAGCGTAGCCAGTTGCTCCTGAGAAATTGACTCCCATGCCTCTAGGACTGCATTACGGAGCACTTCCTCAGATGGATTACCAGAATCAAATTCTGGCTGGTGCTCTTCAATATGGGATTTCATCATATCCCACACTGACTCAATTGGATTCAGGTCTGGGGAATATGACGGCCAGACTATGAAATCTACCCCCCTTGATGACAGCTCTCTTTTCGTACGTTGAGCAGAATGGGCAGGAGCACCATCCTGCATAAAGAGAAGAGGGCCGTGAGAGTCAATTGGTTGTGTTGCCGCGTGGATTAAAGGAACAATCCTCTGGCAGTAACTCTCCGCTTTTATAGTCCCCAATCCCTACTCCAGAAGAGGGCAGGGCCCTTCTGGTTCCCATAAAAGGAGCCCCAGAACATCCAACCACGCTTTCGAGGACCTTTTCGAACCAGGCAAGTGTGATAATATGTCTCCTCGGGCTAAAAAATTAGATTAATGCAGTTGATACATGGCTGAGATCTGGACTCACCTTCCTCGAAACCCATACTCTTGTGTGACGTTCACCAGTGACCCAAGTCTCATCAGACCAAAGAATTTGGGGCCACTGTTCAGGTGTCCAAGAAGAGTGTTCTTCCGCCCACTCTAATCTTTTCCTCATATGTGCAGGCGTTAGAGTAGGCTTCGCTTGAGCAATGCAACGCTTGAACCCTCTTCTCTCAAGAGCACTTTTGATTGCGATTTGGCCAAGATTCCAGTGGGAAAACTTAGCAGCAAGCTCCAGGTGGCTCATCTGGCGGGCCTCACTTGAAGACGTGACAAACTCTTCAAGCTCAACTTCTTGCTGAGCGTTCAAGACGTGGGGTCGGCCATTTCGCTTTTTGGGCGTCAGACATTGCCTTGCAAGGGCATATTGTACCCTTCTTTCGGTGATACCGAGTTGATTACCGATGGCGAGATGAGTAAAACCAAGGCCACGTAACGTGTATATCTGGACTCGCTGATCCCTAGAAAGCTGGCTCCGTGATCTTGGAGTAGTGGGAGATGCTGGGGTGCTCATTTTTCTTCGCAGTTTATCGTGAGGATATAGGTTATTCGATATGTCGTGTCAACCGATTTAGTGTGGTACGAGGATGCTGTGCAACTATCCAACATAAGAGAGAAGGTTCAAGGAAGAAGGAATGCCTCGGTTGCCTTATTGCCTTAGTCTAGCCATTTTTGTAGCGCTAAAGTCGGAATGTCAGGGATAGCCCATGTAAATTACACAGAATGTGGGGCTACACTTCTTACCCCTGTAATAGAGTACTGTATACAACAAGTAATATGGTTAGTGCAGCTCATCTGATGTGGCTAGTCTGGCCGGCCTTGCCTGCGGGCAACATCTCGGCTCGTCAACCGTCACAGCTTGCACATCTTGAAGGTCGAATTTAGTAGCGGCTCACTCTATTGCGCCGAAGCAAGGTGGCCAGGATAGACGTCTTGAACCAATTCGGAGAGCTGGCCATTAGATGATGGTCTTTTTTTTGGAGGTCGCAGATCAGGTGATGATCAATTATGTGGAATCTTTATAAAAATTGATCAAGCCTCAGTGATAGCTTAATTGCATACTTTATGATATGCTTTTGATGTTGATTCCAAGATTGAAAAGAGCTATTTTCAAAGTCCTTGTATACAAGATTAAAGTGAGGAAATTACCAATTTTTATTTACCAATAATACATGTACCCTGACTTAGAGCCAGGGCAGAGAAATGTACCAGTATACATGCAATGATTAGTTAGGGAATGAATTAAAATCCCGAGATTCTGGTTCAGAAAATCAGGGATGAGGAGATGATTTCGGGCTGTAGATCCACACCCACAGCTACTAGATAGCAGAGGAAGAACTTGTTGGCGGCTGATATTAATTCAGTGCGTCGTTGCCTTGCGTTTGGTCACATCAACGCATGCAATTAGTTCCAGTCACGAACAAGCTACACTTCCATGAAATTCAATACGTGAAGACTGGAGCCTGTGTTGAGGCTGGATCAGATGGTGCGGTAATACACCGTCCGAGCCATTTCCCCAAGTCGAGTCGGGAAAGCTTCGACACATGGCCCACTTGAGACAGGAGCAAGCTGCTTCGAATCCAGCAAGACCCGCACACCACTTCTCTCGCGGTGGTAAGATATCCGCAGGATGAAGAATGCATGATCAGATAACCGTGGATTTTCCTTGCTTTTCCCTATGGTGGGAATTCATGGAAAAGCGTACCTGCAGTAAGGGGTTATTCTCGTAGTGGTATCTGCAAATGTAATCTGAGTATGAGTGTTCCAAACGTCAGAGTCGTTCTGCGAAATATACATATCTTCCGTAATTATTCGCGTCATAGCCTCAGGCTGCCTACGCTAAAATGACTAAAATTAAAGCCGTAGCCAAATTCCAGTGCGCTAATCCTAACATGATACACCGCCTACAAATTGATTCACCGCATGAGTGAAAAGCCTTTTAATTGGTTCTGAGTACACAGACCCTTGTCATATTTTTACTAGATGGTTTAACTCTAAAATTTGATAATAGGCAAGATTACTGTTGCGGAGCTCACTTCATGCATCAGATATAATCCAAGGTTTTTGGAAATGTAGTAAGGTCTATCTCACATTTCAATCAAATTTATGTCACATATTATGGCAATACCTAATCTAGCCTGTTAAAAAAAAAAATTAAATTTTTCTATTATCCTATTTCGGCGCCTGAAGGCCCACGTAGGTATTTTTCGGAAGATACGTATTCTTTGTTATAGAACGACTCATTTTGACGTTTGGAACACTCATACTCAGATTTCATTTGCAGATACCACTACGAGAATAACGCCTTACGACATGTACCCTCTTCCGTGAATACCCACCGCAGGGAAAAGCGAGAAAGACCTATGGCTATCTGAGCATGCTTTCGTCATTCTACGAATACAGTATCACCGCGAGAGAAGTGGTGTGAGGGTCTTGCTGGATTCGAACCAGCTTTCTCCTGTCTCAAGTGGGGCATGTGTCCAAGCTACCCAGACTCTACTTGGGAGAACGGCCTGGACGGTGTACCACTGCACCATCCGACCCCAATCTAGCCTGTTATTATTGAAATAGTAAAGCGTATGGTAGAAGCAGAGCTGTTAAGCCTCAATAAAGATATCACCAGGAAGCGGTGAAAAGTAAGGAGTCTGTAAACTGTAGAGGAGAGTTGTTAATTACTCCCACTTTAGTACAGATGCTACATAAACTAATTTACTACAACTAAGCAACTTCACGACTAATAACTTTTTGTAGGAAAATGGGTGGCTGGTCAATGTTTGAGTAATCATGATTCTGGACACAAGGGGCCTTGACCTGTTGTGACTATCCATAATAACGATAATCTTCATTACCGAATAGCACCAATTTCAACAGTTATTAATTATTTGGTGCTTAGTCATTGAATTCGTCGCTACAGGCTGCAGTTTTTTCAACTTTCTCTGACCCAAATGAACATATATTGGCTGTCATACCCTCTGCATAGTCTATCTGCCCACCCATCCATATTTTTGATAGCACTTTGCGAGAGGATCGTTTGCTAATTTTTTCTGGCTCATATATGTCTCCATAAACTTCTAGCCTAGTTCTACCTAAGGCTGTTCTTGAGCGAGACGCTCTATTATGAAGAGATATCCTTGATTTAGGACGACAACCTTCATTATTATCTGCATTGTCTCTTCTTTTTCTCTGTAGCTGTCCTGGTGTTTCTACGAGGAGATCAACATACGTTACAGACGAAAGGAGCTGCATTTTGAGTTGAATCCACAAGCCTGAAGCTCTTGAAGCAGCCATTGCAATGGAGTCATCCCACCAAGCTGATTTGCTTTTCCTTTTAAATTAAATTTGAAATATCCTTATTCACGAGACTGAAACCTTCTCTGGCTCTGAGAGCACTCATTATTTGGTCGATGAGAGGCCAACTCTTGAAGATAAAAGTATTTCCTCTCATAATGTTTCCGATAGAGCCGCAGCCCGATGGGTTGGATGAGTTCTACTCAAAGTATTCATACCATGATAATGTGTGTTTTTGGAAGATATTTTCCATTGCTTGTCGTCGTTGAGCTTTACTGTGATCCCAAATTGGCATCCACGCTTCTTGCTTCCAATTCTATTTCTCTGCTTTACTTTTGCTGTGATCTTTGACTTCTCATGATAAATTTCAAGTCCCTCATCGCAGTTCTAAAAAGGAAGTTTGGGATCATTTGTAACTTTACTCTTGTATTTGAAAAGGCTTGAGAAGGTGTATCCTTCGTTATTAGCTTGTGCCTCTGCTCCAGAATCAAATACAGGTGTCTTTATGGGGAATAGATTATATTCGCCATTGGGAAATCTAAGTGATCTAGACTTATACATGATAAGTCTAGGTTTACAGGTGAGCAAGGTAATGACCATTGTAGAGTGTATTGAAATTAGTTCTACTTATTGGTAGGGTATGCTAGGAATGTTAACGGTTGAGCCGTCATAGCTCTGTTAACATTCTGCGCTATACCTATTGCATGTCCTGTAATACGCTAGTTCGTACTGACACACAATTACCAATTAGTTTTATTAGATAGTTTTTTGTAGGTAGTAACGGTGCTACAGTTTAGGGTGGGAGTAATCAACAACTCCCACTGGATCCCTTCTACCGCCTCCAATTGTCCCAGAAGTCTGATCATCTATGAACACAAGCTTAACAAGCTTTAAGAACATTCCATTGAAGCGCATACCATTCTAACAGAGCGAAGTCATGAATTACTTCAGGTATTTTTATCTAAAATTGGGTTAGAAAGTACGATGGCCATTTAAATGAAATACAAATGATATGTGTTGTCGCAAAGTCAAATATAAGAAATGGGGTTTTGAGTCGTAATCGTTGCGAAGTCCTCTTATTGTACATTAGTTTGTTTATCTATTGACACTTTGTTCGGCTGTTAGGTCGCCGATGTGACTAATCGCAGAAGGTTTTTACGGCAGAATTCTGGAATAGGTTTAGCGCACAGGAGTTTCGCTCATGTAAACCGGAATTTAGTTGCAGCCAAAGAAAGACTCATGCTGGATGGGGCGGTAATACTCCGCTCGGGGCCGCTCCGCCAGGCAGAGCCTATCTAGCTTGGACGCGTGGCCCGCTTGGAACAGGAGAAAGCTGATTCAAATCCGATCCGACCCTCCCGTCACTTCTCTTATGTTGATCTCCTTTTCACTGAATGACGAGAGCATGCTCAGATAACCACGGGATTCTAACGCTTGACACTGTGTTGAAATGATTGCTATCATGAAACTAGAACGTCCAGCTTTGCATAAGAGAGTTGTGGGCACTCAATAACATCTTCACAAACTACTCTTCATTTAAGTGGTGAGGTTGGTAAATACGCTAAACCGTAGTAATAAAAATCACGAGATTTCTTTGTTCCTCAGATAGTTATAGAGATTATATATAGCAAATATAGCAATCTGTCACACCGGTGGAAACCGCTCGATTCTCAATTAACAACCATCTGCATCAACTTCAGCTTTGAAGAAGAAGTGTGCCATTTACGGAATTCTTAAGTTCACTGACAGTACCTCCACCCTACCTGCTACAGGAAAGCAAACAGGATTCTGGCAAAATGCCCGAGTTCTATCCCTCTCATCACCCACCACCCGGGGGGTCGAGGTCTCTGACCGAAACTCTTCTGCTCACGACAACCTCTGCCACAACCCGCACCCAAGAGGCGACTCTGATGTTTGGAAACGTCGCGTCCGCTATCGATGAAGCAGCGCGTGGTACTAATTACCATACCCTCCCTCACCACCTTAAAGGAACCTATGAAAAATTCTTGTACTGTCTGCAAGAAGTCGCACAGGGCTTCTTCGAGAGTCACGTCCGGGGAGTACCCCAAGATGAGCGCACTCCGCTCAAACCTGATGAAATGATTGCTATCATGAAACAAGTAACGTCCAACTTTGGATGTGATAGTCGTTTGCACTCACGTAGATCTGCACGTACTAATCTTTCCGTAAAGTTGTGAGGCTGGTAAATACGCTAAACCGTATTAACACAAATCACTAGATTTCTGTTTCTTTAAATAGATATTATATACAGAGCGATCTGTTTTCTAAGTTGGAGTAATAAAGAACTCTACAGCTTACGATTAACAGCCTCTTACATTCCAAAATCTGCAAGATCGTGATAAGTGCCTAATCAGTCTTAACAAACTGTTGCTAATCCCTTCTAAATTCCTACAGGTTCTGAGCCCGGTGCACTAGCATAAGCACTTATTGTAAAGGTGAACCCTAAGCGCTAACATATCGTTTCTACAGATTCGATACCTCAAAGATGTCTAATTCATCTACTTCTCCGCTCCCTCAGACTAGCTCGTTGCAAAGTTCGGAAACTGTCGTTTCTAAAGATTTCTTCACGACAATCGCCAAAGAATACGGTGGTCGTTCCATGAACTTAACCCACGTCGAGCCCCTCGACGGGCAATCGAACTACGATTCATGGGCCTCGACCATGATTGCTGTGTGGAGTACGCTTGGGTTACACGAATTAGTTATTGAAGGTTTAAAACCAGTGGATGACGCCGACACTGAAGAGAAAAGGTCGTATAAGTCATTATACACTTTGGCTGTAGGTTTCTACATTCAAGTTGTTAAATCTGAGATACGACATAGTATCCTCGACAAGATTGACCCTCACTTAATGTGGACGCACCTAAAGATGATGTACAGGAGAGATACTGCGTATTCTCTTGTTTATCAATTAGGGAACCTATATGAGCTTAAATCAGTGTATAATGCTTCTCAGACTCTCTCTTCTTTCATCGAGCAGTTTGAAACACAATGGATTAAACTTCACAAATTGTCACGAGAATCTACAGATCCTGATCGTCGTGAGATTGCATCCTTCTTTGAGAAAGATACTATTAAGCGTGATTTCCTTCTTGGATTCTTGGCCCGTCATAAAAAGAACGTCGTTGATAATCTCACAACTAAGAGTAATCTATCTTTTTCTGAGGTCAAGCAAAGACTCGTTGATACGGATGAGGTGGAAACTCCTCATTCCGCGTTTTTAACTACCGTGGAAAAAAGGCCGAAACCTCTAACCAGGCCCGCAAATATCTCCAAGAGAAAGGAATGCAATTTTTGTCGGAAACATCATCCGAACAAGGCATCCGGTCACACGTGGAATAATTGTCGGATGTTGAAGGAGATGAAAAAGCATAAGGCGAAGGAAACTCCTCATGTTAGTGAAGAAGCTCTCATGACTCTCTCATCTACAGACTAGATCGTTTCGAGCTCCTCTTAATATGTACCGGATTTGTGACGTCAAGTTCGGGGGAGGAGATGAAAATCTTGGGGAAAGGATCTATTGTGTTCAATTGTGTATTATCAGATAAATCTATTTCTTCATTTCGTCTCAGAGATGTCTTATATGTGCCATCACTTAAACACCCTCTTTTTTCATGGAAAAAAGAAAGAGCTATAGGCTATAAACTTTATGATGATGGTAACGTAATGCGTGTCATTAAAGACAAAAAGGTCTGGCTTGAAGCAATCTTCTGTGGCTCTCTACCGGTTATACCGGAGTTGAATCTACCAATTAAAGAAATTGCATATCTTACCTACTATTTTTGGCACCAAGCATTATGCCACTCTGCCCCTTCAACTATATCTAAAACAGATAAGTTAATTCAGGATTCCAATAATATTCCTGATTGTCCTAAAGACTTTCACTGCGAGGCCTGTGCTCTGTCTAAGTCAACTCACAGTACACCTCATGCAGCTACTTTGAGATCAATTACACCAGGAGAATATCTGCATTCCGACCTTTGTGGTCCGTTCCCAATAGTATCTCTGTGTAATTCTCGTTATTATATTTCATTCATTGATGATGCAACTCGTTATTCTTGGGTCCACCTCTTAAAATCTAAATCTGATACTGTTCAAGCAACAATTGATATGATCACCAAGATTGAAACCCAAAATAACTGTCGAGTAAAATCGTTGAGAACCGATAATAGTGGTGAATATGTAAATGAAAAATTTTCAAAATACCTAGATCTGAAGGGGAAAATCATGACTTGACTCCTCCCTATTCTCCTAAATCTAATGGCGTCGCCGAAAGGTTAAATCGTTCCATCGGTGTGAGAGGCCCGTCCTCGAATAACTCAAAGTAGAGGTTCAATATAATAAATTAAGAAGTGCGTGAAGTTTAACATACAATCAAGTAGCCCTATATACCTTTCTTCCAATTCCATATTCTTCTAGAATCTAACCAACCCAAGATCACCACGACTGATTGTACAAACTTCAGAATTAGATCGAAGCTATAAGAATTATCATCAACGATTAAACGCCATTACAACATCTTTACACATGCCTATCATCATCTTGCTTGGTACATGTATTTTGATAATCATCAGCAACGCTTTAGCGAAGGTTCATTAGTTTACTAGCTGCATCCCTGTTTCCTAAGCGTCCGATATAACTAGTACATGTACATGTACACAAGCTAGCAATGCACGGACAGTGGCATAATTATACAAGGGCCAGGGCCCGAGTTCCAACAAGGGTTCTAACCCTCACAATCGGCGAGAGTATACGCGCCATGCTAACAAGCACTACCATTAAACGGTTATGGGCTGAAGCGGTCGAAACTTTCATATACACCAAAAACCGAATAGCTCATAGTTCCGTTAGTGGGCGGACACCTTTTGAGGCCTTCAATGGCGTAAAACCCACTATTAAACATCTTCAGCCATTTGGCAGAGCATGCTTTGTTCACATACCGGAAGCTGTCACGGGGTGTTGGTAGGGTTAAGGCGAGAATTTAGTAAATGTGGATAAGTGTCTGATTACTAATCGAGGTAGATTAAATATTAATAAGACGTCGTATGGGCAAAGAAACATGGAGTAAAATTTGCGCCAGAGAAGTACCAGCTAATGCACTTCTCTAGAGCAAGAAAAAGGCACAATCTCGAAGCCACCATCAAGATACAAGGACATCTCACTGCTCCTCAACCCTCCGAATCCTGGGAGTTCACTTCGACCCCAAACTCAACTGGGGTGCCCATATAAAGAAGGTCGAACAAAAAGCGATGACTCAGATGCAGTCGGTAAGTAGACTAACGCATTCGACGTGGGGGGCAACCTTTCACAAAGCAAAGCTACTATATAGTGCGATAGTCAGACCGGCCCTTACGTATGGATCCTCTATTTGGGCCGAGTACGGGAGAACGGGGAACACCCCCGAAAGGATAGTCAAACCTCTGAAGTCGATACAGAGAAGATGCTTACTCAGTATTACAGGAGCATACAAGTCTACCAGCACGAGAGTGCTGGAACACGAAACCTCCATCTTACCGATGGAGATATATCTGAAGCATAGAAGAGTGCAGCACGCCGGGCTCACTCACAACTCACCGGTCCAAAAGACCATAGAAAAGACCTTCCGGATGATCAGGCAACAAGCCAAGGGAATTAACAACCGCAGATCTCTATCCAAGGAAAAAGATAGAGAAGAGTGGTCTAGGATCTGCAGCGGAGAAGAGTCCATCAAGGGACAGAAAGAGATGGGAAAGACGGCCGCGTTCCAAGAGTGGGCGAACTCTTGGCCACACCAAACCCGGAAAGTCACCCTAAGACACAGAACTACAGCCGACCCTGAAGTTTGGAGAGCAGCCAACTTTTACAACGACAATATCACCGGCAGAAAAAAGATTAGTCTTAGGGAGACTCCGTCAAACTTACATCGAAACCTTAAAAGGGCCCAAAGTAGCATCGCCACACAGATAAGAAGCGAGCATATCGGGCTCAATTCTTATCTGTACCGAAGAAAAGTTCCTGGGGTTGACAATCCAAGATGCCCATGTGGATACTCCTCGGAAAACGTCAAACATCCGGTAATGGCCTGCCCTTTAAGAGTCAAGGGTAGGGCTGACGTGTGGAGGAAGGCCACAATTCGATCATTTGAAGCCATGATGAACGACCCAAAAGATCTAGCAAGAATCACGCAGTGGATCACGCAGTGGATCCTAGACCAAGAATGGTTTGAACAATTTCGACTGGTCGGGGAAGTGGAGGGGCGGATGTTGGAGAGAGGAAAAGAGAAGGAAGCGGGGGCTGTTTGACGAGAAGGTATCTACACTGGACACAACAGTGTGAGCGCACTTCCTGAAGGTAAACTATTTACACAACAGAACTTCATCAGGCAGGTTAGGGGGTTTTCACCGAAAGGTTTCCTCCCATGTACATATTACAGTTGATAGTTCCTGCATGGGCCACAAGAGTCCCACACCAGGCTAATGAAATCAAATCAAATAAGACGTCGTACCAATTTCTAGTCATGCGCAGCACAACCTATTTATACACAGATCTAGGAACTCGCATCATTGAAAGCCCGAATTCCCAAATTCCTTCCCCGGAGAATTCTGTAACCCAAAAGCAAACACAACACAACAGAACCCCGAAAACCTTAACAATGCTCAGACGATCTTATAAGGTCGAATAATATATCATAATAATAATATTAATTTAACAAAACAAAACCTAATTTATGAACAAAAGGAAATTACACAGTGCTGATAGGGACCGTGACAGAAGCTAAGCGTACTTCAGGTTGTAAGCTGCTACCAAGGGCTGTAAGAGGTATATTCGTAGGATACACCAAGGTGCCACATCATTACCGTGTTTTTGTTCATGAATATGGTAGAATAGTTGTCTCAGCTGATGTCAAAATTCCGCCACATGTGGATGAAAAAAATAGCACCAATTCTGGTGTCAATTATTCAAACCAGCGACTTCCTATCACTACTTCGTTACCACCACAATCAGTTGTTCTGGATAAAGTGTTTACTTCAAATGAACGTCCAAATACAAATTGTGCAAGTAATATAATTCATACGGTCGAGCATAATCCATACCAACAAGTGTCAGAAGCCGCACCTTCAAATGACAATCCCTTAAATGTTGCGGAAATTACTCCACATTCCCATTCATCTGATTTTAACTGCAATGCTGAAACGCCCAGAAGATCCAACCGCACTGTACGACCTCATGTGTTCGATGACACGATTACGGGGGAGTGGTGGAAAAGATCTCGTGTACATTCTTCACCTCGTCTACCTGAATCAATCAATATGGTTGATGGTATCAAAGAAGAAAGCGCATTGATTAGTATTTCAGATGTCAGAGAACCAAAGAGTTACAGTGAAGCAAAAAGCTCATCTCAATGGTCTGATTGGGAGAAAGCCTTTCAGGATGAAATGGCATCTCTACAAGAGAACAATGTGTGGGATATAGTTCCAAGACCAAAAGGGCGGAAAGTTGTTAATGGTAAATGGGTTTGCAAAGTCAAGGGAGATGCTGAAGGTGAAATCGAACGATTTAAAGCTAGATATGTTGCAAAAGGATCTTCCCAAGTTCAGGGACTCGATTATGATGAAACCTTTGCTCCAGTTGTTCGGCTTGAGTCTTTACGATTGCTCCGAGCTATATCCGCAAATAAAGGATGGAAACCTAGACAACTCGATATTAAAACTGCATTTTTATACGCTATATTAAAAGAAGAAATTTATATGGAACTTCCTGAAGGGTACAGGATAGATAACCATTTGGCTCGCCTTAATCGGTGTATCTACGGACTGAAGCAATCACCCCGTTAATGGTATTTCAGATTGGTTGATTTTATCAATCCGCACGGTTTTGTTTCTACCTTTTTTGACCCATGTGTCTTAATCCATAATACTGGCAAACTCATAATTTCTATATACGTGGATGATTTAGTACTATTTGGTGATCAAGGAAAACTCATGGATGACATGGTCAATGACATGGGCACACTCCATTGGATACTTGGCATTCAAATTGAGTACTCAAATGTAGGTATCAACTTGTCTCAGACCGCATACATTGATAGAGTCCTGAATAGATTTTCTATGCAAGATTGTAACCCAGTCTCCACGCTCATGGAGCCAAACCAAAGACTCATGGTAGCGGCAAATGGAGAGCCTAGGGTCAATGCCACTCTGTATCAGCAAATAATCGGATCTATAATGTACATCGCGACTGGAACTCGCCCTGATCTTGCGTATACAGTCACTCATCTCTCACAATATAATTCGGACCCATCATCCACTCATCTAGGAGCAGCAAAACGAGTACTTCGATATTTAAAGGGAACCAGAGATCTTAAGCTAACATACAAGTTTCAATCTCCCTGGTACTCAATGGTTTTTGTGATGCATCATACAGAAATTGTCTTGACACTCGACGAAGTTTTGCTGGCTATCTCTTTCAGCTAGGAAATTCTACGTTTAGCTGGAGGTCTAGAAAGCAGCGTTCTGTAACTCACTCAACTTGTGAAGCGGAGTATATGGCTATCTCTCTTGCTACTAAACAATTCATTTGGATTGTGCGTGGTCTTCATCAGCTTGTTGACAAAGATATACCAGCAGCTTTGTTTACGGACAACAATTCAGCTATTGATATTGCTCACAATCCAAGATTGAGTGATGCTACAAAGCACATTGATATTGCTTATCACTTTACTAGAGAACGGATCGATGATGGATCGCTCATCTTGTTACATGTTCCATCAGCTGAAAATTTGGCTGATATATGTACAAAGGCATTACCGAAACCGAGATTTAATCACTTGTGCACCCATATCTTTGGTACAAAGTGAGGAGGAGTGTTGAAATAATTGCTATCATGAAACAAGTAACGTCCAATTTGGATGTGATAGTCGTTTGCACTCACGTAGATCTGCACGTACTAATCTTTCCATAAAGTTGTGAGGCTGGTAAATACGCTAAACCGTATTAACACAAATCACTAGATTTCTGTTTCTTTAAATAGATATTATATACAGAGCGATCTGTTTTCTAAGCTGGAGTAATAAAGAACTCTACAGCTTACGATTAACAGCCTCTTACATTCCAAAATCTGCAAGATCGTGATAAGTGCCTAATCAGTCTTAACAAACTGTTGCTAATCCCTTCCAAATTTCTACAGATACAACATAGGAAATTTTAGGAACTTGGTTTGCAGACGATATCGGATGAAGGAGACGATTAAGATTGGGTGAAACTAGAATTCGACAAGATGGAGCAGGTCCAGAAGGGTCGAGCGGGGCAAGACAAGAGTGGGATGAAATGACATCAACACTTCAGCTTGATGCTTATGTAATATAATGTGTTGGGAGCATCCCGTAACTAACATGTATATACCCTGTAAAAAGTGGGATAGATCACTATTTTCCCATGTCGAGCACCGAGTGGAAGATGCCCCTATGGCCCTGGACAGGGTCTCTGGGGCAATTAGTCTTACTTGTAGTATTGCAAACCTGAATATTATTACTAAATAGCGCTAATTGTGTCTAAGTAGGAACAATATTTAGATCTGCAATACTACATGCAAGTAAGACTAGTTGCCCCTGATGCCCTGTACACATATAGGCTGTTCGCATATTCTTTTAGTGCCTTGTAGTGATTTGTTCAACCAAAAAAATCACCGAAAGGCACTAAAATGGCATGGGGGTGCAGCCGGTCTGAGTGTATGTTCAGGCCTGGTATGTACTCCGGGTATTAATTACGACTGCGACGTTCATGTAATTGACGGGATCTAAAATCCGTACGTCCTTGTCGGGATTATTCAGATCATTAGGCGCTTCGGGCGGTCGTTGTATATTGAGCTGACGGGCACGAGATACTTCTTGTGCTGTGCTTGCTCTTCACATCGGAACGCTGTTATCGCATTGCGATACTAGTAGATTATTAAGCTTACTAAGTGGGACAGCCAAAATTCCCTGATAAGTTCCAATCGTAAAGATTCTTTTGTATTAGTGGGTCTACACTAGAAAATATGAAAAATCTGATTTTAGTTTGGCGAGTTCGGCACGTTGACATGCCAAGGCATAGAGAAAGTATAAAGCTTACACAATATTTGGATTTACTTTGTGTGCAAACTCCGCTAAACACTGCAGGGCTTATTATGCCCAAAGGACCTACGTTGTCCATTCAAATCGAAATAGGATGGACATAATGCAATATATTTTATCTACGTACAAATGTGCTTGTCTCCAGCAAGCACAAATATTAATAATTTGATAAATGAAAGTCTACAAAGGAGACGCCTAACGCCATGCTAAACATTTTGGCCTTTATAGGCTACCCAACATGAGTCCAAGATTGCATACATAGAGAGAAATCATCGCACTGTAACTATACTATGTAGACTCATTAATGACTTGGTCCACAAGGTGATACCTCGCATCGTTGCCCCGCCATGGATGCATTGCAGGTCTTATGGATGTTGTAAGCGAGACGTCATCTTCGTCGGATATAGGCGATACCATACTATCTTCGTCGGTTTCACTGGCTCCAGACCGCGACCTGCGAGATGACTTTGATTTCATTCCAGATGACTGGTATGTGTCATCGCCAGGTGATATACGTGTGCCTGGCCTTAGAAGAGATTGACGGTCTGATGATATGGCGATACCTATTTCCGGATCATGTTCATCTGATTGAGTATCAGCATCAGCATCGGCATCAGCATCGGCATCAGCGCCATGGTCGACTTGAGATGCGACACCACTAAAGCGGCAAGAGAAATCGTCCGTTTCCGTAGCAGCAATGAAAAATGTCTGTTGAGGCGAAGTCGGCTCGGGGGCTGCTGGAGCAGCATCAGTGTATGTGTACGGGGGTAAAGGTTCACGCAAATTAGTTGGTGTAAAAATTTGAGTAGGTAATGGCGAGATGGGTGGTATTCTTTCGAGCGGGCCAGATTGCCGCGATTGTGCTTCGGATTTTGTCCTTGATGCTGGAATTAGAATTTCTCTTAGTTTAGTGGGGGGCAAAGTCTCGCTTACCTCATTTGAGGGCAATCGTTGCTCAGTCGCTTTATTCTTCTCCTGCGACAAATCCAAAAAGCTATGGCGGCAAGTATAGCTATGCCATTAACCACCCCAATAATTATCCCAGCAATAGCGCCGGGGCGAAGATTTTTGGCGATTGGGGGAACATTACTGCTGGGGGTAGATGCAGAGGTTGGCGGGCTATTAAGATTTTCTGTAGTTGATGTGGGGCTAATTATGCTAAGAGTTAAAGGGATAGAATTGGTTAAACTTGCATCAGCAGGTGACAAGCTGGAGATCGAACTACTTCCATCTATCGAAGTTGCCTGGGATGTTGACGAAAATCCGGATAAAATCCCTGAAAGTGTAACAGCAACGTAAATGAGGTTGAGAGACACATCTGATGGCTGTCCAGAATATGTAGTCTCGACTTGAGTGGCCCAGGAAGACATTCCACAACCGTACTGATGATAACCATCCTCATAAGTATTCCGGTAACACTCGCTGTTTCCTCCGCTTAAATATCCATCAGTAACGACCGTTTATATTCAAAATTTCAATTCTCACCAAGTGTATACCCCATTATACTGAATAGGCCCTTGTGGGGGTGACCAGCCGACACTATTCCGGTCCAGACAGCTTGTATAAATACCAACTGAACACGACCTAGCGTTCTCACAGCACCCTACATATTTATTCTCAGTGTCGCGCACACATATGGAATCACCTGAACATAGAGCTGGAATCTCTGCTAGGCCTCCAATCCAACCACATATTTTAGGATCCACAGATTTCTTTCTCAATTTCGCCGGGTAGGTCGGCACCGAATTCCAGGAGTCTGCTCTGGCAACGACCGTTTTTGTAGGAAGAAAACCCGGGGTCATGATGAAATAGAAGTTAAAGTTGATGGTAAATTTCCACAGGGTGAGCAAAGTTAATTGTCACAGATTCCAAAAGATATTAACAAGAGCAAATAGATAGATGACAGGGTGGAGGGACCTTTCAAAAGAAGCAATAAATTAATGGTAATATTAGTATCAAGTGCCACAAGTGGCAACGAGCTTAGCTATAGGGACTTGATGTGGCCCAAGATTCTCGCTCGAGTTGGGGGAACCTATTTACAGGCCTATCTCTAACAGGGTTGGCTTAACAGAGATCTTCTCGTCATAACCCACCCAAATTATTCACATTTCAGCTTGTGGTTAGCTTGTTTTACCTGGTTCGAATACGGGGGTAGAAAAACAGTCAATCATCACTTCTCGTTGGCTGTATTTCGTAAGCAGTACCGGTAGCGTCTAACAATAAACACTTAAATAAACTAAACTAATAATACATGTACTAATACTTGATACAGTACAATCTCGATATAACAATGTGGGGCAAAACTTAACCAAGGCTCCCGATTGGAAGATTCAATTGAATTAGCCAATCGGGAGCCTTGGTTAAGTTTTGCCCCACATTGTTATAGCAAGATTGTACTGTAGTAGAGCTGGGGTATTTTTCACGAAAATCAGGATACATGTATATGTACTACATGTAGTACCGTTACTAGAAAATTGTAGCGATATATTTATTCTATAAGAAGCCATGATTCAGTTACCCAATCCTGCAAGATTTATCTTTTTTCTGATGAAATTTCACTCTAGCACCACTGAACTCCAATTGATTGAAAACATGGAGTCGTGATACAATCCGTCCCACCCCCTTGACAATTTACATGTACATGTATTTTCAAGGTTCCCCTTGAAAACTCAGTCTCACCGCCTTCTAGTGCTATTTTCTTCAGACGGTGAACAAATATTTCTTCAATGACTAAAATGACGTTATTTTTTGTGTTCCTATAGCAATAGATTTGTTCACGATCGTTTTAAATAATCAAAACCTTTCCTGGGCCAACATTTTTTTCAACACCACACATATTGCAACCCGTCAAGCTTGCCAGACAATACCTCACACTAATATGTTAAATTTTTAGCCTCGATCGAATTGTGCTACCACTCCACAGTAGATGGCTCACGCTTATTCGTTCATTATTCCACCCCACTCAACCAATTCACGCACTTAACTATTCCTCCCGGCAAAATACAATGACTGTAATTCTCATCGTACTATTACCGTCTCGTGCTTGTGCATTGCTTTTAACGCCCTAATAATCTCGCCAAATTGTTTCTGCCTTACTGGAATATGCCAATGTCGTACCTTTACCACCATTCATCTGGATCCTGTGCCTCAATTGAAGATTGGCAATAAGCGCCTCAAATATATGCTAGAGTGGCAAGATACGCCATAGCCACTAGGGATTCACAATGGAGAAAATATGGCACTGTAAATATTTTTGGTTACAAACAGGCTGCGACCTCCTGTGGTGATTTGAATAAGCTGTGCGGAAAACGACAGACTATCGTATAAGTCTCTCTATCTTTTTCAAATATAGACCAGGGAAAGGAGAGAAAATACACGGGATGTCTTCTATAGTCAGAAAGCAGGCGTGAGCATCGACCAGGCAAGCCTTATTCATGAACAAAAACCGGCCCAACCGCCTGCATTCCTTGAACATTGCCGCCAAACTGGCGAGTATTATATAGAATTATCTAGTTATTTTCATTGGGCATACAATAAGTAAGGACTGCCACTACCATAAAAGTGTGAAATCATGAAGCTGCAACTTTTCATCTCGTACCTCTTTATCAGTCCGATATATATTCCAAAACAACGAGACCGAGTCGGAGATAGCTTTGATGAATTCATTGACATTCCTTGCCTGGAAACGCTGTATAATTGCGCTATCTGCTCCTAGCACACATGCAAGGATGCGGTGATAAATTTCAAAGCTAGTCTTGCATTGGAAGAACGCCGACATGAGTTTGGAAAACTCATCCTGAAGTTATGCACTTGAAGACGCCCAAAGAAAATCTGGATCGAGTGGATGAGTCCAAGGTGGAGCTCAGTTACAATAATAAAGAGATATATGCAATAGCAGAAGGCGTATCAGTCACAGAGGACGATTGGGACACAATTACACCAAGCACGAGCCCTTCTAGTACACCCTTAAACAACAACTGGAGCCTCATCACTAATACAAAGTACATTCCTATACGAACTAATAATCTTGACAAGAATCATCATGGCCTTGAGGCTAGAAGTCATACACACTTTACCCAAGAGAAGAGCTAGTTCCTCAGGAAAGACTGGTAGCAGACTAGTACTCATCAAGTGAGCATTATCAAATCGAATTATCTCGAATAAGATTCAGCTAGCAAGAGCTTTGATCAGTACTCATGCAATTATCTCAGGAGCACATTGCAACGGGATTCAAGGTTGAATTTCTTCCTTTGCCATCTATGGAGTCCGCAAACAAATGAACCATTCTCGGCAAGTAGAACAGCGAATTTAACACGACGATAATGCAATTTACACTGGCATCTTCATCAGGGTAACGAGTATTATTTGTTTGCGTATAATACAGAAAATAATGTCTCAGAGATGAAGTTTTTAATTTTACCATCATCTGACTCCAACAAAGCTGATTGTGTATTTAAAAGGGTTTAACGATTAATGGTTTTCATCACTACCCGTACTTACTTCGCCCACCTCTCAGATTCGAAAAGTAAATATCTGACCCTCACAAACGTCCATATAGTCCGAAAACGACGCTGAAACGTCGAATTTGAGTGCAGCGTTTACTCGATGACGCAGTATAGACAGCCGGTAGCTCAAACTAGTCACTCTCTCTCCTAAGTCGAGAACGTGCAACTAGTTTTGCAGCACTGCACTGCTTGTGTCGAGCCTAGTGATGATGAGACTTGATGCAGAGGTGCCAAGCAACTAGCTATCGTCGAAATCCTCGCCCAAACGTTTCACATCACGCTGGGATATCATAGCTTGGCAAAAATATTCTTCTGTCAAAGCAGACTGAGCTCAGGAATAGATTGTCAAGTCGCAGATTTGAGATGAAGGGTGAGATTTGAAAATCAACATTTAAATAATACACCTTTTATCCCTATTTCATCAAATCATATCTACGTAAAATCTCTCATAATTAAATTAGTTAGTATTAACAGTGTACTCGGGGGGTCGAAGACGGTGTTCCTAACTATACGTGGTGTCCCCTACGGACCTGGAGTCTATCTTCAGAGCCAACAGATACATGCATAACTTGGTCACGAAGGAAAAGTCACCCGAACGAGTTTCCGGGGCGTGCCCAGCTCCCGTTATGGCGGTGATGGATCAGACTAGGCTGGCCTTTTTTACGCAGATGAATTCTCACTGTTTACAGATATTCTGGCATTACACTGTCTCCCGAGGAATGAGCACCACTACTTGAGCGCTGATGGTTTTGGTATAAAGAGGATATTTGGACCATGGAAAATTAGGGAGATACAGATGGGGATACGCACCTCGTGTGGCTCTGGTGTCTAGGCCTCGCCTGGCTGGAGTTGCAGGTTTTTTGAGACTTTTTCCCGCGTACCGGTTTCCATGGCTGCTCTTTTTCAATTTTTTTTTGAGCTGAAGGTTCCGTAGAAAAGGTGGTTGAATTCTACGGGTAATTACTGAGCTAAATGGCTACCCGTCATGGGTCAATGTATCAATGATCTTATGTTCGAGGTAGGGGGGATAGGGGTACTGTAGTAGGTGTAGCCAGGGTCAGAGAGGAGCTGGTGTTAAAATAGTCATGGACTTGACACAGCACGAATAAATACAATTATACACACAACGGTGCACTCGTATGTGACGAAACTACATTTAAAGTCTTCCAGTATAACTTGCTCTATAATCAAGCTCTTTGCCATTTTTATCGTAACTAACGCGAAGCTAAATAGCAGATCGAAATTGTCTGGCAGAATCACATTCCAGGGGGGCTTATATCACGAGTCTCTTATCAGTTGACAGGGGATTATGCGGGAACAAAACTTATTGCAGTTCTCTTCAACGAGCGAATCCAGGATGGCACGACGATGCCCGAACTCCTGGTCAAATCCAACCAGGCACCTGTTCTCAACGGCGCATCAGATTCATCAAAAATGAAAATCATCAGATCAATCTTGATTTAGTGCCAGCAGTTGTTTCTGTTATCAACCTGTCAGCTGGTGCACTTGCGATGAGACATTAGGGCTACAAATTGAACAATTAGTTTGCATACATTGGAATCATTCTCGTAAACTGATGCCCGGAAAAACCACAGCCAGAGTGTGCCTGTACCATCACAACGCGCACTTTGCATCTAGATGGCTGATCACTTTGCCGCAATTTCTCGCAGGGAGATTTGTTTATTTATAGAAATATTAAGGATAAATATATTCCACGTCTAACCTCATTCTTCCGCTGTGAATTTGTGACAAAAATAAAAGTCATCACTCCCAGTCTGATCCCGATGACGTAGTGTTCATATAAGCCCATCCTATATGAAGCACTTGATTATCTAAGTACAGGGGTTTAGGGCTACGTGCAAGCAGGCTAGATCGTCTGTATGCCAATACAGTCGTCCCTCTCTAACTCGATAGTGGGTCCCAGTATAAGTGTTGAAAATATTCATTGTAACTTGGACTTTCATATTTGCAACACTTACCCTTACAGGTCATTTTTGGTTGCAGGGGTAAGTATTGCAAATGTAAATGGTTGAATTTCAGTGAATATTTTCAACACTTATATCGGGACCCACTATCGAGTTGGAGAGGGACGACTGTACTCTACTCCCAGGGTAAGTTTTCAGCATGCACTAAAACCTCGCTTATGAAGATTATCCCCACTAGTCTTATATAATCCCTGCTAGTCTTCACACCAAAAGAAATTGAAAATGTTGGCCTGAGTGATCAGGCTTTTTACTGGACTGCTCCCTTGATCTCTTTCTCCCCCTCCCTCACCTACGCAATTCAGCAGACATCGTTGTTGTTACTGTCTACAGAATCATCATCATCATTAGCAGCAGCATTTTCATCTAAGAGAATCAATAAATCGTTACTCTTAACATTTAGCATATTTCATAGGCCAATTATTCTTTAAAAGATGAGCCAGGTACAACCAGCAGCTCACACAAACAACGCCAAACAATTAGACAGAGATCAGCGTCTCCAGGTAAGCCCAATTTTCATGGTAAATAAATATCCGAGGTAACACGTCTAGATCAAAGCTCTCCACGATTCGGGAATGAATCAGACAAATATTGCAAAACAACTCGGCATATCTCTAAACCAGGTCAGAAACACCCTTTGTACTCCGTACATTGAACCCAAGAAAGCTGCAGGTCGGTCCCTAACACTGTCCTCTTCTGACGTTGTCCGGATTGAGGCTTTCTTAACGTCATCCTCTGAAGGTCGTCGAATGTCATGGTTTGAACTTGCCCATGGCCCCTTTCGGGATTTTAGAGTGAGTGAAAGGGTTATTCAAAACGAGCTAAAAAAAGAGGTTACGGAAATCATCCAGCGCTGAAAAAGCCTCCCCTTTCTGAAGAGGTTAAAAGGAAGCGTCGGGAGTGGGACGAGGCCCACAAGCACTGGACTGTTGAAGATTGGATGGCGATTCTTTGGACTGATGAGACCCGGGCCACAGACGGCCAACATAAGAGAGAATGGGTAACGCGAAAAGTTGGTATCTTTGTACCTCAACTAGTAAAAATTACCGATCTTTCTCTCAGTTCATGATAGGTGAAGAAGTCAACGGCACCTGCGTAGTGGAAAAGGTGAGAAAGAGTCTTGGCTGGATGTTTTGGGGAAGTTTCGCAGGGATAGAGGAAGGTCCTCGCCTTCTGGGAGAAGGAATGGGGGTCTATTACTTCAGAATCAAACTCACAGAGAATTGTACCGCTGATTGATGGAATGGTGAGCATGAGACCATGGATTTCTGTGATGCAGGACAATGCTCCTTCACACAGCGCAGCGGGAACAATCGAAGAGTTCCGGGAAAGCATCTTTACTCCGATCGACTGGCCTCCGTATTCTCCCGACCTGAATCCAATTGAGCACGTATTAGATAGTATGAAAGATTACATACAGTACCATTACCTGAGATTGGAAAGGGGAAGGCAGCGATCCTACGATGAACTTCAAGGAATAGTTATAGAAGCATAGAATGACGCGACTAAGCCGGATAAGCTTGAGAAGCATATCAGAAGCATGCCCACGAGATGTGAGGCAGTCATACTTGCTCAAGGCGGGCCTGTCAAATATTAAATCTGCTATGTAAAGTAAATTTGCATGTACTTGTTTATCTGAAATGGATTAAATTCAAAAAATGTTAACAATTTGATTTAGGCTTGTGAACTAGTGCCAGTGGTGAAAATCTTTGTCGGGCAAAAACACCATACAAGTAATCCCTGTCAGAATGTCTGAAAACCTTATCTCAGAAAAGATGCTACCTAACTAGGCTTAAAGGATCCGATTTCGCCCCATAAATTGGATCCACTAGTGAAAACTTACACTGGGGGTAGAGTAATTGAAGCGGGACCCACTATCGGCTACGACAGGCTCTCCCGTTTATGCAAGGCTTGATCATGTACGGGTTGCCCCCCTCCCATGTCATTTTGCCACTTTTGGGTAATTTTGTGGTTGAATAAATCATCATCAGAGCTAAAGTGACATGGGAGTGGCCCCACACGATCACGTCGTGCACATGTACCGGTCATCCGGTACAAGCATACGTTCGATCCCTGATCCCATACGACTTTGGATTGGACGAGGTCTAATATTTATGTTGGTATCGGCGAGGTGCAATCATCCAACCTCAGCTAACTGCGGAAGTACATTGACTTGTACAGAGTCAACTTGTGTGAGATACTTATTCCGTCAAACTTCGGATCGCTCAACTTCTCACAGCTGCAATCCGCTCACAACTTCATTACACTTGCGTGAACCGTCGGCGGTCACATAGTATTGATTATACGTCGCATCCGATTACTTTTTGCCTGTACCCGATGACGTAAGTTTTCCGAGGTTTGATTGAAATATTTAACGTCATGCTTGTGATGTTTTGCAAACTTCATCAGAAGGACAGGGGCTCAATGGTAAGTGAACGCAGGCTCGATGATCTGTTATGTGCACTATATTTGCGTGTTGACACTACAGTCGTCCCTCTCTAACTCGATAATGGGTCCCGGTATAAGTCTTGAAAACATTCATTGAAATTCAACCATTTACATTTGCAATACTTATCCCTGCACTCAAATTGACCTGTGAGAGTAAGTGTTGCAAATATAAAAGTCCAAGTTACAATGAATATTTTCAACACTTATACTGGGACCCACTATCGAGTTAGAGAGGGACGACTGTACTTACCTTTGCAACTCTTACCCCTGCATGCTATTTTACGCACATGGCTAAGTATTGCAAATATCAACGGTGAAATGTCACGGAATCTTTTCAATAATTAAATCGGAGCCCACCATCGGCTTAGACAGGCTCTATGGTGCTGGATGTTTCACAACGATCTACAGGAACGCCACTCTGCTACAAGAATTAATTTTAAGCCTAGCCTCATTCACGTTGGTTGGGGACTGAGTATGTCAAGTAAACTTGTATTAGTGTATATTTAGAGATCGGCCCATGCCGTAGATCTACACGTATTGATGCTAGTACGTCAAGGATTAATTAGCGAGGATTAGAAATGTTCAATGATGATATTAATTTTGTATGTCATCGCTAGGGATTATCCCATGGTGGCTGACAAAATTAATATCACCTTTGAGGCTATTAAACTCCTGACCTTGAATAAACCCATGCACTAGAGTAATACATGGACAAGGCCTTATAACATGTTGACCACTACCCATAAGATATATAAATACCCCTAGCCCCTTTAAATAGCATAATTTAACCCGAAAGCGTAAGTAGTTCGAACGAAGACTTCAGACCAAGACGAGCTGCCAACAAGCTACAGTAGAACCTCTCATAGCTTATAGTGGGTCCCGGTTTAAATGTTGAAAAGTTTCATTGTAGCTTGGACTTTTATATTTGAAACACTTACCCTTTGGGTCATTTTCCGTGCAGGGGTATGTATTGCAAATATAAACTGTAAGATTTTCATGAATCTCTTCAATAGTTATACCAGACCCACTATTAGCTAAAAGGGGTTCCACTGTACTCTCGACGGTAACCACACGGCCGTACTCGTGCGTGCCGTAACACAATCTAGATTTTCAACTCCAACGAAACCAAAGGGACGAGCCTATTTACCAATCATACTGCTCGCCCCTCGCTACTCAATACGTAAATTTCTCCATATATTGGGCTCTCTCTCTACCATGTTGTGTGATCGCCATGTTCAGCTGTTGTAGCCTTGCACCTCTTATTCATACTACAGTAGAACCCCTCTTAGCTAGTAGTGGGTCCCGGTATAAATGTTGAAAAGATTCATTGTAACTTGGACTTTTATATCTGCAATACTTACCCCTGCACTCAAAATGACCTATAAGGGTAAGTGTTGCAAATATAAAAGTCCAAGTTACAATGAATCTTTTCAACATTTATACCGGGACCCACTATTAGCTCAGAGGGGTTCTACTGTATAGGGATATATCATATCGCCGAATGATATTTGTTAGGTCATTCGAGTGTATGTAGCCTTGAGGCTATGATACGAATGACATTGGTAGGGTACATAGAGCGATGACTCAATTTGACATGAGGGGCACTCACACCCGAATTTCATTTGAAGTCATCACTCGACGTCAGGCACCTTACAACCCCTTTTACCCTCAACCGTTTATGTCTGCTGCAAAAACGAATTTCAGCTGCTCAGGGCTATCGAGTGTGCCTTTGTCAACGTCACATACTTGATCAGGCGAGCAATGTGGTGTGAGAGTCTTTCGGGATTCGAAGCAAGTGGAGTATGTGCCACAGCTACCTAGACCCTAGTTGGGAGAACGGCCCGGACGGTGTACCACTCCGCCATCCGACCCCACTGGCTAGTTTGGAACAGGAGAAAGCTGGTTCACATCTAATCAGACCCTCCCACCAATTTTCTCCCGCTGATCTCGTATTCGCCCGATGACGAAAACATGCTCAGATAACCACGGGGTTTTCACGCTTTTACCTGTGGCAGAAAGTTATGGAAGTGGTTACATGTCATCAGGCGTTATCCTCATCGTGGTATCTGTAGATAAAATCTGCGGATGAGTCTTCCTAACGTTAGAGTAATACAGCGAGAAATACGTATCTTCCGAAATCATTCGTGTGAAAACCCCAGGTGACATACACAAGATCAATTGCAAAAAAAAGTCATATAAAATTTGTCCTATAACCTTGTGCTTATCAACGCTTTATCGGTCAGGACAGTAAGCAAAGGATCTCGCTCAATTAGGGCTAGCCTCTCACTGATACAGAGGGTCAGGCGTAAGTTAAGTCTTCGCTTAATCGACATGAGTTGGCGTGCAGGGGTGTTGTCAGCCTTAAACAGCAGGTGATGAAGCCACGGTGAAGTCCCTAAAACAGGGCATCCCAGTACTATTACATAATTTTCTGTGCCAAGTTTCATTCATTCTAAAGAATTCTATTACAGTAAAACTTCTCTAACACGATAGTGGGTCCCGGCATAAGTGTTGAAAATATTCATTGTAACTTGCACTTTTATATTTGCAACACTTACCCTTACAGGTCATTTTGCGCGCAGGGGCAAGTATTGCAAATATAAATGGATGAATTTCAATGAATATTTTCAACACTTATGCCGGGACCCACTATCGTGTTAGAGAAGTTTTACTGTAACTTGTTTCTACCAGATTCGGATCTGTTCATATACCCTGACCTCAATTTTATCTAAACATCTGGAACAACATTTTCCTTCATTGCAAAAACTTTACCAAATCTATAGCGCGATCGAAAACATAATAATTTTCATGCGTTCATTACAAATATGCAATTTCCAAACAAACAGATAAATGTACCTCATTGCTAACAAAAACCTTAGCAGAATGAATACTCAAATCACTCCACCTGTTAGCAGACGTGCGCTCTATCTTACTCGAGATCAAAAATTGCAGGTGATGACAAGAACTCAGCTATAAGAAAACTTTCCCCATAAAATAACTATATTTAGATATTCACACTCCACAGAGCCGGATTCTCTGATAGAGAAATAGCAGATCAACTTGAAGTCACAATCCTTCAAGTTCGGAAAACGGTCAGATCTGGTCGTGCCTCTCCCCAACCTCGGACAGGACATCCACAGCTCTTAGGCTCAGCTCAAGTTGATGAGCTGGAGGCATTTGTTAGTTCTTCGCGGGAAACTAGGCAAATGTCTTTTCTTGAACTGGCTCTCCATTTTCGTCGTTAGAGTGCCGAAAAATACGCAATGCTGAATGCGCTCAGAATATGAGGTTACGAGCGGCGAATTCCACGAAGCTCTCCCCCGCTTTTTGAGAATCATCGTGCGGTCCGAATACCACGGAGCGAACAGCATCTGAAATGGCGTCAAGAGTGGCCACGAGTTCTTTGGAGTGACGAGACATGGACAAACGATAGCCGAAAAATGTCTGAATACGTTACCAGAAAGGTTAGTCTAATCTTATTCATTTTCGAAAATATCTTGGAATCTAATATCGAAAAAAGAGGGGCCAAGACTTTGATGACACTTGTGTTATCGATCGTTACAAGAAGAACAACTATTGGATGTTCTGGCGAAGCTTGGCAGGAACAGAGCGAGGTCCTTATGTCTTTTGGGAGCGGGAGTGGACAAGTATGACCTCTGAATGATATAGTGAACATATCCTCCCAAGGATAGGTAATTGGATCAGAGAAAAGAGAGAAGATACGGGCCATGATTATATCTTTAAGCATGACAACGCCTCTATTCATAAAGGACGTCCGGCTAGGGAGTTTCTCGATGCCAATGGAGTTGGATCTATGCCCTAGCCTGCTAACTCTCCTGACTTAAATCCGATCGAGAATGTATGGAGTTTGATGAAATACTACGTACAAGAACGATATCCGGAGTTTGAGTGGACGAGACAGCGGAACAGGGCAGAGATTCGATCCAATGTGCTAGAGGCATGATATCATAGTACAACAGAGGAAAAGCTCACACAACTGATTGGGAGTAGGGCCAGATGATGTGAGGAAGTATTGAATGCAAACGGGGTCCTATTTCATATTGGACTTAAAAATCTATTTCAAAAGCAAACCTGAATTACAAGTTTTAATATGACGTATAAAGTCGATTTTTTAGGCTTAGCGCGAAACAAGATGGGGAGAGACAGGCGACTTAACTTTTGTCGACCTTAATTTCTCTCACCTTACTTTTGAACATAGTTTGAAGCCTTACCATGTTCGGCCTCGCTTAATCGTAATCATCACGGTAAATTACTATGTTTGGGTAAATATCGGCAAATAACCCCTGCAAATGACAGGCGAATTACCTAACCTTGACCCCCTATATATATATACAACGGCTCAGGGGTAAGTGAAGGCAGCTGGAAATTTTATAAACAGGGGCTATAATGTGGATATATTCTAGCCATGCTACAGTCGTCCCTCTCTAACTCGATAGTGGGTCCCGGTATAAATGTTGAAAAGATTCATTGTAACTTGGATTTTTATATTTGCAACACTTATCCTTACAGGTCATTTTGCATGCAGGGGTAAGTATTCCAAATATAAACGATAAAATTTCTTTGGATCTCTTCAGTAATTATATCGGGGCCAACTATCAGCTAAGAGGGATTCTACTGTATAAAATTTTCTAGGTTAGACGAGATCATATGAGGGGTCGGATGGTGCAGTTGTACACTATCCGGGCCGTTCTTCCAAGTAGAGTCTGGGTAGCTTGGACACATGCCCCACTTGAGACAGGAGAAAGCTGGTTCGAATCCAGCAAGACCCTCACACCACTTCTCTCGCGGTGATACTGTATTCGTAGAATGACGAAAGCATGCTCAGATAACCATAGGTTTTTCTCGCTTTTCCCTGTGGTGGGTATTCACGGAAGAGGGTACATGTCGTAAGGCGTTATTCTCGTAGTGGTATCTGCAAATGAAATCTGAGTATGAGTGTTCCAAACGTCAAACAGAGTTATTCTGCGTCACATACATATCTTCCGTAATCATTCGCGTCATAGCCTCAGGCTGCATACGCAAAAATGATTTAAAAAAAAAAAAAAAGAGAGCGTATGATCTAATCTTTCACACCTATTTCATTTCATCGGAAGAGCCACATTTGTTATTTGTTCGTAAAAATACACGGCTGCATCAATGTTGATTAAACCATCTTACAGATATTAGAAAAAGATAAAGTTATCGAACGCCATTCGCAATTTAGCACAAGCCTCCCGAGAATCTACTTTATTAGAATTACTATCCTCCAATCATGAATACTCAAGCTACTTTACAAGGTCAAACTCGTGCATCATATCTCAGTCGAAATGAGATCAATGACTTGAGGTATGTTTAGAATTCTGGTACTGAACTAGGCATTTATACGATCTGATTTTTTCCCAGGTACTTGCACAGCATCGGACGGGATTCACGTACAAACAAATTGCGACTCAGTTAAGAGCAACAAATTCACAAGTCAAGAACACTGTTCAATCTGGTCGTGCATCTCCTACATTAAGGGCTGGACGCCATCCTAAACTTTCTCTTAACCAAATCGATCAGTTGGAAGAATTCATCTGCAGTTCTCGCGAGGCACGACAATGTTCTTATCTAGAACTGTCAGTTCATTTCTCCTCATGGGCTGCCGGAGAAAGTGCAATCCGTAGTGCACTCAAGAGAAGAGGGTACTTTCGATGCCTTCCGAGAAGGTCTCCGCCGTTATCAGAGAATCACATGATGGCACGGAAAGTATGGGCAGAACAACGCCTTTAATGGCAAGAACAAGAGTGGTCGCAAGTAATTTGGAGCGACGAAACTTGGATTAATGACGGACCTATTATGCCGAGCTATGTGACTAGAAAGGTAAGCAATTCCGATATAAATCCAAAAGTTTTTTGATTACTCACAGTCTAAGAAGAAAGGAGATGCTTAGGATAATACGTGTGTCGTTGATCGATACCGTAAGAATAATTGGATATTTTGGGGTAGTTTCGCCGGAATCGAGATAGGCCCTTGTGTTTTCTGGGAAGCCGACTGGGGCAAGATGACCTCAGAAGGCTATCGCCAACACGTCCTTCCCCTTGTTGTGAACTGGCAAAGAAACAGACGGCAAGAGACGGGTCGTGCATATTTATTTATGCACGACAATGCGCCAGTACACAAAGCACCTCCCGCAAGAGATTATCTCATGGCACATGGAATTCAACCTATTTCATCGCCAGCATACTCCCCAGATCTAAATCTAATTGAGAATGTGCGGGGTATGATGAAACTATACATTCAAAATGTATATCCAGAGTTTGAGCGGGGGAGGCAGCGGAGTAAAGCAGAGAATCGCCGAATTATACTAGAGGCCTGGTACAACTGTACAACAGAGGATAAGCTTCGATCACTCATTCTAAGCATGTCATAGAGATGTGAAGAGGTAGTTAGAGTTCAAGGGGGGTCCAACTTCATATTAGGAACACTTTGTATATTAGAATCTTGAGATAGATCTACCGAAATCCTTGATATTTTACTTGATGTGGATTTCTTCAGGAACCATTCAATATTTAGCCAAGAGTGACATACTGCCTTTACTTTCGTCGCCAAGAAATCTCTCAACTTTAATTGATATATAGGTTTGAGCTTATCCTAATATGGCCTCGCTTAGAAAAGATCAACAAAGGAAACCGCCATATTGGTATAATAATCGGCAACTAAAAACCCTGCAAAGACATACTGCCTTCACTTATCCCTGAGCCCCTGTGTATATATATATATATATTTTTTTTAAATCATTTTAGCGTATGCAGCATGAGGCTATAATGTGAATGATTACGGAAGACATGTATATTTCGCAGAACGACTCTGTTTGACGTTTGGAACATTCATACTTAGATTTCATTTGCAGATATCACTACGAGAATAATGCCTTACGACATGTACCCTCTTCCGTGAATACCCACCACAGGGAAAAGCGAGAAAAACCTATGGTTATCTGAGCATGCTTACGTCATCCAACGAATCCAGAATCACCGCGAGAGAAGTGGTGTGAGGGTCTTGCTGGATTCCAACCAGCTTTCTCCTGTCTCAAGTGGGGCAGGTGTCCAAGCTACCCAGACTCTACTTGGGAGAACGGCCCGGACAGTGTACGACTGCGCCATCCGACCCTTTCACTGATATAGTTTGTAAGCATTAAACGAAGGGTTCGGCAGCTTTTCACTAGAAAAGTGTAAGAATATAGAATAATATTAGCCGAAAATAATTATAAACGGAGCTACAATAAGAATAACACTCAAGAATATAAATCAACATAAAATACAATAATCACTGTTGTACTATAAAGTATACATATACACAAATAATACATAAATTATGAATATACACAAATAACACAAATATAGAATATATACATAAATTCTACATAAATATAAATTATACATTAATTATCTTTATACACAAATTATACATATATATACAAATTATACAATTAAATAAACTGGGTATAAATAAATAAATTACTACCACAAGGGTTAACAAGACTAAGATCGGCAAACTTATAATGCAGATCAATAATATTAAAATTAAAAGTACAAGAAGTACTAGCACTAGTCTGTGCATGGGCTCTAAATTAATACAGCACAGACCATCTCAACACCTATGTCAAAGAGTTTTCTCTCTTAGTCAAAATATCTTAAAACATTTTAGAGGGATTAGAAACTAAGTTATTTTGGGACTAGTTAATGGCTTCATGTATAAATAGAGGAAGTTTTCCCCTGACAAAAATAACACAAACGAAGAACAGCCCAAATATACATCATACACAATCTACAAAATTATTCAACCACAATATTTCTTGGTTAGAAAATTATACACTTTTAAACAAAAGTTATTTCTCCCAGTAAATGTATACGCTTCCACCATATCTAATTAAATCTTGAATCTGCTACTCGATTTTTTATAAAAAGCGACCAGGGTAAGCAAGGTATTTTGAAACCTCGAAGATCGAGAACGTGAAGATCTTCGGATCCGTATCTTGTTTTTTATCGTCGTCGATCCTGGGGCCCAACAGTTATCTTTCCTAGGCCATTGGAGTCAATTATTATATTTATCATTTTATCTTCATAAAATTATCTGGTGACTTACGCAGGGGATTTCCGTCTCTCTGCTTCGAGAAATCGTCAGTTACAAGAAGTGCTTGATGCACTAATTTAACATCAAATATCTTTACTTCATTTTCAAGTCTTGTAGTGCGAGGTAACTATTCCACAATATCGTCAAGCATGAGAGAGAAAAAAAATAAAAAGCCACGGAAGATATTATTAGAAATCTGGAAAGGCCTACCTTGTGGGACAGAGGTATTTCCCATATAAAAAAAACTTGTCAGGCACAATGTCTGAAGGGTCTGCTGGGAGATCCATCTATGACTTCGTCATAGATGGACGAAGATTGGCCCATTCAGCGAGAAATAGTTCCAGAAAGGATGGATGGAAAACGAAAATAGATGGCAGAATCTGGAAGAATAGGCCTATACAGAGGAAAACAGCCGGCGAATTGATGGTTGGCTCGGCTGGAACGAGAAATGAAACTAGTTGGAGGGAAGTCACCTCAGAGGAATTTTTTGAAGTAGTGGAGATCCTGTTTGAAGGCGATGCTGCAACGTGGTGTCATAGGGTCAGAACCCCCATTTAGCGTGATCCGGCCTAAGCCAGATCAGGATAGTATAAGTTAGGGATTCCCTGGTACTTGTCACGCTGATCTAGAAGTTTCTAGTGACCTCATGGAAGCTACGAGAAGGAGCTGGAATAAGACAGCGGCTGTATTTAATGAAGTTTGATTCTGTAGTGTAGTTATTTAAGATAACGAAAACTTACATCTCATTTAGTAGTCCTTCTGTGTCAATACCAGTTTGACTGACCTATCACACGTGGCTAGACTCTAACCCGAGATATAAAAGGTATGCTACTGAGAATAATATAGGGGAGGTTGAAGATGCACTAAGGAACGAATTCCCCTCGAAAACTGTCGCTGTCCTTGATGAGCGAAGCTTGCGTGAAGAAATTGGGAGTTTTAGCCAGAAACCCGGGGAATCACTAGAAGCAAACTACGGAAGAGTCCAAGAGCTGTTAAGGAGAAGTCATGCAAGAGATGAAAGAGTGGATGGAATTCTTACCCTCACTCTAATTGAGGCTGTGTTGCTGTCAATAGTTGTGTTAGCATTTTTAAAGGACAATATGAATAATCAAGTGCGAACGTCGGTGCTGATGAGACCAACATCTATATCCAGGAGTCTTCGCACGGCATTTCAAGCTGCGGAAGATGTGAAGTTCTCTTTAAAAAGATTGTTATTGTTTGAGAGAGAAAGGTGGGAGATGAGAGACCTCGATGCACTTAGGTTGAACTATGATCTAGAATGGATTAAAATGTTAGGTGCTGATCTGGCAGGCCTAGACAGACGAAGACATGTGGTGATAGGGCGAAATGAATGTTATAGGGCAACCAAGACCATAACTAGGTACGCGAGATAGGGGTTCGCAAGATAGGAATGGGCATGCCTCAGGGAGTAGACAGCCTGAAATATTTTCTCAGCCAAGACAAAATCAGATGGTGCCATATGGTTATGCTGGGTAATAACAACTGGAACGGCAATCGCAGTCAAGGGATGCAGGAAGACAGAATGTTCCCCCAAAACACTTGTCGAGACACCCATCAGTCAATGGATCAAGATTGTATAGCATAGTATTGGGTGTGCTTTGCATAAGATGTGGTGAGATAAGTCATAAGAGAACCAAACGCACTAGACTACAGCTAGAATGGCGGGAACAATCATACTTGAAATTCATGAACCAAGAATAGTAATGGGAAAAAATGACTCTGGAAGCCAGGAATTAAGTTATCCCAGGAAGTCGGGGACTCCAAGAAATTTTGAAGGTGATGCGGGACCATCACTTGTTATGTCTGGGGATTAGATGGAGGTATCAGGCAAGAACAGTAATGACATACTAAAAAATCCAGAAAAGCGGAAGCCAACCAAGAGAATGTTGTTGCAAGCGTCGCAGGCAGAGATAGACGAGTGGTTCATTAGGATAGGGGTAAAACTTGGGGCCCTGCCAATCAAGGAGACATATAAAGAGACAAATAAATTTAAAAATTTGCATGACAGGTACCGGGATCTGAACTCCACCGACTTGGAAAGTTTGCCGTCAACTGATCAAGACATTCATCGTGTCAGGTTAAAAGAATGAAGTCAGCCATTTCCAAGAGCGAAGTAGAGGCGCTGGGCGCCGGGAAAAGAATTCTGGATGAGGAGCATCATCAGTGATGGTCTGAAATGTAGTCTTTATGAATCAACGATAAAGACAAATGGTTGTCAGATTGGAATGCAACGGCGCAGCTGGTTGACAAATCAGATAATCCAGATGAGTAGAATGAGCCGAGACTCATATTTGACTACCAGAATGTAGTAGAAGGTTAACTAGGGTGTTTCATTGAACTTATGTCGCGATGTCATGATTACTTAAGACATCCAGATCACACGATATTTACGCTAGACTTGAAGAACAGATATTGGGCGATAATGGTACATCCGGAAGATTACCATTATTTTTCGTTTTCGATGCCTGGGATGGGGCAGCTTCAGCCGACTCGAATGCCACAGGGACCATGTTCGGCCAGTTTCAGTTTTACAAAACTTATGTCTTTGGTTCTAGTGCAGGTCTCAAAGACAGATGAATTTTCAGAAACGAAGTCGATTTTAATATCGAAATGCGTGAAACAGTTGCCAGGTGCAACTTTTTGAATAGATGACATATTTAGTGGGTTTGAGAATTTTGAAGGATACAAATTATTAGAATATGAGTTGTTGCCAAGGATGAGCTGGGCCAAATTAAGGTTGTCGTTCAAAAAGTTGGAATTGTTCGTAACAAGTACAGTCGCCCTGAGAGTACCACTCAAATTTGGAGGAAAGCTAACTACAAAACCAGAGAGATGCGATAAAATTAGAAATTTTCCGGTGCCAAATAATGCAGCAGACGTAAGGAAATTTATCGGAGCCAAATGCATTATGAAGAATTTGGTCAAGAAATTTGCTGAGATTAAAAGGCCTTTGATCAGGTTAACTTGCAAGACGGAGTTCATGTGGGGCACTAAGGAGTAAGTCTCTTTCCATATTTTTAAAGAGAAATTTGGAGAAGTAGAGATGTACAGATATGTTACGGCACATGGCTTGTGGCCTGAGACAGAATTAGACTTGCCGCACAAGGGAATTCGGGTCTCAATCGTTGTCCTCATTCGTGCATGTGCTAAGGATAGAAGAAGTCCGCTACTCGGTATCGAGCTCAAGTCTGTTGAAATCTGGTATTACTAAGCAAACGCTATTCGTGAAACTCCACATAACTTGGGAAATAGCATGCCTCGGGAACCAGCACTTCTTGGGAAACAGCATTACTTCGGATTCGATAGCGACAGTTTGTAGGATTTTAATTACAGCAACCAAATATGATAACATATATTTGATTGAATCACTAGTTTATTACCTTAGAGAACTTGTATAAGTGGCACCTCTGTATCCAGTGGGAGTAATTAATAACTCCAGAACACTCAAGTTTACAGACTCAACTTTCTTCCTTGAACTTCTGCGTGAATATCCAAGTGTTAAGTGATTACCCAGCTTAAAATCTAACGCTAATAACTTCTCTGAATTCTAACAAAGTCAATAAACTTGCGGCACATCTGATGAACATGTCTTCGACTGCACTATTGGATTTCACGCTTGCCGCGTTGCCTGGTGCAGGGGGGATCAAGTCAAAATGGCAGGACGATCGTGATGGATAAGAAGCAGGTAGTAGTCTATAACTAGTTCTTCAGCTTTGCAATTTATATCATATCTACTCGTTATCTCGTCTTCTGTTTCTGTGACTCGTTTCTTGACCTTGCCTTCGAAAGACAGAACTTTGCATCCAACTTCTATCTATGCCGTAATGCTTATAAATGTCTAGTTGCCGTCCTGATTTCTGACATCTCTGCAGGACAAGATTGACATGGCGGCGGATTTCCTCTTCAGATTTACGTTAAATTAATGCGTCTTCCAGGTATGCCGTACAGAAATGGTTGCGAGATTCCTGAAGCGTGCGATTGATCTAGCTTCGGAATGTACGTGGAGCATCAATGAGGCCAAATAGCATGACGTGGGATTCAAAGGGGTTGTATCGGGTACGGAAGGCGGTTTTCCATTGGTCTTCCTTGACAATCCGAATATGCTTAAAGGTTGAGATCATGTCAATTTTAATTAAGCACTTGGCTATAGAGAGCCGGTCTAGGGTTTCCCAGATCAGCGGGATTGAGTACCGATTCTTCACCATCACAGCGTTCCAAGCACGGTAGTTCGTACGGTGACGGTATTTTCCGTCAGATTTCTTGACAAAAAACAGCTGAAATGGCCGAGAATGGCTTCAGGACAAATGTTCCAAAGGCCTCATCCGCTCTAGCTTCTTTTCGAAGATCTACAAGCTTCTTGTTGAGAATTGAAAAATAATCTTACATTGACGTAAAAAAACTTATTATATCTCAGTAAATGTCATACTTCATTAAATGCGAAATTGGAGAGCTGGGAGTGATCCGGTCGTAGTAATCTCATTCCAGTGATCTGTTTCTATGTAGCCAATCCAAGTGAGTTTTCTCCCAGCCAACTGCAAAGCGAGTGATCTGTTTTCTTACCCCTAGGATGAGTGATAATCGTGTCACGTGATATGAGGTTTCAGATTCCCTGTCCCAAAAATCCCACGCGGATTACCAAAAATGAAAGTAATTGTTAGAATGGTATGCGCTTCAATGGAATGTTCTTAAAGCTTGTTAAGCTTGTGTTCATAGATGATCAGACTTATAGGACAATTGGAGGCTGTAGAAGGGATCCAGTGGGAGTTGTTGATTACTCCCACCCTAAACTGTAGCACCGTTACTACCTACAAAAAACTATCTAATAAAACTAATTGGTAATTGTGTGTCAATACGAACTAGCGTATCACAGGACATACAATAGGTATAGCACAGAATGTTAACCGAGCTATGACGGCTCAACCGTTAATATCCTAGCATATCACACCAATAAGTAGAACTAATTTCAACAGTAATGTCCAACATGAATATACGTCTCATAATTCTCATACTTCGTGCTAAGATAAGTGATTCGATTTGCAACACTTCACACGTGACAAGTTATATAGCATGCCGAATGGAGGCCAAGCGGCTTGTTTGAGGCTGATTTTATGATCAGTCAGTCGATGAGAAGCGAAGCGCGAGAATCTCATTTAGACAAGACTAGGAGTCGGCGAGGAAGCTTGCTTGCCAGGTCCCATGACTTTTTGGCTAGAAGTTTTTGGTGAAGCGTGTTAACAGACAATGTCCGCGACGTAAGATTAGAAAGAATTTTAAAAGCGAACGACGAATCGAAACGAGCTGAAATATCTTGTTAATTGACGGATGGGACATGACGAGATAGCCAGCTATGGCCGAGGATAAGTGGGTATTATCCCAACTTAGTTACACATAGTTTCGCGAGTTCCTGATCATCTTTAATGTACAGCAGTGCTGTTACTGCATGGATTGTCATTCTAGAAGACGACGTTCTGCTATTGACTACCCGGAAAATACGGAGTACTACGAGAGGAGAGCGGGGCAAATTAAATCGTTGCGCACATTTTGAATCAATAAGCCCAAAGTTATTTCCTCTAAAATCATTGAACGCCTTTTTGGATTTCAACATTATTAGATGCGAGTAAACACGGCAATACTAAAGTTCTGGTATTTTGATCAATCTATTCGATTAATTAAGAATGCTGCGGTTAGATTGGTGACACAAAATATCATTACCATTGTCGCGCCAGTGACAATAGCTCAAGCTTTAATGCCGATGAATCCAAATCGGAACGGTCTTCCTCTATGTGGTCATTATCTGGATGCAGGTCTTTGATCACTTTCTGCTTCTTTCTGCCTTTATAACTTTCAGCTCTGTAGCCAGGCTTGCCGCAATGCATGCAGAGTTGTAAGGGGTCTTCAAGTAAGTGTTTTTTCACGACTAACTCAGAGCTAGATACAGAGAAAATCTTGAAGTACGGGATTCAGAGAGCTTGAGAAACGTTTCCCCTTATCCTTTTTGACATCTGCCCGCGTTATCCTAACATGACTCGCTTAGTCTTGCCCCTATCAAGTAACCGAGATCTGACATGACCTCGCCTATCCTCAGCCTCGTGTTAGGAGCTTTCAATTAATCGAACTTATGCACGAGCCCTGCTTATGCTCAGCCACACAAGGGTTCTATTAATCTAAAAGGGAATTTTGCATGAAATGACTTAGTCAAGTTTTCGTCCTTTGATATCCCTTCAGTTAATTGTCGTGATTCTTCTCAGGTGGTCTAACTATAGGCACCACCCAATGTTTTACCAGGCGCTAGCCTGTGATAAGAGTGCGACGAATTCCGCAAGCCTGCTTTAGCTTGAAAATTAGGATGAAGATATGTTTATTTTGAATTCTCTGAGGAATGAGGAATGCTACGGCCGTGCTTGCTTGTACATTGAATCGTGGCCAAGATGTATCTTCCGACACGTGTTAAGGCGGTATCGTCACTTACATCATTGACGCTGTATTTCTTGCCATTCGTGAGCCCCGATAATTGGAGCATTCCATCAATCGTAGATCACTGACATAGCCTCCACATCTCGGCAGGTCTGGGGCGGAGAGTAAGGGGTTTGGCTCACGCTCATCCCACAGGGGTCGGTTCCTGTTTGCCCGCACGTGCTTGCGCTGCATGACGTGAGTTACAGGTCGTAGTTAGACCACTGGCCGTTACACAGAGCTTGAACCGAAAACGATTTTTGACTCTTTTCTGGAGTATTAGGTCCATCAGGACTTATATTCAACACATCGGTTTGGACTAAGACCATAGGATTCCCTTCCAATGGCACAATGTTTGCATCGCTGGGAACAGCTGATAAACTGACCGATAGTCGTGAAGAGGCCGGATAAATTTTCGAACGGATCAGGTTGGTGTGAAGGGATCAACGTTCAAGGACATTAATTGTAGGGAAACGATAACTACGAAGCTTGGAATAGGTACAAGGGGGGGAGTTACTATATTCAAAATCAATGTCTCTCTCACAAATTGAGACATGACGAGGTTTATCATCCTGAAACTAGTAATCATCAACTTTAGGTTTACCGGATCTTTGGAGACGATTGACGTCGCTAAATTGTCTGAAGCGAGTCCGGTCATTGGAGCTCCTGACCGTGCTCGACGCTTTGGCTTCAAACTCAGCCCCTGATAAAGGTTCCCCGAAGGCTTGGATTTTGAGAATTGGCCCTACCAGACTTTTCAAGATTGCGCCTGAAAACGTAATCTTTACACAGAAACATATATTCATCAAATATGTATGTCTTGTGGAATTTTTGCTGTTGACATATCTGGGATTTTAATTTGTCGGAGACGTCGGTCCTCATCAAAGAGATCAATGATTTTTTATCAAAAATACGGGACAGATTTTAGAAGCGTTGGGATTCGGTCACGGCTTACCAGGATGACCGATTGCCGTATTCAAATAATTTAAGACCATTACACGCTTCCTCTTCTGTCACATTCTTGTAACTGATATCCAAACTTTTTCAGACTGCATTGAGGGACTCAAATTTTAGATCGTCATCGTAAGATAGATATTGGTCCAGGAAAGATTTAGAGACAGGTCCGATGTCACGGTTCGGGATAAAGAGGCATAAGTGTTAAAATGTTGGAAAAATATTAGTTGGTTTGGTCATATTCTTGTGGTCATAGCTCACGCCAGTGAGTATTTAGTATTGAAGATTCTCCTGTGTAGATAGCACGAGACATTAGATGAATATGTTGTTAGACTCCAATTGTACAGTTCCTTGAATACTCTTCCGTGCCATATTCTAAGTCGCACGTTTAATAAGAAGCACTGTACAGTAGAACCCCTCTTAGCTTATAGTGGGCGCCGGTATAATTACTGAAGAGATTCACAGAAATTTTACCGTTTCTATTTGGAATACTTACCCCTGCATGCAAAATGACCTGTAAGGATAAGTGTTGCAAATATAAAAGTCCAAGTTACAATGAATCTTTTCAACATTTATACCGGGACCCACTATCGAGTTAGAGAGGGACGACTGTATTCTCACCATCAGCATACGGAGAGAAAAGGTCCCGTGATTGTCACGTGTTTCTAGGCTAGATAGTCGTGTTGTAGGACGCGTAGGAAAGAAGAAAGAGACATCTCAATTCTTTAACAGATCTTTAACTCCTTTTACGTCTTCCCAGGACACTTTCTGGTGACCTACGCAGGGAGATTATCAATCTACAATCGTGCCTTTATCTTTTTATTCTTGGGCATACCGTCTTTCTGTGCACTTTGTGGAACATAAATAAAGGATTACAACCTTTTGTAGGCAAAGTACACTTTTTGATCACGCGTATTCTCAACTCAATCCAACTTATCTCTCGCGTTCCGGAAGTTGTTCTAGCAGGAATCTCTTAGAAAGTGCACCTTTCTAAGATTTCTAATACAAATCTGAATCATCTTCACCAGCGTTTATTTCAAAGTTCAATTACGTGTTTAACGACGGGAATTAACATTGCTTCACTCGATCAATTCTTTGACACGTCTGTCGATACCAATATCCATTTCTTGTTATCCTCTGTCAAGAATTCCTACTCTTCAAAATCTCTTCTACTCTACCTAAAGCCACTTTATCGGACAACTTATTTTCCTTTTCCACACTGGATCCTTATCTCCCATCGCTTTCTGCCACGTCTTTAGAAGAGAAATTTGGTTACATCCCAGCCCCTAACCTTCCCCAATTTCAGAGAGTACGGCAGCATAAATCCTCTTCCAGCACTTCTTCGACAGCTCCAAAAGCCGAACAAATCCTAGACTGGATTGACCATTCATCGGAAGATCTAATCACCTTGTCTGAAGCTTCTAACTATAATAACATGGATCAAAAGAAAATCCCCTCCCCTAACGAGTGCTACTTGGACTACCTTCCCAAATTTAAAATAGAGAAATTTCATGGAGACGGAACCCAAGATGCCCGGAGGTGGCTGATGGATTTGAAAGCTGAATTTAGAGATCATAATCTAAAAATTCCAGTAGAGCCAAGTCTATGGGTTGAGGCCTTGTTCCGAGAAACTGATAAAGATGCCGCCAAATGGATGGATAGCACGCCCCATATTAGAAGGATTGTCGATAATTATGAGAATGCCACAGCCAACGATGCCATATTTCTTGAAAAGTCACTCAAGGACAAATTCCCCTTGGTAGCCCTCACTGAAACAACAAAGACAACAAATGAAATTCTTGCAGAATTTTCTCAGATAAAAGCAGAGCCACTTTCTGATTATTACGGGCGCGCTGTAGCGTTCTTGCGACTTATAAATGTCAATGATAGACGCGGTGATATTGCCGGTGCTAGTTTATCTGGTGCTGAAGATATGGTCCTAGACATGCTAATCAAAGCATTTGTTGCAGGTCTAGAAGATGAAGAGTTACGCCTAAACTCCATTGCTCACGGGGCTACCAGCACGGGATCACTATCGAAGACATACGATCTGGTGTCTGAATCTCGGAGGGCTATGGGAGAAATTCAAAAGCAGTTAGTCCTTTACACTACCAAACAAAAAGCCGAGGCGTTCGATGAAATATCTCGTACACCTCAATATGCAAACTCGATTGTGGCCAGATTCTCTGACTAAGCTCCACGACATTTAGACCAGCATGGGATTCTTCGCCCCCAAATCAGCCGTTCTTTTCCTAGATCTCTCTCTACGGACAATCATCAAAAGGTGGCTCAATCCCAACCTTTGAATCCTCCCCCTAACCAATACGGGAGCTCTACAACTGCCGCGGCAAACGGTTATCTAGGCCCCCCTCCGCAACCGCCGCGCAATAACTACCAACGAGGAGGATACCGAGGTCGCTTTGATAATTCCAATGAGACAAGGTCGCCACGTCAGATTGAGCCAAACAGAAGCTCTTCGACAAACCCAATAGTAAATGGCTTAAAAAAATTTACTACTGAATGTACAAAGTGTGGTCAGATCGGCCACTATTCTGGGTCCTGTCGGAATCCAGAACTTCAAAAATGGGAACAAGATATATTAAGGCAGCTTGCTTTTCCCCATGAGTCCAATTCTGCAACTCTAAGTGCTCAAACAATTCACGATCTAGAATACAACCGATCCTGTGATTTTTTCTTTGCAGGACTCTTACCTGAAGAGGCTCACTCCTCCAGGCTACCAACATGGCCAGTGCTTCTTGGATGGAGATCAAAGGCTCTAAGAGAATTGCATGAAGCCAATAATTTGTCATCTTTCAAAGCGCCTCGACCACCAACACCACCAGCCGGGAAAACTTCTAACTTGGCATCCAGTAAATTCCCTCCCCTTTGTGATATTGATGACTTTGTAGGCTCAGAGAACGATGAACCTAGGACAGTGGGGTTCCAAACAAATTCGATTCAACTTTCAGAATCCCTTCCTGATGCTCCTTAACTTTGAAGCCATCGCCTCAAATAAGCTCATCCCTCAACCTAGCTGAGGACGATACCTCTTCGCCTTTAACCGTTGATTCTGTAGCGGTAGATTTACAAGTGCCGGATATGCCCCTTAGTTTTCCTTCAAGTCCATCCGATTCTTTTGCCGTGCAATCCTCCGAGGATCAAGCTCAAGAAACTGTCTCGTTCGATGCGAACCTGCTAGAGGCGAATTTAGCGGAGGCAAGAAAACGGCAGCGAATGGACCGAGGAGATGGGCAAAATATTTTAGATAATGATTCTTCTACCGACGATATCACTCACACCTCAAAATCAAAACCCCCAAAAGCTCCAGCGAATAATTTTCATCCATCAGACGGAAATGGTGAACAGAGCACTTCAAAACCAATCCGTCGAAAAAAACTCTCAAATATACACGCATTTTCGGGCCAACCTCCCATAGAGCCTAGTTATTTCATTGAATTACTCTCACGAGTCAAGCTCCCTCTTTCAGTTTTGGAGATTGCTCAAATTTCTCCAGAAGCAGCCTTACAGTGGAAGAGGCTTATGACTAGAGAGAATTCCAAGAAAAAAAATCGGCTGGACTAGAAGGGCACGCAATTGAGGTTGGAGAGGAGTTACTTGAAAACCTTTATGAATTTTTGAAGCAGCAGGCGGAATCCAATAAAGCCTCAATGAACACCACTACGCGACTGCGCGATACCTCCAGCTTAGGATCTATGTCAAAAGTCTCTCAAAATAATAATTGGCTTGCAGATCGTCCTTTTAGAGTACCTGTCATCGTGAATGCCCACAAGCTTGGCAAATTATTTCAAGTCAAATTAAAACCAGGAACTACTCAAGCCGATCAAGGATCGGATATCAATATAATCTCAGCTAAACTTGCAAACGATCTGCGCATCAAACCTATCAAGCTAGGGCCTCACATATCGCTCACCATGGGGACCGCAAACGGTGAAAGTACCCCCTTACATCAATATGCAGAAATTACGATCTATGTTAAAGAATTATGGCGAACTATCCAGGTTTTCGTTCGCCCGCCAACCAACAACGACCGTTCAACTTTAATTTTAGGCCTTCCTTGGCTCTACGATGTAGACGCCAGTATCAAAATTCGGAAGTTTCAACTAAGAATAGGTGACAAGTCAAAGGGTGAAAATCGCAGGACAATTCAAACCAGCCAGTTTAAACCTGCTATTCATCATAAGTTATCGCTAATTCCTCTTATTTCCAAAAAACACGACCTCTTACATAGCCTGCCGTCGAGAAAAAAACAACCTCTCGGGTCTTCCAGCGAAAGTGATGGTGAAGCATTGCAATCTTCGGAAGACGAAAATATTTCGGGAAACGACAACGTCTCCAACGCGACGTTAAAGCGTTAATAAATAACTGTAATCCCCAATTACATAGCATTGATCAAAAAACAACTGATATAGAGCTTTATTCTAATGGCTCCAGATTTATCCAATCTCAACAATTTTTCTTCGAGCCTAAATTCGACCATCTCCTTCACATAATCCCCGAAGAAGAGTTTCTCAGATCATTACCAACCAAACCCAGCCATACATCTGGACATTCACTTAAATTTGATTCTTGTCAAATAAACCTGTCGCTCAAAAATTCTCACTCTTTTCCGACACTACGCAGGCCTACCTTCAGACCTCTTTCTGATGACCCTATCGAAAAGATCGAGTCTTGGTTCAATACCTGTCAAGCTTCCATAGGAGATGTGTGCTCGGATGAACACTCCCAACTCAAAGTAAAAAGGCTTCTCTACACTTATCGGGATCTTGATGCCGGCTCCATTGTTAACCTACCCGCTACCGATCTTTACGTCCATAAGGTTCACCTTAAACAGGGGACCAAGCCTTGGAATAGGCCAAAACAAAAAAGATGGCCTAAGGATCAACAGTGGTGGCTGAACAAGATTGTTACCGAAAGTTAGAAAACCGGAATGCATGAACCCACAGTGTCAGCTAATGGTGAACTTTCAGAATGGAACGCGCAGGCGAGGTTGGTACCCAAAAGTGACAACGCCCAATGGGGAGACGAGCCACGTGTTACATTTAATTACCATTATGTTTACGAGGACCTTCCTGGAAGCTACATGCCACTCATGTCCGAATGCCACGATTTCTTAAGTCATCCTTCCTTCCGTTTCTTTTGTCAATGGGATTGCAAGCATAGTTACTGGTCTATTCCACTTCATCCCGAAAGTCGGCCTTACTTTGCATTTACTCTTACAAATATGCCCCAACTTCAACTGACCAGAGTTCCTCAAGGATCACAGAGCGCTACTTTTGGACTCACAGAATGCATGAACATTATGTTGGGAGAAATACCTCCATTGCCTGATGGGGAGTTATTACCGGACGGCACCGATGGTAGTTTTCCTTCGCTTCTTACAGGAGCCCGGATTGAAGATCTTTCTAACACCCATTTTTATATGGATGATATTTTTAACGGATTTACCTCATTCGATGAAGGATTTGAATTTTTACTTCATCACTTTCTCCCCCGTATTGCTTTGGGTATGTTCAAACTTTCCTTTAAGAAATTACATTTATTTTGTTCATCAATAATTGCGCTTGGAGTGGAACACCATGGCGGAGGTATATCCCGAATCAAGCACGCCCGAGGAGAGAAAATTAAGAACTGGCCCACCCCAAAAGATCATTCGGCCGTTCGAAGCTTTATGGCCTCTATAAATATTACCAAATCATGGATCAAGAACTTCGCGGAAATGGCCGCTCCTCTAAACTACCTGACTGGTAATGTACCCTTTATATGGGGCCCGGTTCAGCAAGCTAGTTTTTCTCTCCTTAAAGAAAAATGCTCTTCGGAGGTAGAAAAACATAGTCCATTACCCAACAGGCCGTGCCAGATGTACTCCGATGCCAGTAATTGGTGTATAGGGTGCGTAATCACCCAGCTTCAGGAGCAAGGATCTATTAAAAGAGTGCTGGAAGTTCCTATATTGTATGACTCAATTAATTTAAGTTCGTCACAGCGCAATTACGGTACTTACAAGCGTGAGCTTTTAGCCATTGTTACATTCGCGCGAAAATATGACTACCTATTCCGATCCCAGGATGTCAGCACGATCTTCACAGATCACAAACCTTTGTCATTCTTTTTAGACTCGGCGCGACTGGATGGCATATATGCTCGTTGGAATCATTTACTTAGTGAGCTCAATGTTGAGATTGTCTGGATCTCCGGAAAGAAGAATGAGATCGCAGATGCCTTATCCAGAACTTTATTCCTGGACCCTACAAAGGAGAGAGACGCAGTTTTGGGGGAGCTTGGCCAAGTGATGCAAGAAGGAGATAAAGAACCTGAATGGGTTTGGAAGGATGGAAAAGGGGGGTATGTCGAGCTGATCGAAAGACATCATAAAGCACGTCAAGCTAAAGCTAAGGACACTATTAACTCATTGGATTCTGTTGAATATCAGTTATGTCAAGCGACTTCCCACACAGCTGAACTCTCCCCAATTAATCAAAATCTTCAATCATCAAATTGGTTCGGCCAAGTCTATGAATTCCACCGCACCAACATAATTCCAACAGGTCTTGATCGGTTAAAGAAGAAGTTGTTTTTAACTCAGGCTCGCCGTTATCGAGTAATAGAAAATAATCTCTTTATAAACATAAATGGCATCTGGAAAAGATGTGTCCCCGAATCCGAAGTTAGTGCGGTGCTCTTCGCCGCACATGATGAAGCAGGCCATTACGCCGCTCGACTCACTATGAGGAAGTTACGGGAGTACTATTGGCCTAGACTTGCCAAGGACACTTACGACTATATCCTAGGTTGCTTATATTGTGCAAAGCACGGGACTGCAAGACGGAGTCAATCACAATCTCCTCCATCAGTATCAGAAAAGATGGCTCTTCTAGGAATGGACTTTATTGGTCCCTTGCCACAGGCTAGACTCTCGTTTGAGGAGTCAATAAAGTGTTGTTTTCCTCAATTTTCGTAATACAGTGCAGAAGTCGACCAAGGTCCTGAGAATTTATTTTCAGGCTCGGTATTCACCCATATCTTTCTTGTAATTGACTATTTTAGTCGATTTGTTTGGGCTTTTCCAGTGTCGGCAACTACTCAGACTGAGGCTATTCGCTGCCTTATTTGGCTATTCGAATTATGGGGCCCTCCTGTCGCAATCTATACCGATATTGGCACTCACTTTACCGGGGCAATCATGCAGAAGTTTCTCGCACAACAAGGGGTTCTTTGGATGCCAGCCTCAAAAAGATCAACTGGGATGGTCGAAAAGGCTAACGATCTCATCGAACGAATCCTCAAAAAGATTCCAAATCGCGAGGAATGGCCGCTTCGGGTTCAAAGGTCCGCCTTCGAATTAAACCGAAGGGAAGTTAGGCCGTTGGGGTTCTCCCCTTATGAGATAATGTTTGGGTATCAGCCGCCCTCGTGTTTTGAAATAAAGATACTCATACTACGCCGCTCACAACTCCAATTTCTCCTCTACAATACGGACCTGACCACACTGGATGCAGATGAGCATGCATCAGCAGTTCTTGCCCACATGGCTAACTTAGAGGTTAAAAGAAATAAAGTTGTTCAAAGGGATTCTTTATGACGGGAGTTACAAAAAAATCGCCACGATCTTGGAGTCTCCAAGATCTTATCTTATAGTCTAGGTGATTTAGTGATGCTCTACGACCACAGCGCAGCCAAACGGAAGCTCTGTCCCTCATATAGAGGCCCATTTGTTATCGCAGGCTCAGCCGAAGATCATGGGAAAAGTTATTCACTACGCCAAGTAAACGGGGAACCTATCAGAAATACTTTCCATGGGGATCAGTTGAGACCTTTCCGTCTCAGAGAAGGTTATTTGGTCACGGGTGAAGAACTTAGCATTAAAGTCTACCAAAATATCAGACTTAGTAAGGGACGTCATAAACTGCCAGCAGGTATTGAATTTATTCCAGGAGCTCATTGCACCACAAACACAGTCGATTTGGCATCAAGTGTTCCAATATTTGAGCCAACAAGTTTCTAAGCTACCCGTATCAAAATTATCACCAGCTATCACTCCGAGCTTTTAGCTCCACAATCCCTAATGTTCGTCCTTCTTATTTAACTCATCTAGAGCTTCATCTAGCCCTATTACTTCTCATCATTGGATTCTCACATCAAGCTTTAAAGCCCATTCAAACATAACTATCATTTTCGACATGTTTAGAAAGTCAGAAATGTCTCCGAATAAACAGTCTACACATGGTATTACATTTGACAAGCTTCCACAAACTTCAAACTACTCGGATAGAACAAGTAACTAGCGAATCTATAAAGTCTTTCACCTGAGTTACTTTCTTGAAGGCCAGAGCTCATAATTTAAGGTACTGAAATGTTAAAAAAAAATGGGCGATATGGAGTGTGTTTATATTTGGGGACGCAGCCACCTGCTTCTTGGTCTGCTACTTAATAGCTTTTCCTGTATCGCTGGTTATTACTGCTTTTCTGGCTGTTTATATAGGTCGCGCTCCGGAGAGCGCTAATGCTTGATGGGGAGTAGAAAAGGTCCCGTGATTGTCACGTTTTTCTAGGCTAGATAGTCGTGTTGTAGGACGCGTAGGAAAGAAAAAAGAGACATCTCAATTCTTTAACAGATATTTAACTCCTGTTACGTCTTCGCAGGACACTTTCTCGGAGGTACAGCCCATAAGTATTATTCCATGTCGACCAGGGGGGGCTTGGCCACCACATCGCTTTCCTTAATTAGGCAACATCGCGAGAATGCACCTCGCACCCATCCCTACTGTGTTTTAGATGTATTCCGATGACAATAACATCAACGCAATGGATTGTTTACTAAGTATTAGTTATTATAAGAATAGGAATTATTTTGCAATTTGTGTTATGAGTTGGGAATCATTGAATCAATGCTTTGATCATTAGAACTCATACAAAACACAGTAGGAATGGGTGCGAGGTGCATTCTGGCGATGTTGCCTAATTAAGGAAAGCGCTGTGGTGGCCAAGCCCCCCTGGTCGACATGGAATAATACTTATGGGCTGTACCTCCGTACACCATCCTTTGTGTATACTGCAACAGACCTAGTATCCAACATGCCGTCCTCCGCCAGCTCATAACCATAGCAAGATAGCTGAAGTATAGTATTCCATGGTTCTGATCTGGTCTTTTAGCCAAGTGATAATGCATCTATCTCGTATGTTGTGTAGGACAGCATCCAACGCCTGGCATCACGGCTCTTGCCTTATTCTTGTCCACTATCTACGTGCCGCTCATGACACCAAGTCTGTTTCCAGAGTTTCCAAGGAGAACGGGGAAGCTAAGTGTGACAGCTGTGAATTGTGCATGAGCTACGCTTGTCATCACTCGGCCAGTATTAGGCTGAGTGATGACGCGGCGAAAGACTTGCATGTACACCCGATACAACTTCTCACTCTATAATATCTTCTTTCTTTTGAGTAAATATAAATCTATATTCGGCGTAAACAATGCGTTTCCCCTGGCACGAAGTAAAGCATAAATAAGATGGGAGAAGCTGGAGAGCCTTGTGGGAGACCGCAGAAGACTTCCAACCCAGGGCCGGTTATTAGACTTTGAGGAAAATTGATGTTTGCATTTGTTAATTTTTTTTAAGAAAAATTGTTCTCCCCCTTCTTCGAAAAGTATATCCCTTTGTATATATTCCTTCATGTATGAACCAATGTTCATCTTAGACCATCCGAAACGCTTTCTTCTCCAGAGCGACGTTGAAACGCTAACTCTGTTACAATAGTACGTGTAAAACGTCCCCAAACAAGACCCTGTGGTCGCTACCAACGTAATTAGATGAAACACCAACTTGAATACCTGAAAATAAACGATGAGACCTGACTCAACGTTTCACACCGGTCAATCCGTCGAGTCGAATACTAACAGTACGGCCAATGGAGAAAAAAATTGCCCGGCGAACTAGGTGATGAGGCCAGCCTTGCTCTCTCAACCGTCGCGCAAGACGGCCAGGAATGTAACGGTCTTAAAGTATTTGTTATTCACAAACTACTCAGAGCTATATACTAGAATGTCTTGAAGTGAAGAAAAAAAAGGATGGGTGAAGTATCTCCGCTATTGATCTACAAATATATCTCTTAACATTATATCATAATTGAGTCTGTTTGAACGCTTCTCATTTCTCCATATCAATTTCCGTCTACCTTATTCTCCCAAGATCTGAGTCGAGCGATAATTAATTATCGTGGTTGAGTCGCGATACATCGACGTGTAATTTCGCGTCCTTTCATGACGAGATTGAGATTAGCTATTAATGTCAGTGAGATTGCATGATGCATCTTGCGTCAGCCAAGCTCGTTCTTAAGGTCGAATAGTCATGAGAAGGCCTAGTCGGTATGGATTGCGAATTGAATGAAATGATCAAGTTATTCTGGTGCAGCGACTGGTTCCGATTGAGCGAGTAATTGTAAGAGATAATTATTATTAGTCGAGTAAGCGATCCATTTTGACGATTACTAATGTCGTCGAGAATGAAATAAGTTTAATTAATTTAGGCTCTAGCCTATTAGAAATCAGGCCTTTGGCCTGTGACAAGGAGTCCGTCAAAAGCACCTCTCACATCCATAGTCAGGAGGGAGGCAGTTTTTTTGCTGTTAGGGGTGGAAACGACTTCGTGTACCAAGCAGGTGGTCAAGTCAGTTGCGGAGCGAAGAGGGAGGGCCCTAAATTGTTGTGAAACGGTTAACCTGGCGTTAATAGCGATACAGGCAAGCCGACGTGCGATGAGCAGTTCGAGACTTTTACCTAAGACCAAAAGCAGTGCAATGGGGCGGTGGGAGCGAGGGTTGGTTTGATCTGGCTTGTTTGGCTCATAGACAATAAGTAAAATCGCTGATGTGAAGCCAGCTGGATGATGTCCAGCTGCGAGGCAGTCGCGGAACAGCTGGGCAACTTTGCCTTTCATTAGCTGCCAACCGATTTTTCATATGGCCATTAGAATTTGGTGTTCGTCTGCCGCAGCGTTTCCAATGCCAGGTACTGCCTCTTTTACCTCCAGGCCGGACACGTCAGGGAAAGGCAAGTGTCGCGGGATCAGTTGATGTTGCTAACAACAGAGCAAGTCCAGAATAAAAACAATCTATTGTAAAAGTCTACAAAAGCTACGAGCTATTCTATCGTGTGATTTATACTCCTCCCATCGCTCTACATTCTTCCTGAAGATTCTATGAGTTCCATTTATAGAACCACCTCCTTAATATCTATTCGGTACCATCCGGTTCCATACCATTCATTTTCGTTCTCTTCCATTTCATACGGTTCTATTTACATAATTCCATTTATGGTGGATTTAAATTTCTGGCATAGTCAGAATCGCCAAAAAGGGGTTATCCCGTAACGGTAAGTTCTTGAGACCCACAGCTGGAGAGTCGAACGGAATGTCACCTACTTCGAAATTAGCTTGCAAAAGGTTCCCGGATAGAATATCTCGCTTTTCTTCGATAGTGATGGCCGATTTAGCTTCCGGATTCTGAGGATCTTTCAAGGGAGGAGTACGGAACGATCCGATTGATCGGTGCCACTTGTTTACACCAAAAATATCCTTGGTGGTTTACGTGTGCTGTAGCTTCACCTGGTAGTAGTGACGTTTGACACGGCGCGTCACAGTCCGGAGTGCTTTTTTCGCCGGCAATATATCAGGTTGAATCTCCGAGGTTCTTCGGATGTTACGGTACACCTGTGCAGCCACTCTACATTCGTTGTTCCGCCAAAGTTGACCCGTCTCTTTGCCGAGAGCTCGCCAAGCTGAGTCACGGTATGGGTCTCCAATTGCACTGCAGAGTCGAGTTGTTCGGCTGATGGGGCTTGTGGAGTGTTAGGAATACCTGAAATTGCTATTTCAAGGAGAGTAAGAAAGGGCTTCTCATGTAGAGTATCAAGCCTGAGCCAAGCCAAAGGTTCTTGAAAGCGACTATCCCACGGAATCACTGATGCAATATGAAAATGGTCCGAAGTCGCGTCCGCCTCCTAGAAAATAGAACATTCTGCACCATCGAGGAATGGATTTTTGGAAATAAATGTAAGATCCAGCACGTTGCCGCGTTGGTGGATTGGGTTGTCGGTTTCCGTGATTAGAGCGAGATTGTGGTTTACTGTCCATTCCAAAAGTCCTTCCGACATCGGACTGGTGATATTTGTAGACGGTTGCTAGCTTGGATGTTTAAGTTTAAAGTCACCAGCAATAGATAGTCTCTCGCGGGAGCTGCGCAGAGAGAGCTTAAGAAGGGCTTTGATAGCTTCGCCTTCATCGCGTGAGCCAACTGGAGCATTGTAAATATTTAAGATGAAAATTTTCATCCCTGATGGAGCCAAAACTTCAAGTAGGAGGAGATCCCTGACGGTAGGGCTCGTAGGCTCTAATGAGTATAGCTAGTGAACTTGCAAACCAGCCCCCTTTCGGAGATAAGTCAAAACTCTAGGACGGGAAATCCAGTGGTCTGTTGGAGAAAAACATTCGTACGCAGAAATTCTTTTGGAGATGCGCCTCTGTCAGTTGCTAAACATGTATGGTTCTTGACCAAGTATAACATCAAATTTTTGATCGTTCACAAAAGTGAGGGCGAGCTCTTGAGGTATCGTACCCTTGCCGATATTAATCTGTAAAATGCGGAATGGTCTTGTGATTCTGTGCCGTCTACAAGTCATCAGAGAAATCAGGAGCAGAGTACGGGTTCTCTGTAACAACAGAGAGCTGCGGAGTAGAGTGAATCCCAACGAGTTGATTGGAGGTTAAGGTTTCGAACTGCGTTTGGCCAGTGGATTGAAGTACCTGGTTAGTTGACACGAATGAGGAAGGTTCATTGTTGTCAGTCATTTCCAAGTCTTCAAGAGTATTTGATGAAGAGCTACGAGAGCAGCCAACCGTGATGCAGAGGCTCTTTCTTGCGACAGCAGATGTCTTGCGAACTTGTGATATTTGCTCTTTTGTGGGCCTGCTTGCATTTCGGCGTGGGTGGAAGGGACATTTGGGGGCGTCTGCTGGGTGTGGTCTATTAAAATGTATGCATCGTGCAGGACAGGGATAGGGGTGAGGACCACACACTTGGTGATTTTCCTCGGGATGCTCAGTTGAGTCGCAAAGTCGGCATCGTGTAGCTCGAGTGCAGATGCGCTCGTTGTGCTATTGAAAGCAGCGGCCGCTTTGAACTATTGACGACCTTTTCGCGAGGCGGCGTGAAATGACTTCTACACCGAACTATTGAAATTTACCGGGAAGAATAGTGTCAAGTAGAAATCGGATGATGAATCTAGCGGTATGGGAGTGAGGTATCTCAAGGCTCGTTTTAGTTTCGAAAACAGCGACTAGAGCAACTCCCCTTTCTTCCTTATTTTTTTTGCATAGAAGTTCGCTAGAAATCGGGTACTCTGTGAGCTTATAGTTATCGTCCATAGCTGTGAAAGTTTGCGAGACGAAGGAGATTAGGTACGTGACCAGTTTTTGTGCTTTTTTAATGCCAATCGCCCCCTTGAGCTTCCCTTCCACAATGCCATTTGAGAAAAGTATTAGATCCTTCTGTTAGATAGTAATCGTGAATTTTTTGATGTGGTCTCACGTGAGATAGGTTGGCGGAATCTAGGGTACTCGAATTATTTGTACGGGTCGGATGGCTGAGTGGCACACAGTCCAAGTCGTTCTCCCAAATAGAGTCTGGGTAGCTGAGGCACATACCCCACTTGAGATAGGAGAAAGCTGATTCAAATCCCGAAAGACTCTCACACCACATTGCTCGCCTGATCAAGTATGTGGCGATGACGAAGGCACGCTCGATAGCCGTGGGTAGATGAAATGTGTTCCTGCGCCAGACGTAAACAATCGAGGGCAGGAGGGGCTGTAAGACGCCCGACTTCAAGTGATATCTTCAAATGATATTCGGTTGTGAGTGCCCCTGATATCATGTTGAGTCATCGCTCCGCATACCGTACTACTGTCATTTGTATCATAGTCTTAACGCTGCATACACAAGAATGGATTAAAAAAACGTGAGAAATGTCGAGAGCAGAAAATATTTCAAATAAGTGAAAAGTAAACAATCAGAGACAAGAAACCTAAAGCTCGAAAAGGAAAAATCATTGTCAATATGTGTACCACAGATGTTGAAAATTGTGCAGATTAAAATGGAGGGGGTTTGAGGGAGGTAATCCATCAAGTCTAGTGGTTCAGTAGTCATCAGTACTATTGAGTCGTTGTAAACTTCTTCAGGTCTTTATTGGTGGCAAAAATAAATAACCTACATCGACAATGGAACTTTGATGCGACGAAATTGTTCAAAGATTTCTATGGCTCGATTAAAATCTCAAGCCAAGCCTATCGTCTTCTGTCTATTGATTTTTCTAATCATTTCGATATCAAATAAACTAGTAGCTCATAGTCTCTTGTGCTATGTGTATTAAATGTACTTCAAGACTTTCAACTCCGTTCTTCTGAAGAGGCATCTTGCACGTGCTTGTGTATGAGCCTTAAGCGCTTATCCTAGTGATGCTGAGCGCTTTTATCCCCAATAAAGGTAGTCTGAAACATTCGTTATACCCAGAGTATTTTGTATTGCAGTAAATTCACGCTACTCTCCCGAGAAGAGGATTAGGAATTGGTCACGTAGTAAGGTGTATTCTGTATGTAAATAATTTTTCTACTGCAGGCGAGGAAAGGAAAAATATTAAGATACCGAAAACATGACACTTGCTTTCCCAGGGCTTACAATCCTTTGGTAATTCTCCTCTCCTGGGATTGATCATTAACGAATCTTGCCCTGTTACGCTGTAGCTAGTGGTTGAGCTGCGGTAATCCAGGATCAGAGCTAACTATGGACCCGATCACGGAATTTTTTGTACAGCACGCTTTCTCCTTAGACTCAGGTACCACGCTGATAGTTCTACAAAGTATGTGGCATCCGTATTTTGTGATGCGCGGTACTGTTAGCCGTTCAGATAGGGTATTTTTAAGTTATAAATCCATCTCTTGATTAGGTGTTTGAGGAACTAACTTTTTGCACTACGACTTTGGTGTTGTATACTTGGGTGCAAAACTTCCCAAACTCTAGGCTGGAATTAACATGATCTGAAAGAAGACAAGAGCTCCGTACACTAAACTTAATATGTAATAAACGTACATCAAAATGGAGGATCATCAGCCCGTGCAATATCTTCTTTCACACTCCATTTCCTCGCTCAGGACTGATTAAGAAGTTTTTGATATCGAAGTAACTGACATAAGGATGAGGTCAGTCAATCCTTTGACTAACACTGAAATTATCTGCTGTTGTTATTGAAGCCCACGCTACCTAGCTATTCGGCAAGATATTGTGCAAATTGCACAAGTAACCAGATTTCTCGGGAGTTAGTTTTCTGTCATCCCCGACGCAGGATTTTGCCCTTCTTCCGGTTATCGAGGTAACTTATATTTCAGAGTCATCTCGAGATCTCCTCTCAATTTCTTGGAGCTGATTGACGTACCGTCTTTCAGAGCAAGATGAAAACCCAACTTTACGCTGGATATGGTTCCTTGCTAAGTTTACGTAGGTTTAACTTGAAGAAGCTTGGAATATATATCCGCTATTTCGACAAAAATCTCATAATTCCCTCTGTGTACCAAGGAAGATCTTTTACTTGATTAATATGTATGAGTCCGTGGTAAAAGTGTTGGGATACGCCGTCAAATCAGATGTGACATCTCTGATAAAAACATTACTAAATTAAAACTGATATGCAGCGATATAAACAGAGACGAAGATAATCATTCAAGAGCGTGAGTGTCGTCTAACAGTCACGTGTAGAATTTCAAAGTTCGACATTATACCGAAGGTTTTTTGTTCAAATAAGAAGAACAGTAGAGTACGAGCAGAAAGCACAGTCGAATATTGGACAAAACATAGTATTGAAGTAGGCAGAAACCACAAGCGTAGACCTCCTAAATGTTGACTCTCATAACTCCCCTATACCCAGGATAAAAGCTCATGGTTCATAAACGGTACGCCGTGAAAAGTACATGATTAAAATATGGTGTAAGAGTAAAATTTATATCGACATCTGGTTAGGCACTTATTATAAGTGCCAGATTACTAGCAACTCATATACCGCTGGATTTAGTGACTTTTCTTTTCAAATCATTTTTCCCTGCAGCTTCGACTACCTTGGTTGGTTTCCGGGTCCGTAATGCCATACGCCCCATAGGTTCACCCAGTTTGAGATCAGTATTATGCATCGTAGTTGGCGGAAGATCGTTAATAATACGATTTTCCCGGCGCCGCGCTGCTTCAATAGATAGTTCTTCAGGCCTACAGCTCCTGGTTTGTCTTTCGGTTGGGATCAGTAGCTTTGAGAGTTCGTATGCTGCTACGGCCCAGTTAACCTCAGGAGGTGGAGGTGATGGTGCTCTGGGTGTTTGCCGAGGCGAGCGATTCCCTAAATTTGACATGACAGAAATCGTATGCCGACTGGCTTGAGCTGTTACTTTTGAAATAAAGGACTGAGTGGGAGATGAGAAGCTGGAAGTCACATCTCTCGGTTTTCCTATTTCGGGTGCTGCAAGAGGGGATCTTTTTAACATATCAAGCTCCTCGAGACATGATCGAGACCACCAATCTGGATTATATGTTTGTGGCACAGGACTAGCCGTGGAGTTATTATCAATGACAATATTGTTTTCGTTTACCTTTAGATCGAACGAAGTACTATTAGGATCTGCTGGTTGGGTCACCGTAACTGGATTTATGTTTGCCATTCCGATAATGTGACTTAGGACACCGGAGCAGAGAGCATGATCGCTATAACCACCCTCAAGAACACTAATAATTCTACCGTTAACTGAGGTCTCCGATTCCTCAGCCAATTTAATGATATCATTGGTAAACCGAGCGTAAAATTCTGTGGGTACATTAACTTTGTGGCGTTGCATGCCAGGACTTTCCCATTCACTTGCGTCAAACCCCGCAGATATAAATATAGCTCCTTTCGGCTTTGTTCCGTTGCCAGAGAGCCGTAATCGTTGTGTTTGAGAGCACAGAAAATTTCTAGCCTTTTCCAAGATTATCGAATACTTGCTCTCATATAAAGCCCAAAAATCTGCTTCGTTCTTCCAAGGCTGAAGGTGCACATTCCAGATGCTTTGCCCATGGGCATTATCAATGCACAAACTTGCATTCTTGACTTTATTTTCGTCTCCCATTTCGCAAGGATATGAGTTGATGTCATGCAGACTGAAATAACCAATGTTTACCTTTTTCCAAGCTGGTGAATTCTTGGTAGCATTTATCGCACGTCGATTATTCTCCCAGGCAATAGACTGTGAACCATCTCCGTGGTGTAAGTCAAAATCGATAATAGCCGCATGTGTTAACCCATATTGAGAAGCAGCGTAGGAGATACCGATATGAACATTATTTACCCAGCAGAATCCGGAGGGATGACTCGCTGAGCAATGATGACCTGGTGGCCGAATAGCTACAAACGCTCGACTCGGTCTTTCTCGGCAAGTATTTTGTCTGAAAACCGCATCCACGCCATCACATACGGCTCCCAGTGAGCCTTCCATAGCATTTAACGATTCTGAGCAGAGATACAGATCACCCTCATGTAACTTCTCTAGTGTATCTTGGCTAGTTCCCCGTTTTATTTTGGGACGAACTAACTCATTTCCGTTTGCAGCTAATTTAGAGTCGGCACTATCACACATCATCTTCAGCTCTTCCATCCACTTTGAGCCATGCACATTGGTGACAATTTGCGACGAGAGCTCAAGTCTTCGAGTCGTGCGGAGAACTTGAAATGGCACACTAGGGATGTCAATGGGATCCTTTGTACAAGGTGGGTGTTGTCCACCAGCATATCGTCCACCGAGTCGGACATAGGCTATTGATAGGCCTAGAATACTTGCATGAATGCGCTCCGGTCGTTCAACTATCATATCAAGAGTAGCCTTGGAAGTGCGCGGTCTTGAAAAGCGATGTCCATAGCACGAATCGTGCAAAATGACAATTGTCTCGGTATGTAATGTGTCTCCATGTTTACCATGCAGCTCAAGCTCTGCCTTAAATTGATTTGAAGCTATGGATGCGGGAGTGTGTCGGGGAGTCCGAGGAGTCCGTGGGGTAATGTTCTCTAATGGAAGCTTCCGGACAAGAGCAGAGCTATTTGTAAACTGTGTGGATGATTTTCGACGAGCCAAATTAGGATCAGAGGGGGCGATACTCTGCATAGAGCTGACAGACGTTTTCCTCAGTAGGATGGGTGTTACTGGAAGTGATCTGGTGCTTGAAGTTGATTGCAGAGATCTCCTCGGCGTGAAGCCCTTCTTAGCAGTGCTGTTCGCGGCGTAAACTTGAGGTTTTGCCCATGGTGGACACAGTTCTGGCGCTGCTTTATTGGATTCCTTTAGAGAAAGTTGTTCGAAAGAAATCGCAAGAAGATCAGATTCTGTTGAATCGGTGGGTGAGACTTCCTCAGACGCCATCTAGGGATAAGTCGATGTGATGCGCTCGTCGGGACAATTTTGTCTAACAGTCCTAATAGCTTCTGATGAAAGTCAGTAAGCTGGCCTTGGTGCTAACGCGATTGACATGTGGATCTTTCTTATCGACGCGCTTAGGCCGATGGAGATCCCCAATCACTACCAAACGTATACGGCACCTCCCTTTCACAACGAGGATGAAGAACTAATAAAGTAAAACACTTGATTTAGTTTTGTATCTTGTATCAATAAGTTATCGTTGCATGGTGCTCAAAAATTCAACATAACTTTAATACTTTACCCCTGTATTCATAGCCCGTTTAATAAACGTGCAAGCTTCGTTTAAACGAAGTACTACTGCAGAGATGCATCAAAGCTGACCCATTTTTTTCAGCATTTAACAAAATACCATTATTAGAACTGGTATATCGTCAGCATCTAGCAGTTGTACATTTTGATGGTGCAACGGCCATCAATTGTGAGAAAACAGCGATAAATTGGCAACATATTAATCACGCGCAATCAAATTAGATGCCTCGCTTAATTTTAATAAGGGCTGCTCCGGAGATATCCTTTTCTCGTATACTATATAACTATAGCAATCACAATAAAAACTCATCATACAGTAGCTCACCAAATTGGCCAAATAAATTACGAATTCTGGTATTATTGAAAATAACTCTACAATGTAGACATAGGAATTGAAAAAATTTACATTAAATCAATTCTCAGTTATTTCCCTTTTAGTTTGACTTTTATGGTCTAGAAGATATGAAGACTGTGAACTCTCCACGGGTCGTGGCATTAGCAATTATTCGGCCAGTTTTGAGAGCATCATTTTAGTACTTGGTGTGACCCCTGTCAACTTAATCTGGACTTGAATACTTATGCACATATTAGGCTGACAATATTATGCACGTACCCCTATGAGCTAGTGAGGCAAGGGTCTCGACATGCAACCAAATGAACGCTCTTTTTTTTTCTTTTAAATCATTTTTGCGCATGCAGCCTGAGGCTATGACGCGAATGATTACGGAAGATATGTATGTGACGCAGTATGACACTGTTTGACGTTTGAAACACTCATACAGTCGTCCCTCTCTAACTCGATAGTGGGTCCCGGTATAAGTGTTGAAAATATTCGTTGTAACTTGGACATTTATATTTGCAACACTTACCCTTACATGTAATTTTGCGTGCAGGGGTAAGTATTGCAAATGTAAATTGTTGGTATTCAATGAATATTTTCAATAGTTATACCGGGACCCACTATCGAGTTAGAGAGGGACGACTGTACTCAGATTTCATTTGCAGATACCACTACGAGAATAACACCTTACGACATCTACCCTCTTCCGTGCATACCCACCGCAGGGAAAAGCCAGGAAAACCTGTGGTTATCTAAGCATGCTTTCGTCATCCTACGAATACAGTATCGCCGCGAGAGAAGTGTGTGAGGGTCTTGCTGTATTCGAACCAGCTTTCTCCTATCTCCAGTGGAGCATGTGTCCAAACACCCCAGACTCCACTTGGGAGAACAGCCCGCACATTGTACCACTGTACCATCCGACCCAAAATTAACGATTATACTGATACATAGTAAATAATTGTCGATTCGTATCTCTTTACGTCATCCCGTAATGGTTTGTATTTATGTACTCTCACTAATTACAGCTGTACTTTTCTGGTTGTTGGCACCCAACATGTTCATTGATACCACGTTTCAAATTTGACTACATTCTCTGTTGGTACAAAGTGTGAGCGATGTTGTTTGGTTTGGAAAACAACTATGAACTTGACGAAAGAAGCGGGGTGAGTAATATTATACCTACGATTATGATTATATCCTCCTGAAAAGTCATCAATTCTTTCTACTGTCTAAGAAGATGCCTTAGTTCAAATCAGTTTGATATCTACTTTTACCTTCACAACAACCATTCCCCCGAATGGAATACTGCTCGGCCATAACTATTGAAGAAGTCCTACGTGCCCTAAATCCAAAGAGGGCATTCTCTGCGCTTGGAAGGGGCGAAATGCTTTATCACACACTCCGCGCGCTTTGAGACTCCTCTATAAGCTCTTTGAGAGCCATCGCTCGGGGATTTTGGTGTTAAGGGAAAGGTGTGATTGACGAGGTCAAATCGGGTGACTAACAATGTTTGTAAGGGAAGGAGTATACAAAAGGATCGAATCGAATGGCACATTGGTACACCGTCCGGACCGCCCTTCCAACTAGAGTTTGGGTAGCTTGGATACATGTCTTACTTGAGACAGGAGAAAGCTAGTTCGAATCTAGCGTAACCCTCAACCTATGTTCTTTGGCGGCGTTATTGAAGTTTTAGAATGATGAAAGCATATTCAGGTAATCATTGGTGTTTCTCGCTTTTATCTGTGGTGAGTATCTACGGAAGAAGTTACATGGCGTAAGGCTAACTTCGCAGTAGTATCTGCAAAGGAAATCTGAGTATTAGAGTTCCAAATGTTATAAATAGGTATCTGGAACAAGCTTTAAGCGACTAGACGTAACTATGATAATCATTTAAGATAGAAGTGTGCAAGAGAGACTGTAAGAATCTGAAAATCATAATGCGAAATCGTTTATAACATCCGCTCTTACAGAGAGCGTGCTTCTTAAGATAATCTAGTCTAGTTCTATTATCAAGGTTAAAACATGTCGGTTTTAAAGTGGTTGGGGTCAAGGCAGTAGCTTGTCAATAAGCGACAAATCCTAATCATGCATATCACTAGTGACATTATGCGTAACCCTATAATATTGAACTTCAGCCACTCATTTCAACACCTAACGTTAAAACTGAGTCATTTCAAAAAAAGTAGAATTTGAAAATACTTGCGTGGGTCCATGAGTTGCCGAATTGGGTTACCTTAAAACAACCTTTTTTGCGGGGCGATCATGCCGATCTAGACAATTTGATTGGTCTTAAAGTACTTTGAAACTAAGGAAGGTCCCCTGTATAACAACTTAAACCCCTGAGGTACGGTACAGTAGAACCTGTCTACAATGCCTGATCATCAACGGCTTGCCCACCTCATGCGGCATTAGTGCCTCTAGCCTTTTTTGACAGGGGACTTTCCCTCAAACAGTAATAAATTGTACTGTGCCACTACGGTAAGTTTTCCCAGCTCCACTCAAAATGGGGGTCGCGACAGGGTATACAGTAGAACCTCTCTTAGCTAATAGTGGGTCCCGGTATAATTACTGAAGAGATTCATAGGAATTTTATCGTTTATATTTGCAATACTTACCCCTGCGTACAAAATGAACTGTAATGGTAAGTGTTGCAAATAAAAAAGTCCAAGTTACAATGAATATTTTCAACACTTATACCGGTACCCACTATTAGATAAGAGGGGTTCTATTGTACTCTCATGATAGGGTATTGTTCGTTGATCCGCTTCTTTTAGGGTACAGGGGTTAAAGCGGGGATAAAGTGGAGATAAAGTGGTGATATTCCAGGTTACCTCACGATAGATCCACAGTATCCCTGTTAGCTTCAAATTTTAAAATCTTATGGCCTAAGGCATAAGAGATATGCATCTGTATATGAAGTCCAACGCCCACCTTCATGCCTGCACCTTTCTCCATTCGCGCACACCTGAGGTCGTTTCGTTTAAATCATTGTCAGCTATTTACTATTATTTTGCTCAACGGCATACTTTTATTTCATTCATCTATCTAATTTTTACTTCATGTGAGTGCATCTGAACCTTAAGTCAACTACTTTAGAAGATTTTAATTTACTGTACTAGATTGCCGCAAAGATGGATTCACCTCAACAACCTTCTCCATCATCAGCATCTCCTACTTATGCAAAACGCCTAACACAAACTCAACGTATTCAAGTAAGTCTGAAATCTACAAATTGATAAGGTTAAGAGAGTAACATGTGCAGGTTAGAACCTTGGCCAGTGAGGGACACAGTTACGTCAAAATCTCTCAACGCCTTGGGATTACATGGCGACAGGTACAATACACCATGAGCGTTGAAAATACCGAGCCTCAGTACTCCAGTGGTAGGCCACCTATTCTAAGTAGTTCCCAGGTCGATGAAATAGAATTTTTCGTCTGTTTATCATCGGAAAATCGTCGGATGTCATTTTTCCAACTTGCACATTTTATATTTCGGCACTTTGGTGTGAGCGAGAATGTGATCCGACGTGAACTGGCAAAGAGGGGATATGCACGCAGGATTGCACGATTAAAACCTCCTATCTCTTCAGTCAACAAACTGAAGAGATATGAGTTTGCCAGAATACATCTCCACTGGCGGAAGGAACATTGGATGAGAGTCCTCTGGTCCGACGAGACTTGGGCTATGAATGGTCGGCAAAGTGATCGTTGGGTCACAAGAAAGGTCAGTAGTCCCTTAAAGGCTCCTAAGATTTAGAGTTCCCTTGAGCTAAGTTTAAGTCAAAGATTGGGGAAGAGTACGAAGATACCTGTGTCCTAGCCAAGACGCGGAGGAGAGTTGGGTGGATGTTCTGGGGATCTTTCTTTGGACGACAGAAGGGGCCTTGCCTGATTTGGGAGAAGGAGTGGGGCCATATCACTGCGGCCAGTTACTGCGAGAGGATAGTGCCTCTCATAGAGAGTGCGGTCTTTCGGGAACCAGGACTAGATGTGATGCAGGACAACGCCCCTCCTCACAAGTCGAGGCAAACTATGCGTGAGTTTGAAAGGAGGAATATTTCTCTAATGGAGTGGCCGCCATATTCTCCTGATTTAAATCCGATAGAAACTTTGTGGAGTTATATGAAAGCGTACATGGAGCGTCTTTATCCAGCGTTGGATCAAGGGGGCAGCGGAGTCAAGGGCATCTTCGTCAAATAGTGAACGAGGCGTGGGATCTGGGGTTTAATGGGGATGACTTGGAGAAACTGATAGATTCGATGCCCCGAAGAATCAGAGCCGTTTACGAAGCTGAAGGCGGATATGTAAATTATTAGCTAGATAGAAGTATAATTTATTTATGAAATGTATTAATGAATTAAAAAGTGAATAGAGGGCTATAATGGACCAAAAAAGCAAAACCAACGAATATTTCGTTGTGAAATTTTTGCCATACAAATTTAAAGTTTAGGTGGGGAGATCTACTTATCGTCATGCTAATTCAAGTTAGTAAAAGCCTATATACCCTGTAAAAGTCGAATTTTAGCGCCTATACACGATTAATACCCTAGTATCAGAGTATATGCTTTCGCTAGCCTGACCTGGAAAGCTTGGCAGTTGATCTATGAAAATTTATGAAAGTACCTTAAAATCTTGTACAGTGTCTCAGCCCTAAATATTGTTAGTGGCTGATGTTAGTTTTGTATGTCTTTAATTTGCAATTACTTATCTTAACATACAAAACTAACATCAGCCACTAACAATATTTTAGTGCTGAGACACTGTAGAGAGCACCCTTCCACTGGGTCTCTGAATTTTTTACTTGTAGACTCATACTTGTCTAGAAGATTGTAGGGGATACCTTGTAACGGGATTAAATTGAAAGAAGAGGTGAAAGATATACCTTACAACGAAAGAAAAATGAAATAAAAGTAATAACAAAAATTAAGAAAACAGTAGGCTGATAGAAGAGTTCTCTATATCAACGGGAATTACTAGCGACGGAGCTGTATTTCGTCAAAAAAGGAGGTAGCCTGAAGCCAGTTGTTGAAAGATTTTCCTCCCTCCACTGTCCCTAAAGAAATGCTAGGGTCTGACTCAATAGGGTTCAGCCTTCAGCTAATATGATTTGTAAGCTATCAACACTCGTGGATAGGAGACGCGTGGAGGGAGTTGGAAAGAATCAACCTACTCTTGACTCAAGAAGTTTTCTGGTGACCTACGCAGGGAGTTTATACACGAACTGCACGCGGGTTTTTTATTGAACTTAATTGTAGGGGAAGGATTCTTGGATTTACAACGACACGATTTTGCACCTTGAACTGTTTTGTTTACTTGCCTACCAACGAAAAAAAAAACAACACGCCAGTTTGTCAATAGATCAGTATAAAAACGACGCGCCGAATTCTCAACCAGAAGAATACCTATTTTAAAGCATCCTCTGCACGCTTTCGATAACTATATTCATTCCTAAGAATTCTTTTGCTTGGTCGTTTTTATGTTCAATAGTTTCAACACCGTAAGAAATAGACCTAGCAGTGCCCATTTGTTTGAAGATTCCAGTGATTCTGAAGGACCTTCTGCAAGTATCAAAAAGAAACCAAAATCCGAAGACTCTTTTGTTGCTGATTCTAGGAAGAAACTTGCAAACTTCAATTTAAGCAGAATTTTTGATCAGCCTACTCCTCTCGAGAAGTCAGTAGGACCAGAGTCTTTCAAGATGACCGAAAAATCGAAAACTAGAGTCCCAAAACTCACTCTGCCATATTTTGACGGAGAAGGTCAAAATGCGGATCGATGGATGTCCGCATTAAAACAAGATTTTGGGGCTCAAAATATGGACAGAGAGGATTATCCAAATCTTTGGCTAGAAGCCATTTACTCTCGAGTATCCGGGAAAGCTGAACGCTGGATGGACAGGACACTTCACGTAGCAAATATCATGAAGGATAGAGAGAGAGCTACGATGCGAGAAGTTGAAATATTCGAGAATGAGTTTAAAACTCAATTTCAGGGAAGTCAACGCGATACTAGCGAACCCTCAAAGTTTCTCTACGCTCAAAGCCTCAGGCAAGAGCCTTACGAATCGCTCTCAATGTATACTTCTCGGACAAGAGAACTCTGGAGCTCCGTTGGTGGAAAAGGAACAGCTCAAGCAGACCCGATGCATGAATTAGGATGTCAAGTAATCGTGCAAGGCTTTGTTTCGGGACTCTATGAAGAAGCTGTAAAGTTTAAAGCCATAGATAACGGAGCAATGACTGTAACCTCCCTCGAGGAAGCCATTGATCGAGTGAATTCAGCCGTCCAAACCCTGCAGCAATTACTCTTATACGGCCCTTATGCAGGGGATGCATGGAAGACTCTAACTCTATCCCAAACTAGCCAACGAATACAACAAAATGGAAGCCATGCCCAAGTTGCCTCAATCGATCATACAGCTCTTAGCCACCAACCCGCTGCACAGATTTTTCCGAGTTCGTTCTCGAATGCAAATGGCTTGTTTCCTATGTCGGCAATTCCTAGATATAACTTCCAGCAAACTCTATACCCTCATCAGCCATTTCGGCAGACACGCGAAACTCAGATACCTAACAATCCGACCCTTCCACCGTCATCCCCCAGCAACAACCAATTGGTCAGCCTATCGCAAAACGCACAGCCTTCATATCAACCATCGGCTACCCAGAGACCTCAAAAAGGCGATTACCAGGGACCGCCCAGACCTCAGCATGCCTTTCAAGGAAATCGTCCTCCCCCTGAGAAGAGGGAGTTACCACCTGGTTATAATCCAGCGTCGTCTTTACATCCCGTCGTGAATGGTACGGTACCATTTGGAATGCACTGTTTAAATGCGGTGAACTAGGGCACCCTTCTAGAGAATGTCCTAATCCACAAGCCCTTCGTCATGAGGAGCGAACTGTACTTTATAACCGCTATGTTGATAGAGTTCATGCCTCGATGCAAAGGCAGGTTAATTCTGTGGAGACAGGCTACTCGGTTCCTGCGGGCTCAAACACTTGGGCTCAGCCAGAAGCTCCGCGAATGTCAGCACATACCCCAACTTCGGCATTTGTTCGCGACATTCCAATGATTATAGATCCGGATGATCAAGATTATGATAGTTACCCCGTACAAACGTACCAAGAAGCCACGGGTCACAAGGAAAACACTGCATCTGGGACCGGTGGAAACTCAGCCGAACTTTTAGTGTCGTCTGGAAAGCCAATATCATCTTGTAATGATCATCTATCAGGTTCTTCCACTAATTCTGACGAGCTGTTGGTATCTTCCCAACCGTCTCGATCCCTAGTCAATAGCTCTTCACTTTCCACCCCCAACCTCAATGAGTTCCAGAAAGAGAATTTAGAATCATGTCCAATTGACTTCTCTTGTGAATCTTTAAATGATTCTGCGGCTTGGGGACCAGTCTCTTCAGAGTTAGATATACTTAATTTATCGGGAAGCCTGGAACGATTCAGTATTGTGGTAAGCAAATCGAAAAGTAGACCTGTAGAAGAGATTCTGGGAGCTGCTCATGCAGAGGTTCTCGACATTGAAGCCTCAAGGAAGCGGCGTCGTGTTGAAGTGGAAGACTTGCTAAATCCTGAGATTTCTGACAACCATCAATTTGGCCCCGGAAATATAAAATCGGGAAAACTTCCTAAAAAACGTACCTTGAAACCTATAATTGGCCGAAAAGACGAAGGACCACTTGATTATAAATCTATGCTATCACAAACCTTAATTACCATGAGTGTGCCCGAATTTTGTCAGGCATCTCCGGATGCAGCTAAAGAGTTTCGCCATCTAGTAACAAGGGAAAATAAGAAAAAGGGGAGAAAAAGAGCTGAAGTTTCGCGAGTAGATGCTGAGATGGAGAGAAAAAATCAATTAGTTTTAAAGAAGGCACCCTATAGATTGAAGGGGATACCTAGGGAGGCCCGTCCATTCCGGCTAAATACTGCTTGTGTCATTAGCAACCAGCAAATAAAAGTCACTTTCCAGAACGGAGCAGTTCAAGCTGATCAAGGTTCAGACTTAAACTTGATATCTAACTCCTTGGTAAACGATCTTGAGGTAGAGAGAAGAAGCTTAAATGGGCTAAAAGGATTTTCAATGCAAACGGCCGATGGAGCTACCACACCTTTAAATGATTTTGCTATCTTAGTTGTTGGTGTTGGAGGTGTCTTTAGAGAAATCCACGCCTTTATAAGACCCGAAAGACCAGGGCATACAGATTCAACCTCCTTGCTCCTGGAACTTCCATGGTTGTATAGTGTAGATGCAGTTATCAAAATTCGGGATTTCTCAATAACGATAGGCGATCCCACAAATAGCCGGTGTCGAGAGAGGACCAAAGTAGTAATTCAGACTCCTAAATGGGAACCTCACCCAGACCAAAAATTGCTTCTACGCCCAGTGGACGAGGACGTTCTACAAAAAGCTAATAGTTTTATACGAATAAATGAGGATTATATAGACACCAGTAGCAGTGAAGATTCAGACCTTGATACAGAAAATTCGGGAAACTAAAAAGTCTCCCGCACGACGGTAAAGTGCAACACCACAGATATGCGCTATCTGGCGATATGTTGACGCAGCCATTACTTTCCTTGCACTCATTTCCACCCAGAATGTCTCTCCAACAATTACCCCCCCAACAACGTGCCGAGCAACTCGACGGCCCCTCCTAAGCCACATCGACTCTTAAAAATTAATCCTTCCCACCTAAGCCGGGATAAAATATCCTGGACGCTCTCCCAACTGTTATGGCCCAGAGAAATCCCCTCTTGCAAGTACATATGCAATCCAGAGTCACACGTGGATTTCAAATTATCTCCGGTCACTGAGTCATCCTCTACTTCTTCAAATCACAAGGGAATCAATATACCCTTTCCGACCAATAGAAGACCTGAAATCAGGGCACTTACATCGGCATCCTTGGAAGAGATCTCAGAGTGGTTTTCAACTTGCGGAGTAAAGTTGGGAAATAAAATCCCTCGCAACGAAGCCAGAAATCTAGTTTTGCAATTGTTATTTACTTACAAGGACCTGCACGCCGAAAAACTAGAAGATATGCCCCCAACAGATCTATATATCCATAAGATCAAAGTTAAAGCTGGCACCAAACCGTGGAATGAAAGGAAACAGAAGAGGTGGCCCGCTGATAAAAAGTGGTGGCTTCATAAAATTGTTGAAGAAGGAGTCACTTGCAACATGTATGAGACGACCTTAGCAGCAAACGGACAATTTTCTGAATGGAACTCGCAAGCTGTTCTAGTGGACAAAACGGCTAATCCAGATTGGGGTGAAGAGCCGCGAGTTACCTTCAATTACAGGAATGTAAAAGAGGATTTGCCTAGGGCTAGAATGCCACTTATGTCGACTATACAGGAATTTCTAGATGATCCAAATTGGAATTTCTTCTGTCAATTTGATTTTAAACATTCCTACTGGTCCATTTTATTACATCCGGATTCCCGACATTATCTCGCCTTCACTTTGGATGATTTACAACAAATGCAACCAACACGCCTTCCTCAAGGCTCAGCCAGCGCTACCTTTGGCCTATGTGAAGCAATTAGAATTATATTTGGACCTATCCCACCTCTCCCAGATGGACAACTGCTGCAAAACAGATCTGATGGAAGCTTTCCTTCGTTACTAAGGTCAGATGACCCTAATAAAAAGGCTCACATGACGTTTTATATGGATGATCTCTTCGCCGCGTTTTCAAACTTCGAAGAAGCTTATGTATGGCTTCGTGATTCATTTTTTCCTCGTGTTGCATGGAGCCGTTTCAAGCTATCGTTTAAAAAGGTTTTTATTTTTATGGAGTCTATCATTGCCCTAGGGGTTCAGCATTTCGCTGGAGGTATATCGAAAGCTAAACCAGCTCGTGCCGAAAAAATTAGGATGTGGTCAGTTCCGAGTGATACGTCAAAAGTTCGCGCATTCTTAGCATCAGTCCAGATCACAAAGTCCTGGGTAAAGAATTTTAGCGAAATTGCGCGCCCCTTGTCCCATCTAGCAGGAAACGTAGAGTGGACATGGGGACCTTCTGAACAAGTCGCTTTCCAACTCCTGAGAGAAAATTGCTCGTCATGCACGGAACGATATGGTTTTGATCCCACTAAAAGGGCTTACATGTATACAGACGCGAGTAAATATGGGACAGGCTGTGTCATTCTCCAGTATCATTCTATTAATGGCCAATCAATTGCCAAACCAGTTCTTTACGATAGCACCACTCTGACTAAAACCCAGCGGAATTATGGTACTTACAAACGAGAGTTGCTTGCTATAGTCACATACGCGAAAAAGTACGCTTATATGTTTGCCGGAAAACGAGGTAAGGTTATGACAGACCATAAGCCTCTCACGAGATTTCTAGAGTCCCCCTATGTGGAGGGAATTTATGCTCGTTGGAACGCAGATCTCCTAGTACTGAACCTAGATATCGAATATATTTCCGGAAAACGAAATGAAATAGCAGATGCCCTGTCTCGAACCATCTTTCCAGATACTCAATGTGATCCTGATGATATTCTGTTAGAGCAGGGGGAATTAAAGGAAAAGGATGATAACTCAGTTGAATGGATTTGGAAAGATGGAGCTGGTGGATATGCGGAGTTTATAGCTAAAGAACGAGAAAGAGAAATAAAAGAAACCCCTCGAGATACTTTGCAGTCGAAACAAACGGATCGAGGAGAAGCGTTGATAGCTTACCTTGTCTCGGGGATGATTGAGGAAGATACAATGTTTGAATCGCTTTTGAACTCACTAAATGAAAACCCGTACTCTTCTGATCTATGGTATAGCGAAATCTTCAAGTACCTGAGTTATGGATATCGTGAACGAGAAATGGACCGTCTACAACTTAGAACCTTTTTACGAAAATGCTCTAACTACCAAATTGAGAATTCTGTTCTTTTCTTCATTTGCAAGATGAAGAAAAAGAGGTGCGTCTTGCAAAATGAGGTCTCAGGCGTTCTGACAATGGCCCATGATCGTGGGGGGCATTGGTCTACTGAACAGACCCTTAAACACCTCAGAGACTATTACTGGCCAAAGATGACTATCGATGTAAGAGACTATATTCTTGGATGTCTTCGATGTGCAAAGCACGGAATTCAAGGTCGCAAGATGACACAGAGTTCTGCTCGCGTGACAGCTCCTTTTGTTCTATTTGGTATGGATTTTATAGGACCTCTGCCAGATATCGATATAGATATTTACGAGGCTAGAGCTCGACTATGGCCTCACCTAATAGATATCCATGCTCAATTCAGTTCAACTTACGGCCAATTCTATGAAAATTATCAATTTGAACCAGGTCAGCCATCGCAACCAAAGACAAAATTCAAGTTCACTCATATTCTTGTCGTAATTGACTACTTCTCACGTTTTGTTTGGGCATTTCCTTGCACAGGGGCTTCCTCAGGAGAAGTCATTCGATGTTTGACTTGATTATTTAATTATCTGTCTGCCCCAGTTGCGGTCTACTCAGATAACCAACCGTTTAGTAGCAAAGAGGTTACAAATTTTCTTGAGTAGATGGGTTCTCTTTTCATCCCTGCACCAGTTGGTGCACGTCGAGCCGTAGGTATGGTAGAAAAGCAAAATGATCTTGTCGAGAGAATTCTCAAGAAAAGACATGGGATCTGGCTATTTGAGTTAAAAGATGCCGTCAAGTCTCTAAATAGTAGAGTTATACATAATCTTGGATATACGCCGCATGAGGTTTTATACGGATTTCAACCTATAAGGCCTTTAGAATATACATACCCCACAGCGAGTCTGATTGAGATGCGGAAACAAGTCCAGAGCCTAAACGTAATTGACAGCACTGAAGACACATGCTTCGCCCAATTGAATTTCATTTCTGAGAGACACCTACTTCGAGATCAAGTTGTTGAAAATGATGATTGGCGACGGAAAGTCCAAATAGATAGGCACAATTCCGGAGTAAAGGGGGTCCCGAAATTCTATCCTGGCTCATTGGTAATGCTGTATGATGAGGCCCAAGCTAAGAGGAAGCTTCGAGCATCATGTAGAGGTCCATTTGTGGTAACCGGTTATGGTGGGGATCACAAAAAAAGTTTCATTCTGAGACAAATAAATGGAAGGTCCATCTACCGGACTTTTCATGGAGACCAATTGAAGTTGTTTAGGCCTAGAGAAGGCTATCTAATCCCAATTCACGAAGAAACTCACCCTGGCTACTAGAACATTCGTGGAAAAACAACTTATTCCAAATTGCCAAAAAACATCCGTTGAGTCTAAAACCACTTCTTGGGAAAGAATACTTTAGAGTTAACTGGGAACCTCTATTGGTTTACATTAGGGGGAATATTGATGTTCCAAGAGAAAGACGTGATTGTAGGCTGATTGAATTTCTTTTGTTATATCTACTTGTCTTCTAGACTGCCTCTTTTTTTTTGTGGCTAAGATCTCTCTTGACCGATTCGATTATGCGCTCTGGATTTATGGAAAAGAGACAGAAGAAAGAGCTTCATCAAGACTTATTTTACAGAGCGGCATCTGGCTGAATAATACGATGTGCTAGAAGGATTCGGAAATTTGGATAGGAGGATTTATTTTTGAAATGCTCGTCTAGTTTTGAGAGATTTTAAGAACGCCTGGCGGCATTCTAAATATATGTTTTGGAGTAGAAATGCTAGGGTCTGACTCAATAGGGTTTAGCCTTCAGCTAATATGATTTGTAAGCTATCAACACTCGTAGATAGGAGACGCGTGGAGGGAGTTGGAAAGAAACAACCTACTCTTGACTCAAGAAGTTTTCTCCTGAACCCCATCGGATTCCGGGGCTCGGGTGTCGAGGTCCGCCCTTTAAGCGAGCATGGTTTCGACCGAGTCGGCAGAAAAAGAAGTGCAGGTCAGGAGTGCGTTTTATCGTTGGAAGCAGCGATGGTATTCTGCAAAGTCGCCGTGACCAGAACAGGCCGCAAGAAGAAAATCAGTCCTGCGTCGATCGAAGCTCGCTGGATCTTGGGGAAATTTTTGTATTTGGTCCGATTCTGAGCTCTCTATATCTATCTGGAGCATTCATGGATCAGTAAGTGGCGTAGAGGCTTCATATTGTGCTTTGATTTCTCGTTAAGCTCGCGTAATTAACGGGGCGAGGATGGGAGCAGGGGCTTCGCATGCAAGATTTGCGAGGGAGTCGTCACTTTCGTTGCCGAGGATACCGAAATGTGCCGGGCACCAGCGTATATTTACTGTGCCAGGTTGTGTGAAGAAGCAGCGATTTCTCATTGTCCAAGAATCTGAAAGCTCTTGGAAAAGCTTTATACATATCGAGCTGTTTGGTATGGGAGCGTTAGATTTGAGCCAGAGAGCAGCCTCTTGGTTGTCAAGACAAACTGTGACGTTTTGTAGCAAACTGTGCCATAGGGCTACTGAGAGCAGCGGCAAGTCCTTCAGTGGCCCCAAATATTTCTGCATCATATACTTCAGCGGAAGTTCCAAGCGGGAGAGAGCCTTGGTGGATCTGTTGTGTAAGACCCCTGTGGATTACATATCCGGCACTAGACCGGTTTTCTATTAGCACGCCGTCAGAGAAGACAAATAAATCAAGAAGAGGACAGGTAGCCTGCAAAGGTCTAAACTCCTGTATTCCGATTGTTCTGCCTACTGCGCCAATGGATTTTAGTTTTGTTTGTTGTTTGTTTATTATTTTACGTCTACTGAGACACCAAGTCGAGACTTGGGCTCCTGCTGCCTACTAATAATCTACTAGAGGCATAGACCCCAGCGCTTACTGCTCTGGTTGCCTCGCCCTAGCTACTCCCTGACTTAGGATGCCGAGCTGTTACTACAAAATTAAGCTGCGCCGAATGTGAAGACCGCGCTATATACAAATAATGGGCTAAGATACAATATTTTATTTATAAGCCAGAGTCCCAGTCGTAGCTTTTCTGCTCACTCTTTATGAAAAAATTATCTTGTGGGCTACGTGGGTACACGAAGGACTATAACCTCAAGTTTTCAGATTGAATTTCAAGGGCTGATCGTTGAAAAGAATTCTATCTCTGAAAACCATTTCACGATACTGAGGGCTCTCTCCCAGGTGCCCAAAAAGAATTTTGCCGGATCCTCAAAAGATTGTGGGGCTCGGGGAAACCTTCGAGTGGGCAGGATACAATTTAAGAAGTGGTTAGGCGACTTGAGCTGGCCGCAGCTGCAATGTATAAGAGCATTCTCATGGTTGAAACTAGAGTGATACGCAGCAAAATCGCCATGTCCTGAACGGGCTGCGTAAAGCCTCGAAAGGTAATTTCTCGTTAGGGAAAGTTCTTTGCGGTTGCGAGTGTAAAGGTGAATTCCTAGATTTCTGTATGGTTGAGGGGCTTGTTGGACCCAGTAATTTTCCATTGCTTCTCTTAGTTCTTCCTTGATTCGGTTGCGGGCGGTATCAAAAGATAGTGGAGAATAGGGCGTTGGAGATGGTATTAACAGAGTCCCGCGAGCAGAAGTATCGGCCGTCAAGTTCCCTACGATACCAGAATGTCCCGGGATCCAGAACACTTGAAACTGCCCTGGGGGCACATGTGGAAGATGGGGCGCTACGGCCACTCTCGGCAATTGATTTTAGGATTGGATTCCTAATTGGCATTCGGGGGATACAAAAAGGTTGTGCACGTGGCAGACAAGCGATATCACGTAACAATACTTCGGTTTTTCCCTCGACAGTGAGAATACGCATCGTTGCAGAAATTCAGCGGGTAAAGCTTGCCTTTAAAAAATTTCCGTCTACTTTTTACCTTCTGAATATATGTGTGGGTATGATTCCGTTAGCCATTCCTGGCTACGGTTCTGATTATCTGCCCTAAAATACAAAATAAATAGATTTATGATCTAGCGGCCTCAGTTCACGAAAAAAGTCGAAAAGTGTAAGTTTCCCCTCTCCTAAATCGAGCATACCCCCCTGAACCTAACATAATATTCGACTTTTATCAAAATGGAACATGAGCTAGAAGACGTAGTTACTTCTACAGCTAGATTCGAAGCTTGATGTTATTTGAGGTTTTGGACTAAATTAGCTGATTTCTATACCCTCATAGCTCATCATGTTTATTTTTTTCATCAAGCTTCGAGTCAACTCCTACTTCTGGTGCAGAATCTGACTTAGCCTCCACATCATCCTTTAGTTTTTCTGTTTCAACTTCCTCGCTAGATTTGACGTTCGACTGGGTATCCACAGGCTTGTCAGTTTCTATGGACTCGGTCTCTTGAATTGAGGCGGCTTCAGCTTTAATTTCGACAGTTTTCTCTGTTTCCTTAGTCTTGACCTCTTCTGTAGACTGGGACTCTGCTTCGACATCAATAGAACTTTTAGTCTTTTCGGCTTCAACTTCTTCAGTTGAAGTAGTCTCAGATTTAGTGTCATCAGAATTCTCTTTTTCTTCAATCTTAGGTTCATCTACTGGCTTGATGTTAGGTTCAGCATCTTCCTTTAAGGGATTCGCAGCCTTAGGATCTTTAGTTTCTTCAGTCTCTTCAGCGATTAAATTGTTAGGAAGCTGCTTCTTTTCACCTTGACCGAGTTGGATCTCGCTAATCCAGACTTCAAGAGTTGTTTCAAGAGTGGCCAAGCTAGAGAAATCGAGTTTGGGCGATGACTTCCACCATCCTCTCTTTCCATTAATAGCGATTATATTTGCCTCGCCTTCCAGAGAAAGAGCCTTTCGGACTTCCGAAAATTTGGGATTACTCTCGGGGAGAATATAAATAGGGAAAATAACTCTCTTTTGCTTGTTATATCTATTTACCAGTAGCGATAACGATTTGACGAGAATCTCCGTAGATTTTTGATTTGAGTTTGGTGCAAGAGTAAGAACACAAGTGCCGGTTTTGGTGCTCAGACACTGATTTGCAGATTCTCTTTCGTCGGACAGTATAGGAATGGATGGTATTGGCTCAGGTGAGACAATAGGTTTCTGATCCTTCAGATTTGATGAATCGGCGACATTCTCTTTGTCTTTCGATTTTTGGTTATTGGTATTCGACTTCGTTGATTTGACACTCTCTGGAGCTGGATCAGGATTTGGAGGGGCGATCTGTGACAAGAATTCTACAAGATTTTCCTTCTTTAATTCACCCTCATGTTCAATTTTCTCCCCGTCTTTTATCGAAATGAGCTTAGGTAATTTCTGAATGTTGTACTTTTCATTTAGTGCCTTTGCACTTAGACTAGTTTGCAGTTGTGCAAATTGGATGCTATCTTTAAAATCGACAGCCAGTGCTTTGTAAAGTGGGCTTACTTTAGACTTATCCGTAAATAAAATTGCTTTTGGCTTCTCTGTTGAGTCTTGAACCCAATCTTCGATCTCATTTTCTTTCAGAACTTCCACGAAATTAGGGATCTTGTCGACGAGTGTTTCGTAAATGCCCTTCACCGTTCGCGGGCCGTTATACTCATCGATGTGAGACTTTCCAATTGCCTGTCCCGGGGTAACAATTTTTAATGTTGGGTAGCCCTGAATGCCAAAGCGCTGGCAGAGATTTTTGTTTGAATCTCTGTCACAATTTACAGCTGCTACTTTCACGAGGCCTTTAAGTCGCTTGGCGGCATTTTCGTAAATTGGCTGAAGGTTCTTGCAATGACCACACCATGGAGCATAGAATTCCACGATCTGTGGTTGTTCAGTAGATATCATGAGGACAGGGGCTATTGGTACTGACAGATGTATGGTTTGATTGGGTAATAAGGCGATCGTAGCTCTTGTTGTCGACTGAGAGAACAGCTGAGCTCTTAGGGTATAAATCGCAATTAACTGGGAAGGCAAATAAGGTCGCCGTGGCGATCGCAAATCTGTGGATGTGAACCATGACCGAATTCAAGTTGGTTGCCGCTGCAGGAAGTTGAAGAATTATCTTTGATATCTTGAATTTATGAGAGTATTATCTAAGATTCAAATAGTAATGGAATACAGGATTGACCGAGATCAGAGAGCATGACTTAATTCAAACACTGGAGCCGATCAAGGGATATAAAATTGACACTAAACTTCGTATCTATTTATATTTATACACATTTCAACATAAGTCAACGCTATCTTAAAATGTTACATCTATGATCATACTTTTTTGGCACCTTCTTGATCCCGGCGAGCTGTATTTCTATCACTAAGACGATGTCAGTAAAGATTCCGGCAAAGCTCAAGGCGGCAGATCTTACAAGGTTCATTCATAGAGCCGCTCAACTCGAAACTATCAAACCTGTGATAGCTTATTGGTGTGCGTCTTATTTTACAAACATCTCAGTACCGACTGACAGTAGTAGGCGAGTATTGGATAGTTAATAATATCCTCGAGAAAGGGCTTCACAATGGAGACCCTGAAACTTTACAATTCACAACCATTCTAATGGACAAACTTGAGAAGGTACGAAGAGTAACTATCGCAAGTCCAAAGTCGACTGAAAAAAATAGATTAAAGCTGATAATCCAACAAATGACGCCATTGTTGATGATACGGCAGGCCAAGCATATGTAGAGCAATTCGCACTTGAAACATTTCAACGTGCCGAAAATACCTTAAGGGCGAACAGGGCGACTAGGTTAGTCATTTTATTTAAAATCAAGTAGCCATGTAACCGAAATACAGACAAACAGCAAATACCTTTCAAGCTGCAGCAATCTTCCTCGAACTCGTTAATATTTGGTCACCTCCTGATGCCGAAACAACTGCAAAAATCAAGTATTCAAAGTGGAATGCTGTCCGTATATTACGGGCATTGAATCAGGGTCAAGACCCTAATGACTCAAATCCTAAACCAGAGCCTAGACCCAATTACGACTTACTGGCCTTGGATCCAGATGATCCAGAAGTAAAGGATCTTATACAGCCTCAAAATACACTACACGCAACAGTTGAAGATTTTCCTGAAGATTGCTCTACGCAGAATATTCTTCGTCCAGTTCAATCTCCAGTAGACTCTTCAGATGACGTTATTGGCGTGGAGCTTTTTCCCAATAATCAATGTTCTAAAATTATCACCTCAGATAACCTTGTTTCTCCAAATGAGCCTTCATCTCACAGTTATTTTAGTGACGCAGATGAAAGACAAATATTATCAGCATCTAAAGATTTCATCAAAGAACAAAATCCAAACTTTCCAGTGGCACCATCTATCATACAATTGAACACCGGAATAAGTCAGAAATCCTCAAGAGCCTTTGAAAATCTGTCTGATGAAGCTTCCCCAATATCCAATGTAATGAGTCGTTCCGAAAATTCAAATGAGAGACCTTGTAACCAATACATAAAGCAGAAGCTTTCTGGAACTCCTAGTGCTTATCCCCAGTCACCTTTGGCACATTCTGAACCCTCTGATGAGCATTCTTCTCAAAACCAAATTCCTCCAGTAAATAAAGCTCTCCAAGTATCAGATCCTAGAACGAACTTTCAAACAGATGATTTATCAATGGCAAAAGCTCAAAAGCATGCTCGATGGGCAATATCAGCCCTTAATTTTGAGGATACAGAAACAGCGGTGAGAGAGCTAAGAGAAGCTCTCAGATTGCTGGGCGCTTCATGAACACACAGCAAAATGATGGTCCTAAGATATCCTCAAATCTTCGCATAATATCGCTTCCCAATAGAAAAAACTTGTTCAACTTGCTGGCTCTTGTATCACATAACCTTGCAAGAAAAGATAGCGAATTTTTTAAAGAAAAGTATTACTTCTAGCACCTAGCCTCAAGGTAAGATGAGCCAAATCTGGACGATGAGATACACAAAAGGTTTAAATCAGTTTTGATATTTGTGCAAGTACCCATCGATATCATTTCGAAAACCTCTTGGTCGACCATTTTGTTGACATACGTAATACTCTAGAGGAAGTATTTGGCTCACTTGTTCACGTCTAAGCTTCAGTTCTAAGATCCCAAAAAAGAACACTTTTGAGACCAAGGATCTATTCCCGAAGAGATCAGAGTATGATCTTCATATATGAACCGCGGCAGAAAGCCAGGTCACAGGGCGTAAAGCTTCGGAAATTCAGTTACGGACTATGCTCACTTCAAATTCCGAGCTTGTTAACTCCACTATTACAGTACTTCCGATCCAAATAACTTTCTAGTAGCGGGATGAAAGCCGTAAATATATGATTATTTTTCTGATTATTTGTATCATTACACTGTCTGATTAAGTTTCACTCATTCGGTCATTGTTCAAATTCGCAGAATTAATTCATTGATCGTCTCTTTTTTTGTAATCTTGTAGATCTATATTGGTACCTTCGTGATTTATAGTACGCGATTAGGACCCGTTCGGCTACTATATTGTGATATCAGACCTACAGGGCATCGGAAATTAAGTGTTACGGGATAAACCCATGAGGCTGACATGACGATACCCGCGAGGCTGGAGTTAAACGGCCGAACGTGACGGGCAAGTTTGTGTCAGAGATCAACTGGGTTAGTATCACAAAGAACTAGATAATATGAAGCGAGACAAGTTACGAACGTGAGACTCGGTCAGGTACCGGAGGACGATTTATGTTTTGGCATATATCAGATGGAACAGTATAGTGACGTGGGGGACGAAGACGGCGTTTCTACCTGTACCTGGTGTCCCCTACGAACCTGGAGTTTATCTTCAGAGCCAACAGAAACACGCATTACTTGGTCACGGAGGAAAAATCATCCAAACGAGTTTCCGGGGCGTACCCAGCTCCCGTTATGGTGGTGATGGATCAGACTAAGTTGGCCCTTTTTACCAAGATGAATTCTCACTGTTTACAGATATTCTGGCATTATACTGTCTCCCGAGGAAAGAGCACCGCTACCTGAGCGCTGGTGGTGTGGGTATAAGGAGAATATCTGGACTATGGGATATTAGAGAAATACAGATGGGGATACGCACCTCGTGTGGCTCTGGTGTCTAGGCCTCGCCTGGCTGGAGTTGCAGGTTTTTTGAGACTTTTTCCCGCGTACCGGTTTCCATGGCTGCCCTTTTTCAATTTTTTTTGAGCAGAAGATTCCGTAGAAAAGGCGGTTGAATTCTACGGGTAACTACTGAGCTAAATGGCTACCCGTTATGGATCAATGTATCAATGATCTTAGGTTCGAGGTAAAAGGGGATAGGAGCACTGTAAAAGATGTGGGCTGGGTCAGAGAGGAGCCCTAGTGATATAATAGTCTTGGACTCTACATAGCACGAATAAACAAAACTACTACATACATACTAGACAAGTCGCCAATAACCTCCACATCCCCATCAACCATTAACAACTACAGGGACCTTCGATTTATCATACAGTAGAACCTGTACAAGCCGATAGTGATCCCGGGTTTAGTTATTGTTAAGAATTATTGAATTATTGGTACTTACAATTGCAACTCTTACCCTTGCACGTCATTTTGCGTGCAGGGATAAGTATTGTAAATATAAACGTTAGAATTTCATTGGATCTTTTCAGTAATTGTAACGGGACCGACTATGGGTTTGGAAAGGTTCTACTATACCATAGTGTAGATGTTCCTTGTCGATCCGCACTCCATGAGATTCCCTCGAGCTACAGTAAAACTTCTGTAACACGATAGTGGGTCCCGGCATAAGTGTTGAAAATATTCATTGTAACTTGCACTTTTATATTTGCAACACTTACCCTTACAGGTCATTTTGCGTGCAGGGGTAAGTATTGCAAATATAAATGGATGAATTTCAATGAACATTTTCAACACTTATGCCGGGACCCACTATCGTGTTAGAGAAGTTTTACTGTAGTTTCATCTTTCGACCATCTGTCCCGGATCACTGATTCCGTGGTTTCTCAATTACTAACTGCCCTCCCCAACAGCTAATCTAGATGTGAAGTCCCCCCACTAGAAGTAGTACCCTAAAAAAGACCTAGTGAAAAGGTACTCATAACTTTGTATTAAATACTAAGAATGCTAGGTAAGAAGGCCTAGGTCCCTCTGTTGTAACTTGGTTATGGGCATATATAGAATTGTGAATAAGCTAGGGATAACAGAGAAGTACAGAAGATGATACTCAGAGACTGAGGATATGAATAACTTAATTAGTATAATCGATAATGCTACAGAGGTAGACAGGACTAATACATATACATATTACATTCTCAGGATAGTCCATCATACGACCAGAATGTCCGATAGCCTAATATCCTATCCTGTCCCATTTGTTGAGCAGAGAGATTTGGAAAGCTGAAGCTGTTAGGCTTAAGATTATATCACGTGATTAAGTGATGGAAAGGAGAGGAGTCTTTAAATGTAGAGTGGAGAGTTGTTGATTACTCCCCCTGCAGATACAGAATGCTATATATACTAATCTTCTAAATGACTACAATGTAAGGAATGTGATACACTTTGTTGAGCGTAATTAAAAGAGGTTGGCATTACAGGGATTCAATTTTATGCATATCTGCATAAGATTAACCCACAGACATTAATGCTAATGAAATTAATCATTACCAAATAACACTAATTTCAACACCATTAAGCTACCGTCTCCCGTTATGCTGCCATATCGTATAATGCTACCGTATTCTACTAGTGACACTAGGCTCTTAGTGATGATTGTACTCTCATGATAGGGTATTGTTCGTTGATCCGCTTCTTATAGGGTACAGGGGTTAAAGCGGGGATAAAGTGGAGATAAAGTGGTGATATTCCAGGTTACCTCACGATAGATCCACAGTATCCCTGTTAGCTTCAAATTTTAAAATCTTATGGCCTAAGGCATAAGAGATACTCTGATACTACGGTATTAATCGTGTATAGGCGCTAAAATTCGACTTTTACAGGGTATATAGGCTTTTACTAACTTGAATTAGCATGACGATAAGTAGATCTCCCCACCTAAACTTTAAATTTGTATGGCAAAAATTTCACAACGAAATATTCGTTGGTTTTGCTTTTTTGGTCCATTATAGCCCTCTATTCACTTTTTAATTCATTAATACATTTCATAAATAAATTATACTTCTATCTAGCTAATAATTTACATATCCGCCTTCAGCTTCGTAAACGGCTCTGATTCTTCGGGGCATCGAATCTATCAGTTTCTCCAAGTCATCCCCATTAAACCCCAGATCCCACGCCTCGTTCACTATTTGACGAAGATGCCCTTGACTCCGCTGCCCCCTTGATCCAACGCTGGATAAAGACGCTCCATGTACGCTTTCATATAACTCCACAAAGTTTCTATCGGATTTAAATCAGGAGAATATGGCGGCCACTCCATTAGAGAAATATTCCTCCTTTCAAACTCACGCATAGTTTGCCTCGACTTGTGAGGAGGGGCGTTGTCCTGCATCACATCTAGTCCTGGTTCCCGAAAGACCGCACTCTCTATGAGAGGCACTATCCTCTCGCAGTAACTGGCCGCAGTGATATGGCCCCACTCCTTCTCCCAAATCAGGCAAGGCCCCTTCTGTCGTCCAAAGAAAGATCCCCAGAACATCCACCAAACTCTCCTCCGCGTCTTGGCTAGGACACAGGTATCTTCGTACTCTTCCCCAATCTTTGACTTAAACTTAGCTCAAGGGAACTCTAGATCTTAGGAGCCTTTAAGGGACTACTGACCTTTCTTGTGACCCAACGATCACTTTGCCGACCATTCATAGCCCAAGTCTCGTCGGACCAGAGGACTCTCATCCAATGTTCCTTCCGCCAGTGGAGATGTATTCTGGCAAACTCATATCTCTTCAGTTTGTTGACTGAAGAGATAGGAGGTTTTAATCGTGCAATCCTGCGTGCATATCCCCTCTTTGCCAGTTCACGTCGGATCACATTCTCGCTCACACCAAAGTGCCGAAATATAAAATGTGCAAGTTGGAAAAATGACATCCGACGATTTTCCGATGATAAACAGACGAAAAATTCTATTTCATCGACCTGGGAACTACTTAGAATAGGTGGCCTACCACTGGAGTACTGAGGCTCGGTATTTTCAACGCTCATGGTGTATTGTACCTGTCGCCATGTAATCCCAAGGCGTTGAGAGATTTTGACGTAACTGTGTCCCTCACTGGCCAAGGTTCTAACCTGCACATGTTACTCTCTTAACCTTATCAATTTGTAGATTTCAGACTTACTTGAATACGTTGAGTTTGTGTTAGGCGTTTTGCATAAGTAGGAGATGCTGATGATGGAGAAGGTTGTTGAGGTGAATCCATCTTTGCGGCAATCTAGTACAGTAAATTAAAATCTTCTAAAGTAGTTGACTTAAGGTTCAGATGCACTCACATGAAGTAAAAATTAGATAGATGAATGAAATAAAAGTATGCCGTTGAGCAAAATAATAGTAAATAGCTGACAATGATTTAAACGAAACGACCTCAGGTGTGCGCGAATGAAGAAAGGTGCAGGCATGAAGGTGGGCGTTGGACTTCATATACAGATGCATATCTCTTATGCCTTAGGCCATAAGATTTTGAAATTTGAAGCTAACAGGGATACTGTGGATCTATCGTGAGGTAACCTGGAATATCACCACTTTATCTCCACTTTATCCCCGCTTTAACCCCTGTACCCTATAAGAAGCGGATCAACGAACAATACCCTATCATGAGAGTAACCTTGACCCTCTATAATAGCAGCCGTGCAGGGCTATGTAATCCCTGCACGCTATTCTAGGACTAGTACATGAATATGCTATATCCCTGTATATAGACAAGGCTATACCCATAGCGGCTCTGACAGTTATATCACAACACCCTCTATTTCCTTTTGGGACATTTAGACACTGAATAGTTGGGCAGCTTTCTAAGGCTGGGCTAACCGGCAGGTGTTACATAGTTTCACGCTGCTATGCGCGGGCACGACGCTTGAGTAATTTTAAAAAAAAAAAAAATTCCAGAATTGATTCTTCGACCGGAAAGCCCAGAAACAGAGAAACGATCTACTGAGGCAGTGCCATTCCACGTATGTAATTGCCAACTGAAGGAGCGCCAGCATTCTTGAGCACAGGGCAGTTTAGAAACATCTGATTTGTGCCGGTATTTAGAGTTCTGCCGGTACTTTTTCAAACGTTGCTCTGGCACATGCACAACGCATCGCAGTACAAACTCCTCATGATTCCCCCTCCAAGGTCCTTTCCTGCTTCTCCCGCATCTCGATACCCGGTCATCCTTTTCTCGTAGAGCTTTCTCTAGACCTATTCCCAAATGTAAACCGTATGTCACATCTCGCGCCCCAAATTTGAGCACACCGCCTTAAATGCTCCCTCGGGTGTCCATAACATCAGGAGCGTACATGTGGGTATTTATTCAGGAAGACGGTGATAGTATTTTTCCTAGGTGATTACGGGAGGAAGGGGGCTACAATTGATAAGATACCTGGGCGTGAGAGACTTTGTGTTCGTTAGGTCAAGGTCTCGTCGAAGAGAATTATTGATAGGCTGAGGAGTCATCGACCGAGAGTACATCGCGGGCCTTCAACTCCGAATGAGTAGCGACTCTTCTTAGCTATTCCGTATATGTGAACGTACTGGGCGTTTAGAGCCGGTACCGCGTGAAGTTGAAGAGTTTGTTAGAACTTGGGTTATACTCACAAGTAGAAGACTTCAAAGATATGAGGGTTGATCAATATACTATAATGATGATAGAGTAAACTCAGGAGATGATGATCTATGTGATGTTTTCCTTCTCAGGCGTGCGGTCTTGCATTTACAAATTAAAGGGCTTCTAATAAAGCGTCGCAAAACTTTTTATAGATTTATACTACAGTAATACCTCTGTAACGCTATACAGTCTGATGAGACTTTTAGTATCGTGTTATAGAGGATATAGCGATATAGAAATATCACGTGAACCCAGACTGGCCAACAATTATCTTTCTTCGCAATCCTTGACTTGGTTGATTATAATTGTTGGTACAACAGGGGTCACTCGGTTTAAGGCCCTAAAATCATCAAACAAGTGATGTAATTCTACATACCTCGCTATCTCGCCATGGCATCAATGGCTAAATTACAACAGAGCCTAGCGCCCTTACTAAAGCATGCAATATGATTAACTAATGCTTATATGGTAACAAAACTAAACACATATATCCCAGCGCCATACGTCTATGAACCGGCAATAACTCGCAATCAACTCAACTCTTCTAAAGTATCGAGTTGCAAGCCTTGTTTTTATGTTTGGGCTGTAGCAGCTGTAAGAAGTAAGTATATGATTATCCATGGCTGGATTGGAGTCAATCTCACCTCCATAAACCGCAATCGACTCAAATCAAGACCTTCTAAGTTGCTTGAGTTGATTGTCACCGAGTCTGTGTGAGCCAAGACCTATTGGTCTGTCGTCGCTTTTGATCTTAATTTCCCCCCTTCATAGCCACATCATAACCATCCAATTGCTTCAAAAAGGTGTTGTTATAGTCATCATGTTGCTCCACATGTGGCCTAAGCACCTTAGATCAGCAGCCTTGCCAATAAACCACACTGAAATCTTATCACTGCCATCAGCATTACAGCAGTAGTGTACTGTTATCTGAGCCTTCTCTTTCTTTGTACCTGAGGCCTGCTGCGTAGAAAGGCCTCTATCAGGTACCATCTTCCCGTTAATGCCAGTTTCATCACAGTTGTAGAAATCTTGAGGATATTGCCTTACCAATTCTTGTACCTGTACAAGCTGTTCTACGATAGCAGCTTTATCAATATTTCCATCCTCATCAGGCTGAATCCATAATTTGATGTTATATCTCCTCTTAAATATACAGTAAGCCAGCCATTGCTAAATTGAGGCACCTCCGTGCTATGACAGCATGCAAGACGCTGCCAAAAACGAGCTGCCTACCAGATTAACAGCTAGCCAGAGATTGGTTTGTACGGCTTTCGCTCTTAATGCCATTGGAATACCGATTTGTCTAGCTCCGGCCACTTGAGTGGCTTCTCACGCTGTTTTGTAGGGTGGAAGGACGGGTCTGATTCTTCTCGGTGGCTGTATCTAGCACTTAGACTCTCGGATATCATAGGCTGGATGATTTTACGGTGGAATTCGTCCTCAAACCACAATCTGAGCTGTTGTTGACGAAGTTAAGGGTGTCGTTGAACGTGTCTACGAAGAGCACGTCTTTGTGAGACTAAAATTCCATGCTGTTTTGGCATTTCCATTTACCTGTATAACACGATAAATCTTCTCTGAAGAGAAAATATCGAGAGGTTGGAGGTTGCCCGGAAAATTCTAAGAGGTGGAGCTGATTTGATAGCGTTATACAGGATATAGGGTTACGGAGGATAGCGTTATAGAGGTTTTACTGTAATACAGTAGAACCCCTCTTAGCTAATAGTGGGTGCCGGTGTAAATGTTAAAAAGATTCATAGCAAATATAAACTGTAAAACTTCTATGAATCTGTCCAGTAATTATACTGGGACCCACTATTAGCAAAGACGGGCTGTACTGTACTCTATTGCAGGGATAAATAGTGAAGGAAACACCTGGGTGCCAAGATCTGACAGGGATTATACAATATGCCATTGGCTGCAATATTTTGACCATACCAAATCCGACAATAGCTGAAACTTATTTGTATGGGAAATTTTGCGTGATAAAAGAAGTGTAGGAGATCCCTGTAACTCGTTGAAATGATGATATTCTATTCAAAAGTACTAGCTTTTATCAAGTATTAAACACATTTTTACCAATAATTAAGCATCATTAATAAGGAATCGAACCTCCTCTTGCTCTGATGACTGCCTGGCACCTTTCTGGCATGCTCTCTACAAGCGTAGCCAGTTGCTCCTGAGAAATTGACTCCCATGCCTCTAGGACTGCATTACGGAGCACTTCCTCAGATGGATTATCAGAATCAAATTCTGGGTGGTGCTCTTCAATATGGGATTTCATCATATCCCACACTGACTCAATTGGATTCAGGTCTGGGGAATATGACGGCCAGACTATGAAATCTACCCCCCTTGATGACAGCTCTCTTTTCGTACGTTGAGCAGAATGGGCAGGAGCACCATCCTGCATAAAGAGAAGAGGGCCGTGAGAGTCAATTGGTTGTGTTGCCGCGTGGATTAAAGGAACAATCCTCTGGCAGTAACTCTCCGCTTTTATAGTCCCCCAATCCCTACTCCAGAAGGGGGAAAGGGCCCTTCTGGTTCCCATAAAAGGAGCCCTAGAACATCCAACCACGCTTTCGAGGACCTTTTCGAACCAGGCAAGTGTGATAATATGTCTCCTCGGGCTAAAAAATTAGATTAATGCAGTTGATACATGGCTGAGATCTGGACTCACCTTCCTCGAAACCCATACTCTTGTGTGACGTTCACCAGTGACCCAAGTCTCATCAGACCAAAGAATTTGGGGCCACTGTTCAGGTGTCCAAGAAGAGTGTTCTTCCGCCCACTCTAATCTTTTCCTCATATGTGCAGGCGTTAGAGTAGGCTTCGCTTGAGCAATGCAACGCTTGAACCCTCTTCTCTCAAGAGCACTTTTGATTGCGATTTGGCCAAGATTCCAGTGGGAAAACTTAGCAGCAAGCTCCAGGTGGCTCATCTGGCGGGCCTCACTTGAAGACGTGACAAACTCTTCAAGCTCAACTTCTTGCTGAGCGTTCAAGACGTGGGGTCGGCCATTTCGCTTTTTGGGCGTCAGACATTGCCTTGCAAGGGCATATTGTACCCTTCTTTCGGTGATACCGAGTTGATTACCGATGGCGAGATGAGTAAAACCAAGGCCACGTAACGTGTATATCTGGACTCGCTGATCCCTAGAAAGCTGGCTCCGTGATCTTGGAGTAGTGGGAGATGCTGGGGTGCTCATTTTTCTTCGCAGTTTATCGTGAGGATATAGGTTATTCGATATGTCGTGTCAACCGATTTAGTGTGGTACGAGGATGCTGTGCAACTATCCAACATAAGAGAGAAGGTTCAAGGAAGAAGGAATGCCTCGGTTGCCTTATTGCCTTAGTCTAGCCATTTTTGTAGCGCTGAAGTCGGAATGTCAGGGATAGTCCATGTAAATTACACAAAATATGGGGCTACACTTCATACTCCTGTAATAGAGTACTAGTAGCTATTAATGGTTCTACTAATAAATTTTCCACTAATCGGTGTGTGCATTTAATAGATCTACTAGAACTCTCATACATTGGTCCGGAATGTCAAAAGGGTATTCCCTGTCCATTGGGCTTTGTACAGGGTCTACCCCTAGTAATATCTACGGGCTAATTTACAGTAATTATCCATTCATCTGACATAACGCCAGCTCCTCATCCTGTCACCCAACAAGAATATATCGCCAACATCTAGTTTTACACCAGTCAAAAATCCGAGCGACTTACACTGAATCGTTGTTGAAAGTGAGGCATGCTTTAAATGACCCTAACGCTATATATCATACCAATTGTAGCGATAGATGAACAGCGAGGAAACATCTCCTGCGAGGCGTAGCTATTCGAGAAGAGCTTCAGCAGATAAGTGCCTTCAGGTCATTCTTTACTGGATTTGGAAAGATCTCAGCTAAATAACTCCAGGTAATTACTTTACACAATGCTGGCCACGAACGAGGCGAAATTGCATCTATCATCGACTTGAGCTACAAACAAGTTATTCACATCATCAATAGAGGCACTACCTCTCCAAAAAGAAATCCGGGTGGAAAACGAAAACTGGATCAGGCCCAAGCTGATGAGCTAGAAACTTTTGTGCGACTCTCTCGAAGGAATCGCCAGATGACGTATATAGAGCCTGCCATGGAGTTTAGTTGCTGGGGCGCTGGGGTTTATGCGATCAGAAGTGCGCTCAAAGATAGAGGTAACTCCAGGAGTTTGTCTCGAGCAAAGCCACCTATATCCGAGGCCAATATAATAGAAAGGTTAGAGTGGGCTCTAAATCATCGTCACTGGACCATTGACGATTGGAGTCAGATCCTTTGGAGCGACGAGACATGGGTAACAGATGGTAGACATCGAGATGCCTACATGACGAGAAAGGTTTGTAGCGCGTGTCATCAGCTAGGATTTAGATGGCTAATAATATACAGCCTGGTGACGAGCTTGAAAACACCTGCCTCGTCGACAAGACTAAAAAGATCACAGCCTGGATGTTCTGGGGGAGTTTTCACGGAACTCAGAGAGGGACCTACTTATTCTGGGAAAAAAATTTGGGTTCAATAACAGGGCCGAGTTATTGCGAACAAATTGTTCCCCATGTGGCTGACTACATGGAGGTGAATCCTGAATTGCAATTCATGCAAGATAATGCACCGCCACATAAAGCGGCCTTTACTCGGAAAAATTTAAGGGTTAAAAATATTGAGCCCATAAACTGGCCTCCTTACTCCCCAGACCTCAACCCTATTGAGGCTGTGTGGAGCGAGATGAAGGATTATGTTGAGAATCAATATCCTGAACTTGAGGATGGGCGGGAGCGGTCTTCGGCTGAGCTTCGCATTATCATACTGGAAGCATGGGATTCTATAAGTCATAACTCTTTGCAGTATCTCATCGGAAGTATGCCGGCGTGATGACAGGCGGTGATTGTAGCTGGTGGGGGAGCTACGAGATATTGAAGATTTATTTTTACGGCTAGTCACTAGCTTTAACTTTAGTCGTATTTAGCGCGTAATTTGCTATAAAATTTACCAGATTAAGCTTAGTCTCATGAAAGCTCCAAGGTCCTCCCTTTTGACATTCGCGATTTCGAGTGCACGTTGTTGTTGTTGGATTTTTGTTTATGCGTGCTATGTAGAGTCCAAGACTAATATAACACTAGGGCTCCTCTCTGACCCAGCCCACACTTTTTACAGTGCTCCTATCCCCTTTTACCTCGAACCTAAGATCATTGATACATTGATCCATGACGGGTAGCCATTTAGCTCAGTAACTACCCGTAGAATTCAACCGCCTTTTCTACGGAACCTTCTGCTCAAAAAAAATTGAAAAAGGGCAGCCATGGAAACCGGTACGCGGGAAAAAGTCTCAAAAAAACCTGCAACTCCAGCCAGGCGAGGCCTAGACACCAGAGCCACACGAGGTGCGTATCCCCATCTGTATTTCCCTAATATCCCATAGTCCAGATATTCTCCTTATACCCACACTACCAGCGCTCAGGTAGCGGTGCTCTTTCCTCGGGAGACAGTATAATGCCAGAGTATCTGTAAACAGTGAGAATTCATCTTGGTAAAAAGGGCCAACTTAGTCTGATCCATCACCACCATAACGGGAGCTGGGTACGCCCCGGAAACTCGTTTGGATGACTTTTCCTCCGTGACCAAGTAATGCGTGTTTCCATTGGCTCTGAAGATAAACTACAGGTTCGTAGGGGACACCACGAACAGGTAGAAACGTCGTCTTCATCCCCCAATACATAGTTGCGCTATTCTGCCAATGCGATTTTAAAGGTCAATTTGAGGTTTATAGTCTTTTAACGGTGTCGTATGAATATTTGCCACTTGGCAAGGCATGTTTCACTCATGTTACAACCGGATATTTGCAATAATTATTTTTTTCTACAAATCTTAATTACTCAGCGAAATGTTCACGTCACTTTCTCAATATCTTTTTTTTTTTTGTTTTTACTATATGAAAATTCTTATGTAATGATAGCGTATCGCTTATTTTTCGACGCTAGCAAGTCTGCTCCCGCACAAAGTATAAACATTTCTAATCTTCCATACGATTCTACACATCCACCATCCTTCCCACAACATTTTAAATTCTTTACAAACACATCGTAACCCAACCCAAGGCCTCAAAATGTTAACCATCATTAGGTACGTCTGTATATTTCAGGCAAAATACCACATACACTTAAATAAATGAACTTGTCTCGACGGATTTATCTCGACTAAAGTTTGTCGTTATGAAGGATAATATCTGACGTTGGCTACCTGCATGTCCTACATTTTGATGTTTATCATCGATATTAAAAGTAGAGAATCTTCAATTATATAGACAGCACTTTAACGCTTCAAAGAAACATTTCTAAAGAAATCTATCTATCTTCATAACAGAAGATATAGACAGGCAAGTGCCTCTTCAAAAATATTTAAAAGGATTATTGTCCATGCTACTGGAACTCACTCGAAACGAACACAAGAAGAGAAACACTCGCCCATCTATTAACATTCGGAAAGAGACAAAGTCTCCGGAATAAATGACCATGTTGTCATGGTTAACCTTCACACGAAATATCTATATTGAAGGATATTCACCAGATATGCCATTACATTCCCGAAGAATATTATATCACTTCACCTTAAATGGAAGAAGACTACGAATGTTAATTTCTTCAAGTCTAAATGCTGTCACTTCTATGAAATTCTCTTACTCAATGACGTTGGTTAATCACCAAGACATTGGGGCAACATTCCCGTATTGTTGCTTCAGCCTAAGTAGTCTATCCATAACATGTCCTCTCTAGCCACATGTTAATTCGCAGACACCCCATGTATTACTAATCTACTTTAACATTAATCAGGCCAACATGTATTCATCTTTGTTTCATAATGACAGACACACAGGCCGACCCTTGGTCATCCCATACTCGGACATTATCTTCACCATGTATCCTAAATACTTTTGATGGAGAAGAACTAATGGCCCTCATGAAGATAGTACAACGTGTATTGAAACCATGCTCTTCGATTGACATCTTTGGGTGACGAGATTAACTAACCGATTCTCCATGTACATGTTTTCGGCTGGATCCCAGACTCATTTGTGCCCTTCCCTCATCTTGAAAATATATCGACTTTTACTTAAACCTGGCTTGAACAAACTACACGCCTTTCCGAAGTATCAGATGGAAGCTGCATACTCCACGCTTCTCATCTGACTCTTATTGGGGCGAAATATTTCATTTCATTATATGTGAACCACGCTGACTACCGTAACTTAAAAAAACCAACATCTGCCCTTCTAAACCATCCGTATCAACCAGCCTACTGCAATTCCTAATAATCAAAATTTCCCTCCGCTTCATATGACTAAGAAACTGCCAATCTCATAGACCTAGTGCCAATGACTTATATCTTAACTGCACATCACAACCAGTCATAGCTCAAGTACTACTTCCGAAGCAACGCGAGGAAATCTGCCCCGGAGTGATGAACAGGGCCACAGGGACGGGACCTAGTCTATTCAATAATTGAAGCTAGACCCACAACAGGCTAATCCAGGTTTGACTGTAAAATTGGCATAGAATATTAAGGCGAATTTTTGTCTGTACCAACTCGGGAATGGAACCTGGAGAAATGGAAAAGGACAATAGCCGACCCTCAAGTTTGGAATATCGCTGACATCTACATCGACAAGAAAACTGGCAGACAATAGATGAATTTCTCGGGAACGCCATGCCATTTACACCGACACCTACAATGGTCGCAAGGCAGTATTGTAATACATATAAGAAGCAAATACATCGGGCTCACATTTTACCTTGTTTGTATTGAAAAAAAGTCACTAGAGTTATCGATCCAAGCTGTCAGTGTGGATATCCTTCGGAAAATGCCATGCACGAGGCGATGTCTTGCACACGATAGGTCTAAGGAGGGCGAAGGATGTGGAGGAAAAGTCAGATACTGGTCACCCGGAGCGATGATTAACAACCCAGAAGATCTCAGCCGATAACGCGTTGGATCCTAGATGAGGGATATTAAGAGCAGTTCCGTTTGGTCGGGGTAGTGGGGAGGTGGTTGCCAGGGAGGGAAGAGAGGAGATGCTTGGAGTAAAGGAATCCACACTGCGCAGAGCAGTCTGGATGCGCTCCTTCAAGGTAACCTCTAAAACAATTAATTTTACCAGGTAGTTTGACGGAATTTTCACTGACAGGCTTCCGCCTATGTACATATTATGCAGTCGTCCCTCTCTAACTCGATAGTGGGTCCCGGTATAAGTGTAGAAAATATTCATTGAAATTCAACCATTTACATTTGCAATACTTATCCCTGCACGCAAATTGAGCTGAAAGAGTAAGTGTTGCAAATATAAAAGTACAAGTTACAATGAATATTTTCAACACTTATACCGGGACCCACTATCGAGTTAGAGAGGGACGACTGTAGGTTCAACGGATAAAGTCAATGTCAGAATGGGAAATAATCTACAGTACTGCAGCGGTAGAATTTCTTACAAATTGTGATTAATTTTGTATGTCATAAAGACATAATGAAAGGAAACAACATGTGAAGTTGATATCAAGTCACGTCATACCTTTTATACCGTACCTATTAGAGGTACCCACTAAATCTTGACTTCAACAGCGATGGGATCCAGTAAATAATCCAATGAATCGTAAAAATAAGGTGATATTAGTATTGAGGTGATTGACATTTCCACTGAGTCAGTCCTAAATTTCATTTACGGAATTCAACATGATGTCAATTTCCATTCTTTTTTCGATGATATTTGACTTGACTTCCGACGGATGGCATTGTCAACATGATCTTTTTTTGCGTTCCTCGAGATGTGGACTACCTCGCTACCTCAGGTGCTCGGTTTTGTATTCCTTTTCATCACTATATCCTATGGTCAACCACAACATATGCCCCATAATATTTGGGGCTATCAATGTAATGGGGTAGTTTATTCACAATTTCATCCAAAGGATGTCATGGAGCATGTAATAGGAGATAAATACGACCTTTCGGGTCGTTACCCGATGTTTGTTCGAGGCGAAAATCCTCCATTGTATGGTGAATCTACCATGATGTGGCCACTCTCAGAGGATGGTATAACGATATGGCAAGAAGGTAAGTAAATGATCCACCTCTTGATCTGAAATGATAATCTAATTGTGAAAAAAGGACAATCAGAAGAAAATTTTCTTCTCTTCGAATTCTCAACCCATAACATATTAGGGGTAGTGTGGAAAACCAAAAAAGGTGTCCTTATTCGGTGTCTCATAATCAAGGAGTCTGCGTATGACTAGCTCTTGGAATCTGAGGATGAAAAATTCAAGTAATCTGCGCATAAAAAACTCAAAAAATCTACGTCTAGACCATTGGGAATCTCCCTAACCATTTAGGGACGTTTCCTGGGGTGCCGCAAATCAATTATCAACATCAAGCACAAATGAACAATACCATGCCGTCAGAAGCAACATCTCACGCTGGCTTACGATGAAGGATAATTAGCACCGGTCATTGCCCGACAAACGAGTGCCCCAAAATGTGTATAATTAATCTAAATAGAAACAAACGTCTGAGGAGATGGGTTCTTTGTTGCCTCCACAGCAACTAACGTCCTGAAATACCCTTAACTTGTACAGGGGCTCAGGGGTAAGTGAAGGCGGTATGTCTTTGCAGTGTCTTTAGTTATCGATTATTATACCTATATGGCGGTTTCCTTACTGATCTTTTCTAAGCGAGGCCTTATTAGGATAAGCTCAAAACCTAAATATCAATTAAAGATGAGAGATTTCTTGGCGACGAAAGTGAAGGCAGTATGTCACTCTTGGCTAAATATTGAATGGTTCCTGAAGAAATCCACATCAAGTAAAATATCAAGGATTTCGATAGCTCTATCTCAAAATTCTAATATACAAAGTGTTCATAACATGAAGTTGGACCCCTTTAACTCTAACCTCCTCTTCACATCTCTATGACATGCTTAGAATGAGTGATCGAAGCTTATCCTCTATTGTACAGTTGTACCAGGCCTCAAGTATAATTCGGCGATTCTCTGCTTTACTCCGCTACCTCCCCAGCTCAAACCCTGGATATACATTTTGAATGTATAGTTTCATCATACCCCACACATTTTCAATTGGATTTAGATCAAGGGAGTATTGTAGAGTTTTCAAAAGTAAGATATATTTTTGTATTAAATTAATTAATTACTTAGGGGTTTATCAAGTGGTATATATACATCTTTGCCCAGGTCCATTCTATAATCCAATCTTCTAACTCCAGATGAAAATGGTAGAAACTATCATAAGATCCTGAAGGATGATTAATGTTAACAATCAAAGAGATCATTGTAGGATTTCCAAAGGATGATAAAGGGGTGAACGTGTAAACCTCCATTACGGATAGAACTATCCGAGACCATTCCCAGTGATTATCTGATTGGTACAGATTAGTAATGAATCGCATATCCGGATGCCGAGTCCCATAGTGCGTTGATTCGGTATAGAATTACGGTCCGAACCGGATCAATATTAACCGATTCTAACAAGTATGCTGGCCATGAAATAGGTTGAATTCCATGTGCCATGAGATAATCTCTTGCGGGAAGTGCTTTGTGTACTGGCGCATTGTCGTGCATAAATAAATATGCACGACTTGTCTCTTGCCGTCTGTTTCTTTGCCAGTTCACAACAAGGGGAAGGACGTGTTGGCGATAGCCTTCTGAGGTCATCTTGCCCCAGTCGGCTTCCCAGAAAACACAAAGTCCTCTCTCGATTCCGGCGAAACTACACCCAAAACATCCAAGAATTATTCTTACGGTATCGATCAACGACACACGTATTATCCTAAGCCTCTCCTTTCTTCTTAGACTGTGAGTAATCAAAAAACTTTGGATTTATATCGGTATTGCTTACCTTTCTAGTCACATAGCTTGGCATAATAGGTCCGTCATTACTCCAAGTTTCGTCGCTCCAAATTACTTGCGACCACTCTTGTTCTTGCCATTGAAGGCGTTGTTCTGCCCATACTTTCCGTGCCGTCATGTGAGTCTCTGATAACGGCGGAGACCTTCTCGGAAGGCATCGAAAGTACCCTCTTCTCTTGAGTGCACTACGGATTGCACTTTCTCCGGCAGCCCATGAGGAAAAATGAACTGACAGTTCTAGATAAGAACATTGTCGTGCCTCGCGAGAACTGCAGATGAATTCTTCCAACTGATCGATTTGGTTAAGAGAAAGTTTAGGAGGGCGTCCAGCCCTTAATTTAGGAGATGCACGACCAGATTGAACAGTGTTCTTGAATTGTGAATATGTTACTCTTGACTGAGTCGCAATTTGTTTGTACGTGAATCCCGTCCGATACTGTGCAAGTATCTGGGCAAAATCAGTTCGTGTAAGTGCCTAGTTCAGTACCAGAATTCTACACATACCTCAAGTCTTTGATCTCGACTGAGATATGAAGCACGAGTTTGACCTTGTAAAGTAGCTTGAGTATTCATGATTAGAGGATAGTAATTCTAATAAAGTAGTTTATCAGGAGGCTTGTGCTAAATTGCGAATGGCGTTCGATAACTTTATCTTTTTCTAATATCTGTAAGATGGTTTAATCAACATTGATGCAGCCGTGTATTTTTACGAACAATTAATATTTGTGGCTCTTCCGATGAAATGAAATAGGTGTGAAAGATTAGATCATATGATCTCGTCTAACCTAGAAAATTGTATAGCATGGCTAGGATATTTCCATATTATAACCCCTGTATATAAAATTTCCAGCTGCCTTCACTTACCCCTGAGCCCCTGTACATTCTCGCGTATTCCTCAAAACAGTCCTGTTGATAATCTGCCGATGGACTAACTTTAACAAATATAGGGTATCGGAAGAAAGTCCGGTTTGCATGTAGTGTTGCAACCCTAAAGATTGTTACAAGTGGGCGTTCAATCTGTAGATTGAGCCAGGAGTCAGAAGGGCAAAGGCATACAAAATTAACGCTAATTAGTAACAATCTTTAAGGCTGCAGCACCACAGGGCTAAGCGAACCCCTTTTATGCACATGCACATGGAATATCTGCATAACCCCTAATGTCTGTGCATTGCGTGTGCCCGATTACAGGGGCTTAGGGTTAAGTGAACGCAGACTAGATGATAAGTTATATGCACTATATTTGCATATTTACACAATTAGAACAGACAGAACTTGCGATCTAGCCTGCGTTCACTTAGCCTTGAGCCCCTGCAGAAGTCTATGTTATGAGCTCGAGAACTAGTGCAAAGAGGTGTTGATGGAGAAATCGATTGGAATATACAGTGTTGTAGCTTTAAAGATTGTTTACTGTAAGCGTTCATTCTGTAAATTGAATAAGTGGTGAGAAGAGCAATGGCATACAAAATTAACGCTAATTAGTAACAACCTTTAGGTTTGAGACACTGCTCAGTAGAACCTGTTAAGCTCCATGTCGGGTTCCGGGCTTCATTATTGCTAAGATTTATGAATTTTAGTTGCTTACTTTTGCAACATTTGCCCCTACAACACATTTTGCGCGCATGGGTAAGTATTGCAAAGATAAACTGTCAAATTTCGAAGAATCTTTTCAATTAGTATCCCGGGACCCACTATTAGCTAAGAGGGGTTCTACTGTATTGGCGATCTTTGCGGGAGATCGCCCTCGGTAAAGTCAGGAGTCAGCCGGTAAGTTCACTGGACCAGGGCTGTCTAGGCTAAGTGAAGATTCCATTTGTCGCGCTGGCTGTGACGGCTGGTAATCCGATGTATGCCTGTAGCCTGCTATATTTATCGCAGGCAATTCTCACAGGCAAAAATACCTCACTTAAGATCTGGCAAACAGGCCGTGCTCCATTAGCTGCGTGTTATTTAAAGGGCATGCTATGCACGGATGTAGCGGTATTTTTAGATTCTTCGGGAAGGGAGTAGGGGCGTGCTGCTTAGTATTTGTAGATATTAGATACCTTGAGAGTAGATTTCTTTCCCAAAGTAAAATTATAAGATTACCATCACCCATTTAAACGCTCACTGCTTTTTATAATTGATCTGTTACACTGGCGACGTCGGGTGCTAAAGGGGATTGCTGTCTTGAGCATGCTGATATTCCATTTCCGGCCAAATGATGTTTTCCAATCTATGCATTTTAATCCGCAAGAATTCAACCTCACGCTGCTGCTGTTGAATCGTAAACTCCAAATCTATCTAGCGGTTATTCTGCTTGTAGTCTTGATCGACTACAGCATCTACTAATTTCTTACCGTCTTGGTATTTAGCCGCTGTAAGCTTTCTGACTTTTCGATCCCCTTCGGAGTTACAAACCTTTCGATTTTGGTGGTGTTTCCTACCCACGTTCACGTTTGCTAATTTATCCCTCTCTAATCGGTCGGAAAGTTCGTAGACTTCCTGGGCTCCTTCATCTTCTAGTCCTGTGTGAGGCTCCTCATAACTTAAGCTGAGCCTCAACTCTAGAGGTGTAATTGATTTGGATTTTAGGTGGTCGATTTCTCCAGTCTTAACAGTAGTTCTTTATCTTAGGTCGTAGGTCATTAAAGGGGTTCGGATGAGAGTGGGAAAACAGACTCTACACCCATTTCCGGTGTGATGATTATTCTCTGAAAGTGCACTGTAACGTGGCTACGACTAGAAAAATTTCGTCGCGATTCCTCTACTGAATGGCGAATGAATCTCAGTCTCAATGAGATTAGGAAATTCTAATGCCTTCCAGGGGTAGAGATGAGTTTAGAATAACGTAAGGTACCGGAGAGAGTACACCGTATAAAGGTAAGGATAAAAATTTGCATTAATGATGTGATATTCGAATCCAGAAGTAGAACAGTAGATTCTAAACTGCTCAAAAAATACCTCAACCAAATCTTGAGGTGTATACATAGTTCCTGTTACGGCGAGACTCGGAAGGGAGATTAAATCGCCGTCTTCGAGGGGAGATAGGTGAGCGACCGTTCGAAAGGGGGAATAAGAGAAGAGTTTAAGATAGAGGATAAGATAAGGTAAACGTAAGGATGAAGATAAGATAAGTAAAGATAAAAACCAGGTTTAGAAGATCTGTGGATGAGACCGACAGAGGAGGTAATGGATAAAACCACTAATTGATAGATATGTAGAAAGAATACAAATTGCGAAGCTGAAGATACATAGTGTCCTTCTCGTCTTCTTATATATGAAGGTGCGCCGACTCTTCCGACAAATAAACAATAACAGACCATCAATAATTACAAGATATTTCGAAATACTAATCTCCATTCCCATAAGCCGACGCTCCCGAAACCAATTCCAAAAATCATGCACCGATTACTCCCGAGAGCCAATCTAATATTCCCTGATCCATTAGGCTAGACATATCTTCATTAAAATTATAACAATTCCTGTTTAATGTGCGCATGGCCCGTGCTCCCTAGCATTCATCCAATTTCTTGGGCAGCCGAGGTACTGTGTGATAACAAGCGATTCGACAAGACAGACAATTTTGCCATTTGCGATGGTGACGTATTGTCGAAGCAGAATCTACTTCAGATTTTTTTCCTAGGAGAGTATTGGTTTTGGCTGGAATAAAATCATGTCGGAAATAATTGGCAAACTGAAATCTCGATAGGAAGCGCCCTGAGGGCCTCCGACAAGATTAAGACTGCGGCTCCTTTTGGCTAATCCAGATTTACGAGAACACAGGACGTTTGCAGCAGGCACTGCGAGAAGCTCGAGAGTTCCACTTTGCCAGCCAATAGAGCGAAGTTTTTTTTGTTTTCTAATACTTGACGTCGTGCCGCCGCACAACAGTAGACTACGAGAGCTAAGTGCCGGTTAGCTCAGGCTAGATAGACGACTCGACGTGCCAACGCCCCCAAACGAGCTCAGCTCATTGAAAAAGAGGCTCGGCCACTGCCCAGCGCCTGAGAAAGCTACAGCAATTGAGAGGGAATGGCTGCCTCTGCTAACCTTTTAGCTGATACTCTCCCATTCTGAAGTCCACTATTCCAATCACTTCCAAATCTTCCATAGCCCATTTCTCCCATCTTACTTCGAAGGCTTTGTTTTCTTCGCCGCAAATTCATACCCAGTAGCCCAAAATAGGTGTACTCCGATAATTCTCCGCCAATAGAGTTGGAAGAGAGGGTCGCGGGGCGTGTCGTAGCTTTTTCGACATCTAGCAGAGGGGGATCTAAATATTGCTTGGTGAATCGAAGAGGAGTGCGATATTCAGCGTTTGCTAAGATCGTCTTGGAAGGTTTGAACTGTTTTCATTGTGATATTAGTAGCCGAGAAATCTCTGCAGTGCGGAAGTTCCGATCAAAAGCAGCCCAGCAATGCTCCTTCTGACAAGGATCTCCGTCGGTAAAAGATAAATTCGACTATCAGGGGATGACTGAATCGTGGCTTTGAAAGAATCTTGCACTCTCAGAGTCGTAGGGTACACCGCGTACAAGTATTCAGTCTCTCTTAGACGGTTTTACTTCAGCTGTCATGACTGTACGGCCGTTGGAGTCAGATTTCTCGCACCGATCCATGATCACGGCCGGATGGAGTTACGCGACTCACCAAGAGCATCAGACGTGTTTTATCCATGTGATTCACTGAATGAGTCAGACGCAGATGATATGGATCATACAGGGGTCAGAATGAGCGCAGGATCTCGATTCAGGGCAAAGTAGGGAATTAGATCATCTATGCCAATCCACAAGCTGATCGATGTTGTCTTATCATCGACTATCCGATATTCTTGCTGACGTCGAATGTCTGACAGATGTATACTTGTCCTAGACGTACGATGACTCATGAGTGATCGATCGTTACCTCGGAGCTACTTTTGCCCGCATTGTGGATTGGCTAAATATGTGTAGAAGAGGTCCGCGTTGCAGTGTTACTAGGTCAATTTTGCCTGCTACGTACCGTATCTCGATTTTAAGACACTCTTGTTGTGACCAAATCCGATACGATTAATATCATCCGATATACTCAGACAATTTTTTTTAGGACACAGATAAGATTCTTCCCAGTTAGATAAAAAGATATGAAATTGGTGTGTCAATAATTACATGTACCTTACGCCCCCTCTTACATACTATATACAAAGTCTATTTTTGATATAAGATATTTTCAACGCCGTCGCTTCCCTGGCCCGCCATCCTCAGATTCAGCTTTGCGCTTCTTTCCCTCCTTGCGCCAGTACTCTTGCTTTTCTTTCTTCTCTCTCTCCTGACGCTTCTCGTCATTTTCGGCAAGCTTCTTGCGATAAGCAACGCGATTTGCTTCTTTGGCCAAGCGTCTCTTTGCCACTTTATCATTGCGAAGTGTCATCAGCTTCTGCATAAGATCGCGTGCGGCTTTTTCTTCTCCTCCTAGCACGACAGCGCGCTTTTGCATGTATGTCTTTTTACTCTGCTTTTTCATCTGCGTAATTTGAGACTTGAAGGGAAGTTCAGCCGCGAGACTGCGAGGTACTCTAAGAGGATTGAAGTGTCTTGTGACACGCTCGACTGGCTTATATTGACTATTTTTTTGTTGGGGCGCTTTCATTCCTTCATCTCTTCGTACTTCGCCGGTCAATCGCATTCCGTTCCATCCAATCAGATTGGTGACGGGATTATAAAAGCGGCGCGGTTTAATTGGATACCACGCGCGCAAAAACACAATGTCTGACATCAAAATTTTGTCTTCAAATGTAGCTCTAAAATGACCTTCAGGTTTACTAAGAGCTCGTTTAATCTGACCTCTAATTCCAGACACTGTCTTTATTGACGCTCCTTCGAACTTGGCGATTTCCACCGACGTTGTAAACATATCTTTGATGAAAGCTGTGTTTTTAAATATTTTGTAAGGAGTGCCAGTGAGTTTCAGCTTTTTTACAATTTCAGAATTTTCATCTACATTGAGTACTGTCCCGGTGGCAGCTATGCGAAACCCAGGATTCCGGGACGAGAAGGATTGGTAGCAAGAGAATCCAGTATTAGGCGCAATGAGAGGTCCATAAAAAGTGGCAAAACAATGCATATGTTCGGGCGTGTATTTCAACATTCGATTTCGTACTCTAGAGTCAGAGATAGAATAAACAGGTAAGGTTTGGAAGCGGCGCCAGCCCAATGAGAAAATTAGAGGGTCATTAGTTTTGAGAATTTTTTTGTGCCATCTGTGACGTTTGATACGAACCTGGACGTACCCAAAACGGTCTTCTGTAGCGGAAAGACCACCCACTATGATCGGCATTTGTGGATCGAAATTGGTGACGAATTCAGGAGCAACGTCTTCAAGGACAATTTTAGCATACTGACCAGCTCGATATCCTTCGATGCCGACACGTTGTTTTTCATCTATCAACTCAAGCTCGGCTTTGTTGATGTTAAGCTGTTTCTGGATCTCGGCTTTTTGAGCTTCGTACCAGTCATCTTCGCCGAATTCCTCGCCGTCAGCACCCTCATTTCGAGCCTGGGCTTTATCATTATTAAGACCTTCCTTATCTTCTACCTCAAATCGTAGTTTAAGCTCCTCCTTACGCTTAGCATTTTTTTCACGCTCAGCATCAATGTCATCAACTTTGGGCTCTTCATCTGCCTCGAGATCTTGAAATTCTCCGTCTCCTTCGTCACTGTCGGTGTCGGTATCAGCATCGCTTTCCTTATCAACACTACCTGTTCTTGATTGTTTAGAAAGTTCTGCTGTGGCAAATCTTTTTCGCAAAACTTCTACATTTTTACTCACAGACCACTTCTCCTCTAGCTCTTCGTAATTAAAAGAGGGTATTAATCGATCCTCAAGCTGCTCTTCTATTTCAATTTTGGATTTTTGAAAAAATTCATCGGTATCATCTTGAACGATTTCTTTTTCATCTTCTTCACCTCTCCACCTCTTTAATACTTCCATAGGAGTGATATTTTCGTTATGTATTAATTTAGAAAGATCAGATATACGCAAACAACGTTTTGCCTCTGAAAGCCTCTTTATATTATCAGCTAGATTTTCTTTCCACCGGACAGAGTTGGCTTCATCAATAGATGAGTCATCATCAAATGAGTGCTCGTCATCAAATGAATCCTCATCGCTAGTTTGATGGAATTTATTGTCGTTGCTTAAATCAGAGCCCAAGTCAGAGTCGCTATCCGCAAAGGCAAGCTCTGTGTACTTTTTGTTCATCTTCTTTCGATGTTTCCCATCAAGTTCATCTCGTACGATTTCAGCTTGAGGACCGGTGCCAGCTTCCTCTCTCGTGCCTAATACTTGGGCGGGGAATTCTGCACCTTCATCGGCTAGATCATCGTTGGACTGCTCTTCAGCTTGCTCAAGAAATCTAGCAAAACGCTGCTGTTTGCGACCAGAATCATTCTTTGAATCGATCTCCCAATCCTTCTCTGATTCTTTCAGAACCACTTCTCCGCTTCCAAATAGCCGTACGCCTTCTTCCATCTCCCCAAGAAGCCTTCTTTCATTCTGAAGACTTACAATTAGTTCCTCTCCTTCTCCACGCTCTTGCTGCTCATCATCTTTGTTGAAATTGAAGCCCTTTTCGCGCGTGATCCAAATTGTGTCACCTTCAATTTTCAGTCCACTTTTATCCGACATTGGTGCGTGTAGCTTCTTCTCTTTCTCATCTAATCTTCTTCTCCCAGTTTTACCCGAAGCTTTTGCAGCTGCTTGTTCCATGTACGGTGTCGGACATGGGTCGGGCAAGGCTTCCATGGCAGAAATAGAGTAATCACCTAGCCCTGGAATATGTACTTTTTGGCCTTGAGAGGCGAAGTTTGTACCTCGCAAATAGCCAGAGAAGACAACCGTGCGATTACACTTGGGATCTTCTTCGATCTTCGTAGGGTGCGTTACATCTCGGAAACTATCAATTACGGAATAGGGATGAGAATTCCTCCAGATCAAAGGTCGAGGATTCTTCATGACAGAAATAAAGCGGGAAATGTTATGAATTTCACGGTCTGGATAGCGTCCATTAATAACCCCTGAGAGGTAAAATAAATGAGCACCTTGATATAGCTCGCTCCACAATCTATTCTTAAGTCTCTTTTTGGCATCTTTGAGTGTTTGTGGCTTGCGAAAGAGGTCAAGGTGAGTAAGGATCCCGAAGACATTCCCGGGCATTCCACTCGAAGACAAGATATTCAAGAATTCCATGGTTTCCATTTCGAACCCAAAATTCCCATCTATCAGTAGTAGAATTATGTCTGCCACCTTTGAGACATCTACCATTGCTTCAAGTTTGTTAGGACATTCTAAAAACGTTAAGCGCTGACGTTTTGACGTTATGACCGTTATAGGCCCCTGGGGTTCTGAAAGAGTCTCTTTTGCATATCGTTTGACCAGAGATTTCAGAAGAGTGGTCTTTCCTACTCCTGGAGGACCAACAATAGCTACTAGGCGTGGAGGAGGTTCTTCAGGGATACGGTCAACTTGCGGCACATGTAACCGCTTTTCCTTGATCTTTACCGAAAAATGAGCTTAGTTATTAAAAGAGCCGGAGAAACTAACATCATGCGATCGGGCAGCAGTTTTTGCCAACCGTCCTGGGTTTGCAAAGGCAAATGCTTTAGGATTTCGATCTAGAGAAGATTCAGCGAGGGATAACTTCTTCAGAGAGCCTAGCTACCACCGGTATGTTTCTTCTTAACTTTTGAGGGCCTGTGAGCCTTGTGTGATTGATCCTCCATCATGCGAAATCTTCCACTCAATGTCGTAATAAGGATCTTATCTAAGAAATCCAGTCTCAGACACGTTATGACGACCAGCTACTGAAAGGAAAATTAAACTCGGCTCGGATTTTAATTGATACGGCGGATGGACTCTTTATTCGGGACGCGCATACATTCTTTCACCTGTAGGCCCGCTTTTCAACGCGAGATTTTGAACGCGATCATCCGATCATACCATGAAACATCTACCATAATCAACCGGAGATAGCGTACAGCCGAGATTCTCTAATAGGGCCAGAGAACCGAGCTTGGGTACAAAGGTAGTTTAGCGTACATCTGAGGTGATTTGTAAGCAAGGGGTTTCGTGCACAAGACGCGTTTGTAGACAGAGCTAGGAAATATCATCCCATTGAGACTAGAACTATTTTGTGGTGACCTACGCAGGGAACATTACGAACAGCATCTCCTCGTTTTTCAGTAAAATAATACCAGAATCAGATTTCATATAGTCAGCATTTTTCTCAGTTTCAGCCAGCAGTCAAAGTAGTTTTTATCCACGAATCTATCATTTTCAAACAGCAGCAGAAGCTAGAGTTGTGTCGCAGTTTCCTTCAAATCATTGTCACTCTAGCATTCATCCATCCAACAGACTTTAGGCCTAAATTCCTTCAGATTACAGCCCAAGAATTCCGAAGTCAAGAAAGACCGCTCTCGTCGGCCTTAGAATCTCAGAGAAGTTGAAGAAATATTAGACTTCAGATCGCGTCGTTTGTTTCAAACTTCTAGCTATCGATCCACCCGACTGAACAGTAGTTTTGTGAATCAGTGAATTCTCAGCCTTTTCAAGAAAAATTAAGACACTCTAGCAGACGCGATTGTATGCCAGATTTTGGGACGATACGTCGCACAGCTCGGCCATACGACTTTTCAAGCGAAGAAAGCTCACCTGGAGAAGAAACCAGACCAGGGTCAGTCAGCTTCTTGAGAGTGACGTCACCGAAAAAAGCTCCCAGCTCGAGAACGCCTTTAGAAATTTTCATCTAACTGATACTCAACTTACGCAGCCTATAAATAAAGATAATGACAAGATGGCCGCACAAATGCCAACTCTGCCAAACTTCACGATGACTCCTTTCGATGGCACAGGAGCGGGAGCTCGATTCCTAATGACTCTGAGTATAAAGCTTCAGGGTGTCGACACCCAAGCTTGGCCAGGCTTGTGGATACAAGCTATATATATCCAAGTCACTGGGGCAGCTGCGGCTTGGATGGATACAACCCCGCACATTGCGGCCTTGGTGCAATCGTTAAGAACAGTGACTGTGGCTCAAAGAGAAGCCTTTGACAGGGAGTTCACGGAGCAGTTTTCCGGGACTTGGGTAGACCCAACACAGCCTCCTACCCATCTCGAATTGTCTACATTTAGACAAAGATCAGATGAAACCCTTCAACAGTACCAGACTAGGGCGAGAGAACTCTGGCGTAGGATTGTCGAGGCCCCAAATGTTGCGGGAGTAAAAGGAATTGCTTCTTCTATAGCGTACCAAGTCTTCGTTAGCAGCTTTGTCAACGGCATCTACGACAAGTTGCTAAGAGTCCAAGCAATAAGCCAGTGAGCGATGTCGGCACCAACCATTCCAGAGGCAATCGAGATAATTAACAGGGCATACCAGACAACAGCCAGCCTAATTCTTTATTCCCAGAGAGCAGAAATCCCAGCCTGGAATGCAATCCAGAACCATACTCCTGCCCAAGGTAGCGTGAATGCGGCCAGCCAGGCCCATCAAGGCCATAACTTGGGAGTCTGCTTCCCCAACCCCTCTATACCGGCAAATCTTCTCTATCCACTGGGAGTCGGGTTCCAAGCGCGGCCTAACGGACATGGGAATGCTGTAGCTAATTACCCAAGGTCAATCCCTAGCCAGCTACCACCTGCCCAACAGGCTCTGCCGGCACCGAGTCGTCCACAAGATACACCCGCCCTGCAGCCTTACCCTCAGCCACAAAGTCACAGGAGTCCACAGCCGAATGGCTACGCCGGACCATCGCAGCCACCGCAGAATACAGATCGCCGACCCATGCCTCATAAGTATGTCAACCCTAGATTTAACCCAATGACGTCGAGGGTTCCAGTGGTGAACGGCTCAGAGAGAATGGCTCGCCATTGTACAAGCTGTGGGAGAGACGAGGGCCACTCTTATCGGGCTTGTCCAAATCCGCGACTCAGTGAAGATGAGAGCAATACTCTTTACAATATCATTGCAGCTCGCCACAACCAGAGGTTCTTCGGCACAGAGTTTCCCGAAGTAAGATCAGTCCAGTTCGCTCCCCAACAACCCCAAAACTACGAAGCAGAGAGGACGTACGGACCTCCACGCCCAGGTTCGCTATATCCACAAGAAGCAGTAGCAAACAGAGAGGAGGAATATGCAGATTGGCCAACCGTCCGTTTGGGAAGCCTTCCGGGAAGGAGTCACGATCAAAGCGGCAGCGGCTAAAGAGCAATAAATTTCTGCAGCTGCCCCTCAGAGTCTGGAGCAGATAAGAATGTAGTCACCTCAGCTAGGGAAACTGACCAAGCGTCAAGTTCTACTCGCGACGGCAGCGAAGAAATGTGGGCTGAATCAGCTGAGTCTTGTGGAGTTACAGTAGGAGCGCGCAGCGCAGACAGAGATACCGAGGTCACTAGGGCCATTTCAGAGCTACAGATTCTAGGGGAACAAGTTTCAGAAATTCACAGTGTGGTCGTACCCAAGGATTTCCAGCCGCTAAGCGTCGACGATATCTTTGAGCAAGCGACTTTGGAATTCCAGGCGATCGAGGAAGCGCGTAAGAGGAGGAGAATTGATGTGGATGATATATTGAACAAAGAGGAGGATCATCAGTTCGAGCCGCGAGGGCCAATGAAGCGAGGACCTCAGCTACGAAAAAAGACGACTTTACTAGATGAGACACAGAGTGGAAGTTCAGCCGAAGCAACAAGCACCACTGATAAGGAAAAGAAGAAAACCGGCCATCTAAACGAGATTAACGGTCGGGAAGGTCTAGGTCCGATTGATTACAAAGATATGCTAGCCCAAATCAGAGTAAACATATCTATCCTGGATGTAAGGTATCCTGAAGTCGTTGTCTAGTTATTGGTGCCTTAGGTTTATGTTATGTTTTGGTCTTGCTTAATATTTCCTTTTGATGTATACATGTATAAGATGTCGCCTTGGATAGTTTGGGCTCTACACGCGTTGTCTTCCGTCTTCACCTCATTGTTAGATAGATTTGAGTAGATCTTACAATCCTCTCTTCTCAACTTGGTGCCCCTCTATGACCGCGGTCACCTCCTGTCCCTTTTCCGCCCCTAGCGTGTCTGTGACCACTGTCACCTCTTCCACCCAAACCTTTTCCCGACACTTCGACCTTTTGTTTGAGACCAGCTCGCCAGCCCGCCCTCCAGTACCCAGTACCTAGCTCCCAGCTCTCCGACCCTCCGCTCTCCACTCCCTTCTGTGCCCCCACTATCCCAGCGCCTGACACTGGACTTGATGCAAATCAGCCCGGACGCGGCGAAGGCATTCAAACATTATTCCACACGGCGGAACAAGAAGAAAGGTAGAAAAGCTTCCCAATCAAATCCTGCTACAGTCAACTTCTTGAATGCAAGTAACCAGGGTGCTGCGCCTCGGGGAATTCAGCAGAAGGACCGCCCATTCAGACTTCTTGATGCGACGATAGTATGCCCAAAAATGAAGTCCAAGTTGGTTCTAGACACGGGAGTGGCTCAAGTTGATCAGGGCTCGGACATCAACCTGATTTCCGACCTGCTGGTAGATACGCTGAATATGGAGAAGCGAGAATTACCAGGAGTGAGGGGGTTCATGATGCAGACAGCAGACGGTAATTTAACAACTCTTAGAACATTTGCTGTCTTCGAGCTTGGGGTAGCTGAGATTTGGCGGACGGTACATGCATACATTAGACTGAAGCCCAGAGAAGACAAAGATACAAACAGTTTAATCTTAGGGCTTCCTTAGCTATACTCGGTCAAGGCCACGATCAACATTTACGAGAACTGTATCGCGATTGACGATCCAGTAAGTCACCCGAAAGACAGCCAAAGAAAGATTGTAAAATGCGCAATGTGGAAGAGCAGCCCCCACCAAAAACTCATGCTGTCACCAGCGCCCGAGGTTGTCGCGGAGGCTATGAAACCTCGAGATCTAGACCCCCATACCTCAGTCGACTACCCTGATAGCCAAGATTCCTCAAGTGCGAGTAGTGAAGAGGAGGATGATAGTGGAACAGAAGAAGATTCGGACAGGAATCTGGATTTAAAATGAAGAGTCCCGGGCATGACTATAAAGTGCCAAATTTGAGCCTATTAGAAGCCCAAGATACAGGAGGAGGTGTTACAGGTCTGAAGCCTGAGGTGTAGTAAGGCTGATGCCTGAGGTATCATAAGGTTAGGGAGGGGGCATATTAGCCAGGTGCTGGGTTCATAGTGAAGTAATGCCTGAGGCATTATAAAGTTTAGAAGAAGACTTAGAGGCTTGGCGCCAATTCTCATTTACGCTAGTGTTGCAAGGATAGGACTTCTGGAGGAGTAACTCTTGAACAGCATGAGAATTGTCATTTAAATTATATTAAGGTTGATTAGGCGTTCGGATGTAAGGGGATTTAATATTAGATGGAAACATGTACATAAAGGATAGGGTAGATGTCCTTTGGTCTTTAGATTTATTATATTCTTTGATTTGATGCTCATTTTTATCTACTTCTAAGATACTTCAGCCTCGACTATTACAGGAGGGCTCAGGATACCCTCGGACAAAAGTCTAAATCACTCAAAGACCGTGGCAACCTCAGCCAAATTTCTCTCAGTCAGACTACCACCTTCATTCAGTGACTTGTTATGGCCTCGCGACCATGATCATTGCAAGTACACCATTTACCCTATTGCACAGTCAGAACCAGGACTACCATCCTTAAATAATGATACAAGTGCTACACTCTCTTGGCAAGACCTGGCGCTCGTTGGCCAATCACATTCTTTTACTAGCGCAGACACACACTCTCTTAGTTTCCCTACGACTCGCAGGCCACGATTGCACGAGCTTTCCAAAGCCCCCAATGATGAGATATTGAATTGGATGAGCTCATGCGGCATTAAAATAGAACTCCTTCAAAGGTCATCACCGGAATATGCCAAACTAGCGAGACTACTATACACTTACCGACACCTGAACGCAGAGAAACTAGAGGATATGCCCGCCACCGACCTCTATGTACATAACGCTAAACTAGTTCCGGGCACCCGCCCGTGGGACGCGACAAAGAAAGGAAGAAAGCGATACTCACAGGACAAGAAGTGGTGGCTGTCACATAAAGTGCAAGAAGGTATCAAGTGTAATATGTACGAATACACAAAAGCTTCAAACGGATGGTTTTCAGAATGGAACGCAGCAGCGGTCCTAGTTGATAAAGATAAGGAAAATCCACAGTGGGGGAATGAACCCCGGGTCACGTTCAATTACCGAAATGTCAAGGAAGTGCTACCCGCGATCCGAATGCCCTTAATGGCTGAAATACACGAGTTCTTGGGCCATCCAGATATCAAATTCTTTTGTCAGTGGGACTTCAAGCATGCTTACTGGACCATCTCCTTACACAAGGATTGTCGACACTTTTATGCCTTCATGCTAGACAATTTTCCCCAACTTCAGCCCACTAGATTGCCGCAGGGATCTGGATGCGCCACTTTTGCTATGACTGAGGTCCTACGTATCGCATTCGGACCTATCCCACCGCTTCCGAATGGACAGAGGATGCCGAACGGATCTGACGGAAGCTTCCCATCTTTACTACAGTCAGACATGCCCGGACAAAGAGCTAACCTCACTTTTTACACGGATGACCTTTTCTCTGGTTTTACGAACTTTGAAGAGGCGTACGAATAGATGAGATATCACCTATTCCCGCGTATTGAATGGTCCTTGTTCAGACTCTCCTTCAAAAAGATGTACTTATTCATGGAATCTATAATCGCCTTAGGAGTGCAGCACTTTGCCGGGGGCAAGTCAGAGCCGAAACCAGCACGTGCAGATAAAATTAAGAACTGGCCAGTACCGAAGAATCAGAAAGACGTGCGAAGTTTCCTAGCCGCAGTAGGCATTACTAAATCCTGGGTCAAAAATTTTAGTGAGATAGCAAGGCAGCTTTCCAGACTGTGTGGAAAAGTGACATGGCAATGGACGGCCACTGAACAACTTTCATTTGAACTTCTCAGAGAGACGTGCGCGTCTTCGACAGAGAAATGGGGGCTCGATCCATCAAAGCCCGTCACTCTTTACACAGATGCCAGCAAGTTCGCCATCGGATGTGTTGTAACTCAGATGCACGAAGTAGATGATTCATCAGTCCCCAGACCAGTACTGTATGATTCATCAATGCTCACCAAGACCCAAAGATCCTACAGTACATATAAGAGGGAGCTCTTGGGAATCTTCACATTTGCGAAGAAATATTCATACATGTTCTCCACACATTGAGGAAAGTTAATGACAGACCACAAACCTCTGACGACTTTCTTAGGGTCGCTCTATGTTGAAGGCATCTACGCTAGATAGGCAGCCGAGCTCATTCTTTTGAATTTTGACATTCTTCATGTCCCGGGACCGAGAAATCAAGTGGCAGACGCTCTGTCACGCACTATTTTTTTAGTTCCAGATTGTGAGATAGAAGAGGCGCTTATAGGAGCAGGTGAAATAGATGAGAAGGATGGTCAACCAAAGTGGGTGTGGAAAGATGGGGCTGGAGGATACGCCGAGTTTTTGAAAAAGCAGAGGGTTAAAGAGTTGGAAGAGGCGGAAAGGTTGTTCGTTGGCCAGGGCTTTGGAGGAGGAAGGATCTTGGACTCCGGATTATGCTCCAGTGGGGAGGCAGGACTTTGGGGGAATGGACCACCATCTATTGACAAAATAGTCGTGAGCAACCTGATAGCAGCATCGCAGTCTGACGACCCAATTCTTTCAGAGGACACGGAGAGGAAAGCAACTTTTGTCTCGCATGCGCATACTATCGATGAAGTGTACGAGCATAGTATATCCAGAAAGTATGAGCAAGACCCATGGTAGTCAGAAGTTTTCTTATACCTCAAACATCGAACGCACAAGAGCGATAGCTTGGAGAATCTCAAAATCTTCTTTCGCCTGTGCCACAAGCACTTCATTAAGGAGAATGTCTTGTTTTATCAACCAAACAAACACTCTGCTCCGAAAAGATGCGTTTGTCAGTCCGAAGTGGCTGCGCTTCTGTGGGATGCCCATGATGAATCAGGTCATTGGTCAACTGAGCAAACCCTTAAGCAGCTGAGAGATTACCATTGGCCTACTCGGGCAAAAGATGTTCGGGACTACATCCTAGGTTGTATTAGATGCGCAAAACATGGGACACAGTCAAGAAGAATGACACAATCCTCAGCCCGAATCACCACACCATTTGTGCAGGTTGGAATGGATTTTATAGGACCCTTCCCTAAGTGCCCTGTGTTTTACTAGGTATATGATGGGGTACGTACACTTGCGCAGAGTTACTAAAAGGATTCGGATGCTTGAGTAGAACAGGCAATTGCGCGTATGGCAGGAATGTAAGATTGAATTGAAAGATGATGAGAATGATATCTAACAGAAGTGGCGAATCTAAGCCTACTTATACTTCTAAAATCATCCGTGCGCCAACAGAGCAAACAATGCAAACATCAAGTCTCGTGGGACCCACACCTCGCCTAACTAGTCCCAACACTTCATCCTAGCCTCGGTGGTGTCACCTCATCTGCTGCTTATGCAGCCTTGCCATGTCCACTGTGCTCCTAGGCACAACAGGGACCCACACCTCGCCTAACTAGTCCCAACACTTCATCCTAGCCTCGGTGGTGTCACCTCATCTGCTGCTTATGCAGCCTTGCCATGTCCACTGTGCTCCTAGGCACAACAGGGACCCACACCTCGCCTAACTAGTCCCAACACTTCATCCTAGCCTCGGTGGTGTCACCTCATCTGCTGCTTATGCAGCCTTGCCATGTCCACTATGCTCCTAGGCACAACACCCTGTTGGCGCAGACGAAGCAAGGAAACTCTTATGGCCCCACATCACCGACGTCTTTTCCCGCTTCAAGGAAGCTTATGGCGACAGATTCAAAAACTTTGACTTCAACATCCCGGAAGCGACGCAGCCTAACAACCAGATACATTTCACCCACGCCCTCATAGTTATAGATTATTTCTCAAGATTTGTCTGGGCTTTCCCAACAACTAGTACCACTTCGTCGGAAGTGATCAGATGTCTCACGTGGCTATTTGGAATATTCGATGCACCTATAGTTGTTTACAGCGATCGGCAACCTTTCGCGTCAAAAGAAATGAAAATTTTCTTCAAGCGCCATGGGACAGTACATGTGTCAGCACCGGTAGCGTCGCATAGGTCGGTAGGAATGGTAGAAAAAGCGGCAGACCTGTTACAGCGAGTACTGAAAAAGGGTTACGGGTACTGGCCCTTCGAAGTTGGTCCGGCGGTAAAGGCTCTAAACTCCCGACTCATTGAAAAGCTAGGTTATTCTCCACATGAAATCTTATTTGGGTTCCCTCCAGGGAAAGTGACAGAGAGGTCTTTCCCCACGGCAAATAAACTCGAAATGCAAGCTTTCTTATGTTCAAATCCTTTGTATATTGATCAGGAGGAAGAAAGTCTCTTCGCCCAACTAGATTTCATAGCGACAAGGCACCAGAAAAGAGAAATCGTCAATGATAGGGATGATCATCGTCGTTTCGTCCAAAAAGACCGCCACGATGCTGGAGTAAGAGGGAAATTCTTTGATCCAGGAGATCTGGTGATGTTATACGACGAGAAAGAGGCCAAAAAGAAGCTCAGGCCAGCCTATAGAGGGCCTTTTAAAGTAACAGCCTTTGGGGGTAGTCATGAGAGGAGTTACCGGCTCAGGCAACTTGATGGGACCCTCATACGAAACAATTTTCACGGAGACCAGCTAAAGCCTTTCAGAGTTAGGGAAGGCTATTTAGTTTCAAAATCCGAAGAAAGTCACCCTGTCTACCAAAACATACGGGCTGGGAGAAATGTTAGTAAGGTACCAAAGGAATTGAGGTCTTGAAGAAGGCAGAGAAAGGAAAATGAGGTCGAGAACAAGACAGAAAATTTTAAAAAAAAAAAAAAGTCAAAGAAACAGTCAAAAGAATAGAAAAGGCCTCCCGAAGCGCAGCTTTAAGGTCATGGAATTCTTTAGGTGAAACTACGGGCTTTGATATTGGCATCGGAGCCAAACAGCACACCGCCCACTCTAGACACGCAGCAGCACCGTCTCAAGCACCAAATAGCAACTCTACGAGCCCATAGCTAAAGCTAGTTTTCAGGGCATTAATCCTCAGGATTTTTCTGAGTTTCCGTTGTAGCCTTCTAGCCACTCACGAAATCCCTGGAAATTTTATAATCAGAATGGCTACACAAACACTCAGGAGATTCAGTCGTTCATCATCCGATTTTCTTCGTCAAGGTATAGAGCAGCTGGTCAGGGTAGAAGTACTAAGATCCTTGTTTGAACGCCTCCGGCATTCAATTAGGCACGAAGGGACTAGAGAACCGAGCTTGGGTACAAAGGTAGTTTAGCGTACATCTGAGGTGATTTGTAAGCAAGGGGTTTCGCGCACAAGACGCGTTTGTAGACAGAGCTAGGAAATATCATCCCATTGAGACTAGAACTATTTTGTGGGCCAATTGTATGTAAGCGAGAAATAGCTCAGCCTAAAAGAGGATGATCTGCGCTATAAATTTGTTATTTTATACTGCGCTTTGACAAATACATGATCACTGATTCTTTGGTCTACACTGAAAAAAATATTAAAAATGAACGTGAGCCGCTGAAGTACATCGAGACGGAAAAATTTGACGTTTTGATGCTGCAATTTCCATTTCTGTTGGATGTTCCTGATAAAGATTGGTAAACCATCGTACTCGAAACTTGGTACCAGGATGATATTTTCAGTTTTAGTGTTTCATATGAAGTCCTCGTCTCCTGCCTTCTGTTATATTTATCTTTGTTACTAGCTTAAGTATTACAGGATAGACTTTATGGAATAGATCAAATTTATTGAATACGAACTCCTGAATATTTGTATTCTGTGATCCCGCGAAATTTAACAGAAGCCGCCCAGTATCTCAAGAATATTTAAAAGAGCGAATTTTACCTAATACGGAATCCTCAAGCTTATTTATTCTTTCCTTACATATCCTGTTATCCTGCGGTGTAATAGCGATGGGAAAGAGTGATGATGAAAGAAGTGGCTATTACGGGATAGATCCGTGGGGCGAGTGCTGGCTGCGCCACAACGTGTTCAATAAATTATTTACGAGGCTTTGATGTTCATACTCGCAAGGCTGAATATTGACATGACGGGGATCTACACCTTATCATACCAATGTTCGCGAGATTGGAAACACCAGGGAGGATGCTACTGGAGAGCTCAGGACAAGATGATAAAGATATATGTATACTCTATTACAGGGGTAAGAAGTGTAGCCCCACATTATGTGTAATTTACATGGGCTATCCCTGACATTCCGACTTTAGCGCTACAAAAATGGCTAGACTAAGGCAATAAGGCAACCGAGGCATTCCTTCTTCCTTGAACCTTCTCTCTTATGTTGGATAGCTGCACAGCATCCTCGTACCACACTAAATCGGTTGACACGACATATCGAATAACCTATATCCTCACGATAAACTGCGAAGAAAAATGAGCACCCCAGCATCTCCCACTACTCCAAGATCACGGAGCCAGCTTTCTAGGGATCAGCGAGTCCAGATATACACGTTACGTGGCCTTGGTTTTACTCATCTCGCCATCGGTAATCAACTCGGTATCACCGAAAGAAGGGTACAATATGCCCTTGCAAGGCAATGTCTGACGCCCAAAAAGCGAAATGGCCGACCCCACGTCTTGAACGCTCAGCAAGAAGTTGAGCTTGAAGAGTTTGTCACGTCTTCAAGTGAGGCCCGCCAGATGAGCCACCTGGAGCTTGCTGCTAAGTTTTCCCACTGGAATCTTGGCCAAATCGCAATCAAAAGTGCTCTTGAGAGAAGAGGGTTCAAGCGTTGCATTGCTCAAGCGAAGCCTACTCTAACGCCTGCACATATGAGGAAAAGATTAGAGTGGGCGGAAGAACACTCTTCTTGGACACCTGAACAGTGGCCCCAAATTCTTTGGTCTGATGAGACTTGGGTCACTGGTGAACGTCACACAAGAGTATGGGTTTCGAGGAAGGTGAGTCCAGATCTCAGCCATGTATCAACTGCATTAATCTAATTTTTTAGCCCGAGGAGACATATTATCACACTTGCCTGGTTCGAAAAGGTCCTCGAAAGCGTGGTTGGATGTTCTAGGGCTCCTTTTATGGGAACCAGAAGGGCCCTTTCCCCCTTCTGGAGTAGGGATTGGGGGACTATAAAAGCGGAGAGTTACTGCCAGAGGATTGTTCCTTTAATCCACGCGGCAACACAACCAATTGACTCTCACGGCCCTCTTCTCTTTATGCAGGATGGTGCTCCTGCCCATTCTGCTCAACGTACGAAAAGAGAGCTGTCATCAAGGGGGGTAGATTTCATAGTCTGGCCGTCATATTCCCCAGACCTGAATCCAATTGAGTCAGTGTGGGATATGATGAAATCCCATATTGAAGAGCACCACCCAGAATTTGATTCTGGTAATCCATCTGAGGAAGTGCTCCGTAATGCAGTCCTAGAGGCATGGGAGTCAATTTCTCAGGAGCAACTGGCTACGCTTGTAGAGAGCATGCCAGAAAGGTGCCAGGCAGTCATCAGAGCAAGAGGAGGTTCAATTCCTTATTAATGATGCTTAATTATTGGTAAAAATGTATTTAATACTTGATAAAAGCTAGCACTTTTGAATAGAATATCATCATTTCAACGAGTTACAGGGATCTCCTACACTTCTTTTATCACGCAAAATTTCCCATACAAATCAGGTTCAGCTATTGTCGGATTTGGTATGGTCAAAATATTGCAGCCAATGGCATATTGTATAATCCCTGTCAGATCTTGGCATTCAGGGGTTTCCTTCACTATTTACCCCTGCAATAGAGTACATATATATATGTAAGGATAACGAGACCTCTCCATTTGTCTCGGTAGGCTAGAATAATTGACTGATTTTTACTTTTGGACATGCTCTGGTGTTTACCACCAACGATTGATCCCGCGACAGTGAAAACACCAACGCACTGCAAAATATGATAAGAGTAGGCGCGGACGATCGAGGTGGAAAATATGATGTTAACAAGGCCGGACTCCACAGAATTTAAGAGTTTCTCACCAAGTTGATGGAAAGTCTAGTCAAGCTAGGTGGGAAGGCTGTTGAAGATACGGACCAGGAGTTCAATATTGTATTGGAAGCTTTAAAATTTCACTGATGAAAATGTCAAATTTCTTTTTGATAGACCATACCGATTAAATGATTGAGCATCGGATGGTGCAGTGATACACCGTCCGAGCGGGTCGGATGGTGCAGTGGTACACTGTCCGGGCCGTTCTCCCAAGTAAAGTCTGGGTAGCTTGAACACATACCCCACTTGAGACAGGGGAAAGCTGGTTCGAATACAGCAGGGCCCTCACACCACTTCTCTCGCGGTGACGAAAGCATGCTCAGATAACCACAGATTTTTCTCGCTTTTCCCTGTGGTGGTTACTCACGGAGGAGGGTAGATGTCGTAAGGCGTTATTCTCGTAGTGGTATCTGCAAATGAAATCTGAGTATGAGTGTTTCAAACGTCAAACAAATTCTTTCTGCGAAATATACATGTCTTCCGTAATCATTCGCGTCATAGCCTCAGGCTGCATACGCTAAAATGATTTAAAAAAAAAACACCGTCCGAGCCGCTCTCTCACGTAGAGTCTGGGTAGCCAAGGCACATGCCCCACCTGGGACAGGAGGAAGCCGATTTGTGTCCTGCAACAACATTTCCACATTGCTCGCTTGGCGGTGTGTGAGACGATGACGAAGACCCACCCGTTAACTGAGAGGAGCCGAAATGCGTTCCTGTGGTAGATGATAAGGAACTGCTGCCACTACTCCAATTATATAAGCGCCTTTAGGAATCGAGTCTAATGTGATATTATATAAATAAATAAATTTTTCTATTATCCTATTTCGGCGCCTGAAGGCCCACGTAGGTATTTTTCGGAAGATACGTATTCTTTGTTATAGAACGACTCATTTTGACGTTTGGAACACTCATACTCAGATTTCATTTGCAGATACCACTACGAGAATAACGCTTTACGACATGTACCCTCTTCCGTGAATACCCACCACAGGGAAAAGCGAGAAAAACCTGTGGCTATCTGAGCATGCTTTCGTCATTCTACGAATACAGTATCACCGCGAGAGAAGTGGTGTGAGGGTCTTGCTGGATTCGAACCAGCTTTCTCCTGTCTCAAGTGGGGCATGTGTCCAAGCTACCCAGACTCTACTTGGGAGAACGGCCTGGACGGTGTACCACTGTACCATCCGACCCGTGATATTATATACTTAATCATACTACAGTACAGTAAAACTTCTCTAACACGATAGTGGGTCCCGGCATATGTGTTGAAAATATTCATAGTAACTTGCACTTTTATATTTGCAACACTTACCCTTACAGGTCACTATGGGTGCAGGGGTAAGTATTGCAAATATAAATGGATGAATTTCAATGAATATTTTCAACACTTATGCCGGGACCCACTATCGTGTTAGAGAAGTTTTACTGTAGACATATGCGCTACGGGGTCGGTGGGGCTGAAAGGAACCTGCCTTTGCCATAGCTATGAGGTTGAATACAATATAGATTTATTTAAAAAAAAAAGGCAAATGTCGTCAAGTAATATTATTAAATGATACTCGTGTGTGAGTGCCCCTCAGATCAAGTTGAGACATCGCTCCGTGTTCCATACTAATTTTTTTCGGGTCAGGGCCTCAAGGATGCATACACAAGAATGACATAAAAAAGCCAGGCTGCTGCCGCCAGATCAGTTACTGTCGGTGAGAATAGAGCAAATCAAAAATGGAATTCAGTTAATTTTTCAAGCCTGTGAGAGGAATCTTTAGTGTCTGCTTTCCTTTGTTTGAAAATGCGTTTTAGCTGAAATAGTAGGATGAGATTTAACAAGGATCATCCATCTCAATCTATCAGCCACAAAACAAAGAATCTTTTTTTTGAAATCATTTTTGCGTGTGAAGTCTGAGACTAAGACGCGAATGATTAGGAAAAACATGTATATTTCGCAGAAAGACTTTGTTTGACGTTTGAAACACTCATACTCAGATTTCATTTGCAGATACCACTACGAGAATAACGCCTTACGACATCTACTATCTTCCGTGAGTACCCGTGTTTCAGTTATGAGATAGGGAAGTATCATCATGTACTAACCTTTGCAAAGATATCACTGTGGTACTCTCATACATGGGTCCGGAATGTCAAAAGGGTACCCCCTGTCCATTGGGCTTTGTACAGGGTCTACCCCTAGTAATATCTACGGGCTAATTTACAGTAATTATCCATTCATCTGACATAACGCCAGCTCCTCATCCTGTCACCCAACAAGAATATATCGCCAACATCTAGTTTTACACCAGTCAAAAATCCGAGCGACTTACACTGAATCGTTGTTGAAAGTGAGGCATGCTTTAAATGACCCTAACGCTATATATCATACCAATTGTAGCGATAGATGAACAGCGAGGAAACATCTCCTGCGAGGCGTAGCTATTCGAGAAGAGCTTCAGCAGATAAGTGCCTTCAGGTCATTCTTTACTGGATTTGGAAAGATCTCAGCTAAATAACTCCAGGTAATTACTTTACACAATGCTGGCCACGAACGAGGCGAAATTGCATCTATCATCGACTTGAGCTACAAACAAGTTATTCACATCATCAATAGAGGCACTACCTCTCCAAAAATAAATCCGGGTGGAAAACGAAAACTGGATCAGGCCCAAGCTGATGAGCTAGAAACTTTTGTGCGACTCTCTCGAAGGAATCGCCAGATGACGTATATAGAGCCTGCCATGGAGTTTAGTTGCTGGGGTTCTGGGGTTTATGCGATCAGAAGTGCGCTCAAAGATAGAGGTAACTCCAGTAGTTTGTCTCGAGCAAAGCCACCTATATCCGAGGTCAACATGATAGAAAGGTTAGAGTGGGCTCTAAATCATCGTCACTGGACCATTGACGATTGGAGTCAGATCCTTTGGAGCGACGAGACATGGGTAACAGATGGTAGACATCGAGATGCCTACATGACGAGAAAGGTTTGTAGCGCGTGTCATCAGCTAGGATTTAGATGGCTAATAATATACAGCCTGGTGACGAGCTTGAAAACACCTGCCTCGTCGACAAGACTAAAAAGATCACAGCCTGGATGTTCTGGGGGAGTTTTCACGGAACTCAGAGAGGGACCTACTTATTCTGGGAAAAAAATTTGGGTTCAATAACAGGGCCGAGTTATTGCGAACAAATTGTTCCCCATGTGGCTGACTACATGGAGGTGAATCCTGAATTGCAATTCATGCAAGATAATGCACCGCCACATAAAGCGGCCTTTACTCGGGAAAGTTTAAGGGTTAAAAATATTGAGCCCATAAACTGGCCTCCTTACTCCCCAGACCTCAACCCTATTGAGGCTGTGTGGAGCGAAATGAAGGATTATAATGAAAATCAATATCCTGAACTCGAGGATGGGCGGGAGCGGTCTTCGGCTGATATGTTTGTTCCAATTGTGTAAATATGCAAATATAGTGCACATAACTTATCATCTAGTCTGCGTTCACTTAACCCTAAGCCCCTGTAATCGGGCACACGCAATGCACAGACATTAGGGGTTATGCAGATATTCCATGTGCATGTGCATAAAAGGGGTTCGCTTAGCCCTGTGGTGCTGCAGCCTTAAAGATTGTTACTAATTAGCGTTAATTTTGTATGCCTTTGCCCTTCTGACTCCTGGCTCAATCTACAGATTGAACGCCCACTTGTAACAATCTTTAGGGTTGCAACACTACATGCAAACCGGACTTTCTTCCGATACCCTATATTTGTTAAAGTTAGTCCATCGGCAGATTATCAACAGGACTGTTTTGAGGAATACGCGAGAATGTACAGGGGCTCAGGGGTAAGTGAAGGCAGCTGGAAATTTTATATACAGGGGTTATAATATGGAAATATCCTAGCCATGCTATACAATTTTCTAGGTTAGACGAGATCATATGATCTAATCTTTCACACCTATTTCATTTCATCGGAAGAGCCACAAATATTAATTGTTCGTAAAAATACACGGCTGCATCAATGTTGATTAAACCATCTTACAGATATTAGAAAAAGATAAAGTTATCGAACGCCATTCGCAATTTAGCACAAGCCTCCTGATAAACTACTTTATTAGAATTACTATCCTCTAATCATGAATACTCAAGCTACTTTACAAGGTCAAACTCGTGCTTCATATCTCAGTCGAGATCAAAGACTTGAGGTATGTGTAGAATTCTGGTACTGAACTAGGCACTTACACGAACTGATTTTGCCCAGATACTTGCACAGTATCGGACGGGATTCACGTACAAACAAATTGCGACTCAGTCAAGAGTAACATATTCACAATTCAAGAACACTGTTCAATCTGGTCGTGCATCTCCTAAATTAAGGGCTGGACGCCCTCCTAAACTTTCTCTTAACCAAATCGATCAGTTGGAAGAATTCATCTGCAGTTCTCGCGAGGCACGACAATGTTCTTATCTAGAACTGTCAGTTCATTTTTCCTCATGGGCTGCCGGAGAAAGTGCAATCCGTAGTGCACTCAAGAGAAGAGGGTACTTTCGATGCCTTCCGAGAAGGTCTCCGCCGTTATCAGAGACTCACATGACGGCACGGAAAGTATGGGCAGAACAACGCCTTCAATGGCAAGAACAAGAGTGGTCGCAAGTAATTTGGAGCGACGAAACTTGGAGTAATGACGGACCTATTATGCCAAGCTATGTGACTAGAAAGGTAAGCAATACCGATATAAATCCAAAGTTTTTTGATTACTCACAGTCTAAGAAGAAAGGAGAGGCTTAGGATAATACGTGTGTCGTTGATCGATACCGTAAGAATAATTCTTGGATGTTTTGGGTGTAGTTTCGCCGGAATCGAGAGAGGACTTTGTGTTTTCTGGGAAGCCGACTGGGGCAAGATGACCTCAGAAGGCTATCGCCAACACGTCCTTCCCCTTGTTGTGAACTGGCAAAGAAACAGACGGCAAGAGACAAGTCGTGCATATTTATTTATGCACGACAATGCGCCAGTACACAAAGCACTTCCCGCAAGAGATTATCTCATGGCACATGGAATTCAACCTATTTCATGGCCAGCATACTTGTTAGAATCGGTTAATATTGATCCGGTTCGGACCGTAATTCTATACCGAATCAACGCACTATGGGACTCGGCATCCGGATATGCGATTCATTACTAATCTGTACCAATCAGATAATCACTGGGAATGGTCTCGGATAGTTCTATCCGTAATGGAGGTTTACACGTTCACCCCTTTATCATCCTTTGGAAATCCTACAATGATCTCTTTGATTGTTAACATTAATCATCCTTCAGGATCTTATGATAGTTTCTACCATTTTCATCTGGAGTTAGAAGATTGGATTATAGAATGGACCTGGGCAAAGATGTATATATACCACTTGATAAACCCCTAAGTAATTAATTAATTTAATACAAAAATATATCTTACTTTTGAAAACTCTACAATACTCCCTTGATCTAAATCCAATTGAAAATGTGTGGGGTATGATGAAACTATACATTCAAAATGTATATCCAGGGTTTGAGCTGGGGAGGTAGCGGAGTAAAGCAGAGAATCGCCGAATTATACTTGAGGCCTGGTACAACTGTACAATAGAGGATAAGCTTCGATCACTCATTCTAAGCATGTCATAGAGATGTGAAGAGGTGGTTAGAGTTCAAGGGGGTCCAACTTCATGTTATGAACACTTTGTATATTAGAATTTTGAGATAGAGCTATCGAAATCCTTGATATTTTACTTGATGTGGATTTCTTCAGGAACCATTCAATATTTAGCCAAGAGTGACATACTGCCTTCACTTTCGTCGCCAAGAAATCTCTCATCTTTAATTGATATTTAGGTTTTGAGCTTATCCTAATAAGGCCTCGCTTAGAAAAGATCAGTAAGGAAACCGCCATATAGGTATAATAATCGATAACTAAAGACACTGCAAAGACATACCGCCTTCACTTACCCCTGAGCCCCTGTACAAGTTAAGGGTATTTCAGGACGTTAGTTGCTGTGGAGGCAACAAAGAACCCATCTCCTCAGACGTTTGTTTCTATTTAGATTAATTATACACATTTTGGGGCACTCGTTTGTCGGGCAATGACCGGTGCTAATTATCCTTCATCGTAAGCCAGCGTGAGATGTTGCTTCTGACGGCATGGTATTGTTCATTTGTGCTTGATGTTGATAATTGATTTGCGGCACCCCAGGAAACGTCCCTAAATGGTTAGGGAGATTCCCAATGGTCTAGACGTAGATTTTTTGAGTTTTTTATGCGCAGATTACTTGAATTTTTCATCCTCAGATTCCAAGAGCTAGTCATACGCAGACTCCTTGATTATGAGACACCGAATAAGGACACCTTTTTTGGTTTTCCACACTACCCCTAATATGTTATGGGTTGAGAATTCGAAGAGAAGAAAATTTTCTTCTGATTGTCCTTTTTTCACAATTAGATTATCATTTCAGATCAAGAGGTGGATCATTTACTTACCTTCTTGCCATATCGTTATACCATCCTCTGAGAGTGGCCACATCATGGTAGATTCACCATACAATGGAGGATTTTCGCCTCGAACAAACATCGGGTAACGACCCGAAAGGTCGTATTTATCTCCTATTACATGCTCCATGACATCCTTTGGATGAAATTGTGAATAAACTACCCCATTACATTGATAGCCCCAAATATTATGGGGCATATGTTGTGGTTGACCATAGGATATAGTGATGAAAAGGAATACAAAACCGAGCACCTGAGGTAGCGAGGTAGTCCACATCTCGAGGAACGCAAAAAAAGATCATGTTGACAATGCCATCCGTCGGAAGTCAAGTCAAATATCATCGAAAAAAGAATGGAAATTGACATCATGTTGAATTCCGTAAATGAAATTTAGGACTGACTCAGTGGAAATGTCAATCACCTCAATACTAATATCACCTTATTTTTACGATTCATTGGATTATTTACTGGATCCCATCGCTGTTGAAGTCAAGATTTAGTGGGTACCTCTAATAGGTACGGTATAAAAGGTATGACGTGACTTGATATCAACTTCACATGTTGTTTCCTTTCATTATGTCTTTATGACATACAAAATTAATCACAATTTGTAAGAAATTCTACCGCTGCAGTACTGTAGATTATTTCCCATTCTGACATTGACTTTATCCGTTGAACCTACAGTCGTCCCTCTCTAACTCGATAGTGGGTCCCGGTATAAGTGTTGAAAATATTCATTGTAACTTGTACTTTTATATTTGCAACACTTACTCTTTCAGCTCAATTTGCGTGCAGGGATAAGTATTGCAAATGTAAATGGTTGAATTTCAATGAATATTTTCTACACTTATACCGGGACCCACTATCGAGTTAGAGAGGGACGACTGCATAATATGTACATAGGCGGAAGCCTGTCAGTGAAAATTCCGTCAAACTACCTGGTAAAATTAATTGTTTTAGAGGTTACCTTGAAGGAGCGCATCCAGACTGCTCTGCGCAGTGTGGATTCCTTTACTCCAAGCATCTCCTCTCTTCCCTCCCTGGCAACCACCTCCCCACTACCCCGACCAAACGGAACTGCTCTTAATATCCCTCATCTAGGATCCAACGCGTTATCGGCTGAGATCTTCTGGGTTGTTAATCATCGCTCCGGGTGACCAGTATCTGACTTTTCCTCCACATCCTTCGCCCTCCTTAGACCTATCGTGTGCAAGACATCGCCTCGTGCATGGCATTTTCCGAAGGATATCCACACTGACAGCTTGGATCGATAACTCTAGTGACTTTTTTTCAATACAAACAAGGTAAAATGTGAGCCCGATGTATTTGCTTCTTATATGTATTACAATACTGCCTTGCGACCATTGTAGGTGTCGGTGTAAATGGCATGGCGTTCCCGAGAAATTCATCTATTGTCTGCCAGTTTTCTTGTCGATGTAGATGTCAGCGATATTCCAAACTTGAGGGTCGGCTATTGTCCTTTTCCATTTCTCCAGGTTCCATTCCCGAGTTGGTACAGACAAAAATTCGCCTTAATATTCTATGCCAATTTTACAGTCAAACCTGGATTAGCCTGTTGTGGGTCTAGCTTCAATTATTGAATAGACTAGGTCCCGTCCCTGTGGCCCTGTTCATCACTCCGGGGCAGATTTCCTCGCGTTGCTTCGGAAGTAGTACTTGAGCTATGACTGGTTGTGATGTGCAGTTAAGATATAAGTCATTGGCACTAGGTCTATGAGATTGGCAGTTTCTTAGTCATATGAAGCGGAGGGAAATTTTGATTATTAGGAATTGCAGTAGGCTGGTTGATACGGATGGTTTAGAAGGGCAGATGTTGGTTTTTTTAAGTTACGGTAGTCAGCGTGGTTCACATATAATGAAATGAAATATTTCGCCCCAATAAGAGTCAGATGAGAAGCGTGGAGTATGCAGCTTCCATCTGATACTTCGGAAAGGCGTGTAGTTTGTTCAAGCCAGGTTTAAGTAAAAGTCGATATATTTTCAAGATGAGGGAAGGGCACAAATGAGTCTGGGATCCAGCCGAAAACATGTACATGGAGAATCGGTTAGTTAATCTCGTCACCCAAAGATGTCAATCGAAGAGCATGGTTTCAATACACGTTGTACTATCTTCATGAGGGCCATTAGTTCTTCTCCATCAAAAGTATTTAGGATACATGGTGAAGATAATGTCCGAGTATGGGATGACCAAGGGTCGGCCTGTGTGTCTGTCATTATGAAACAAAGATGAATACATGTTGACCTGATTAATGTAAAAGTAGATTAGTAATACAGTAAAACTTTTGTAAGACGATAGTGGGTCCCAGTATAAGTATTGAAAATATTCATTGAAACTTGGACTTTTATATTTGCACCGCTTACCCTTACAGGTCATTTTGCGTGCAGGAGTAAATATTGCAAATGTAAATGGATGAATTTCCATGAATATTTTCAACACTTATACCGGGACCCACTATCGAGTTAGAGGGGGATGATTGAACAGTAAAACTTCTGTAAGGCGATAGTGGATCCCGATTTAATCATTGAAAAGATTCATTTCAATTTTGGTGTGAATATTTGCAATACTTATCCCTGTTCGCAAATCTACCTGCATGGATAAGTATCGCAAATATACACAGCAAAATTGAAATGAATCTTTTCAATAATTAAATCGGGATCCACTATCGCCTTACAGAAGTTTTACTATAGTTTGAATTCTGTTCTGGGTTATAACTTTTTCTTGTTTTCCCACGCACACTCTAGCAATCGCGATATCTCAACGACAAAAACAAACATATTAAATACTATTGATTATAGATTATAGATATAATAGGAACAATAACCATGAACTCTCCAGAAAATCCAACTGCCAGAAACTATCGACCCCAACTATCGCGAGACCAACGGGCCGCTGTTCAAACACTTCGGAGGTACAGTCTTTCTCTTCAAGCAATCGCAACCCAATTAGGAATCTCCCGCCGGCAGGCTCAATATGCCCCCGAACGTGCTGATGTCTTGGATCCTCAAAGACCAGGCTGTCCATCTAAATTGGGTGTCAGTCAAGTGGATGAACTTGAGCATTATGTTCGTAGCTCTCTAAATGGTCGATTCATGACCTACTTAGAATTATCTATGCATCCATTCTTTCACTGGAACATTGGAGAACATGTAATCAGGAGAGCCCTCCATAAAAGAGGATACAGACGTTGTTTCTCCCGTTTGAAGCCTCCACTCACAGAAAAAAATAAGATGAAACGATTACAATTTGCCCAAGAACATCTAGAATGGACTACCGAGCAGTGGAACCAGATTCTCTGGACGGACGAGTCTTGGATTACTGGTGGTCAGCACACACGTGTGTTTGTAACGAGGAAGGCAAGATTTTATTACTATATCCTACTGTTATGTTGTACTATTGAAGGATATTAGCCTGGAGAACAGTTTGATGAAACTTGTGTATCTTCCCGATTTGCGCGCAGGAATGGGTGGATGTTTTGGGGTTCCTTCATTGGCTCAGAAAAAGGTCCCTTTCTTGTATGGAATAAGAGATGGGGCTCACTCACAACGGAATCATACCGTGAACGGATTTTGCCTCTCATAGTATCGGCAAGGGAAGCACACCTAAATATGTCGTTGATGCAGTATGGTGCACCGTGTCATGCCGCACTGGATGCCATTGAAAAATTGCAGGAGGTAGGTATACGTCTGATCGTCTGGCCACCATACTCTCCTGACCTTAATCCTATTGAGTGTTTGTGGAATACGATGAAGGATTACATACAATCTCATCAACCAGATGTGGGAGTGGGAAGGCAAATTTCCCAAGCCAGGCTAAAAGAGTCGATATTAGAAGCATGGGAATGGATCTCATCGGCAGAACTTGAAAGGCTTATCGCAAGTATGTCATCAAGGTTTCAAGCAGTAATCTAAGCAAATGTTGGATCAACTAGATATTAATCGGGCATTTCATTACTAGATCTTGTAAATAGTAGATCTTACAGTAATCATTAGGATGATGGAAAGTAGAAATAATATAGTCCTTTAGAGTTTAACAAAGTTTTGTCGCCAAGGGTTTTTCACCATTGAAAAAGCGATTATAGTGTGGGTCATGCCAAATCTGGTAAGGCACGTCAGGGGTATTAATGCAAGCCAGGTCGATCCTAGCTAGAGTAGGTAAAGATTTACATAAAAAACCCCACTTTTAACCCATCCACTAATGCGACTTAAAAACTTTTATGGCTGACACCCTGTATCTAGGGTTAAGGTATCATTTGTTATTTGCTGAAAAGATAGGGAGTTCTCGGATGTTCGTACTTTCTTCAGCGCGAGTCCGTGAGATATGTATAATTAGGTATTTTTTTTTTTTTAAATCATTTTTGCGTATGCAGCCTGAGGCTATGACGCGAATGATTACGGAAGATATGTATGTGACGCAGAACAACTCTGTTTGACGTTTGGAACACTCATACTCAGATTTCATTTGCAGATACCACTACGAGAATAACGCCTTACGACATGTACCCTCTTCCGTGAATACCCACCACAGGGAAAAGCGAGAGAAACCTGTGGCTATCTGAGCATGCTTTCGTCATTCTACGAATACAGTATCACCGCGAGAGAAGTGGTGTGAGGGTCTTGCTGGATTCGAACCAGCTTTCTCCTGTCTCAAGCGGGGCATGTGTCCAAGCTACCCAGACTCTACTTGGAAGAACGGCCCGGATAGTGTACCACTGCACCATCCGACCCTTATAATTAGGTAGCTGCGCAATACTTTAGAGATTGTGCGACATCTTCGTCAATACAACTTATCCATTCCACGAACCCTCTAAACTTCTCACACTCTTCCCCTACATCTCATCATGTTCTTACAAGCTGGGTCTAAAGGATGTATTTGGTGGGCAACTAAACAAACTCCTTTGCGGAGGTAGGTTATCACTTTGGGTCTCCTGTTGTAGTTATGGGCTGACGGAGGAACGAATGTTAGATACTGAATCTAATGCAGTATACAGAAGATGGTGTATACTAATGATGAAAATATATATAGAATGAATACTGAATACGTATTATAATTATGGATAATCTATCTGGAGATATAACAAGAGGAATAGATATCTTAGATACAAGAGGTGTGTATTAGCACACTGGTCCCTTGTTTTCATAATTCAATCATGGAATCTTCTAGTATCAACTTTTCTCTTTAGGATCAAAGCTTCTACCAAGTTCTCCAGTGTTCCACCATTGCCAAATGCGACAGTATCCCTCACTAATCTGATGATCCTCATAATCTCAGTCGAGCCAGCACAACACCTCCTAGTCCAGTCGTCTGTTGGCGAAAAGCACTCGTAGGCTGGAATTTTCTTCGTTATTCTACGCTGTCGATCACTAAATATGTATGGCTCTTGAATAAATATAACATCAAATTTTTCTTCGTTTGCGAAAGCTAATCCAAGATCATGTGACACAGCGCCTTTGCCGACGTTAATTTGGACTAAGCGCAAGGGCCTTGACATCTTGTGTGATTTTCTAGAGGTCATCGGAACTATCTGTTAAAATTGAGGACGGATTCCCAGTATCAATCGAGGAACTTAGTGAAGGAGTGGCCGGGACCAAAACTAGTCGGTTCGCGCTTGGTGAAACTAGATTTTTCGTAGAGGTTGAAGTAACTTCTAAGCTTGTGGAGTCCGGACAAGGCCCAATGTCCGCGTCATTCTCAGTCATCTCATGATCAGTCTGACTAACGGGTGTACCCCGGTTGCATCCCATAGTGACACAGAGGCTGAGCCTTGTCGCTGCCGAAGTGCTGCGAATCTGGGAAATCTGCTCCTTGATAAGCCTCGACCCGTTGCGGCGAGGTCTGAGGGGACATTCTGGAGCATCGGCAGGAGGAGGCCCATGGCAGTGCAAGCAGCGGAGAGGGCAAGTGTGGGGCTGTGTGCTGCACTGTTGGTGATCCTTATCGAGATGTTCTGTCGAGCGACATAGGCGACACTGTTTGAGCCTCATGCAGATTCTTTCATTGTGCCACTTAAAGCAGCGGCCACATTGAACAATGTTTGTCTTGTTTGAGGATAATGCGCAAGCACTTCTACTCCAAATAGCTGGAATTTACGCGAGAGAGCTGTGCCTCATGGAAATCGCGCAATGTAAAGGGCAGAGTACAAATGTGGAGACTCAAAACTTCCTCTGGTTTCAAACCTTACGGTCGGTGAGACTCTCATCTCATCTGATAGCTCTTTTTGAACAAGTTCAGCAACAATTGGTTCGATAGTTAGCTAATTATATTCGTTCAAGGTGGTGTAGTTGCGTGGTACAGATGTGACAACGTAAGATACGAGGTTCTGAGCCTTTACAACTCAAGTTGCGCATCCAATTTTACCTTGGGAGACAAAATCGGAGAGTAGAGATTCGAGTTTGGAAGATGCGGCTTCTGAAGAGGGGCGGAGCGATCCCGGAGGACACATGCTGGACTTCCTTTAGTAGGGCGGCATTCTCCCCCAAGAGTTTGCGAAACAGAGAGAGTAGAGGATCTGGTTACAGAAGGCGTATGTTCGAGCTCTGATTAAGCCGTAGAAAAATTCTTTCGTCGACTCATGTTAGTTTAACTTGGACTTGAGGTTTGTAGGTTTGGTGAGACACGATTGGGGCGGAATTACCTTTGGCCTTAGAGGCCGCGTTGGCGTAGGATTTGGGACGAGTTGATTTGGGTACCAGCGGCGTTTAATAAGGCACTTGATAAGAGCCAGAGAGAATCGATTGGGGGGCAGTGCTTTCATTTTTCTTAGACTGTGAAGGTGGAAGGTGGCCTCTGACATGGCGCTCAAAGAACTGTTGTGCCACTGATTGCAGACGCACAAGAAAATCCTGATAGGTCTTGATAATGTGTTAAGGAATGTTAGGCTTGGAAACCCCACGGGATGCTTCATCGATAGGGGCAGCCACACCTCTGAACATTAGAGTTGCTTCCTCTGCTCTAGTGTTTGCAGCTGTACTCTGATACTACGGTATTAATCGTGTATAGGCGCTAAAATTCGACTTTTACAGGGTATATAGGCTTTTACTAACTTGAATTAGCATGACGATAAGTAGATCTCCCCACCTAAACTTTAAATTTGTATGGCAAAAATTTCACAACGAAATATTCGTTGGTTTTGCTTTTTTGGTCCATTATAGCCCTCTATTCACTTTTTAATTCATTAATACATTTCATAAATAAATTATACTTCTATCTAGCTAATAATTTACATATCCGCCTTCAGCTTCGTAAACGGCTCTGATCCTTCGGGGCATCGAATCTATCAGTTTCTCCAAGTCATCCCCATTAAACCCCAGATCCCACGCCTCGTTCACTATTTGACGAAGATGCCCTTGACTCCGCTGCCCCCCTTGATCCAACGCTGGATAAAGACGCTCCATGTACGCTTTCATATAACTCCACAAAGTTTCTATCGGATTTAAATCAGGAGAATATGGCGGCCACTCCATTAGAGAAATATTCCTCCTTTCAAACTCACGCATAGTTTGCCTCGACTTGTGAGGAGGGGCGTTGTCCTGCATCACATCTAGTCCTGGTTCCCGAAAGACCGCACTCTCTATGAGAGGCACTATCCTCTCGCAGTAACTGGCCGCAGTGATATGGCCCCACTCCTTCTCCCAAATCAGGCAAGGCCCCTTCTGTCGTCCAAAGAAAGATCCCCAGAACATCCACCAAACTCTCCTCCGCGTCTTGGCTAGGACACAGGTATCTTCGTACTCTTCCCCAATCTTTGACTTAAACTTAGCTCAAGGGAACTCTAGATCTTAGGAGCCTTTAAGGGACTACTGACCTTTCTTGTGACCCAACGATCACTTTGCCGACCATTCATAGCCCAAGTCTCGTCGGACCAGAGGACTCTCATCCAATGTTCCTTCCGCCAGTGGAGATGTATTCTGGCAAACTCATATCTCTTCAGTTTGTTGACTGAAGAGATAGGAGGTTTTAATCGTGCAATCCTGCGTGCATATCCCCTCTTTGCCAGTTCACGTCGGATCACATTCTCGCTCACACCAAAGTGCCGAAATATAAAATGTGCAAGTTGGAAAAATGACATCCGACGATTTTCCGATGATAAACAGACGAAAAATTCTATTTCATCGACCTGGGAACTACTTAGAATAGGTGGCCTACCACTGGAGTACTGAGGCTCGGTATTTTCAACGCTCATGGTGTATTGTACCTGTCGCCATGTAATCCCAAGGCGTTGAGAGATTTTGACGTAACTGTGTCCCTCACTGGCCAAGGTTCTAACCTGCACATGTTACTCTCTTAACCTTATCAATTTGTAGATTTCAGACTTACTTGAATACGTTGAGTTTGTGTTAGGCGTTTTGCATAAGTAGGAGATGCTGATGATGGAGAAGGTTGTTGAGGTGAATCCATCTTTGCGGCAATCTAGTACAGTAAATTAAAATCTTCTAAAGTAGTTGACTTAAGGTTCAGATGCACTCACATGAAGTAAAAATTAGATAGATGAATGAAATAAAAGTATGCCGTTGAGCAAAATAATAGTAAATAGCTGACAATGATTTAAACGAAACGACCTCAGGTGTGCGCGAATGAAGAAAGGTGCAGGCATGAAGGTGGGCGTTGGACTTCATATACAGATGCATATCTCTTATGCCTTAGGCCATAAGATTTTAAAATTTGAAGCTAACAGGGATACTGTGGATCTATCGTGAGGTAACCTGGAATATCACCACTTTATCTCCACTTTATCCCCGCTTTAACCCCTGTACCCTATAAGAAGCGGATCAACGAACAATACCCTATCATGAGAGTAGTTCTGAGTAACAATGTCTCGGTGAGTGACTTCAATCCGCCCTCTAGAGGGTGGTGGGAAGCTTGGAAGTTTGGCATCCTGCTAGCATGTGAATGATCAGATCCTTCTATTAGATAGCTCAATACCCGTTTAGCTATTAATGGATTAAATAATTGATTATATGCCTTCGAACATATGATTGTTTTTATCGGAATCTATTCTTTTCACGGTGTTGGGTTCAGCGTTAGATTCTATGTACTTGGACTGCTTTAGATATGCAATCGTCGTACAACATGTACAGTATCTCAGCCCTAAAGATTGTTACTTACTGAACTTAATTTCGTGATATCTTTAAATATTCCACGCTTCAGGAAACATATACACATTTGATGTCACGTGTTAATTTACATCATGCTAAAGCAGAACACCTAACGTCGATCTACGTCTGTACTGTTGACCACAAACCTGTTACATGAAATTTATCTGACACTCACTAGATTATTTAAGGAGTTTAGAACGCTCGGAATCTAAGTTCAGGAATCTAAGGGATTGAGGAAAATGGCAAATGGCCCGTGATAATTGGACTAGTAACTAAACGCTTATGTAATAAAAGAGTTATGTACTGCACATTACTAAAGTGATATCACGAGAATTATGTTATTTTTTTTGGAATAAAATACATATATCATTACCACAACGATTCGACTTCATAAGCAAAAGTCTTCACTCAGGGGATAACTTCCATTTCGAAGAAGATCACTTGTGACTTATTACTCTCTGTTGACTGCCTGGAGCCATGCCAGCTCCTGACCCCAACCCAAACCCAACCGGGGGCGGGACGAGGTCTCTAGCAGAGACTTTGCTACACGCAACAACCACCGCGAATACCAGAACTAACGAGGCTTCTCTAATGTTTGGCGGTATTGCTTCCGCAATCGATGATGCAACTCGTGGACCAAATGCCCCCTTGATTTCCCAACACTTGACGACAACATATCAGGCCTTTCTCGCAAGCCTCCAACATGTGGCGCAAGAATTTTTCGAAAGACACGTAAGGGGCACATCTGTGCCTCCTCAATCCACAAGCACAATGAGATCCTCTGCTATGAGATACTCTGCACCCCCTGTCATAAAATCAACTCAACCTCTTTCATACGCAAACGTTGTAACAAAGGCTAAAGAAAAAGGTCCAAAAAGTAATCCCGTAAAATCGGGTGGCTCGCAATACCGTGCTCAATCACCTACAACTGACGAGAGGCTATTCCTTCGTCTAAACACAGAGGCCATAGAACGCTCTCTCTCGCCTTACCCGCTACTCCTTCATTTACGCAGAATTCTAGGCGATAACGCCCCATTATTGAAAGAAGTCCAGCATGTCCCTTCAGGCCTCGCCCTCCGGCCAGCCTCAAGCGCTGTAGCTGACAGATTAGAATCCTTATTTTCTGAGGCTGTACAACAAGGAAAGATCAACGGCGCTACCGGTATTGAGAAAGCTCAAAATCTGGTTACCTATCTTCTAAAGAACGTTCCACGCACGATCACCGCTCTAGATGACAACAACCAAATTACTAACTACTCCGTCACAGCAGAGCTCGTTCTCTCACAGATTAAAGAGAAAACTGGATTGACATCTACAGCTGTCTTCGAATCAAAGGGGAGCATCGATTCTCCACATGATCCATCTGCGAGGTACATAGCCCGCTTCCCTCTGGACTCAACTTTACCTAACAGGCTTCGAATACTTGGTGTCGAGGTACTATCACGCCGTCTATCACAAAAAAGTTCAATAATCCAGTGCAGCCGTTGTTTTCAGTGGCACAACGTGAGAATCTGCTCCCGCACTCCCCGCTGCCGTTTTTGCGGCTCGACAGAACATATGGAGTCATCACACCCTTCCTGTAGCCCCCACCCACATACATGTCCGCCCCGGTGCATACACTGCCATGGGCCACATCCAGCGGATGCTCCAGAGTGTCTCCTCCGACCGCGTCGCAACGGGCAAAAACCCACAAAAGAGCAAGTTTCACAGATCCGGAAAACCTCAGCTGCTGCAAGGCTAAGTCTCTGCACTACAGTAGGGGGCCATCGTAACCCGCTTTCAGGCACACCTGAAGACCAAGTTATGTCCGAAAATTACGCTGAACCTAGCTCCAATGTGCCTTCAACACAACCCAATTCAACTCAGCTTGTTCTGGTACCGGCTTCCTCCCCACCAAGTTCCCTGCTCACTTCAGCAAACCCGTACACTCCCTTAATTACTCCCGATGAGTTATAGACGCCGCACGAATAAGAAACCGCAACGTCTTTTTCAAGTAAACGTTTGTAGGGGAGCAGCCTCCCATGAACTGGCCCTTGCTTTTGCTAATGAAGAGAAATATGATATTATCTTCATTCAGGAACCCTACATCTTTAGCGACCGGCTACGCCGGATATCTAAACGAATTTCTTCTTATGAGTGCTTTGCTCCAGTTGACAACTGGGAAATCCGCCCAAGGGTTCTCACCTACGTCCGAAAGGGTACAGGCCTCCAAACACACCAACTCCGACCTCTGCCCCACAACAGCCCTGCTGCGCAAGACCTCGTCTTCCTTGAAATTAGAGCCCCATCCGGCACAAATATCTTAGCAGTCAATGTGTACAATGCACCAGTTGGCTCATGGGCAGAAGGGGAGGCTGTAAAAGCCATCCTGGACCTCTCACACTCTATACTACGTCGGCGTATACTTCTAGCCGGAGATTTCAACCTTAAACATACCAGATGGCAGGCTTCAACAGCTTCTAATCAGCATGCAGCAGAATCTCTGTTAGAGTTGATAGATATGAACTCTATCTCCCTTATCTCAGAAGCCGATGTCCCAACCCATAACAGGGGAAACGTACTCGACCTCACCTTTGCCTCTAATTCACTCTTCCTCGCAGGCGCAGAGTCTGCTATCGTACCAGAGCTCGACGTTACATCTGATCACTCCCCGATTGCCACCATCATACCCTGGGACAGTCGGTTTCATGAGTCCGTGGCTCGACTCAAATTCGAAACTCTGGATGAAAAACTTTTTCTGTCTCTCCTCGAAGGAGGAATAACAAGCATACCTAGCCTATCGGACAACTTACAACCTAACTCTCTAGACACATACGCAGAAAGTCTTTGCACCGCCCTCCAGAACGTATTCAGAGGATCAGCTCGGCGAACTCTTGGGAGGGGAACTGGCCAGCCTTGGTGGAATGACGAGTGCAAAGAGGCGGCTCGCGCTCACAGAGCTGCACGAAGAAATTGGGAAGATCCATTAACTTGCGCCGCTTCAAGGAAACAGCTCCGAACCGCTGTTCGCAGGGCTAAACGACAATTCTTCCGGAATTTACTGGATCAATCTTCTTCAGCGAAAGATGTCTTTAAGATGGTCAACTGGCATCGCTCGGTTGGGTCATTCCGCTCGCCACCTCTGAAAGACCCCTTGAACCCTACCGCTACTCCCGCGGTCTCATTAGAAGATAAGCGGGACGTGTTATCTAGAAACCTCCTCCAAAACACATCGGAGGCTAATGATATACCGCTTGACTCACCCGCAGTGGGACGCTCCGCTCTTCCGTTCCCGGATCTCACCCTTCCGGAGGTAAGGACCTCAATACTAGGTGCAGATAATGCGGCGCCTGGCGAAGACGAGATTCCCACGGCAATCCTCAAAAAAAGTTAGCCCCTAATTGAATCTTCAGTCTTCAGCCTCTTCAAGAGCTGCTTACTGGTGGGACATCATCCTGCCTATTTCAAAAGAGCCATTTTAGTCATGTTAAGCAAGCCTAACAAACTGGATAAGTCTAATCCACGTTCATTCCGCCCAATAGCCCTCCTCTCTGTTTTAGGCAAAGGCTTAGAACGCCTCGTCGCTCGGCGGCTCTCTTGGGTCGCGATAAATGCGAAGGTACTTGCGTCACAACAGTTCGGAGCCGTTCCTCTTCGCTCTGCGACTGATCTCGCATCTTGCCTAGTCCATGATGTTGAAACCGCTTTAAACAGCAAGCTCACCACCTCAGTACTAACTCTCGATGTAAAAGGCGCATTCGACGGCGTTCTCCCTGGACGACTAGTGCGCCGTCTCAGAGAGCAAGGCTGGCCTGACAACGTTGTCCGATGGGTTACCTCTTTTGTCACTAACCGTACTGTAAGGATTCGACTTGACGGCTCAACCGGGCCTATAATCAAGGTCCTCTGCGGCCTACCCCAAGGTTCGCCGGCATCGCCAATTCTTTTCATGCTTTACCTCTCTCCCCTCTTCTTCTTAGGTCCGACCAGAAATAGATTTGGGTATGCTGATGACGTTGCTCTTCTCTGAACATCGTCTTCCCTTCAAGAAAATGCATTATTATTGTCCCGAGACTTGCAAGAGGCTCTCAATTGGGGGCAGGAGGAAGGAATAACCTTCGACCCTGGAAAATACGAACTCCTTCACTTCTCTCGTCGCAGAGCTGATCAAGACCCGAGGCTTACTCCCAAGGTTATGACAGGGCCACTTACAATCTCGGAAAATACTTCTCATCCTTACACACGTTGGCTTGGAATTTTATTCGATAAAAAGCTTTCTTTCAAGTGGCACGTGCGCTCCTTAGCCTCTAAGGCCCTCAAAGTCAGCAACGCTCTTTCCTCTTTGGGTAACACAGTCCGAGGTGTTCCTGCTCACTTGCTACGTCAGGCGGCCGTTGCATGTGTCCTTCCGATTGCTTACTATGGATCTGAAGCCTGCTGGCCGGGAAGATCCCGTCAAGGCCCTCGAGACCGGATCTCAAATCGTGTAGACTCTCTACTCCAAATGTTAGATAGAGTTTTACTCAAATCTGCGCGTGCAATTCTCCCTGTTTATCGTACTACTCCATCAGCTGCACTTCACCGTGAAGCTGGACTGCCTCCTTCAGAAATCGCACTCAATGGACGGACTACAGCAGCTACCGCCCGCTTACGTCATCTCGATCCCCGCCATCCTCTACTTCGCCGAGCAAATAGAGTTATTTCTCTAAATCGCCCCACTTCACGATTCGCTCGCAATGTACTAGCCCTTCCCCAGGCCTAGCAAATCAACTTAATCGCCCTCCCTCCTTGGACCCCGGGGAAGACCGTGAGGTGGCCTATGCTAGAGTGGGTGGCCCGCGTGGAGAATCCAAGGAAATGGCCAAACAAGCCTTCAACTCTTTTCTCGCCACAATTCCCTCTAGTGATATTGCTCTATATACAGACGGCTCAAAACAATCCGACGGCCTCACAGGCGCCGGTTACGTGGCCTACCAAGGAGGGGTACAAATCTTTCAGAAAAGCATTCCTCTCGGCAAAGGTGTGGAAGTTTTCGACGCCGAAGCCATAGGGGCTTTAGAAGGAGCAAAGTCTGCGCTGGCCTCTTCAACCACAAAATTCGCGACAAATCTCTGGGTATTTTTGGATAACCTAGAAGTCGCCTCCCGCTTACTTACTCCTTTCTCTGGCTCATCACAGGCTGTTTTCGATGAGTTCCTTAAACTAGAAACTGAGTGGCAACGACGATTCCGTCTACCTCACATCACACAAGGTGAAGTTAACGTCCGTTGGGTCCCGGATCACTCGTCTATCCCTGGAAACGTGGCTGCAGACAAGTTAGCGAATGAAGCATGCCACCTTCCCCTTGCATCAGAACCTCCATACTCTAATGCTGGATTAAAACGCTGGGTTAAGTCGCTTGTACCACAGGCAACAGGCAGGCTCTGGAGATGCCTCCTTCCACATTTAGAGACCTACCATCATTTGGAGATCAACACGGTACCCAGCAACCCAAAAGAACTCCGCCTTCCACGTGACACTCTAGGACGAATCCTGGCTATAAGGTCTGGTCATGGGGATTTGGCGGACTATCATGAACGTTTCTCACATCGGGATGCCAGTCTTTTCTGCCGCTGCGGGCACCGCAAAGCTCCGTTACACTTCTTTTTTTGTCATATAGCCAAGAGGCGAGCCAGGCGCCCACAAGGACCCCCCTCTAAACTACTTCCTTACCTACTTGGCACTCATGATGGAGGCCTCGTGTTGGATAAGTGGTTAAAACAAACCTGTTTCTACTCGGACATATGCACCCGTGACTCCTTGCCTGACTAATAGGACTACACCAACGTAGTCCCATCTACAAAACATTTCGTTTTCTTTCGTTCAACAGTTTCTTATAATATAAAAAATATAAAAAATATAAAAAATATAAAAAATATAAAAAATATAAAAAATATAAAAAATATAAAAAATATAAAAAATATAAAAAATATAAAAAATATAAAAAATATAAAAAATATTAAAAATAATAAAAATATTAAAAATATTAAAAATATTAAAAATATTAAAAATATTAAAAATATTAAAAATATTAAAAATATTAAAAATATTAAAAATATTAAAAATATTAAAAATATTAAAAATATTAAAAATATTAAAAATATTAAAAATATTAAAAATATTAAAAATATTAAAAATATTAAAAATATTAAAAATATTAAAAATATTAAAAATATTAAAATATTAAAAATATTAAAAATATTAAAAATATTAAAAATATTAAAAATATTAAAAATATTAAAAATATTAAAAATATTAAAAATATTAAAAATATTATAAATATTAAAAATATTAAAAATATTAAAAATATTAAAAATATTAAAAATATTAAAAATATTAAAAATATTAAAAATATTAAAAATAATAAAAATATTAAAAATATTAAAAATATTAAAAATATTAAAAATATTAAAAATATTAAAAATATTAAAAATATTAAAAATATTAAAAATATTAAAAATATTAAAAATATTAAAAATATTAAAAATATTAAAAATATTAAAAATATTAAAAATATTAAAAATATTAAAAATATTAAAAATATTAAAAATATTAAAAATATTAAAAATATTAAAAATATTAAAAATATTAAAAATATTAAAAATATTAAAAATATTAAAAATATTAAAAATATTAAAAATATTAAAAATATTAAAAATATTAAAAATATTAATAATATTAATAATATTTGATTTGATTTCATTTACCTTATATAGTGCCTGTGATGGCCCATGCAGGAATCTATCAACTATTGTATGTACAAAGGAGGAAACCTTTCGGTGAAAACCCCCTACTCCTGCCTGTCTTATTTCTTTATTTTTGATTAGTCAAAGACTTACCTTCAGGAAGCGCGGTGAATGCTGTGTAGTCGCATGTGGACCCCTATCCCACTCTCTTCAACCTTCTCCTCTTCTTTCCGGCCTCGTTTTCCTTGCTTCTATGGTGGCTTCAACGTCTGCCACGAGGCGGAATTGTTCGAGCCATCTTTCTTTGAGATTCCATTGCGTTATTCTGGCAATGTCTTTCGGGTTATTCATCATCGCCTGGAAAGATCTATCTTTTGCTTTCCTCCATACTTCGCCCCTTCCTCTTGACCATCGCGGGCAAGCCATAATCATATGCTTCACATTTTGAGAGGGATATCCACATGGGCAACTTGGGGCGTCTACTCCAGGGACTTTTCTTCGGTGAAGATAAGAATTGAACCCAATATGTTCGCTTCTTATCTGTGAGGCTATGCTACTCTGGGCCCTTGTGAGGTGTCTGTGAAGTTCGCTTGGCGTGTCTTTGAAGTTTAGACGCTTTTGGTTAGTATTCCTCTGAGTGTAGAAATATTAATAATATTAATAATATTAATAATATTAATAATATTAATAATATTAATAATATTAATAATATTAATAATATTAATAATATTAATAATATTAATAATATTAATAATATTAATAATATTAATAATATTAATAATATTAATAATATTAATAATATTAATAATATTAATAATATTATTAATATTATTAATATTATTAATATTATTAATATTATTAATATTATTAATATTTGAATTTGAATTTGATTTCATTGACCTGATTTGGCGCCTTTAGTGGCCCATGCAGGAATCTATCAACTTCTTATGTACATAGGAGGAAACCTCTCGGTGAAAACCCCCAACCTGTCTGGTTGGTTTCTTCAGTTCATACTGGGAGGTCTATGGTAAGTGCGCTCTCTCTGTTCCGCCATGTGCGATATCCACCCTTTCTTTAAGTCTTACCCTTTGACGCATCTTCTTTTTCTTTGAGTAGCTTTTCGACGTCTCTCGCGAGTCGGAATTGTTCTAGCCATCCTTCTTTGATTATCCATTCTGTTATCCGGGATATATCTTCCGGGCTTTGCATCATTACTGTGAAAGACTGATTCTTCGCTTTCCTCATCACTTCTGATCGTCCTTTGGCCCACCTGGGGCAGCACATAATCATGTGTTTTGGATTCTGGGATGGGTATCCGCACTGGCATCTCGGGGATTCGACTCCTGGGACTCTCCTTCTATATAAATACGAGTTGAGCCCAATGTGCTCACTCCTTATTTGTGTAGCAACGCTGCTTTGGGCCCTATTCAGGCGTTTGTGGATAAGCAATGGGGTTCCCCTAAAGCTTAATTTGGTGCATCCTGTGTTTTTATCTTTGTAAAACCTACCTGCTCTCCAAATTTCCGGATCCGCTGATGCTCTTTGTTCAGGGTTCTGTCTCCGGCCTTGGCCCTCCCACGAGTTCGCCCACTCTTGGAACGCCGCTACTTTCAACATGGCTTTCTGGTCCTCTTTGGACTGTACCCCCACGCACAGCTGGTTCCATCTTTCCAAGTCTCTATTCCTTGAAGTACTTATCCTACCTTGGGTGCTTTGGGCACTTTGGTTACCTATCCTGATTTTCTTGCGAGCAGCGTCAATCGCTAGTTGTGCCGGGGTTTCCTGAGTCAGACCAGTGTGTTGGACTCTTCTATATTTCAGGTATATTTCTATTGGTAGGATCGAGGTCTCGTGTTCTAATATATATTAATAATATTAATAATATTAAAAATATTAAAAATATTAATAATATTAATAATATTAATAATATTAATAATATTAATAATATTAATAATATTAATAATATTAATAATATTAATAATATTAATAATATTAATAATATTAATAATATTAATAATATTAATAATATTAATAATATTAATAATATTAATAATATTAATAATATTAATAATATTAATAATATTAATAATATTAATAATATTAATAATATTAATAATATTAATAATATTAATAATATTAATAATATTAATAATATTAATAATATTAATAATATTAATAATATAATCCCAAGGTAGGATAAGTACTTCGAGGAATAGAGACTTGGAAAGATGGAACAAGCTGTGCGTGGGGGTACAGTCCAAAGAGGACCAGAAAGCCATGTTGAAAGTAGCGGCGTTCCAAGAGTGGGCGAACTCGTGGGAGGGCCAAGGCCGGAGACAGAACCCTGAACAAAGAGCATCAGCGGATCCGGAAATTTGGAGAGCAGGTAGGTTTTACAAAGATAAAAACACAGGATGCACCAAATTAAGCTTTAGGGGAACCCCATTGCTTATCCACAAACGCCTGAATAGGGCCCAAAGCAGCGTTGCTACACAAATAAGGAGTGAGCACATTGGGCTCAACTCGTATTTATATAGAAGGAGAGTCCCAGGAGTCGAATCCCCGAGATGCCAGTGCGGATACCCATCCCAGAATCCAAAACACATGATTATGTGCTGCCCCAGGTGGGCCAAAGGACGATCAGAAGTGATGAGGAAAGCGAAGAATCAGTCTTTCACAGTAATGATGCAAAGCCCGGAAGATATATCCCGGATAACAGAATGGATAATCAAAGAAGGATGGCTAGAACAATTCCGACTCGCGAGAGACGTCGAAAAGCTACTCAAAGAAAGAGAAGATGCGTCAAAGGGTAAGACTTAAAGAAAGGGTGGATATCGCACATGGCGGAACAGAGAGAGCGCACTTACCATAGACCTCCCAGTATGAACTGAAGAAACCAACCAGACAGGTTGGGGGTTTTCACCGAGAGGTTTCCTCCTATGTACATAAGAAGTTGATAGATTCCTGCATGGGCCACTAAAGGCGCCAAATCAGGTCAATGAAATCAAATTCAAAAAAACTCAAATAATATTAATAATATTAATAATATTAATAATATTAATAATATTAATAATATTAATAATATCAATAATATTAATAATATTAATAATATTAATAATATTAATAATATTAATAATATTGATAATATTAATAATATTTTTTTTTGAATTTGATTTCATTGACCTGATTTGGCGCCTTTAGTGGCCCATGCAGGAATCTATCAACTTCTTATGTACATAGGAGGAAACCTCTCGGTGAAAACCCCCAACCTGTCTGGTTGGTTTCTTCAGTTCATACTGGGAGGTCTATGGTAAGTGCGCTCTCTCTGTTCCGCCATGTGCGATATCCACCCTTTCTTTAAGTCTTACCCTTTGACGCATCTTCTTTTTCTTTGAGTAGCTTTTCGACGTCTCTCGCGAGTCGGAATTGTTCTAGCCATCCTTCTTTGATTATCCATTCTGTTATCCGGGATATATCTTCCGGGCTTTGCATCATTACTGTGAAAGACTGATTCTTCGCTTTCCTCATCACTTCTGATCGTCCTTTGGCCCACCTGGGGCAGCACATAATCATGTGTTTTGGATTCTGGGATGGGTATCCGCACTGGCATCTCGGGGATTCGACTCCTGGGACTCTCCTTCTATATAAATACGAGTTGAGCCCAATGTGCTCACTCCTTATTTGTGTAGCAACGCTGCTTTGGGCCCTATTCAGGCGCATTAATAATATTAATAATATTAATAATATTAATAATATTAATAATATTAATAATATTAATAATATTAATAATATTAATAATATTAATAATATTAATAATATTAATAATATTAATAATATTAATAATATTAATAATATTAATAATATTAATAATATTAATAATATTAATAATATTAATAATATTAATAATATTAATAATATTAATAATATTAATAATATTAATAATATTAATAATATTAATAATATTAATAATATTAATAATATTAATAATATTAATAATATTAATAATATTAATAATATTAATAATATTAATAATATTAATAATATTAATAATATTAATAATATTAATAATCCCCAAAGCAGCGTTGCTACACAAATAAGGAGTGAGCACATTGGGCTCAACTCGTATTTATATAGAAGGAGAGTCCCAGGAGTCGAATCCCCGAGATGCCAGTGCGGATACCCATCCCAGAATCCAAAACACATGATTATGTGCTGCCCCAGGTGGGCCAAAGGACGATCAGAAGTGATGAGGAAAGCGAAGAATCAGTCTTTCACAGTAATGATGCAAAGCCCGGAAGATATATCCCGGATAACAGAATGGATAATCAAAGAAGGATGGCTAGAACAATTCCGACTCGCGAGAGACGTCGAAAAGCTACTCAAAGAAAGAGAAGATGCGTCAAAGGTTAAGACTTAAAGAAAGGGTGGATATCGCACATGGCGGAACAGAGAGAGCGCACTTACCATAGACCTCCCAGTATGAACTGAAGAAACCAACCAGACAGGTTAGGGGGTTTTCACCGAGAGGTTTCCTCCTATGTACATAAGAAGTTGATAGATTCCTGCATGGGCCACTAAAGGCGCCAAATCAGGTCAATGAAATCAAATTCAAATTCAAATATTAATAATATTAATAATATTAATAATATTAATAATATTAATAATATTAATAATATTAATAATATTAATAATATTAAAAAAAAAAAGCCCACTCAGAGGAGGTTACGGTGATGGGAGTCTGGTCCGGCGCACGGAGGATGTGTGTGGTTGGCGCGATTAATCTATTTTCATCCTTATTCGGGATCTGTAATTTATTTGCGAGGAGCAGCTATGGGAACGCGCTCTTTCACACCTGTAAATTTGTAGACTTTATTGAAGCCCAGGAGTAACTCCCTGGCGTCTTTTGTCCCGCTAGGGAATAAACAGAGCCCATGCTTCGCATGGGCCTCGGTAGACGTAAAATAAAGTCAATCAATCAATCAACGATTCGACTGAAAACCTGTAAATAACCAATTATTAATCATCATAAATCACACCATTACTTTTCTAAAAAATCAAACGACATCGCTAAATATTTCAACCCGCGAATTTAGCACCCAGTGCCTTCTGCCTCAATCTGGCAAGTATTTCCATGCGTCCCTCAGATTCAATTCGCTTTGCCGTTATTCGGTTTGGATAGTTTCGCATAAACATGTTTGTAAAATGTGTGCCCTGCATGTAGTTCATCTGTTAGCATTCTGTTTAGTTTCATACTGATACACAGCCCAGCAACGTTGCATCTACTAGCGATCAATAGTTCCTCTGTTCTGTGGATGCATTAAAATCACTCATCATAGCTTATAGGCTGAATCCAAATGATATTTAAAAAAACAGATCTGCGGATACGAATTACTTAGATAATGGATTTGTTCTCGAAATTCTGGAAGGGGTTCCAGCACGCTAGCGAAGTTTGGCTCATGAAAGTAAGCAAAAGCCTGCCGCATTGCAGTATTCAGGCCCACTTTGTGTGGGGTACTCGGTAAGCTACAGGCAACCTCAGTCAGTACTCTCTAACAGAATTCAAGGGATCGAAACTCACAAATTATTTGTCAGGTGTTGCATCATATCACCTGTCGCATCACATCATGATTAGCTGGGCGTGACAATATGAAGAGAATTCGAGCATCTGACCTGGGAAAACTGTGAATGTGTGTTGTGCTGACTCGGTTATGAATCAAGGATATCTGGAGTTTGAAGCTTATGGATAACGTGCCAAGTGACAGAGTTGCTGAAACTAATGAGTCATGTATAACATCTTCTTTTATACAATAATAGAACTCGCATTGTAGTTTCATAGTAGGCATCGGATACTTGATATTGGAGGAAAGATGTATATAGATACTGCCATAGTCAGAGCAGCAAGAGTAATAGTCTCCATCGTGACCATCAAGGCGATATTCCATCCACTATACGCATTCAGTATAATCATTTATATCGTACTTACCATTCATTCACACCATTGACTATTCCATCGAAGGACAGCTCAATCACTAGACAAGTCGCCAACCACTCCACATCCCCATTTAACTTTATAACAATGTGTCTGGAACGGGTGGTACAAAAAGCCACTTATCATCGGTCTCGTTGAAACCAGCAGCACTTGTCTGCCAATTTTTAATACTCTCACCTTCGATTGGGGGCCGAACGAAAAGCCCGCCAACCGCATCTTGAGCTGCAATGACTAAGAGGCCATAGTCGGTATGGGAGCCTATACCGCGGCCTGTTTTTCCTTTGCCGTTAGTCTTGTCAACATGAGGAAATTTCAAGACCCGCATATGGTGCCATCCGTCATCAGTTAGCTTGGTTAAGGCCTCGGGGTCCCTGAGTTGCAAGCCTAGAGCTGTGAGCTTCAACAATTTTTCCCCTGCCTCCCCTAAATGTGACATTAGCTGGGAGATCTTATCTTTGTAAGTCACATTCGGCCAAGGGCATGGTCCATGACACGGCCAGGCATTCTTCACCCGGGAGTCCGTCAGTGGCAAGTCTTTGGTGACGGTGAAGATCTCCGAATAATCTGCGATTCCATCGGTCAATTCCTCGCCGGAAGCAATGTATCCCGCAAAACTCTTATCGTCAACCAGCTTTGTCTTTTCAGCGTAAGGACTTGAGAAAAATTGACGAGAGACATTGAAGCAATCTTTGATGAGCTCTCGCTGAGCCTCAGGTATCTTGATCTGGAAGATTCTGGTTTTGCGCCACTCATGAATCATGGCTTCGGCCATGGCGAGATCGTAGTCGTTTCCTTCAACCTCAGTCGGTAAAGTAAAAGTTTTGAGGTAACCGATTTGAGCTTGGTGATGAGGCGGCATTATTCTTTGGGCTTTCTCGACAAAAGCAATGTCGTAGGGAACATCAAAATTAAATGGACTGCCAACTGATGCGATAGCGCCCGCGCTCACCGCACGCTGAATGGCTTTTGAAGAAAATTGTTGTCTGGCAATATTCATTAAAGACATGATTAGGATCAGATGATGAAAAATATGAAGATGGCTAGAAAAACTGCTAAGTCAAGTATGTAGATGAAGTATTGATGAGTAGATAGATGCTGTCTCTGTGGATGACAGCGATCCTTTTATACATATCTCCTGGTAGCTACTGATAATCCCTTGTCGGACATCGATGTCATGTATCGTTAAATTCATGACTGTTTGAGTTGAGACATTTTTTTTGATCGCATACTCTTGCTCATTTCGAACTTTGAACCACGGCTCAGTCACCCTGAGATCAACTAACGGTTTGTGGGCCCGAGCCATGTTAATGGTCAAATCAATCATAAACCTTAACATAATTAGAGTATTGTTACCAGCTAAACGACCGGGTAAGATGAGATGTTCTGAGGCCCGAGATGTTGCCAATTGGAACATGTTATTAGATGGCATCATGTTCGGTAGAAGGGGTGTTCGGGGACTGAGCAAGTTTCATAACGAGCAGAGGCGCTTTGGAACGGTAGCATAACGGCAACTAGGATTAGGTGGCTGTGACCTTTGATAGAAGTCATGAGAAGAGGACCGATAAGGGCTCTCATGATGATGTACATTATGAAGGCGTTATCTTTGGATCAGTATCTTAGTATTGATATCGTCGTTAATCTTGGTGGTCAACAGTTATCTTTTTGCACCAGTAGAGCCAGTTATTATATTTTTCATTTTACCTTCACACATTTCTCTTTACCAAGGTCGCTGGTTTAACTAATCGTTAGATTGTACAAAAGTCTCAGCGTTTCAGTAGATAATCGATCAAACCTTTGGTCAAAATGTTCTAATCCCATCAAGTAACATCGTGAGACCCTCTCTGACTACGACCTCGCTACCCCGACGCCCTATTTTACTAGGTTTCATGTTGTTCGAACGAGTGTCGATGGGATACGTCTGTGGCTTTTTCACATTGTTGATTCATGTCTAGGAAGAGTTCTACGGGTAGAAGAGATGACGATGATGATGAAGGGAAGGGAAGAGAAGGGAAGGGGAGACAGATGGTTCTGTTCGCTACACTTTTTCTATTTCAACTTCAATTAAGCCCTATTTCACTACTCCTGTGCGCGTCTTTGGATTCAATTGGCATGATCTCCCAGAGCTTCTGAACCAGCAGAAAATTCCGAGATGCGTTCTCCCTTTCCTCAATCGAGAATAGGAAATTAACCAGGCTTACACGTATGGCGTCTAGTCCGAGTTCCAGGTTCACCGGCTGGAGAGAAGTTCTAAGTAGAGATTCGTTCAGTTTAATGTCTCTGGCGTCCGCACTGTAGTTGATGACGGGTCTCGCGCCGTCGCCAAGTCGGCTTCTGACTGATTGATGAGCCAACCGTGTATCGACTTGCAGAGCTGCGCTCGGCCAGATTGTGAACTTACATATTTTAACAGGGGTAAGCTAAGATGCCTACTTGCCATACATGGAGCGGTGGTATTACTGTCGAAAAAGGGGTCTCGCTTAGGCCTGTCTATCTTTGAAACGGATATGACACAGGGCCCATCCGATGTCTGTCCGAACACATGAGGGACTACCACATGAGGCAAGTACTGGTCATACTTGAGGCATTAAGTTGTTGAATGTAATCATATAAGTGACAAACTGTAAAATCACTTAAGACATCGCAATAATTGATTTATTGAAATTAATTATGCAAGTAATATTTGTGCAAACTGATGCACAAATATAATGGAATAATTTTAAGCAAAGTATAAGACTTATGAATTCTATCTAGGATCAGACCTAGCATAGATGTGTACAGGGTATAATAATCTAGCAAGGACTTATGATCGACATCAATAGTGTGCTTTGACACTAACAAACTAGTTTGTGCCTAAGCGCCACTAGTGTAAATTGTGGGGCTTGCTAGGCGCTAAGAATGATCGTCGGTAGGATAGTTTGGGTTTCCCACTTTTGTATTTTCCTTATTCACCCCACTTTCTCTTCTCACCAACCCTGTCACACAAAATTTATATAATCTGGTGTTCCCCCCACATTCCTTTGATATCCACAACCGTCACTACTATATCTATTATTGTCTTTACCACAATAAAATACAAACTTATTTTCTATTATATTCATACTCTATTGCAGGGGTAAATAGTGAAGGAAACCCCTGAATGCCAAGATCTGACAGGGATTATACAATATGCCATTGGCTGCAATATTTTGACCATACCAAATCCGACAATAGCTGAACCTTATTTGTACGGGAAATTTTGCGTGATAAAAGAAGTGTAGGAGATCCCTGTAACTCGTTGAAATGATGATATTCTATTCAAAAGTGCTAGCTTTTATCAAGTATTAAATACATTTTTACCAATAATTAAGCATCATTAATAAGGAATTGAACCTCCTCTTGCTCTGATGACTGCCTGGCACCTTTCTGGCATGCTCTCTACAAGCGTAGCTAGCTGCTCCTGAGAAATTGACTCCCATGCCTCTAGGACTGCATTACGGAGCACTTCCTCAGATGGATTACCAGAATCAAATTCTGGGTGGTGCTCTTCAATATGGGATTTCATCATATCCCACACTGACTCAATTGGATTCAGGTCTGGGGAATATGACGGCCAGACTATGAAATCTACCCCCCTTGATGACAGCTCTCTTTTCGTACGTTGAGCAGAATGGGCAGGAGCACCATCCTGCATAAAGAGAAGAGGGCCGTGAGAGTCAATTGGTTGTGTTGCCGCGTGGATTAAAGGAACAATCCTCTGGCAGTAACTCTCCGCTTTTATAGTCCCCCAATCCCTACTCCAGAAGAGGGCAGGGCCCTTCTGGTTCCCATAAAAGGAGCCCTAGAACATCCAACCACGCTTTCGAGGACCTTTTCGAACCAGGCAAGTGTGATAATATGTCTCCTCGGGCTAAAAAATTAGATTAATGCAGTTGGTACATGGCTGAGATCTGGACTCAACTTCCTCGAAACCCATACTCTTGTGTGACGTTCACCAGTGACCCAAGTCTCATCAGACCAAAGAATTTGGGACCACTGTTCAGGTGTCCAAGAAGAGTGTTCTTCCGCCCACTCTAATCTTTTCCTCATATGTGCAGGCGTTAGAGTAGGCTTCGCTTGAGCAATGCAACGCTTGAACCCTCTTCTCTCAAGAGCACTTTTGATTGCGATTTGGCCAAGATTCCAGTGGGAAAACTTAGCAGCAAGCTCCAGGTGGCTCATCTGGCGGGCCTCACTTGAAGACGTGACAAACTCTTCAAGCTCAACTTCCTGCTGAGCGTTCAAGGCGTGGGGTCGGCCATTTCGCTTTTTGGGCGTCAGACATTGCCTTGCAAGGGCATATTGTACCCTTCTTTCGGTGATACCGAGTTGATTACCGATGGCGAGATGAGTAAAACCAAGGCCACGTAACGTGTATATCTGGACTCGCTGATCCCTAGAAAGCTGGCTCCGTGATCTTGGAGTAGTGGGAGATGCTGGGGTGCTCATTTTTCTTCGCAGTTTATCGTGAGGATATAGGTTATTCGATATGTCGTGTCAACCGATTTAGTGTGGTACGAGGATGCTGTGCAGCTATCCAACATAAGAGAGAAGGTTCAAGGAAGAAGGAATGCCTCGGTTGCCTTATTGCCTTAGTCTAGCCATTTTTGTAGCGCTAAAGTCGGAATGTCAGGGATAGCCCATGTAAATTACACATAATGTGGGGCTACACTTCTTACCCCTGTGATAGAGTACTCGTTCAAACAATTATCTCCTCATATAAAATATAATTCCTATCATAATAAATGAATATAATTTTATCATTTTTCAATATAAGTAGCTCATTTCCTCATAACCTGATATTCTACACTGATACAATTTATGCTTTTTGCGGTACTTGCTTGACGTGCTACTGTCATCGCTCACATTCTCTGACAATTTCATGGCATAGGAGATACATTTAATCGAATAGTCGGCTTAATTTCTAGATCTTGATCATTAGGGAAACAATGACGGATCGAAATGCTGGTGTGGCAATGGCACTATCAGAAATGTATTCATAAGTGTGACAGATTCGGCTAATCAACGACGTAGCAAGTTCGTACTCACTTTCTTCAAGCCTAGAATATGTACCTGTCCGGCGGCGATAAGAGAATGTTGATGAAGATTCGGATTGATAATCCACTAATACCGTGACGTTCTTCGCCTACATCTGGGCCTCCCACGATAGCCCCATCGCCACGCTGTGAGGGAATGATGATACGGACCGCTCGCGTAAATCAAGAATACGGCAAACTGTTGATATTTTTCTAAGGAGAGTGAAGACCAAGACAAGTGATTGACTATATAAGCTTCCTCCCTGATACAGTAGAACCCCTCTTAGCTAACAGTGGGTCTCGATATAATTACTGAACAGATTCATAGAAATTTTACAGTTTATTTTTACAATACTTATCCGTACAGGTCATCTTGCGCGCAGGGCTAAGTATTGCAAATGTAAATAGTGAAATTTCAATTAATATCTTCAACACTTATACCGGGACCCACTATCGAATTAGAGAGGGACGACTGTATCTAGTTTGGGACTAATATTACCTACAATAATTATTTGTAGATTTATGCTTTTATATCAGGGCCAGCCCGTAACACACGCTATCCCTTGACATTTAACTTTTCTGCCTGTTACTCCATCCACTGGTACCCAATTATCTTAATCTTATGTAACGGTATTTCTTGGATTTTAATGCCTCGATGTACCAAAAATCAAGTCCAAGCAGCCCTTGGAGCCGTTGCAAATGGCCAGAGTCGAGATAGGCATCATATGAATAGAGCAGACCCCGATCAACGTTATGGAATCGTAGAACAGGTGCGCAGGCTCGTGATACGCCATCTTCGAACCTTTTAAAAAAAATTACCGACTCAGGAAAATCATTTGATAGAATGGATTCGAGTTCGACGCAACTTAGGCCTGCCATTAACTCACCATCAGCTATAGACTATAGCTCAAAGGATTCTCAGAGTTGACGACAGTTCCCAGTCGGGCGCATCAAAAAGGGTTCCGATTTTGACTAAAAGATACCTATCAACTAAGGTCCAGAGAAGCAGGGCAATTGATTCTGAATAAGTCAATTAATTTTGGGTAAAAACATTGGTCTATTCTTTGATAGGCTCACTACATTTTAGATCATGGCACACAACCCTGCAATCGGTAAGACATGGACGTGATGGGAATATGAGAAGGCAGGGAATCAAACACCTTGATTCTTGAATCATCAAACAGTTGTTCAACGTTAAGTAGCCGAAATTGCGTGATTGGTGTCAAGGGACATCACGTAGACTGAACGTGAATGTGTATCCAAATAGAACTGTTATTGTAAGTAGTGAAAGAATGATCTATGATGTACACATGAGGTTATTTATCGACACCGTCGCGTGTCTTTTGACGCTCGTGTTTGTCTACATTATCACGTCATGACGCGTCTGACGAGCGAGCCGGATAAACTCCGGATCCCCACAGGAGGCCAGAGCCTGACATACTTGGACAGCGTCCCTTAATCGACCAATAAAAATTGTGACCACGTGACCTATATACGCTCTCGTTTTTACATTAATAAGCGTCAGATTTTAAATATGGATCGATAAAATGACGATCATGTGATGCATCGACACACTTGTTTTTACATTAATAACCGTCGGATTTGGTAGTGAAAAGCTGACTTTATGATCTCCTCGTGGTACTACTGGACTCTCTTAGAGACTAACGTAAAGACGTAGGGCTTATGCGAATAAGTTCCCTCTGGGTCAAACCAGCTTATTACCGGGAAACTTGGTTAAAAACCACCCGATGGTAGATTGGGTCTCAATCTAACAACAGGGCAGTCCGGGGTCTTTTCTTAATCCTCATGTGTCTGGAAACGGGGGCTTGCTTAGTTAAAGAACCAGGTGCTGGGCCCCAGGCTTGATTTCGATCGGGTGAGGGGACACCTTTTATTCCAAAGGAGAGGCGATCTTAATAGCAACTTCATAAGATGAGGTTGAGGGTCAGAGACGCGTACCTGGGGGGGGGAATGACTCAACTGTGTTAAAAGCCTGTCAAGGAGCATGAGGTGTATGAAAAGATTGGTTAGTTACCTGATGACCTTATAGCGCTGGTGTGGCTATAGGGTGGATTGACCATCAGGAAGGCGAGACGCGGTCGGCCGAAAGGGGGAGACCTCTGAGGTAACGGGATGGTTTGGTGGATTTTGTCCTTCCACCACTCACAACTGGGCCGTAGTCCTTTGCAGTGACCGATAGGTTGGTCATTTACTTCTGGATAGCCTCCTACTTGCACTAGGGATTAGCATATTGCTGAGATGTCGCCGGCTAGAATGAAGACAATTGTCACGTTGGTGGGTGGATATCGTGACTTTCAGATACCCGTGCTGCTGGGAATGTTATGGGAGATAGAGAAGTGGAGAATAAAGAAAGTAATAAGGCAAAGTGAGAAGAAATGAATGTGGACTGAGGTAACTGGTATCTAAGGTGGTTGATTTCTGAGGTAGTGAAAGGATGACAGAAAAAACAAAGCGTGAAGAGAGGAGGGAAGGCTACAACTCCTTATGTACAGTAGAATCCAAATTCCTAGAACTATTATCCTGAAGATTTGCCATAAATTATTCAACCCAAGCAAGTTAAAAATAACGAAACGAAAATAGAATATCTAAATAAAGCTTGTTGTGAAGATTACTATTAATGCGTCGGTCCTAAAATAGACCGGCATAACAGATCTTCAGGGTCCAGCAAGGAGATATTGAATTCGAAAGGACCGGGGCCTGACAAGTTCTGACGACAATGGACCATCAGGAGACTGTGAGGGGGCTCGAGAGGACGGATGCGCGCGTCAGTTAACCAAGAAGATTTCTCGGATCGCGAGTGAGGTTAGCTTAAGGTGCAAACATCGTTACACAAGACTAAAGGAGGCATTGGTTACCTCAGATGGGGATACCTTTCTGTCAAGAATGCTGAGTCATCTAGCGGGCCTTGGCACGCACACACATAAACATTCTATACACATGTAATTATCTACATCATCTATTCTTGATATTATACAATTGCATACTCTATCTTATCTTCCACTTCATCTCTCTAACTACAGTCTGCCGATTATATATCCCCATTCTCACTACTAACTTGACACTTTCACCTCTGGAGGTCTGAACTCATACATGGCATCAAGGGATGGTTGTATGGGGGATAAGATGGGGAAGTGACAAGGCCCCGGGTCCGGATGGGATTCCAAATAGACTCCTCAAGAACTGCAAGAAGACCCTCAGTAAAGTACTAGCAGATCTATTCAATGCTTGCCTCACTCACGGATACCATCCAAAAGGATTTAAAGAGTCGACAACGATTGTCTTAAGAAAGCCGCAGAAGCCGAGATATGATACACCCAAGGCCTATCGACCAATAGCTCTTTTGAACACAATGGGTAAGTTATTTGAAAAATTAGTGGCTAACCGGATATCAAAAGCAGCAGAAGACCACAATCTTCTCCCGGACGAACAGATGGGGGCCCGACTCGAGAGGTCCACGATCTCAGCTATCGAACTTCTAACCGAGCAGATCCGCACAATCTGGGAAAAAAAAAAAAAGCGCGTGGCATCCATCCTCAGCCTTGATATCTCTGGAGCATTCGACAACGTATCCCACGAAAGATTAATCCATAACCTTAGGGAAAAGGGAATCCCAAGTTGGATTACCAACTACATTAAGTCATTCCTAACAGGTAGAACGACTTCGATCGCCCTCGGCTCCTTCAAAGGCGAGCAAATCCATACGTATACCGGCATACCCCAAGGCTCATCTCTCTCCCCGATCCTCTTCCTCTTTTTTGTGAGCACACTTCTCCCGAAGCTCCAAACTCCAACATCCACAGCGGTAGGTTTTGTAGATGATACAAACGTACTTACCTGGTCGGATTCTACTGAAAAAAATTGCCGAAAACTGGAGCAGCAGCACCAAATCTGCGAGCTATGGGCCGAGAAGCATGGGGTAAAATTTGCACCAGAAAAGTACCAGCTAATGCACTTTTCACGGGCGAGGAATTGGCACATTCTGAAAGCGACAGTCGACATACAGGGTCACACCACCACGCCTCAATCCTTCCTTCGAATGTTGGGAGTTTACGGAGGTACAGCCCATAAGTATTATTCCATGTCGACCAGGGGGGGCTTGGCCACCATAACGCTTTCCTTAATTAGGCAACATCGCGAGAATGCACCTCGCACCCATCCCTACTGTGTTTTGTATGTATTCCGATGACAACAACATCAACGCAATGGGTTGTTTACTAAGTATTAGTAATTATAAGAAAAGGAATTTTTTTGCATTTTGTATTATGAGTTGGGAATCATTGAATCAATGCTTTGATCATTAGAACTCATACAAAACACAGTAGGAATGGGTGCGAGGTGCATTCTCGCGATGTTGCCTAATTAAGGAAAGCGTTGTGGTGGCCAAGCCCCCCCTGGTCGACATGGAATAATACTTATGGGCTGTACCTCCGTAGATCGCCGATGTCGATAGTACAACATAAACTAAGCCCTCATAATTATAAAGAGGTTGCGTTAGTCCATGTCAACTAAAATCCCCTATGGTGTCGGAACTTTGTTCCCCGCCCTCATGAAAATGTCAAAACACCACATTTTCAAAAATAAACGACAACCTCTACAAGCCTTCAATTACAAAGAGCTGGCGTTAATCGATAGATAACTATTAGATGAACAAATACAATCGGGGATTAAGCAATCACGCGAGCGACGCGGACTTATTATTGTTACAAATGGGACCTATTTTGGTGAGGGAAAAAATATTGTACCCCAGCGCCACAGTAGCGCCACATATAGCAGCCAATGATATCGCACCAAATATGGTTATGTAACCCCAAATTCTCACAGATTGTCAACGGCAAAATGTGCCATGAACATGATTTACATGCCCTTCACGCTATTACATATCCTCCCCAACTGTGTAGGGCTTATGATGCGTGGTTCTGAGTTTCCACTCTGTCGAACCAAAATCAATCCCTTCTCGAAACAACTTTATCTTTCTCCTGATCTAAACTCTTAGCCAAAAGAAGTTTCAGTTCTGCTAAAGCAACTCGTGTCCGCTCCTCTTTAATGGCTTGGGCGGATTGTGGAACTGCATCACCACTTGGCAATGATGAGTGAGGGTGGGATTCGACAGGCACATCGTCATGCATCGTGGGAGATGATAAATTCAAGTCACGTTGAAGATTGAACAATGCTTTGATATTGAAAGACTTTGCAGCCTCAGACCGCAGTTCTTTTGCATGTTTTCTAGCTCTCTTCCCAGCTGAACGAGATCCGTTGCCATAACTTCCCCTCAAATGCTTGTCAGCATCTGCAGCCCACGACAGTGTTCTCTTCCCTTGGGTGTTTGTCTCGGTTTCAATCTCAACATCATCTGCACCGGCTTGTTAGACTTCTTTCAAGGCTTGCCGCTTGCGACTCATGATTTACTAGACATACCTTCATGGTCCATGTCTGAGTCTCCACCCAAGTCCTCAACTTCAGTGTTCGTATTACATTCTTCGGCGTCAGAGTCCCAGAACTAGACTCCATTATTCTCTTCTCCTAGGGTTTCTCCACCAGAGTCTTCTCTAGTACTGCTGATGATTGAACTTTCTGGGTTTAAAAGGCGAGGAGGTGAGCTCTCAGAAGTGGTTGTCTGCGTTCTGACGTGTCAGTTCATGTCTTGTCCTTGAAGAATACGCTTCATATGCGCTTTGCGTGCCCTTGATACTATGATGAATTCTGCGTGGTTAACAAGTGTAGGTAGTTACAAGTAATGGAAACTCTGCAACAGATGGTAACTGATATCACGGCTTGAAAAACTTATCGTGAGTAGCTATGTACTTAGACAGGTAAGTATCATATGATGATTGAACAAGAAAGATCGCGACAAACTTGAAATATCACGTCCCAGGACGCGTATACCAGACAGTGGTACCATAGGCTATTAACCATGAAATTCGGAATCATAGATGCTTCCCAATTAAAACTAGCGTTTTCTAATCGGGACTAGTGCGGCCGCTAGCATCCACTAGCGCACATATTAAGCGAGGACTGAATGAACCCCGAGGGCGGGGAACAAAGTTCTGACACCATACAAGGTTTGTTAGTTGGGCCTTTTTGGAATGGGGATTTCACCTACTTGACTCCAGATAAACCTTTGATATACATGTATTTAGTGAAAATTATTAACCTTATATGTAGTACATTGTAGCAGGATGTCTATAACTAGTCCAAGTTTTAGGCATGGTTCGCTGTCTCTTTCGCTGCCCAATTTCCTCCAGAAGAATCATGTCTGAACAATGTTGATTTTTGTGGCGATAGTAGATCTCGAGATATTTGATGTTGCCAATTTTTTCCTGCTCTTCCAGAAAGGTTAGAATAGATTTTGTTGCTTCTATCATTTTCTTGGCATCAAACTGCGGGGCTTCATCTTCGCCTTCGACCAGCTCATCTTCATCATCTTCATCTCCATCTTCCAAATTAGCGATAACCTCAACTTCAACAGTGTCACTGACAAAAGAAGTGTTATTATTGGGGATTTGTCCACTGGCAGTAGGAAACAAATCAATATCCTGAACTTGGTATTCAGGGCGGAGACTTAGCTGCTTCCCTACCCAGAACGGACAGTATCTCTGTCGACGGACCTCACGGAAAAATCGTTCAGGATCTGGAACGAATTTGTAGCAACAGAGGATATGCTTGCAGAGCAGGAAGCGACTGAGAAAAAATGCTTGGCACGAACACGTCCACTTGGATGGGTTTGTGTGATATCTTAGCAAGCTTTGAGGATCGACTATACTACTTTGCAAGTGTTTCCACTGTTGTTTAAAGTCTTTCCTCCAAGCAGCCTTATTCGTGCGGCGATCATCTTTGAGAAGTGCCTTCATCCGCTCTATCGCCTGAGGCGCCAATCGTGAAACTATGACCCAAGTGACCAGATCGATCCGTGGACGATTGAACTGATGGAGATAGTCATGCTTTATCTTTCGCCAATATAATTCTACAATCATGGTTTTTTTCAGGACTGGAACTCTGTCAGGGTCTACAGAGCGCGCCCAAAGCTTCCAGTTTTCCGGAGCGTACCAGTTAACAAAAAGATAAGCCAACAAACGGAAATAGTTCCGGGAATAGCACCACTCGTATACCTCGTTGACACAAGATGAATAAATCTGCTTGGCCGAGCGATTTGTTCCATTTTGATCAGGTATGAAATAGTGCATGTTATAATGGCGGCTGAACATCTCCAGAACGGTATTCCTCTCGAGAATGTCGACACATTCGAGGTTGCCCAGTTCAGGAAATGTGTTGTTCGAGGATACACATTGACATCGAGCATATCGGTGATCTTCATTAGGTTGATGCGTGGGAGTGGATCCCCAACATATCTCCAAAGCAGGGACAAAGGCCTTGGCAACCATAGAAAAGCAATTTCTCTGGGTTCTTGTCTTTGACGCATCGCTAAGTTTCTTCCGGATTGCTCTCTTTGCATGCCAGAAACAAAGTTGTACTGTAGTTCTGGGCCAAATTTTCCGAATCGCTGATATATCTGACTGATCTTTGTCACAACCAAAAAAGCTCGGAGCAAAGCCAGCATCCTTTAGAGGTTGGAGGAATTGTTCAAGAATTCTAGTTGTTGCACCACCATTCGAAGTTCTGGAAACTTCGGGGAGATTATCAGTACCTGTGAAAAGGTAACATAAAGGAACTCCTGTACCATCTAGCTCTGCCAACACTACGGTTAAATTCATGTCTGAACAATGGCTACTCTTGGCTTGTCCAAATACAATAGCGTACGAAAAATTACCTAAATTATTGGTGCTATATGCGGCATCTATGACTAATTCTCTGGCTTGTGAGACAAGCACAGAAATAGATACGCTAACATATATTGCAAGGCCACGTATGTTGCCAGACTTGAATATTAAATGTCAGTATTCGCTACCGGTTTCGGTTAAAAAAATTGAGGGAGACAAAAATTGGTCTGGATCTCACTTCCAAGCGCTTGAGTTTGCTTGCTGCCATTGATAGTAAACTTGATGTTGGGCAAATAGCCCTTTATTCGGAATATTAGAGTCCCGGAGTTCGCGATGTACCTGAGCAGGAATATTACCTGTACACTTTTTGGATATGAACTCCAGCGCCACTTCAGAGAGATGAGTGTTGACATATGGTGTATGATAACTATGCTACAAAGCCAAAATTAATTGCCGATTAAATAGATCAACTTTTGCCTCTAAACGGTCATCACAAGGAAATCTTTCCATCTGGAGCCGGTCACGCATGCCTGTTGACTTCGACTTACTATATCGCGAGCTATCCTGACAGCAGTAATAGATATAGGTCGGGCTGTTGGATTTGACGATTTTCGACTGCCGGAGCCGATGGCTTCCAGCTTCTCGAATCAAATCAAACAGCTGGCAAATGACTTTACTGAGTGGATCGAGTTCGGATTCACTATTATCATTGCTCTCGAGCGGCTGTCCAAAATTAACAGGCAGCTGGTCTAGATCAAATGTATACAGAATATCGAGCAGGTTGGTTTGCCCCTGTGAGACTGTTTATTAGAATGAAAAGAAATGCAAGAGAAAAGACTGCAAAGGCTTAAAGGATGGCTCCAAGATTTAATTTCATGCATAAAGCTATCCCAATGCTCGATCTCCGGAAGAGTACGCTTGCTGCCATGCTTTATACATGTCTTCATTCTCCGACCCTGCTTATCAAATCTGGAATTAGTTGCGTTCAGTTGGCAACGACATTGTGTGCAATAGATGTTGGGTAGATTCGTGACTAGTGATGAAATTAAATTAGAGTGCAGACTTGATATGGAGAATCTGATCTTATTGTTTGTTGTATCGCTGGAATTCATTCTAATAAAATATTCTAGCAAAACTATAGAAGTATTTTAAGCGCTGGCAATTTCGAGTTCGTCTTAATATGAGCGCACGGGAATGGTAGTAGATCAGGATATCAGGATGATGGTAGCCAGTTGACGGTCGACGGTGGTGTATTTATTTATTTGTTTTTAATGTCTACCGAGCGCTAGTTATAACTAAAGCCCCATCCCTAGGGGGATATGGTGACTGCAAAATGTCATACAACAAATATAGTGTGGTGGCAGAAGCGCCATTAAGATACATGCGGATACTGCGAGCGCTATGCAGCGGATTCCTCACATCGCTGGCTTAACTGGGACGGATGGGGCAGATTTCTGATAGAAACCTAACCTTCTCCAATATGGTGGCGAAACGCTTAGCTCCATGGGAGGTGCCGAGAAGAAAATCAAGTGAGCCCAGACTTCGACGGTGACCAGCCGAAGCCAGTCTTTCTCGCACGAGGGGGCAAAATACTAAGTGGGTGATTAACTTATTAGCCCCGCAGCAACAAGTCAGAAGGGCATCATTATGGTGAAACCTTTCGTGATAAGCACGAAAGTCACCATGTCCAGTACGACATTGGATTAAATACCCAAGATAACGGCGAGGTAGTCGTAGTTCCTTTGGAGGTTTTTTGGGAAATAGCATACCCAACTCACAATAAGTAGGGGGAGCATGAGATTGCCACCATGCTGTGGTCATATCCCATATCTGCCTTTGTATCTTTGCGCGGATTCCGGCAAGGGATGCGCCAGGGGAAGCTGGTTGACGGGCAGCCTCTCCTGCCAACTTGTCGGCCAACTCGTTACCAGGAATGCCCATGTGACCGGGGGACCACATTACTTGAACCTTGCCAGGAGATGCAATAGGAAGAATTCTCCTCGTAGGCCAGCGAGAAGCGAGATCCCGAAATTCCAAAATCTCCATTTGCGAAGACTTAGAGGGTGAGGCTTCGAGAAGGCGGTGTGCAGCCTCTTGGTTGTCAAGAATTACATTAATGTTGGTTGCAAAATGTGTCGAAGGTGCTGCTATGGCAGCCTTAAGGCCTGCTAGAGCGCCGATGATCTCGGAGTCGTAGACCTCAAAGTCGGGACCTAGGGGCACTTTCACTTCAGTTATAGTGATATCTCTGTGCAGAACTACGGCACCTGCCCCAGCAGAACCGTTCGCCAGCTTTGAGCCGTCCGAAAAGACGAGAATATCCCATGGTGGCAGCTCTCTAATGCGCTCAGCAAATTCTTGGGTAGAGAAATCAGCTCGAGACTGATTGAGAGGGGATTTATAGGAAGGAGGAAAAAGCTGGGGTCGAGAGATGGGAGGAACGAGCTTTAATTTTTCCGTAAGGCGAGTTTGTGGGCGGGAGACGGTGGATCTTCTAACCAAAGGATGAAAACAGTCCACGGCGGCCAGTCTAACAGCAGAGCGGAGGCGAATCTCCTCAAGTAATATATGAGCAGGCTTGAGCCACACTTCCCTTAGGAGTGCCGAAGTAGGCGTGGTCTTGTATACCGGTAAAATCGCTCGGGCCAGTGTGACTAGAGCTCGAGAGATCATGTCTACCAGGTGCTGAGATCGGGTAGATGTTGGACGTCCTCGACGGAGGAAAGTGTGACCGCGCCACCAAACCTCGACACCGTATAATAGAACGGGTAGCGCCGCAGCTAGGGCTGCAGTGCGTAGAAAAGTTGTTGGTACACCACGATTGGTATTTCCAAGCTGTCGTATGTGGGCACTGATTCGTTGCGTTTTAGCACTCCATTCTTGTACATGTTGTTTGAAAGAGAGCTTAGTGTCGAGGAAGACGCTAAGCCACCTCAGAGTAGAACTGGTAGTTCTTAGGACGTCATTAACAATTACCGGTGGAGAGGGTTGACGGGATCTGTGAAGATGTATGATTTCTGTTTTGTTTTCCGCCAAAGAGAGTCCGTTCTGACCGCACCAATGGGTGATGCTTCCAACATTGTTAGTGGTCAGACGAGAAGTGTCGACTAGCGTTTTAGCGACCGAGAGGATTGCTACGTCGTCTACGTATCCAAATGTGGGAAACCCGAGTTTGAATAAAGGCTCGAGAAAGAGGAGGAAAAGTATTGGGGAAGCAGGGGACCCTTGGGGCAAGCCGTGCGGAATTTCCAAGAAATCACCTACAAAATCATCCACTCTGAGGCGAGCCTTCCTGCAAGAGGCAAAGGAAGAAGCCCAATTCACGTATGGTAAAGGCCATCCCTGCTCACGCAAACGAACACGAAGATGGCCGGGCTGTATACTATCGAAAGCACTTTGGATATCAAGGGTGGCGAGAGTGCAAACTTGCTTTGTCTCCCACGCCTTTTCGACATCGTGAACCAGACATTCCACAAGATCCATGGCAGACCTTCCAGGTAGCGCTCCAAATTGCGTCGGGGAGATGATACGATTTGACAAGGCCCAGAAGGCAAAGCGTTTTGCAAAGAGACGTTCCAGCCCCTTCCAAATAACTGGGAGAAGCGAAATCGGACGCCAATTGGCGGGGTCAGTAAGATCGTCCTTGTGTGGTTTAGGAATAACTACCACTTCAGCGCGGCGGAAGATGCTGGGATGGTGACCATGTTCCAAACATAGGCTGTAAAGCTGAATAATCCACGAGCGCCACCTATCCACTCCCCATACAAGGCGGATGGCTGAGACAGAGAGGTGGTCGTATCCCAGAGTAGTTGACGAAACTTCCAGAAGACAGTGGCGTACTTCATCTTCGTCTATGGATAGAGGAGCAGGGATCGCACGCAGTGGGCAGGTAGGGGTATTCCTGGGTATATCCGGCTGACCCATAGAGCGGGCCAGCTTAGTTCGAAAGAATATGTCTGCACGCTCGGTCGGGGTGCTGAAGGTGACACCTTGATGAATAATTGGGGGGGGACCAAAGCGACTTGATAGCTTCCGCCATTGAACAACTTTATGGGCTTCCAGGATCGAAGCCACATTATCCAACATGGAGCGCTTATGTTCGCGTTTGGCTCGTCTAACAGACTTCCGAAAATTATTGTGTACCTCGCTAATGAGATCTTGGTCACCGCTATGGCGAGCTTCGAGATACTGACGACGTTGGTCCGAGCATTTGCGATTCCAAAAGTCTTTGCATGGGACGCAGGCAGGCCTCGGCGGGTTAGCTGCAAGCAGCATTGCCGAGAGAGAGGCAATGCCCGATGAAGTCACCGCGTCCAGGCGCTGAGAGGTTGGGTCTCCAATAGGAAGGCTAGGAGGTGCGGTAGCGGAGAGGGCAAGACGAAATACCTCAGCGTTCTCGTCGTTGAATTTGGGCAGCTTCAGCGTTGGGTGACGTCTAGATGACGAGAGTTGGACAAAGCCGGATATTGTCTCGTGATCGGAAGTGGAATGTGTCTCCGGGTCCACTCAGGCTGAAAGTCCTTCCATGTTCGTGGGTACTAGGTCGAGGACGTGGCCAGCTCGGTGTGTAGGAGCTCCGTAAGGCAATGCCGACCTCAGAGAATAGTTGTCAATCCATTCAACAAAGCTGCTGACGCCAGACGAACGGGAGACGTTGGGCTCCCATAGTTCGTGATGAAGATTAAAATCTCCCACGACTATGGTATTCGGTTGAACCGGTCAGCTTAAAAGTGCCTCGAGACTCTCTGGCATTTGAGCTTGAGGTTGTCGGTATACGTTTATGATCTCTAATGAAGGAGAGCTCTGGAGACGGAGGGCGATGATATCAGGTGAAAGACCACAGTCCAGCTGGATAGGTTGGAGGTTAGATTTCTTTCGGACATAGGTTAAAACGCGCGGGCGCGAATTTTTCCAGTCACGATTAGGAGTGAAAATGACATAAGCCGGATGGGCCTTGGTTACGTTCTTAGAGTTTATTGTTTTAGTCCAGGGTTCTTGGACAAAGATCACATCATACTTGCCGTGAAATGCAGCTTGAAGAAGAATGAGGTGAGAAGATCCACCACGCCCAACGTTTGCTTAAAGGAAACAAAGGCGAGGCGGGGGGGTGCTCCTTAAAAAGGCTCTATTGCTCATGGGAAGTACTAGTGGAGGAGTTGGGAGCTTGCTCGTCTAGGTCTACTTCCATAGACCCGTCCGAAGCAGAAGCAAGAGGCGTGAAGCTGTTCTGGCTAGCTGAAGGCATAGTTTAAGAAGGGACAGAGGGGACTTCCGTCGATAGAGTCTGTGCGTTGGACCTGTCAGGAGAGGAAGTTGCGACGGCAGCAGCTGCGCGACGTTGTTTCCGGAGCTTATTACGGTTCTGTGAACGGAGGTCTGTAACCGCTTTTTCTAAAGGGTGAATAAGTTTGCCCTTGAAAGGGCGAGGGCGGAGAGGGCAACTTGAGTCGTCTGCAGAATGTGGCCCTAGGCAGTTAATGCAACGACAGAGTTGGCGGCATTCTCCGTCGTGGCGAAGGGTACCGCAACGAACGCACAACGCTTGAGTGCGGCAGCGAGAGGACTGGTGAAACCCAAAGCAAGCATCGCATTGGACTACCTTTGGGTTAGGGATGTACCGTCGAGAAGGGGCGCTGTCAACAATTCGAAACGTGGACACCTCTTTAGGAAAGAAAATAACAGCCGTGTGCAGAGGATCTCGTCGATCTTCATGTATAGACCATTGGGCGCCCGATTGAGCGATGCCTGTCTGTGACTGGGCAATGCTCTTGACATCATCAAGCGTGGTTGGAACCAGATTTGAGGCCGTATTCCAGATAGTGCGTGGGATACGCTTGACAACGTACCCAATGCGATCCTCAATTTGGATTAGAGAGCCCGAGAGAGACGCTCTTATAGAGTCAGCATTGTCCAACGCAATTTTCAGCGATGCATCTGACGAGAAGGCGACGGTGAAACCGCTGGAGCAGCGAGAAACGGAGGCGATTCCATCCTTGAGACCAGGAACGATGTGGATGAAAGCAGACTTGACTGCAGTTACGTCTGCTCTGAGAAGTGGAGCTTCTTCAGAGAGACGGAAGATGGCTTTAGGACCCTTGGTGATAGCAGTTTGTTTAGAAACAGGCGTGCTAGAGGGGCGAGACGTTGTGTTGGGTCGGGCCGAAGACAGCACCGGAGGGCCAGTGGTAGGATGGCCTGCGGCGGTCGCTGCCCAACTCTGCGGTTGCTTAGCTGTAGGGATAAGAGGTCGAGCTGGTACGCTTTGGCTGGGCTTGGGTAAGGAGCCCGATGATTTAGGTTATCTCTGGTTGTCGTGTCGCATAGGATGCCCGGAAGCAACCGCAAGGAGAAACGCGTCCATTTGCTCGCGCACGAAGGACTGGATGAGGGGATCGGCCTCTTCGACGGCTGACCAAAACTTGATATGGAAGGATTGAACCCAAGTAGCTCGAGCTCTTCAGCGACGCGCTGGGCCAAAGGGGGTGGTTGTTGTGATTTGGCCATCACGAGCGCGATGCCCAAACGAAAATGCACTTGATAGGTATCGAATGAGAAATCGAATTAGAGTGAACAGCAGGAGAGGAATAAGGAGACGTGATGGATGTCTGTTGTATGTGCTGAAAATGTGTCGACGGTGGTGTATGAGGTTGTACATTCAAATTTAATTTTAGCGTGGTCACGAGGAGAAACCATACCGGGTAACCGGCTATCTCACTGTAAATAAGATCAACGTCTACAAAGATAACAAATATTCATTTTGCTTCAATTTATGTAACATTTGGCGTACGGCGACGAAATTCTACAGATAACAGCCTACTCCAACCTTCGACACAAGAATTTGTGAACCACCAATATACTACCGGATTGAGCTAACAACCGCACTATGTTGTCTAAGCCGTGGTGCAGAGCCATAAATTTTCCTCTAAAACTCGTTAAAAACAGGTCTCAAAACACGATTTACAGACGTACCTTTTGTAGATTATATATTCTGTCATGAAGAACTATATATCTTGTTGAAAAATCTATGCGACAGTGGAATTAAGAGTATACTTCATACCGATTACTAAATCAGCCGTGTATGGATACTTGCTCTCTGTTGGTACCAATGTGGACTAGCATCAGGAGAAATGTTTATCCGGGAAACCTATATAATCGTTTGTAGCATAGAATAGAAGGGAAAAAGAAAGTGATCATCAATCATGTTAACACACCATAGTAGATCACCAACCCGTGGTGATACCGACACTGATCAGTGATATCACAGATCAGGAGCACGGCGACATTGCGAAGAGAGGAAGCCTCAAATCAATCTTCTGTGGAGCTCTAGATTAGACCGCTTGCCCCTACAAAAACAACAGACATCAAAACTTGCACTCATAAAAACAAACATGGCATCCAGTTCTTCGAGCCAGGATGAAAAAACACCCAAATTTGACCCAAATAAATTCAACATCTCGAAGGCTAATGATGAAGAGATCACAGAATTTATTCGCAATCGAGTAGAAAACTACAAGGTGAATAGCGAATGGAAGAACGAAACTCTATGGGAATATTTCCAAGAAGATTTCGAAGGTTTTACAATTTCAAATTTCGAAACATCTAAAGATGGCATCAGGCATCTACGTGATCATCTAAGAAAGAATGGTATCAACATACCTGGTGGTAAAGGCTACAAAATATCCAAAGCTCTCTTCGAACTACTACAGGAAGATGAACCTCATGTTCTTGGTGCTACATCAATTACTTCCGTCATCGCGAGTCCTCCAAATATTGTTCCACCAATCCGAACCGGAAGAGAACTTACGGAACTAAGCAAGATCTATCGTGACGACATGAAATACGGAGGAAGCGAAGATCGATTGGATTACATGCTATCTATTTTTTACAGCCTCTGTTTAAGAGCCAATGTCAGACCCGATCAGTACGTGTTAGCCGCCTCTATCATGCTCAAAAAGAGTGCTCTTCAATACTATTTCATGGCTATTGATCCGCACCTCACATCTTCTTCGACATTTGATGAAATTGTCACCAAACTGCGAAACAATTTCGAGGGCTCTGAACACAAACAAATGATTTTCCAAATGTGGGGCAACACAACTCTTAAATCAATAATGACCAAGAATCCCGGTAGAACAGTTCTCCAAAACCTTGAAACCCTCATCGATGAGCTTCGCGACCTACAATTAGGATTGAAACCAGCATTCAGAAACGAAGATTATCTACACGCCAAACTTTTCGAGGCCTGTAGAGGAGTTCCAGCCTGCCGAAGTGCTCGATATCGACCATCAAGTACTCTTCAAGGATTGATCGACGACCTGCGCTCGTCTATCATGGCATATGAAGATGAAAGTGATATCAAGGAAGAAACATTTTTTACAGACCAAAGATTTCATAAAGATCGTCCCCGTCAAGATTATCGCCAAAGCCGCCGGCAAGACTTCCGAGGAAAATCTCAAGGTAATAAAAGATGTTTTATCTGCAAAAAGGAAGGTTGTTGGTCAACTAAACACTCGAGAAAGGAACGTGACGACCATAAGGAAATTCAGAGATCTCAATGGGAGAGAAGATATGATCAATACCTCGCTGATGACAAGACAAACAAAGGTATCAATCTCGAAACGGATAGTGAAGAGGAGGAGATAGAAGCACTTCTACACTCGTCTAATCTTCTTGATGAATCATCGGAAAATTCTGTCGACAATTGCGAGACGTACTTTACAACGTTCGGCGAAATAAACGGTCCGGAAATGTTAACTTCCCTTGCTAATCAGGCCACCTACCATGCCATTACAAAGGAGGACAGTGACGCTCAACAGGACCCTTTCACTTACACGACGAATGACCCGAAAAAGAGTAATTGATATACTTAAGATGAATTCTACGGAATATTAGTTGACACAGGAGCTGCAGGATACTCTACAGCGGGCTACGGCCAATACTTAGCTTCTCAAAAATTTCTCAACAATGATGAAGGAAAGCTTGATACTTCAAAGGCCGGAAGGATCACAGTCCAATTTGGTATAGGATCTAAAAGTTCAATAGGCACTACCACCCTCAGGACACCTATTGGAATGATAGAATTCCACGTTGTCGAAGCGGATACTCCGTTCCTCCTATCTCTCAGCGATATGGATAGACTCGGAATTGTTGTAGATAATCTTAACAATGTGCTTGTTCAGTCGAACAAAGCATATACAATTACCAGACGTTTCGGACACTTATTTTTTGTCTATCATACGCCGTACGAAACTTCATTCAATTGTTTCCTTACAGAGAAAGAACTCCGCCAGCTTCACCGTCGATTCGGCCATCCCTCTATTGATCGATTCTATAATTTACTTCGACAATCTAACCACGACGTCAACAGAGAAGCCATTCAAAAACTTACCAAGTATTGCTCAACGTGCCAGAAGCATGGGGGATCGCCTAGACGATTCAAATTTACCCTTCGTGACGACACTATCGATTTTAATCATTCAATATATGTCGATGTCATGTATATTGAAAGTCGTCCCCTACTCCATGTTGTTGATGAAGCAACACGCTTCCAAGCTGCTCGATGGCTAAGCAATATCTCATCTCTGACTACGTGGAATACGTTGCGTCTCTGCTGGATTGATGTCTACGTCGGACCGCCAGATATGATTACTCACGACGCTGGAACTAACTTTGTTGGGCATGAATTTCAACAATACGCAACATCTCTCAACATCAAGACGAAGTCAGTTCCTGTGGAAGCACCAAACTCTATGGGTATTGTTGAAAGATATCACGCGCCCCTGCGTCGTGCCTTTCAAGTAATTTCTCAAGATCTTCCCGAACAGAATAAGGATTTGACCCTACAAATGGCTGTAAAAGCCATTAATGACACTGCAGGACCTGACGGCTTAGTACCCACACTCTTGGTCTTTGGTTGTTATCCACGAATGGCACAATCAGATCCGCCGTCACCCACAATTGCAGCTCGCGCTTCTGCACTCAGAAAAGCAATGGCTGAAGTATCTAAATTGCGGGCATCAAGACAAGTCACAGACGCTCTCAGGCAACGAAACGGTCCCCAAACAGACTCAACTCGGGATCTACCCATCAACTCAGAGGTCCTAGTCTGGAGAGATAACAATAATCAACAAAGATGGGACGGGCCCTTCAAGTTGTTATCGACCATTAATGAAACTTGTACTGTACAATTAAACAGCGGGCCAACCGAATTTAGAATAACCTCAGTCAAGCCGTATCTTCGCCAAAGCTCTGAAGAACTTCATCCATCCTCCACTCAATCCATAGATCCGGTAACACCGCCAGTTTCTGAACGTCGAAATCCTATCAGGAATAGGCAACTCCCAGCTCGATTTCGGGCTAATAACCAATCTACAGAATGTTTTCAAGCTTATGTGTTTTTGGTACAAACTCCTTGGACATCACAATTCAAAGAATCACGTCGAAAAGAACTTCATGATCTCATAGAGCGAGATGTTTTCAAGATTGTAGATGAAGAAGAAGCGCCTGTGGGACAAAGAATATTTGGTTCCAGGTGGGTTGATGTCATTAAAAATGAAGGGACTCCTATGGCTTTCGCTAAGTCAAGACTTGTGGTACAAGCTTTCAAAGATGAGGGCAAATCAAACATCCTCACTCAATCACCCACAATCCAACAAGTCAGCCAGCGAATTATCCTTTCAATTGCCGCCAGCACTCTTGACAATGATTACGAGCCAACAAGCTTGTATCTACGAGATATCACACAGGCATATGTTCAATCAACAACGAATATCAACAGAACATTTTTCGTTCATCCCCCTCCCGAACTTGAATCCAATAACAAGTTATTGAAAATCGAAAAGCCACTATATGGTATTCCTGAGGCTGGAAACCATTGGTTTAAAACCTATCACTCGCACCATGTTAACAATCTAGATATGAAACCTTCTACATACGACAACTGTCTCCTTCATACCTACTCGAACAGTCACGAATTCGGCTTGATCGGCTTACAAACAGATGACACATTGATACTGGCGAATCAAAAATTTGCTAACAAAGAAGAAGCCAAGCTGAACTTTGACTCTAAACCTCGAATAAAATTATCATTAAATGATCCATTAACATTTAATGGGAGTGTCATTACGCTGACAGAGAATATGAGCCTACATGTAACTCAAGAAAAGCATTGTGATAAAATTGTGACTTTGCAAGGTCCTACAACAAGTAAAGATCAATATATCACTCAAAGGGCAAGAGGTGCATACATATCAACTGTCTGCCAACCCGAAGCTTCATTCGATCTTTCGTCTGCTGCCCAAGTCATAAATCCCAACAAAATAGACGCTGCAAAGCTGAATCGTCGCCTCGAATGGCAAAGAAAAAATAGAGACCGAGGGCTTAAATTTATAAAATTACACCTTCAATCTTTGCAACTCGTCGTATTTACGGACAGTTCTTTCGCAAATAATCGAGATTTTTCGTCACAAATTGGCTTTGTAATAGCATTGGTCGACAAGTACAACAAGGCCAATATCATTCACTGGCAATCTGTCAAATGTAAAAGGGTTACCCGCTCTGTTCTTGCATCTGAGTTATATGCCATGGCTCTAGGATTCGATCACGGCTCACCGCTAAAAACCACACTAGATGCCATTCTTAATCAGTCAATTCCTTTGGTTATTTGTACCAATTCTCGTTCTTTATTCGATTGTCTTGTAAAGCTTGGAACAACATACGAGAAGAGGCTCATGATTGATCTCATGTGCCTTCGGGAAGCCTACGAAAAGCGAGAAATAGCTGAGATACGTTGGATCGATGGAATGACAAATCCTGCCGACTCCATGACAAAAGAAAAACCCAGTGACGCTTTAAAGAAGCTAATTGACACCAATCATATTAACATCGAAGCTAGGGAGTGGGTAGAGAGGAGTTCAAAAATCAGCAGTTTTGCTTAAAGAGAAAATAACTCTCTTCTGTATCTCGATTGTCAGATGTGTTTTAGGTTGTGGATTCTTTAATTTTGGTTGTTGCCAGTGTTGGTACCAATGTGGACTAGCATCAGGAGAAATGTTTATCCGGGAAACCTATATAATCGTTTGTAGCATAGAATAGAAGGGAAAAAGAAAGTGATCATCAATCGTGTTAACACACCATAGTAGATCACCAACCCGTGGTGATACCGACACTCTCGAAATTAGTTTCTTATCAATAGAATTATGAATTTATGTATTATTGTAGTTGTTACCTCTGCTAAGAAACTTGCACATACTTTACAATTAGATAAAATGAGAAAATACTAATCAAGGCACGTGATACAAATACAGAGATATCACATGACTTTCAACATCCCCCTTCAGGTGATACCCATAACACAAGCATCTAAGACCAATGGAAGCGGGTCACGCACTATAAGTAGTCATGTTAAGCAATTTCAGGAATTGCCTGTGCTTGTCGAAGGTCAATCCTTTCGTCAATCCATTAGCAGCAATCTCTTTGGTGGCAACGTACTCCAACTCAATCTCTTTTCGTTCAATCCGCTCACGAATGTAAAAATATTTTGTGGCGATGTGTTTGGTTCGGTTGTGGAATACAGGGTTTTGAGCTAGCTTCAGGCTCCCTTGATTATCTCCGTAAATTTTAATCTTTTTGGCGTCTTCTCCCTCATAGCCAAGTTGTTTTAGCAGCATGCGTAACCAAGAGGCCTCCATGCTTGCTTTACCCAAAGCATAAAACTCTGCTTCGGTAGTGGACTGAGCTACACTTTCAAAGCGTTTGGATGCGGCTGAAATAACGCCTCCTCCAAAGAAAAATACATATCCCCAAGTTGATTTTCGGGTTGAGTGGCATCCTGCAAAATCAGAATCAGCCATACCATAAAGCTTGCAGCAATCAGTTCCTCCGAATTTAATACCAAGGTTTATAGTGCCTTTGAGATATTGAAGAACACGTTTAGCTGCCCTTAGGTGCTGAGGAGATGGGTTATGGTTAAATCTGGACAGAACACCACAGGTCCAAAGTATATCGGGTCTGGTCTTACTTGCCAGATACATAACTGATCCTATAATTGACTGATAGAGAGTGATGTCTTTCTTCGGTGCCACCTCGTCATATGGAATCATGTTGATCATTGCACCAGGTTCGAACAGCGTGGATACTGGGTGACAGTTTTCCATTCCAAACCGATTCAGCAACTTTTTTGCGTAGGCATCTTGACAGAGAATAATCTGATCGTTTTCCCAGTCTCTGATAATCCTAACTCCAAGATAATAAGCCGCTGGGCCCATGTCTTCCTGTTGTAAATGGCGGTCAGCGGGAATTCCGTAGATGCAATGCTTTGGTAGTATTATGGATTGGATATTAACTCATGTAGATCAGCTATAAGTGGGAAGCTACTAGAAGCTTCTATGGCTCACAATTTGTTACTAGGGCACGTGCACGGGCAATTACTTAGTGTATTTAGCTGAGCTCTGGCCAACCTAGAAAGAATACAGTTCTCTACATCAAGCATTCTGACGTCCAGATCTAGAGTATCACATTTAGTCCAGTCATCTGTGATATCACCTCTAAAGATAATCCCCCTTCGTAAGCTCATAACTATAACACTTCCGTTTCGAATAGGCCGAGTAGCCGTTTCTTCACCTTGTCGAATTCAACACCTTGTTTTCCTATCAAGAGTATGTCGTCGACGTAGGTCAGAATTATGAACCCTGTGCTCTCGCGTACATACGTTCCTGGATCAGCTGTTAGTGGTTTAAATCCCAAGGTTGCCAACTGCTTAGCCAGTAATTGTTGCCAAAGCCTAGGGGCTTGCTGTAGGCCATACATTCCACGGAGCAGTTTCCCAACGTGATCACTGTTGCGAATCTTTTCCCTAAAAGGGGGAAGCATTACATAGACCTCTTTATCCATGTCATTATTCAAAAATGCTGTAATGACATCCATTTGATCCATCTCGAGGCTATGGAGAGCTGCCAACGCTACAGCTACTTTCCATGTCTCAGAGCGAGCTACACCAGCAAACGTTTCCTCATAGTCGACACCATACTTTTGTTCAAATCCTCGAACACAGCATCTGACTTTGTACTTGAGAACTTTGCCTTCCTTATCACGCTTGGTCTTGAATACCAATTTGACTGACAACAGTCGTTGGCCAGCTGGTATGTCCTTTTTCTGAGCTAGTGCCCAAGTTTTCTTTCGTAGAAGCGACTCAGATTCCTGGCGAATTGCAAGCCGCCATTCGTTGCTGTTCTTACTCGCCAAGGCTTCTTCAATCGTTTCAGGGTCGTCGATTATATCCCTCCCTGCAATGAACGCGGCTGCCGCAGACGAGTTGTCGTTGGCTAGATCTGACTTTAATTGAGACGCACGAGATCGTGTCATTCGAGGTTCCGCAGGGGCCTCGTACACTCTGGGTTTCCTAGATTTGTCTCGACAAATTGATTTCTCTTCTTGAAAACATTCGTTAGCCTTATGCATTGAACCTACGTCAGTCGCGTTCGTTGGCATAGGCATTTGAACGGTTTCATCTGGCTCACTAACGATTTCTTCATCCGTGTCAACGATATTGGTCACTTCCTTCTGTAGGGAACCAAGGTTTTCATGAAATATCTCTAATAGGGGTTTGGTCTGAGGTCGGCTTAATTCATCGTTCTGGTCAAATTTTTCTCCACAAGTTCCCAACAAGTCCTGCTGAGATGTGTATTCAGAGGCAATTTGAGTATCCCCCTCGACAGAAGTTACAAACTCCTCTACGGGTGCATCTGAAGTGTAACCATGGTCATCGAATCGAACATGAGAAGATCTTATAATCTTCTTTCCACTTCTCGATGGTACATAGATTCGATAGACGCTGTTCCCTTCATATCCAACCAATATACCAACCTCAGCTCTCAAGGCTAATTTGGCTGCGTGAGCTCTTTTTTCTTTTGGTATCTGAACATATGCCTTGCATCCAAGCACTCTGAGATGGGCTATGGACGGTTTGTTATCATCCTTAGGGTGGATATGATCCATGAACATTTCGAATGGTGTTTTGTCAAACACGCGATTAGCTGTTCGATTTGTGATATGGGCCACGGCACGTATTAACTCTGGCCAAAGGAAGTCAGGGATAGCCTGATCCACTATCAAGGTCCGTAACTTATCTAGTATCACACGGTTGGACCTTTCACTGACCCCATTTTGGTATGACGAATACGGCGTTGTAACTTCGAGGTGAGTACCCAATTCAGTCATTAGATTACTCAACTTTGATCCTCCGAACTCCAATCCTCCATCCAGAATGAACTTCTTAATAGTACGATCATACTGAGTTCTAGTTTCAACGGCGAAGTTTTTGACATTTTCGAAGGCTCCTCCCTTTTCAGAATGGGTTATAATCCATCTCATATTAGTGGCCAAATCGGTAAAAATGGTGGCATACTTATGATTCATGATTCCTTCGGGAATCACTTTTATCACATCAACGCCCACTGCATCAAAAATATTCTTAGGCTTGGCCCTAGCCTTTTTGCTGACATGACGAATTGGCTTACTCAATTCACATGCTTCGCATAACTCACCAGGACGGACATTTGACGTGTTGTTATGGTCTGTGTACTCCATTCCATGGGTGAGTTTACCGGTCTTTCTGATATTTTCCATGCTAATGTGTCCGAGACAACGATGCATTAATTTTAAGTCGGGTTGTATATCCGAAAGCCCCGCTGGATACGCGACGTTCGCGTACTTCTCTACTGCTTCCTTTATAAGACAGCGTGAATCGGTATAAAGTAAAATGAACCCATTCAGCGCCTTCACATATCCGTCGTGGATTGTGCAGCCCGCTCTAAGAAGTTTCTTTCCACTGACTAAATTCGTGGGAAAGCCTGGGACATAAAGACACTGCTTTAGCTCTATTGCATGGTGTCTCCCCCCTTCTAAGGCAACTATCAGTTGCACTGTACCATGACCTTTTGGTGTGACGCTTCCTCCGCCACATTGTATTGGTCACATGCCAACTTTCTCCTCATATTGAGTGAATCTATCCAGGGAGTTGGCTATGTGCTCATCTGAACCCGTGTTGTTAAGCCAACGGTCGTTCCAGTGGGTTTTTCGTAATGCGTAGATGGAGGAGGGGTACTGACCATCCGACTGACTGTTTAATGCGACGTGACTGAAAGCGCTAAATGCAGGTATTCCAAATCTTGAAGTCGAGTCGTTATCCGAATTATCATCTTTAATTTCTTTAGCTTTTCCTTTGCTTTTGTCATCGCGTTTCTTAAGCTTATCGGCGTTCTTCTGGTTCAGGTAATTTCGACGCGTAAGCCATTTTTTCCCAGTTTTGGCCTCCCAATCCTGACGAAGCGATTTATTGTGCTCATAGCACTTGCCGTTCTGACAATATCGGCAATTAAATTCATTAACACCTTCAATAGCCTTCCCTCTTCCCTTCACCATCATGCTGGCGCTGGAAGAGCTTATCTCGGAATTGCGTGCCTCATCTAGGAGGTCAGCGATTAAGTAGTCGAGTGAGGGAGCTACGGCGGTGTTTCGAGCCTGGGATCTCTGTCTCTCAGCCCAAACTGGAAACTTTCTGGCCACCCCGGCTATGAAAAACATTCCATTCCATCTCTCTGGTATCGATTCCGAGAGAGATGAGATTTTTTCAACCCTTTTAGTGAACTCAGATATGTAGTGGTTGAGGTCGACGAAGTCTTCGAATCTTATATTTGACCAATCGATTATGACTCGATATTCAAGATTCCAGCCTTTTCCCTCCAACCGTTCTTGCAGACTTGTCCACATCTGAAGAGCTGACGTCTTGCCATCAATCATGCCATGAATATTAGGGGCAGAGTTGATCATAATGGCTAGTTTCATCCTAGCATCTCCAGCGAGCCACTGCTTTCTCATTTCAAATGCCTCTCTCTTCGCAAATCTTTCCTTGATGGATACGTGCGGGGGTTCTTCAATTTCATCGCTTAAATAGTCCTCCAGATTGTTGGCTAGAGCAATGTTCTCCATGTTATTCTTCCATTGTTCGTAGTTTTCCTCCCCTTTCATCTTAAAATAAGGGGGCAACTGGAGTGCAGCGACATTGCCCACCACGCTCGAGGAAGCCTTGGGTTGACTCCATACAGGCGTTGTGCTTGACATTTCCTTCTCCGTCTTGGGAGTCATCTTGTAACTTTAAGAATTTGGGAAAGACATTTTAGAATAATTTAACAAGGTTGTGTTAAAAATTCTTTTTGACCTATTAGCCTTTGCTACCGGACTCAGAACCTGTTGAAAAATCTATGGGACAGTGGAATTAAGAGTATACTTCATACCAATTACTAAATCAGCTGTGTATGGATACTTGCTCTCGAAATCAGTTTCTTAACAATAGAATTATGAATTTATGTATTATTGTAGTTGTTACCTCTGCTAAGAAACTTGCACATACTTTTTTTTATTACTTTGCGTCGTGCCTGCGCGCAGCATGTGATACAAGGTACCACGTGCCGGTTAGCTCAGCCTCGTAGAAAGCTACCCGACGTACTGGCGTCTTTAGAGACCCAGCATTTTCTAAAGGGGCCTAGATCTATCCATCTAGCGCCTTACTATACAATTATTTTACAAAGAAACGAACTCTTCCTCTGAGCCGCTTTAAGTTTATCTAGTAGAGATTAAATCTACAGGATTTATACGGGGATAAGTACTTGTCAGTGAAAGTACAGGATATAAATACGGTGGGAGGTGATTTCCCAAAGGGTAGCTCTGTGATCGGTTAAAAATCTGTCGTTTTAATAGCGAAGTTGGATTTCGTCGAAAAAGAGAGTTTTCTTCACCCACTTTCCAAAGGCGAGTGCGCCATCTTTCGAGCCTAAGATCCAACGGATACCTGTAGGCGGGTGTCGAGGTCTGTCAAGTCTCGCCCGGAGGCGGCCGAGCTGGCAGAAGAAGAAGTGATCCGGGGTTTTTTCTTCTCCACAGGTACATTCTAGTAAGGCATCATCGTGGTGAAACCACCGGTGGTAGTCGGCAAAGTCGCCATGTCCTGTACGAGCTGCAATAAGCAGGCCGAGGGTGCAGCGGTCAAGGGAGGCGAGTTCTGGGGAAATTTTGACGTTGAAGTTGATCCCGAGGTCCTTATATCTCGTGGGTGCGTTTTCTTGCCAGTAGGCGCTGACGTGTGACTGGTATCGTGCTTTTAACTCCCTCTTAGCCCTTGCGATAGAGGTAGGGAGTATTGGGGATTGAGTCGTGCAGGCCGATTTCGCAAGGGCGTCTGCAATTTCGTTTCCAGGAATACCGGCATGACCAGGGCACCATCTAACATTAACTGATCCTGGGAGGGTATTTTGGCTGCGGGATCTTTGTGTCCAGGTGGATGCGAGCTCTCAAAAGAGAGCTAAACGTGGGGAGCTTGTTGCAGTGGGAGTGTCTATGAGAAGGCGAAGAGCAGCTTCTTAGTTATCTAGGCAGACCGTGACGTTGGTGGCATAGTAAGCCATAGGATTTGTGAGAGCTGCGGATAGGCCCGCAGTGGCTCCGGCTACTTCTGCGTCGTATACTTCTGCGTCGTATACTTCTGCGTCGTATACTTCTGCGTCGTATACTTCTGCGTCGTATACTTCTGCGTCGTATACTTCTGCGGAAGATCCAAGGGGTAGAGATCCTTGTCCAAACTTCTGCGTTAGGCCCCGGTATATGGAGTATCTGGCACCGGCCCGGTCTTCTATTAGTGCCCCGTCTGAGAAGACGAAGAGATCTAAGGGGGGGCGGTTAGCTTGCCAGTTTTTAAACGCTCGTGCGCCAGCTGCTCTCCCTACGGCACCGATGGCGCTGAGGTTTTCTTCTCTACTTCTGAACCAGGGGGGGGAATGGTGTCTCCAGCGAGTTCAGGGTTTATTCTTTGACGAGCCCATAGCATGCGTGTAGAGTTCCAACGTCTGCGGAGTGGATGTCGGGGGTCTGCCGAGGCAGTTCGTATGGTCAGACGGTTGTGTATTTGGTCGAGCCATGCGCGCGCTGGACCCCAGCCGATCTCATGCAATAGAGCGGGGACTGGTGTTGTGCGGTAGACGGGGAGGGCGACACGAGCGGCATCGTTTATTCGCAGCTGAATTCGCTCAAGAAGATCCTTGGGCGTATTATTAGAGTACCAAGTCTCAGCTCCATAGAAAAGAGTTGCGAAGGCTGCTCCTTGGAGTGTTTGACGAAGTAAGAGGGGGCGGATACCTCGAGTGGTTAGAGAGATTCTCTTTAAGTGTCGGGTTATTGCTAGTGATCTTTCACAGGCCTTCTTAACGTGGTTTTGGAATTTAAGGCCACGGTCGAAGAAAACGCTCAGCCAGCGAGTGACGTCATTAGGCCTAATTTCGACTCCATCGGCAAAGAGACTTGGCTCCACAGGTGAACCACGTTTCCTGTGAAAGTACTGGAGTTCAGTTTTGGAAATTTCGAAGGTGAGGCCATTCTCCCGTCCCCATTCGAAAGTCTGATCTAGCTGGGTTTGGAGGAGGTTTGCACAGCAGGCAAGTGAGGGTGCTGATGCCAACAAGTTGATGTCGTCGGCGTATCCGAGACGGCCTGGTGAGAGGCGAAGTACACCTTCAGTTACTAGTAGAAATAAGATCGGCGAGACAGGAGAGCCCTGTGGGAGGCCGCAGGAGATTTGGAACAGGGTTGACTTAGAGCCATCAATCGAGATACTAGCCTCACGTTGTTCCATGAACGAGGTGACCCATCGAACAAGATTTGGAGGCCAGCCTTGGCTTCGGAGGCAGAGACTAAGGCGCCCCTTTTGAATGCCAACGAAAGCGCCCTTCATGTCGACGGTGACCATGCCTGCAATTTTTTTCTGGGCCCAGGTGGACTGTATATCACAGGCCAAAGCAGTGGTGAGGTCTATGGCGGAGCGTCGAGGGACTGCACTGCATTGGTCCTTGGCGAGAACTCTATGTTGAAGAGCTAGGTAGGAAAGCCGCCGAGCTATTAGTCGCTCGAACCCTTTACCAAGGTAGGAAAGGAGGGCGATTGGTCTGTACGAGTTAGGGAGGGAGAAGTTTCGATCCCCAGACTTCGGGAGTATGATTACGCTAGCTTTTTTGAAGGAGAGTGGGTGGTGTCCAAGCAAATCACATTGGCGGAAAAGAGCGGCAACACGGTTGCCGATGATTGGCCAAGCGTTTCTCAAAGCAATGACTGTTATCTCATCGGGTCCAGGTGCAGAAGAGGTGACCTGACAGCAAGAGCGATATATCTCCTGATCTGTAAGTTTCGGCCAGGGGATAGTCCGTTTAGCCACAGTTGGTACATCTGTTGAGATATCGAGTTGGCCTAGGTGTCTGCTAAGAAGAGTGTTGCGAAAAATTTGTGCTTTCGCTTCGGGAGTAATGACAGGCCCGTTAGGTCCTTCGATAGGAGGGGTATGGAAGTGTAACTTGTTTTTGTGCCAGCCGGTGATTTGATAGGCTTCTGATACGGTAGAGACACCTTCAATTTTTTTGTGCCAGTATTCACGCTTGGCTCTCTTCACAGTTCTACCGAAATTCCGTCGCTCTTCTAATGCAGTGAAGCCGAGACGGCAGGCGCGACAGAATTCCCTGTGGGCCTTCGCGCACTCTTGTGTCCACCATGGGTCCCCTGTTGCTCTTTCCTGTGATCTGGGACAGGCTGTTCTTAGGGCTCCCGAGAGGGAGTTCGCGAGCAGTTTGGCTTCATCGTCCGGGTTAGTTAGAGGGGGGGTTACGAGCAGGTCCTTGAGGGTATTACAAAAGATCGCCCAGTCGCAGGCCGAGTATATGAGTCGACTTTGGGCGGGAGCCTCGGGACTCTCGTCTGAGAACTGAGAGAATATTGTCCGGTGGTCTGCTCCGCAATCCAGGTCTTGGCGGACTGTACAGCATGAATTTGGGCCGAGGCGGGTAAAACACAGGTCGAGAACAGCACCAGCGTCGTGTGTTGGGACCCCGGGAGGATTAATTAGGAAAAGCCCTTTAGCAGTTGTCCATGATAATAGAGTTTCCCCATCGGGTGCGTCGCTTCTTGAAATAGGATTCCAAGCAGAGTGGTGTAGATTGAAGTCACCCGCAAGAATATCTGGGCGATCTGCCAGGGCGAGTAGTTTTTGGAGGCCTTCGCCAGGGTTGCAAGAGCCTATTGGGGCGTTGTAAATATTACAACAGTCGATCACACGTCTTCCCCGTCGGTGAATGCACACTCGAATGAGATCACGGGAGTGCGTGCTTGGTTGAAATGGAGAAAGCCCTCTGCCCTTGCGGGTATACGTCATAACTCGTGGACAATCTGACCAGTCAGGGAGGGGAGCAAATGCAAGGAAACTTGGGTGGGTTTTTGTGGTCCGGCGGGAGTAGTCGGAGAAGATCCACGGCTCTTGGATTAATATGAGATTAGCTCCAGATTGGAATGCGAGCTGAAGAGCGGCGTCGTGGGCTGAGCCACTTTTGCCGACGTTAACTTGGAAAATGCAGAGGCCCTGGGCTATCTGCTCATTGCGTCCTCGGCCTCGGACCATTACAATTGATCTTCGGTGGTGGTAGGGGTGGCCGAGCTGGTCAGTGGAAGAGATGGAATGGGAGAGCTCGGGGATACTTGTGACAACCCTTGCAAAGCTGACACTGGGTCTTGTGCTTGAGCTGTAGTATGGTCTTTAGGCGAGGAGAGTGGAGTTGAAGGGTGTCGTGCAGACCAGGCTTTTTGGCTTTCACGACGGATGGACTGCAACCTTACCCTATCAGGGCGAACATAGATTCCATTTTCCCGACGAGGTCGGGCGGGGCATTTTTCCCAGGACGAAGGGTGAGGGCCATGGCAGTTGAGGCATCTCTCTGGGTTGTTACATGGGCCGACGTGTGAGTCAGCAGCGCACAGACCACAGCGAGCTCGTCTAGTACATGCGTTAATGTTGTGGAAACCGTGACATCTAGGACAAGTTGGTAGTTGCGGGCGGTTATCAACAGGTCTGAGTCGGGCTGCTCTAGCAAAGAGACGGATGTTGTTCGGGAGGTTCACAGCTGCCTTAGCTGAGATTACCAAGCGAAGGGTGCCCTCTGGTTGAGGGGACTCGTTAGATCGGCGTGTCCATGCCATAGCAAAGATAGATTTGACGTCGACCTTCTCTGTACTAAGCTCTTGGCGAATTTCGTCGAAAGTTAAGGCTTCGCGGACTCCGTACGCATTATAGCCGTATTTTGGAACTGGCCCTAATAGGTAATTCAGGCGCTTCTCTTGGCGTTCAACCGGAGAATCCCCTATTAACGGTTGAAGCGCCTTGGTAGCTTCATGGAGCTCTGCAGCCTGGGTGGGGTTTGGCGCTACTAGGGCAGTCCCAGTGGGAACTATCCGAATATCTTTTATGAGCTCTGGGTTTTTCAGAAGCCGCCAGAGCTTTGTGCACACTAAGAGCGCGTCTTCGGGGCGGAGAGGATGGTCGGCTGGCAGGCGTATGATGACTCTAGAATCGGGCTTTGGCGCGTAGCTGGGGGCGCCGGAGGAAATAGATGTTGGATTGGGGGTTCGAGTCCCTTTGCTGGCGGTTGTTACGTAGGAGGATGAAGCAGGAGCTTGTTGTGCAGCTACTTTCGCGTACGAGATTTTGGAGGATTGTCCGGGTCTTTTACTGGAAATGAGGATACGGGGGGTAGGAGGAGTTAAGGCATGGGAGGCTTTAGGCACAAGCGCTTGTTGGTCTAGGCGCTGAGAGTTGGGAACACTTGATGACGGGGTCTTGCTGGGAGGGTGGTCAAAGACTGGCAGGCCAGCAATTACGCGTCCTGCGCTTCGCATGGTAATAGCTCGTAGGTCAGCTGCAATTGCTGGGTGTAGACTTCGGAGGTAACGGGCGCCTGCATTCTGCCACGCGGCTAGTGCGGCAGCGTAGTCATTGGTGGCCTTTGACAATATGTGGGAGAATACGCGCGAGGTATCAAGGGTATGGGGAGTTGGAGATTTGGTTTGAGTCCTGGGCTGTGCGTGAAGCGACTCCACAAGACCACTAGCCGGGGGTTTGGGGGAACTGGCTCTCAGTGATTGGCGAGGGGCGGGCGAAATACTATCGCTAGCTGTAGATGTGGTGGTGTCTGATAGAGGGTCTCTGTGGACTTCCGGTTGGTATTTATTGTCGGAATCGACGACTATATCGTCCTCTGACAAGTGCATTTCTGTATTATTGGAGAGTGTTTGGTCTTCAGTTCCGATTTTCACCAGGTTGGTACGGCGTGAAGAGCGGAGTTTTAGGCGTTTAGAAGCGCGTGAAGCGCGTGGAGCGTGAATCTTTGCAGACTGAGAAGCAGTCGCGCGAGGATTTCTGGGCTTTGTTGACGGCATCGGAAAAGTGTATGTGCACATACTTTACAATTAGATAAAATGAGAAAATACTAATCAAGGCACGTGATACAAATACAGAGATATCACATGACTTTCAACATATCTTACATTTACAGAAATTTTCATCGGTTTGGTATCTCTTTGGAAGGTGAACGTCTGGGTCTCTGGCTTAAATCACGTTAGTTAGAATTCGCAAAGCATAGTTCTTTATAGACATATCTGACGTCGGTTGTATTTCATCACGACAACCTTAATCAGTCCAGGCGGGGAACTTCGGAACGACGTCTGGCGGGCGAGTCGGGTCTGGGAGGGCTTCTCATATCATGTTAGTGTTGGATTTAGGCGAGATCGGAACATCTCCCGGGTCACTCGCTTGGAACGCCTCCCGAGTTAGTTACCCGGATCAATACCCACACCGTCTGCTCGGCATAAAAGCGACGTCGTTCACTACGGCTAACTACCCGGTCCTTCCAGCCGCTAACGTCCAGGCTTGGACCAACCCGATTATCACTGAGCCGATTATTTTACCTATATAACAATAATTAACAAATATTATTGTTAACCATTAGTGATCATTCTGGCATTCATCCGGAATCCTTCGAGATTTCTTTAAGCACGCGTCTACAGTCCTACGGGTAATCTTTTGATATTCATCCGGTTGGAGGTTGAGATTTTGGGGGTTATAGATGCGAAGCTGAATGTTGAGAATTGGCACTTGTAGATATGTATATATATATATATATATATATACTGGTATCTTGTTGATAAATAAATTATTTCTTTAGATTTGATATGCTTAATGAAATATATTTTTCCTAACTTCAACAGTTAGTAATGGGAATCAAAAAATGACTTTCTTATAATTTGCCAACTCACAGGAAACAGAATGATCGACACTTGTGCTAACGGATATCTGTTAAGATATCCGTGTAGACAACGTTAGGGGTGCGGCCTCGGTTTTCGGCAGGTATCAGAACAGTCAGGCCTTCGACGCGGGAAGTTTGTGAAACACCAACGTAGACTTGACTGGGTAAAAACCAGCATCCGCAAATCCAGCCCTGCCGTGTGAAACGACTGACCCTGTGACTTATTGTTGGTCATTGCAATGCACAACTGGACCGGAAATTGCTTTCGCTTAAGCTTTATTCCCAAACTATGGTCGTTGGAAATTAACTCGATACGTGGGAGAACGCATTTTTGACCATCCCTGTTGCCACTAATAATTCGTGCCTCAATGTAGTGCCTCTTGAGAATGGTCACAACCATACGGGTTCCATTACACAGCCCTTCAGCTGATGCAAGATTCCGTAAGACCATGATAGGTGCGCCAATCTTGAGATACAACTGAGACGGCAGCAGCAAAGGGAGGTCAATGTTCTGTAGAAATTCCACGGGAAACTGGTCCAGGCCCGTTTCAGCGACATCGGCGTCCATTTCATGCGTGTCCGTCGATTGGTAAACCCGTGCTGGTCCTGGAAGTCACTCCAAAATTATTCAATTTAATTCCGTGACAGTCGTGTTGAGTGTCGACAGCAAACACCGACCACAAAAAAATGCCGGATCCGTTCCAGCACGCATCATCAGCTCTTGCGGGTAGATACGTTCAATTAGACTGGAAACATCAGCTGGCTGATGAACGTAACTCGGAATCTCAACTTCGTGACGTAGGGATTCGGAGTACGGGATGTTCCCAACCCAATTTACAAATTCCGCGCCATGGACTCCCTCACAAACTCTCATATTAACCCGTAGGTTGAGCCGTCTCAAACGCTCCCAAACAACTTCTGCAAGCACGCCACAATTATGCCATCCTTAGAACAGTTTGACACAACTGGAAGAATCTGCGCAAAGTCACCGCCAAGAATAGCCGGGACGCCCTCAAACAAAACGTCATCCGAGGAACCCCGCAAATCTACCAACAGCCGGTGAACCACCTTGAAGCAGTACTTGTGCTGCGTGGGCACCTTATCCCAGATGATCAAGTCGATTTCCGGAGTAACGCAGCTAGCATAATTTGTTTCTCGATGCCGCTTACAGACCCCTCGATCAATTCGACCGGAATCTTGAGCTGAGAGTGTGAGGTCCGCCCCTCAGGTAGAAGCAGAGCCGCAATTTCTGTGGAAGCCACGCAGAGAACAGTTTTCTCTTGGCCACGGTAGTGGTAACATAGTATTTGATAGAGAAACGTTTTCCCGGAACCCCCTGAACTTGCAGAGAATGTGCCTTTGGTATCTCTTCTACAAACACATCAGTGGCAGTGGTGAACACGTAATGAAAAGACGTACCTAGTAATGGTTTTTTTCCGTGAAGACAATTAAATATCTATAAAGATGTATATTTGCAGCAACTTTTTTGGGTTGGCGTTGACCGGTAACTGATGATGAGGGTGAAATACGGTGCGAGGATTGAAATTTTCCTTTACGGTATGGTTGTGTTCCACTAGCAGCAACCAATCGGCGTCCTATGATTTTAACAGCGGATCCACATTTAGTCCTAATGGCTTACTCATACAATAAGACGCAGCCGATCACCCTCTCGCCCAACCAACATGCCTTGTCTTTTTCCATTGTCTCCAGAAATTACCTGATGTGGCGACATGACGCAGGCGTGCATCTGTGGGCCAATCAGCGCCCTATGATTTTAACAATGGATCCACATTTAGTCCAATGGTCTTAGTCAGGCGCACGTGCCACTTCTCTCCCACACCGATGAATCAGCGCATCCTTTTTTCTGTCCATGTTCTGCCGATTTTGGCGGTGAAAATAAATGACTTCGTCTTTCTCCCTCCCACCCAATCACCTTCCACCCTGATCTCCAATCCACCAATCGACTCTGCATACTCTTCGCCATGGTCTCCGTAAATAAATGAATACAATACAGTTGTCCCTCTCTAACTCGATAGTGGGTCCCAGTATAAGTGTTGAAAATATTCATTGAAATTCAACCATTTACATTTGCAATACTTACCCCTGCGCGCAAAATGACCTATAAGGGTATGTGTTGCAAATATAAAAGTTCAAGTTACAATGAATATTTTCAATACTTATACCGGGACCCAGTATCAAGTTAGAGAGGGACGACTGTATAGAAGATTAGCTTGAGAAAAAGGAAGAAGCGGTACTTAAGAAATCATCACGTGGACGTCATTTCTCGGTCCATTACGGTTCTATCCCGCCTGTGAATGAGTCACGTTTTAGTGCACCAAACTATCCTTGACTATATTTAATTCAATGAAAGACAAAGCTCTAAGGCTAATTACAAAAAAAATTATTCAATTCAAAAATAAAATAAATTAGATCTGCCGTTGACACGCTTCCTTGTATCTATTGTCCTCTCGCAGTACCTGTGCGAGATAGCTAAAATTTGTTATCACACTTACCTAGTTGACATGGGTCGGATGGTGCAGTGATACACCGTCCGGGCCGTTTCCCAAGCAGAGCCTAGGCAGCTTCGACACATGCCCCACTTGAGACGGAAAAAGGCCGGATCGAGTCCAGCATGACCCGAGTACCTCATCTCTCGCGGTGATACTGTATTTGTGGGATGACAAAAGCATATTCAGGTAACCATGGGTTTTTCTCGCTTATCCCCAAGGTGGCGTAAGGGGTTAAGGATAAGTCTGATGTACTCGACAATCAATACTAACAAAGAATTGATATTTTTACATGAAGCCCAACTAGTGTCAAAATCTCTCTACTCATAATTACAATACTGTCACGTACCGCATTGATACTCCGCTTTCCTCTTTCCCCCTTTGTGTTTGCAGATACCTCGTTCGGCTACCCTCACCTCCGAAGTATGTTCGCTTAACCCAGCGAAGGGCGATTGGCTAACTTACGAATGTTCATGCACTTATCTACGGCTGATCCGCTTCCAGAACCAAAGTTGGCAGAGAAAAACTGTTGAGATACTTGGAGAAGTCTAAGTGTTTGCAACTAACTAAAACAGTAGGGCACCAAGCTCCAATTGTCTAACAAATTTGATCAGGACATATTAAGGAAAAATAAAATAATTAGATATTCTATATGAAAGAATAAATTTGAATCAGGGAAAAAAACTTAATTAAAAAAACTTGATGAAGACAATCAATCGGAAAAAATATATGTTATTTACAGTTAGAAATTAGGATCTGGGTTTGGTTCTTGAATTGATTATAATGTTGGATAGTCTAAACCATGTGATGAGCCTACAGACTAGTGCCAAGGGGAGTTATAGGCGTTGGGAATCGCTATCCATACCTCTAAATGTATCTAAATCAATTGTCATAGCTACAGTAGCTTACAAAAGTGGTCGAATAAATCACCAAATCTAATACAATTGACCATAACTTTACAATATGATCTTGAAATGAAATAAAATGAAAATATTACAGCATTATGTGAAAATTTAATTACTTTACTATCGCTGAGACAATTTTGAAGCAAAAAAAAGAGAATTGATTATTCTATTGTGGTCTTGGCGCTCTCAATTACTCGACCAGTTTTGGAAGCATCATTTTGATACAAGAACTCAAAGATCATTTCCCAACTAGCCATCCAATCCACAACATATTTTCTCTTGCATTCTGTAATTTCTTATTATCTGTACCTTTAAACAACCATGGAAAATGAAACGACTGATTTCAGAGCTAATATATAGATGAATGGTGGAGATACGACCTGTCAATTAGGTAAAAGCTACAGAAGTAGCGTTATTTGAAATACAATCGAATCGATTGGTAAGGTGATAAGTGCATCTGTAGCGTAATTTGAATCTCAATGGAATTCAATCGATTGGAAAAAATAGAGTTCGAACTAAGGCGTAAAAGAACTCCAATCATCATGTAAAAAGGAAACATAAAAGTCAGATTAACTGTATTTATAAGAATCATTCAGCCTCCGGTATCAAAATTATTAAATTAATTGATTCATACTTATATTTTGAAAATACTTCTACCCTGAACGAGATTATTTGCGATTTTTATCAAATTAATCTTTTCTTTAAAAAATATGAGAAAGATATCTCCCGACCAAATAACATCCATTGCAAAATTAGTCCATGAAGGGAAATCAACGAATGAAATTTCAGCAATATTAGGACTCAGTCATGCCACTGTTGTAAAATACCGAAAGATGATAGTGAAGGAAGCACCGAAATTAAAGAATGGACGGTCACAAAAACTATCAGCTAGAGACAAGCAAGAAATCGCCCATTTAATGGTAAATGGGAGCGCTAAGACGGCAGTAGGAGCGTCCAAACTAGTAAATTCAGAAAGAGAAGAACAAGTTTCCGCTCAGACTGTCCGGTGGGCTTTAAGGGAGCGAGGTCTGAAGGCGATAAAAAAGAAGAAACCAAAGCTATCAAAAGCTCATCAGAGAGCTCGCGTGAACTGGACTTTATGCCACGAAAATTGGACGAAAGAAGACTGGAAAAGGGTGATTTGGTTAGACGAAACCAATATAAACAGGCTAAATAGCGATGGGATGAAATATTCTCTGGTTAAAGGCCCAAAGAATTTGTAACCAGAAGCGATCAAAGAGACCCTGAAGTTTGGTGGGGGCAATCTAATGATATGGGGGTGTATGTCATGGTATGGTATAGGCGCAATGGGCCGTATAGTTGGACGAATGGATTCTAAACAGTATTTGAAAATGTTGGATTATTTTCTAGTACCTATTATGGATAGAATTGCCAGAGAGCCCGACTTGGTACCTACAACTGAGCTAATCTTCCAGCAAGCTAACGACCCAAAGCACACATCCAAGAACACAAAAAGCTGGATAGCTTCTAAAAATCTCATGACAATGAATTGGCCCTCTCAATCGCCGGATATGAACCCGATTGAGCACCTTTGGGGTCGGCCCAAGTGTCGACTCGGTGAGTAGACAGAGCCACCGAAAGGTATACATGAATTCTGGGAAAGGCTTAGGGAAATTTGGCAAAACTTAGATCCAATTTTATGTCAGACTCTAGTTAAGAGTATGCCGTCGCGTGTTGCAGCTGTAATAAAGGCCAAAGGGGGTCATACTAAGTATTAAAATGATGCTTCCAAAACTGGTCGAGTAATTGAGAGCGCCAAGACCACAATAGAATAATCAATTCTCTTTTTTTTGCTTCAAAATTGTCTCAGCGATAGTAAAGTAATTAAATTTTCATTTAATGCTGTAATATTTTCATTTTATTTCATTTCAAGATCATATTGTAAAGTTATGGTCAATTGTATTAGATTTGGTGATTTATTCGACCACTTTTGTAAGTTACTGTAGATGGCTGAATCCAACATGATTTAAAAAAATAAAAGCCGATCCGCTTCAGCCTTCTCGTATTCTAATTTAAGTCTGGTGCCTAGGACCAGCTAACTTGCCGGGCACAGCCCTTAATAGGTGGGTATTCACGGAAGAGGGTACATGTCGTAAGGCGTTATTCTCGTAGCGGTATCTGCAAATGAGATCTGAGTTTGAGTGCTGCAAACGTCAGACTGGGCTATTCTACGAAATATACATATCTTCCGTAACCGTTCGAGGCATAGCCCCAGGATGCATATGCAAGACTGAATTATAAGTAAAAAAAAAGGGTATTCCTCTACCACCGCGGTGGATAGTGTTTGATTTAACTTCATCCAAATAAAAATTAGCCCATAAACTGTCCAACATCGCTGTTCTACTAAATAAGCTGTAAAAATTTGAGTTATTGTTCAACAATGATGTCCGAAAATAATTAAGCCTCCATGTACAGTGTCTCAACTTTAAAGAGGGGGACGAAGACGGCGTTTCTACCTGTACGTGGTGTCTCCTACAAACCTGGAGTTTATCTTCCGAGCCAACAGAAACACGCAATACTTGTTCATGGAGGAAAAGTCACTCAAATGAGTTTCCAGGGCGTACCCAGCTCTCGTTATGGTGGTGATAGATCAGACGAAGTTGGCCCTTTTTACTAAGATGAATTCTCACTATATACAGATATTCTGGCATTATACTGTCTACCGAGGAAAGAGCACCGCTACCTGAGCGCTGGTGGTGTCGGTACAAGGAGGATATCTGGACTATGGGATATTAGGGAGATACAGACGGGGATACGCACCTCGTGTGACTCTGGTATCTAGGCCTCGTCTGGCTGGAGTTGAAGGTTTTTTGAGACTTTTTCCCGCGTACCGGTTTCCATGGCTGCTCTTTTTCAATTTTTTTGAGCAGAAGGTTCCGTAGAAAAGGTAGCTAAATTCTACGGTAATTACTGAGCTTGTCGGTATGTTTACGGGGTGTGATCACAATTACTGCATTCGAATTGCTGCTTAATATGATCGTTTTCTCTTTTCTATGAACTACGAAATGAAACTATTAACTCCCGCCCCTCAAACGCCTTACATAATCCTAGTATATCACGTGACCCCATGTATGCCCAATTCCATTCCAACGTCAGATGCATATACTTTCCATCAAGTCTAGACACTGGCAGCTCTTTAGAATGGTTAAGTAGTGTCTATATATTAGATCTTTCTACCCATCCAGAAGTTTCAACATTCAGCCTATTGGTATCAATTAAGCTTGTTAAAGCGAGACATGGTTGGCTTTTCGTCATGGCGTCTGCTGGGTTAGACTTCCCATCAATCCATCTGATTTCGGTTATTTGGCGCCGCTCATACGATTGCAGTAGACACATTAAGTCAATCATCAAACGCTTTTCCTATGTATTGCCAAGCTTTACTAGACAATCATACAATGATTTAGAATCAGTGCATAGAATTAGCGGAAGGGGCTCTTTAAGGTCAAGTATTTGCTCAATTGTTGTCTTAAGAACGACGGCGACATCGAAGCCATGAGCCATGGAGTAAAGTTCAGAGGCCAGAACACTTCTGGTGACCCTCTTACACTTAAGTGAAGACCAGTGAATAATGTTGGCCTTGTTGTTATCATCGGCCAGGGCTATCACGTAACCAATTTGAGATGATAAATCTTGATTGTTTGCAAATGATGCATCAGCAAAGACCATCAACTTAAGTGTTTTTAAATCAAGTTCAATAAACCGGAGACCTCTTGAAGGATTATCAAGTTGCCATTGGAGGCGTTTGTTAAGTGCTTTAGCATCTTCCTCTTTTGGATTAATGATTTGAGCAGCGTCAGAGAGATCGAATGAAGCCTCTGGCTGACAAACGCTTGCTATATACGCACCTCGAGCTCTTTGGGCGATAAATTGATCTTTTGGAGTTACAGCTGTGCGCAGTTTTCCTCTGGAGCCTACAAGATTGGTTGGTTTCAGACTAACAAGACGTAGATTTTTACACTGGAGTTCCTGGGTTAGAAATATAGAATCATTATTTTTACTGATTTGACTGCCGTTGAAGTTTAGAGGTGAGTTTTCAGTAAGCTTTTCTCTTTCCTTTGCTAATAATTTGGCCTCTTTCAATTTAGTTTCCTCGGTATTTGCGAATAATCTGTCAGCTAGAAGTAAAGTATCGTCCGTTTTGAGGCCTACGATACCGAAACCATTGATAAATCTAGATAAGAGACACGAGTCGAATGTGGATTGAATCATACCGAGATTTTTCGTATGATGTTGATGGTAGGTTTTAAACCAGTGGTTTCCAGCCTCTGGTACGCCATATAGCGGTTTGACTATTTTTAAGATGGAGCCTGATTTCAGTCCTAGCTCTTTGGGGGGTTTGATAAAGAAGTTACGATTTAATTGAGTTGTCGATTGCACATAGGCTTGAGAAATATCGCGGATAAAGAGGTTGAGGGACATCTTTTTATGTAAGATGGCTGTTAATGCAAGTATAAGCCTTTGGCTCATTCTTTGTATGGTCGGCGATTGGGTGAGAACAAATTCTTTGCCATGATCGTTGAACGCCTGAACTACGAGCCTTGACTTTTCAAAAGCTTTGTCGGTACCAATATTCTTAATTTCATCAACAAATCTGGAGTTAAAAATCCTTACACCATGTGGTACGCTTGATTCGTCGATTATTTTAAATACGCCTTTTTCTAATAAGCCATTGATTTCCTTTCGTCTAGAATCGGCGAATGATTGACTTTGTAGGAATACAGAAAGATCTGCGTCACGGAGTTTCCAGGTTGGAGATTTTATACGTGAGCTTCGTCGAATTGGTACTTGAGATAGAGATTTGTCAACAGGTTGTGTAGGGGTTTCATCAATATTGAGGTTTTGGCCATTGTTGTGTTCATTAATATTTTCGTTAAGATCCGGCTCCGTGTAGAATGGTTTAACAGTCGTACTTCTAAAATTAGTGGGTCCGTGTGGAAGTTGAACTCTACAAGTTTCCCGGTCTACACTAAGAAGTTTAAAGGGTCCTGACCACTCGCCTTGATGCCCAATACTGTTCTCTCGCCAGACGAGAACATCGGAATTGAGTGGTAGATCGTGAAGAGCAGACATATTGGGTCCATTTCTCGAAGCTAAGGCGTCTGAAACCTGTCTCTCGGCTCTTAATTTTCGGACTTCTTTCATAGCTTTCTCGATTGCTGTAGAACGTTGAGCAACTGTAGGTGAAGGTGCATCCATTTCCGATATTCTTGGATAAGCACCAAATACCAGTAATGTTGGTACCAAACCATCTGGGCCTGCTGTATCATTTATTGCTTTTACAGCCATTTGGAGCGCTAGTTCTTTATTTTGACGTCCAATTTCTTCCTCGATTATAAAATAGGCTCTACAAAGAATTGAATGATATCTTTCAACCATACCAATAGACCAATGGGCCTCAACGGGCACACACTTTGTAGCAATGCCATTTGAAGTGGCATTTTGACGAAACTCTTTGCTAGTGAAGTTTGTACCAGCATCATGGACAATATAATCTGGAGGTCCAATATACGTATCAATCCAACAGATTTTTATAGCATCCCAAGTATGCTGGGCCGAAAGGTTTTTCAACCATTTGGCCGCTTGAAACCTTGTTGCTTCGTCGACAATATGAAGAACCGGTAAATTATGTATATACATTACATCGATTATTATAGAATAATTAAAATTCAAATCTTCTCGAAGGGTAAATTTAAATCTTCCCGGTGATTTTCCGTGCTTTTGGCAGTGAACACAGAACTTTGTTAGATGGTGAAGAACTTTTTGGTCTGGAACGTGACCTGCACGCTTTAACAGTCGATATAGTCTTTCTGCCGATGGATGCCCAAACCTTCGGTGCAGTCTGCGCAGTTCTGTTTCAGTTAAATAACAAGGATTATTTTCGAATGAGGTTTCTAGGAAATTTTGTAGGGATTCACCCCATGTGAGAAAAGGGTGGCCAAATTGACAAACGACAGGTATTCTTTTTCCTGTTGAGGTTACTAAAACATTATCGACATTATTATAATAAATTTTTAATCTGTCCATGTCGGCAAGACATAATAAAAAGGGAGTGTCGGCATGAACTACATGAAATTCAGTAACACCCACTGGTGTATTTAATTTGAAGGAACCAATGGAAGGCGTTGAGCCAATGCCAAATTGGACGTTGATAGCCCCTGCTTTTGACTTATCAATTTTCACATAACTATTGAATTTCTGGCAGGCAATATATTGGTCGTATCCTGCAGTCGATATTTTGGAAGCGCCCGTGTCAATCATTATACCGTGAAAATTAGATGAGTTGTATCTGTTCAAAAGGGAAGTAGAGGTAAATGTGTAAGGAAATTTTTCAAGATTGAGTTGTCCGATTTCTTCTGTATGACGAGGAATTTCCGTGGTGATTGCATGTTCGAGAGCTTTGTTTGCCAAACGATTTGCTATGACTTCAGCATTAAGCACATAGCCAAATGAAGTAAGAAATTGTTCATTTGAAGTTTTTGAGACTGGTAAAGAGTCGACTTCTAAAACCATAGCGTCGATTGTTTCTTTAATCGACTCAGTATCAGATTCTTCACTGGTAAAATTATTTTCTTCGATTGTTCCGAGATCAACAGCATACTGACGAATATGTTTATCAACTTTTTTATTAAGTTTTTGCCTGTATTGATTAAGGTAATTTTTTCGTTCTTCCCTGCTGTGATTTGTTGACCAACAACCTTCCTTGCGGCAGATGTGGCATCTTTTTTTATGGGTATCATTGAAGTCATTTGGAGGTTTCTGAAATGAATGTGAGGTAGATTGATGGTTCAGGGTGTTACGATGGTAATATTTTCTGTCAGTAAAGAAAGTTTGGTTTGTTTGTGGCTCGTGTAATTCTTCGTAGGTTGCAATTGACAATTGAAGATCATTTATGAATCCAGCAAGACTCTCACTTGGTTTAAAGCAAGCGAACTGACATGCTGGCACCATTTTACATCCGCTGACAAGTTTGTTGTGTAGAAATGAGTCGTTTCGCAAATCTGGTGTAAGACCATGTTGTAGATGTCGAAGTTCTTTGACAAATAATTTTAGACACTGTTGTGTCGGAAGCCCTGGATTAACACACATTATGGATTTTAAAGTAGTTGAATTCCAAGTTGCTAAGACTCCTCTTTTGTACTCTGGCCCTTCAAAATACTGACGAATTGATTCACATTTATGCTCAAAAGATGCTGTTTTATTGACAGACATGTTTGCATAGTAATGTTCTAGGGCTAGTCCTCGTAGCATCGTCGGGAAAGCTTGATCCATCATAAACGGCTGGACGCCAGACCTTCCGCACAAGTCGTGGAATATTGCTAGTTTAAAGTCAAAATTATCGTTTTCTCCGCTATATTTGACTTCTTCTGTGTATAATTTAGCTAAAGAAATGAGTTCTCTAGAAAAATCCGCCATAGAAGGAGGTTCTTGAAATCCCTGTTTAAATTGGCTTTCAATGTTTGGCAGTGAATCATTATTTTTATTAGCCTCTTTAGTCTCAGTTTTCAAATTGGGGCTAGGTGGTGACTTGGGTGGAGGTAAATTGAATTGTCCATGGGACTCTGCTGGAATCAGTTTGGTATTAATGAGATAGTTAACGTGGTTGGAGTTAAATGGTCCATCAAACGAGAGATGCTCTTGAATAGTTTCGTCGGTCCAATCTTTTGGCTCTTCTTGTTGAGTTACTTCGAACAAAGTTTGGGCTATTGGAATTCTAGCTTTTTTCAAAACATAAACACCACGTTTGCGAAGAAATGTACGAAGCATTTGTATGATAGGGCGGGATGCTGCGGTAAATCTTTCAGTGGTAAAAGAAGCAAAATCTTCTTGGAATGATTCCCAGAGATCTAAGTCTTTCAAGTCGCACTTTTCGTATATATTTATTTTATTTTCGATAAATTCTGCATCTCTTAAGGAGACACTGGTTTCGTTGTTGTCAGTCATTTTTCCTTTATTCTGATGTAGTGAAATGTGAAGGCTTAGTTTAGAGGCAAAGTATGAAAATTAGATATAGCGTGGTGGACGCAGTCAGAATTCCTAATCAGGGACTGACTTTTGATACTCTTTTTGAATTGAATTCCTTAGTAGGGACAATTCTTGAATCGTATCCTTAGCAGAGATTAATAAACAGAGATCCTCAGTGAGGGAGTGTCTAATATTCTCTCTCTTCGTAATAATCCGTATCCTGATCTGTACGTCTACTTATCAGTGTTGGTATGTTTACGGGGTGTGATCACAATTACTGCATTCAAATTGCTGCTTAATATGATCGTTTTCTCTTTTCTATGAACTACGAAATGAAACTATTAACTCCCACCCCTCAAACGCCTTACATAATCCTAATATATCACGTGACTCCATGTATGCCCAATTCCATTCCAACGTCAGATGCATATACTTTCCATCAAGTCTAGACAGAGCTAAATGGCTAACCGTCATGGGTCTATGTATCAATGATCTTAGGTTCGAGGTAAAAGGGGATAGGAGCAATGTAAAAGGTGTTGCTTGGGTCAGTGAGAAGCTCTAGTAGTAATTATCGTAACATTAATTAGGTCTACAGATAACGTGCAGCCACGCACCCTGAAGTTCCTTATTGGGACGCAAGACCTCGGAAAGCATACGCTATCCTCAGTCCCTAGAACTAATATACAGTCGTCCCACTCTAACTCGATAGTGGGTCCCGGTATAAGTGTTGAAAATTTTCATCAAAATTCAACCATTTAGATTTGCAATACTTACCCCTGCGCGCAAAATGACCTATAAAGGTATGTGTTGTAAATATAAATGTCCAAGTTACAATGAATATTTTCAACACTTATACCGGGACCCACTATCGAGTTAGAGAGGGACGACTGTAATACAATCTTGACGCTGAACACTCATACTTAGGAGGCATTCGCCGGCACCGCTACAGGGTTACACTTGATGAGACTTACGTCCCGCTAGCTCTAGTAGTGCTTTAGTAGTCTTGGACTATACATAGCACGAATAAACACCACTACAAACAATTAACTCTAAAGATTGTTGGGAATCTACACAGGAACTGTATATACAATAACAACAATAACTTCAAGAACTGGAACCACGAATTTGGGATCATTACGATCACGGAAATGGCCGTGCAGCTCCCCAGCGAGAAAAACACATTGACGTGGAAGCTGAGAAGTTTCACCACCGCGTGGCCCAAGCCAAATTAGTCCTCAGCAGGTTCTGCAACCTGCTAGACGCGATCGAAGACGAAGAAATCCGCAAATCCACTGAATTTGCGGCTGCTGGTCTCAGAGATCAGCTCACAAACATCATGTCAGGCCGGTCGAACAGCCTGGCAGCGGCCAGCCGACCACCCCCAGCTGCAGAAAGACCCAAGACAGTCAGGACGCAGTGCACAGTGACTGCCGTGCCTCAAACCCCCGGAATCCGCGCCCAGCGGAGACCTACAAACATGCAACCACCCACCCTGCCAGCAGCCAACACGCCAGCTACTATCTCAGCTTTCGCTGGCACATGCAAGGCTACCGCATCACAGACCCCGACTGGACTCCCCCAGTCAGAAGGTCCCTGGAAAAAAGTTACAAGACGCAAGCCCAACAACACAGGGCAGATACAGATGGCCCCGCAATCTACAGCAGAGCCACCCCGCGCTCAACCCCCTCCTAAGGCAAAGAAATGCCCTACACCCCGGCCAGAGGAAAGACTCTTCCTTAGACCCAGGGAAGGTCACCCGTGGCGAGCAATGTCACCACACTTTGTGAAACTAAGCCTAGCCTCAAAACTCAGAGTTGCCACCTCGGCCATCGAACATGTAACGGTGGTGAACACAGGCTTCGCGATCACAGCTGCCAACGAAGCAGCCAGAAACCGCCTTCTGGAGGAAGTCCACCGTTTACACAGGGAAGAAAACGCTGCCGAAGGGTCAACAGAGGAGGACCCCAAGCTGCAGACCGCATCTAAGTGGACATCAGTTCTCGCCCCCAATGTTCCTGACTATTTACAATCTCTCACAGATCTCCCCGATCTGGGAGAACCGGGAAACATAACTAGGGCACAGCTAATAACAATCACTATCACAAAATAAATGGTGATGGAAGAGGCCGCGCTCAGAACGGGCATAACCCCAATCTCTGCCCGAGCTCTCGCGAGAGACGTAGAACGCATGGCAGCGGAATGGATCATTCACTTCCCAACCGGCAAACCAAAACTAGGCGACCGCCTTTTCGAGGCAAGCGGCCGGCTATCCGAATTTCACCGCCAACCAAGGATCTTCCAGTGCAACCGCTGCTGGGGTCACCATCCAACGCGAACTTGCTCAAGAGGGGAGAGGTGCAGGAAGTGCGACTCTCTGGAGCACAAAAGCGATAAATGCCCCTCAATCGTCATGAAATGCGCCAACTGTCATGGACCCCACGCAGCCAACGAACTACGCTGTATGGCACGCCCATCACGCCTCAACGGACAGATAGTTCAGAAGACGCGTGAGCAACTTCAGGTAATCAGACGTTACGGACAGAGAGACCGAAACGCAGAGATACAGAAGAAGGAAGCTGAAAAGCTGGCTGAAGCGGCTACAGCCACGACCCCCCCCAACCACGGCACCTGTATGTCAGTAAGACCCTCTACAAGAAATACTACGCAAACGCACTCGTCGACAGTCTCCTTTCTCTGTGCAAACCTGCGCAAAGGAGGCCCCGCCACAGACATTATTTTATAGGCGGCTTGGGAATAAGGTACAGAGGTACTCCTATTACAAGAGCCATGGGCATCCCAAAAGGATGGCCTATAGCTAACAAATTCGCATCCGGGTTTCGATAGATTCACACCAGCTACCACAGGCCAAGAAACCGCAAGACCACGCTCTCTAGTCTATACTCGCAAGGGTAGAAACTGCCAGCAATAATTCCTATGCGGAACTTCACCAGATTTCGTCGCGGTAACGTTCGAAGGCATAACCTTCGCCTCGATATATAGGGCACCAGGAACGGACATTAACCCCCTACTGAACTGGACACCACTCGGACTCACCGTGGCCGCGGGAGATTTCATCGCCGTCCATCCCGAATGGCAACCCCTCGCAGACCGACTACACGGGGAGGGACGAGTCATCGCAGAATGGATGCAAGAACACAATATGTCACTCGCATCACAGCCAGGGGTGCCCACACATGATCAAGGCAATACTCTGGACCTCGTGTGGTCAAACACAGGTGCTCTCGCCGATGTAGCAAACTGGATGGAAACAACATCAGACCATCGCACTTTAGTCGGAGACGTGCCAAAGATAAACGCCCGTGCATCAGCTGTCATTCGAAGAGAAAGCCAGTTTGTGCCATTTGCATGAAAGACCACAAATCCTCTGAGCATAGTTGCTCCAAATGCAAGGCTTCTGATAACTGCTCTCATCACTCAACGCAATGTGTTAATTGCAAATCTTCTTCCCATACTGCTCTTCAAAAAAAGGATTGTGAATATTATAAGGCACTTTTATGATAGAAAAAATCAAAGTCTGCCAACACAATGTTGCTAAAGGAAAGTTAATTACGCAATCCCTCTTTGAAGTTGCCCTTTCTAATAAATCTGATATTGTTTTCATTCAAGAACCTTATGTATACTTCAACACATCCATTCATGCTTTCACTTCTCTGTCTCATTCAGCCTACCATATGGTTCTACCTAAGTCAAGTGCAGGTGTCAAACCAAGGGTAGTTGCTTATATAAATAAAAACAGCACAGTTGTCAGAGTAGTGACCTGCACGTGACTCGATGGCGAAAGGCTGAAGACTGAAGGCTGAAGATCGGAAGGGCGGAAGCGCAAGGCTGAGGTATGGAAACTTAAGGGCCGAAAAGGTAGCTCTAGACTAATGCTGAACGACCATTAAAGGAGTAAGGAAGCGGAGGTAAAGACAAGAGATTAGGAACTGAAGAAGTCTAAGAGCTGAAAGACACTGAAGACTGAGAAATACTGTAGGCTAAGAGACACCAAAGGCTGAAAAACACTGAAGACTGAAGGTGACTAACTTGAATTCTATAGTCTCGAGATGACAGAAAACTAAGCGTAAGGAGCTCATCTAGCAATCAGTGCCCTACTATATATCCAGAATAACATCTCAAACTACTAAAAACATTTTGTCACACTAAAGGAGAATATCAGGAGAACTCCTAAAACACCGGAGTTCCTCCGATACCAAATACAACACCGGAATACATGAAGCCAAACTATTAAAAACATCCGACGCTATTCCCCTGACCTAAAACACAACTTAAACAAAAGTCGAATCGGTGTACGAACTCTAACAACAGTTGATATATCAGCAAGGACTGATCTCTTATCTGACACTGATATGCAAGTCTTTGAAGTATCTTCATGTTCTGAAACCTTTGTTATCTTTCATATTTACAATGAAAAGTCTTCTCCAATGGCAGAGGTACAAAGCACTACCCTTCGAAGGTTCTTTCAACTTAATCTTAATATATCCAAACCATTTCTCTTCTTAGGTGATCTAAACCTACACCACCCATGGTGGAACCCCTTGATCACCAACCCTTCTTCAGCATCTTCTAATCTCTGTCAATTCTTAGAAAGTCACAAGGCAAGGCTCCTGGTAGACTCACAAGTAATAGAAGAGCATGGAGAGACATTTCATAGACCAAACACTAAGAGTATATCTATCATAGACCTAGCCTTTGTTGCTGGCTTCCAGAAGCTTAAGTGGTATAACTGGCATTATGGAGAAAGTACTGGCTCAGATCATGAGGTTATTCTGTTTGAAGCATCCCTTACATGTCAAAAAAGTTCTGGTCCCTGCCTACCTCCAAGATTTAATACAGGAAAGGCAAACTGGGTAACCTATACTAAAAATTTACAATCCCTTGAACCCACTTTTCTATCCCAGCTTAATTATGCGATTTCTGCCAGGGAGCCAGACCAAGTAGCCTGTCTCCTTCAAGATTTAATTCTTCAAGCATCACAGAATGTCATTCCTAAGTTTAAGCCATCTAGCCACTCCAAAGCCTGGTGGATTGATGAACTTACTTGTCTAAGAAAGGAATATCATTCTAAAAGGAGAAGAGCTAAGAAGTCTTGGTGTACTACTGACATTGAGGAAGCTAGAGCTTCTAGAAATAATTATTTTAGGAAAATCAACTATACTAAAGCGGCTCACTGGGAGGAGTTCCTATCTGGAGCTAAGGATAAAAGTTTATTCACAGCCTATAGTTACTCCAACCCTAGGCTGTTTCAACCTTCACTGATCCCTTCATTGAATTACAAGGACTCTATGGGCAATCATAGAGTAGCATCAACTTTTGCAGACAAGTGTTCTGCCCTAGTTAGCACTTTGTTTCCATTAGAAGTCCCTATTACAAATGAGGATTCTTTTCCTAGCTCTGTTGTTACTGATTTCATCACACCTACAACAAATAACAGTTCACTAGCAAGCTCCCAGTGGGAGTGGCCAGAACTATCTCTTAATGAACTTCTTCAGGCAGTACCTGAAAAGAAAACAGCCCCTGGGAATGATAGAATAGATTGGTCCATGATCAAAAAAACTATCAACTGTCTTCCCCAATTTTTTCTTAAAGCTTATTCACTTCTATTTCAATGTGGCAAACATCCATCAGCATGGAAAGAAGCCATTGGCATAATTATTCCTAAAAGGGGTAAGCCTGATTATTCCATGCCTAAGGCTTACAGGCCGATTTCACTCATTTCATGTCTATCGAAACTATTAGAAAGAATCTTTTCACTCAGAATTTCTTATCTAGCAAATGTCTCACCTAGCCTTCTCCATCCTAGTCAGATGGGAGGGAGAAAACAGAGGTCGGCAATAGATGCAGTGCTCTTACTCCAGCAATTTGCTGACAAAAATGTTGCAGAAAACAAAGTTGTATCCTGTGTATTTCTAGACATTATGGGAGCTTTTGACAGACTTCAACCTAGAAAGCTGCTCCAAATCCTGCACAGGAAAAAGCTCCAAGCCATGTTTATTTCTTGGGTTTCATCATTTTTAACAGGAAGAAGAATATCTCTCTTATTCAATGGCCAGCTAAGTCATTCTTTTTCTGTTACGGGGGCCCCTCAAGGAAGTCCTATTTCTCCTTTATTATTTTTACTTTCAATTAGTGAATTGTTTTCATCATGCCCCAAGCCTTCATTTCTGGAAATCTCTTATGTGGATGATATTTGTATTTCTGTGGCATCTAAATCTGTTAAAAAAAATATAATTGCACTCAAAGAAAACCTGCAAGCACTCTTTTCAAAGGCAGATTCTTTATCTATTGTTTTTGAAAAGTCCAAGTCTGAACTTGTACACTTCAGCAAGAAGAAGATACCCTACACAGATTCCTTACAGCTAGACAATTTTTCCCTAAAGCCTAGCACTTCAGTCAAGTGGCTAGGTATCTGGCTTCAACATAGACTGTCATTTCAAATTCATGTAGAGAAAAGGATGCATCTAGCTCAAGGGGCCATGCAGAGACTCCTCCAAATTTCATCAAAAACAAAGGGCCTTGACTTTAATGCATTAAGACAGTTATATCTCACTTGTATCATCTCTGTGTTAGACTATGGCTCAGTGCTGTGGTATAACAGATATGGTACAGAGAAGCTATCCAAGATGTGTGACAAGCTACAAAAACACGCTCTTCATATTATGACAGGTGCCTATAGAAGTAGTCCTATCAAAGCTTTGGAGGTTGAAGCTGCACTGCTTCCTACAAGGGTCAGGCACTTCAAACAGTCATCTTTTTATGCACTTAGAATACTTAAACTTCAAGTTAATCATCCTATTTATCAAGCCTTATCAAGCAAGCTACAAGATGAGCTTAACTTTCCTTCTGAAACTGTTGATCTTGGCATGTTTGAATTCTTAGATGAGAAGCCTAGTGGGCAGCTACTGAGAATTGCATTATTACTAAAGCCACTAACTAAACATGTAAAACTAGAGATAGTCAATGCCAAGTGGTCTCCACCATGGAGGGAAGACAATCTATCAATCTCAATTTCTAAATCAAACAAGTCAAAGGCAAAAGAAGAACATCTGGAGTTTCTGGAGTCAATTCCTCCCTCACATTTCATTGTTTACACTGATAGCTCCCTAGTCAAGGATAAGGGTTGTGGCATTGGTATAACAGTATATTTTCCTTACACAAGAGAGCTCAAGTCACTATCTTACAATCTTGGAGACAGGATTGGCATAGCTGATGCAGAGAGTTATGCTATATTCAAAGCTTTATTATTTATCAATCAAACCCAAAAAAATGCATGTTGTTATATATTTTCTGATAGTCAAGCTGCTATTTTAAGAATCTCTAAATCTAACAATTTTTCTTCCTTTAAGGTTAGATCCCTAAGTAGTAAAATGGATGTCAAGATCCATTGGTGTCCAGGTCATCAAGGGATTGAGGGCAATGAACTTGCTGATAATCTGGCAAGAAAAAGCCTGGATCAACCTGCTATGAAAAAGCATCAATATACCTCTTATTCCTTCCTAGTGGAAGGTATAAGAAAAAACATTTTACAAGCCTGGGACTCTGACTGGACTAAGCAAGTACTTAGGGAAGAAGAGGGCAGGAAAGCCATTGGTCTTGGAAAGTTTTATAGAACTTGTGCAAGAATTTCTATACCAAGCTTCAATACTAAGGCAATTAATCTTACAAAATTTAGCAGACAAACCCAGACCTCCTTTTTTCAGGCAAGAACAGGGATTGGTAACACCCTGGCTCACCTCTATCTGATAGGAAAAGTAGATAGTAACATTTGCAACTTCTGTAAGAGGGAGAAGCAGACAATGGAGCATCTGCTCCTGCACTGTCCACAATTCTCATCAGAGAGGGATAAGGAATTTGAAGGTCTGGAGCCAGAAACCTGCAAATTATTTTCAAAACCAAAGTTGGCAGAGAAAAACTGTTAAGATACTTAGAGAATTCTAAATGCATACAACTAATTAAAATTGTAGGTCAAGAAGCTACAACTATGTAACAGATAAACGTTGAAACCAAAGGACACCAAATGACAAGCCATATTTAAGGAAAAATAAAATGGAAACAAAAAACACAACTTCAGGAATTCAGCTTGCATTTAGGGTTTATTTGGAATTCGTAGTAATGTTGGAAAGTCTAACCCTAAGTTATGAGCTTATAGACTGGTGCCAAGGGGAGTTAAGGGTGTTAGGAAGATCCTTTTTATTTTTATTTTTTTTATGTATTTAAATCTCTTTTCATAGCTAGATGACTGAATACAATATGATTTAAAAAAAAAAGGAAAAAAAAAAAAGCTGTCATTCGAACTGTAAGACCAATCCGTGTCCAGGACGAAGCACTCGAAGAGTTCAAGAACACCGTGGCCGGATGGAGCAGTGAACTTGCGCAACAGAGCCCCCTATCAGCCCAGGGAGTGGACGAATTGGCCGACACCTTAGTAAGAATAATGGGAGACGCAATAAAGGCAATAGGAAGGAGAAGCTCCCCGAGACTGGGAAGCGGTGCGCCATGGTGGACACCAGCATGCTGCGAAGCAAGAATATACTTCCAGACCCACAGGGATCCCGAGAGCAGGAAGGCGCACAGAAAAGCCATCGCCAAAGCAAAGAGACAATACTGGCGGAGAAAATTCGCCGAAGCTGAATCCGACGCAGATTTATACAAGCTCGCCCGAGGAGCCAAAGGAGGGCAGCAGATCAAAAATGCACCACTCAGGACGGCCAATGGCCTCGAGACCAATCCCGAACGCCGTGCTTACCTGCTTCGAGATTTGCTGCTAGGCCGCTTTACCGACGAAAACGACATCAACGACGAAAGACCTCCTGAAGGCCACCCGCCGCTATGACACCTTCCATGGGATACTGAGGTCACGGAAGAGGAGGCAAGATGGACGGTAACCACCTGCAAGGATAAAGCACCTGACGCTGACGGAATTACAACGAGATTACTTCGATCCGCCTGGCCATCAATTGGCCAAAATGTCAGAGCCCAGTACGAAGGATCTCTCAAACATAGACACTTCCCAGAGATATGCAAGCTAGCAGAAGTTATCCTACTCCCTAAGCCAGGTCGAGACCAGAGCACCGCAAAAGGATGGAGGCCCATAGCCCTACTCTCGTGTCTGGGGAAGGGTCTCGAAAGGCTAGTAGCCAAGAGAATGGCCCACACAGCACTGGAAAGATAAGCTATTCCCAGGCAGCTCTTTGGTCCCCTTCCAGAACAATCCGCCAACGACTTGGTCGCGTGCGTCGTGAACGACATAGAACACACTCTCAAAATGCGACAGAAAGCAGTACTAGTGACGCTAGATGTGCAAGGCGCCTTCGACGCCGTGCTCTATGAAAGACTTCTTAAGAGAATGCGGAATATGGGATGGCCGGAACACGCCATCAATAGGACAAGATCACTTCTCAGAGGCCGATCAGCGCGAGTACGTTTTGACTCTGGGATTACAGAACCCAGGTAACTTGAGTGCGGCCTACCGCAGGGATCACCCCTCTCACCGATTATCTTCCTCTTCTACATGGCAGAGCGGTTGGCGGGCAACAACAGGAGATTCGGATACGCAGACAATCTGGCAATACTAGGGACTGGACCCACTCACGATGTGGCAACGGCGAGAGCGCAAGAGCAGGTAGACAGAGTCTTAAGATGGGCTAACGAAAACGCTGTCACATTTGACCCGACAAAGGCGGAAGCCATATACTTCCACTGCCCACGATCCAGACAAACAACGGTACCCGAAATCAGAATAGGCGATCGCACAATCACAGCCAGCGAGGAGATCCGCTGGCTGGGCATCTTCCTAGATAAAAGGCTGAACTTCCGCCGCCATGCCGCAGAATAGGCGTCTAAAGGTGTTGGACTATCTCAATACCTCCGACACATCGCGTCATGCACCCTGGGACCCCCACCAGGCCCGATGACAACAATCGTAAGAACGGTAATCCTACCAACCGTTCTTCACGGCGCAGAGGTTTGGTGGCCGGGCCCCACCTGAGCCACAGCAATTGGCGAAGCAAAACATTCCTACGGAAAGCACCTCACCGCAATAGACAATGCCGTCCTGACGGGCGTCCGAGTGGCCTTACCCACATGGACAACCATGCCAACAGTGGCCCTGCGAAGGGAAACAGGCATACCCCCTCCGTGTATTATCCTGGAAGAGAAACGTTTTGCATACAGCGCCAGAATCCGACGCCTCGATCATAATCATCCCCTCCGCCTTAGGGCCTTAGAGAGTACCGAAGATGCGCGGCATAGACTGGGACTACGCATGTCAAGCAGAGGCCGTCACGCGGCAGATCACATCCACGACTCGCGCATTCAACGTACCAACAAATTACTACCCGAATCAGAAGGCCCTCCCCCCCTCCACAAACCAGGCCCCAGCCCTACAAGACCACCACATCAGGACAAAGAATCGGCAGCGGTAGAAACTATGGAGTGGCTGGCCAGCCTTGCGCCAGACACTTTGTGCGCCTATAGCGATGGATCACAATCATTTTCACCCAGCTCGAAATCCGGCTGGAGTTTCATCACCTATCCTAGCGGTACATCAGAATCCCCTGAGTTATGCGACACCGGCACGCTCAGCGGAGCACAAGTATATGACGCAGAAATCCACGGAGCCATGGCCGCTCTCCAAGCCATCGTAGCTGCCAACAGACACCTGAACAGATCAGCTATATACGTACTACTTGATAACTTCGACGCTGTACAAGCCCTCCGGTCTGGAATCACAACCTCATCGGCATGGTGCGTGCAAAGATTTAGGAACCTGACTCGACAGATCTCGACGCCAGTACATATCCGATGGATCCCAGGCCATAAAGAGATATGTGGCAATGTAGTAGCGGACCAACTCGCCAAAGAGGCCCTCGAGCAAGACGTAGACCCAGCGAACGCCCCAACACAGATGACGCTTGCCTCAATCAAGCGTTTAGCACACGAACGTTCGGAACAATTAACAGCGGACTGGTGGTCAACATCTTGTCCGCCCAGGTACGCAGACCTGGAACTACGGATGAGGCGGAAGAAGCCGCCAGAGCTCGCTCTACCCAGGGCGCTCTACGCACACCTACTGGCCGCCCACACAGGCCACGGAGACTTCGCCGCATATCATCGCCGCTTGAACCACGACACGGCAACTATCCTCTGCGTATGCGGGAGAGACATCAGTAGGACATTTGGTCGAATGCCGCACGGCACGATCCAATTGGAGGACTGCCAGCGGGCGCAAAAGACCGCCAGCACTGAACGAGCTGCTAGGGGAAGAAGGCTGGCAGATATTTGCAGAGTACGTAACAAGTAGCAGGATTTACAGCAGGCCAAGCATAGGCATGATGGGAATAGGCGAGGAGGAGCAGACAGAAAGCTAAGCGGCAGTCTCAGGATAGAGACTAAGTCACTTCGAAGATGTTGAGTAGACTCGGGCGCGTGGTGGCCGAGGCTGAGAAGGGCGCAGAGCACAGTCTAGGGGCATGTAAACTTTCTTTTGTTATCCCAGATGGCAAGCTCGCCATGTTCGACACATGTATAGTTGTCTTGTAGATTCTGGTCATTAAAGAGGGACGAGGTATTGGTAGCCAACCTGATCCGACCGGCCCCTCTCGCGTCGGACTCCACCAGGAGTGTAAGGCCAACAAAGTTCTGTCGCGTTTAAAAAAAAACTCTAAAGATTGTTAAACCTTAAATATCAAAATTACAGGCCTTATCCTTGCATCAATCCGCTTATCATTCTAAAAAGGGCTAGCAGATTCAGTTTAAATCATACACTTGTTCCAAATGGTGCGCCTCCAGACCATCCCTGAGCTTACATTCATCTTCTTGGAATCAATTTTAAATCTTACCTTCCAATCTTTGCAGCCGCGAACACCTGACCACAATATTCCCCACTTCTTACTCCTAATCAGATCCTGTCACTGAAAAATCTATATGAATTCTCACACCCAGCAGTCTTCAAAAAGATCTTGTTACAGGCCTGGTGCCTGAAGATTTAAAGGCTGATGCCTGAGGTGTTTAGTGATGTGGGGGGGGTTCTGGTCGCCGATCTATTTTCGCTAGCGCGTCAAGGATATGGCTTCCGGAAAAGCCTAACTTGCAACATGCAAATCATCATTAAAAAGGTATCAGACTGGGAAGGCGTTGGCGGTAAGAAAGGGGTTCTAACTTATTCATAAAAACGTAGAGGAGCAGACTTAGATCAGTAGATTTAATATATTCTTTGATTTATGCTCCATCCTATCTATTTTTTAGATATCTCGGTCCTTAACCCTCACAGATCTCGACGCTAAAAATTTTATTAGGATAAACAGGTCGCAATCCAGACAGTTCGAAGACACGGGCTTTCATATCTTGAAATCGCTCATGGATTGGGGCTAAGTCAGAGACAAATTCAGTTCGCATGCCAACGTGGTGACCTTTCAGAAGCCTCGAGTCCTGGTCGACCTCCAGCCCTGAGTGTAATAGGATTGATCACGTTAGCTATTTGCACAGGTTGTCACAGTCTAGTCAAGAGCGCTTGCGCAGCTAGATGATTAGAGGTAGTTAATATTCGAATCTATGGAGGAGTAACTACGTTGCTGCTTTACAAATATATATACTACAATCCTCCTCAGCCCAGACAACTCCCCTGGCTTCAGTGTCATCGTAGACTTCTGAGATTCTCATGCCTCCGTGAACCTCCTGTATCAGCAAGTTCCAGGTACCAGTAAGCTTAGGTCTATTGTTTGAGGGAGGCATTTCGTATCTAGAGCCCCTAGTGTTTCAAGCGAAGAGACCCGCTACTTATGCGCACTGACCTGGTACGATGCACTATCCTTGTAGAGTCTGTGATGCCTATGGACAGCATGGGCTACAGGGATAAACCAGCTTACCAGCTGTTACACAGGTGAATCCAAAAATGAAGTTTATATTCTGTATAACAAGAGAACACGATAAACTCTACGCGATCAGCTTTATACTGAGAGTTACGTAAGTCACTCTAACATGACTATCCGTTCACCCTAAGTAAACAATCCTTACAAACAGAATTGGATAGTTTCGATACTAACCACACAAGGCAGAAGCCTGTAACATTACCTCCCCTCCCCAAATCATGGTTCGGGCTAGAGAAGTTGCCTCAGTAACTTGATTAATTGTTGATCGTGCTAGCAATGCACGTTTCGTGAGTTTTCGTCGCCCGATAAATCATCCTGTGTAGCTGCCGACATACTCTTTTCTACCGTAGTTCTTTTCGAATAAGTCCAGTGCTCCCATATCATTTAAGTTTTCTCTTGGTTCCCAAGTTGGCTCTGCAAATCCTCTCCACTTCACTAAAACCAAGCGTTGATGGCCTTTACCGACTCTTCTTTTTTCGGCTCTTGAAATCCTCTCCACAAATTGTTCTGGTTCGGGCTCTTCACTAATGTTATGTTGCCTGTCTTCGCGGCTGTTAGGCACAACTAGTGCAGGCTGTGCATCATCCATAATTTGTGATGGTAACGGATCCTTGGATACTCGTTTTAATAGATCAACGTGAAATCTAAGCCAAATTCCTGACAGTGTATTCAACTCTACTCAATGGGATTCAATAACTTTTACTACTCAATATTTTTTATGTTGATCCAAGAAAGCTTCTTTGATAGCTGTGAGGTTTTTACGTTTCTTAAGTTCAGCCATACGAGGTCTCCCTTTCTGAAAATCTCTGCTTCTTTACGGCTTCGATTTGCGCACTCTTCCATTTAATCCTGTGACGACGCCATTGAAGCTTGCGCAAGCTCTTCGGCTTCTCTAATTCTTTCGATAAACCTTTGCGCATTCATCGTTGTTCTTAAAGGTGTGCTGCTCTGTTCTATTTGTTAAATTGGCTCCACATGGTAACCATGTTCAGCAAAAAATAGACTCATGCCTAACGCTGATGATGTTCTATTATTTAACACCAATACTGCGCACGAAAGTAAATCTTTCCAATCAAACTGTGTTTATGTAATGAAAGCTTAAAGTACGCTAAGATTTCTTGATTCATTCTTTCGGTAGCGCTGTCTGTTTGCGGGTGAAATACCGTTGACAAGCGTTGTTTCATATCAGTCAATCGACACAGCTCTGCCCAAAAATCTCCGACCCAATTCGATCCTCAATCTAAAGTAATATGGTTTGGAAATCCATGGTATCTAACGTGAAGCTTAAGAAAGACCTTCGCGCAGTCTTCTGCTTTCATGCTAGTCATTTCTTCGAGAGCGACGCTACCTTTTAGTTGGTCAACCGCCACCATCATATATCTTCCGTCGGATTTTGACCTAGCCGGCAGATCTGTCATATAATCAATAGCTAGCTCGCTGTCAAATCGATCTGGTACCGGCAATGGACGCAGTAATCCCTTTTTACGCTCTCTCCAAACATGACTACGTTCATAAACATCACAGTTCTGACAGAATCTTCTCACTGCTTTTAAGATACCTGGCCAAAAAAAAATTCTGCCGAGAATTGCTGATGTACTGTCTCTTCTTTGATGTCCGGTAACATGAGAATCATGTGTCTTTTGGATTTAGGCCGTTTGGAGTGATTCATAATTTGGAATCCAGACTCTATCTCGGAACCTGAGGGCTTATCTAGTGTCAAAACTACAATCTGCCAATTATATTTTTAGATTGCTGAGCTATGGCGGCAAACTTTGTTCGCCTTTCGCCAAGCAAGCATATATTATATGACCATTCTTGTCATCTTTTATTGCTCTATCCCATAGTGTTTGAAAGTGTTCATCCGTAAACATGCTTGCACCATTTGGGATACTTCTTGATATCTTTACGAGAATTTGCTGTAGTGGGTGTTCGATTGCTATAGGACACATTCAAGCATCTTTTACCAATTGAACTTCTCAACTTTGTAATCTATCATCTTCAAGTCCATGTGGCATGTCCTGCTCTCGTCTAGATAAAGCATCTGGTCTTGCCATTTGTTTGCCGGGGCGAAACTGAAACTTGTAGTTAAATTGCAATAGAAATTGCGACCATCGTATTTGATGCTCATTAAGTCTGCGCCTAGTCATCAAATATTTGAGGTTTTGATTATCTGATAGGACAAAGTTTTTGTTTAGTCTAATCAATATGCCCCTCCGCTCTTCCATACAACAAATAATCGAGAGCATTTCTTTGTCGTGAATGTCATAGTTCACTTCCGCTGGCGTTAACTTTTTTGACAGGTATGGAACTTGCCTCAGAACCCTATCCTTGTCCTTTTGTGAGAGACATCCACCTAGAACATAACCCGAACTATCAGCTTCAAGTGCTGTATCTTTTTCATCCTCCCACAATGCAAGAATTGGCACTGTTATGAAGAGTAGCTGAAGATTTTCAAATGCTTCCTGCTGAGGTGTTTCCCATTTAAAAAGAGTTTGCTTTTTTATGGGTACTAAAAATGGTGCTGCAATACCCCCAAAATTCGGGATGAAGTCTCGATAAAAATTTGCAAATCCAATAAAACTTCGTACCTCCTTTGCGCTACTGGTGCTTGGCAACTCTTTATTACATTTAGCTTTTCTGGGTCAACTTTTATTTCCTCTCCTAAACATATAACGAAGCCCAAGTATTTTGTCTGTTTAACGGCAAATTCACTCTTATGGGAATCCATTTTTAGTCCTGATAAGCCAAAGCATTCCTGTACTAGATTTACCTTTAACCAGTGATCTGAAATATTTCCACTAGTGTAAATTAGAAAATCATCTAAATATGCATAGCAAAGTTCCCCCAGAAATTCTCGTAGCACATTGTTAATATATCTTTGGAAGGCACTGAGGGCCCCAGTCAAACCAAAAGGTGTAACCAGCCATTCAAATGAGTCAAAGCGTGTCCTGAACACGGTTTTATTTTCGTCGCCTTCATGTATTTTTAACTTGTGGAAGGCAGCCCGAACGTCGACTTTTGAGATCCATGTAGCTTTGGTGACTTGTCTCAATGTTTCCGTGATAAGCGGAAGCGGATATCTATCTTTTACTGTTATCGTATTCAGGGCCCGATAATCTAAGCAAAATCGGAGTCCACCTCCAGGCTTTTTTGCAAATAAAACTGGGGCTCCACCGGGTGAAGAGCTAGCTCGTATCCAATTTTTGTCAAGGTGAACCGTTAAAGTTTTTTTCGGTACAAGCAGCTCTACTCGAGACGTATTATACAACGGTCCAAAAGGTAAGTCTCTTTCTCTACCACTCTCATCCGTGAGTAGTTCAATCTTCGTATCTACGCCAGATCTATGAGGTGGCAGCTCGTTATTTCCATCCTCAGTAAAATATTGCACATTACCACATATCTCAGGTGGTAAACTGTCCTGAATTTCCTGCGGAGTCTATTTTTTTGAACTTCTAATGCCTTGCTAATATCAGCAATCGAAGCAGCGAATAACTTTGTTGCCGTGTCTTTAATAGTACATTCATGAGTTGCTATAGACGTAAACAGTGTCCCAAGAACCTGGTGGGCGCTTCCTGAATTAAATTTTAAACAATTTACTTATGACATATCAGTAGCAGATAGATGATTTTGTCATCCTTTGGCTCTTACTGAAAGCCCTCCCGGAAGTCCAAAGCGGATAAGACGCCGACAAGCATCATATACGACTGCGTTAGCCCTCATCCATGGGTTACCTAGGATCACATTATAAGCTAAACCATTAATTACATATCCCCAAACTTTTTCTTGCCTACCATCTATATCTACATCTACGCAAGTAAGTTTGTTTATAGATCGCCGTTGTGAATCTTTTTTTAGCAAGTCTTAGTTCCAATGGTTTGATTGGAATTTGAGGTAATCTATGGCGTTTAGCAAATGAATAATTAAAGGTAGAATAGCATAAACTCCCTGAGCCCATAAGAGCATCTGAGTAAAATTTTTTATTAAGCATTACGTCTAACAGAAACGGAGAGCCATCCAATTTTTTCACAACATTATCAATTTCTTCTGCAAAAGACTTTTTAGACCCCTCGACCCGACTTCGCTCAAGGCTCACTCGTTTCCCGAGTGGACACAATGGTTACGACCGTCTTCAAAATCTTCTATCATATATTTCCCCTTACAGTGTTTATAGAAGCTGAATTGACAGCTGCGGGACTAACTGGCCAGGTAAAGCTAGGACAATTCTTGTACTAATATCCCTTCTGGGCACAACGTGTGCAATTCCCAGCTGCACGAAGCGCTGTATATTTCTATGGCGAGAGCGATGATGCCGGAGGTTTTTTTTGACACCCTTATTTTTGGTTTTGTTTTGGGATTTTACAGCATTTGTGATAGCTGCTAACGTAGAGGTACTGATGCCGTTAACACCAGACATTTGTGTATCACCATCTGAATCAAGAGGAGATGGCGTCACTTCTAGCTAGATGTTTGAGAGTGCTCGTTGAGCTGGGTCGGAGCTAGAGCTAGAGCTCGAAGGAGCGTTACCCAATCTACTGATGTACCAGGTTTTTGTAGACTGAGGACCATGATTAGGGACGTAATTTTCACGAGACTCTAATCTACCAGCGATTTTCCAAACTTCCTTCACGAAGAGGGTGTAATTATTTTCAGAGAGTGTCACCGTCATCAGTAATTCCGTGAGGCGATCATTCAGCCTCAGGCTGAGGTCCTTGATCTTGATATGTTCTTCCCAATGAACCCCTTTTGCTAAAGCTAACATATATTCGAAATCGTTCAAGAAACTGCGAAGGTTTAATGTTGCCCCTGCCTCATCCTCAAGAGTTTTTCCCTTGCAACTCGAGTCGAAGTCTTATCCTCAAAATTATCATTGAAATGAACTATGAATGATTTGTAGTTCCAATCACCATTCGGCCCCCCTGTGGATGCCCAACAAGTGACACGACCCCTCAGGTTCTTGGGCAGGGCGTTTATAATGTCCATGCATGTTACAGGCCGTGGCCTCGTTTATCTGGAACCGGAGTTTATCCGGCTCCGAATAGGCGTTATACCTATTTTGGAAAAGCCTCGACCCTGCTTAGTAAAGTCTCGCAGGTGACGCGACGCGTTATGTTTATATTAAGCCAAAACCCTCCGTAGTCATGAATTTCTCCTCTAGATAGAAAATAAATTCATTTTTAACGTACGATTGCGAGAAGCTGGCGTACCGTTCTCTTACATATTTTCTATCTCATCTTTACACAACTAGTGCAAGTATTGGCTTATACCTCTCCTAGCTGTCTGGTTTTTAAATTGCATGAATACATGCTCTTATCGAGTTCCCTCTCCAGATTCATCTTTATCGGACTACGAATCAGTTACGACCCAAGATTTTTATTCACTTTCCTCATCTGACGCATTCTCACCAATCGCTAAATCAATTGAAGAAAATATGACGGATCATATGGATACAGATGCCCTCGACAATGGTAAGGGTAAGGGAAGGGCTAATCAATTCGTTTCACAGCAAACAACGAATGTCACGTTATCCTTGAATAGTGATCAGCTACAACGGCTATTAGCAATAATTGACACGATTGACGTCAATCAGGGAAAGACTTTACGACCTAATCCACACACAGACAAGAAAAAAGCGTCAAGTTGGCCAGAATGGGACGGTTCCAAAGAGATGTACCCGACATATATAATTCAGCTTACAGCCAAAATCGAAGCTGACTGGGACCTGCTGGGAGGCCACAAAGCGGTGTGCATGGACATGATGAATACCATCCCCAAGAATCTCAGAAGTCGTGTCTCTCACTGGTACACAACAGGAGGTCCAGACAACGATTGGGACTATGAACTCTACATAGACCATTTTAATGATAATTTCGAAGACAAAACGTCGGTCCGGACTGCCAATGAGAAGTTGTCAAGGATGAGGCAAGGAAAACATCAGACCTTCGCCTCGTATTTAAACGATTTTGAGCACATGCTAACACAAGCGAGAGGTACCAACTGGGAGGGCTATATGAAGATAAATGGCCTTAGTCTTGGTTTAAACGGGAGTCTAACGAAGCTTTTGATGCCTTGTACTCTCTCGGAGACTAACTATACTCTTTTTGTTCGACAGGTGCGAAATATGGCTAGTAAGCTAGAATCACAGGAGGATTATATACCTAAGCAGGGCCCCAAACAATCGAAGACATGGTACATAAGCAGACTGGGTGTCGTCCCTCATAATCCTAGCTTCAATTATCAAGCACCAGCACATTCACTATCACAGGACAGAGCAACTGCTGTGGACGCGGATGGCGACACCCCAATGTCAGGGGTAAGCGGACTAAGCACTTCTCAACTTGCGGCAATAATAAATGCTGTCAACTCAAAAAACAGTGAAAAGAATAAAGCTATCAGGAACAAGCCATCTGCTCCGTGGAAGACACCAGAAGAGTTTGCTGCCCTTCGTGCCGCAGGTAAATGCACTCGCTGTGAAGAGAAGGGCCACTACTTCAAAAAGTGTCCTAATTTTACATGGGCCAAGAGACCTGCTGATATGAATGCGGTCTTCACTAAAAGACCAAAGAACTCCAAGTCCAGATCGATAGAAGCAGAGGAGGATGAAGAGGAATTTGGAAATAATGTCTCGGAAAACGAGTAAACCCTGGGCAAAGTCGGGCTCAGGGGGTGACTAAATCTTTGGTTGACGATTTAAGTGTAATTGTAAAGAAGTTGGATAGTTCTCCGTTTCTATTAGAGATAATGCTCAATAAATGCTTTTATGTTGATGCCCTAATGGACACGGGATGTTTATGCTATGCTGCTTTCAATCACTCGTTTGTCAAACGCCACAAGTTACCGCAAATATCTATTAAAACCAGGGAATTGCGACTCGCAAAAAAAGATTCCCAGCGGAGGGTCATAAATAAACTAACTTACGTAGACACAGACATAGATGGTAGGCGCGAGAAAATTTATGGGTACGTCATCGAGGATTTATCTTATGATATGATTTTAGGTGACCCATGGATGAGAGCCAATGCCGTGGTCTACGATGCTCGCCGACGCGCCATTCGTTTTGGTTCGAAAGGTGGTCTCATTGTAAGAGCTAAAGGATGGGAAGATCGGATGAGCCAAAACAGTAAAGCGAAGATAAATTATCTCAAAGTAAAATTAGGAAGTGCTCACCAGGTCCTTGGATCTCAATTCGCGGCAATAGCTACGAGAGCACGTGGTAAAAGGGATCAAGACACGAAATTGTTTGCAGCATGAATGTCCGATATAAATAAGGCTCTTGAGACTAAAAGGAAACAGACACCTGATGAAATTAAGGCTAGTTTACCACCAGAAGTTCGCGACAATGCACAGTACTTTACCGAGGACGAGAATCACGAGCTACCACCTCATCGACCTGGCGTCGACACTAAGATCGAGTTAATTAAGGATGAACAGGGCAGGGAAAAGGAAATTCCGTTTGGCCCTTTGTATGATATGTCAAGAGCAGAGTTACTTGTGCTCAGGAAAACGTTGACAGATCATCTTGACCGAAATTGGACCCGGGCTAGCTCTTCAGCCGGTGGAGCCCCAGTCTTGTTTGCAAAGAAACCCGGCGGGGGACTACGATTTTGTGTGGACTACCGAGCACTAAATTCAATCACAGTAAAAGATAGGTACCCGATCCCACTGATAAAAGAAACTCTACGGCAGTTAACAAAAGCGACCTGGGTTTCAAAGGTAGATATACGCGCCGCATTTCATAAGCTAAGAGTGCGTGAGGGAGATGAAAAGAAAACAGTATTTCGCACGCGCTTTGGCTCATTCGAATGGCTAGTTACACCATTTGGCCTGACCGGTGCTCCAAGCGCCTTCCAATGATATATTAATAGTGTCTTAGGAGAATTTCTAGGCGACTTTTGCTCAGCATATCTTGATGATGTCCTCATTTACACGACTGGAGATGTTGTAGATCATTGGAGTAAAGTGAACATGATCCTTAAAAGGCTCGGACTCGCAGGTCTTAAAATGGACCCCCAAAAAAGTGAATTTGCAGTTAAACAGACAAAATACCTTGGCTTTATCTTATGCTTAGGAGAAGGTATCAAGGTCGATCCTGATAAAGTGAAGGCTATTACTAGTTGGCAAGCACCAGTAAGCACGAAAGGGATTCGTAGTTTTATAGGCTTTGCAAATTTCTATAGGGATTTCATACCTAATTTTGGACGAATCGCAGCACCCCTGTTAAGCTTAACCAAAAAGCATGCTCAATTTCAGTGGGAGGTCCCCCAACAGAAGGCATTTGAAGAATTAAAACAGCGCTTCATAAAATCCCCGATCTTAGCCATGTGGGACGATGAAAAGGAGACCGTACTCGAAGCAGATAGTTCAGGTTACGTACTGGGTGGTTGTTTATCACAAAAGGACGAAAAGGGGCAACTAAAGCCAATTGCGTACTTATCAAAGAAATTGACCCCGGCAGAAGTTAATTATGACATCCATGACAAAGAAATGCTATCCATCATTCGTTGTATGGAGGAATGGCGGGGTATGCTAATTGGACTAAGTAAACCTTTCACGGTCCTATCGGACCACAAGAATCTCAGACATTTTATGACTATACGTACACTTAACGAGCGCCAAATGCGTTGGTCGCAGTTTCTGTCAAATTTCAATTTCATTATAAAATTCAGACCGGGAAAGCAAGCTACAAGGCCAGACGCACTATCAAGACGCGAGCAAGATATGCCACAAGGCTCGGACGATTATAGAATTAAAAATAGAGACGTACAGTTAATAAAAGATTCTTGGCTATCAGGCGTTGTTACCAGAAATCGACTTAAGCAAGCCGAGAGAAATAACACAAGTAATATTCCTAGAGGCTCAAGTATGTTTGAAGAGGAAATTTTTCAAACCCTATGGAATAAAGCATTACTCGAAGATAAGGATATTTCCACTCTTTACAAAAGTTTGGAGAAGGGAGAAAGAAGCCTTCCACCGACTCTCAAACATCTTAAAATCTCTTTGGCAGAATGTAGCTTTGATGCTAGAGGAGCGCTCAGATTTCGAGATAGAGTTTGGATCCCTAACTAGAGCCGCTACAAACAGCTTTAATTCAGCAAACACATGATTCACAAGTTACAGGGCACCCGGGACGAGACAGCACCTTGGCAATTTTAGGCCGTAATTTTTTTTGGCCAGGTATCTCGAAATGTGTAAGAAGGTTCTGTCGTAACTGCGATGTTTGCGGCCGGAGTCATGTTTGGAGAGAGAGTAAAAAGGGGTTACTGCGACCACTACCAGTGCCTGACAGGTTTAATAGTGAGCTCAGCATAGATTTCATGACCGATCTGCCGGCAAAAACGGCAAGTGAGCCACGGTATCTAATGGTCGTGGTGGATCGTTTAAAAGGAAGTGTTGCGCTTGAGGATATGACAAGCATGAAAGCCGAACACTGTGCAAGTGTATTCCTTAGATTACATGTCAGACACCATGGATTTCCTAACTACATTACATCAGACAGAGGTTCTAACTGGGTTGGACATTTCTGGACAGAATTATGCAGATTAACAGGTGTAAAACAGCGTTTATCTACGGCTTTTCACCCACAAACAGATGGGGCTACGGAGAGGATGAACCAAGAAGTTCTTGGATATTTAAGAGCTTTCATAACTTACGCCCAATTCGATTGGAAAGAACTTTTACCCTGTGCAATGCTTGCAATTAATAATAGAACCGTGTCTTCCCTCGGCATGAGTCCTTTCTTCGCGGAACATGGATACCACATTGAACCAATTCAACTGGTGAATCCAAAAGAAAAGCCATCAGCACCTGAAAAACGAGCACAAAACTTTGTTAAAAGGATTCATGAAGCAGAAGAGCTTGCACAAGCTTCTATGGCTTCGGCACAACAAAGAATGGAAGAATATGCAAATAGGAAACGTTCTGAGGCCGAAATATTCAAGGTGGGAGATAGAGTTTGGTTAAACTTGAAGAACATACAAACTCCTCAACTATCTAAAAAGCTCTCATGGATCAACGCAAAGTATCAAGTTACTAAGATAATCGACTCCCATTCGGTGGAACTAAATACACCTTCAGGAATTTGGCCACGTTTTCACGTAGACTTGCTTAAAAGAGCAGCGACAGACCCCCTACCATCGCAAATAATAGACGATGTACAACCCCCACCTATTAAACCTGATATGCAAGAGGATGGAAAAGATTATGCTTTTGAAAACGCCAATATACACGTTGTTGAAAAAATTTTGCGTTCAGAAAAAACAAAGGTTGGACGAGGTCACTGGCGTTTACTCCTGGTGAAATGGAAAGGATTTGCAGAGCCGACATGGGAGCCCCGTGAAAATTTGGAGGAAACCGAAGCGCTGGATATATTTGAATCAAAATATGGTAAAGAAGATAATACTGGAGAAGACGCTGGCGCAATCATAGGTCGCCGCAAACTGACCAAAAGATCTTTGTTGGCGAAGTCAAAAACAATAAATATTCGGCAATAACGCTTTACTATGGGCGGGGGGGGTAATGTTACAGGCCGTGGCCTCGTTTATCTGGAACCGGAGTTTATCCGGCTCCGAATAGGCGTTATACCTATTTTGGAAAAGCCTTGACCCTGCTTAGTAAAGTCTCGCAGGTGACGCGACGCGTTATGTTTATATTAAGCCAAAACCCTCCGTAGTCATGAATTTCTCCTCTAGATAGAAAATAAATTCATTTTTAACGTACGATTGCGAGAAGCTGGCGTACCGTTCTCTTACAATGCAGACTGGTTTGTGACCAGCTACCAGCTTTCAGTCAGACTCAATTGTGTTGGATAATTGCATCATGTACATGTCACATGCCTCTTTTGAACACTCCCAGTAGTAAGAGTATGGCTGGTGTTGCCTCGTTTTTTATCCTTGGAGATTGTTGGACAGGCTACCGGGCTAACCGTGAAGGCGCGGCAGCTCGAAGACTAGACCACCCCAACGTTTTCTTTCACTTGTGGGACCTCGGTAGTATTTAGGTGGGGGCTAGTCCAGGGGGGATAAACGGTTCCTATTTAATAGTTGCTGTCGACCTTCCTAAAAAGGTCGTGCAACGTCTTGTTAATTACTATCCTGTTTTGACCACAATCTAAGATAAACATTTATCCCCGACTTTCCCGCACAATCTTCTCTAAATACTCCCTCCGTATTATCTTATAACCCCCTCGTACCTCCACTGTGTGACACCAGTCAGGTCAACAAAATGCCTTCTTAGTCCCGGTTGGTGGGGGCCTTGGGGCTGCTGGTGCATTGTTGTTACTAGTGACGCTTATAAGGGACAAGAGTTGATTAAGCTGGTCCTGTGTGAGTGAAATAGGGGCAGCTGTCGGCGTTGTCTCCCAGAGTAAGCCTCCTCTCAGCCAAGAAAATAAAGGGCGACGGTTACTTTTCGCTCGACCAGACTTAAGTTGGATCATTGAAAAGTTGAATCAAGTCCCATGGATAGATGAATCTTGGATTACTGGCAGTCAGGACACACGTTTGTGGGTCACCAGAAAGGTCAGTTCACTTGTTGATAATTTGGGTTTTCCACCAACGAAGTCTAGAATAGTGAAGAGTTTGACGAGATGTGTTTATCTCCAAGTTTTGTTCGAAAAAATGGCTGGATGATTTGGTGATCTTTCCACGAGAAGCAAGAAAGTAATTTTCTAATTTGGGAAATAAGTTGGGATAAATTGAACTCGGAGACCTACTGCCGGCGGATTTTACCTAGCATAATAATGGCAGAAGAAGTTAATCCATCCATTTTACTGATGCAACATAGTGCTCCTTGCCATCCTGCATGGAATACCATGGAAGGCTTACTCCAAGCTGAGGTAGTATCCATTGTGTGGCTTCCCTTCTCTCCCGACTCAAACCCAATTGAGTCTGTATGAAATCGATGAAGGATTAAATTTAAGCTTCTTATCCAGCGTTTGAGAATGAAAGGCTGACACTCTTACAGACGCTCAAAAGAGCCCCAAGAAAAGCCTGAGACTCAATTTCATCTGATTAACTCAGTAGACTTGTCGCCAGCATGCCTGCAAGATGTGAGGCTTTTATAGAGGCAGAAGGAGGTCCTGTTCCGTATTGATTTATTTTTTACGATTAACTTCGTCCTATTTTTGAATGTCGGTAGCTCTGTTTAGTTGTGAATAAGATGTGATGAGAAATTACCAAGTAACAGTACAGTCGTCCCTCTCTAACTTGATAGTGGGTCCCAGTATAAGTGTTGAAAATATTCATTGAAATTCAACCATTTACATTTGTAATACTTACCCCTGCACGCAAAATGACCTGTAAGCGTATGTGTTGCAAACATAAAAGTCCAAGTTACAATGAATATTTTCAACACTTATACCGGGACCCACTATCGAGTTAGAGAGGGACAACTGTATAGGACTCACTGGTAGAGAGGAAGAAGATAGACAACCTTCTGCTTATCTTAGAATTCGATACTGATCACCCCGTGAATCTGGTACTGTGAGTCCCAAGCAGTAACCGTCTCAGTCGACTTACAAATAACCATAGAAATAATTATTTTTGTAGAGCAACCGCTCAAATTAAATTTAAAAAAAAAAGAAAATCTATAGACACCACTGGAACACCAGGAGAATTTCCGGACTCGTTACTCTCCAAAGACCCCGAACAGCATAAAGAGACTGATTTTGGATCGCTGGACCACCGCTCTATTAAGTCTCTACAGCACGCAACGAGCGAAAAGTTTGCAGCTATAGACAGACGATTTGATAGACACGAAAGAAAAATGGAGCTGAACTTTGACTTCATGATGAAGCAGTTCGTTAAACTCTCCGTCGAACTTAAAGGCGAAGCTAAGGTATAGAATGACAAATGCGACCCAAAACAAAACAATCCAAACGACAAACCTGAATCCTCTAAGGGAAAATAAAAAGCAGTGGACCTATCAAGTGTTACACAGAATATAGAAAACTTAGCGCCTTCTTCTAGCAGTATCAGCATCTCCGAGCATGCTAGGCTCCCCAACGGCAAATTAAACCTCTTTCGGAATATCGACTCTTACCAGGACGAATTAACCAAACAGGAGAAGTACGTGGAAGATATTTGGCCAGAAGCCAAACTGGAGTCGGAAATTTACTACATTAATTCAGATGGATGTAGCAATAGAAAAAAAGTACTCTTCAAACTCGAGTGGAAGCTATCTAAGGCTTCTAACAATGTGTTCACCAAATTGAGACACATCCAAACAGCTCTTTATGTAGCAATGATTCCGTATAACCTTTGGCCCCAGCGAATCGCGATCGAAATGGACGGTGATTTTTTCTTAGTACGCCGCTTAATCGAACAATTTAACATCTCCTGGGTATAGACGTTAGAAGGTATTTCCGAAACCCTGGACAATCATGAAATGCTTAACGAGCCAGTCCCAGAATTCGCTCGTCTCGCTCCATACAAGGACGAGACTTATCTAAGCTACACATGGCAAATCCGGAATAGTTTCTTCAACCTGCTCATTCACATTAGGGGTTCATAAATTGTCCGCGGAATTGCAATAAAAAATATTAGGACCTACATGCCAACAGCTTGGTCCCATCTTTGTGAAAACCAAAGGAAAATGTTTACCAGTAAACTTATAGATAGGACGGTTCGGCAAGCGAAAAATATTTTACACTGCGCTGTTGAGAGCAGAATTTTTAAAACACCTCTTGAATCAGTTGTCTTACAACAAAACACCACCTAATATCAACGACATGATTTCGAATCCCCCTTATCAAATAACAATTCAATCAATAAAAACACTTCACTATCCATTGCCGATCCAACAATGGACGATCAGATGATAGCGTCTACAACTGAGGATACATACTTAGAAAGATCTCTCCACTGCTACTCCTTTGGAAAAGTGGGACACATTTCTCCAAATTGCCCAGCAAAGATTAAAAGTTCTAGTAGTTCACAAAAACCTCACTATAGCTCAGCTCATAAAGGCCAACGAGTTAAAATTAAGGGAATCCTGTTTAACGAAAATTCACGAGTCAATACGTTGATCTGGACGGCAGATAAGCGCCTCCGACAGGCCAAGTCAAAACAGGAACGCAAGGTTTATTTCGTTGCTTCCGATGAAGAGGAAGTTGAGGCTTCCCCAGCGGACCGCATAGACAGGGACGACGATGTGATTGGGAAATTGACCAGTTGGAGAACGAAATTAACGATGAATTCGATGATTAGAGTTCCGAATCCTCCTAATTTGTGGCTATAGGAGGAGGCCTCCATGTCCAAAACTTCCGTAAACCAATTAGGGGAGGATTTGGAAAGCCACACAGAACTACCCTCGCACGACTACATTCTAATCCAGACAAAACTTTTACCGTGTTCTAGGACTATGGCAGTCCGAGCTGCTACATATCTCACGCTCTTTCAAAATTTTCTATTCCTTACAATTCTCGTTTTCCTAGTGTTATATCGGGCGTTGGGGGCATAGGACAATCAATCAATAAGGATGCGATTATTTCTTTACAATTTGCTATTGAGGACGGTTGGTCAGAAAAAGTCTCAATATCATGCGGCATTATGAAAGATGGAACATTTCCAGGCGACATTTGCCTAGGACAAATCATATATCACCAGTTCGGATTCTACTCAGATCCAAAAGGGCGAGTAAAACTAAACGATTTTCCTAATGCTCCATTTCTAAAAATTTGCCAACCGATATACACATTACATGAATCTCTATTCCATATTAACGATACGCACGCTACTGATTCATCCACAACCAAGACCAACTCTGTACACTCTTTACCGTCAATATTTCCTTCGTCAAGCATTCCAATTCATCGAAAAACTCCCAAATGGGCACATTCAATTGTCTACAATCTTTATACTAAATTCCCAAGTCTCTATAATCCAAGTTTACGCATTACTTCAAAGTGCTCCAAAGTTGAACACCACATTGATACCGGTGATAGCGCCCCAAATCGAATCTTACCGAGACCCTATAGCCCGGCTCATGAAAAAGCTATTTGCGAATTCCTTGACGGAAAAATTGGGTCGTTAATTCGGAAAATTACAAGCCGTGGGCTTCACGTACGCTACCTACCATAAAAAAGTCACCTGAGCCTACACAGGCACCTATCTATCGATTCTGCGTGGACTACCTTCCTCTAAACAAATTCACCAGGAAAAATGCGCACCCCCTACCTAACGCATTTTATGAAATCCAACGCGCCGCAGGACATAAATGGTATGCTTTCCTTGATTTCAAAGATGGGTTTTGGCATATAAAAATTGTCGAAAAGGACATACCAAAAATAGCTTTTACAAATCCTTGGGGACTTTATGAATGGCTTGTGATGCCTTGCGGCCTCTGCAACTCTCCAGCAACTTTTCAAGCCTTTGTCGAAGAAGTCCTGTCTCCATTTCGAGACTGGCTAGCGGGTTTACTTGATGATGTTTGTGTTTGGTGAGACTCAAGATTAGAACTACACCATAGGTTACTCGGGTTAAAGAAACGCTTGGTTGATTACGGAATAGTCTTAAATCCCTCCAAATGCCGCTATTTCGTCAATAAGGGAGTTTTCTTAGTATTTTTAATTTCAGAGAATGGCATACAAGCAGATCCTGAGAAAGTTAGTACCATTAGGGACAGACCAATACTCACTACGACAACCTCAGTCCGAGCTTTCAATGCAGCGGCCAGATACATGCGATTTTTGATTAAAGATTTCTCGAAGCTATGTGAACCTCTGCATGAAGTAATGACAGGCCCGAAAAATGCGAAAATAAGAATAACACCTCGCGTTATTCAAAGTTGGAAAAGTATCCGTAATGCTATGACAATATTGCCTGTTGTGGCAATGTTTGATTTTCGTTTACCAGTCGTAATCGAACCGGACGCATCTCAAAAGCATGTCGGGGCGCCTTTCTCCAACCAAGGATGACCTCTACTAAAAAAACCCTTTTACATCCTATAGCATACTTCTCAAAGAAGTTAACAACTACGCAACAACGTTACTCTTCACAGGAACGCGAAATGTTGAGCGTTGTAATGTGCTTACAACATTGGAAAATTTGGGTAGAAGGGGGCGATGTCACAGTCGTCTCCGATCACGAATCTCTATAAAACTTCCACTCTAAGTTAGAGCAGCCAACGAGAATGATACGCTTTGTTAGTATGATAGAGCACTTTGGCGTTAACATAGTTTATCGCAAAGGGAAAGCAAATGTCCTAGCCGACTTTCTCTCGTGACCTGTGGAACTAACCCACCCGACTTCTGAAAGAAGCAATTTCTGGAAAAATGTCCTGAACAGGAAAGAGAACAAAAACTCTAATGATCCTGAATTGAATTCGACCCCTACATTAGCTAATGATACTAATAACTTTAATCGTGTTGACTTACTAACACGACTGGATTTACAATCAATCTTCGAATATTTACATCTAAGAGAACCACTCCCTGCTCGACTATCTGAAGCATGGGTTAACAAATTTTTCGCTGTTCATCTAGGTAAATTTTATTTTCTAAAAGCCAACGAGGAAATATCTATCGATGAACCTCCAAGCCCATCTGGAGCCATTATCATGCTCCGGATCCTAGAATACGAGGAGCTTTTAGACAAGACCAAGAATCTTCATATCCAACTCGGCCAGGCATCTATTGGACTAACTCAGAGACATGTCCTGGAAAGATATTGGCACCCAGAAGCAACTCTTGCAGTCAGCAAGGTCTTTCGGTTGTGTCCATCCTGTCAAATAATGAAGAGACCTGACCCTTTGTTACTGAATCTTATGCCAATCATGCCCCCACAGCCACTAACAAGATGGGCCACAGACTATACTGGTCCTGGCGGACCTGGAGGACATATACTCCTTAATGCTGTGGAATATGCCACAGGCTAGCTTGTCTCGCGAGTCGTACGGACCACCGGATTTGGGTATGTTGGCCCATTTTTGGAAAACATTGAAAATACTTTTGGCAGGCCCCGCGAATATGTAAGCGATAACTGTAATGCATTCGTGGGTAGAGCTGCATTGGAATGGCATGCTTCACGAGGAACTAGACTAATGAAGATTACACCGCAATGACCCAGGGGTAACGGAAATGTCGAGAGGGCAAACTGGGAATTGAAGGACATCCTGAACAGATTTGTGCTCAACCTCCCAAATTCTTCTTATGAAACTCTTCTAGACCAGGCGGTCTCCATCTACAACAGGAGGGTGGGACCTAACATGTATAGCCGCTTCTTTTTAATGTTCGGTACTAAACCTCCGACGGAGCAGCAGATATACCCGACCTACGAACGAGAACTCTTGCCGTCAGAAAACAAATCATTCGCTGCAGACCTAGCCAGAATACATGCAGCACCACTAGCTAAAACGTATGTTGCTTCTGTCAAATCTGCCCGCGACTAAACCAGAGCCTACACTCAAGAGGATAAAGCACTAATCCGGGTTTATGGTACGGGAAATTGGGTTCTGAGGGTACGGTCCAGAAAACACAAAGACGAGCCTTTCTATGACGGACCTTGGCAGATAACTAAATGCCATGGCGGGAATACGTATTCGCTCTCATCACCAGGAGGAATAGTAATAATGAACCAATAAAATGGAAGTATATTATTCCCTGCCTACGTACGCGATGGTCACCCGGTACGGTCTTTTTGGTACGGAAGTAAAAGTCTTCTAGAGAATGATCGTAGACGGCTACATGCTGCAGTCGAAGCTGAGCGTAACCAAAGCTTGAACAGGCACTTTTCACCTGGGAAAGGGGATAGTGTGGATCCTGGGGTTTCTGCAGCTAGGAGTTAGGGGCTAGGCGTCGTTGATCTTTAATCTCGGGTAAATATATTTATGCAAGTGTATTGGAAGAAGTAATACATGTATATAGGACTCGCCAGTAGAGAGGAAGAAGATAGACAACCTTCTGCTTATCTTAGACTTCGATACTGATCACCCCGTGAATCTAGTACCGTGGGTCCCAAGCAGTAACTGTCTCAGTCGACTTACAAATAACCACATGGAACAACATGGGTTGAAATCAAACCGCCAAAAACATAATCTCGAGAGCTTTGACACACTTCTTTTTTAAACATTAAACGCATTGTGAAGTTATTCAAGCAATTACAGTCATTTCTCATTAACTGATATAGAACTTCTTGAGAGAAACAGTTATTTTATTTATTTCTGTAAACAGACTTACGATTGCATAAATATTATTTCAGTCCATAAGCGAAAGTATGATCTGCACGCACAGATTGTAGGGTAATTCCAACATTACAGGGCGTAACTAGTAGTACATATACTTAGGGGGATGGACGAGATTATAATAGTATGAAGGCTCCAAAACCTTAGGAAAGATAGAATTCATCCTTATATTCATTCTTCACATTCCTGACAATTTACGTGACATTTGTGCAAAACCGTCTCCAAGTTTTACATGGTAGCATTATTCTTAGTTGTTCAACGGTAAAATTCGACGATAAAAGACTCACCTCGAGCTCTGGTATATCGTGGACGAATTTGTTGTAACGATTGATGGAAAGGTTTTGTGTTTCTGTGTGTAAATGTCATTATTTGGTTTATCGAAAGCGGACAAGGAAATCTTTGCCCAGGGCTCCGATTCGAATCAGACTGCTATGGATAAGAAACAGTTAGTGAAAGAGAAGGCCGGTCGATGAAACCATATTCCTGGTAACTTCAGTGCCGATTCCGATTCAGTATCGAGCGGAAGTCAGACTGAAAATGTGAAGACATCCAGTGAAAGTCTGACCGAAAACTTGATGTCATCAAGCAGCAACCAGACCGAAAATGCTAAGTCAGGGTCTAAGGGAAATAATTCAGAAAAACGATCCTTCGAACGATTGGATCGTGGTGGCGACTCCAAATATTCGCCTAAAGATGATGAAAATCCTGGAGCTGGATGGGATAGACCTGCAGGAAAGGGCCTAAAACACGATGGCAAAACGTTGCTGGAGTGGAGTCTTTTCGACTGGAAACTGCCACAATCAGCCTTTCTTAAGGAAAACAGCAGTTGGTACATGTATCGCGAGACTGTGTTACTTCAGCTGGAATGTATTGGTTATGAATCGAGGATGACACTAACGCCGTTGGACGAAGTCAGATTTGCAGCAGTAATACAGCGCACGACAACGGTGGAACTAGGAAGCTTGGTCATTGGAATGAAGCGTGGTACGGAAATGATGAGACTATTTGATCGTACATATCGCCAATCTGGAGAAATTCAACAAGAAGCTGTCTGGGGAACCTTGCTTGCTCTCAAATACACAGGATGGTGCCCCGTAGAATATGTTACAAAGTTTAAAACATCGGTTAGGGACTACCTATCCACGGGTGGAACGTTGGTAGAAAAACAGATCTCAGTAATCTTCAAGCAGTCAACGAAAGAGAAAGCTGGAAGTTGGAACGCCATGGTATCTACGATAGCACGCTTCCAAAACTGGTCAGTGGATAATCTAATTCAAGACTTTATCTCCCATCACTTTGACAGGATCGGACAATCAGGCAAGAGTGACAAACCTAGAGCAAACGAAATGGCCAAGAAGTTTATAAACAACGCTCAAGGTGAAGAATGTATGAAGGATAACCGCAAGACCGAAAGAAAGGCCAACGGAAACAATTCCAGAAAGAAATTTCCCTTCCGTTGTTATAATTGCAAGGAAAAAGGACATACAGCTAAGAATTGCCCTGAAAAGAGGAAGAGTCAAGCATATAATACTTAAGTCGCACACGACCGATCGTCAAGCGAGATAGGTCCACCTCCAGCAATCGCTGAAGAGTATTGCCAGATCCCCCGCGAGAACCTTGCTGGAAGTAACTACACAGCTCAGGCAGACCCGGACGTTTACAATAATATGGTCTCCTTCTATGACAATGAAATGTCGCGTCGTCGCGGTGAAGCATCAATCGAAAAAGAGCTTCCTGAATCAGAAGCACCAGGAGCTTGTGTTCAATTCACGCAACAGATCTTAAGTGTATCCGGAGAAAATGGAGTTGCAAATCGCTGGCTTTTCGACACCGGCGCCGATGTGGATGCTACTAACCGCCGCCAAAACTTCAAACCTGGAACTGTCGTAGAACTGAAACCTAAGCAGTTCCCAATTTAGACTGGCAGTGGAGTTGTGTGTGCCGAGTGTTTTGGCGAAGTTTGGCTGTCGCTCACTGGACCAGGTGGTGCACAAATCTCGATGAGATTGAAATACGTCGCATATTTGAAGGTTTTCCCATTGAATATTGTCAGTGGAAAACGCTTTTATCGAAGTGGGGGACACCTCAACGGAAATAGGATTGTAAGTCCCAATGGAGAAGTTTTAACTCATATAAATGCCGAGCGTCGAGGATTTTTCTTGTGGTTGTTTAATCAACCTGAACCCTTAAAACTTCTAAGTCCAAGGAAAGCTGTGAACGTCACCTCCATGGATAAGTTTGACAGCAGTGAAGACGACAAATCAACTCAAGCTATCGAAGAGAAGGAATTCCGGAATTCCCATCAAGCTTGTTGGATGACTGGTATTTTTAAAATGTCTGATGACGTGATGCAACGCCTGATCCTTTGGCATAGGCGCTTATGTCATCCAAGTGCTGAGCGATTGAAATGGACGATTAAGAATACAGTTGGTATTGACTTGCAGCCATCGCAAGTTGAATCGTTGCCATGTGAAGCATGTGACATGGAAAAGTCTCTTAAATTCACAACTTTCGATAGGCGACCCAGGATGAAAAATATGGGTGAGGGCTGGCATTGTGACGCGGGAACTTTGAGTCCAGTTACAATGGAAGGATATGGATACTTCTGCCTTACGACTGAAAATGTGTCCAGGTATCGGATATTCTGTGCTCTAAGGGAGAAAAGCGATGCGGCCGACGAGTGGAAGTCTATCCTCCCAAAGACAAACTCTGAATTAAGACAACGCCACGAACTTCGAGTAAAAAGGTTAACTATCGATGGAGGTCGAGACTGGGGATTAAATACTCTCCAAGATTTCGCTGTGAAAGAAGAAATTGATGTCATAATTTCGGCCCCGAATAACCAACATCAAAATGGCGTGTCAGAAAGAGGAATCTGTTTCGTTCAAGACGCAGCACGATGCTGCAGTTTCCAGATGAAGGTCCCATCAATATTCTGGAATTATATGTTAGAAATTGTATGCTATACCTTAAACTGTACATCGCAAAGCTCTGTGGAGACTAAGAGGACACCTTGGGAGGTCTATTGGCCACAGATTGATCCAAATCGTTCAAAGACTAAGGTTGACCATCTATGGATACCTGGCTCCTTATGTATTACACATGTCGATGCAAATGACCGTATAACGAGCGAAAAGCTGGACGCCAATGGCACAAGAAGTATTTTCTTTGGCTATAGAGGAAGGAAAAATAAACTTGTTTGGTTGCTTGACGGTGGAAGATTTCTTGTGTCACCTCAGGTGACTGCTCACGAAAGTGTTGATCCTGGTCTTGGCTGGGCAGCAGATCCCAGAGAAATCGTTCGATCACTTCCGAAGCATGTCCAGAATAGATTGAGAACTAGAAAGAAGGACTATGCAAGGAATGAGGATTATAATGTCCCCCTAGATGATGAGCTGCAGGAAATATTGCCAAGAGGGCGCGGTCGTCCCAAGCGGACAATACAGCGGCGTTACAAAAGTCAGCAGATGATAGCTCTCAATGCTCCGCTACTTGTTGACGATGAGATGGCAATATTGCTGCACGAAATTAATGAAGTCGAAGATGTCATTGATAACTCTAAAGAAACCGATGACCCGGCAACAGGGCGAAATTTAAGAAGACTCAATGCAGTTTCCCCATCTGAAACGACCTACCTCTTCAACTTGACGAGAAAAGCTATGGATAAGCAACAATTTGGTTTGCATAGCGATGGTGATAAGCTTTTTCGTCTAATCTCGGCTACCCAGACTCTACTTGGGAGAACGGCCCAGACGGTATACCACACCACCATCCGACCCGGAAGATATGTATGTGATCCAGTATGACTCAGCTTGACGTTTGAAACACTCATACTTAGATTTAATTTGCAGATACCACTATGAGAATAACGCCCTACGACATGTACCCTCTACCGTGAATACCCACTACAGGGAAAAGCGAGAAAAACCTGTGGCTATCTGAGCATGATTTCGTCATCCCGCGAACACATTATCACCGCGAGAGAAGTGGTGTGAGGGTCTTGCTGGATTCGAAGCAGCTTTCTCCTGTCTCAAGTGGGGCATGTGTCCAAGCTACCCAGACTCTACCTAGGAGAACGGCCCGGACAGTGTACCACTGCACCATCCGACCCTGCGTCACTTCTCGCAAGCATGCATAGGAGGTGCCAGGCAGTTTTGGATGCAAATAGGGGGCACACTCATCACTAGGATTTAGATTATTATTCAGTGTTTTATTTTTCTAAATTAACTTAAATTTGTGTAAATAATGATCGAATTCGTAGTTTAGACAGATGTTTCAAAATAAAGACTTTAAAAAATAACCTAATGGGACCAAAATTGAAATAAAAAATATGAGAATATGGTTCACTATGGATCGATGGAATAAAAAGCAATATTCGCATACAAATTAGAGTTTTTTTTTTCGAAAGGCCGTCACCTATTGTTGGGATGAAATATTTTAATTCCCTCACCAAAAACCCCTGTCACGCTAATGCAGAATTGTTGACTTAGGCCGGTAGTATTGTACATCTTGTGACTCTATAACGATGATAACATCTAAAGGGTCGCGGGGGTAATACTTTGCCCACATAAAGTGGCAGAGCTCACTTTATGCGGGCAAAGTATTACCCCCGCGACCCTGTATCTTATTCTACCCTGCACACGTATATGAGTTTCGGTCAACTCAATAAGATAAATGAATATGACTCTGTAACGAAGAGTCTGAAATATGTGGTGATTCTGTAAAGAAGAATCTGGAAGATGAGCTTGAAGAAATTCAAGACGTAAAAATAAAGTCACCCTGTAAATGAACCTCAATTGTTGTTTTTTTTCTTTTGTCCCCCACTCCGTCCTTCTATCTACCTCTATATACCCATTCCCTTCCCAGAAAAAACTTCGTAAGAGAGTGTCTTAGCATATCGATCTAAGATGGATAAAAATAACAGAAAGTAAACTAATAATAATAGTAATAACTCTTGCGAAAGATTGAATGATTCGTGGAAAGTTGTCAGAAAAACAAATATTATTGCGGAAGCTAAATGCTAGTAGGGGTATAAGCGACAAGCTAACTATTAGCATGGGTTGTTAAGAATGTAGAATAAAAGTATCACTAGTTATATAGCTTGATTCATCCTTTGTACTCTCATGATAGGGTATTGTTCGTTGATCCGCTTCTTAGAGGGTACAGGGGTTAAAGCGGGGATAAAGTGGAGATAAAGTGGTGATATTCCAGGTTACCTCACGATAGATCCACAGTATCCCTGTTAGCTTCAAATTTTAAAATCTTATGGCCTAAGGCATAAGAGATATGCATCTGTATATGAATTCCAACGCCCACCTTCATGCCTGCACCTTTCTTCATTCGCGCACACCTGAGGTCGTTTCGTTTAAATCATTGTCAGCTATTTACTATTATTTTGCTCAACGGCATACTTTTATTTCATTCATCTATCTAATTTTTACTTCATGTGAGTGCATCTGAACCTTAAGTCAACTACTTTAGAAGATTTTAATTTACTGTACTAGATTGCAGCAAAGATGGATTCACCTCAACAACCTTCTCCATCATCAGCATCTCCTACTTATGCAAAACGCCTAACACAAACTCAACGTATTCAAGTAAGTCTGAAATCTACAAATTGATAAGGTTAAGAGAGTAACATGTGCAGGTTAGAACCTTGGCCAGTGAGGGACACAGTTACGTCAAAATCTCTCAACGCTTTGGGATTACATGGCGACAGGTACAATACACCATGAGCGTTGAAAATACCGAGCCTCAGTACTCCAGTGGTAGGCCACCTATTCTAAGTAGTTCCTAGGTCGATGAAATAGAATTTTTCGTCTGTTTATCATCGAAAAATCGTCGGATGTCATTTTTCCAACTTGCACATTTTATATTTCGGCACTTTGGTGTGAGCGAGAATGTGATCCGACGTGAACTGGCAAAGAGGGGATATGCACGCAGGATTGCACGATTAAAACCTCCTATCTCTTCAGTCAACAAACTGAAGAGATATGAGTTTGCCAGAATACATCTCCACTGGCGGAAGGAACATTGGATGAGAGTCCTCTGGTCCGACGAGACTTGGGCTATGAATGGTCGGCAAAGTGATCGTTGGGTCACAAGAAAGGTCAGTAGTCCCTTAAAGGCTCCTAAGATTTAGAGTTCCCTTGAGCTAAGTTTAAGTCAAAGATTGGGGAAGAGTACGAAGATACCTGTGTCCTAGCCAAGACGCGGAGGAGAATTGGGTGGATGTTCTGGGGATCTTTCTTTGGACGACAGAAGGGGCCTTGCCTGATTTGGGAGAAGGAGTGGGGCCATATCACTGCGGCCAGTTACTGCGAGAGGATAGTGCCTCTCATAGGGAGTGCGGTCTTTCGGGAACCAGGACTAGATGTGATGCAGGACAACGCCCTTCCTCACAAGTCGAGGCAAACTATGCGTGAGTTTGAAAGGAGGAATATTTCTCTAATGGAGTGGCCGCCATATTCTCCTGATTTAAATCCGATAGAAACTTTGTGGAGTTATATGAAAGCGTACATGGAGCGTCTTTATCCAGCGTTGGATCAAGGGGGGCAGCGGAGTCAAGGGCATCTTCGTCAAATAGTGAACGAGGCGTGGGATCTGGGGTTTAATGGGGATGACTTGGAGAAACTGATAGATTCGATGCCCCGAAGAATCAGAGCCGTTTACGAAGCTGAAGGCGGATATGTAAATTATTAGCTAGATAGAAGTATAATTTATTTATGAAATGTATTAATGAATTAAAAAGTGAATAGAGGGCTATAATGGACCAAAAAAGCAAAACCAACGAATATTTCGTTGTGAAATTTTTGCCATACAAATTTAAAGTTTAGGTGGGGAGATCTACTTATCGTCATGCTAATTCAAGTTAGTAAAAGCCTATATACCCTGTAAAAGTCGAATTTTAGCGCCTATACACGATTAATACCGTAGTATCAGAGTATATTGGTTAAAGCTGCGAGGGAATTAGTTTAGCGCCTTTCATCTGAGTTACAAGGATTGGATGGTGCAGTGGTACACTGTACGGGCCGTTCTCCCAAGTAGAGTCTGGGTAGCTTGGACACATGCCCCACTGGAAATAGGAGAAAGCTGGTTCGAATCCAACAAGACCCGCACACCACTTCTCTCGCGGTTATATTGTATTCGTAGGATGACGAAAGCATGCTCAGATAGCCACAGGTTTTTCTCGCTGTTCCCTGTGGTGGGTATTCACGGAAGAGGGTACATGTCGTAAGGCGTTATTCTCGTAGTGGTATCTGCAAATGAAATCTGAGTATGAGTGTTCCAAACGTCAAACAGAGTTATTCTGCGTCACATACATATCTTCCGTAATCATTCGCGTCATAGCCTCAGGCTGCATACGCAAAAATGATTTAAAAAAAAAAAATCCGAGTTACAAGTTTGTCGCAGACATACGGTATTCTAAACGTGGTACTAAGGTATTGTCAAGAATATCAAACACAAGCTTCTAAGATGGGGGATGGAGAAAAATATAACTATGTAGGAAGATCCTTTAGTTAGAAGACAATTGAATAGAGATCGAGTTACATTAAAAAGCATTCCATCTACTGTCTAACAAAAGTTGACGCAACATTCCAGTGAGAACTAACCCTTTGATGTAAAACCCAACTACACGGGAGTGTGAAGTTGATCGCGTACTCATCCCAAATATATCTACCTGATTCATGCCTGAGGAATTGACATTAGTCGTGCCTGAGGAATTGACCTGATTCATGCCTGATGTTGATTTACCCCAACCTTTGACCAGCTAACCATTATTGAATGGAAAGGTTTATCAAAAAATAGTAAACTTTTAGAAATAGGAATTACTGAGTCATACAACACGTTCAATTACAGTCGTCCCTCTCCAACTCGATAGTGGGTCCCGGTATAAGTATTGAAAATATTCATTGAAATTCATCCATTTATATTTACAATACTTACCCTGCACGCAAAATGACCTGTAAGGGTAAATGTTGCAAATATAAAAGTCCAAGTTACAATAAATCTTTTCAACACTTATACCGGGACCGACTATCGAGTTAGAGAGGGACGACTATACTTACTCCATCTCCGCTATCTTATACCCTTTCTTCACATATGTATCACGCACTGATAAATCCAGAGCAGCCTGCAGAAATATTTCTAGGATCAGCACTTGTGAAGCGCATATTATTATCCGGGAAGTGAGATATTATCAGAACGCATGTTACTTGACGTCATGAGGATACATAGTTGCCTGATTCTGTGAAGATGTATATATATAAGTACAGTAATACTTCTCTAACACGATAGTGGGTCCCGGCATAAGTGTTGAAAATATTCATTGAAATTCATCCATTTATATTTGCAATACTTGCCCTTACAGGTTATTTTGCGTGCAGGGGCAAGTATTGCAAATATAAATGGATGAATTTCAATGAATATTTTCAACACTTATGCCGGGACCCACTATCGTGTTAGAGAAGTTTTACTGTATATAGCTGGCAAAAAAGGCTGCCCGCCAACTCGCTCCTTCCGCTGCATCGCTCGCTGGAGCTCGTGCAAAGACTAAAAAGTACATATGGGACCTGACATCCGCATGGTTGCAAAGCCAGGCGCCGTCCACCTATTGCGAATTAAGGATGTCGTTTCCCAAAAAGCCCCCCGAGGAGCTTCGACTCCCTCGCCGCAATCTTGTGTATCTCATTCAATGTCGGACCGGACACGGAGACTTTCGCGATTACCACGACAGATTCCGTCACATAGATGCCTTTTTCACTTGTTCCTGCGGGGGTTACAAATCAATCACTCATCTAGTCTTTTGCCCCCTCGTTCGAGAGAGACTAGCCTCCATTGGTCATCATAGAAGCTTGGGGATCCTCGATTTTCTTCTCAGCTGCACCCGTGGTGCTAAGGGTTTTTCCATTATGTCAGAGAACAAAGTTCCTGTCGGAAATTTGTCCGATCCGCGCCGCATAATTGTTTTCATATGGGGGTCTCCCTGTACAGCGCTCACAATACCTTATCGATGTTATTCTATGGCCTTCTGCCTCTCCATAATGTGTGTGTTTTTTGTAATTTGTAACCGTCACCGTGTCCCCCTAGGGGTGGGACTGTAGCCATGGCTGTGGTCCGGTAGACATCTAAAGATAAATAAATATATAAGTATATATTTCAGTCAAGTGTAAGTCACCGATTGTGGCAGAGCAATGGAGCTATTTCGGCTTTGGAAACCACGTAGAATACTATAGAAAAGGTGTGGGTACTCGGTTACAGAATTAATTGCTGGCGAAGAAGGCCCGTCTTAGCGTGATTGATGTCCTGAGTTCCTTAGCTTAGGTCGGAGTCAAATCCTACATGATTACAAGAGATTATCCGTTTGCTGATGGCCGGTCTCGATCAGGGTAACTAAATGATATCTTCTCGATGAAAGTTGGTCTTTGGTATTGTCATGTAAATCCTCAATAGGATCGGACTTGGTTGGACTGTATGCCACCCACGGAATCAAAACTTAGTCAATATTAATTAGAGTTACTGTTACCCATGGACACAAATAAACACTCTTAAATATCTTTACATCACTGAAGGTTTCGCTTTCTTCATCTTTTTGCCTGTAGGGTTTCCGCCGGCGAATTCACAGTGTTCTCTTTCTCTGCACTCGGCTGCCAATTTGGGTATTTCACATCAGCTGGTAGACTGGTATGGTGGTTCTCATGATCTGTGCTTGAATAGAGTTTATTAACCCTACGCTTAATTTTTTCTAAAGGGCAGTGGCAGATTTGTATCACATTACAGTAATGTTTAGCCCCAAATAAGTCAATGATGGATATTACTACCCAAGCTCTAAGTCGGGAACGCAAGAAAAGTACCGATGTTAACCATATCCTCCACCAGGAAATTTTCCGTAGTCTAGGCTATACAATAGCAACCGCTGGTTTTAACCTAATGTTGCCTATCTTCTACCATGAAGAATCTATGAATATAGCTCCATATTTTCGTAACTTATATCACCAGCTCAAAGGCTAAAGTGTCGCAAAACTATTAATAGATTTCTACTACAGTCCAACCTCATTTATAGCGATAGTGGGTCCCGGTATAAGTGTTGAAAATATTCATTGTAACTTGGACTTTTATATTTGCAACACTTATCCTTATATATCATTTTGCATGCAGGAGTAAGTATTGCAAATGTAAATTGTTGAATTTAAATGAATATTTTCAACACTTATACCGGGACCCACTATCGAGTTAGAGAGGGACGACTGTAATAGACTTTCTACTAATAGATGGGTGCCATTAATAGATCTACTAGTAGATGTGTGACACTTTATAAAAGGCCTATGCTTTTAGGTTTTACCGATGAGCCTGTTGACCATTACGATTACCTTGGTGTCACAATTAAATTATGTTGCATCTTATATCAGCAACGTCTTATCGTTTCATTACGTGAAAGTGAACTTCATACAACTTATCGCTGAGTGGACTCATCAACTTATTCTCATGTAAAGATCCGAACGGCCTGATTAAACCATCTAATTAAGGTATATTTTTTTCTAATTTGCTATCCAAGACTCCAAGAATGCAGGACACTTGAGTCTATTCCGTCAAAAATCTGTTATAAATGGCTATTTATTATCCACAGCTTTGGAGATGTTATTTTGATGATAACTTTATTTTGTACTTAAGCCCAAGTGGCAAATGAATTGGTAGGGGTGCCACTCTATTTGAGACTTATGAAAGACCTCTTAGCTTTAGATAGACATCACAGCCCCATCCATGCAGACTCTGAATATCGATTTTTCCGCCGAAATATTCTGCGTAAGTCCGGGCTAGTGGCAGGCCATAACCTAAGCCTGCAATAGAGCTTTGGCCTCTTCTAGAATTTAACGCAAAATTTAGAGAGCTGGTTGCGTCCTTTGTTCCTGAGACTACATCTTTATCAACATAAGTGGTAAAGGAATATGACCAGATATTTGGCAACACCTCAGGGCTGATTCCACCTCCCCGGTCTCGAAAACGAATCACGACCCCTGGAGCAAGGTCGTCAGATTGGTGATTAGAATTCAGGATTAATTTTTGATGTCTTTTGATTTCTGAATGATTAGCCTCCCCTTTACTGTGTAGTTGAGGTAGCGCAGAGATTGTTATGATAACCGGATCTTGAACATTTCCGGACTCGATGGTGGCTCGAAAAGCGTTCTTAAGCAGCTCTATTATTATGTATTCGAAATGTACCGGTACAAATGCAAACCGCAAGGAAGGGTTACCATCAATAACCCAAGAGGGTCGCTTGCCGTACTTTTCCAAGCAAATTTCCGAGACAAATTCTCCGCAAGAATTAATTATTGACGTGGGGCTTAATGAAGTATCAAGTACACCTATGTGTGAAGAAGATGATCCTACATCTGGGCTCTGCAGCTCTGATGTTTGCTGAACCAGCGATGACAAATGTAAGGCAATATGCTGCTCGGCGAGAAGTCTAGTTCCTATTCTCGCACGAAGGTGCTCATCAAGATACCTTGTCACTTTATCCGACTTGATGTATTTACCGCATTCGAGGAAACCCTGCGCCAGGATGGGTATGGTGCGAGAATTCGTCTCGACCAGTTCGATTAAGGTGTCTTTGAACTTAACTTCATCATCAAGACTAGTGATAGATTTGTGATAAAATGGTAAAATCTTTTCTAAGGAATATTTGTAGTTCCATAGGATTTTGGAGAAATTTAGATTTGATACGACGATATATGGTAGATTCTGCAGTGCCTGAATCCGTTGTGCGAGCCGCACTGGCAAGAGTACTCGAGTAAAATTCGCAGAGGATAACAAGGAATCAAGATCTAGGGGTGGGCGACCATGCCTAAAGAACTTCTGTGAGAGCGATAAATACGGACGATGTGATAACCTACCTTACTAAATCCAACAAACTGATATCATGTAAAGGCTGATTTGCTGGGCTTAACAGAATGTTATTATCGGTGTTCGAGGACTCTGACGAAACGTGTGGCCAATTTAGGATTGAAAGTGACCGAAGTGTAGTCGCAGAGCCAGGCTTGAAAGACCAGTAGAAGGGTTGTAAGCAAAGACGCCACTTGAGATGATGAATACAACTACGTGAAGTCAACATCATGATAAATCCATTTCGTCTTGAGTGGCAGGACTGTCACTACTTGGAGCCAGTGTCTTACTGTTAACGAATTAAATACTGAATAGATTTGGGCTTAACTCTATCGAAAGCATCATATTTAGGATAGAACTTTTGGATTCCATCCAAGAGTACATGAGTGAGATGCTGGCTGATTACGACGAAATATCGCCTTAATACTGATGCTGAGATTGGCATTGGCTTTTGTGGTCGCTGGAAAGCGTGTATTACATTTAAGTAAGATAGTATACTTGTACATCTTTGCGGCGACTGAAGGCTAAGATTATATCTAATGTCATCATCTATGTTGTCATCAACGTTTCTTGGTTCTCAAGGCCCATCACGAAATTTCCGTAGCGTTGCGTGTACCAAAACCTACTGGTCTCCAATTTGCGCATCCCCAATATGTATTGACTGCTTGTTTTCGTTAATGATAGCTTCCGCGTCATTTTGATGAGCTGCAAAGCTCTTTCAAGCAAGATCCGAAGGTTTATGCTCTACGACACGTACTACACGTTGTCGATAGAATGTCACCGGGTGTTCTTTAGGTCCCGAAAAATTAGCGATAGATAACCCTCGAAAAGGGTCGGATGGTGCAGTGGTACACTATCCGGGCCGTTCTTCTAAGTAGAGTCTGGGTAGCTTGGACACATGCCCCACTTGAGACAGGAGAAAGCTGCTTCGAATCCAGCAAGACCCTCACACCACTTCTCTCGCGGTGATACTGTATTCGTAGAATGACGAAAGCATGCTCAGATAGCCACAGGTTTTTCCCGCTTTTCCCTGTGGTGGGTATTCACGGAAGAGGGTACATGTCGTAAGGCGTTATTCTCGTAGTGGTATCTGCAAATGAAATCTGAGTATGAGTGTTCCAAACGTCAAACAGAGTTATTCTGCGTCACATACATATCTTCCGTAATCATTCGCGTCATAGCCTCAGGCTGCATACGCAAAAATGATTAAAAAAAAAAAAAACCCCTCGAAAATCAATCTTTCGAGAATGCTGGACTTTGGATCGTACAATAGGATTCGACGAGAGAGTGTTTCGCAGGATACGACTTGGCAAAAATCTCTTGTTTGTTTACCGTATGTCTAGCACACATGATTGATATGCACTTCAATGTTCGGGATATTACAGCCTTCCAGCTAATTAGCAGCCTTCATCAAGGCAACTAACTAGTTAAATGATTTAACCAGAGCGAAAGGCTGGATTATGCAATGGTACATTGTCCGGGCCGTTCCCCCACGTAGAGCCTGAGTAGCGTAGAGACTTGCCCCTCTTGAGACAGGAGAAAGCTGTTTCGAAGCTAGGCAAACAATCAAGCCATACACACTCTCTCTCAATGATACTTTATGATGCGAATAATGAAAGCACACTTCGATGACAATGGAAATTATAAGTTTTGCCTGTGATGAGTATTCTAAAGAGTGGTTTCATGTCGTCTGGCGTTATCCTCGTAGCGGTATCTGCAAATGAAATCTGAGTATGAGTATTACAAACATGAAACTGTGTCATTCTGCGAAATATACATATCTTGCGTAATCATTCGCGTCATAGCCTCAGGCTGCGTACGCTAAAATGATTTAAAAAAGAAATAAACTTCGCTATCATTGCATAAAATATTCCTTAAATTGAATGTTATCTCTACCCCCCACCCAATACAGTAGAACCCCTCTTAGCTAATAGTGGGTCCCGGTATAAATGTTGAAAAGATTCATTGTAACTTGGACTTTTATATTTGCAACACTTACCCTTACAGGTCATTTTGCGTGCAGGGGCAAGTATTGCAAATATAAATGGATGAATTTCAATGAATATTTTCAACACTTATGCCGGGACCCACTATCGTGTTAGAGAAGTTTTACTGTAGCGAGATTGTACTGTATTTTGGATTAATGATCAACATCTGCAGATCTTAGACAAGATTGATGCATATGTGGAGCATCAAAGCAATTCGTGATCTTTCAAAATTTCTTTATCAAACACATCACTTAAGGGAACCAGTTCTGAAATAGTGAATTTAGACGCTTCTTAGCGTTGGGATATACTGACTATTCTACAGACTTCAGCCCCAAAAAAAGATATCTACGACGTCATCAATAATGGGTTGCCATAGATCGCAGCTCGTTCAAGGTATCAGAGTTTCAAATTAATGTCATCTCACCAATCGGGGTTTCCCGGATCAGCATCAACGAGTTAACCTTGAATTATCTTTACTCAGTACCCAGAGTTTTAATAAGTATTCATTCTTCTTTCTGATATCACATATTTCACACTCAAAGAATAGACTGAAAATGCGATAATCCCTCGTCTACCAGCCCAGCCGAAACATTGAATCACATTTAAACTCGTTCTCGTTCTTGAGCGTTCCTGGTTCTGTGGTTGTGTTGCAGAGCTAGCATTGGGTGGTAACTGGTGAGTCCACCTCAACAAATTCAACATGGGGCTTAATGTCTTCACTTAAGGAATTGACTTGATCCGAAGGAAAAATAGCACTGAATAGTTAGATTTGTTTGTGAATGAGACATTGAATGTAGAACATTCACTCACTTGAAACCTTGTATAATAGGAACATCACGTAAAATCTTTCCACCACTTTTGATGACTTGTTCTTTTGCGCTTTTGCAGTCAATTTCAGATCTCCTGCCGAACGTGCGCAGTTTTCTAGAGGTTACCAATGACTGACCTTTCGATGTTCTGTTGAAGGTTTCCATCATCTTTGCCCCCAATCTAACAATATTATTAGCTATTTAATACATTATCAGAATCTTAGTATTTTTGTGGTGAAACCTTACCATGATAATTTGCCAACCTTTGGCTTTGAGCGATTTTAACTCATCGTCACTGATGAGATTTGTATTCGCCATGGTTGAGACGATGATGAGCAGGAGTAAAAAAGCGAATGAAAATGAGAGATGAATTTTGGCGATATCGATTCGTGAAGTAATTACGTTTAGGGATAACAATATCGATAGTAAAAGGTTGGAAGACTGGATAAAAGAAGTTTATATTCAGTGTAGAGCGGAGATAGCGGGGTATAAGAGGAGAAGAATCAGTCAAAAGTTCGGTAGGAGCTGGCTATGGATGTCTAACCTACGTCATTATATCTCACGACGAGGTTCATCCAAAAATATGTGAGTGTGCTAGAACATATCTTCGCCTAAGTCGGAGTAATTCTTGTGAGCTGCAAGCCAAATTTCTATCACAGAGCTTCCCGATACTTACACAAAATTAGGTTCTAGGAATATTTACCCATGAGCAACTATGTACTCAGTAGTACTAATACAGTAGAACCCCTCTTAGCTAATAGTGGGTCCCGGTATAAATGTTGAAAAGATTCATTGTAACTTGCACTTTTATATTTGCAACACTTACCCTTACAGGTAATTTTGCGTGTAGAGGTAAGTATTGCAAATATAAACGGTAAAATTTCAATGAATCTCTTCAGTAATTATACCGGGACCCACTATTAGCTAGGAGGGGTTCTACTGTACAGTAAAACTTCTCTAACACGATAGTGGGTCCCGGCATAAGTGTTGAAAATATTCATTGTAACTTGGACTTTTATATTTGCAACACTTACCCTTACAGGTCATTTTGCGTGCAGGGGCAAGTATTGCAAATATAAATGGATGAATTTCAATGAATATTTTCAACACTTATGCCGGGACCCACTATCGTGTTAGAGAAGTTTTACTGTAGTACCCAGGTCCTATAATGGCGGTCCGTTAGTGGATAAAGCCTGATCCTGTACGGGTTACTTCTCTCATGGAATTTTTGTGCTTTTTGGTGATTCATTCCAACCAAAAAAATCTACAGGAACTCTACCACGCTACCATAGTGTAGGGGCAACCCCTACTAGTACTAGTACATGATCAGGCCTTGAAACGTTTGCTACCGGTAAACGTTCATGACGTCCGGCGTACCACTGCAACCTCTATTAAGGACGTGATTAAATCGTTTCACCTTTATATAAAATGAGTCAAAGAGACACCTGATCTCTTGTGATGTGTCAAGAAGCCTTTCACGCCAAGGCAAGTGATGTGAACGTAATCAAAGTGCGCAAAAAGAATGGTCTACATTCATTTAGTTTGCCATAGAAATCTACTGAAGCTATTTACATCGTCCTCCCCTCCAACTTCTACTACAACTATGACGACGACTGGCCCCGATGTACACGATCAGCTCCAACATCGATTCATTGTCGACGTCAAGCGAGTCAACTTTTAAGCATTCTGTCTCAGTCAGTGATCGCACGTGAGCCCTCTCTCACTTGAAAGTTGATTCCTCACTAAGACGCATTGTTACTCTAAATAAAGAACAATTATAATTCGATCACAGTGAGAATTCTATCTTGCTCTCTTCAATCATCAATTTCTTGTGTATTCCAAATAATGTTTGCAAATTATTAGTCATCAGAATAGCTATGGGTCCCTTACTGGTGTCGGAGGTGAATCACTCCGTTATCACGAAATTAGGAGTACAGCTCTGTTGAAACTCTGATTGACGTAGTCGGAGCCACAAGACACATGGTGATCCATTCAACTCCTACATTTGAGTTGATCGAGTACTACGACAGGTGAGGCATGTGATGACGGAGTTTACTTTTTCCCGGTAGTTCTCCGATGTAGAGTCTCACTTGTGATTAAATAATGTTTACGATTGCTTCAGACCTGAAGTATATCATAATGAAGAATCAACATACAAGTGGAAGAGGTCTCACGCGCGATCACCGACCGCAGCAGAATAACGAAAGTATTCGCTAAACGTCGGTAATGACGCGCTCTCTTGTCAACGTGAATATTATTAAGAATAAGTCCATCATCGCAAAAAACTTTACCACTAATGCAGTTGCTGCTTTCTTTCGTGTCCAGCGATTAGTGAATGATGACACCTCGTTTCCAACAGATCATGAGCCTACCGGTGTAAGATACATCGAATTGGACCAATAGGATGATGCAATGTAGACTCTTTTTTTCCCAGCCCAAGCTCGACCAACAGACATGAATGCACAATTATTTTGAGACCGTTCAGATATACGATAGTCAAGCCTCGGATAGCTTTAGTCACCGGTTAAACGTAATACGTAAATTTATTTATCTGAGGATTCAACTTACAGTAGCTCAAAAAAGTACCCCATTAAAGCGTTAGATTTGATATCTTTGATGATGACTCAATAGAAATACCGGGAAATAAAAATTTCTGATTTGTTTCAATTTTAATTTGATTTGATTTGATTTCAATCAACCCGTTCAGGTACCCAATGGGCCCATGCAGGTGACTATCATCTATAAAATATACATGGAAGGGAAACCTTTATGGTGAAAACTCTCTCCATTTTTACGATTTAAATCTCTGACTCTTCTATTTCCTACAGAAAGAGCAAAACACTGTTTATTTTCATTTTCAATCTTAAACTTCAACCTTGTTTTATACTTCTGCTAATTTGTCATTTTCCTATCATCTCATCGATGCCTGATCCCCTGTCGATCGGCTAGAGTCTTCCGGGGTCTTCCGGGCCGCCTTGGCTCCCTGGGCTTCTCAGTAGTTCCCTCGGTTTTTGTCGCTGCTGAAGTTATTTTCTTTGTGCTACCAACGACATGCCAGTAGTTGGTATGCTCTCTTGACCTTTCCTCTGGCGCCAGATATCTGCCGGAATCATGTATCCTGTTTGCTGCTGTTTTATTTTTTTCTGTTATTCGGATGGGGCAGCTTATCTCCCATGCTCGATGCTTTCGGCCGCAATTGCAGCATCATTCTTCGGGTTTGCCTGCACACTGCCAGGTGTTGTGCTGCCTTGCACAGTTGCCACACTTGGCGGCCGCTGTACAATTCCTGGCGATGTAGCCACACCTTTGGCAATTGAAACATTGTATGAGCCGGAATCCCGACCTATAAATTTCTACTGCTTTCAGCTCAAATTTCCACATCACCACCTTCGAAATTGCAGCTTCTGCTTGCTCAGCCGGATCAAACCAGAGAATGATAGAGTCGGACGTTTTTCACGGTGCTCGATATCTTTTCAACCAGCCAGCCTTTTATATTTTAATGCCCTAAAATATTCCCTGTTCGTTTGCATCAGCTCCTTTAGATGCTCGGGATTCGCGGGGTCGAAAGAGAAAGGTATGTCGTGGACAAAGACTTGGTAGCTTGGCATCGCTACATGAAACGTGGAGAGCTTCTGTGCCCACTCCCTTTGCATCATCATCTTCTGTTGGGTCTCATTTCCTGTGAAGTATACTTTCACTTGCCCGTTTCCCGTCTACCTTGCCCCTATAACCTCATCTCTTCCTATCTTTTTCACTAAATGCTCACTGGATAGTTCTGCTATCTCATGCTTTTCTATGTCGTCTTCGATTCGGATTTTTGTCCCCGAGATTCCTTTCCCTGCAACCTTTGCCCACGTTGGAACTAGGATGCCTTCGGACTCTGAATTTTGGCAACTGCTGCATCGATCCCTTTGATTTCCTGCAATAACACTTTCATGGTTGGTGATTCTTCTGCTAGGCTGATTTTGGGAAGTTTGGAGGGTTCGACTATGAGTTTGCGCAGGCCTTCGATTGCGCCAGCAGCCTCTTTAAACATGTCCACGGATTATTCTAGAGAAGGCTGAAGATATCTAGTATTGCTGTAAAATATTAACATCTGTAAAGTATCCTCGACGCCTGTGAGAAAGATTTTTCTTGCTTTCCCACTCTCACAAGGACTGCCCACGTCCATGTCTTCGCAACCGCATCTTTCCACTGCTTTTCCTTTCGGATTATGGACTGTATCCATGGTCTGATTATATTAATACTAGTATTGATAGCAAAGCAATCGGGTGATTTGCTTTAATTATTTAATCATTTTTCTAGAGGTCTTAAATATTTTTTCTGAAAAAAATAATATTATGAGTATAAAGAATATTGGTCTTGGCATTTCCAAACATTGTGTTACTTTTCTGTGCATCATCTTAATCTTTCGTGTAGCCTCCTCTTAATTCCACTACTCCCTCAACCCTTGATTTCATATTTAAACTTAATGAATAGCATAAATTTATAACAATTTTGGACCAAACTTCATCTATTCTCTCCCATAATTCATGCATAACCTCAGGTGCCTTTTAGTACTGGCCTAGTTGTCGCATGACCACTCCCCAGTGATGCTCGATCAGATTGAGGTCAGAAGATTGAGATGGCCAACTCATGCTAATAATGCCTCTGGTAGATAGCCAGTTTTTGGCGACAGCAGCTGTATGCTTGGGGTCATTATCCGGCTGGCAAATGACGTTGCCCCTGCTGGTTAAACCAGATTGAGCGGCGACTTGTTCCATAATTTGCACCAAACACGCGTCAAATATGCCTGAAAATTGTTGAGCATATATTCTACAGATGATACGATGCATACCATTGAAGTCAAACCAAGTCAGACATCCTAAAATCATAGTATTTCCCCCCCAAATTAGATGCTTTCGTCAATGATACCCGGACAGAGTCTCTAGGGATCCACCACTCAGGTGTATTTAGTCCCGTCTCTATTTATTCTGGTAATTTTGGTCACATCTGACCATGCAATCCTTTTCCAGTCGTCTAGGGTCCAATCTTTATGAGCTAATGCCTAATTTAGACGAGCTCTTCGATGGGCCAGAGTGAGTCTTGATTTCTTCTCCTTCATAGCTCTCAACCCTAGTTGTCTCAAAGCACTACGCACTGTTTCAGATGAAATTTTGTCATCTCTTTCTAGTTTTAGCTTTGTTGTGAGTTCAACGGCTATATTTGCTCCACTATTAATCATTATGCGTGCCATGTTTCGCATGTCTCACGACGACATCTTTCGTGGTCGTCCCAATCTCGTATATGGTGTTTCATTTACCATCGTCATGCAATATCTGTCAGATATTAAGACACACATGGACAATGGACTTGATTACGATACCCACGGAGTGACGCCGTTAAGGTTATAAACACTAAACACTTCTCATTTCGCTTATACAAAGCACATATATAAATGTATCTGTAGAGTGTCCGTAGATCTTTAGCTTTATTGCTTTATTTAATTTTTACCTTGAGTTCTTGCCTGTCGTACATTTCCATTTTCGTGACAATATCTGGCAACCGTGGTTTTGCTAAATCCTAAAATTTTGGCGATTTCCCTAGTCGATTTTCTATCATGAAGTAAAGTAGTAATAGAGGCTATCTGATCTGATGATATCTTCTTCAATTTGTGGTCTAGAGATAAAAATTATGTTTTATAACTCGTTAATTGATCGTACTCCTATTGGCCTGGGAAAGTTAAATAAAAAGATGTGTAAATCAAAAAAGCTAACTCAAGTGGTTAGCGGTCGAATCTCACCTCACTGTTGTATAAGAAATCGGGCTTCTATCCCATGTATTTCTGTGGAATATCACGCCTGCTTAAATATTGTGTCAAATTCTGTGTCTTTTGACCCCAAAATAACTCTCAGTGGGAGAGGGCAGAACTTTCTCTTAATGAACTTCTTCAGGCAGCACCTAAAAAGAAAACGGCCCCTAAGAATGATAGAATAGATTAGTCCATAATCACAAAAACTATCAGCTGTCTTCCCCAATTTTTTCTTAAAGCTTATTCATTTCTATTTCAATGTGGCAAACATCCATCAGCATGGAAAGAAGCCATTGGCATAATTATTCCTAAAAAGAGTAAGCCTGATTATTCCATGCCTAAGGCTTACAGGCCGATTTCACTCATTTCATGTCTATCGAAGCTATTAGAAAGAATCTTTGCTCTCAGAATTTCTTATCTAGCAAATGTTTCACTTAGCCTTCCGCATCCTTGTCAGATGGGAGGGAGAAAACAGAGGTCTGCAATAGATACAGTGCTCTTACTCCAGCAATTTGCTGACAAAAATGTTGTGGAAAACAAAGTTGTATTCTGTTAAAAGTTCAAACGCAAGCGAATCTACGGTCACGTAATTACGCGTACACGTAGTAGGGCTTACGCGAGGAGGTATATAACTCTTCATGTATCTAGCATCTAGTGATTAGTCTTATTTAGTCTTAGCCAATATTGAATCTATCTGCACACAAACTTCCACGCCTTTCTTACGTATACTGTCACTCTAGTGGATCATTCTATTCCTAGGCGGCATTCCCTTTAACATATCCTGTGTATTTCTAGACATTATGGGAGCTTTTGACTTCAACCTAGAAAGCTGCTCCAAATCCTGTTTAGGAAAAAGCTCCCAGCCATGTTTATTTCTTGGGTTTCATCATTTTTAACAGGAAGAAGAATATCTCTCTTATTCAATAGCCAGCTAAGTCATTCTGTTGCTGTTACTGGGGCCCCTCAAGGAAGTCCTATTTCTCCTTTATTATTTTTACTTTCAATTAGTGAATTATTTTCATCATGCCCCAAGCCTTCATTTCTGGAAATCTCTTGTGTGGACGATATTTGTATTTCTGTGGCATCTAAATCTGTTAAAAGTAATATAATTGCCCTCAAAGAAAACCTGCAAGCACTCTTTTCTAAGGCAGATTCTTTATCTATTGTTTTTGAAAAGTCCAAGTCTGAACTTGTACACTTCAGCAAGAAGATACCCTACACAGATTCCTTACGGCTAGACAATCTTTCCCTAAAGCCTAGCACTTTAGTCAAGTGGTTAGGTATTTGGCTTCAACATAAACTGTCTGTTTCGGTCGCGGTAAATTCGTTAATCACTAATGGACGGATACTCAACATAAGTAATAGATTCTCATTAGGAATAACTAACGGGACCTTTCTCATTAAATCCCAGGACCAACACTTATTCCGATTATCCTTCTCCCAAGCAATCTTCCCAACGCCATGACCTGTATTTCCGAACCCCTGTTCCGGCCCTAGCAATGTCTCTCCTAAGCTCCCTGTCTCTGATGCCGATCCTGTCGCGCTTCCCCGGCCCCTCGACCTTGAAGACGATCTGAGTTCATCTCCCTCCGCCTAGACATGCCTTCAGCCTCTGTTGTAATCTTGTTGTGATCCTTGCTCATGCATGAATAACCATTCTGGTATGCATTATAGAGTTTCCCAACAAACTGGTGTTGGTGTGTGGCCTCGATTGATCGGGATGACACAACTCCGGTCATTAATCACTCAGTGGAGACAATTAGTATTGAGAGCTAAGGCACGGCCCAACAACACATGTGTATAGAGTAGCTATACGTCGCACCCAGATTTAATTAATTACCCATTTTTCCTACCTCTCATCACACATTACAAGTATTCCTACGTTGTTAAATACACATCTTAAGTTCTAATCTTGTGACATCAGCTCTACCATATCTAATTCCAGTGTTTATAGTATAACAGCCTCCCGTAGCCCGATCCCACCTCTTATTATTTTGAGGCTGGGATGGTCCTTGAGACCATCTCTTAGCTGGGCACAGCCCGTAACACTGTCACTTCAAATTTATGTAGAGAAAAGGATGCATCTAGCCCAAGGGGCCATGCAGAGACTCCTCTAAATTTCATCAAAATCCAAGAGCCTCAGCTTTGATGCGTTAAGACAGTTATATCTCACTTGTATCATCCCTGTGTTAGACTATGGCTCAGTGCTGTGGTATGACAGATATGGTACAGAGAAGCTATCCAAGATGTGTGACAAGCTACAAAAACATGCTCTTCAAATTACAACAGGTGCCTATAGAAGTAGTCCTATCAAAGCTTTGGAGGTTGAAGCTACACTGCTTCCTACAAGGGTCAGGCACTTCAAACAGTCATCTTTTAATGCACTTAGAATACTTAAACTTCAAGTTAATCATCCGATTTATCAAGTCTTATCAAGCAAGCTACAAGATGAGCTTAACTTTCCTTCTGAAACTGTTGATCTTGGCATGTTTGCATTCTTAGATGAGAAGCCTACTGGGCAGCTACTGAGAATTGCATTATTACTAAAGCCATTAACTAAACGTGTAAAACTAGAGATAGTCAATGCCAAGTGGTCTCCACCATGGAGGGAAGACAATTTATCAATCTCAATTTCTAAATCAAACAAGTCAAAGGCAAAGGAAGAACATCTGGAGTTTCTGGAGTCAATTCCTCCCTCACATTTTATTGTTTACACAGATGGCTTCCTGGTCAAGGATAAGGGCCGTGGCATTGGTATAACAGTATATTTTCCTTATACAAGAGAGCTATCAGAAATTGTGAGGTAGAAAGTGAGAAAAGGATAAGGATAAAAGTTAAATGAAGATTAGAAAAGTTCTTGCCTTTTCAAGAAGTTGTAAAGAGATAAATTATAACGATAAAGACGAGTTCAACGATGATGAATTTGGTGATGTCAAATCTAGTATTCCTTCTTCTCTGTCTCCCCATAAAGCCTTTTAAGGTACATATATCTATATTCTTCTAGTTTCATGAGCATTCCAGCATTAAAACAAACTGTAATATGTCCGACTCGAAATTGGCATATGAGTCGCTGACTGAAACCTCTGTTGATGAACCAGAGCTGAAACAAAAGTTCTTAACACAAGATGTCGCGTACCTGAGACGTGATGGGATGATGAGCGCGACGTTGAGAAATCGCGACTGAGATAACACGGACCACATAACAACCGATGAAACTAATATTAACGGCCTAATTCCACTCTAGCGTATGTTTAGAGGTGAAACTTATTTCTCACTCTCCTCCCTCAGACTTGGCGATGTAATGAGGCATGATAGAGTCTAAGATGTAATTCTCACAAGAGCTCAAGTCACTATCTTACAATCTTGGAGACAGGATTGGCATAGCTGATGCAGAGAGTTATGCTATGTTCAAAGCTTTATTATTTATTAATCAAACCCAAAAAAATGCATGTTGTTATATATTTTCTGATAGTCAAGCTGCTATTTCAAGAATTTTTAAATCTAACAATTTTTCTTACTTTAAGGTTAGATCCCTAAGTAGTAAAATGGATATCAAGATCCACTGGTGTCCAGGTCATCAAGGGATTGAGGGCAATGAACTTGCTGATAATCTAGCAAGAAAAAGCCTGGATCAACCTGCTATGAAAAAGCATCAATATACCTCTTATTCCTTCCTAGTGGATGGCATAAGAAAAAACATTTTACAAGCCTGGGACTCTGACTTGACTAAGCAATTACTTAGGGAATAAGAGGGCAGGAAAGCCATTGGTCTTGGAAAGTTTTATAGAACTTGTGCAAGAATTTCTATACCAAGCTTCAATACTAAGGCCATTAATCTTTCAAAATTTAGCAGACAGACCCAGACCTCCTTTTTTCAGGCAAGAACAGGGATTAGTATCACCCTGGCTCACCTCTATCTGATAGGAAAAGTAGATAGTAACATTTGCAACTTCTGTAAGAGGGAGAAGCAGACAATGGAGCCTCTGCTCTTGCACTGTCCACAATTCTCATCAGAGAGGGATAAGGAATTTGAAGGTCTGGGGCCCAGATACCTGCAAATTATTTTCTAAACCAAAGTTGGCAGAGAAAAACTGTTAAAATACTTAGAGAATTCTAAATGCATACAACTAATCAAAATCCCTGTGGTGGGTATTCACGGAAGAGGGTACATGTCGTAAGGCGTTATTCTCGTAGTGGTATCTGCAAATGAAATCTGAGTATGAGTGTTCCAAACGTCAAACAGAGTTATTCTGCGTCACATACATATCTTCCGTAATCATTCGCGTCATAGCCTCAGGCTGCATACGCAAAAATGATTTAAAAAAAAAAAAAAAAAAACTAATCTAAATTGTAGGTCAAGAAGCTACAATCATATAAAAGATAAACTTTGAAACCAAAGGACGACAAATGACAAGCCATATATAAGGAAAAATAAAATGGAAATAAAAATCACAACTTCAGGAATTCAGCTTGTATTTCGGGTTTAGATGGAATTAGTAGTAATGTTGGTGTCGGAACGATCAATCTGACTTAGACTATTTTGGTATTGGAGTTTGTGGTCCCTGCACGACGCATAACATTTTCCTTTGTAGTCCCTTTATATCGGGTAAATAATTATCCGAATGTAGATACCAACCTAATAACTCTAGAGAGAAGAAGGGACACTTATTATTAATTTCAAGACCATATGAACGACTGTTCACATTACGTACTGCAGTACTATCATCGCTCTAAGTGCACTTATTAACTTTAGGCGTATGACCTTTGTCATACCATCAGTTGGATAGTCTAACCCTAAGTTGTGAGCTTATAGACTGGTGCCAAGGGGAGTTAAGGGAGTTAGGAAGATCATTTTTTTTAAATGTATTTAAATCTCTTGTCATAGCTAGATGGCTTGTCAATGGGATAGATTTTCAAGTGGTAATTCGAGAAGTAGTCCTTTCCTTTCTCTCTCTAGCATCTATCTAGCATCTATATAGACATTTCAAATTCCCCATATTTTTCCCTTTTCTTATTTCTATAATAATCCTTCCTTCAGTAATTCGGTGTTGCCAACTCGATATAAACCGATGACATCAAGCTTTTAATATCGGTGTTCCCGAAGCTGCATCGGGCTTCGGCAACTCCGACACCCCCTCGCTTATTCGGCAACTCCGATACCTAGCTTGCGCGATAGCCGCCTTACTGACATCAAAAATATGTACATATGATTATCAATTATTAGACTTTGGATAAAGCGAATTAAACAAAGGAAATACTGATCAACATGGCTGAATACAATATGATTTTAAAAAAAAAGACCCTAAAATATTCGACTGGGGTTCATTTTATTGTAATTAGTGGGTCCATAACTGCATCAGTAACAGGGGGTAGCCTAGTCATTGCTTAGTACCCCTAAAGTCGCTTAAAGTCACTTAGAGTTTAACAGTTGTAGTCTCCTATATTCTAGCACTTTCTAGCAACATCCACAATGCCTACGCTGTATTGTAGTCCCTCTATCAGTTTCTCTTATATTCTATGGCTATCATGGAAGCACTGATTACAACAAGGGTGGATTTTCGTGTATATATTAGGGCCCTCCCAAGCGGATGTGAAAGTAGATGAATTAGAATAATTAATTTACCTTACAGCCTTAGATCATCATATGCTTGTCTGCTGAAAGCCTTCTCTACACGGTATTCTTCACAAGGTGACGTCTCTCCCTATCCATCTACATAGCTTACAATAGGTTATGACCCCGGGTTTGCCGCTAAAATATCACGTCAACTGATTGCTGAACTTCACAAGTCTCACAAGTCATGTCTACCTCAATATCTATCAACGACATAAAGACCGGCCTTCCAACCCTTCTTGGACCATCCAACTTTCGCCGTTGGTATAATACCTGGTACGTTTCTCTTCATGGTGCAGGTCTGTGGTCAGTTGTCGATGATGGAGCAAAGAAAGAGTCACGGCCTTCTGCTCCAAATCCCGAAGATAAGGCTCTTCAAATTCTGCAGCAGAATTATGATAAGAGAAATGATGCTGCGCATGCTCTGCTTGTCTCTGGGGTATCCGAAGAGCTCCAAGATCTTGTCAGTTCCGTAGCAGACGAACCGGAATCTGCTCGTGTGGCAATGCGGCTATTAAAGACAAAGTTCGACCATGAAACTACTACATCCACTCTCAACCTCTTCACGAAATTTCTGGACCTAAAGATGAACGACGGTGACGATGTATCAGATCATTTGTCCAACTTTGATACCTCATTTCAACATATCATGTCGCGATGCGCCCAATCTAGACGTCCGGAAGCAAAGGCTTTGAAGGAATTCTTATCCGTCGAACAGGTTCGAATAATGTGTCTCTTTCGATCTCTCCCACCATCAATGGAAAATATTGTTGACAATCTTTCAACAAAAGAGGGTTTGAAGTACGCTGATGTGAGCGCTCACCTGTCTGACCTGATCACTATGAAGTCCCAGTTCCATTCCTCTTCATCAAAAGCCTACTCTGCATCCAACAACTCGGGTAGAGGCAATCAGGAAAATGGACATAAAGAATGTTCTTGGTGTAAGAAAAACAAGTTCAACTATTTGGGCCACTCGCATAGGGAATGCAGAAAGCTTAAAGCTTCTAAAGAGAAAGAAAAGGTGGACCTAAACAACCTGGCCAACTCAGTTAGCTCCTCAACGCTAAGGAATGACTCCTACGACTTAAGCCACGTCATCAGTGAGAAAGCTTTCGCAGTTTCACAACCTCGCAACATTCCTTCCTTCTGGATTTTTGACTCTGGATGTTCAACTCACATGACTTCCCGTAAGGACCTTTCTCTTCGATTGTAAGCCAAAAAGGTACCGTGACGGTTGCAAGTGGTAAGGAAATTCCTGTCCTTGGTAGAGGAACTGTACACCTTGACTTGCTCACTAGCTCGGGTAATCAAATCGCTGCAGCTATTGAGGATGTACTTTATGTTCCCGAATTAAGAGGAGGAAACTTGATCTCGGAGAGTAAGCTCGAAAAGAACGGATTTGAAATTGCGTCGAAAAATGGGAAGCGTCGCGTCATTAAAGATGGAAAAGAATGGATGTATGCATCCTTGGATGAAATAGGGCATTTTGTAGTTAAGGAGTATAGGAATAAAACGTCATTTGTCTCTTATATGGACGCACACATGTGTTTTGGCCATCCAGGTCAAAATGCTATGCATCATCTCAAAGAGCGATATCCTCAACTGATTCCGAAAAGACCCGAACAATTTTATTGTCCATCATACATTCTCTCAAAGTCTGTCAATGTTTCCCCAAAGTCAAGATCCACTCGAGCAGAAAATCCCTTCGATGTGATTCACTCCGACCTCTCTGGAAAATTTTCAGTCGATTCTCTCGGCGGAAAACGATATTATATCTCGTTTATCGATGAATTTTCTCGACACGCCTGGGTCTCTTTCCTCCGAAATAAGAATGATGCCTTCTTCGCAATCAGGAATTTTGTCAATCAAATACAGAACCAATACGGGGTCACGATTAAGAAATTTTTTTTCTGACAATGGCGGAGAATATATAGACGTTAGAGTCGAAAATTTCATGAGCGAATGTGGCATTATTCTCCTGAAGTCTCCTGCTTATGAGCACGAATCGAACGGGGTTGCCGAGCGCTTCAACAGAACCATTGTCACCAAAGCTCGAGCTATGCTTCTTGATTTTCCCAAATTCCTCTGGACAGAATCAATTGCCACCGCGGTCTACTTGTATAATCGAACACCTCACCGGACTATCGATTACCGATCTCCGCTTGAATTATTAGATAATACACCTCCACCGGCGGTCTCACACCTCCATAGATTTGGTTGTAAGGTCTTTGTTCACATCCCAGTTGAGTCTAGACCCAGCGGATCTAAACTACAGCCAAGAGCAATGGAGGGCTACTTTGTAGGTTATACTGATTCATCAAAAGTCTTTCGAATATACTTACCTAGTAAACGATCGATTCAAAGCACTCGACAAGTTTTTTTTCCCAAATACAGGGGAAGCAACTCTCGACTCGACAAACCTACCAATTCTAGCTAGTCCGACAATCCAAGACCAAGCCCCGACTACGACGACAGGGGAAGATAATATTAACTTGCCCAATTTACCAAGTCCGAAAAGTCCTCCTAGTCGAGCCACGGTACCGACAACGGAGTCTGTGGAGGCTAATCAAGAAAATCTTCTGAAACAAAACTCATCGCCATTGACTTCCGTCCCTCAATCACCTTCGAGTGAAGCTCCTTCTCGCCCTCAAACACCTGAGGAACCTCAGCTTCCTGGCCAATTCATTGAAACTCCTCAGCCGTATTTGTACAGGCCATCAATGTTCAATCCCTTGCCACAGACACCATTCAGTCAGAATACTGGACTTACGGCTCCGGGTCCTCCTCGCAGAAAACGGCCACCATTCAATCCAGAATTAGGCGCTATTAGAAAAAGCAATCGTGAGCGGAAACAAGCGGACCCTGGTCCAGGAATGGTGCCAAATAATCAACGGTATCAAGCCCATGCTGTTGCAGTCGAGCCGCTATCATATCAGCAAGCAATACAGGCTGATAACTCGGATCTATGGAAGCTCGCGATTGACGAAGAGATGAATGCTCTTGAGAAGAACAGAACTTGGGAAATTGTACCAATTCCTAAGGATCGCAACGTGGTGGGAAGTAAATGGGTTTTCAAAATCAAGCACAAGGCTGATGGATCTATTGAACGATATAAGGCGCGCCTCGTCGCTAAGGGTTTCTCCCAACAACTTGGCGTAGACTATGACGACACATACGCACCAGTTGCACGATTTGATTCCCTCAGACTTCTACTTGCCCTTGCAACCCATAAAAACTGGACTCCAAGGCAATTGGACGTAAAATCAGCTTTCCTATACGGAAAATTAGATCGAGATATATACATGCAGATCCCTGATGGATATAAATTACCAGGTAAATGCTATCTTTTACGGAAAAGCATCTACGGTCTTAAGCAATCCCCTCTTGTCTGGTATAGCACACTCTCTGCGGTACTCAACAAAGACGACTTTGCCCCTACCAATTTTGATCCATGCGTCTTCATTAATCTTAAGACAGAAACTTATCTTGCGATCTATGTTGACGATATTTTGATGTTTGGATCCAATAACAAGCACTTAGATAACATCCAAAATACACTACATTCTAAATTTGAATGCACTGATCTAGGAGTTGTTCACTATATTCTTGGTATTCAAATCAATATCACAGGGCAATTTCTCTCGTTGGGCCAACATTCATACATCTTAAAGATCCTTGAACGATCCGGAATGGCTGACTGTCATCCAGTCGGTACACCTCTCGATCCTGGAACACAGCTTCGAAAAGGAACCCCGGAAGAGCAGATTGATGATACAACCATTTACCAATCTATAATCGGCTCTTTAGTGCATGCATGCGTTGCAACACGACCAGATCTTGCACATGCAGTCACGCTACTCTCTCAATTCTCTTCGCGTCCCAATAACTCGCACCTTGCAGCGGCTAAACGAGTGCTTCGATATCTGAAAGGGACAGCTGATTGGAATCTCTATTAACCTCGCAGAAATGATTTTATACTTCACGGGTTTACTGATTCGTCATATGGAAATTTTATCGACGATAGAAAATCTTGTTCTGGATATATTTTTCGCCTAGGGGAAGCAACTATCAGCTGGTCATCTAAGAAACAGAAGACAGTCGCTCTATCAACGACAGAAGCTGAATACATGGCTATGTCTGATACAGCTCGTCATATGATCTGGATGAAAAACGCTCTCTCGGAACTCACTCAGCCATATAAGCCTATTGTGCATGCGGACTCGAACGGTAGTATAGACCTTTCTCGGAATCACAGGATATCACAACGCTCAAAGCACATCGACATCAGATACCATTTTATCCGATCTCATGTGGATTCTACTTTCAGCCTTGAATACATTCCATCGAGTAATAACCTTGCAGATCTAATCACCAAACAACTCCCCAAGTCAGACCATCAGAGACTATCAGATCTTGTGAGATGCAGTTCTGAGGGGAAGTGTTGTAATTAGTGGGTCCATAACTGCATCAGTAACAGGGGGTAGCCTAGTCATTGCTTAGTACCCCTAAAGTCGCTTAAAGTCACTTAGAGTTTAACAGTTGTAGTCTCCTATATTCTAGCACTTTCTAGCAACATCCACAATGCCTACGCTGTATTGTAGTCCCTCTATCAGTTTCTCTTATATTCTATGGCTATCATGGAAGCACTGATTACAACAAGGGTGGATTTTCGTGTATATATTAGGGCCCTCCCAAGCGGATGTGAAAGTAGATGAATTAGAATAATTAATTTACCTTACAGCCTTAGATCATCATATGCTTGTCTGCTGAAAGCCTTCTCTACACGGTATTCTTCACAAGGTGACGTCTCTCCCTATCCATCTACATAGCTTACAATAGATTTCACCACTAACGCAGTTATCACTTCATCGCCGTGATTAATCTTTACAATGAATCAAGATAAAAGCTGAGAACTCGGTCGATATATTTTTCCATCGCGATTCGGAGATAATGGAAAGACTGTACTCGATGATCAATTGAAGAAGGGGGACGAAGACGGCGTTTCTACCTGTACGTGGTGTCCCCTTACGAACCTGGAGTTTATCTTCAGAGCCAACAGAAACACGCATTGCTTGGTCACGGAGGAAAAGTCATCCAAACGAGTTTCCGGGGCGTACCTAGTTCCCGTTATGGTGGTGATGGATCAGACTAAGTTGGCCCTTTATACCAAGATGAATTCTCACTGTTTACAGATATTCTGGCATTATACTGTCTCCCGAGGAAAGAGCACCGCTACCTGAGCGCTGGTGGTGTCGGTATAAGGAGGATATCTGGACTATGGGATATTAGGGAGATACAGATGGGTATACGCACCTCGTGTGGCTCTGGTGTCTAGGCCTCGCCTGGCTGGAGTTGAAGGTTTTTTGAGACTTTTTCCCGCGTACCGGTTTCCATGGCTACTTTTTTTCAATTTTTTTTGAGCAGAAGGTTCCGTAGAAAAGGTGGTTGAATTCTACGGGTAATTACTGAGCTAAATGGCTACCCGTTATGGGTCAATGTATCAATGATCTTAGGTTCGAGGTAAAAGGGGATAGGAGCACTGTAAAAGGTGCGGCCTGGGTCAGAAAGGAGCCCTAGTGTTATGATAGTCTTTGACTCTACATAGCACGAATAAACAAAACTACTACTACTACTACTACTACTACTACTACTACTACTACTACTACTACTACTACTACTACTACTACTACTACTACTACTACTACTACTACTACTACTGCTACTGCTGCTGCTGCTGCTGCTGCTGCTGCTGCTGCTGCCTGCCGCTGCCTGCTGCCTGCTGCTGCTGCCTGCTGCCTGCTGCTGCCTGCTGCCTGCTGCTTGCTGTTGCTGCTTGCTGCTTGCTGCTGCTGCTGCTGCTACTGCTGCTGCTGCTGCTGCTGCTGCTGCTGCTGCTGCTACTACTACTGCTACTACTACTACTACTACTACTACTACTACTACTACTACTACTACTACTACTACTACTACTACTAATCAATTGGAGAATATTTGCGACGAAGAAATGTTTTTGAGATGGGAGTCAAAGGACTAGATTCTAAAATGGTGCACAGAAAAGTGGCACAATGTTTGGAATTGCCAAGATGGAAATAATTTAAACTCATAAACTTATTTTTTCAGAATAAATATTAGACTTATAGAAAAATAATTAAGTAATTGTAGCAAACAGGTAAATTTACCATGAATCTAAGAGGAGCATAATTCGAAATGCATCAAAATCTTAGCAGGGCATAGAGCAGCGTCGCAATGCAGATAAGTTGCGAGCATATGGGCTCAACTCTTATTTGTACAGAAGAGAAGTACCTGGTATCGATAATCCAGAAGACCAATGTGGATATCCGTCGCAAAACGTCGGGAATATGGTCATGGCATTCCCAAAGTAGGCAAAAGGACGGGGGGAAATCCTGCGGAAGGCAAAAGACATGGCCTGTGAGGCCAAAATTCAAAGCTCACGGGATGTGTTCAAAATCACACAGTGGATTTTAGATGTAGGATACTTCGAAAAGTTTCGACTTCTTGATCAAGTTGATACGTTGATGCTGAAAATGGGGGATAAAGCAGAGAAGGAATAAGACGGAATTGACAATAGATATACAGTGTAACGTACTTTCTGGAGGTAAAACTGAGAACATGAAAGATATCAGACTGTAGTTTTTTGGGGTGTGTTCACCGCGAGGTTCCCTCTTATGTATTTCTAGGCGATTTTTGTTGAATTATCATCAAAGACATCAAATCTAGTGATTTATTGGGGCACTATCTTAAACTCCAGTAAAACCTCTAAAACACTAAACAGTCTCATGGGGATATAAGTAACGTGTTATACAGGATATAGCGATATAGAAATATTACGTGATCCCAGGCAGGTCGACAATTACATTTTTTCGTAAACCTTGATTTAGTTGGTGATGACTGTAAGTCCAACAAAAGTCACTTGGTGGAAGGCCTTACAATCATTGTTTGTAGTTGTCTTTATTCGTGCTATGTAGAGTCAAAGACTATCATAACACTAGGGCTGCTTTCTGACCCAGACCATACCTTCTACAGTGCTCCCATCCCCTTTTACTTCGAGCCTAAGATCATTGATACATTGACCCATAACGGGTAGCCATTTAGCTCAGTAATTACCCGTAGAATTCAACCACCTTTTCTACGGAACCTTCTAATCAAAAAAAATTGAAAAAGAGCAGCCATGGAAACCGGTACGCGGGAAAAAGTCTCAAATAACCTGCAACTCCAGCCAGGCGAGGCCTAGACACCAGAGCCACACGAGGTGCGTATACCCATCTGTATCTCCCTAATATCCCATAGTCCAGATATCCTCCTTATACCGACACCACCAGCGCTCAGGTAGCGGTGCTCTTTCCTCGGGAGACAGTATAATGCCAGAATATCTGTAAAAGTGTAGAATTCATCTTGGTGAGAAGGGCTAACAGGGTCGGATGGTGCAGTGGTACACTGTCCGAGCCGTTCTCCCAAGAAGAGTCTGGGTAGCTTGGACACATGCCCCACTTGAGACAGGAGAAAGCTGGTTCGAATCCAACAAGACCCTCACACCACTTCTCTCGCGGTGATACTGTATTCGTAGAATGACGAAAGCATGCTCAGATAGCCACAGGTTTTTCCCGCTTTTCCCTGTGGTGGGTATTCACGGAAGAGGGTACATGTCGTAAGGCGTTATTCTCGTAGTGGTATCTGCAAATGAAATCTGAGTATGAGTGTTCCAAACGTCAAACAGAGTTATTCTGCGTCACATACATATCTTCCGTACTAGTTCGCATCATAGCCTTAGGCTGCATACGCCAGATTGATTTAAAAAAATAAAAAAAATAAAACTAGGATCGACAGCAGATATTAGATATTCTCCTGACCCTAGCTCCTGATAGATATGATGTTTCTTATGTGATGACTTCGGCTAAGATGCCTCCTCTGAAAAATTGTCCAGTTTCTATTCGATGATGAAGTTGAATTGAGCCTCCGGAGATTAAGAGGATTGAGCTGCCACGAACTATTGTGTCAAAGTTACAATTACTTGAGCAATCATGATGGATGAGCATGGATTATCGATTCATTCACCCTTATTGATCTTCTTGTCAATGAGGGTAGCGCAATCAAGAAGTTCTGAAGTCTCGTATTTCAATTGAATTGGTATCGGAGCCTAATAAACAGCGTTTTTCCATAGTCGCTCAAGATAGAGGGAATCGAAAGGAGCCGCCGAATAAGAGCTTGAAACAGCACATACTCCACAAAACTTACCACATTGTATCCTAAAGTTCCCATTTGAAATGGGACATACAAATAAGATACGCAAATGCGATCACCGTTATCAGGTAGTGATTCTGTGAGTATGTAAATTCAGAGAACAAGATGAGGATAAGACAATTTCGAGTCCTTGTCTATCAGAAGGTGAATAATTTAGTAATAAATGGAATTACATGTATCAAATCTTTGGTTCCATATCGGCTTGTGAGAGAGCAAATGATTATCTAGAAGGCTATCCCATACAACCCTCAAAATCTGAGTGCGGAAGACGGAACTGATAGATTATTACACAAGATTTCCCTGGAATCGCATTTGTGTATACATGTAGCCATCCAAGTGGTTTTTCTACGCATCAAGTTTTTATCTCAGCTTTTCTTACCCAGCTTTGTTTTCCTTGCCTTCAGCGTTCTTAATGTAGTTTCTGTGAATTGTCAACCTCAATTATGGCCTGAAGATGTAAGAAGACGGGTAATTTCTTGGAGGGACCTACTTGATAAAATTCTCTTCGTCGGAGCTGCTAGCATTGATTGGTGGTCCTTGAGCGACTTTCTTTGCTGCTGAGTCTCCAGAGGTAAAGAGCGCTGTTGTGCCGAATATTGTCCCAAGTGTTACCATCGCAAGCTGGTGATTATATATGGTTAGCCTGCTACTCAATGAATTCACTAACCTAGCAAATTAAGCAAAACCTTAATAGGTCGTCGTGGGAACTCGGGGAACTCACGACATGAGATCCGATTTGCCTGCCGGCAATTGTGTACATCTGGACCATTTTGACGGTTCAATCGAAAGTTGCAAGAAGGTTGTGATGCGTTGACGAGAGGGTAGCTGGCCGGCGTATCTGGTTATTTGTTCACATGGACTAACTTTTGGTCAGGCTGATAGCATAGCCGATAACATCGCTTATCATCGCGTGGATAAAATCGATTCCGCCCGCACGAATCCCTCACAATGCCGAGCAATAATGATAACAATAACTCTAGAAGCTCTACTTCTTCTGAGCGATCTCCAACTGCGAATCTAACTGAAGAAAGTCTACTCGACGAAATTAAGGATGGAACGTGAGAAATTCTTGAGTTTTTATCACGAGTGAAATAATACTAATCATTCAAAGGGCTCCCCAATCGACAGAGAGTAACATAAGATATGCTGCGTATGCAACTAGACTTAAGACAGCTCTATCTTCAGCCCAAAGATATGTAGCATATACGTCTGATATTGGCGAGTCCTTCCGTCCTGTTGCACATCCAATTTTGGTCAGGGCTGCCTACGGTATCTCTTGGGCTTACATTCTCGGAGACGTGAGCTTTGAAGGCTACAAAGCATATTGTAATAATCAGAGACAAATAAACTCTAAGTTTCAGCACCAAATCGCAGATCAGACTCATAAAAATGATGTAAAATCGAAGATAGATTGCGTCCCTGATGATCTTACTCATGATGCGGTAACAACAAGAATCACGCCTCTTGAAGATTATCGAACGGTCATGGCCCAGCGAGCAATATTTCAGAGTATTGCATCCATGGGGCTTCCAGCATTCACCATCCATTCAATTGTGCGTTATTCCGGGAGAGCTCTAAAAGATATCAAAAATATTAGACTCCGAACCTATGGCCCGATAGGTCTCGGATTAGCTGCTGTGCCAGCTCTGCCACTAATTTTCGATGAGCCTGTAGAAAACGCCGTCGAATTTACTTTTCATTGGGGATTTAAGACCTTTGGTTGGGAAAATGCTGTAGAAAATTCATCTAAGATAGGCAGAGGGAAGAGCTTGTAACAAGAGATAGATGAGATGAACTAAATGATACCACTTGAAACTCCTTGTAATCCAGGCTTAGTACGCTTTGATGCAGCAGAGGTGAAGGTCTCAGAATAAGCAGAATTAGTTACAAATTTTTGTACTTGTAGACATAACAGACCTAGATAATGGACCCTGTAAAACAAATTGCGAGACCCCATACATGTACAGTTCTTAGTAATTTCACGAAAAAGGCTTCCAAATGGATGGTTCGAACGATGTTTTGAATATGCACTGGTTTTGCACAGTTTGTATATAACTTATCGAAACATTGGTGTCATTTCCTCTTGTGGTACACGTACCGGTGACTGTGAGCCCCGTCAGACACCTGGGTCTATTTGAACATACTTTGCAAAAGCACAACGGTAGTCCGTCGGTCAAAAACGGATAAACCTTATCAACTTCCTGTAGAGCCCTAGTATCAATGCTTACAGAAAATCAGTTGCACTTGCGCATGAACTTGATCAAATCTAATGGTCTACTTGTGGAATCTTGACGACATTGCTGATCGTACCCTAAAGCGCTACTGCGGCTGTAGCTACCGACTGCGCGTCAGGCAGCGATGTAATCAATAACACGTACATCTATAACATGGTACTCAACACACCTAATCACATTTTACACCCTATCTATCATAACTCTTTTATTCTTTATCGCGTATCCCCCTTATTTACAGGATTCAGCGAACCTCTATGCAACGCATCGCTCAGTGGCCATGCACAACGGTTTCGAGAAATTCTGGCCGGGGAGGTCTTGCGCGGGGTGCCCGCTGGGTCACTAGCTGACCAACAAGTTTGGAATGGATCCGGTGCCTTGAAGACAGTTACTTGGAGGAATTTACCTGATAATCAGGCATTGCGTGACACGATGAGTGACGACCGAGACACTGATAAGACGGCAAGTCGTCCGGACAGAGGCATCCTCGTCACTATCTCATACGAGAAGACAACGTACTGGGCCATCCTCCTACATCATCAGCAGAAATTTGGAAATAGAATAAGTGTGGCAGAGGATGATGGTTTTCATTTCTTCCCTCTCCTGATGATCAAGATGCCCGCAATTCTACGAAAAGTCTTTATCCGCTTTTTAGCGAAGACATTTGATGCGAGAATCTCCAATCTTCATCTTTCAAGTCAGAACTTAATTGACGTGTTTGAAAAATTCATAGTCAATCTAGCTGAGAACGATAATACGAGGGCCGAATTGGCCGAGGTCTTGGGGGAGCGTATCAAAGATACTACGATAAGCATTGGGTTTAGCATACCAGACGGATCCGCGCTTCTTAAAACGCTCGAAATCCGAATCGTGAGCGACGATGTATCTCGTATTATTGCGCAGCAACGGAAAACTGCTGATGCGCCCTTTTTTGCAGCGCTCTCAATCTATCTCAAGAAACATCTGGCTTTAGATCTGTGGAATCCCCAGGTCAGAGTCGTACGCATTGCCTGTGGCGCTTTTATAATCGCCGCTGATGGTCGGCTGAAACTTACTCAACCACTAGACTCTACCAATGGTGACGCTCAACGTCGAGCTACAGAAAATACAATCGAGATCATTATAGAAGCTGCTATTGGAAGCTTCATGTCACCTCCCCCATAATTTGAGCACTCTAGCTTCACATTTGATTCAATGCCACTATGATGCTCCTAGAAATCATCCTGCCCATGTGCGTCGCTTAAAATCCAGTGCGAGCACAGTAAATCTTCCGCACACCGCAGGCTCCGTTATATAGGGTTCGAGCCTGTACCTAGACCTTCAAATTGACCGTGGACAAGAGCAACTGATGCCAAGATAGAAGTACTTCCGGGGATCTTACAACATCATCAGAGGAGATATATCTCAATAGCACTGGAGACGCAGAGATCAACGTCCGTAACTTCGGCATAAATTTGGACACAGCTCTACCTCCCTAACTGATTATGTTCTTTTGGAGGAAAGCGCCAGTTCTGAGACAGTTTCTGAGAAGCATGTCGAATTGGAATAAAGACATTATCTAGCACCAAGAAATCTGTGAGCGGCTATTACTGTTTAGTTAACATGGGAAAAGAGCTACATCGAATTAGGCATTGAAAATTTTCAGCGGACTTTCTCACCGGAAAAAAATACTGCCGGCGATGTCTAATGAAAAAAAAATATGCATTGCAAAAGTTAACTAAAGTTCATTTTAAATAATTTCATGCTCAAAAAAGCCAGCTTCTTAGTTCACCACAACTCCGTGCTCAAACCAAATTCCCTTCACCGATCAGCAAGTTTTGGTTTCTGGCTCACTATCCCAGATTAAAAACTACAACTAGGTTTAGGCTCATGTCAGGTCGACTAAATCCGGCACTGCTGGACCAACACCTCTTAGTAGGACAATTCTGTTTCCGCTGACCAACGCTTCGCCAACTTTTTCATTGAATTCCAGCAGCCGACCCCCTTCTACATGAAAGACCCGTAATTTATCTTCTTCTTTATTCCCTTGATTATTTATATTCTGTAATTGTAAACTCTTTGCAGCCGCATCCAGAAGTCTGCCTATAACCCAATCCTTGGAATAGAAGAAGGCACCACTGGGAAACTTAGACTTAATGCTTGCTGCTTCTGCTTCCACGTGAAGGTAGATACGCTTTTCGGGCGGTAATTTTGCGTCCCCTTTGGCTGTCTTCTTTAGAGCATTGAGGGCCGTGAGTCTAGCTGCGGGCGACGAACGCGCAGGGGCTGCCAGCGCCGCTTTGCGTTCCGCTCCCCACGCCTTTAGTCGGGCAAGGGCACCCTTCACCGGCTCGACGTGATGGTCAAGAAGACCGTTACGGGCTGCGCGAGAGACCACGGGTTGACAGTTGTGTTGCTCGCGCATGCGATGCTTTAAACAGTAGTTGCGACGACAAGAAGCACAGTGTACTGACGTAGAGAGACTGGTACCGATGATGGTCGTGCAACCGGATGAGGCACACAGCTCCTCTACATCAGCTTTCAATGATCCGGCTGGTAGCGGTGCAAGTGCAGGTCCGAGTTCGGCCTGGCGCCGACGGGCCGCCCACGCGCCTGCTTTGGGACAAGCATGCGCGCTTTCCAAGCGATGCTCGAGACAAAATCTCTCACCGCACGACTCGCAGGTAAACGGTAGAAAATCGAGCTGATTGCAGTAGGCGTGACGGCAGTGAACACCAATGAGGCTCGGATCCCGTTCCTCCATAGCACGGGGGAGGGTATTGTTGACGGATAACTGATGAATACCTGAGGGCTAGATCACGCAGCTCCAATCGACGTCGTTTAGTATCTGTCAGTTGTTAGTCCGAAGAATACTAGTAGTTAGGCCATAGGTGGTACCTTTTTCGGCCTCAGACCTGTTTCGACCAACAACCAGGAAAACTGTAGGGTAGTAAGTGCGTAAACGAGTCTCTCATTGAGAGAGACGCCGCTGTTCAGTAAGCCACGTACAGTGATGATTTTGCGCGTGAGCAAAATTTAGACAGTTGCTGGTTTGGCAATTCAATGGCCCACATCGAGTGGTCGCTTTTGAATCAGTTTCATAAGTTGTATCCTGCGAGTCGTGTGGGCATATCACTTGGAGCACAAGATGACGGCCAAGATGGATCCCGACAATGCTACCAGGCTAATCAGCTTGATCTCCCTCACTGTAGATTGGAGTTAATATTACGAAGCGGCATGATTAACCTTAACGATATCACTACATTACATAAGCTTACACTGATTATCACTTTATTTTTTTTTTTTTAAAATCATATTGTATTCAGCCTCATAGCTATGACAAAAGATTTAAATACAATTTATTTTGTCAACCATTTTCCCCTATATCCCTAACTCTGGGGACCTCACACTCCTTGGGCACCATTCTTGGCTCATAGCTTAATGAAGACTGTCCAACGTTCATTTAAACCTGTGGTTCCGCTCCCAAGCAAACATTTCGCAGTGCACTAAGTTTTTTTTTTTTAATATTTCTTGATGGAATGGTTGGGGTGTTTTTTGTTAAATCGAAAAATAAATTAAATTATGATATAAATCAACTTTAAATAAATAAAGAAATGATGTGGATAAAAATTCAAGAGAAAGCATTGTAATTTTGTCAAGTGAAGTGACTCATAGAATGTAATTATGCTATTTACAGTAGAGCCCCTCTTAGCTAATAGTGGGTCCCGGTATAAATGTTGAAAAGATTCATTGTAACTTGGAGTTTTATATTTGCAACACTTACCCATACAGGTCATTTTGAGTGCAGGGGTAAGTTTTGCAAATATAAGCGGTAAAATTTCAAAGAATCCCTTCATTAATTATACCGGGACCCACTATTAGCTAAGAGGGGTTCTACTGTATACGTTTCGAGTTGTGGGGATTCAAATTTTGATTATCACCCTAATCCCAACTAAAACCTACATGGCTGGCCAAGGCTTACAAGTAGCAATTCCATGTTCAGAATACCGCGAATCGGCAATTGCTCATGATATGAACAGAATGAACTTCCATTTTTTTATAAAAGATTGATTCAAGATCTCACACGTAAGTGCATTCGTTTTCCTCGCTAAGAAAGCCTTCCTATCTGCTAAACCTTCCACATGGTGGTCTAGAGAAAAACTTCATTCTCTGGGACAGCCAAGCAACGACGGCAGCCCTTTGGCACGATCAAAACACGGCCCATCATTCATCTCACTCGAAATTTTGGTGAATATGCTAAAAATCCCCATGCACAAGTGATGGGGCGCTTGCCAATTTACAAATAAGACCGAAGAAGTGGATCAAGAAATCTACGCAACTTCAAATACGTCGCTGCAAACCTCCTAAACAAGAATTCATTCCCGAATAAGAAACGAGAGTCAAGGAAGATTGAAAAGTCGGTACATAGAAGTAAACTCGGCTTTAGAAGGTCTCCGAGTGATCAAAGGCTGGATCTAAGTCTAGTCTATATATCTGCTACTCCACACAATGATATCCACCTGACTCAAGTAGTCACGAGATTTGCTCAGGCACGAGTTGTGACCTCAACGCCGCGAGAATCATTTAATTGCCTATTGATTTTAAGTTTTTCCTGTGTCGGGTAAATATTGCAGCACCAAAGGTACAACACATGAAAATGGTCTAATTAAAAAACACCAGAGACGCGATGATGGCCAGTTTATCTCGGCAACGCTTCTACCAGAAGAACCAGGTAATGACTCGCGAAAAGTATTTTTTTGGCCGATACTTGCGTGCTGGGAACACATGTTCATGGCTATATTGAAACACTACTGATAATGTCGATTATTCCTTTAGAGCTGGCTATGGGTGCAACGTGAGTACAAAAAATGCAAGTATGGGATTATTTTGCAGAGGTCTATGGGACTGGGATTCGATCAGTCAAAAAATTCGGTCGAAAGAGATAGTTCGAATAGATCGACTTTCTCTGAGGTAATGACTCTTGTGGGAATAAATAATGGGAAATTTCACCTTTTGGATTAATTAACGACATTCTTTCATGATCCTGTTAAGTGAATTCACTATTCAGAATACTAACTATATTATCTTATGGTATAGGTTACGGTATTTACCATTTCATATCCTATCTCTTTGTTCTTTGTTTGTTTCTATATTTAGGTCCCGGGCAGAGCCCTTCGTCCAATGGGTTCGGGACCGGTGGAGCCGGTGGGGATCATACTCGAGAGTATGCCCAACTCGTTCGCACCCTCTAAAGTATGTACACGCGTATATAAACAATTTGCGACGATGCCTAAATGAACCTGTACTCCATGTTCCCCAAAAATTCCGACAGAGACCCGAACGTAAAAGGAAAAAGAAAAACATAAATCCAAAAGTGAATTATTGTATCAACATAGCGTTTCACACGCTCTGTTTCCACGATGTCGCTGCCTTCATCGATTTCTAAGAGATGCTGTCCTCGCTTTCAGCGGAGGACGAGCTTGCGAATAGGTTGCCAAAACAGCCTGTAAGTTTTGCAAATTCTGTAAATTCTCTGACACACTTTGGGCCGAGAAGTTGGTTGATAAGATCGCCCATTGTCCTTCCTTTCCTAAACCTACGCGTTAGGCTGGCGTGTTCTCGACAACGTACGAAGTGAGTAGGGGACGTCTCTTGTCCACAGATGCAAACTAAATTTGCATTTTCATGATTTAGTCTGCGGTGATATGCAGCGAAGTCACCGTGCCCGGTCCTTGCTGATATAAGCTTTTGCAGAAGCTGCCGCGGCATTTTAAGCTCTGGAGGCTTTCGACGGCGCATCTGTAGGTCTAGATCTTTATACCTAGCCGGACATACCTTGGACCACCAATCGTCAACTAGCTGCTGGCGACGCTGTTGCATAAGGCGACGAACATAGGCAAGCGTAATGAATTTTGGTTCAATGTGGCAAGGGGGGAGTGATTGAAGTGCAGCTCGCACGGCTGCGTCGGCCTCTTCATTCCCAGGTATCTTAGAGTGTCCTGGTACCCATCTGACTTCCGAATTGGCTTTTTGGGAAACATCGTGAAAAATCCGAGTTAGCCTAAGACAAGAGGACGTCCTGCCAGTCTGGAGGGCCCGGACTGCAGCTTGGTTGTCCAAAAGAACATAAATTTTCTCCCCGCTTCGTCTTGTGGAGAGCGCAGCTCGGAGTGCCATGGTAGCCCCAAAGATTTCAGCATTGTAAACTTCTCCCGCGTGTAGAATCCCTTGATCTTTCTTAAAAGTGATGCCCCCGCGTTGCAGGACGAATCCCCAGGAAGATCTTCCATGTCCCTCAGAAGAGCCGTCGGAGTAGGCGCAGATAACGGAAGATGGAATTGTTCGGATCCAATTCTCGTGGTCTATAATACCCTCTGCTTTTGTTGTTTGCGTATGAGAATATAGAGGTACAATTAAGGGTTCAGCATCCTCGGATGATCGGGGTAGCTGTTGGAAAGCCCTCTGCAAACGTGACATCTGCGTTTCTGGATGCTTTGAAAATATGGCCTTTGTCTTATACTTAAGCGTACCTACATTGGGACATACGCTCGCTCGGCTGCGGAGAGGATGGCGGTTGTCTAGTGAATTTATTCGTGCTGAGAGCCGTAGACGATTACCTTCTAGGAGTATTCGGGCGGGTGGAATTCCCCCTTCCCTGTGAAGGACTACGTTGGGTGTTGTTCTCCATACTGGTAGTGCGGCTCTCAACGCTACACGAACTGCTTTATCAATAAGATTACAGAAGTGGGCTGTAGGAGGAGTCACATTTCCGCGAATTGTTGGTCGTTTTAAGCCCGGCCACCAAACTTCCGCACCGAAGGTCGCTACAGGGATCACGCAGGTGTCAACGGCAGTTATCAGGGGTCCAGGAGCTGCCCCACGTGTTACTGGATTGAGCCTCCGCATATGTTGAGCAACTTTAAGTGCTTTCCCGCACCATGTTGTCACATGATGTTTGAACGAGAGTTGAGAGTCGAGATGTATTCCTAGCCAACGGATATTCTTAGCCGGTTCAATCCATATATTGTTTACTTTCACTCCGATAGGATTTTCCCCTCGCCGGCCAGGGAATTGAATTACGTCCGACTTCCCCGAATCGAATGATACAGCATTATTACTTGCCCAGTCAAGCAATTTATCTACTTCGCCTTGGGCCGCAGCCGCAGATTCAGTAGTCGTTCTTCCAATGCCAAGTATCCCAATATCGTCTGCATAACTGAACCTAGCTCTAGAGTTCCCGCTACGCATGGGTTCGGCCATGTACAAAAGAAAAAGTAGTGGGGAGACCGGCGATCCTTGCGGAACACCACAGACCAGCTTTTTAGGACTCGTTACTCCTCCTGAATACCGGACCTGGACATATCGGTTGCGTAGAAATGAGGCTGACCACCGAAGGACCGAGTCTGGCCAACCTTGTTTTTGCATTCGCATTAGTAGTCTATTATGGAGGACCGCGTCGAAGGCTCCTTGAACGTCAAGGGTTACGAGCGTTGAAGTCCACTTTTGAGTGCGAGCCTCTTCAATATCGTGCACGACACAAGCGACTAAATCAGTAGCTGAACGTTTTGGTAGAGCCCCAAATTGTTGATGCCCAACCACCTCAGCTGTGATAGCTAGACTAGCCATGCGTTTGGCGATGATTCTTTCCAATCCCTTTCCGAGGCACGATAGGAGAGCAATGGGTCTCCACCCTTTCACGGAAGATGGGTCTCGACCTGCTTTTGGAATGAAAACAACCTCTGCCAACTTAAAGCAAGATGGATGATAGCCAAACTTAAGACAGGATCGAAACAGGTGAGTGACGCAAGGACCGAGTGTACCCCAACAGGTACTGAGTAATTCTACCGAAATTCCGTCTGGTCCAGGACAGGTATTTCCGCTACCTATGGTGCACGATCGTACCTCTGTTTCTTCGAGCCCCTCCGTCCATGGAATACGATAAGCCGCATTTGTTGTAGCAATGGGAAGGTCGTCTGTAGCGTCTAGCCGCGCCAAAAGATTGTCTCGTAAAACTAACGCACGCTCTGCTTGGTCTGCAACGAGGCGCCCGTTAAAAAGAAGAGGTGGCGGAACTTCAGTATGCCGTGGTTTGGTCCATCGCATGAGCCTATAGATATCCGTCGGAGATTTCATCTCTTCAACCTGGCTTTTCCAATACTCCTTTTTTGCCTCCGCAATAGTGTTCCTATATTCCTTTGCATATTGATTTCGGTCTGGCTCCGTGGAGGCTGTTCGATATCGGAGGCGGGCAGCCTTACATTCTGGAGTCCACCACGGCGCCGATCTGCCAGATTTACCATTAGAAGCTTTACCCACTGCTTTCAGGGCATCTACTAGCGCACGGCACAAATCCTGAGCGAACTGCTCAATATCTCCTTCTGACTTTAGGTCCTGAGCACGAGGCATCCAACGAGAGACTAGTTGTGCAAATTGAGGCAGCTTATCTTTCGGGACTCTAAGTGGACCTTTAGATTTCTTGATAACTCGGGTACAGCTAGGTACTATGCCAGAGATCGGAAAATGGTCACTTGTCATACATTCTTCTCGGTCTACCCATGTGGAGGCTCCACTAATATCTGTCCATGCGAGATCCAAAGTGTTCCCAGCGCGGTGCGTCAGTTCCCCCAGAATTAGACACGAGAGGCCATTCTCATCTGCCCATTTTTCTATTTTTTCCTCTTGTCCGTAGTTGCTTGTAGCACTAGGTTGCCAGGCCCAATAGACAGAGTTGAAGTCACCCGCGGTAATAGTCCGAGGAGGCGGAGTCCACTCAAGGAGTGGTTCTACTGCTGCGGGATCATGGGGTGCTTTGTATACATTGAGAAATGTAATTCCATTCACTTTCACCCAGCAGTAATCCCCTGTGAGTTTTGAGGAAGGGGATTCCTGAACTGCGTGTATATTCCTATTGTCTTTCCTAGTGTAGGTGACTGCACGAGGACGAACGCCAACGCCTCCATAAGGTATGTGGCGATTGAAATATGGATGTGACTTGGTGCAACCAGCCCACCAAGGTTCTTGGACTAGCAAAACATCTAACTGTAATTCGCAGGCTCGTGAAAGCGCAATATCGTGCGCGGCGCTCCCTCTTCCCACGTTTATTGACATAAACCTGAGAGGAGGCAACGAATGGCTTCGAGGTGAGCCCTTCATAACTGCATCGAGTCCTCCGTCGACACATCGGCGGGTGGCTCAGGGGTTTCATTATTGGCGGTCTCGAGATTTTGACTACAATTTACAGCGTGTGCTGCTTCCTCTGAAGTTGACGCCCTCGCTTCAGCAGCTTTAGCTCGAACCACTGCTTGATATTCGCGGTCTCCAGCCTGACGAAAGATTTTTAGCTGTTCCTTAGTCGGGGGGCCGCTGCGAGTTGGCCGAGCTAAGCATCTATGACTGTCAGAGCGGTGTGGACCTCCGCAATTCCGACATCAAGTGAGAGCTTGACATGCATCTTGTGTGTGCATTGTCGAGCCACAGTTTCCGCAAGAAGGTGCTCTCGAACAATTTCTTGATGAGTGGTGGCCGTTGCACCTTTTGCAAAAGTCTATGGGATCTTGTTTTTTAAAAACCTTTGCCAGGCCAGATTCATCAAACACACGAAAACCAGGTCGAGGTGCTTTTGAGAACAGTCCTAGCCATGTTCTATGCGGGGCGTCGTGATTAAGACTGCCGAACAGTTTTACTGAAGTTGGACGCACCGAAGAGACGCTCGATTTCATCGGCCAGCAACTCCTGAGTCACCACAACACGTCCTGTATCGGTGTAAATAAAGGCAGGGACTGTTGGTATAAGAAATGGTATCAAGTTTTCAGCAGGTTCAAGTTTTGCCCCTGTCAGAAAGAGTCCGTTTGCGGCCTGTAGCAATGCTTCGCGCGCGTTGGGGTTGCTAGGACTTAGGGCAAATCCTGAGCGAACTGGCTTAATCTGTCTAATATAAGCGGGTGAGATGGCCATTTTTTTTACGACGATATCTCGGATCCCTGCGGGCGATAATTTTCTCCACTCGTGCTCCGGGGGTAGTCGGAGGAATAATCTTTTATCTTGAATTTTGGATGGAGGTTGTAGTTTTTTTCCGAATAGCCCACTCACTTGTGATCGAGAAGTTGTGTGGGAGTCTTTCTTAGGCGCTAAGGCCTTGAATTGTTCTCTAGATTTGTTTTGCCCGACACTGGCAGTTTCAGCCGCGGCAGCTCTAGCCTTCTTGTGCCCATTACGAGCAACTGTAGCCCAGGAGTTTTCAGTTGCGCTTGGCTTCCTGGGTAGGTTAATTCCACTGGTTGGCATCTGCTGTCGCGCTCGGGTTGGGTTTGAAGTTGAAGCTGAGCCAGCTTGTGATTCTGTAACTACAGCTGGTTTATCCGGCAAGTTTCCTTTGCTCACTTTACCACCTTTTGCTGGGCGGGAGTGTGTGGGAACAGGTGGAGGGTTCAGAGCAGCGTCTGAAGCCGCGAAGAGCAAAATAGCTTGTCGGAAATATTTTTGAAAAGCTGAACCTTCCTCTTTCTCAACTCCTTCTTTAAAGTTTGCCAGTAGACTATCGATGCTGCTTATAGCACTTGTACAAATCATCATCCGCACATGCCAGGCCTGTTCACGGCGTTATCTTTCCTCAACGATGATTGCTAGTTCGCGAGGGAGATACGTGTTCAAAGTTTCTGTTTCACTGGTCTCAGATTGGGGGGGTGCATCTGCTGCTACCCTTTTGGAGGGAGGAACAGGCTGAAGTATTTGCCTGTGGGTCACCGAGCTGCTCGGTGGTGTTGAGTTTGACGGAGGTGGTGGCGGCGCGGTAGGGGTAGGAGAGGGCATGGATGGATTGGGGGGAGTAGGGGTTGTAAGGCTTCTGTCCGTCATCGAAGTAGGACTATCGATAACAATGTCCATGTAGATGCTATCTCTTTGTTCTGTTTGACCTTTTGTAGAATAGTTGGGCATGCGCAGGAACTCAATATAATTTGCCAAATAGAAGTGGAGTCCTTGCGATTAATGTTAATCCTGAACTCAATGATTATCCTATTTCCTCTTTTGTTCACGTGAGGGATCACCCCGTCTTTTTACTGAACTCTTCACCTTCACGCGGTAACGGCTGTAAACTCCCAGTATGTTCGCATATCTGGAATACCCGAGAAGAGCCGCAACTCATTCGAGGTTGGAGGCCCGCAATGTTATGGCAAACGTAATTTTCTCATTAGGTAATATTATGAACAGGGATATGCAGGATTAAATGAAGTATTGATGGCACAATGCATAGATGACTGCAATTACCCTTTCATACCTTTAACCTCCCGCTGTGATTAAGCGCAAGGGTTTGGATGATTGTTGGCACTCCTACATAGTCGCCAAATGAGATTATGACAGATGAGTAACACCTAGTAAAGGAGATTAGTTGGGAATGTTGAGAGGCTATGGATCGTGAGATGGAATACTGAAAAAGGCGGAGAGAAATGAAGAATGACAGCCAAACAAAGAAGCAGGTGAATAGAGCTTTAGAAATAAAGCTTGAGAGGTTAACTCGAAGTGGGTATGAATATGACCTTCAGATATATTCAGTAAACGCAATGAACTTAATTGAAGTAACTATAGTAAGATGTCTTACCTTCAGATATATTCAGTAAACGCAATGAACTGAAGATTTCTGAAGGACAAGAACACTAGATATATACAAAAGTTAGTCCTAGTGGGACGAATTTAGAAAATAACCAAGTGTCACAATCGATGTCGGCTTGGTAACTTGGAGAATGATATTTTCGAGAATTACTAAAAAAGCAAGAGGCGGCGTGAGATTGGGTCTGTAGCAGGGAGTAACAAGGCGAAGAAGGAAGTAAGGATAAAGGACTGGGACTAGGAATAACTGAAATAAGGAACTAGGTGAACTGGAGGGTCTAGGGTAACTAGGTTCTGGGATTCTAGGGTTCTAGAAGAGACAAAAGACAAAGCGTAAAGAGCTATCCTCTGAAGGCCGAAGGTACTTATATACATTATTTGACCAGAGATCATATCAAACCAAATCAAAAAAAATAAAATATATTAGTATCGTGAAGCATATGGATCCATGGCAAAGCGCGAGTCGGCAATATGGATGATACAAGACCCATGTCAAACCCCCAAAGGAGATACGCCGAGATAGAAAATTATCCGAAGCTAGACGAAACGAAGCGAACCGAAATGCAACCCGAGACTACCAAGGTAGTCTTATTAGGACGTGTCTGTAAAGTAATACAAAGAGTTAGGGACGAGAAGTAAGATAAATATATGGAGAAGTATGTATGTATCGAGATTATAGGACAAAAAAAATGATGTAGATAAAATTATTGTATACATGTAAGAGATTATCTTGTGTTGTGTGTGCCAAGCCACACTAGATTACTCAGCAATTCCTGACACTCCCCCATGCTGAGGTATCTAACTCCTGATGACCTACTTCTTTCGACATTGCACCTAGACCTCGTTAACTCTCAAGACGGCCGGGTAAGCCACAGAGCCTACATCTACAGAGGCTTGATAACTCTGCAGTTCAGCTCAGCATACGTAATGCCTTGATACAAGAGTGTCCCTGGTGCTTGTCTTGTGGTGTCACATTCTCGTACTATTGTCGTGACACCTATTCGCGATAATGTTAAGAATCCAATATCCCAACACCCAGTACCTTCAGATGTTTGTTTAATGAATTATGAGGTAATTGTTTTGTCAGAATGTCGGCCGGATTTTCATTTCCAGCAATTTTGCTGACCTTTAACCGATCCAGTGCAACCATATCGTTTCTAACATATAGGTGCCGGATTTCAATATGCTTAGCCTTTTGATGAAACTTGCCGGAATCCTTGCAGAACTCCTTTGCCGAATCGTTATCGCACCAGAGCGTTGGGACGTATCGAACTTGGTACAGGTCTCGCCATAATTTTTCCATTCAAGCCGCTTCCTTGGCTCCTTCGCTAGCAGCTATTATCTCTGCCTCCATGCTGCTCAGTGCGGTACTTTTCCGGCGTTGTGAAGTCCAAGAAATTGCTCCCCCGTTGTAGACTACAACATATCCTTGAAAAGATTTTCTATCATCTTCCGTTCCCCATATAGCATCAGCGCATATATCAAATGCGTTAGACTTATGAACATTGTTTGCGTGTGTATCACTATAGTCCGGCGAGTAATTGATCCCATAGTGGGCAGTCCGCTGAAGATATCTCAAAAGATGTTTGGCGTGACTAAGGAAAGACTGTCGTGGCTTTGCCATAAATCTTGCCAATTGGCCTACCGCATAGGAAATATCTGGTCGAGTTCCGTTTGAGAGATATATAGTGGAGCCCACAATTTGTCTATAAAGAGCCGCGTTGTCCTCCTCAAGAAGTTCATCATCATCCCTTTCTTTTAGTACAGTTCCGGATGCAATTGGTGTTGAGACTCCATTACAGTTTCCCATGCCGAGTCGTTCCAGTAGTTTCCTAGTGTAAAATTCTTGGTGGATTGTTAGAGTACGGTTTGCTCTATTTCTTTTGACCTGGAAACCAACGAAGGTTTCTACTGGGCCTAGGTTATTACTTTTCCATATCTTCATAATTATTTGTTTGACTTCTTCAACGAGCAATTGAGAGCCGGCGATGAGCATATCATCAACAAATAAAAGAATGTAGACTCTATCCCCTTTCTCCCCCATTGGTGATGATATGAACAGATTTGGGTCTGCATCTCCTTGCTTAAAACCCATGTCGTTAAAAAATTTCTTAACTTCAAGAAACCATTCTCCGGGTGATTGTTTAAGTCCATATAACGCCTTCCTGAGTTTGAGGTAGAAGTTATTCTCGATACCTTGTATCCATGGTGCTAGCAGATGAAAATACTCCGGTATTTTCATGTAGTTAGGTTCTTTGAGCGTGGGATTTAGAAATGCGGTGTCTACGTCAAGATGATCCAGCTCTAGATCGTGGAATGCTGCATAAGAGAAAATTGCCCTTAAGGTTGCGTATCGAACTACAGTGGCAAAGGTCTCAAAATAGTCGATTCCATGTTGTTGTTCATATCCTTTGCCTACAATTCTTGCCTTTCTTCGAGCAATCGAACCATCACTGTTGAATTTATTTCTCAACACCCAGCGAGACGAGATTAGTTTACGTCCATTTGTAGATTTATAGTTACCTTCAATAATTTCAAAAGTGTTGTTCTTTTCTAAGGAACGAAGCTCATCGAGTAATGATGCCTACTATGCTAATTTATCTTCTAAAAGTGCCTGCTCCAAAGTAAGTGACTCAAATGGGACAGCTGGAATTCCAAGTGACGTTTATCCCTGATTGTGCTCAATGTGAAGAGCATTTACTAAAGCGGCGCTATGTCCGAATCCTTTACTATTTTTCTTGATTGAGTTTAACCCGGCTACTTTTCCTGAGCGAGTGACTATTTGAGGGTTAGGATCATCATCTATATCTTTGTTTGAGTCTTCCTTGACTGATTTATCAATTGATCTAAGTCTATGACTTTCTAGATCTTGACCCAAGTTCTCTCTGACTCTATTATTTATTGATCTAAGTCTGCGACTTTCTAGATCAGGGTCTGAGTCTGTGACTCTACATGTGTTATTAAAACTATTTGATCTAAGTCTTTGTTGACTTTCTAGATCTTGACCCGTACTTTCTTGGGTACTATGGTTAGGTCTGGCATGCGTCTGATGACTTGTGAGCTTATCTCTCGGAAGGCTTGCTTGGATTTGGGGGTTTGAAGGACTATGACTTTCACCTTGTCTAATTATTCCGGGGAATACATGTTCTTTGAACTGACAGTCGACTGTGCGTTTCTCTGTCCCTGTTTTCCTATTAAGTAAAATCCAAATTGAGTTGCTTTGAATGCCTATAAATATCCAATTAGTCTCTATGTTTGGGGTGAATTTAGAAGGTGCAATTTTAGTTTCTTTGAAAGCCAATGGAAACGCTGCGCAACCAAATACACGAAGTTTCTGTAGAGAGATAGCTTTATCTGTGAACGCCGAAATGGGTGTTATGTTTGAGCCAGGGCGTGTGTCTTCCGGTCCAAATGGTAACGCAGTAGTCGGAAGTCTATTTCGGATATACATTGCGTGTTCGATGGCGTAGCACCAGTAAGATTTCCAATCTAATTGGGCATGAAAGATCATTGACTTTGCTAGTTGAATTAGGAATCCGATCGCTCGTTCGGCGACTCCATTTAACAAATGTTTGTAACTTGGGGAGGGTTGTACTTCAATTCCAAGCGATCTGCACCAATCTTTCCATGCTTGTCCAAATTCCCCTGTGCCGTTATCTGCTGTGAAGAATACTGCTCTATCTCCAGAGCTTAACTGCAAATGAGCCAATATTTCTTTGCTTGCTGGTAGACATTCTGCTGTGCTTTTATTCTTCAGTAGTCGTATCCATCCACATCTTGAGGCATCATCAATTATTATGAGGAAATAGTTATATCCCCGAACTGATGTTGGTAATTTGCCAGAAATATCGGCGTGTAACCTGCGAGCTGGTCTGGATGTTCGATTATCGGTCTTTTTTGAAAATGTTTCCTTCATCTTGCCGGCTAGATACGCTTCGCATGCGTTCTCCCCCTTGCTGGTGGCTTTAGGTTTTTGGGGCATATTTGGCAGTCGAGATATTGTTTTATAACTTGCATGAGCTAGCCTAAAGTGCCATAGTTCTGCATCATTGGATGGAACCCGGGACATTTCATCGATGGATAGAGGTGATTGTGCAGTACTACCTGACTGGTGAGCTGATAGGGAATGTTGAATATGCGATTCTGATTTTCTTGGCTTGTCAACTAGCTGGTATAAGTTGTCACATAGAGGAGCTTCGAATAGCACAATCCCTTTGGTTCTGGCAGTCGCTACACAGTCTTCGAACACAACACTTATATTGTCTCTATTGAGTGCGCCAACAGAGATTAACCTGATGTCCTTGAAAGCTGGAACATACCACACATATTTTAGGGTAAGCTCCCCAATCTTGCAAGTTCCGTAACCATCGGATGGGCACGTACTGCCGTCAGCGGTTGACACATACTTGGGCGATGACCATCGCTTTAATCCTGAGAAGTCTCCAAGTTTTCCACTGAAATGGCGTGTCGCCCCGGAGTCTATTTTCCAACTGGGTTTATTTATGTATGTAGACATGAGAGCGGTCTCTACAACCACAGCTGCATGCTCATTGGGACAGAGATAATCATCACGGTCATATTGATTTTCTGTTATTACATTTGCGTGGTCCCTGCTATTTGAATTTGACCTGGTCTCCAGATATTGGCTGCGTACCCTTTGATAGACAGAGCAATCTTTTTGCCAATGGCCAGACCTGAGACAAAACCCACAATTTCCACGACCAACATTATTATTACCATTAAAATTTAGTCCATGATTTCCATTTCCACTAACGCCTGAACTCCTGTCGCGGTTGTTCTGCAGGTTAGGTGTTACGGCGTGCAACAAGTTGAGTATAATCGCCGTCTGCGAGGTACGGATGACGTGGGGCGGTAGACTTAGGTCGGAACAAGACGAACGAAACAAGACAAATGGAACAAGACGAAAGGATGCAAGCAAGTAATGCAAGAAGATAGATTGAGAAGCTGGAGATCTAAGTCCCAGATCCAGCCTCATTATATATATACAGGTTACACCTAATTCCATAGTCTGTCCGGAATCAAGATACAAGCTCAAACTAACCTAACACTGTAGCCTTCGTATCATCCGCATCTGACTCTTTCCGTGAGTCGCGTAAATAAGTCATGCCCTACTTTCCTAGTCAGTCGCGTAACTGCCTCGTGTCGTGGACCCTTGCCCCTAATATTGGACATCTGACTCTGAGCTCTTGGCGGCCATGACATTAGGACCTATACCTCTGACCCTTCCTCGGAAATTAAATCTTCCTCTATTGGCACTCCCACGCCTTCTCCCACGAGGGTTGCCACGACCCCTGTTGCTGTGACCTCTGATATTGTCACTGCTATGATTTTGGTTGCCTGCAATGTTGGCAGATTGTCTCGGCGTTGGCAATAGTGTCTCGGCCTCTCGAAGGATTTGAATCGCGCTGGGCAGATCAAGTTTGTTGTAGATGATGTGAAATCTGGCATTGTGCCAGTTATTTTTCTCAATGGGTAGATCCTGAATAGTTAGAAGAATCCTATCCAGAATTTCTAGTTCGGATATCTGCCGATCTGAACCTAAGATAGTCTTTTGGATGGAGGCCAGTTCTGCGTAGTAATCTGTGATTTTCGTGGTTTCGGGGTTGAATTTGATAGTGTAAAATTTGGCACGTATTGCTGTTGCGAAGATACCTTCTGAATTGGAATTGAGCTTGGCAACTTCTTTCCAAAGAGCAGTGGCATCAGGAGCTGTTACAGACTTCCGAAAGTTTTCTGTACGAAGGACGGAGCTGAAAGAGCTGGCGATTATGATAGTCGCTCTCTCGTTTCTTGCGATCCAATTGGTAATTCTGTCGTTGACGACCTTGTCTTCCTTGGAGGGAGCTTTTGGCTTTAGCTCTTCACCCGTCACTATTGCCCATACACCTGCAATCTCTAAAATATCCTTAATGCTTGCTTCAAATCGTGGGAAGTTAGTACTATCAAAAATCTTGATACTTCCCCAAGCTGTCCTGTTCTCACCGTTGTTGTTAACAATGAAGTTTGTTCCAATGGACGACATTTTGTTATATCTTTGGTGAATTGACCGGGCTCATAACCTGTCAAGTAATACAAAGAGTTAGGGACGAGAAGTAAGATAAATATATGGAGAAGTATGTATGTATCAAGATTATAGGACAAAAAAAATGATGTAGATTAAATTATTGTATACATGTAAGAGATTATCTTGTGTTGTGTGTGCCAAGCCACACTAGATTACTCAGCAATTTCTGACAGTGTCAAACAAATAAAGGACAGACATTACAAGGTCAGACGAAATCTGACACCAAGATAATGCGCCCGTGTCCCTATGTGGCGATATTATCAAGGTGTGCCTATGTCTTGATCATCAGTAGACATCCAAGTTTAGCTGAGAAAGACAAGACCATGCATATGTCATAACGTCCAACGTATCTTGCAATAAGCGCTAAAAATAAGATACAGAAAATAGAAACAAAAAACGAGATAGTGTAAGGCCAGGGTAACAGGTGCAGGTCTGATAAAAATTACAACAGGGAATTGCTGGAGTACTTAGGGGGCTACCTTGGGCAAGATGAAGAACTTCAGCTTTGCAATTTGTATCATACTTTAACTTCTTACGTATCTGCAATCGTGTTAATAGGGTCATATCCCATAAATTCTATACTTCTTTCCATCTTTAGTCTTCCTGCCTCCCTCGAAGACGGCGATTCGAACCCTCCGTTACCTCGCCGTAACACGCAACGTAATCTTGGTCGATGGCTCCTCAGCTTGTCAACAATTCTCTTCGACAAGATCCGGACCCAACCAGCCCTAAGTCTCTCACGCCCAAATATCTTAACGACTAGAGCCCTGTTCCTCCTGAAATCAACTGAAAAAAAACAGTGTGATTGTCTTCCTGGATAAACATCCATATATACGCTCCCAATGTTATGGACACTTGACGGAGGATTTAATTCGAGGAGCACAAATTTGGGAAGGGAGATTTGACATATAGTTCATTTTTGGGAAGAGTTCTGGAGGAATCTCTTCAAGAAAAGGATTGATAGGGTTTAGATGAGGGAATCACGAGGAATTTTGACTGCGTTGCGTTGTCTGTGTGGCAGAGCAACATCTGGAAAAGTGCCGCCGACACTCAAAATACAGGCACAAATCAGATGTTTCTAAATCGCCCGGTGCTCAAGACTGCTGGTACTTATTCAGCTGGCAAAGTATATTCGTGGAACGGCACCACCTCAGTCAATCGGTTTTTTGTTTCAAGGTTTTCCGGTCAAAAAGTCACATCTGGATTAACTGTTGGGGAGAGCAGTTGATAATTTAGCAGCCACGGAATCAGTTACCCTGGGATAGATGGCCAAAAGGTGGATTGGCTCGGGGGAATCTCATCGGGTGTGGGTGGGGAAGGAACATCTACCTGGTTGGAATCTTTTGGGAGGTTGACGCGTCGGGTAGCCATAGACAGACTGAGCTAGCCGGTATATGATCTTTAGGATTGTATACTGTGCGTCGACATGACGTATTCAGTAATCAAAAAATTCTACGAATACTACTTTATGTTTGAAAACTAAATAAACAATTTTCTAATGAATATGTTTGTTCAAGATTTTGTTTTTCTCGAGCCGCCATTCTAACATTACTTTGATCTATCATTTCTCGAGTTTCTGCTTCTTGTTTTGGTTGATGGGGGATGTGGAGCTTTTGGCGACTTGTCTTATGTCAGCCGGAAAGATTGTCAGTCAAGATTTGTGAGAAGAGATTGTCCTTATTTCTAGTATCTTTACATTCTTGATGTAGACATCAAATTTGAAAATCCCTTTTTATTTCTTCTTCTTTTTTCTCAGTCTAGAACGATCCTGCTCTCAGTACTTTGGTGAAGCCGAATTTATCATATGGGCCTATGGCGTCAACCTTCTAACTTCGGTGTTCCCAAAACTGGCTTGAGATTCGGTTACTCCGACCTCCTTTCCTCATAGTTCGGCAACCCCCAATATCTGGCATACGCGAATGCCGCTTAATCGACACTAGGATAGGAACTAAATATAGTACATATGCATACAATTAATTAGGCGTTTTAGATATTTTGCATAAACGAATTGGACAAAGGAAATTATGATCAATATCTAATGATAGTATTATCCTTCAATAGAACAGTCAATGGTGTAAATGAATGGTCAGTACGATATAAATGGCCATACCGAATGCGTAGAGTGGATGGAATACCGCCTTGATTGTTACGATAGAGACAATTGTTATTATTGCTCTGACTACGGCAGTATCTATATACATCTTTCCTACAATATCAATACCCAATGCCAACTCTGAAACTACTATTGTGACATCATAAGATATTCCACTAGAATATACGAGATTATTGTCTAGTCTTTGAAGTAAAGTGGCAAAGTGAACTATTCAGATTTTGATAATTGTGACAGCCGGAATCTAAATGGCACTATGACGAGATCGCGAAGGCAAAACCCAAATGATTTCAGTATATGATTCCAAAAATCTGAACTAAGGAGAGAAAGAGGTTTACGAGATCTGAAATCTAAATAATTGTCTGACGCGCTAGGCAATCCACAGATAACGCAAGGAAAATGGTTACGCGTCACGCGTCGAATCATGTGATCCAAAGAATTAGTGACAGGGTTGTCAAATCACCCCCTCCCTTTGAAAAAGCTTGTCCTCGAGCTTTTATTCATCGGCGTATCGTCAGCGAGGTATTGCATATCTTCTATACCATTGGAATAGGCTTGGAACCAGTCGTTTAAGCGCCGAGGAGGGCCTGGCAAATCAGGATATCTTAAATGGAACTCTCTGAGTTTATGTGGAGCGCCCATTAAATTAGAGGCCGGGTACCATTCTGGATCGGGATCTGTTCCGAGGAATTTTATGCGATACTTGAGTTTCTTATTTACCACTCGGACTGCTTCCACATGATCGACTTCGTATTCATTGTCACCGGCAATATTAATGGCTTGTGGTGGTGGAACTATCTGTCCTGGTAAGGGGTCATTGGCGTCCTTTCGTAGGTATCTGGAATGATAGACATTATGATTTCGCCAAGAAGTTGGAGTGTCTAGTTTCCAAGAATTACCAATTTGTTCTATGACCTTAAAAGGACCACAGCATTTGGCGGCGAGCTTCGAGCTTGGTCGGCCGAGGCTTAAATTTTTTGTAGATAAGTATACCATATCGCCAACTCCCCAATCTTCTGTACGGCGGTGACGATTTGCGTGTCGAGTCATTTTATCCTGAGCACGATCCATAGTTAATTGTGCTGTTTTCCACCCATCTTCAATCCTCTTCGCAAAGGCTATTGCATCATCAATACTCAGTTTTTCTTTAGTGTTAGTTGGCTTCTTTGGTGCCTGCCAGTCAAATGACTTTCGAGGTGAATAACCACGTGTTAAAAGAAAAGGAGAAATGCCAATGGATTCATGAGACAATGTCAACTGGGCATTGTCCATAGCAGGCAGCATGTCAGACCAATTATCTTGGTAGTGGTTTACAAATGGGCGAAGGCAATGGTCGAGGTATTGGTTCATTATCTCTGTTTGTCCATCAGTTTGAGGAGAGTGTGCAGTGGATAGTAAAAGTTTAATCCCGAGAATACCCGTGAACGCTTTCCAAAACTCGGATATGAACTGTGGGCCACGGTCCGAGACTATGGAGTCAGGCACGTCGTAATATTGATAAACATAGACGTAGTAGAGTTCAGCCATGTCTTTTGCAGTGACCGTTTTGAAGCAAGGTATCAAGACAGATACCTTGGAAAGTCTATCAATGAAAACACAGACCATATCGAAGCCTTTTTTATCTTTTGGCATAGTCTTGAAGTCAACACAAATGTGTTGCCAGGGTCGTTCAGGGATTGGTAAGGGTTTTAATAGCCCTGGAGTACGATCACGAGAAACATGGTTTAGTTGACAGGCACGACAGTTACGCACAAACTGGTTGACATCACTCTTCATTGAGGACCAATAGTATCGACAACGCAATTCTTGGTACGTTTTGGCTTGGCCGGGGTGTACAGTAGAGAGTTGATCGTGAACTTCGTGAATGAGGTCAACCCGAAGCGTCTCGTGATCGGGCATAACAAGTCGATCTTTGAAGAAGAGAAGGCCATCTTGTAGCGTTGACTTTGAATCTGGCTGTCCTACTCTGGAGCGCATATCATTAAGTGAGGGGTGATTACGGTTCTGTTCAAGTAAGTGATCTATGAGTGGCACAGTTTCCAAGAAGCACAAGTGAAGGTCATGCCGAACACATTCTGATAGTTGCTCAGGTTTTAATAGGGGTTTATGTTGAATAGATTTCTTAACTTCCTCCAAGTCGTCCGTATCCTGTTCTCGACGAGAGAGGGCATCTGCGACTGCATTTATCTTACCTGGTCGATATGCAATTTGGAGGAAAAATTCAGAGAGGATCTCAGCCCAACGAGCCTGTCGAGCATTCAGATTCTTGGTAGTCATAAAATACTCTAACGCTCGATGGTCAGTGTAGACAGCAACTTTGTGGGGAGTTCCTTGAAGTTCCGCACGCCAGTTCGCAAGCCCTTTAATGATCGCCAGCATTTCTTTGTCATGGATCTCATAATTAAGCTCTGCTGGGGCCATAGTTTTAGAAAAGTAGGCTATAGGGTGCCATTCGCCATTATCCTGTTTCTGGGAGAGGACTGCACCAATAACTCCATCCGAGGCATCAGTCTCCATTCTAGATTCGCGGTCGGGGTCGTAATGGGCCAAAATAGGAGCAGAAGTCAGGGCATCTTTCAAAGACTCAAATGCAACATGACAGGAATGGTCAAAGTCGAACTTAATTCCAGCACGAGTCAGTTGGATCAAGGGTTTAGCTATACGGCCATAATTCTGTATGAAGCGCCGATAGAAGTTGCAAAATCCTAGAAAAGATTGTACTCCTTTAACTGACTTGGGTGGGAGCCAGTTTTTTACAACCGAAACTTTCTCGGGATCAACTTTCAGTCCAGAGGTTGACACAATGAAGCCAAGGTACTTTGTTTCTTTTACCCCAAACTCACATTTCTTTACATCTGCCTGCAATCCGGCTTGACGTAGACGTTGTAATACCTTCTTAACGTGCTGTTCATGTTCAACTTCATCATTGGAATAAATCAAGATGTCATACAGATAGGCAGTACAAAAAAGATCTAGAAAGTCAAAGAGAACATCGTTCATGTAGCGTTGGTATGTTGCAGGTCCATTCGTTAATCCAAAAGGAAGAACTTTGCACTTATAAGCACCATATCGTGTACGGAAAGTCATGAGTTCTTCTGAGTCTGGATGCATACGTATCCGATGAAAAGCTTTCCGGATATCGAGCTTAGTGTAGATTTTGGCTTTGTTTAAACGTGCTAGAGTTTCATCGATCAACGGTAGCGGATACCTGTGTTTCCGTGTCAATTGGTTGAGTTTGCGGAAGTCTATACAAAACCGAAGTCGTCCATCAGCTTTCTTGACAAAAAGTACCGGGCTGGAGAATGGAGCTTGGCTAGGCACTATAAACCCTTTTTGTAAATTTTCCAAAAGGTATTCTTTTACTGCTTTTAATTCATCAGTCGACATTGAGTACAATGGGCCGTAACTCAGCTTTGAGTCTGCTTCGAGCTGAATCTGATGGTTGTAAGCTCGATTAGGTGGCATCTCATCTGAGGCAGCTTTGGAAAACACATCAAGGTAAGGGTGGTATTGCACCGGGATTTGGCTTTGGAGCCGACGGATCTCTTCCTCAGAGTCTTGTAGTGGAAGATTTTCTTTAACAGATTCTCTTTCCTCCAGTTCCCGATCGATTTGATGGATGCTAATTTGGAAAACGGTGTTTTCTGAGTCCCGCATATTCAGATGCATGGCAGCTGCACTGATCTGGCAGATATCTAAGGCTATCTCAGGAGGATTTTTCAATTTGGTAAGTACTTTAGCTTTTGAAGTAGATGAGAAGGAGCACTGCTGCTTTGTTAAATTTCTCTGTGGTAGCCTTTCTATCACAGCCACAGGACTCAAACTTGTCTTCGGTAGAGAGAATTTTTTGAGCCGTGCAGCAGCTATATCTTTTTCCTGTAAGGCAAAGAGGTGGTCTCGTCGAGCGATATCTTCGACATGTGCCGATTTCATGGGAGGAGGAGCAGACAGTATTTCCGGAAGAGTTCGGCAAATTGGGTTGGAATAACTATGCGTGGGGGGAAGTGCTGGAGGCCAACAAAGTTTATGACGTCGACAATCTACAGGTACATCAAAATGACTTAGCCACGCGCGACCCAGAATTATATCATGCGAGCCGAGTCCCAGAATTAAGAACGGTAAGTTGTCAAAGCGTCGTCCATCCAGCAACATAGATAGTATCATGAAGTGACTAACAATTGGACCAGATTTTCCATCAAAGCCTTTTGAATGGATTGCCTTTTTTAGAGGGATGGGGTGGGATTGGAGGAAGGAAGAAGCAGCATATGCGCATCGGGTGTCAATAAAGGCAAAACCGTTTGCACCAGTATCAGGCAAAACATAAACAGAAGTGATTTTTGAGGAACTAGATACTAAAGAACAAGGAAAAGTGATGGCCGTTCCGCCAAGTAAGTGTCCCAAGTCGATCTCAGAGAGATCGACTAAATGTCCTAGAGGGGAAATTTTTTCTAGGAGCGCTCGTTTCCCGAATCTTCCTTAGCTAGACCGTCATCCAACAAATACTCCAGTTCACCTTCGCTAGAATCTCGCTCAATCTCCTGAATATGAGTACGTCGTAGAGGGCATTCCTTCCAGTAGTGATCCCCTACCTTTTTGCATTGATAACAGGCATAGTCAGACGGAGGCTGGCTATTTTTTGGTTCGCTTCTTTAATGTCGCGAAGGTTTGGGCGTGAAACAGAATTATTGAAGAGTTCTGCGGGGAAAGCGTCAGTTACTTTGCGATCAGCTGTTTTTCGCAGTAATGCGGGGCGGTTTGGGGGCGTCGAATTTGCTAGCTGCCGAGCATTTTCTTCGTTTTTCAACCTGGTGAGCTCTTTATCTGCTGGTTCGACAGCACTGCAAAAATCGTTGAAGTCCACAAAGGTATGCAATCGATCTGCAAAACGATTCCTCAAGCGTCGATTCATTTTATCGTAGATTTGATCGAGACGATTCGCCTGACTGATCTCGGCCTTCCCTGCAATTCTTAAGAATCGAGACTTAAAGGACTGAAAGGGTTCATTATCACCCTGTCGCAATTGTTCAAAGAGACGAAAATTGTCTCGGCGTTCAGTATTGCTACGGTAGATATGAATTAGATGATCAAGCATTTCTTGTGCATTGGAAAAATAAATATCTGGATTCCCTGTCTGATAGTAGGGAAGAAGGTGACTCTGAGCTTCGCCGGTAGTGTTGACGAAGATATGATGCATTATGTTCTCTTCAGATCCCCACTGGCCGGATAACGCTCGGATTTTCCCAAGGATCCCAATTCTCCATGGCTCGAACAGGTGCTTATCCTCCTCGTTTCCAGCAAAAATTTTAGGCCCTTCCACCTTTGTTTTGGGTGAATCCCCAAGGTAGACGCCAAGTGAACTGTAACCTTTCGCGGGAGCGGGGGAGGAGGTGTCACGAACAAATGGGGGGACCCCGATAACCCGGCTGCACACTTGAGCGAAAAGGGGGATCTCGTCCTATGGGTTGATTAGATTGTTCGTGTAGTCTAGGAGCAGAAAGTCTTATTCCAGATGTAGATGGATTTTCAAATACTTCATCATTTTCATAATCTCTGACAGATTCAAAAAGGCGGGCACTGGATCTTACGGCTGGGTCAAATTGAGTTTCCTTTGCATGGCCGACCACAGAGTGAGTAGGCGAGAATGCGTACTTTCCATAATCATCCTCTGGGAGGTCAGCCTTATCTACGCTTACAAGATCACTCTGCCTGGATCCGGGTTGATGGAAGTCCTGGCGACCGCGTCTCGGAGAGGGGTCGTCATTGACGACATTAGCCTTCAAGAGTCGGTTGACCATAGACTCGAGCCTTTCAATCTTTTGATTGCTTTCCTCTAGACTCCCACGTAGTATTTCGTTGGCTAGCTGCAAGTTACACTGTACAGCATCACTGGTAACACTCGGGGCGTTAGTTGAATTACATGTAGGTTTATTTTGCTTTTTTTTTCTGTTTGCCCAGTCACTTTTTTTTTTGCTGTTACTGGGGCCTGAAACTGGGACCGAACTCGACCGTTGGATTTTTTCAGTATTAGCGGGCGCTTCCAGTTTCGGTAGACATGGAGAGTTCTTCTTTTCTTGATGTGCGGTGGAGCTTGTCGAAGATTTTGCCTGTTTGTCCGACATTCTGGCGATGAGCTTTAAAGTTGAGTAAAATAGTCGGAGGGTTGAGGATGCGAATTGCCAAAAGAACTTGTCATGTGATTCGCTGAGGTGGTGGTGGACCTCTGAAATCTTGTTACTGGGGTTGGGCAACTTGCTAACTAGATTTCCAATCTTAACCTCGTAAAATTGTGGTGTAGAGATTCTGATGCCTTCCCAGGCAGTGTTTAAGGTGAGTTTAGATTTATGTGACAGCCGGAATCTAAATGGCACTATGACGAGATCGCGAAGGCAAAACCCAAATGATTTCAGTATATGATTCCAAAAATCTAACCTAAGGAGAGAAAGAGGTTTACGAGATCTGAAATCTAAATAATTGTCTGACGCGCTAGGCAATCCATAGATAACGCAAGGAAAATGGTTACGCGTCACGCGTCGAATCATGTGATCCAAAGAATTAGTGACAGGGTTGTCACAATAATTGTAACTGAACCTTATGTATATAATCTCTTTCCTATACAGAGTTAAATAACAATCTGAATTCTTCAATAGTTATGAGCCCGGATTTGCTCACTGTGCAACCGGGAATTAATTATCAGGTCTTTTTTCTAGCATTTTATCTGATATCTCGAAATTATCATCTCTGCGGAGGTTTAAATATTTCAAGTTACAATAAAAGATTTTATTATGGATGATTCGAAGGATTTTGCAGCCCAGAGCTCAAAGGTTTGAGACCATTATCTCACGCTAACTATGTTGAGTGGAGGGATGTTATTGATGACTATCTTGATTCTTAAGGTTGGGCGAATTATGTCAAGGCAGGAATACCTGAGGGTGCCAAGGACGAGCTCAAAGAAAAGTCAGCAAAGATTGCGGTTGTCTTGAAAACTGCTGCAGGGAGTCAAAGAACATATTAACTAGGGCTCCGAACACCAAAAGATATCTTAGCCAAGCTAGAAGAAATAAATGGAGGGCGTAGTAAGGGATTACTATCCGCACTTCAGTAGGAATTTTCCTCACCAGACACAAAGAGAAGAGTGGACGATGTTGCAGCATTGTCGTCACAATTACAGGCTCAGATTGGTGGAATTTCAATCGAAGACAAGCCCACAGAATTATCAAAGAAGGACTCATTGCTTCGATGTTACCACGAAAAATATTGGACAACAGTTGAAACTATCCGTATTGTAGCGAGTGAATACATGTTTGCTCACGTTGTTGAAAAGTCGAGACAGGCTGGATTCGACATGAAAGGTTCTTCAGGTGAAACTGCTCTTTGTGCTGATAGCAGTACGGACTGTCGCCGGATCAGTTGATGTTGTTAACAACAGAGCAAGTCCAAGATAAATACATTCTATTGTAAAAGTCTACAGAATCTACGAGCTGGTCTATCATATAATATATACTCCTCCCATCGTTCTACAATCTTCTCGAAGATTCTGTCAGTTCTAGTTGTAGGGCATTCTCCATACTAAGCATCTCATTCCCTTCAACTCTATACCTTTCCACGCCGTTCCACGCCGTTCCATTCCATTCTCTTCCGTTTGATAACGTTCTGTCCAATTCTATATAATTCTATTTATGGTGGCCTTACATTTCTGGCATAGCCAGAATCGCCACAGGGTTTATCCCGTAACATCACCCCCCGTTTTATTATTGATTCCTGGTTTGTTTTCGAGGGCCGATTGGTGTCCCTATATATTCTCCAATCTCATCTCCTGTCCCGTATTTCCGTTCGAATAGATCTAGAGCAGAAGTTTGTTCTAATTCTGAGCGCGGCTCCCATGTAGGTTCAGCCTGGCCTTTCCATTTAGCCAGTACTACTCGTTGGAATCCTCGTCCACGCCTTCGCTTTTCTGCTCTTATGATACGTTCTATGAAAAATTCTTGGTTTTCTCTTTGGACACTGTTGTCGATAGGCGCTGGTTGATAGTCATCTTGCTTTTGTGAGGGCAAGGGATCATTTGCAGCCCTTTTAAGCATATCCACATGGAACCGTGGGTGAATACCGGTGGGGATATCTAGTTCCACCACATGTGGCGAAATTACTTTTAAAACTCTATATTTAGAGTGTAACCAAGCAAGTTTCTTTGATGGTTGTGGTGTAGCGACATTCCGAAGATTTAACCAAACAAGATCTCCCTCTTTGAAAACTTCTGCCTGTTGTCGACCCCGGTTCGACACATCTTCCATGACCTGTTGCCTCCAAACCATTGCCGCCTGAGCCAAATCCTGACCTTCTTTGAGTTTGTGGACAAGTAAGTCGGCCTGTCGTGATTTAGATGCAATTTTCTTTTCTACAGGGCTCTTATCCAATTTTTGTGTGTTTTTAATATTTATTGGCGGAATATGAAACCCATGAGTCAGAAAAAAGGGGCTATAACCGAGTGAGGAATCTCTATTATTAAGAGCCAGTTGAGCAGCTGGTAATAAATCTGACCAGTCAGTTTGTGAATAAGTGACAAAGGCTCGCAAATAAGCTTGGACTTCTTGGTTTGCTCTTTCTGTCGCGCCGTCGGTTTGTGGGTGAAAAGCTGTCGAAAGCCGTTGTTCAATCCCTGTCTTTTCACACAGCCTCGTCCAAAAATCTCCAACCCAATTACTTCCTCGATCTGATACAATTGCGCGGGGAAACCCATGGAATCGGTAAAAACAATTTAAGAACTTTTTCGCACATGCTTCTGCTGTCATGGTGGTCATCGCTTCTAGCGTGATTTCTTTACTCAGTCGGTCTGTTATAACCATGAGATACCGGGGCTGATCTTTTTTAGCTGGAAGGTCCGTCATGAAATCAATAGATAACTCTTGGTGAAATCGCTCTGGCACTGGTAGAGGTTTCAGAAAACCTCGTTTTTTGTCTCGCCATACATGGGTCCGACCACACACATCACAATTCCGTACAAACTGTCTTACCATATGGCTCATTCTAGGCCAGTAAAAATCACGACTCAATATGCTCAATGTAGATTCTCGCCCTGGGTGTCCGGTGGTAGGCGAGTCGTGTGATTTTTGTATCAATTCAGTTTGCAAGGGCTCGTATTGCGGAATCAGCAAACGACCTCTCCATTGAACGTTTCCCTTGGTGTCTAGTGAGCATTCCGAAATTGAAATCTTTGTTTTTACTGATGGTGGAAAGCATCTTTTATCATGCTCAAGAGCAGTCTTTATGTCGCGAAACTCTCCATCATTTTGAACACCGATATTCCATAGGCGGTTTAGTTCTTTATCTTCGAAGGGTGCATTTTCACTCCCGTTAGACTGCGAATCGACAGATGTGTCATCCAAGGCCGATATCCAACTTTCTTCTATCAATTGCTTTTCGCGATGCCGCAAACAAGGATCATTCAAATCCTTTGGGGTATCCTGTTCCATCCTAGACAAAGCATCAGGACGCCCTGCATCTCGTCCAGGTCGGTAGCGTAATTTTATACCTGGAAGTTCGTCAAGTAGGGTTTTCCATCGAATTTGTCGCTCTGACAGGGTTCTTTTTGACATGAAGTACTGTAAATTTTTATGATCAGTAAGTATCTCCACAGGATGTCGTAAACACATCAACTCTGCCCGCCAGAACTCAATTGCCCGTATGATAGCTAATAGTTCTTTGTCATGTATATCATAATTGCACTCTGCGGGCGAGAGTTTCTTGGAAAAGTAGCCGATTGGTCGGAGCTGTCCTCACAATCCCACTGAGAAAGACATGCTCCCATGGCCCATCCCGAACAATCTGTTTCAAGCATTGTCTCCAGTTCCGGATTAAAAAATGCGAGAATTGGAGCTGTGATGAAATGTTTCTTCAACATCTCAAAGGATTTTTGAGCTTCTTGATCCAGTTGAATGCTTCCTTTTCCGGAGAATTCCTTCCTAGTATAACGCTGAAGAGGGGCGCTCAACGTGGCGAAGTCACTTATAAAATCTCGATAAAAATTAGCAAAGCCCAAGAAACTGCGCACTGCGGTCTGGGTGCATGGAAGTTCCAATTTCTCAATAGCAATTTGTTTATCGGGGTCGACTGAGATTCCTTTCCCTACCGTGATGATGAAGCCCAGATACTTAACTGAATTGACTGCAAAGTCACACTTTTTAAGATCTAACTTTAGGCTCGCTTCCGATAGCCGCTTTAATACCTTACTTACTTTTTCGAAGTGGTCTTCCTGGCTTCCGTTGCTCCTTATCAGGACATCATCTAGATAAGCTGTGCAGAATTGATCAAGGTAGTCCCTAAGAAGTTCATTGATCCAACGTTGCCAAGCTGCGGGAGCACCAGTGAGCCCAAATGGCATGACAAGCCATTCATAAAGTCCAAAGCGTGTCTGGAATGCTGTTTTCCATTCATCTCCCTTTTTGACCCGGATACGATGGAGGGCGGCGCTCACATCAATTTTCGTCAACCAGCAAGCATTTGTCAGGGATCTAAATGTTTCCTTGATGAGGGGAAGAGGATATCGGTCTTTCTTGGTGATAGCATTTAGGGATCGGTAATCAACACAAAAACGAAGGCCTCCTCCTGGCTTTTTGAGGAATAGGACTGGAGCCCCCCCTGGAGAATTACTTGCCCTTATCCAATTACGATCTAGCAGTTCTGTCAGTTGTTTTCTCAGGCACAGCAACTCATCTCGTGACATCCCGTATAATGGTCCTCTTGGAAGATCCTTGGTGCGACCTTGTTCGTCTTTCTCAATTTCTATGGCAATATCAACTCCAGGCCGGTTGGGCGGAAGGTCACTTGCATCATTTCTATTAGTTTCAAATACAGACCAATATTCTTGAAGCTCAGGGGGGAGCTTAGCTTTAATCTCCTCAGTCGTAAGTCTCTGCTTCGGTGCCAACATTTTGTTGATATCATTCACGGATGTCGCAAATATTGAGATCTTTTGCGCAACATTTAAGTCGCTTGGATTTTTATAAGCTCTCTTGAGATACGCTGCAAATTTTGTATGCTTCACCATTGCTATATCCGTTTTCTGCTCTTTTGAACCATGTGTAAGAATATAATGATCATATTTTTCCAGATACAGGGTCCAATCTCGAGCTCGGTAAACCACATCATTTAATCTCATCTATGGTTCCCCAAGAATTAAGTCATGGGCAAGTCCTTCTATCTCATAGCCTGTCATAAGCTGTATGTAGACAGCGTGGGGAGACACAGAGGACAAGAGGTGGGTGTCAGGCTAAAGTTTGCCATCCTACATGATACACGAGATAGATGCATCACCACTCGGCTAAAAGGCCAGACCAGAATCATAGAACACTATGATCTGGCAATCTCCATATATATATTATACAGTAGAGGCTTTCCTGACATAGCCGCATATACTGCTACGCTTCCCATTAAGATCCACCTCAGCCCAACAAATTTCATTGACAATCATCCGAGACGTTTTAGTAGAATCCGTTGCCAACCTTAATTCTTTTGGCGATACACTTGTGCGCGGGAGCTTGTGTCGATCTGCAAGAGTTTTACTAAATACGACATATATGGTACAGCCGAGATCCACTAAGGCAAGGACTGAACTTAAATTAACGATTGCATTTATAAACACGGGATTACCGTGTAACATTCTCACTAATCTTGAACCATCTCTACACTTTTCCTTAACTTTAGCATCCTTCCCAAACTCCTCTTCTCTCCAGGCGCGACTTCCTTTGGAGGTTAATCTTTTAAAAATTCCGAGCCCATATCCATCTCCTCAGTCGAGGGTAAACAATTTACATGATTAAGTTCGGGACGCTTCGGAGGTCCGAAAATTCTACAGGTACGAGAAAAGTGGCCTTTCTTTTTGCATCGTAAACATAGACCCTTTTCTCGAAGCTGGGACACTTCCTTTTCCGTCCGCCATGGTGCCGCAGGCTTTATTTTTGGTCGGCCGTCATTATGGCTGCTCTTTTCATCCAGGTTTATTTTAGCAACAAGGGTGGCGAGAGAATGAATGTCGATTTTCATACCCCCCATGACGGTGTCGCCGTCGTGATCGACCGAGTTTGAGCTGTGATATCTTGACTCTTTAATAACGGCTTGATTAGTTAAATATTCGCTCACAAGCATGCCGCTACGAGTTGCATACTGTGTTGTCTGAGCTTCGCCTTTCCTGACAAATTTCTCGCTATTCTCCATGACAGCGGTAACACGGGTTATTACATTAACCCAACCTTGATAATCTTCGGTCGGGAGGTCGAGAACAGAAAACTTTTCTCGGATCTTTTCACTCACAGCTATGCTCAGTTGGTTGATTTTAATATTGTCCGGCCATCTTCTTCCCCCGGCAAATTCTAGCTGGAGTTCCCATTCCTGTAAGAAACTTCAGAAAATCTGACTCTCACCTTGCCTCATGGCAAGAAGCTTCTTTTCGGCTTTTTGAGCACCGACCTTATCAAAATACTCTTTATTGCACGCCTCCAGCATCTCTTTCCAATCATACCTATTGGTTTCCCCGCATTTAATCCAATACCCTCTTATGCGTTGTCGTTTAGGCTCGGAAATACTTTCATATATTTTCATGCATACCGCCTTTTGGGTGACTAACAGGGGCTCGTACACTTCGCATTGAACTTTGAGGAAATAATAGTGAGGTGTCCACGATAATGATTCGCCATCCCACTTCTCAAATTTTGCATCTCTCTTAATAACTCCATCTGTCAAAAGATTACTGTCTTCTGAAAACGAGGTAATATTTCTTGGGGCGCTCTGGTTCCTGGAAGATTCCGGGGCCATTGGATGTTTCCCTTTAATCAACTTGTTCAAGTATGGAGATGTCTCAGGGGCTGCATTGTTTAGCGCAGTTAAAAGATTGGATAACATTTCTACATCTTTCGGAGAGAAAGACTGCGGTGGTATTGTGGGGCTAGGTGCATCCTGATCCATTTCGTCGGGCATTTTTTGGAGTGGTTTTGAGGAATTGGAGACGCTGGCTTCGACGTCACTTTGGTTTGATTCAATCGGTTGTGTCTCTCCGGTAGGTATGTCGTTAGAATTCCGATTCAAATCTGGTAGTTCGCTTGCTAGGTGAAATCCAATAGAAGTATCTGATGATGATCCTTCGGAAGAGTCTATGTCCTCTGGAACTCCGTATATAATAAGACTTTGTAGATTCTCTCGAAGTGTAAGTAAGAAAAAGGGAGACTTTTACAATATGCCACCGGATCAGTTGATGTTGTTAACAACAGAGCAAGTCCAAGATAAATACATTCTATTGTAAAAGTCTACAGAATCTACGAGCTGGTCTATCATATAATATATACTCCTCCCATCGTTCTACAATCTTCTCGAAGATTCTGTCAGTTCTAGTTGTAGGGCATTCTCCATACTAAGCATCTCATTCCCTTCGACTCTATACCTTTCCACGCCGTTCCACGCCGTTCCATTCCATTCTCTTCCGTTTGATAACGTTCTGTCCAATTCTATATAATTCTATTTATGGTGGCCTTACATTTCTGGCATAGCCAGAATTGCCATAGGGTTTATCCCGTAACACGGACAGTGGCATGAAGAGAAAAGACATGCGCAAGTGCTATTATTGTGGAAAAACTGGTCACATTAAGCCGGACTGTAAGAAGAAAAAATATGATGAAAAAACGAAGAGAAAGGATCAAGATTCAAAACCAGAAACAGCAGGTATAGCATGGATTGCTAATTCCAATCTGAATATTAGAGCTAATGACTGGTGCGTCGACTCGGGAGCCACAAGTCATATGACATCTGACAAAAACATCTTTGTCGAATATGAAAGGTTTGATTCTACAGTTGGCACAGCTAAGAATAACATGGAACTCCATGTGGTTGGTCGGGGAAAAGTATGCTGTCTCATCAACGGCCAAAACACCATTTTCGAAGGGGTTCTTCACATTCCAGAACTTCACTCTAATCTTCTATCTCCTGGTAAGCTGACTTCGAAAGGACTCTCAGTTAATTTTGGAACAAAAAAGATTACCATCAATCGTGGCAAAAAAGTAATGGCAAGAGGTCCTAGAGTTGGCGATACATGGATTTTACAAGCACACCGAGTTGAAGAGTTAGCACAAAGGGCTGATCTTACAGCACAAGAGGATACGTTATTGTGGCATCGACGCCTAGGGCATCCAGGACCAGAGAAACTGTTGATCATGATTTCCTTTTGTTTAATTGGTTAAATGCTACTCCTTAAAAGTCTAAATATTTTATGCATATATGTACTATATTTAGCTCCTTTTCTAAGTGTCGGTTAAGCGGCTTTCGCGTAAGCTCGGTATCGGGCTCACCGAGCAGTTAGGAAAGGGGGTTGGAATAACCGAAGTTCGAGCAAGCATCGGGAATACCGAGGTTAGAGGCTTGACGTCACTGACTCTTGAGATGTAGTCGACTTCACCGAAGTACTGATAGCAGAGTTGTTCTAGAACGAAGAAAAGGAGAAGGAAAAAGGATTGGCAAAGTTTAATGTCTACATAAAAGGCTAGATAGATCCAGAAAGAAAGGACCGCACTTCTGAAATAAAAAAATAAATAAAAATATAAATAAAAATATAAATATAAATATAAATATAAATATAAATATAAATATAAATATAAATATAAATATAAATATAAATATAAATATAAATATAAATATAAATATAAATATAAATATAAATATAAATATAAATATAAATATAAATATAAATATAAATATAAATATAAATATAAATATAAATATAAATATAAATATAAATATAAATATATATATTCTCGTTTACTGTCCTTTTAGCTCCTATTATGTACATAGTGCCATGAGGACGGATGGCCATCAAACGAGGGAAAAAGCTTTAAAGCAACAAAACCCGAAGACCCGCCACGTTGGCACGTCCTAGCTTAATGCAGAGGATGCCCCTTTGTTCCATAAACTCCAGTTCAACCGTGATTTCCATTAACTCCCCAAACAATAGGAAAATACTCAAGTGAAAAAAGTTAGTGAAGGTGATTTTGGCCGAGTCTTTGACCCAGAACTACTACTGTCAGGCAGGATCTCATCCATCCCCAGCCCAATTTTCATCAGAGACCTTGTTGTAGCCGACGTGACTCTTTCTTCTTTCCGTGGTCGTCCAGGACCCCTCTTCGGAGCGTCTGGCTTTTTGCTTGTAACCAATGTGAATCCTTGGTCATCGATTGCCTTGCCTGATGTAATTGCGACTAGTCTTTCTTCCTTCTCCCGATGAATATCCGCCGTCCGCTCAAGTAGCTCCAGGCGAGCCCTCTGCACACTCCCCTTGTAAACCTGGAAAGTTCGACACGCCGCTCTCTGCCATGAACGGTGTTCCTTACCGCAGTTGCAGCAAGAAACCCTTTTCCCGGGACAGTCCCTGGTTTGGTGAGCACCTGCGCACCCACCGCACCTGGCCGCCCTTCCGCACGACGCTTGCGTGTGGCCCCATTGGCTGCAGTTATAACACTGCTTCGGCTGAGCCTTGGGAGACCACATTTGTGCCGTGTATAGCATAGCATTAAGGACGATGCCATGTCGAACCACTTGCTTCTGTAAACCCTCTGTGGGCAGGCTCAACACGACCGACCCTCTCGTGTGGCCGTTCTTCTTCGCCCGTTCGTGCTCTTTGCCATCGTGAAGCCATCTTATTCTGTTTATTGAGAGCCCCGGTATTCTCGCTTTCGTCGCCTCGCAGATCTCTCGGATCAATCTGGAATTGTCGGCGTATCTGCCTCCTTCAATTTTTGTCCTCAAAGGGACACCGCAAACCTCCACTGGAAAATCATGCCTCAGAATCTTGAATTCCTCTGGTTGAGACATGTTGAGAGCTGCGTCTCTCTGGGACGCCGACTGAACGAACACCTCAGTGTCGTTGCTCCTCAATTGTCGGACCGCGTAAGCACCTGGAATGTGCTGTTTCGCCTTGGTGAGCAGCTCTGTTGGCTGCATGTCTTTCGCCCCCTCTACTCGTATTCGGACAGCCGTTTTGTTCGCTTGAGGTGCGACAACCGACGCGTAAGTCCTAGGTGCCAGCGCTCCAGGAGCCATTTGTTGCACCGCCTTTCGGCTAGGGTCCGCAAGGCTCTTCTTCACAACCTCTTCCAATGCGAGCATCCGCTGCTCGATCTGTGTTGGCTTCGATTTCGTTTCTTCCCATTCCTTCTTGTGCGCCTTGAACGCAGCGATAGCCTCCGCAACTTCCTGTCTGGAGATCTCAAAACCCTCCTCCAATTCTATCCCTGAGTATATAGTCCCTATCTTTTTCAAGAGACTCCGTATAATTTCAAGATTATCAGTTAATTTATCGTCTGCTGTCTCCTTATCTGCTGTCGTTGTCGTTGATTTGGCCTGCCGTGGAGAAATTTTGTGGCCCGATTTCGCCGGCCCGTCACCTTTTCCCGCCATGTTGTGGCACGACGGTAAAAACTTGGGGACTGAGTATAGCGAAGGTTACGAATTCAATGATATAAGTCAAAAAGCGTGATAGCATCCGGAGAAGTGGGTGCAGCTTTTCGTGAAATGTGGTGTGCTCTCTAATAATCAAATATAAATATAAATATAAATATAAATATAAATATAAATATAAATATAAATATAAATATAAATATAAATATAAATATAAATATAAATATAAATATAAATATAAATATAAATATAAATATAAATATAAATATAAATATAAATATAAATATAAATATAAATATAAATATAAATATAAATATAAATATAAATATAAATATAAATATAAATATAAATATAAATATTAATATAAATATAAATATAAATATAAATATAAATATAAATATAAATATAAATATAAATATAAATATAAATATAATTATAAATATAAATATAAATATAAATATAAATATAAATATAAATATAAATATAAATATAAATATAAATATAAATATAAATATAAATATAAAATAAATATAAATATAAAATAAATTATAAAATATAAAATAAAATAAAATAAAATAAAATAAAATAAAATAAAATAAAATAAAATAAAATAAAATAAAATAAAATAAAATAAAATAAAATAAAATAAAATAAAATAAAATAAAATAAAATAAAATAAAATAAAATAAAATAAAATAAAATAAAATAAAATAAAATAAAATAAAAATATAAAAACATTGACTGGAATCTTTCCGATTGACAGAAACTAAGTCAAATATCTCAATCAGTTAACGGTATGCCAATAATCAGAAAAAATGATTCTCCTGATTCCAATGCATGTAGCCTGACGAAATCAACAAGGATCCAGAATCGGGATGCACTAAACAATCCAGCAACTAGGCGACTAGAAAGGGTCTTTGTAGATACCTGGGGTCCGTACAAGCATTCTTCGATGGGAGGAAGTCGTCATATGCTTGTGATTGTTGATGAATTTTCTCGTATGTCATGGGTTTCCTTCATGGCTCGCAAGTCCGATGTGTTGGATATGCTACCAGGATGGAAGCGCCAAGTAGAACTTGAATCTGGAGAAAAATTGGTAAACGTTCGATCAGACGGTGCACCGGAACTCAAGAAAGCTATCACGATGATAGGAGCTATACATGAGACGACAACAGCAAATACGCCGGAACAAAATGCAAAAGTTAAGCGCATGAATCGAACTGTGGTGACAAAAGCTCGCTCCATGTTAGCCGGACCAGGCCTTCCGAAGTGTCTTTGGGCAGAGGCTATGGCGACTGCAAACTATTTGAGGAATCTAACGCCGTCAGTCGATAAAATTAAATCACCATATGAGATATGGACTGGTCAGCGTCCAAACGTTGATCATCTAAAAGTATTTGGTTGTAATGCTTACGTGCATGTTGACAAAAGCAAACGTGATAAGCTTGATTCGAGTGCCAAGAGAGGCATGTTCATTGGTTATCGGAGGACAACTAGACAGTACCGCATACTAGATCCGAAAACTGGAAAAATTACCGAAAGCTCTCATGTTACGTTTAAAGAAAATCATAAAGGAGGTTCTATTGTGGATCGTACCGACGAATCAATATTTTATCACCCAACTAACAGCAAGAATAATGAAGATTTTGATCGAAAGGCGTATCTGGAGGATCAGTAGGAGCTGAGTGACAATATTGATTTGTATTGTGCTGGCTCGGCTGAGATTATGAGGATCATCAGATGAGTGAAGGATATTGTAGCATTTGGCAGTGGCGGAGCACTGGAGAACTCGGTAGAAGCTTTGATCCTAAAGATACAAGTTGATACCAGAAGATTCCATAATCTAAATATGGAAACAAGGGACCAGTGTGCTAATACACACCTCTTGTATATAAGATATCTTTTCCTCTTGCTATAACTCCAGATAGATTATCCATAATTCTAATACGCATTGAGTATTCACTCTATATTTATTCTCATCATCAGTATACACCATTCTCTGTGTATACTACCATCATTTGCACACCATCTTCTGTACACTGCAAAAGATCTAGCATCCAAAATCCCGTCCTCCGTCAACTCATAATCATAATAGCACCGAATCAGATCATTAAAAAACAAAAACATAACATCTTTCATGGGCTGAGCCCGGTAAATTTAATTTCATTGATTTACTTGTTTTTAAAGGCCTACCGGACTTTAGCTACTGCCACAGACCTACCTTTCATGGGACATGGTGACTGCTAAGTCCGATAAATTGTGACTAGGCTAATTAACTAGTCCCATCTTTGTCACGTGCTATGGCGTGGCGCGTTGTGCTGTACATTTCCCGTGGCTGATATTATGCTTGGGCATGCATGATTGATGTGCCCCAAGTAATCAGCGATAGATAGGGGTTCCATGTAAATAGAGCTAGAACTCTTGAGAAGTATCTAGAGGAGTATTCCGGATGATTCTATTTTGAAGAAAATCTATGAGTAGGAAATTAAGGAAGAACTTCTTAGCAATCGGAGAGAATTTATAGATACTACAATAACATACGTGGCCAGGTTCCCTATTCATGGATTTAATTTTAAGTCATCTGTAGTAGTGCTTTCGTGCAGTGATAGTCTTGCTTTAACCCATATCACTATCGTAGCAAAAGAATATTCGTAAATTTTGATTGAAGTGGTGAGATATTTTTAGGAGTGGCCAAACATGGGTGACGGACGTTAACACCAACGTGATCACAAATTTATTTTGAGCTAGCTATAGTCAGCTTCTTGATAAACATTACAAAAGTACACAAGAATCTGTCCTGCCTACCGATCCTCTCTCTTCCAAGTGAATTTTAATAGCTTGCGGCGAATCAAGTTTCATCCAAAAAATTAGGTCGGCGAGGTAAAAATCTAATATTCCGGTCTCAGATAGACCCTGCTAGCTGAGAGCTTCACCATCGTATGAGAGACGAATGTCCAAAGTTTAGACACTTACACAGCGGCTGCCTCCTGGCACAGTTAAATACTATATAGAAAGGATCTCGAATTTCATCTTTTAGACCTCTTGACTTTCTCGATCAAGCTACTCAAATCTGAATCCCCGATATCCTTGCTCTTTTTCTTCTTTCTTATTACCTCACCACCTTCAGATTCTTCAATATTTCTCTTTCTCCTCCCCTCCTCAAGCAACTTCTTCATACCCTCTGTTCCCTTGAAGCGAGGATTACTTGGATCAATTGCATATTCATGACTCTCAAAAACTTTTTCGAATCTAGGATCCTGCACGTCCATTTCAAAATTTTCTTGCAAGCCTCCTCTTTTGCCATCTTCGCGTTTAGACTTACCCTTTCTTTTGCGGTTCTTTTCTGCACGCGCGATCTCATTTATATCAAAATGATCCATACGCTTTACTTCGTCCTCAATTCTGTCTTCATCCATCAATGCTTCCAACTGTGCTTTCTCCGCAGCTGATGCTCGTGCTTCTGTAGCTTTAGCTTCTTTTTTTGCTAGTCTCTCTGCTTTTGTTTGACTCGATGATTTAGGATTGGCTTTAGATAAATTCGGTTCGGCAGTAGCGAAAAAGGGATCTTCAAAACCCAAATCTTTTCCTGCATCGTCTTCCAGAATCTCAGGCTTTTTCTCGGTTGCAATAACCGGGTTTATTTCATGACCCTCACGCCTTGCTTTAGCACGCTCTTTACGTCTGGCTTTCCGTTCTTTTTCTAATCGGATATACCGCTCGGCGGTAGTTTCCTCTACTACGGGCTGATTTTGAAACACACCTCCAGAACTTGAATCGTTGAGACCCGCTGTAAATGTAACTTCCATGTCGCCAACTGGTGCTGAATTTTTTTTTGAAGGCAACATAGACTCTTGATCATCTAGACCCAGTGCTGCACGCATCTTCAGCCGACTTAGCTCTTTTTTGGACAGCTTAGGCGCCTCTTCCTGAGCAGAAGCGGATGCCGCTTCATCAGATTCCGAGTCGCTACCGAGGTATGCACGTAAATCGTTTTCGTTAATTTCGCTACGCGATCCAGAAAAGGCTCGATTTATCACCTCTTTTCGAACAGTTTCACTGGGATCAGTATCCCATGTCAGCTTAACTTTTGAATGCTGCAGTGCAGTAGTCACAAATTCGGTAGGTCGATAACCCTCTGGAAGCGTCGTACATCGATCCCGTGGCTTATCATCGAATTCAACTCCATCAGGTACAAACCTTAAGTCAAGGAAATTTGCGGATGAGAGATATTCTCGGCCATCTGTGGCCTCGTAGATAGCTTGGGCAGCGGAGGAAGAGGAACAGGTAACAATCGCATAGTAATATCGTAGACGCTCGAGTTGATATTTACGAAGGGCTGAGTCATTGTACTCAGCACCGTCATCGGGCTTCTGCAATGATTCAATTATCTTTTCATCGTCTTCTGATTCCTCGTCTTTGAGCTCATCATCCTCTTCTTTCTGTTTAAATATCTCTTTGGGTGGCCCCTCGAGTTCCTCACGATTCATGCGCTCTTTGCCAAATTCGCTAGGATATATGGATACATTAAAAATTTTCTCGCCAGGAGGGAGGAACGATGAGAATACGGCGAATAAATCAACAGATTTGAGATGATCCCAATCAAGATTAACTACAGCAAATCGGGGAGATATGTCACCCATCTCAACAGTTGTTTGAGCAGCTTGCATGTCAGGAAACTCAACATCAACGTCTTCCTCATCCAGTTCCACTCTACTATTTTCATCATCACTGTCCTCATCTTCAGAAGATGATGAAAACCCACCACCGCGAGCAGGATCATATTTATTGGCTATTTCTAACTCTTTTGCTACTTCATCATCATCTGCTACTTCCAAATCGGAATGATTTTCGGATTTTACATCCTCATCCTCATTCTCATCCTTATCATGATCTTCATCGGCTTCCTCCGGGAGATAGAGTCGCTCTAAAGCCTTTTTTTTGGTCGACGAATTTAATTTCCTCCCATATCTGTCTACCAGTGTAGAATTGTGAAAATCATCGTCGGTGAGTAAGCGTGAGAATCGTTTATCAATCTTGTTGCGCGTTTGCTTTCTGGAGGGAAGACGGAATCGAGGATTCGTTGCGATAGCGCTGAATCGGGGATCAGTATTCTCGTTGGAAGCGATGGCCCCCTTGGATGCTTTTTGCTTAGCCATTGTAGGATATTGCCTAATACATCATGCCAAAGAAGTTGAAAGACAAAGTTATTTTTTATTCTGCCAGTCAGGCGGTGGAGTAAAATCTAACCTAACTCTGACTAGTACAGTGGTCGCGCACATCGTATAAACTTGTAAGTCCTCCAACTTACAGCCAGCATAAGAGTGTGGATGTATGTGAGATAGAAAAAAGCTAAGTAATTTTACTGTACAGTCGGATACCGAATCATCACGATAATTTTCGATACAGCGTCTCCCATAAATGTAATTTTAAGGTCTAAAAGCTACACCCAATCAAAATGTCCGGTGTCGGCACAACTTTTCGGCTGGCACTTTAATTTGTATTGATTACGTAAACGTTCACGATAGATCTATGTTCTGACAAATGCCAGTTTCTGCGCAACTTAGGATAACTAAATACATATTCAAGGTAAGCCGACCATCTTATTATCAGTTCTTACAAAAAATAATCCCTCTTTTATTTGGTCATGATGCGACCACCGGCTAGCACTAAGGCTTTCTCAGTGAGAGGATTACAGGTTACTTTTGAGGATATCACGTGATAAATGCTTGGTAAGAAACGGCCCGTAATCAAGATCGCAATATCTGCGATCACGTGTAGCAGGCAGCCTTTAATAATTAAGCGATAAGCTTGGATTAAACTTTTTGGACAATTAATCTATCAGGGACTTCAACATAATTATTTAGCCACAAGCCTTAAAGTATTACAGAAAGTCAACTGAATTGTCTATGGAAACTACTTTACTACAACTATTTTGAAGTTTTTGAAGTTTTTGATGGAACAGGTGATAAATCTTCTTCCCTAGCCTGAATTTGGATACGATGGTATCGCAGGATCAATTGATGTTGATAACAACAGAGCATGTCCAAACAATTACGGTTAATTATCTAAATCTTGGGATTGGAGGTGATGAGCGCCTCCCTATATAATTACATGATTACACATACAATATTCGTAGAACCTAACGTGTGACTCTGTAGTCGTTCGTATAACAGTACTCTGACCCGTCTGAAGGGTCGGATGGTGCAGTGGTACGCTATCCGGGCCGTTCTTCCAAGTAGAGTCTGGGTAGCTTGGACACATGCCCCACTTGAGACAGGAGAAAGCTGGTTCGAATCCAGCAAGACCCTCACACCACTTCTCTCGCGGTGATACTGTATTCGTAGAATGACGAAAGCATGCTCAGATAGCCACAGGTTTTTCTCGCTTTTCCCTGTGGTGGGTATTCACGGAAGAGGGTACATGTCGTAAGGCGTTATTCTCGTAGTGGTATCTGCAAATTAAATCTGAGTATGAGTGTTCCAAACGTCAAACAGAGTTATTCTGCGTCACATACATGTCTTCCGTAATCATTCGCGTTATAGCCTCAGGCTGCATACGCAAATATGATTTAAAAAAAAAAAAAAAAAAAAAGACCCGTCTGACCCCGGCTCTATTTTCGTCCGTATACGAGGACACTGACCCTCGCTAGGTTTCGCCCCGCTTATCGTATTAGTACTAGTAATATCCCTGCAATACTGGCACTGCCAGTATTACCTCCCGGATTAATGTAATCCCGTAACAGATGGAGACAATTCAGAAATCTAGTTACCAGTAAATTGACTATTACTTCTAAAAGCCTGCTATAGAAGATGTCAGTAAAATCAGTGAAAATTATAGGGGTTGGTTTTGCTGGAGATTAGTCATAAATATTGTAATACATTGTCGGAAGGGTCTTTTTAGCTGACCATGTCATAGGCATGGTGCGGCGGTTTTCTAACTGCTTAATTTCTTCCAAATGAGTTAGAGTACCTGCCATCATTAACATGAACTTTTCGACATATTTAAAGCTTCCAGGGTCAGCTTGAGTATTGAAGCGGTTCATAAGTAGCTGAATTTTGGTGTCGAATTCTGGGATATTGGGTGGCTCTGGTTCATCGTCCTCCAGAGAAGCAAGTTAGTCTTCCTCATGAGGGCCTTCGCAAGGCTCAAAATCATCAAAATCAGATATGTTATCTATACCTGATTCTTCAACTGTGTTGATGGAGACGCTATTTGTCGAAGCCTCAAATTCCGTACAAAGGATAACTTGACTCTCAACCCAAAATGGGTATGATCTCTAGCGTCGAGTTTTACTGAAGAACTGAACAGGCTTTTGAATTTCCTCGAAGCAACAAACGATATGTTTACACATGAGAAATCGGCTGGGCAAAAACGCCTCACAGCCGCACGTCCATTTTACCGGATCCGTGTGGTAATTCGAGAGGCTTTGAGGACTCACGCCCTGATTCTTACATTTCTTCCAGTCTTGCTTGAAAGTTTTTCGCTAACTCGCGACCGACTTTCTTCGATCACCGGTTTGTAACGCCTCGATTCGATCAAGAATTTGAGGAATCAGTCGAGTTATCATAATCCAAACAACAATGTCAACACGAGGTCGCGGAAAATGGTGGAGGAAATAATGCTTCAATTTCCGCCAATGCGACTCTACAATCATTGTAGTTTTTAGAACAGGGATCTGCTCGGAATGAAAAGAGCGAGCCCAGAGTTTCCACTGGTTAAACCTATACCAGTTTACGTATAAGTACACCCAAAGGCGATAAAAATTTCTGCTTCAACACCAGTTGTACATCTCAATAGTACATTCGCAGTGTATAGCGTAGGACGAACGTAAAGTGCCATTTTTATCGGGAATGAGAGGATGAGCGTTGTAATGACGACTAAACATGTCCAGGGCCGTTTTGTGATCATCTTTCTTTGAAATTTCAAAGCTCCCGCTGCTTTCGTAGATAATTTTCCTTGACACACATTGACAGGAACCAAATCTATAGCGTACGTTAACTTGTGTATCTACAAAATGTTCAAATCTCACTATACTTATGGTTTCTATCAGTGCGCTTGGTTGGGATAGAGCCCCAACATATTTCCAAGCCAGAAACTAAGGATTGAGCTTCGCAAGGTGAATACTGAGCCAGAGTATTCATCTTAGTTGATTCCTTAAGCTTGGTTTGTATGGCACGCTTTGCATGCCAGAAACAGAGTTTAACTTTGGCAGATGGCCATACCTGCTCTACTGCATTGATCTCCGACCTATCTCTGTCGCAGTCGACAAAAGTTGGAGATAGCCCTGATTGCTTTAGGGGCCTAAGAAATCGGTCAAGGACCTGTGTCAAAGTCCCAGGTGGCGTGGCCGTTCCTTTTGGACTCTCTTTCTTGATAAATAGATAAGCCAACGGAACTCCGGTACCGTCAAGTTCAGCAAGCAATGTGTATAGATCCATACCCGTATTGTTGGTCCCATACGTCGCATCGATTGCCACCTCCTTAGTGATTCTTGCCAGGGAGTTAGTTGAAGTCTGGATGTAAAGCGCCAAAGCTCGACAGTTTTCCACCCGAAAAGAATCATAGTGGTAACTTTTGGAATGTTCATCAAGAAGCTGCCCAGCTGATAATATTTAGTCATCGTTGCGTTTCCACAAATTCTTATTTTCCTGCTTCTATTGGTAGTACACTTGATGCGGCAAAATTTTCTTAACAGTTGGAAGCCCGGAATCCTTTAATTTCTCATGTATCTTAGTGGGTGAGTGGCTGAGAACTCTCTCATCGATGAAAGCTTGTACTTCCGATGATATATGAAAGTCATCGTACTCCCTATGCTTGTTATGACGAAATCTGAGATTAAGAGTACGGCGGTCGAGAGACGGCCTAACTCTTAGCTTGCTGTTGCAGTCAAACCGAATCATCCAACTCCTATCTCGCATTTTACTCGAAGATGAGTTTTGTTCTGCAAAGATATCCTGACAATAAGTGAAACAATATGAAATTTAGCAGCTAGAATGACAGGTAACTCCAGTGCGCCCGAATCGAAAGCCACAGCTTTTCCAAATGATTTGGACGAGTTGGTTGACCGCGTTATTCAACTCGTATCGATCATGGTTATTATCCTCGGTTTCTCTCAACGTGGATCAGAACGCGACAGGCAATTTATCAAGGTCGGAGAGATAATCAATATCAATTAGATCTGTCTGCAAAATTTATATTATTTGTTAGCTTTCACTGGCACCAATCTTTGGCTAGACTCATACCGGTCGGCTTTTGTTACTAATTTCTCTGATAAAGTCATCCCACTCGTCAAATGATGGCAGTTCCCGCTTCTTTGCGTGTCGCTGGCAAGTCTTATTTGGCTTCCCTTGTTTGTTGCAAGAGAAATCCTCGATGGCGCGGTCGGAACAGCATTTAGAGTAGAATCGGGTATTTGGTTCCATTTCAAAAATGAGATCTGATCAGATGGGAGATACTGGTACTTATTCCAAAAGTAAAAGAATAGGTGAATTCAAGGATTCGCATTGGTGTTGGATTGAAAGAAAGTGATTATTAAGCAGGATGGTAACAATTCCAGGCTGGATGACATTAAACCTGGATCATGTGATCGCAGATGTCCCGATCCTGATTACGGTATGTATTGGTAAGATACACCGGTAGCGTGCGAGCGCCCGTATTCGGAGGATGATAGAATTTTAGCCCGTGAAAGCTATATGCTAAGCTCAGCTGGCCAAGTCAGAGTAAGTTCGTTCATTTAATTTTCAATTAACCTTATTTGGCTCCCTGAGGAGTTATGCCGACATTTTTTGAAGATACGTTTTGTCCATAGAAAAACTCTGATTGATAATTGCAACACTCATAATTCAAGGACTTAATCTGCAGATACCATGACGTTGTAAACCCTTACATTATGTACCTTCTTTTGTGAATGCCTATCACAAGGAAGAATGTAAGAAGCCTATAGTTAATAAAGTGTGCTTTCTGTCAAGGGAAAAACTGAAATATAATCACGTAATATCGCTTACATGCCACGTATACAACCTTTGTAAATAAAGTGTTTAACAACTCTGTAGAAGTTACTTCTCTCCTTGTAGATAATCTAATTCACCTGATTTGACATCGTCGATCGTGCTAAATAGCATACCGTGACATCTTATCTACCCTCCATTATTTTACTGCCCTAGAGCGTAAACAACCATACCGAATCTTAACTCCAATATGGAAAACAACCCTTGGAACCCAGAAGGGACTGGCATTCCACCATATCATCCTCAATCTCATGCTTCGCAAATAGATAGATTCAACGACCGAGATTCTGCCTTTGCTCAAAAGTACCCACTTCTTTGCTCTGTCCCCAATCCCACCCTCTTCATCCAAGCCATGCAGAATGGTATTCCAGGTAACAGCGCTGTACAACTTAGCGAAGAGATTATGAAACTAGCGACCGCCTACATGCATCTCGAAGGTGAATTGTTCAAGTTTAAAGACGATTATGACACACTTCTGGAAAAAAATCAGGAACTTTTAGACGCAAACACAAAGCTCCAAAAACAGAAGAAAGCAGCCGGGCCAAGTAGCTCGCAGCTGCAACAGCAAGTCGCCAATCTTCAGCAGCAAATTATCACCTTACAACAACAGAATACCACTCTCCAACAGCAAAACGCCTCTTCACAGCAGCTAACCCAGACTAATTCTTTAATTTCACACCGATCAGCGGAGCACCCCGACCCGAAAATCTTCTCTGCAAATGTTGCAGCATCGCGCAAAGAGCTGCCCCTATTCAATTGAAAAGTTAACATGAAATTCATTGCGAACAGAGATTGGTACCCAGATGAGCAGAGCAAGATGATTTACTTAGTCTCTCGTCTTGAAGGAAAAGCCTACTCCACTGTATCCTATGGTATTAATAGAGATGGCTCAATAAAATTCACTTCAAGTGAAGCCATTCTTGTCCTTCTGGAGCAAGCTTTTGCCGACGTCGACGAATGTAATGCGGCTAGGCGAGAAATTCTTACAATCAAGCAAGGCCAAAAGGACACCTCAACCCACATCTCCGACTGGTTTGATGTGGCACAAAAAACTGGACTTGCAGATGATGCGCTGATTAACCATCTTTACGATTCACTGCATCCAGCAATAGTATCACACATTCAGAATCGTGTGATGCTACGTCAGCCTCTACCTGATGACTTAACATCATATCTCGTCGAAGTGCGACACATTGATGCAGTTCTTCGCTCGTCTAATCCAGGTTATACAAAAGAAAAATCTAATTCTAGCAATCATCATCACTCTAGTCTTCCTACTCCTAATTCTACCGCTCCTTCTAACCCTTTTGCCGCAGACCCAATGGACCTGAGCGCATCAAACCTTAGCCGCAATATCACCTGGACTTCAGTAGACGCCGCAAATCACCGCATTCCCCGAAATGAAGCTGAGAAGTGTGCTAAGCGTGCGTACTGTTTTGAAAATAAACTGTGCAGCTGGTGCTATGACCCAGTTTCACGGAACGGCCTGCTGAAGCTAGTCGTTTCGGCTTGAATTCATTTAGTTCTTTTGCATAAATTTTATTCACATATTGTCTTTAATTAATTGGCGTGAGTTTTCATGCATTTTGTCGATCTTCATCAATGGCTTCAATGACGTTGATAAATTATTTTGCCGATCGTCATTAATTACTTATTATTGTTATTATTGTTGGACTTTTCCTGTTGATCGTTATTAACAACGATTGAATTCCAGGCATTGCATAGTTCTATGGAATTCTATTTCAATCGACGGTATTTTGGGTGTTCTGCAATATTCGCTGGCGTTCGATGGGATGGGGTTCTAGTAACCAGTACTAGGGAATGTACTAGGTGGACTCATGTATAAATAGTGGTTAGGCCTTCTAGTTGAAAGCTCTCCAGCTTTCAGTCTTGTATTTATTCTACGCATCTAGTCTAGTCAGGATTCAAGAAGTCAGGTTATCCACATCTACACTTGTCATTTGTTACACAAGCTTACGTGACATTATCTGCTATCGTCAGTGTCCCAGAGTTCCAGGTATTCAATATTTAAAGAGATTGTTCACCAAGATCAAGCCCAAGCTAAACCATCAAGATCCAAGTACAAGGAGTCACGACACCCAGGACATCGAGCACGAATTTGCGCTGAGGCGAGATGGAATACAGGTAAGACAAGATCTAAAGACAATAAAACTGTGATCGAGGAGGAAAAAGCATAGTCTCTGATCAAAGTCGCGATCAGAGACTTACCGAGAGTGAAAAAGTCAGTGAATCATATACCCGTAACGGGGCAAAGTCACAGATATTATCCTTATCAACACCACATAACGACCATCTTCTTCTTCCCTGTATTATAAAGGCAGATAGAATTAAATTTCAAGCACAAGCTTTCCTTGATTGTGGTGCTACTGATGACTTTTTTGACTTTAACTCTGCGCAACGGCATGGCCTCCCAATAGATCCTCTGCCGCAACCCCGTCAACTTTATCTCGTGGACGGTAGACTAGCGGCACAAATCACCCATACTACGAATCTTAATCTTAATATTTCGGACCACAACGAAACTGTAACCCTCTTTCTGACAAATCTTGGCAAGTATGAAATAATCCTAGGTCGTACATGGCTGAGGAAACATAACCCCTCCATCAATTGGTTAAAGGACTTTATCTGTTTTAACTCCGACCATTGTAAAGAAAATTGCTTCCCTGCCAAAACCCGTCATATAGATATCCCAAGTTGTCAAAATAAAACCCCTATCTCAGGATTAAATCCTCCGGAAGACTTTGCAAACGGTCGCCCAAGAAAAATAGGAGCAGCTTCCTTCCAGGCACTATCTAAACAAAAAGGTATCAAAATTTTTTCTTTATCTCTTTTTGAAGTAGACAAGAGACTTGAAGAATTTGGCATCCAACCAGCTCCGACACAGCCAAAAAAATCGACCAATCTTCTCTATGACGAACTTTCTCCCATTCAGAAAATGTATCGAGAGATATATCCTCAAAACGACTCTCATTATAATAAGATGCAATCTTCTTCCATAGCAACTGATATGCACTTAGCAGGCTTTTCTCTCGAAGATATTCAAATTGCCTTGCAAACCAAAGAATGGCCCGACCCCTCCCTAAAACTTCCTACGCACTATCATCAACACCTACCTGTTTTTGATCATAAGAGAGCCGAAACTCTCCCTCCTCACCGGGATTGTGATCATAGAATAGAACTGAAGCCGGGCACTACACCCCCATATGGGCCTCTCTACAACATGTCTATCGAAGAACTTCAGGTGCTCCGCAAGTATCTCAATGAACAACTGGAAAAAGGATTTATCCGTGCTAGCAAATCACCAGCAGCGGTGCCCGTTCTTTTTGCCAAAAAACCTGGCGGAGGATTACGGTTCTGTGTCGACTACCGAGGACTAAACGCTATTACTATAAAGAATCGATACTCTCTTCCATTGTTACAAGAAACTCTTGCTAAGCTCAGCAACGCCAAATTCTACACTGAACTAGATATTATAGCTGCGTTCAATCATATTCGAATTGCGGATGGTCAAGAATGGATGACGGCATTCAACACACGATACGGTTTGTTTGAGTCGATTGTGATGCCGTTTGGTCTATCTAACGCACCGGCCACATTTCAAGCACGTATCAACGAAATTCTTCGACCATATCTTGATGTATTCTGTACCGCATACATAGATGACATTCTTATCTATTCGAATGACCTCACGTCACACAGAATCCACGTTAACAAAGTGCTTGAAGCGTTACAAAAAGCTGGTCTCCATTGCGATATTAAGAAATGCGAGTTTGAAGTCCAAGAAGTGACATACCTTGGCATGATCATCTCTACGACAGGCGTCAAAATTGACCCTCGGAAAATCCAGTGCATCGTCGACTGGTTACCTCCATCTTGTCTCAAAGATGTACAGGGCTTTTTAGGTTTAGCAAATTTCTATCGTCGATTCATAAAAAGTTTTTCCAAAATTGTCAAGCCCCTTGTTGCGCTAACTAGAAAAGATGTGAAGTTCATTTGGTCCGATGCTTGTCAAAGATCGTTTGAATCTCTACAAAAATCATCCATCACAGCACCTGTTTTACGGCATTTTGATGTCTCCAAAGAGATCTTTGTCGAAGCAGATTCCTCCGATTTTGTCTCCGGAGGAATATTGTCACAGAAAGATGATGATGGGGAACTTCACCCTGTCGCTTTCATGTCAAAAAAATTTGATAATGCGGAATGTAATTTTGAGATATACGATAAAGAACTTCTGGCAATCGTCCGATGTTTTGAGAGTTGGAGAGCTGAACTCCAAGGATCTTCTTACCCCATTGCTGTCCTCACAGATCATCGCAACCTAGAGTATTTTATGACAACAAAAGAACTTTCTCGCCGCCAAGTTCGCTGGAGCGAGTTCCTTTCTCAGTTTGACTTTGTCATCAAGGCTAGGCCAGGAAAGGATAATGTCAAGGCCGACTCAATTACCCGGCGATCTCAAGACCTCCCAAAAGACAACACTGACCCTCGAGTATTGTACCAAAACCAAACTCTCCTTCCGGCCCACAAGCTTCATGAATCAGTAATTCAAGATCTAAAAGGCAACGGCCCTTCCAATAAATCGACCCAGCACGCCCCTTTTGAACTTTCTCCAGCAATCCTCTCTCAGCCTCGAGAAGAGCCCCTTGACCACAAGATCGCCCGATTACTTGACCAAGGCTACAACGATAAAAAAGATGAGTGGCTGATAAAGGTAGTTAATGAGTTGACAAAACCTGAAGGAATCCTGCACTCAAAAGAGATATCACTCTCAGAATGTAAACTTCGTGACGGTTGCCTTTATTTTCGCGACAGGTTATATATTCCGAACAACGAACTTAGATTTCTTCTCATACAGAAAACCCATGATAGTTGTGAAAAGGGCCATCCAGGAAAGAACGCATTGTATCAAACAGTATCGGACCACTACTGGTGGCCTAATCTCTCCCAACAAACAGACCAGTTTGTTAAAAACTGCCATGATTGCATCCGTGATAAAGTTTCTCAACTCAGATACCAAGGAGCTCTGAAACCTCTCCCCCTACCAATACAGCGCTGGCGTGAAATTTCAGTAGACTTTGTGGGCCCTCTAGCAGAATTTGACAAATTCAACTGCATCATGGTGGTTGTAGATCGTCTAACCAAGGAACGACACTACACACCCTGTCACACAAATATGAAAGCAAAGGAGCTTGCAAAATTATTTGTCCGTGACATTTGGCGACTCCACGGGTTATGTGACTCTATTGTGTCCGATCGAGGACCACTATTTGTCGCAGAATTCTGGAAAGCTTTTTGCCATCGTCTACAAATTAACGTCTCACTTTCTACAGCCTACCATCCAGAGATTGACGGCCAAACAGAGAGCGCTAATGCATTCATGGAACAATATCTTAGGCAGTATATAGACTACTCACAAAAAGATGTCTACGAATGGCTACCAATGGCAGAGTTCGCAGCCAATAATGCCGTCAATGACTCCACAAAAGTCTCACCTTTCTTCGCTAATAAGGGTTTTCATCCACGCATGAGTTTCGGGCCACCACGACCCACTCCAAATACAACTTCAAAAAATCGCCGTGAACAAATTATAGCTGGCAACAATTTCGCTTCTAAGATGGCAGAAGTCCTTGAAGTGCTACGTACAAACCTCACACGTGCCAGAGAAAAACAAGAGAGAGTTGCAAACAAAAACCGCTCTCCAGCACCAGCCTATCGAGTTGGTGATGAGGTATTTCTCGATTCCCGAAATATTAGCACCTCGCGACCGATTCCTAGGTTAGACTGCAAATTCATCGGTCCATTTCGAATATCAAAAATTATAAATTCTCACGCATATCAACTAAAACTTCCCTTCGAACATGAGAATTTGCACAGCGTATTTCACACAAGCTTGCTTAGACCGGCACCCACGAACCCTCTCTCGGGACAAACCAACCCACCGCCACCACCTATTGCACTGGATGCGTCCGGCGAAAATCTTTTCGCTATCGAAGCAATAGTCGATTCCAAGCGAAGTAAAAACAAGAAAATATTCTATTATTTAATTCTGTGGCGAGGCGAAGACCCCGAAGACCAAACATGGGAACCTCTTCAAAACGTTGTAAATGCGACAGCTTCCATTCAAGAGTTTGAGAGACGTTTCCCTAATAAATTGAAGCCAACAAAAATTGAGATACAGAAAGCAAAACAAAAAGCCAATGCCTCCGTTAAAAAAATGTCGCCAGGCGCTCAATCCCAAGAGGAGTGAGACGGGACCATATGTCAAGGGAAAAACTGAAATATAATCACGTGATATCGCTTACATGCCACGTATACAACCTTTGTAAATAAAGTGTTTAACAACTCCGTAGGAGTTACTTCTCTCCTTGTAGATAATCTAATTCACCTGATTTGATATTGTCGATCGTGCTAAATAGCATACCGTGACACTTTCATCATTCTAGGACTACAACATCACCGCGAAGAAACGTGACTCAAGTCTTGCTATAATTGAAACAGCTTTCTCCTGTCTCAAGTATGGCATGTTTCCGAGCTACCCAGAAACTACTTCGGAGAAGGACCTGGACAGTGTACCACTGCACCATCTGACTGCTTACACTATCTGGGTGGTTATTGTTCATCAGACGATGGCTGCATCCTCAATTAACATTATCTCTACAATATAGTATGGGAAGCTGTTATCATTTCCCCTCGAGAATAGGGCAATAGCTGTAGCTGTAACAGGGTAGACTTAAAAAAAATAAATTAATAAAAAAAATTGTATGGGAAATCGAAGGTCCCTGTAGTCCCCTTATGTGATTATTTTTGACCCTAATTCCATCAAAATTTGTGTGATACTAGGGACAAAAATAATATCCGATGGGGACTACAGGTACCTTCGATTTCCCATATATTATGGTTATGAGCGATTGAAGGAAATACTGGTTGGAAGATTGACTGAGATTGGCTACCATACAAGTGGATGTAAGGTGTTTGGAATGCTTAGATAAGTAGAGAGTATGTAGAAAGTGAAGCTCACAGTCCTGTAATGTTTAAGTACACTCCTTCAACAGAGCTGGTCTACGTTATAATTATACAGTGAAAAGTGAACAAAACATGGGTCCTTGTTGCCATATGCGATCCCTGTTCTCACTTGCCCCTGCCATGCACTACTGGTAGTAGTGCATATGTCATTGGTCATTCCAGTCGCGTTTAGCTGTGTTCTAGAGTCACCCTTGCCACAGTAAGAGTCTCTAGTGCTCTAACCATTATACGCGGGTCGGATGGTGCAGTGGTACACTGTCCTGGCCGTTCTCCCGAGTAGAGTCTGGGTAGCTCGGACACATGTCCCACTTAAGACAGGAGAAAGCTGGTTCGAATCCAGCAAAACTCTCACACTACTTCTCTCGTGATACTGTATTCGTAGGATGACGAAAGCATGCCTAGATAACCACGGATTTTTTCTCGCTTTTCCCTGTGGTAGATATTCACGGAAGAGGATACATGGCGTAAGGCGTTATTCTCGTACTGGTATCTGCAAAAGAAACCTGAGCATGAATGTTCCAAACGTCAAACTGAGTCATTCTGCAAAATATACATGTCTTCCGTAATGATTCGCGTCATAGCCTCAGGCTGCATATGCAAAAATGATTTAAAAAAAACCCCCTTATACGCCATTACAGTCGTCCCTCTCTAACTCGATAGTGGGTGCCGGTATAAGTGTTGAAAATATTCATTGTAACATGTACTTTTATATTTGCAACACTTATCCTTACAGGGCATTTTGCGTGTAGGGGCAAGTATTGCAAATGTAAATGGTTGAATTTCAATGAATATTTTCAACACTTATGCCGGCACCCACTATCGAGTTAGAGAGGGACGACTGTAATGGCGTATAAGGGGGTTTTTTTTAAATCATTTTTGCATATGCAGCCTGAGGCTATGACGCGAATCATTACGGAAGACATGTATATTTTGCAGAATGACTCAGTTTGACGTTTGGAACATTCATGCTCAGGTTTCTTTTGCAGATACCAGTACGAGAATAACGCCTTACGCCATGTATCCTCTTCCGTGAATATCTACCACAGGGAAAAGCGAGAAAAAATCCGTGGTTATCTAGGCATGCTTTCGTCATCCTACGAATACAGTATCACGAGAGAAGTAGTGTGAGAGTTTTGCTGGATTCGAACCAGCTTTCTCCTGTCTTAAGTGGGACATGTGTCCGAGCTACCCAGACTCTACTTGGAAGAACGGCCCGGATAGTGTACTACTGCACCATCCGACCCTATCGTTGACTTAGGCCTGTAGTATTGTACGCGATTGTTTATTACAATTTGAACATTGTGTGTGTGTAGTGTTGTTTATTCGTGCTGTGTAAAGTCCAAGACTATTATAACACTAGGGCTCCTCTCTGACCCAGGCCACACCTTTTACAGTGCTCCTATCCCATTTTACCTCGAACCTAAGATCATTGATACATTGACCCATGACGGGTAGCCATTTAGCTCAGTAATTACCCGTAGAATTCAACCACTTTTTCTACGGAACCTTCTGCTCAAAAAAAATTGAAAAAAAGCAGCCATGGAAACCGGTACGCGGGAAAAAGTCTCAAAAAACCTGCAACTCCAGCCAGACGAGGCCTAGACACCAGAGCCACACGAGGTGCGTATCCCCACCTGTATCTCCCTAATATCCCATAGTCCAGATATCCTCCTTATACCGACACCACCAGCGCTCAGGTAGCGGTGCTCTTTCCTCGGGAGATAGTATAATGCCAGAATATCTGTAAACAGTGAGAATTCATCTTGGTAAAAAGGGCCAACTTAGTCTGATCCATCACCACCATAACGGGAGCTAGGTACGCCCCGGAAACTCGTTTGGATGACTTTTCCTCCGTGACCAAGTAATGCGTGTTTCTGTTGGCTCTCAAGATAAACTCCAGGTTGGTAGGGGACACCACGTACAAGTAGAATCGCTGTCTTCGTCCCCCTTTGAACATAATGTCACTAGACCTGATTACGTCTGTTGCAACAGCGACGCGGATATCAAACTCTATTTAATTAGTAATTCAATTTGCGTCCACCGCTCGACAAATTCAGCATCAAAAAAAAACCGTTGCAACCAAATTTCAAGGGAGGGGGATGGTGTATCACGACTCGTTAACTGTAGGAAACTGAGACTTGGCATTTAACAGGATGGTTGACTGTATTGCCGCAGGTCCTTTCTATGAAATTTGATCTTCTTTTAAACTAGCTGGGATAGATGCTTGAGAATACCTGAGGCAAGCCTATCCATATACATTAGACGCTGTTTAAACCGATAGTGTGTTCAACGCAATTGGTGAGGCTTCATTCTTTTCAAGAATTGCACTGGACACACAGCCGGTGTAGAGAGCGCCTGCTGCACCATGTTTTGACCGCCGCAGATTCATAGCCCTGGCAGTACGGTACGATGTAATACCAACATGAAACATGACATGTTGCGCTAAAGAGTGGAGGAATTCCGGAACGCTAAAAAGTGGGTGAGGACCTGTCAAAATACGCTTCAGCGAGATTTAGCCGTCGAAAATGAGCGCTTGACACTTTCAACAACTATGCAATAGACGGTGAAAAGGCTTTAACTGTGCGATGATAGACAAGATTTTGCCTCCTAGTTATGATAAGTTCATGAGTATATTAAAGGAGACTGTGTAACAAACGCTACCTAAGCAATTTCTCGTAAGAGTCACGGCTTGAAATAGGGCCTTTGAAACGGATTCATGTATCGTGTACGAAAGCTCGATTGCAGTGTGAGATAATTTAGGATGGATGATGAAATTGTTAATACTGATGAACTAATTTGAAATTTTGATGTTTATACAGCCGATTAGACGTGCCGACGCAGATGACCATCGGATGGTCCCATAAGAATTTGCGGCTCCTCACTCGAGGCTGTCTTTCTCCAAAAAATGAAATCCCTGAAACTACAAATATCTTGAAAAGCTCCAGAATCCCATTCTTTAATGTGCAAAATAGCATATCGCGGGTCGCACTAGGCTTGAATCCGATGACCTTTTGTATGGCTGGGAGAAGATGCTCGAGTTTCGTCAGCCTGATACCTGAAAGAGAATTTCAATTAGCATCTCCTCTCGCACTCTTCGATCCAAAGCTCTCTCTCTCTGGTTATGTTTGTGTGACCAGTGAGTACAAATGATCACGGCATGCAAGCAATGCTATGAAACCAGTCACACTTTTCTACGCCCATCTCTGAGGGTAGTATGACTGCTATATATACTAATAGGCCAACACCTCAGTAATCTGTATCTTTATGCGTATCAGTTACGAACCAGTCTCTCGAACTGGAGATGAGAAAAGTGACTAATCAACTTCGTAGATAGGTGTTATAGATACAGGATCGCGGGGGTAATACTTTGCCCGCGACCCTTTATCACTTATTAATAGCTATGCCCTGGATAGTAATTGGCTAAGTCTGAGACTAGCCGCTAATAGATAAGTACTAATACTGTAAAGGATGCAGATCTGATGCCCTGTAGACGTAGATCTATTTCTAGGATGTACATGTCTAGGGGGGTTGATTGGTACGCGTCTCTGGAGCTGTACTTGGTAAATACTGTCGTCCCTCTCTAACTCGATAGTGGGTCCCGGTATAAGTGTTGAAAATATTCATTGAAATTCAACCATTTACATTTGCAATACTTGCCCCTGCACGGAAAATGCCCTATGAGGATATGTGTTGCAAATATAAAAGTCCAAGTTACAATGTATATTTTCAACACTTATACCGGGATCCACTATCGAGTTAGAGAGGGACGACTGTACGACTTCCCTCCCCCGTAGATAGTTACAGGAGAAATAAACGGTATTCCGTGACATATGTTCGTCATTTTTTATTCCGATCACTTACAGTGCATCACATCACTGCCCTTTGTCAACATCAACATCAACATGTTTCATATTATATTTTCGTTTCGTGCAAAGCTAGGATCACTTGAGGTCCTGGCAGTCAATCAGTCGATCTCACCTACTACGTTTTATCTAAATTCATGCATGTATCCACGGCTACCGCACAGGCATGGTATGTTTCCTCCGGTTTACACCAGCTCAAATAAAGATAAGATAGAGTATCGAAATTCCCTGCGTACACTTTGTTCTAGCACTCATGACTAATCTTGACGCGCGTACTTTAATCGAGCCTAGATCAATCTATACCTGTCTCGTCCGAACTTTGTGGACAATATCAAACAGTCGGTGCTGAGATAGTAATGCTGATACAGTAGGTACCCCTGATGTGGAATATTTCTCTTTAGAGATTGTCTTTATCTCCTGTTCCATAAAAATTTGTATGGCACTAGGGATAAAGTATGCCCCAGAAGGGAAAATATCCTAAATCAGGGGTAACCACTTTAGTCCTGTCTACAAGAGACTGCAAGATACTTCGGGTGGATTTATTTTGTATCCTCTTTCTTAAGTTTACGCGAATATGATATACAGAACTTATGATACTTACGACCTTTCCCTGTTTTTCGCCCAGATAGATGACTCGATAACCTTTCAGCTTAGTAGGAGAATCAAACTTGAAATACAACACATGTGTATCTTTATTAAATTCTCATTGGCTGGACGTCTACAAACGAGAGAACAGATATGGCAAGTTTCTGTAACATCTATTCTTATCAGATAAGGAACAAGTGTTAGAGTTCAAAATATGAGTGATGTAGTGCTAGATGGACTTGAAGTTGTCAAAAGTGCTCGCTTTATTAATACAGCGATTCATAGTTGGCGATCAAACTGAAAATGCATAGAATAGTCCATAGAATATGTATGCTCTAGGCTCCCGATATCGAGATTTTGCAAAAGGTTCAGAATTTATCGATACGTGATCACGCTCTTGATCATCTTCGATTAATTTTTAACACCATAATAGTCAACCTACACATCAAAGGTAATTACAGGATATGTTTCCTGTCAAAACGAGTAAGTGTTATATGAGTTGATGACCAATTGAACTATCAAAGATCAACTAACAATATTTCTAGAAATTTCGCAAAACTCCAGACTAAATGAGGGTAGACGGGAAGGCCCTTGGAGTCCATGGCGGAGGAATATGGAGAGAGATGCTAGTGATGTGGAGGGGCGAGCAGATAGCGAAATCGATACCGAAAATGAAGCCGGAGAATTTGAAAGCCAAAAAAGAAATCGCAATTTACCGCCAAACTCGAGAGATAAATTTATCGGAAGAAGTGATCTCCGACAAAAAGAAATTTCAGGAAACGGCGATCAAAGTTTACTTCAAGATGCCACCCGACACAGAATGAAGGGTTTATCGGCAGGAAATGAGGGTTCAATTGTAGAAAAAGAGAAAGCCCAAAAGAAACGTCCATGGTATAAGGGAAAAGAGTTTAAACACGAGCCCTTCACCTTCAAGAATCAGATACAGGCAACAATCTTCAATTCTTGGATTAATATTTTACTTCTTGCTGCACCTCCAGGACTTATTCTGAGATATGCGGGAGCTGACGGGAAAATCATTTTCTTGGTCAACTTTCTCGCTATAGTCCCTCTGGCTGGTATGTTGGGGTATGCTACTGAAGAAATTGCTTTGTATATCGGCGAGAGTATGGGTGGCCTTCTGAATGCGTCATTTGGGTGAGGAACCCCTTATTTTCCATTTTCGCTTCCTAACCGATCCAGAAATGCCGTCGAAATAATAGTTGCTGTCATTGCATTATCAAAGGAAGAAATTGTTATTGTGCAAACCTCACTTATAGGGAGTATTTTATCAAATCTTCTATTTGTCATGGGTATGTGCTTCTTTTTTGGAGGTATCCGACGAGAAGAACAATTCTTCAACGAGACAGTTGCACAAACGACATCAAGTTTATTGGCACTTTCCATTGGTAGCATAGTCATTCCAACATGCTTCGAACGCTTTGCTGCAGCGGACGATGATGCACTGACAGGAAGCGTTGCTTCCATATCCCGTGGCACAGCTGTGATTCTTCTGTTTGTGTATGGTGGTTACCTATACTTTCAACTTTTTACCCACAATCTTATGTTTAACATCAAAAGTCAAAAAGTTGCGTTGAAGCCGCGCAAAAATGTAGTGGAAAAAGGTGCCATCCTCAAGGGTCTAGCCAGCGCGGGCGCATTTGCTGCCGAAGCTGGCCAGCCAGGACGAGATGGTACCACAAAAATTAGTGAACGTGAGATTGAAGAAGAACAGGAAATTCCCCAAATACATATCACCGTAGCGTGGTCGACACTAATTCTTGCGACCATCGTCATTGGCCTGTGTGCTGAATCTATGGTTAGTGGTATCGCAGCTATTACCGAAGACGGTAAAATATCGATCGAATTCGTGGGCCTAATCTTACTTCCACTCGTTAGTAATGCTGCAGAACATGCTACCGCGGTTAGCGCAGCGATCAAAGACAAAATGGATCTTGCTATCGCCGTTGCCGTCGGTTCGAGCATGCAGATCTCCCTCTTGGTAATTCCTCTCTTGGTTGTCATTGGCTGGATTATGGGCAAAGATGATATGACCTTGAGTTTTGATGGATTTCAAGTATCTGTTCTCTTTGTCTCGGTCCTTTTGGTCAATTATCTGATCGGTGATGGTAAGACTCACTGGTTAGAAGGCATGTTACTGATGTGTCTTTATCTGTGAGTAATTCGTACCCCTATAATCATATTTATTAACCGTCCCAAGCATTATAGCAATTTGCGCGTGGTTTTATCCTGCGACCGTCGAAATTATACAATAATCGTACTTTACTTGGGCAAAGGTCAAAATTAAAGGAGCATTGGCGTTAGGTTTTATAATAATAGTAAAAGTAATTTATTCGATCATCAAGATAAAGTAATCGATCCGCGAGTCTCTGGGAGAAATGAGACAGAATAATTCCGGTGCTGATTTTTTGCCGCTTTAAGGGCTTGACCTCATATTAGTGTTGAGATTTTGTTAAGTGCTGTGATCTTCTTTCGGGTCATAAGTTAGGACTTTTGGAGGAGTTGTTTTTTATCTTTTAAGCATCCCATATTCTTCATCTTGAAAGTCATACCACTGTCATGAAGTATGAAAAGTTCCCCATTAGAAAGATGAATAGATCATGAAGCTGTGATTAAGTTCAATATGCAAACTTTTAATTATACCACCTTAATTTTAGTATTACTCTGATACTACGGTATTAATCGTGTATAGGCGCTAAAATTCGACTTTTACAGGGTATATAGGCTTTTACTAACTTGAATTAGCATGACGATAAGTAGATCTCCCCACCTAAACTTTAAATTTGTATGGCAAAAATTTCACAACGAAATATTCGTTGGTTTTGCTTTTTTGGTCCATTATAGCCCTCTATTCACTTTTTAATTCATTAATACATTTCATAAATAAATTATACTTCTATCTAGCTAATAATTTACATATCCGCCTTCAGCTTCGTAAACGGCTCTGATTCTTCGGGGCATCGAATCTATCAGTTTCTCCAAGTCATCCCCATTAAACCCCAGATCCCACGCCTCGTTCACTATTTGACGAAGATGCCCTTGACTCCGCTGCCCCCCTTGATCCAACGCTGGATAAAGACGCTCCATGTACGCTTTCATATAACTCCACAAAGTTTCTATCGGATTTAAATCAGGAGAATATGGCGGCCACTCCATTAGAGAAATATTCCTCCTTTCAAACTCACGCATAGTTTGCCTCGACTTGTGAGGAGGGGCGTTGTCCTGCATCACATCTAGTCCTGGTTCCCGAAAGACCGCACTCCCTATGAGAGGCACTATCCTCTCGCAGTAACTGGCCGCAGTGATATGGCCCCACTCCTTCTCCCAAATCAGGCAAGGCCCCTTCTGTCGTCCAAAGAAAGATCCCCAGAACATCCACCCAATTCTCCTCCGCGTCTTGGCTAGGACACAGGTATCTTCGTACTCTTCCCCAATCTTTGACTTAAACTTAGCTCAAGGGAACTCTAAATCTTAGGAGCCTTTAAGGGACTACTGACCTTTCTTGTGACCCAACGATCACTTTGCCGACCATTCATAGCCCAAGTCTCGTCGGACCAGAGGACTCTCATCCAATGTTCCTTCCGCCAGTGGAGATGTATTCTGGCAAACTCATATCTCTTTAGTTTGTTGACTGAAGAGATAGGAGGTTTTAATCGTGCAATCCTGCGTGCATATCCCCTCTTTGCCAGTTCACGTCGGATCACATTCTCGCTCACACCAAAGTGCCGAAATATAAAATGTGCAAGTTGGAAAAATGACATCCGACGATTTTCCGATGATAAACAGACGAAAAATTCTATTTCATCGACCTGGGAACTACTTAGAATAGGTGGCCTACCACTGGAGTACTGAGGCTCGGTATTTTCAACGCTCATGGTGTATTGTACCTGTCGCCATGTAATCCCAAGGCGTTGAGAGATTTTGACGTAACTGTGTCCCTCACTGGCCAAGGTTCTAACCTGCACATGTTACTCTCTTAACCTTATCAATTTGTAGATTTCAGACTTACTTGAATACGTTGAGTTTGTGTTAGGCGTTTTGCATAAGTAGGAGATGCTGATGATGGAGAAGGTTGTTGAGGTGAATCCATCTTTGCGGCAATCTAGTACAGTAAATTAAAATCTTCTAAAGTAGTTGACTTAAGGTTCAGATGCACTCACATGAAGTAAAAATTAGATAGATGAATGAAATAAAAGTATGCCGTTGAGCAAAATAATAGTAAATAGCTGACAATGATTTAAACGAAACGACCTCAGGTGTGCGCGAGTGAAGAAAGATGCAGGCATGAAGGTGGGCGTTGGACTTCATATACAGATGAATATCTCTTATGCCTTAGGCCATAAGATTTTAAAATTTGAAGCTAACAGGGATACTGTGGATCTATCGTGAGGTAACCTGGAATATCACCACTTTATCTCCACTTTATCCCCGCTTTAACCCCTGTACCCTATAAGAAGCGGATCAACGAACAATACCCTATCATGAGAGTACATACGAAAAATGTAGTACATAGCTAAAAGAAATTGCTCGATTTGGCCTAATCGAAATGGCAAATTTTGACTTCTAGATTCTGTGGGAATTTTAATGTACTGGGTGACTTTGGCATCTGATTTGAAAGATATTAAATGGCGCCTTTATACCCATTCTGATCTAGCCATTGTCTTATAAAAATCACTCTTTTATCAATTTTTAATCTTGGAGTTGAATCGGGTGGTGCAGTGGTATATCATCCGGGCCGTTAATCCAAGTAGAGTCTGGGTAGCCGAGGCAAATATCCCACTTGAGACAGGAGATCTTTGGCCCGAATCCAGCAAGACCTGCGTACAACATCTGCCTTATCCCTGTGATAGGTATCCATGGAAGAGGGTACATGTCGTAAGGCGTTATTCTCGTGGTGGAATCTGCAAATGAAATCTGAGTTTGAGTTTTCCCAACGTCAAAACTAGGTTATTCTGCGAAATGTGCATATCTTCCGTAACCATCCGCGTTATAGCCTCAGGCTGCATACGCTAAAATGCTGGAAATAATCTCCATAGTCTAGAAAGTTGTAGTACACTACCTTATTGATTTGATTTTCAATTAACCTAGTGTGGCGCCTAAAGTGGCCCACGTAGGTGTCTACCGTACTCTTAATTTACACAGGAGGAAAACTTTTCGGTAAAAAAAACCCCCTAAACCTACCTGGTAACTTTCTATTGTATTTTAAATGTTTAATTTTAGGAAGTGCGCTCACACTGCCCTGCGTAGTGCGGATCCCTTCACTCCAAGCAGCTCTTCTCTTCCCTCTCCGACACCCGCCTCTCCACTTCCCCGGCCAAACGATACTGCTCTAAGAACCCCTGGTCAAGAATCCACTGGGTTATTCTACTGAGATCTTCTGGGTTATTAATCATAGCTTCAAATGACCGGTTTTTCGCTTTCCTCCACACCTCTCCCCTTCCCTTGACCCTTCGTGGGCAGGACATCACCACGTGCTTGGCATTTTCCGAAGGATATCCACACTGACAGCTTGGATCGTTAACTCAAGGCACTTTTCTTCGATACAGATAAGATTTGAACCCGATGTGTTCGCTTCTTATCTGTATGGCAATGCTGCTTTGCGACCTTTTTAGGTGTCGATGTAAGTGGGATGGCGTTCCCGAGAAGTTCAACTTTTTTCTACCTGTTTTCTTGTCGGTATAAAAATTGGCGGCATTCCATACTTCAGGGTCGGCTGTTGTTCTGTTTCTCCGGGTTCCATTCCGGTGTTGATGCGGCCAAGAGTTCGCCCACTCTTGGAACGCGGCCGTTTTTCCCGTCTCTTTCTGTCCCTTGATGGACTTTTCCCCATCGCAGATTCTCGCCCACTCATCTCTATCTCTTTCTTTAGACAAAGATCCGCAGTTGTTGCCTCCTCTTGCTTGTTGCCTGATCATCTGACAGGTCTTTTCAATGGTTCTTTGGACCGGTGAGTTACGAGTGAGCCCGGCGTGCTGCACCCTCCTATTCTTTAGATAGATCTCCATCGGTAGGATGGAGGTCTCATCTTCCAGCACTCTCGTGCTTGTAGACTTGTATGCTCCTGTGATACTGAGTAAGCATTTTCTTTGTATTAACCTTAGCGGTTTGACTATCCTTTCGGGGATGTTCCCCGTTTTATTTATTTATTTATTTATTTATTTGAATTTCAATTTGATTTCATTACCCTGATAGGGAGCTCTTATGGCCCATGCAGGTAACTATAACTGTATATATACACGAGGGGAAACCTTACCGGTGAAAACCCCTCGATTCTGCCTGGTTTAATCTTTACAATTTATCCCGGTTTACCCAGGTTTTCCTTCAGGAAGTGCAATTTTCACTATTCAGCCAGTGTAGATTCCGTCCTATCCCTTGCCAGATCGCTTTATTTTTTCTGACATTGCTGCTTCGACTTCCCCTGCAAATCGAAACTGTTCTATCCAGCCTTGGGTGAGTATCCACTGCGTGATTCTAGCCACATCTTCTGGGCTGTTCATCATGACTTCGAAAGACCTATCTTTGGCTGGTCTTAAGACTTCGCCTCTTCCCCTTGCCCACTGCGGACACGCCAAGACCATGTGCTTGACATTTTGGGACGGATATCCACATTGACATCTTGGGTCGTGTACTCCCGGGACTTTTCTTCTATACAGGTAAGAGTTGAGCCCGATATGCTTACTTCTCAGCTGAATGGCGACACTACTTTGGGCCCTGCTCAGGTTTTGGTGGATATTTACTGGTGTTCCCTTGGAGTTGAGTCTTTTCCTGCCTGTTTCCTTGTCGGTGGTTATCTTTGCTGCATTCCATAATTCGGGATCTGCAGTCGCTCGTCGACCAGAACGCTGCACCCTGTTGTTTGCCCAAGAGTTTGCCCACTCCTGGAAAGCTGCAACTCTACCAGCCTCTTTCTGTCTACCCCTATTCATCTCTTTACCACAAATTTCTGTCCATTCGGCAACATCTTTGATCCTGTTCAAGGCATGCCTTTCTTCTCTCCCATTAGCGGGCAGCTTGACCTTGGCACATGCCGAAGATATTGTCTCTTGAACAGAAGTTTTATCTGATAGTCCGGCGTGTTGGACCCTCCTTTGCTTCAGATAGATTTCGATGGGTAGCACAGAGGATTCGTGTTCTAGTACCCTACTGCTGGTAGAGTTATATGAACCTGTGACTAGCTTCAGACATTTTCTTTGGATACTTCTTAGGGGTTTCACTATCCTTTCAGGGAGACTGCCTTTCGGTCCGGCTTCGGCCCAGATCGCGGCCCCATACATGAGCGCCGGTCTCACTAGTGAGCTATACAGCATTTTTGCCTTCATAAAATTTGCCCCCCATGTAGACTGGACGAGCCTGTTCATAACTTGTAGTTGTACTGCTGACTTCAGATGAACACTGTTGGCGTGTGAATTCCAGTTGAGCTTGGGGTCGAATAGGATGCCAAGGATGCGGAGGGAAGCTTGAGGTTTCTTAACATGTGTTTGGATGGTCATTGTTGCGGTGAGGTTATGCCTTTTCCTAGCTCGGGAAAAGTGCATCATCTGATATTTCTCCGGAGCGAATTTCACCCCATGGCTTTTGGCCCAGACCATACTTTTGTCGTGTAGCTGTTCCAGATGGCGGCAGTTGTCTTCAGTTGTGTCTGACCATGATAGTATGTTAGTATCATCTACAAACCCCACTGCTGAGGATGACGCTGTTTGTAGTATCGGGAGCAGTGTGCTCGCGAAAAACAGAAAAAGGATGGGGGAGAGAGGGGAGCCTTGGGGGATTCCGGTTTTGGTGTTGATTTTCTCTCCGCGGAACGATCCCAGCACCACCGAAGTCGTTCGATTTTCCAAGAATGATTCTGTAAAGTTAGTGATCCATTGCGGTAATCCTTTCATTCTCATGTTGTGTATGAGTCGTGCATGGGACACGTTGTCGAATGCGCCGGAGATATCGAGGCTCAGGATTGATGCCACTCGTTTCTTGTCATTCCCCCAAATGGCGTGAATCTGCTCTGTCAACAGCCCAACCGCCGAGATTGTGGACCTGTTAGGACGTGCCCCCATCTGTTCGTCTGGCAGGAGGCGATACCGTTCGGTTGCCGTGGAGATCCGGTTGGCCACGAGCTTCTCGAGAAGCTTACCGATGGTGTTTAAAAGTGCGATTGGTCGGTAAGACTTTGGGATGTCATAGGTTGGTTTCTGCGGCTTTCGGAGCACGAAAGTCAATGATTCTTTGTAGCTTGTCGGATGATAGCCTATGGAGAGACAGCCATTGAATAAGTCCGTGAGGGCCTTGGCTAGCGTCTTTCGACAGTTTTTCAACATCCAATTCGGAATCCTGTCGGGGCCTGGCGCTTTTTCGTTGGCTAGTTTCCCCAAGGATACTTCGACTTCGAGCTCGGTGACCGTGGTTGGGATGGTGTCAATTTCAGTTGGATAGGTTGTGCCGTCGATGTCCCGGATGTCGGCTTGGACGGGTGTGGGGAAGAAATGGTCTGCCATTATCTTTGCTTTGTCTACATCATTAGTATGGATGATGTCTGCATCATCTTTGATGTCGGGGAATTGAGGGTGCCTGCTTCGTTCTTCCGAGGTTTTCTTGGCCCACTTCGTCAGCTTCCACAGTTTCGATGGGTCGTTTGTTGCCTCCGAGACCACCGCTCTCCATCCGATATTCTTGGCTGTCCTAATTTGGCTCTTCTTTCGATTCATGGCTTTTTGGTATTCAATCCAGCTTTCTTCGGATCGATACTTCGTCCACTTCCGCCGTGCCTTCCGCGATTCTTTTACTGCCTCTGAGCACTCTTTTGTCCAGTACGGTTTGGCGTATGGGGACGGTCTGGACTTCGGGATGGTTTCCTCCATTGTTTCGTAAATGGTGCGGGTGATTGCGGTGGCCTGTTTGTCGATGGTGTCGTGACTGTCTGGTTGGGTCTTACCAATCCCTAATTGTCGTAGCTTAACTGCCAGTTTCGCGTTCGTTTTCTCCCAGTCGGCACTTTTCCACTGGTAACGAGGTTGTCTTGCTACGTCTTCTTCTGCCTTCAAATCAAGCTTTGTACCGATGGGAACATGATCTGATGATGCTTCCAACTCGTCCACTGGTCGACACTCTAAAATCGAGCCCTCCAGTTCTTTTGATACAAAGGTAAGGTCCAGTGTGCTTTGACTCCCTCTGCTCATCCAGGTAATAGTGCCTTGGGGTAAGATGAGCTCCATCTTGTGGTCGCGTAAAATTTCGTTGAGTCGGGTGGCGATTTTGTGTTGTGCTGTGATTGTTGTGCCTCCCCAGCTGGCGTGGTGTAGATTAAAATCTCCTACTAAGACATGGCTGCCGTCCTTCTCGAGAAGCTGTGGAATCCACTTTAGCGTATTCATGTCACGACTGCTATGGGAGAGGGGTGGGGGGTTGTAGATGTTATGTATCCATACTTTACCCGCGTTAGTTTCTAAGCTGATTGATGTGATGTCTCCTTCAGATTCGTCGGGGACTTCTTCTTTTCTCCATTTGTTAGTCGCAAGGTGTTTGCTGACATACATACATGTCCGGCTCTTGGGACCTCCAGGGAATATCAGATGGTAGGCGGGGTGTTGGACGGTGGTGCTGTCGGTCGGGTGTCGCCAGGGCTCCTGTAAGGCCACGATGTGATGCTTCAACGGGTCAAGCATTTGAAGGAAGTGTTGCTGGACTCGGTTTTTACTACGGTTGACATTGTACTGCGTTATGTTCAGGATTGAGGTGCCCTTCATGAAGACATTTCAATCTGCGGTGCTGAGCTTTGAACGATCTCAACGATGTCCGGTTGTGAGCTTGGAGGCTCGGCTTGGCGCGCAGCTGTAGGTCGGCTAGTTTCATTTACCGGGGTGAGATTTGCTGATGGGGTGGTGGTGGTGGTGGCCGTAGTAGGATTCTTGCGGGGTCTTCCGGGGCCCCTAGGGGGGGCTACCGTTCCAGTAAAAGCGACTGAACTGCGTGAGGTGGGCTCGGTTCGTCTTTTCTTACTACCTACGATTTGCCAGTCTGATACGTCGCTCCTAGGTTGCTCTCTGTCAGTTAAATATCTCCCAGAGTCCTGTACTCGATTTTGAACTGCTTTAGCTCTAGCAGCCAGTTTAGTTGGACACTTTACGTCCCAAGCTGCGTGTTTTCTCCCGCAGTTGCAGCATCGGGCGTCTGTTTTACCTTTACACTCTCTAGTGTTGTGGTCTCCTGCACATTGTCCACACTTCGGTCCTAGGGTGCATGCCCTGGCGATGTGACCAAAACGTTGGCAATTGAAGCATCTTGTCGTCCGGAATCCGGATCGAAAGATTTCCGTCGTTTTCAACTCATACTTCCACATAATTCCTTTACTGATTGCTTTATCAGCGTGCTCAGGCTTTTCGAACCAAACAATCAAGGAACCTGCTTTTTTTCCTGTGTCTTTAGTCTTCTTTAGCCATACGGCTCTTTTGATTTTTATTCCTGGGGTGTGGGCATCATTCGAGTTTTGTAGTTCCTTTACATGGTCCGGGTTCTCTGGCTGAAATGAGAATGGCATGCCATGGATTAGGACTTGGTAGTTGTCGCTGGCTACTTGTGCAGTCGTAGCCAGTTTTCGGGTCCAGTCGTTGTGTCGTTCCATTATCTGCTTGGTGACTGCTTCTGCGTAGTATACTTTGACTTGTCCGTTGACAATCGCTCGTGCTCCGATGATCTCTTTCATTCCTATTTTTTCTACTAGTTCCTTGCTCGAGAGGTTTGCAAGAGCTTTCTTTTCATCTTCGTCTTGGATTCTAATCGTTGTTCCAACCACATTCGGTTTGCTAGCTATCTTGGCCCATGATTGACTTTGGGCGTTGGTGGGCGATTGGTTTTGTGAGATGCTCGATTTTAATCCCTGGATCTCCTGAAGAATTTTAGTCATTGTAATATTGTCTGTTTGGGATTGATGGGGACTATTTTGATGGAGTTTCATTTTCTGGAGGCTTTCAATAATTTGAATAGCCTCCTCTAGGTTTCTTTGATTTGCTCTGGGAGCTAGACTTTCATTTTTCAGGTCCTGTTTGAATCTCTTCAAGGCTCCCTCAATGTATGCTGATGTCTTTTTCGCACCGCCAACGTCACCACGCTCGTTTCCAGTGTTTCTGCTACTGGAATCCTCGAAAGGATTGATAGACATTATTGTAAGATGCTTAATATTTGTTCAATTTAAGATTTCAAAATTTGTGTTTGTAGATCTTCTCTGGTTTTATTTGTGGAGTGATGATTTTTTTTTTATTACTTTGCGTAGTGCCTGCGCGCAGCATGTGATACAAGGTACCACGTGCCGGTTAGCTCAGCCTCATAGAAAGCTACCCGACGTGCTGGCGTCTTTAGAGACCCAGCATTTTCTAAAGGGGCCTAGATCTATCCATCTAGCGCCTTACTATACAATTATTTTACAAAGAAACGAACTCTTCCTCTGAGCCGCTTTAAGTTTATCTAGTAGAGATTACATCTACAGGATTTATACGGGGATAAGTACTTGTCAGTGAAAGTACAGGATATAAATACGGTGGGAGCTGATTACCCAAAGGGTAGCTCTGTGATCGGTTAAAAATCTGTCGTTTTAATGGCGAAGTTGGATTTCGTCGAAAAAGAGAGTTTTCTTCACCCACTTTCCAAAGGCGAGTGCGCCATCTTTCAAGCCTAAGATCCAACGGATACCTGTAGGCGGGTGTCGAGGTCCGTCAAGTCTCGCCCGGAGGCGGCCGAGCTGGCAGAAGAAAAAGTGATCCGGGGTTTTTTCTTCTCCACAGGTACATTCTAGTAAGGCATCATTGTGGTGAAACCGCCGGTGGTAGTCGGCAAAGTCGCCATGTCCTGTACGAGCTGCAATAAGCAGGCCGAGGGTGCGGCGGTCGAGGGAGGCGAGTTCTGGGGAAATTTTGACGTTGAAGTTGATCCCGAGGTCCTTATATCTCGTGGGTGCGTTTTCTTGCCAGTAGGCGCTGACGTGTGACTGGTATCGTGCTTTTAAATCCCTCTTAGCCCTTGCGATAGAGGTAGGGAGTATTGGGGATTGAGTCGTGCAGGCCGATTTCGCAAGGGCGTCTGCAATTTCGTTTCCAGGAATACCAGTATGACCAGGGCACCATCTAACATTAACTGATCCTGGGAGAGTATTTTGGCTGCGGGATCTTTGTGTCCAGGTGGATGCGAGCTCTCGAAAGAGAGCTATACGTGGGGAGCCTGTTGCAGTGGGAGTGTCTATGAGAAGGCGAAGAGCAGCTTCTTGGTTATCTAGGCAGACCGTGACGTTGGTGGCATAGTAAGCCATAGGATTTGTGAGAGCTGCGGATAGGCCCGCAGTGGCTCCGGCTACTTCTGCGTCGTATACTTCTGCGGAAGATCCAAGGGGTAGAGATCCTTGTCCAACCTTCTGCGTTAGGCCTCGGTATATGGAGTATCCGGCACCGGCCCAGTCTTCTATTAGTGCCTCGTCTGAGAAGACGAAGAGATCTAAGGGGGGGCGGTTAGCTTGCCAGTTTTTAAACGCTCGTGTGCCAGCTGCTCTCCCTACGGCACTGATGGCGCTGAGGTTTGCTTCTCTACTTCTGGACCAGGGGGGGGGAATGGTGTCTCCAGCGAGTTCAGGGTTTATTCTTTGACGAGCCCATAGCATGCGTGTAGAGTTCCAACGTCTGCAGAGCGGATGTCATGGGTCTGCCGAGGCAGTTCGTATGGTCAGATGGTCGTGTATTTGGTCGAGCCATGCGCGCGCTGGACCCCAGCCGATCTCACGCAATAGAGCGGGGACTGGTGTTGTGCGGTAGACGGGGAGGGCGACACGAGCGGCATCGTTTATTCGCAGCTGAATTCGCTCAAGAAGATCCTTGGGCGTATTATTAGAGTACCAAGTCTCAGCTCCATAGAAAAGAGTTGCGAAGGCTGCTCCTTGGAGAGTTTGACAAAGTAAGAGGGGGCGGATACCTCGAGTGGTTAGAGAGATTCTCTTTAAGCGTCGGGTTATTGCTAGTGATCTTTCACAGGCCTTCTTAACATGGTTTTGGAATTTAAGGCCACGGTCGAAGAAAACGCCCAGCCAGCGAGTGACGTCATTAGGCCTAATTTCGACTCCATCGGCAAAGAGACTTGGCTCCACAGGTGAGCCACGTTTCCTGTGAAAGTACTGGAGTTCAGTTTTGGAAATTTCGAAGGTGAGGCCATTCTCCCGCCCCCATTCGAAAGTCCGATCTAGCTGGGTTTGGAGGAGGTTTGCACAGCAGGCAAGTGAGGGTGCTGATGCCAACAAGTTGATGTCGTCGGCGTATCCGAGACGGCCTGGTGAGAGGCGAAGTACACCTTCAGTTACTAGTAGAAATAAGATCGGCGAGACAGGAGAGCCCTGTGGGAGGCCGCAGGAGATTTGGAACAGGGTTGACTTAGAGCCATCAATCGAGATACTAGCCTCACGTTGTTCCATGAACAAGGTGGCCCATTGAACAAGATTTGGAGGCCAGCCTTGGCTTCGTAGGCAGAGACTAAGGCGCCCCTTTTGAATGCCATCGAAAGCGCCCTTCACGTCGACGGTGACCATGCCTGCAATTTTTTTCTGGGCCCAGGCGGACTGTATATCACAGGCCAAAGCAGTGGTGAGGTCTATGGCGGAGCGTCGAGGGACTGCACTGCATTGGTCCTTGGCGAGAACTCTATGTTGAAGAGCTAGGTAGGAAAGCCGCCGAGCTATTAGTCGCTCGAACCCTTTACCAAGGCAGGAAAGGAGGGCGATTGATCTGTACGAGTTAGGGAGGGAGAAGTTTCGATCCCCAGACTTCGGGAGTATGATTACGCTAGCTTTTTTGAAGGAGAGTGGGTGGTGTCCAAGCAAATCACATTGGCGGAAAAGAGCGGCAACACGGTTGCCGATGATTGGCCAAGCGTTTCTCAAAGCAATGACTGTTATCTCATCGGGTCCAGGTGCAGAAGAGGTGACCTGACAGCAAGAGCGATATATCTCCTGATCTGTAAGTTTCGGCCAGGGGATAGTCCGTTTAGCCACAGTTGGTACATCTGTTGAGATATCGAGTTGGCCTAGGTGTCTGCTAAGAAGAGTGTTGCGAAAAATTTGTGCTTTCGCTTCGGGAGTAAAGACAGGCCCGTTAAGTCCTTTGATAGGAGGGGTATGGAAGTGTAACTTGTTTTTGTGCCAGCCGGTGATTCGATAGGCTTCTGATATGGTAGAGACACCTTCAATTTTTTTGTGCCAGTATTCACGCTTGGCTCTCTTCACAGTTCTACCGAAATTCCGTCGCTCTTCTAATGCAGTGAAGCCGAGACGGCGGGCGCGACAGAATTCCCTGTGGGCCTTCGCGCACTCTTGTGTCCACCATGGGGCCCCTGTTGCTCTTTCCTGTGATCTGGGACAGGCTGTTCTTAGGGCTCCCGAGAGGGAGTTAGCGAGCAGTTTGGCTTCATCGTCCGGGTTAGTTAGAGGGGGAATTACGAGTAGGTCCTTGAGGGTATTACAAAATATCGCCCAGTCGCAGGCCGAGTATATGAGTCGACCTTGGGCGGGAGCCTCGGGACTCTCGTCTGAGAACTGAGAGAATATTGTCCGGTGGTCTGCTCCGCAATCCAGGTCTTGGCGGACTGTACAGCATGAATTTGGGCCGAGGCGGGTGAAACACAGGTCGAGAACAGCACCAGCGTCGTGTGTTGGGACCCCGGGAGGATTAATTAGGAAAAGCCCTTTAGCAGTTGTCCATGATAATAGAGTTTCCCCATCAGGTGCGTCGCTTCTTGAAATAGGATTCCAAGCAGAGTGTTGTAGATTGAAGTCACCCGCAAGAATATCTGGGCGTTCTGCCAGGGCGAGTAGTTTTTGGAGGCCTTCGCCAGGGTTGCAAGAGCCTATTGGGGCGTTGTAAATATTATAACAGTCGATCACACGTCTTCCCCGTCGGTGAATGCACACTCGAATGAGATCACGGGAGTCCGTGCTTGGTTGAAATAGAGAAAGCCCTCTGCCCTTGCGGGTATACGTCATAATTCTTACGGAATTTCAGAATCTCCGTGAAACCTGGGCACGCAGAGAAAGAGCTGCGGCCGCCAACATCGGAAATGTTCAAATAAGGTGGATCCCAGGCCACAAAGGAATTGCTGGGAATACACGTGCGGATACCCTAGCTAAGCAGGCCTGCAACTCGGAGACAACTAGGTCCGAGGCTTCAATCGCAAGTGCATATAGGCTACTAGAAGAAAGATACAATGAAGCCTTAGCCTCATACTGGGACCTGAACGCGCCTAAGCGATACAAGGACCTCCAAATCGGGATGAGCTCGCGTATCCCGGCAGAATTATTCATAATCCCAAGGCGCAGTTTAGGGTCACTTCTCTCTGCTCGCTCTGGACATGGCAATTTTGCAGAGTACCATCGTCGATTCAACCATAGCGAGGCTAATTTGTACTGCTCCTGCGGCCGTGAAAAGTCTCCAGAACACCCATTCTCCTGTCCGCTTTCAAGGCGAGAGGGCAGCCGACCAAAAAATCCGACTGGGCGCTGCTTAGAAGATCACGTAAAATGGACTCTCAGCACGAAGGACGGTGCTCAAGCCTTTCATAATTGGATGCTAGCAGTCAGGCCTTATGAACTATGACCCTTATGATTCTTATAAAATTCGAGATACTTAGTATATTCTTGGGGGAAAAAAAAAAAAAAAAAAAAAAAAAAAAAAAAGATTAAGTTTTTATTGGTGGTTGGGGGGCGAACATAATGCAGTCGTACATTCTGTAGCTGCGGCCAGATATACTTTGTATTGTGCATCTGCGCACACTTGGCCGGGAATTAAACATTCCCCAGCAGCTCTAGACCCACTTGGGTTGCTTGTGTAGATAATTTCGATGTTATTAGACAACTTGACACGCTTGGTGGCTTACAGCCGCGCAAGCACGCCAATCGTCCCATGGGAAACAAGAGGCCGGGTCAATCCCGCGAGCCTACTTGGCGTTAACCGTTGATAATAATAATAATAATAATATACGTCATAACTCGTGGACAATCTGACCAGTCAGGGAGGGTGTGAAAGGACGGCACAAAAGCTGCTCGCAAATGTGTACCCAAATAGAATTTATATTTCAACTAAAGAAGACAGACGGATTGTTTACACAATATTACTTAAAGCTCCGACGCGTTGTGAGGGGCTAGCTGGCGTCGGTCACTGCACGACAAGCGAGTGCCACAAACTGTGTATATTCTATCTATGTAGATACAATTGTGCAAGGGAATCAGCTCTCTTATGCCTCCACTGTTACTAGGGTCTTGATAACGCCTCTACATGTAACTATTCTAATCGTTTGCCCCTTACACGGTCCCTTTGACTTATTGGACGTTTAAGCTTGTACTAACAAGTACGCGAAGGGCTAAGCGGATCCCCTTCCCTCTACACGGACTATCTACTACATATAGTATATATGTATACCTATGTTGTCTGTGCGTTGTGTTTTGTCAAACTCATCTCTGCATAACTATACACACGTGTCCGTGCATAATTATCCCTTTGATTAGTCAGAACTGGGCTCGCTAGACCAGTCTACACAATCCAGGGCGGAGCCCTTAACACGCGTATCACTTTAGGTTAGTGCGTGTTTACGTTAGTAACGCTAATTCGTGTCGTGTCACGGGGCCGGATAAACTCCGGATTCTCAAACAAGGCTACAAGCCTGTAACAATAGCCCCCCTTTTTAAATTCCGTTACAATGTCTACTCCCTCGGAATCTTTGATTGGTGTAACAACGAACGTTTCGTAATTTTTCGAGATCCTATTATTGTATCACATTTCTCCCCAACATTATCTCCTGTTCCAAATTTAGCCTCGAATACATCCAGAGCTTCTGTTTCTTCCAAGTTGATTCTGGGTTCCCACGTGGGCTCGGCAAACCCCTTCCATTTGACGAGCAATAGTCGTTGACGAGCAATAGTCGATGACGACCCCGTCTGATATTTTTGCTTTCCGCTCTTAGAATCTTTTCGACAACTTGTTTGTTCGGATAAGGTATACCATCTTCATTGATTGGGAATTGGATGGGCGGCGGCTGAATGTCATCTGTTACTTGGGACAGCAGAGGGTCTACAGCAGCTCTCTTTAGTAATTCGACGTGAAAACGCGGCCATATCCCAGATGGAGTATTAAGTTCCACGCAGTGGGAATCAATGACTTTTGTTACTTGGTATTTAGCGTTTATCCAAGAGAGCTTCTTTGACAGCTGGGGCGTTTGGATATTTCGTAAGTTTAGCCATACGCGATCTCCTACCTTTAAGATTTCCCTCCCCTTCTAGTCCTTAATGATATCAATTTTCGTGTCGGCTCCGGGACGATGAGGTGGGAGGTTAAGCTTTTCGTCTTCTGTAAAGAATTGAGCATTGTGTCTGATTTCTTGCGGGAGACTAGCTTTAATCTCTTCTAACGTTTGCTTAGATTTGACTTTCAAAGCTTTGGTTATATCTTCCATGGAAGCAGCAAATAATTTTGTGTCTCTATCTTTTGATTTGCGTATACGAGCCGCCAACGCTGCAAAATGACCTCCAAGAATTTGGCGGGCACTACCGTTCTTAATCTTCAAGCAATTTAATTTTGATTTTGAGTCATACGAGAGTCGGTCGTCCCATCCCTTTGGTCTGATAGCAAGGCCTCTGGGGGGTCCGAAACGTATAAATCGACCCAATGCATTGTAGACTAATCCATTTGATCTCATCCAAGGATCGCCCAAAATCATATCGTATGCTAAATCTTGGATAACATACCCCCATACTCTTTCATTTCTGCCATCAATGTCCATATCTACATAAGTTACCTCATTTATCACAGGTTGTTTATCGTCTTTTTTTGGCTAGTTTTAACTCTCTAGTTTCAATGGGAATTTGCGGGAGCTTATGGCGTTTAACAAATGATCTATTAAAAGCGGAATAACACAAACAACCTGAGTCCAAGAATGCATTGGTGTAAAAACATTTATTAATCAATACTTCTATAAGAAATGGGCTGCCATCTAGTTTTTTAATGATTTTTTTGAAAGATTTCGCATCTGCTCTGATATTCCTCTGAGCCCGACTTTGCCCAGAGTTCACTCTTTTCCCGAATCATTTCCAGAAACATAACTGAACTCTTCCCCCTCGCTGGAAGGTCTCTTGCCTGCGCTGGAAAACGAGGCATTCAGTCCAGTCGGTCGTCTGGCCCACGTAAACTGAGGACATTTTTTAAACCAATGCCCCTTTTTACCACATCGGGTGCATTTACCTGCCGCGCGGAGCGCGTTAAATTCCTCGGTTGATCGCCATGGCGCTGGAGGTCTCTCATTCTTGTTGGATTCTTGGCCATTACTCTTTGCATTGACTGCGTTCACAAGGGCAGCCAATTTTTCTATAAAAATGCCATTTACTCCTGACATTGGAGTATCTCCTTCGGAGTCCAACATTGTTGAATTAGACTCGCCTGAAGAGCCAAGAGCTTCTCTATTTTCAACCGTCGAGTTCCTGGCGACGCTGTAACCTTCATCAAATATAGTCCTCGTTAGTGACTGAGGTTGCTTCAGTGTATGGCTTTCATGTGACTCAATTCGGCCTGCAACCCCACGCACTTGGTTGACAAACAGTGTATAATCACTCTCGGAAACTTCAATTGGGTAGAGTGCTCTGGTGATTCGGTCATTGAGCCCCCTATACAGGTCGTTGATTTTAATACAATCCTCCCAGTTCAGCCCTTTTGCCTGGGCCAGTGTATATTCAAAATCCCTTAAGTAATCCGAAAAGGGTTGGTATTTGCCCTGCCTCATCTTGGCTAGGGTAAAAGAGGCTGTACGTGTTGATGTCTTATCTTCGAAATTTTCATTGAAATGCTCAATGAATTTCTTATAATCCCAATTTCTTTTTGGCCCGCCGCACGAGAGCCAGTGAGACACTCGAAGTCTGCAATCTGTAGGGATAGTATTCATAATCTCATTACATACAGCTTTATGACCCCCAAGAATCTCCCAATCTTCGTCAATCTTAGAGCTTAACATGTCAATATATACGCTGTAAGTATTTTGAGCACCATCCCATTCAGGCCATCTGGAAGGTTTATTTTTAGGCTGCTGTGGGGGAGCTCGTGGTTCGTCATCTTTTGGAGTATTCTGAGTCCTAATGAATGACAATATTTCATTTAATTAGTCCTGAGATAATGTCAGAGGTAGCGTTGGGTTCTGTTGATCATTTAGATAAGGGTCCATCGGATCGGCGTTACTTGCTTCTATCAAAAAGAATTCTTGTGAGTCGTAACAAGAGGAAGACCGGGCAGAGTTCGATTCAGAATTCGATTCGGAGAGAGCTACAATAACTGTCATAGACTAATAAAACTAGGAGAGGTACAAGACTTGCACTAGTAGTGAAAAAGGTGAGTTGAAATATATGTGAAAGGACAGCACGAAAGCTGCTCGCAAATATGTACCCAAATAGAATTTATATTTCAACTAAAGAAGACAGACGGATTGTTTACACGATATTACTTAAAGCTCCGACGCGTATCACTTTAGGTTAGTGCGTGTTTACGTTAGTAACGCTAATTCGTGTCACGTCACGGGGCCGGATAAACTCCGGATCCGCAAACAAGGCTACAAGCCTGTAACAGAGGGGAGCAAATGCAAGGAAACTTGGGTGGGTTTTTGTGGTCCGGCGGGAGTAGTCAGAGAAGATCCACGGCTCTTGGATTAATATGAGATCAGCTCCAGATTGGAATGCGAGCTGAAGAGCGGCGTCGTGGGCTGAGCCACTTTTGCCGACGTTAAGTTGGAAAATGCAGAGGCCCTGGGCTATCTGCTCATTGCGTCCTCGGCCTCGGACCATTACAATTGATCTTTGGTGGTGGTAGGGGTGGCCGAGCTGGCCAGTGGAAGAGATGGAATGGAAGAGCTCGGGGATACTTGTGACGACCCTTGCGAAGCTGACACTGGGGCTTGTGCTTGAGCTGTAGTATGGTCTTTAGGCGACGAGAGTGGAGTTGAAGGGTGTCGTACAGACCAGGCTTTTTGGCCTTCACGACGGATGGACTGCAACCTTACCCTATCAGGGCGAACATAGATTCCATTTTCCCGACGAGGTCGGGCGGGGCATTTTCCCCAGGACGAAGGGTGAGGGCCATGGCAGTTGAGGCATCTCTCTGGGTTGTTACATGGGCCGACGTGTGAGTCAGCAGCGCACAGACCACAGCGAGCTCGTCTAGTACATGCGTTAATGTTGTGGAAACCATGACATCTAGGACAAGTTGCTAGTTGCGGGCGGTTATCAACAGGTCTGAGTCAGGCTGCTCTAGCGAAGAGACGGATGTTGTTCGGGAGGTTCACAGCTGCCTTAGCTGAGATTACCAAGCGAAGGGTGCCCTCTGGTTGAGGGGACTCGTTAGATCGGCGTGTCCATGCCATAGCAAAGATAGATTTGACGTCGACCTTCTCTGTACTAAGCTCTTGGCGAATTTCGTCGAAAGTTAAGGCTTCGCAGACTCCGTACGCATTATAGCCGTATTTTGGAACTGGCCCTAATAGGTAATTCAGGCGCTTCTCTTGGCGTTCAACCAAAGAATCCCCTATTAACGGTTGAAGCGCCTTGGTAGCTTCCAGGAGCTCTGCAGCCTGAGTGGGGTTTGGCGCTACTAGGGCAATCCCAGTGGGAACTGTCCGAATATCTTTTATGAGCTTTGGTTTTTTCAGAAGCCGCCGGAGCTTTGTGCACACTAAGAGCGCGTCTTCGGGGCGGAGAGGATGGTCGGCTGGCAGGCGTATGATGACTCTAGAATCGGGCTTTGGCGCGTAGCTGGGGGCGCCGGAGGAAATAGATGTTGGATTGGGGGTTCGAGTCCCTTTGCTGGCGGTTGTTACGTAGGAGGATGAAGCAGGAGCTTGTTGTGCAGCTACTTTCGCGTACGAGATTTTGGAGGATTGTCCGGGTCTTTTACTGGAAATGAGGATACGGGGGGTAGGAGGAGTTAAGGCATGGGAGGCTTTAGGCACAAGCGCTTGTTGGTCTAGGCGCTGAGAGTTGGGAACACTTGATGACGGGGTCTTGCTGGGAGGGTGGTCAAAGACTGGCAGGCCAGCAATTACGCGTCCTGCGCTTCGCATGGTAATAGCTCGTAGGTCAGCTGCAATTGCTGGGTGTAGACTTCGGAGGTAACGGGCGCCTGCATTCTGCCACGCGGCTAGTGCGGCAGCGTAGTCATTGGTGGCCTTTGACAATATGTGGGAGAATACGCGCGAGGTATCAAGGGTATGGGGAGTTGGAGATTTGGTTTGAGTCCTGGGCTATGCGTGAAGCGACTCCGCAAGACCACTAGCCGGGGGTTTGGGGGAACTGGCTCTCAGTGATTGGCGAGGGGCAGGCGAAATACTATCGCTAGCTGTAGATGTGGTGGTGTCTGATAGAGGGTCTCTGTGGACTTCCGGTTGGTATTCATTGTCGGAATCGACGACTATATCGTCCTCCGACAAGTGCATTTCTGTATCATTGGAGAGTGTTCGGTCTTCAGTTCCGATTTTCACCAGGTTGGTACGGCGTGAAGAGCGGAGTTTTAGGCGTTTAGAAGCGCGTGAAGCGTGAATCTTTGCAGACTGAGAAGCAGTCGCGCGAGGCTTTCTGGGATTTGTTGACGGTATCGGAAAAGTGTGTGTAGGCTAACTCCCTTGATATGGATACAATATGTAGATATGGAGTGATGATGATTTTTTTTTTTTTTTCTATTTAGCGTCGTGCCGGCGCACGGCTACGAGTCTTAAAGTGACACGTGCCGGTTAGCTCAGCCTATAATAGCTACCCGACGCGCCAGTGCCCCGAAGGACCCGGCCTCTACTCATAGATCTAGGCCTCTCTGCCTAGGACCTTTCTACCTAAAACAGATATATAGAGAGCACCCTTCCACTGGGTCTCTGAATGGTTTGCTTATAGACTGATACGTGTCTAGAATATTTTAGGGGATACCCTGTAACAGGATTAAGTTGAATGACGACGTGAAGGTTACACCTTATAACATAAGAAAAAGAAAATATAGCAAAAACAAAAGAAAATTATGAAAATAGTAGGCTAATAGAACACTGATAGAAGAGTTCGTTATGTCAGCGGGACATACTAGCGGCGGAGCTGTATTTCATCAAAAAAGGAGCTAGCCTGAAGCCAGTTGTTGAAAGATTTTCCTCCCTCCACTGTGCCTAGTACCCATCGGATTCCGGGGCTCAGGTGTCGAGGTCCGCCCTTTAAGCGAGCGCGGTTTCGGCCTAGTCGGCAGAAAAAGAAGTGATCAGGTGATTTCTCCTGCCCGCAGGTGCAGTTCAGGAGCGCGTTTTGATGTTGGAAACGGCGATGGTATTCTGCGAAGTCTCCATGACCGGAGCGGGACGCAAGAAGAAAACCAACCGTGCGTCGATCGAAGCTCGCTATTTCTGGGGAGATTTTTGCATTCGCTTTGATTCTGAGCTCTCTGTATCTATCTGGGGCATTCCTGGACCAGTAGGTGGCTACAGAGGCGTCATATCGTGCTTTGATTTCTCGTTTTGCTCGTGCAATTGATGGGGCGAGGGGGGGAGCAGGGGCTTCGCAGGCTAGCTTAGCAAGGGAGTCGGCAGTTTCGTTACCGAGGATACCGACATGTGCTGAGCACCAGCGTATGTCTACTATGCCAGGTTGTGTGAAGGAGCAGCGATTTGTCGTTGTCCAGGAATCTGAAAGCTCCTGGAAAAGCTTTATAAGTTTCGAGCTGCTTGGTGTAGGAGCGTTAGATTTGAGCCGGAGAGCAGCCTCTTGGTTGTCAAGGCAAACCGTGACGTTTGTAGCAAACCGTGCCATGGGGCTGTGGAGAGCAGCGGCAAGTCCATCAGTGGCCCCACGTATTTCTGCATCATACACTTCAGCGGAAGTTCCAAGAGGGAGAGAGCCTTGGTGAATCTGTTGTGTAAGACCCCGGTAGATTGCATACCCGGCACCAGACCGGTTTTCTATTAGCGCGCCGTCGGAGAAGACAAATAAATCAAGAGGAGAACAGGTAGCCTGCCACCATTTAAACTCCTGTTTTCCGATTGTTCTACCTACCCCGCCAATAGATTTTAGGGTTGCTTCTCTACTTGGCATCCAGGGGGGGATTATTGTATCGGTCGAGAGCTCAGGTGACACTCTTTGGCGAACCCAATTCATGTGGGTAGTATTCCAACGTTTATGTAATGGATGTTGGGGATCTGCTGAGGCAACGCGCACCGCAAGTCGATCATGCAGCCGTTCGAGCCAGGCGAGGGCTGGACCCCATCCAACTTCACGCAGAAGTGCTGGAACTGGGGTTGTGCGGTATACTGGGAGAGCTGCCCGTGCGGTATTATTCATTCTAAGCTGTATCTTGGCGATAGTGCTCTTCGAGGTCCCTTTGGAGAACCAAGTTTCAGCTCCATAGAGGAGGGTAGGAAGAGCGGCTCCTTGTAGAGCTTGTCTGAGGAGTAAGGGACTAATCCCACGGGTCGTTGATTGGAGTCTCTTGAGGTGGCTAGTTATGGCTACGGATCTCTCGCAGGCCTTCTTGATGTGATGCCGGAAACGGAGCGAACGATCAAAGATGACCCCTAACCATCGGGTGAATTCGTTTGGTCTAACTTCGTTTCCTTCGGCGAATAAGCTAGGCTCTGTGGGCGACCTACGCTTTCTATGAAAGTACTGTAGTTCAGTCTTCCGGATTTCAAACACAATTCCATTATTACGATCCCACGTGAAAGTCTCATCTAGTTTAGTCTGAAGCCTTCTGGCGCAGTCAGCGAGACAGGGTGCTGAGGCGAAAATGTTGATGTCATCGGCGTAGCCGAGACGTCCGGGCGAAAGGCGGAGGGCCTCTTCGATTGCTAGGAGAAATAAAATAGGTGAGACTGGAGAGCCCTGCGGGAGACCGCATAGTATCTGAAAAGATGGGGATGTAGTGCCTTCTAAGGAGATTGTGGCCTGGCGTTGCTCCATAAATGAGATCACCCATTTTACTACATTTGAAGGCCAACCTTGGCTACGGAGACGGTGGCTAAGGCGTCCCTTTTGTATGCCATCGGAGGCACCCTTAACGTCAACTGTTACCATTCCCGCGACTTTTCTTTCTGCCCAGGCAGACTGGATATCACAGGTGAGTGCAGTGGTTAGGTCAGTAGCGGACCTGCGGGGGACTGCGCTGCACTGATCGCGGGCAATAATTCGGTACTTTAGTGCCAGGTAAGATAGCCGTCGCGCTATTAGCCTCTCTAACCCTTTTCCGAGGCACGAGAGCAGGGCGATTGGTCTGTATGAGTTTGGGAGGGCTGGATTTCGATCTCCGGGCTTCGGAATTATGACTACGTTGGCTTTTTTGAAGGGGAGCGGATGATGCCCGAGCTGGTCACATTGACGGAAAAGCGCAGCGACCCGGGCTCTAATTATTGGCCAGGCCTATCTTAGAGCAGTAACTGTGATTTCGTCAGGCCCAGGTGCGGAGGAAGTGACCTGACAGCAGGAGCAGTATATTTCATCGTCTGTCAAGGGGGGCCAAGGTAGATTCTGTTTTGAAACAGATGGTACATCGTCGGGTATGTCTTCAAAATCGGAGTGCCTACTTAGGAGGGTGCTGTGAAAAATTTGAGCTTTTGCTTCAGGTGTTACCACAGGACCGTCCGGTCCTTCTAGCGGGGGAGTATTCCAATGTGTCACTTTTTTGTGCCAGCCCGTGATTTTGTATGCATCAGGGAGGTTAGATACGCTTTCTATCTTACCGAACTAGTAGTCGCGCTTGGCCTTTTTAACGGCTTTATTAAAAAATCGACGTACCGCCGTTGAACATATGCCAAGACGTCTGGAGCGACAGAGATCTCGATGTGCCTTACCGCAATCTTGGGTCCACCATCTTGCGTCTTTTGATTGTCCACCAGTCCTTGGACAGGCGGCTTGTAGAGCGCCTGTAAGCATGTCAACCAGAAGTGTGGCTTCTACATTCGGGTTAAGCGAGGGAGGATTCGTGAGTTGATCTTTCAGGGAGTTGGAGAAAGCGGTCCAGTCACAAGCTTTATATTTGAGACGTCCTAGGGGGGGGGGGGGCTCAGGGCCTTTGTCCGGGATTCGCGTGTATAATGTCCTATGGTCAGCACCGACATCGAGATAATGCCTAACAGTACAGGAAGAATTCGGGTTGAGCTTGGTGAAAAATAGGTCTAAAGTCGCGCCCGCGTCGTGTGTTGGCACTCCGTAGGGGTTGAGAAGTAGGAGTCCCTTGTCGATTGTAAATTTAAGTAGTGCGTCACCATCAGATGAGTCATTCCTAGCTGTTTGATCCCATGATGAATGATGTATATTGAAGTCACCACAAAGTATATCTGGGCTCTCTGGGAGTGCAAGTAAGTGGCGTAGACCCTCTCCCGGTTCAAAGGAGCCTGCCGGAGCGTTATAGATATTACAACAGTCTATCAAACGCCTGCCCCGTCTTTGAACACAAATCCGAAGTAGGTCACGGGAGTGGGTGCTGGGTTGGAAGGGTGAGAGGCCTCGGCCTTTACGAGTGTATGTTATAACGCGAGGTCGTACAATCCAATTTGAAAAAGGTGCGAAGGTTTGAAAGTTTGGATGAGTTTTCGTTTTTCGGGAGATGTCAGAGAAGATCCAAGGTTCTTGGATCATCACAATATCGGCTTCGGATTGCGCAGCGAGTTCAAGAGCGGCATCGTGGGCTGAGCCCGATTTACCAACATTGACTTGGAAGATGCAGAGGCAGGAGGCTGTCTGCTTTTGGTGTCCACGGCCTCGGACCGTTAAAGTTGTTCTTCCGGATTAGGAGGGGAGGGTATTGAGCTGACCTGTGTTGAAATAAGATTCACACAGGGCTGTATATCAATATTTGAGATTTGCGTGGAGATTTGTTCATTTGATGTCTGGGCTGTAGCTGAAGAGTGTACGGCTAGCCAAGCCTTATGCCCTTGACGGCGGATATGCTGTAGTCTTCCCTTATCAGGGCGTACAAAGACTACATTCTCCCGCCGAGGTCGAGCGGGGCAGTTCTTCTCATCTGACGAATGAGGGCCAAGGTAGTTCAGGCATTTATGAGGAGTACTACAGGGACCAGTGTGTGATTCGGCGGCACAGAACCTGCAGCGGAGACTACGAGTACATCCATTTATGTTGTGGAAACCATAGCACTTAGAGCAGCAGGAGAGTAGTGGCCGATCATTGGCCGGCCTGAGTCTGACAGCTTGGGCAAAAAGACGCACATTGTTGGGGAGACTCTTGATGGCTTAGGCTTTGAGAACTAAGCGTATTGTACCATCACTGCGGGGGGATTCATTGGAACGGCGAGTCCAAGACATGGCGTAAATCGAGTCGGAGGTTATTTTCTCAGCTTCGAGCTCTTGTCGAATTTCATCGAGGGAAAGAGCCTCGCGGTTTCCCTGGGCGTTATACCCGTATTTTGGTACCGGGCCAAGCAGGTAGGTCAATCGCTTCTCTTGACGCTCCACTATTGCTTCACCAGTAATTGGTTTTAAGGCCTTGGCTGCCTCTAGCAGGTCATGTGCTTGGGAGGGAGAGGGGGTCACTAAGGCTAACCCTTTTCGCACAATCCGGATGTCTTTGATAAGCCCCGGGCGACTTAGGAGTCGGCGTAGCTTGGTTCTAACAAGAAAGGGGTCTTTGCTGCGCAATGGGTGATTTGCAGGCAGTCTGACGATGACTCTTGCGTCTGATTTTGGCGTAGTGGGAGGGGGTTTGTTTGCATTTCTGTTCAAACTTGGGGCATGAATACCTCTGTGAGCGGCAGCTGCATATGAGTGAGCCGCAGCAGGCGCACAAGTGTCTCTCCTGTCTTTCTGCGTACCTAGAGAGCGGTGGGATGCGTTAGGGAGGGATTGTTGGTCTTGGGCTCTTGGGTCCGGTATGCTAGCGGCGGCAGTATTCTGGTTCGGAGAGCTCTTCAGAGTGTGAGGCTCGTCGAAGACTGGTAAGCCAGCGATAACGCGCGCAGCGCTTCGAGTGGTAATCGCTCGCAGGTCTGCGGCGATAGCTGGGGGGAGGTTTTTTAGGTGGCTGGCCCCTGCATTCTGCCAAGCGGTCAGCGCTGCAGCGAACTCGTTGATAGTCCTTGAAGGAAGTTGCGAGGTAACCCGCCGTTTGTTCTCGGCTGGCTGGCTTTTAGATGTTCGAGCGTTGGAGGTGGGGCCTCTGATTACAGGGCCTGCATGTATGGAGCTTGCAAGGCTTTGGGAAGCCTGCCCCGGGTTCGGTATTGCCTTGCTCTGTGAATCTTGTGGGTCATGCGACGGTGTAAGAGGACTTAGGTCGTCCGCCATAGTTTCGTCATCAGGGTTTGATGAGAGTTCAGAGTCAGAAACAATATCCATATTCTCTTCGTTAAGGGTTTCGTTCGTACTTTCCATCCTGGGCGGGGGCTTAGAGGTCAGGGCTTCTCTGGAGGCTTTTGTTTTGGCGTTAGAGTTGCGGTATTTCACGATTTTAGATCCTGCTGAGGTAGTCGGCTTTAAGGGCTGAGATTTCACTCGGGGCTTTTTCTGCCTTGCTGGAGGCATGGTGGGAGTGGGCCTTGTTGTGAGGAGTGATGATGATGATGATGATTCTATTTTTCGTCTAGGCTCTAGTCACGTGCCTATAGCACATGACCTAAATAGACCCATATGGATCATAGGACGCTAGAGCCGGGGCTCTAGTTTTTATGACTTTCCCAGTCTTAAATACATGCTGTGCAGCGTTATATGAAACTGCGCACATAGTAAACAGGTATGCATAATGCGATTTTTAGTTTTGAGACATCCCCAGGCTCATGACTGGTGATTAGGCAGTCTATAACCCCCGCTCCTACTTCTCCCAGAGCCCCCGATCAGAAAAGTAGCAAAAGGAAAAGAGAAACAAAAGAAAAGAAAAGAAAATCCTCTCAACGAGGGCAGATTTGCTCAAAAAAACCGAGCATTTTCTAGCCATTTGGCCAAAATGACAGCTCCTTCCGGCGTTCCGAGGAGTTTCGGGATGAGTGAGCGGATAGGTCCATCGGGGCGGCCACCGCGGCGGCAAAGAGTCCTACAAAATAGAAAGTGTCTTGGAGATTTTGGGGATCCACAGAGGCAGTGCGTGTTTGCGTCCTCGTGCTTGAAACAAACATGGTAGTTGGCGAAGTCTCCATGTCCAGTCCTGGCTGCAATTATATGGCCTAGAGTGTAACAGCTAGTGAGCTGTGTAATCCCTGTAGCCTATGCTATGCATAGGCGTGCATAACACAAAGTGGGCGCGTCCTGCATAATAAGCGACGAACAGGGGTACCTACCTTGCCATTAGGCATAGCTCTTTCCAGAAGCTTCCAGAGGTTTCAGAGGAGGGAAGAGAGGAACTTTCTAGTAATCTGAAAAGATCTATAAATCCTTGGAGTTGTATGTCTTAGATAGGTAGATACTTCCAGCATAGATTCAATATAGACCACTTATAACCATTAGTTGCCCCTTGCGCTCTTGGTTGAACCGTGACATAGAGATTTTCTACCCAGGAGAAGCTCCTTAGGGAAAACTGGGGCGGTATTAATTCCTAGTCTGATATATGACTTTGGAGCATGGTTATTCCACCATTTTTCTATGGCTTGTCTCATCTGTGAAGACTTCCACATATTTAGTGCTGCTGTAGATAGTTTGGACTGCTCGTCTTGGTAGGGCATGGCCGCGCCTCTTTTCGCTTCCGAATCTGCGAGCACATTTCCTTCGACTCAAGCATGGCTCGGTACCCAACGTACTTTAATTTCACCTTCGCTAATATGCGGAAGCCTAGTCCTAGTTTTCCATCCCTTGTCAGCTTCTAAGGCGTCAATGAAAATTTTCTGAGATGAAGTAGTGGCAGCTTTGGTGGTAAGCTTTTTCACTGCTTCTAGGTTATCAGTGAATAGCCAGAGGTTTTTGGAAAAACGAGTGGTTGATAGGGCACATGCTGCATCAATGCCCTTTAGGGCCGCATATGCTTCCGCGTCGTAGATTTCCTTGCTCTTGCCTAGAGGGAAAGCTTTAGTCTGTAACAGACGCCCGAGCTGATAAATAGCATACCCTCCTCCAGCATTCCCATCAGAAGCTTTAGATCCGTCTGAATAAACTAGGATGTCAGATTGTGGGATAGTGAGCAAGAGTTCCCGAAATTGATTCGCCCTTGAGCTAGCAGTACCTGGCGGACCAAAAACTCGATTAAACGCTTCTTCATCCGGCTCTGGTATCTCCCACGGAGGTAAGAGTAGAGGGTTAAATTGTTCCGATGCTGGAATCTGCTTGTATGACCGGGCGAGCCGTGTTAGCGCAGGGGTTGAAAGTAACTTTTGTCCTCGCCTGAAGAGGGGGTGACGGGGATCTAGATTGCGGATTCGAACGGCAGCTCTCCTAGATATATTATCTAGGGCAATCTCAACAGGAGGAAGTCCAGCCTCCTTCAGGAGAGCGGGCGAGGGGACAGTGCGATATGCTGGGAGTATTGCTCTTGCAGCTGCACTATAAACTTTGTCCAGCTTTGCTAGGTGACGGCCAACTCTATTGGAAACTATTTTGTTTCCTTTCTTTCAGGAGACTCCAGGCCACCATGTCTCGGCTCCAAAGTTCGCGATGGGTAGAACACAAGCTGTAACTGCCTATCTTGACAAATGTGGTGGCACGCCTCGGACCGTATTTCCTAAACAGCGGAGAGCGTTTGCGACCTTTAGGGCTTTTGCTGCTTGTATCTGTATGTGATACTTAAAGGTTGGTTTTTTATCAAGATTTATACCTAGCCATTTGAGGTATGGGCGCTCCGTATTCTCAGAAATTGAAAAGCTGTTAGTGAGGACTTCCGGGCTGCGTCCCTTATCTCGGTGTTTTCTAGAAAAGTGCAGAAGTTCGGACTTTGATGGGTCGAACTTAAGCCCTTCTTCCTCACCCCAAGAGAGAGCTTGGTTCACGGCGGAACTAATCCCTAGAGAGTTCACTTCCAAGGATGGGGAAGTTTCCACTATTGCTACGTCATCGGCGTAACCAAAAGCATTTTTAAGACCCTCCAATTTGTAGAGAGGGGAGGTGTAGAGCATGAAAAGTATTGGAGATATTGGGGATCCTTGTGGAAGTCCACAATTTATAGCCCTTGGCGCACCCACTTCTCCATCTAGGCGAATGCAGACCGTGCATTCGGTAGCAAAGGATCCGATCCAGTTGCATAGAATGGGTGCCCAGCCTTGTTCTCGAAGACGTTTCACGAGCCTGCCTGGGAGGACAGTGTCGAAAGCACCTTTAATGTCGAGCGTTGCAACTGAGGCTGTTAGCCCTTTAGCAAGAGCAGTTTCGACGTCGTGGGTTGGACAAGTGGTTAGATCTACTGGAGGTCTAAGAGGCAGCGCGCCAAACTGTTGAGTTGCTAGGACCTTAAAATTAACAGCTATCCATGACATGCGCCTTGCGACAACCCTTTCAAGTCCTTTTCCTAGCACTGAAAAGAGTGCAATGGGTCGGTACGATCGTGGGCTAGACATATCCGCCTTGTTTGGCTTACCGATAATTGCTAAAATCGCAGTACGAAAGCACTGGGGATGATTTCCAATATCGATAAATGCCTGGAAAAGATTAAGGACTGTATCAGATATTTGAGGCCAGGCGAGGCGAAGGACAGCCGTCGGGATTTGATCTTTGCCCGGGGTTTTATTCCCGGCTTCAAGTATTGCCCTGAGACTTCCTCTGGGGCGAGAACTGGAAAGGGAAGCGACTTTAAGGGCACAGTAGGAGTTAAAAGAGGGATATCTTCCACATCTGACTGGTTCTGTAACAGATTTTGCAGTATAACTTCTCTTTTATCTTCAAGATTGTCGGCTGGTGCGGAGTTTGGTAGAAGTGGGTTTGAGAGCGGCGGAGTACGGAAGACTCCTTTTGACTTGTGCCACTTGGTGATTTCAAAAACGTCTTTCGCGTTGCTAGCATCCTCAAGTTTTTTCTGGAAAAAGGAGGTTTTCGCATTCCTTACGACTCTCAGGTACTCTTTTTTGGCGTCCCTAGAAGGTATCGAGTGACGAGTTAATTCACGATATCTCCGCTTGGCTTCTCTACAGCTTTGATTCCACCAAGCTTGTCCTTTGTTAGTTGAGAGCGATTTCTTTGCGGAGCCAGTGAATGCGCTATAGAGAATCCGAATTAGTTCTGATGCCGAGTGGTCAAGTCCAGCTTTGGTTTCCACGAGGGGACTCAGTTCTTCAAGTTTCGTGCTTAGTAGAGCTAAAAAGATCTTTTCGTCAACAGTTGAAAAACGTAGCCTGGGGGAATAGGGGATGCGATTGATCTCAGGAAGTGAAATTAGTACTGGAAAGTGGTCGGAGGTCACGTCGAGGTCTGTTTCTATTGAGGCATTTATTCCTCTGGCCAGTAAAGAATCCGTTGCGAAACACAAGTCTAGCACATTTCCGCGATTGTGAGTGGGTAGGTCTATTTGTGATAAGAGATTCAGCCCTACCCGGTCTAGCCAGTGAATGAAGTTTTCCGCCTCAGGTGACGGAGCTCCAGGAAATGATGGATGCCAAAGGGAATGATGCAGGTTAAAGTCTCCTGCGATTTTTGTTTGCGAGAAAATTTCAGGTGTGGGCACGGAAAGAAGAGACGAAAGTCCAGCTCCCGGATTGATAGCTCTAGGGGGGGCGTTATAAATGTTGATAACTAAGGTTTTGGGAAGAGAAGGGGCCTGAAACACCGAAAGAAAGAGCACATCCCCATTTTCTTCTTGTTGGTATGCACCCGGACGTATCTGAGTGAACGTTAGGCCAGAGTCCTTTCGTGAGTATGTCAAAACTCGAGGACGGATGGACCAGTTTTCCACTGGAGTGAAGCACTCGAAAGAAGGATGCTTGCGGGTTATCCTGCGATTTAAATCTCTTGAGACGTACGGTACTTGCACAAGTAAGAGAACTGCACGAGTTTGAAATGCAATTTGAAGAGCAAGCTCGTGCGCCACTGAGCTCCTACCTACGTTGACCGAGAGGATTTTAAGTGCTGATTTTTCCTCACTCATAGTTGCATTCTTGAGGGGCTGTTGTCGCGAAGCTCGCGGGTCTCATTTTCGAGCGGGGCATAGCGGCCGCGCGTAAGGGAAGGTGAGGATTGTTCGGAGAAGAGACCCTTTGAGACGGTGGGGACAGAAGGGACTTTACTTGTAGAAGTTTGTGTTGCGGTAGCAATTTTTGTACCTAGAGCTCCACAGTGTGCTGTTTTCAGACGTAATCTAGTAGCCGCTGCCGTCTTACGTATCTCAGCAATCTGTGATTTTGTGGGTAGGGACTGATCCTTTCGGGGTCGGATGTGTAAGAGTATGGCTGGTGTTGCCTTGTTATTCATCCTTGTAGATTGTTGGACAGGCTACCAGGCTAGCCGTGAAGGCGCGGCCGCTCGAAGACTAGACAGCCCCAACATTTTCTTTCATTTGTGGGACCTCGGTAGTATTTAGGTGGGGGCTAGTCCGGGGGGGGATAAACGGTTTCTATTTAATAGTTGCTGTCGACCTTACTAAAAGGGTCGTGCAACGTCTTGTTAATTATTATCCTGCTTTGACCACAATCTCAGATTGAACATTTATCCCCGACTTTCCTGCACAATCTTCTCTGAATACCGCCTCCGTATTAGCCTGACACCCACCTCTTGACCCCTGTCTCCAGCCTCGCTGTCTACATACCGCTTATGACATAATCATAGAACATTCTTAAGGTCTAGTACTGGCACTTTGTCACCCACTTAGTGTGTATCCAGTTCTGGCTTAGTAAGCAAGTATGGGTTAAGCTTACGGAGTCTAGGCATATATATATTATAGGGGGGGTAATGTCAGGAAAGCCTCTACTGTATAATATATATATGGAGATTGCCAGATCATAGTGTTCTATGATTCTGGTCTGGCCTTTTAGCCGAGTGATGAAGCATCTATCTCGTGTATCATGTAGGATGGCAACCTTTAGCCTGACACCCACCTCTTGACCCCTGTCTCCAGCCTCACTGTCTACATACCGCTTATGACAGGATGAGACATTCTAAGGAATCAGCCATATGGGGGCCATGACAGTTCACACACTCTGGCGGGCATTGATGTACTCTGGCTGGATCGCATGAGGTGTGCTGGCTCTCTAGGTGCTCAATTGAGCCACATATTCTGCACCGAGGAGCTCTGCAACAGGCTCTCTCGTTGTGCCAACCGAAGTACTTACCGCACTGTGGTATTTTAATCCTTTTAAGGAGAAGTTTTGCTTGTATTCTGATGCCAAAGAGTGGAAGATTCCTTGATAAAGGAGAAGACTCCTCCAGGTAGAGGACTATCCAGTCTTTGTGGGCGGCGAACTCAGCTTTAGAGGCATTTCGCGGCTCGAGAACATTGATTGGCGCCACATTGGTAAGATCAAGGAGGGCTTCGGAAATAGCTGGAGCAGTTATCTCGGCTAACTCAATTTCTGAACCATTTTAACCTGCGTATGAGCGAGGTACGCCGGATAGAAGGTATGCCTTGTGATTGGTTGGCTTTTCAACCTTACATTTACCGCTCGTGGATAGGAACTCTTCGATTTCGCTCATTCGCGCTGAAAGTGTTTCTTGGGCAGCAGTAGAAATAGGGCAGATAGCGAATCCGGTCTTAGTAGATTGAATTTCAAGGACTAGCTTCTCCTTGAGAAAAGAGTTGAGTTTGAGCATTACTGCATAGGGAGACATTCGGAGAGAGGGATGGTCAGGGAAGACTCGAACTAGTAATCGGTCATCTACTCGAGCAGGTTTTTGTTGAGGTTGAGTCCGGGCAGATTGCTTTGGGGGCTGCCCGAACTGTGGTCTTTTAGGGGCTGTTGTTACGGCCGAGGCGTACGAGCGGGGCTTCTGGTGTTGTATAGCCGATGTCCCAGTGGTTGGTGTTGTTTTTGCGGTGGTGATTGAGGCCGTCTTTAATTCGATTGCAGTGGACGAGTATGGTAAAGGGGGCCTCGGAGAGCCTCTTATATGGCATTCGAAGTGCCGGCGCGCCACCATATTTAGGTCGGCGACAAAGTTACGGAAAGATTTTTGTGGATGTTGAGGTAGGCCATCCTCACAGTATGCATCATCCAAAATGCATGCGATATTTTGGAAAAGAAGCGTAGCTTCTTCATTCCTAGTGGTAGCTGCGGAGGTAGTTGAGAGAAGGATCTCAGTCAATGACTCCACCCTGCCTGTCCGAGCAGAGTAAGGTAAAGGGGGGGGGCGGTAGTGAAGGGGAAGGTTGGTCATGATGGTGTAAGCTGGATTGATAGCGTTTTGAGGCCAGATGGGTGTATTATGTGGAGGTATGTATGCATGTTGTTGCTATTTGTGGAGTGACTTGGAGCCCCATCATGCATTGACAATAGAGAATCATATGACTGTAGTCAGCCAGCAATCAAGGGGAGAATTTTCTGGCAGTAATTTTCTGCTACAATACTGCCCAAACTTTTCTCTCAGAACAGCAAGGGCCCCTTCTCAGGTCGGATGGTGCAGTGGTACACTGTACGGGCCGTTCTCCCAAGTAGAGTCTGGGTAGCTTGGACACATGCCCCACTGGAAATAGGAGAAAGCTGGTTCGAATCCAACAAGACCCGCACACCACTTCTCTCGCGGTTATATTGTATTCGTAGGATGACAAAAGCATACTCAGATAACCATGGGTTTTTCTCGCTTTTCCCTATAGTGGGTATTCATGGAAGAGGGTATATATCGTAAGACGTTATCCTCGTAGTGGTATCTGCAAATGAAATCTGAGTATGAATGTTCCAAACGTCAAACTGAGTCATCCTGCGTCACATACATATCTTCCGTAATCATTCGCGTCATAGTCTCAGGCTGCATACGCAAAAAAAAATTTTTAAAAAAAAAGGGCCCCTTCTCAATATCCGAGAAGGGAGCCCAGAACATCCAGTTGATACCAACTTTCATACTGGAGGTTACACATTCCGGTAAGAATACTTCGTCTACCTTAGTTTCACGTCAATACAATGCATGTATAATCAGTTTTAGTACCAACCTTTCTTGTGACTCAGTGTCAGGACGAGTCGAGGCGAGAGCGTAGAAGAGCGCGAGTTATGCGGGGGGACGATAGTTACAGATAAGGCAGGGCAAAATGTGACGACAGTCGCTGAGGAAGGGGACGAGAGGACGGTGTTGGATTCGAATGTCTACGGATAAACAGAAAAATAAAGCGTGATAATCTCTCAAACATTACAATCCTACAAGTAGATACATAAATATTAGGGCGGGCAAAGACGAACTCTTCACATTCACGTGGTGCCTGCTGTAAACGCTCAATATGTTCGCTGCATTTTTGAGATAGCGAAGAAGAGAAGCGCATCCAGGTCGCGGGGAGACAAGAATTACTCATTGTCAGGACCAAGCTGCCGTCTAGTCAATTTCTGTCATTGACGACACAACTCGTCAAACGACTCACCCAACTGCTATCCTTCCGATGATTGTCTTACCTGGTTAAATCTGTTGTGAAATGACGCTAATCACATCTGGTATACTTACCACGTGATGTACATGGATTAAAAGGGGTAAACAGATTAGGAGAATATTCTGGTATATGATACTCTATCTACTCGTTAACAGCATCATCTAAACTTTCTAGTAGAACGTAGTTATGCTACGTAAACTACTGAACTTTGTCGAAGTTTCTAGATATTGTATTTCATGTATAAATAACTATATGTAGTTCCACAGCAATGCAAGCTTGATCAACAACGCAGTTATAAAACATCCTAAAATAAATCTTTCATCGTCGTGAACTAAGTTCCAAGATAATCTTTTCTATCCAATATAGCATTCTTATCTCTCTATCTCTCCGCACACACGCATCAATAAAATCGACTCACACAGTCAAAAATTATCCGCGCCTAATGGCTCCAACTATACGCCCTGGTTGCCATGGACACCCGAAGGTGGATTGAAGGCCTGCGGCACAAAGTTGTGGAGGGTTCTCTTCATTGGTTGGGAAGTCAATTTACAGAAGGGGCAAACGAGTGATAGGATTAGTAACAGAAAGACGGTCATGAGGGAGAAGAGGTGTGTCTCAAGAGGGAAGTTAGGCAGGACTGTCGCTAAAGTGTACGACTTTGGGGCTTGTCCACTAAGACTTGAACGAAAGATGGTGTTGTGATCCGTCATCTGGGGCATTTTTGACCAGGAATATTTGCAGCCTGAACGCCTACTTTGATAATAGGGTTAAAGATTGTGAGATCAAACTTCGCGCGGTTGCGACGGACAAGAAGATGAAGCATGCTGAGGACTCTGAGGTTTTTACTTTGATTTTTCCTTGGACAGGTTTTCAGTTGAGGGGAGAAGCAATGTGACGTAAGTCTTAACAAGTGTAACCCTGTAGTGGTACCAGCAAATGTGTCTTTGGTATGAGTGTTCAGCGACAAGATTGTATCATCCTAGTTCTAGCGACTGAGGATAGCGTACGCTTTCCGAGGTCTTTCGTCCCAACAGGGAACTTTAGAGTGCATGTTTGCATGTCATCCGAAGACCTAATAAATGTCTCAACAATATAAATATTAGGTAAACGAGGCTCAACAATATTGCCTCAGGCATTCATTTACCAGAATCCTCATACTCCGCGATTATCCATCTCAACTTGATTCCAGCAAGCAATGGCTTTGATGATCTATCTCTGTTCAATCTTAATGCAGTTTTACCTCCGACACACAAAGAGTTCAATTATTTAATAAAAAACCGCGAATAAGCACACCGTTGAAAGCTCGAAGGGTATTGCAATTTTGGGGACAAAATGAGTTGCTTTTAGTTGCGCGGGGTGAAGTTTATTCGTTACAATTATTTGGTAGAAGCATAGTTACTCTCCTAAGAACTTAATATTCATGACTGATCACGACTCTTGCTGTGCCAAATTTTAAGAATGTATACAATTTCGATTCCCCCTGCGCGTCCTATGTCCCGACCGGGATGGGTAGTCACATGTCAGACAGACTAAGGGCCATCACTTAGACGAAAAATAGAATCATCATCATCATCGATTCCCCCTGCTGTACCAAATTATAGTGCATGGTGTACATGTACGAGTAGTGTTTGAGTGGGGAATTGCTGGAGATAAAGTGAAGCCTTCCCCAATTATCTCCCGTCTTAACACTACTTTTACATTTACACCACTTAACACCAAATGAGCACTAGTACAGGGTCGCGGGGGTAATACTTTGCCCGCATAAAGTGGCAGAGCTCACTTTATGCGGGCAAAGTATTACCCCCGCGACCCTTTACATGCCCCGCAACCTTGATGTACAGCTCTGTATCCACATCCGATCCGTTTGATGTTTTGATGGTGTTTATGGTCCGTGCATTACTCGTATGTTTTTTTAAGTGGATCCAATGCAATGGACAAAGTGTTTTCCGGATATCAATTGAAAGATAATCTTTTAGCGACATCAGGCGGTAATAAATAATATGATCATCTTCCATCGATTGATCAATCATTCTCACCAGATCTACACCTTCATTCTGGACTTAATCTACTCTCGAAATTTTGCATGCACCAATCGACCTAGAATATATGTCTTTTATCAAGCCAAGAAACACCACATGCTTTCCTTCAAAATGAACACTTATGAGTCTCCTAATTTTGACGCTGTTCATTAACCGTTCCTTCTCGGCACTTTTGATGTCTTGGCAAGCGCCCACATCTGTTAACCTTATGCGAACCTGAGATGAAAGAACCTTCAAGGTTGCAAAACTCATTACATGTAGCCACAATAAGGTGGACTTGAGGTATATCATTTTACTTCATTATTTTCCCATACAAATGTCGTCTACCAACTTGGTTACGTGAAGATCATGATGATATGTATAAGAAGTAAGAGCCTGATGGTATGGATGAAATTATTCACATCGTTTTCTTCTCTGGGCTTTGGATCAAATGTCACTCCTTAATTTTTTGAGTCTCTGGCTGATTGTTCTTCTTTCCTTGTTGGCTGTAGCTCAGGAGGCTTTCAGTGATTGCCGTCTTGAAAATAATTTGAAGTGTGGCACCACTCGTACAATTTGAAGCTAACGCTAATAACTTTCTAAGAGTGTGTACCTTGCCAAATGGCGTGGAAACAAAGATCCCTATGTCACCCGCAACTCTTGGTATAAGCAAGTCCGCATCAAAATCTTCACCTGCTGTCACTATTACCATAACAGCGGGGCCGTCATTCACTCCTAGCTCGTCAAACAGCCAAACCGGGCAAACAACTGCTGTGACAGCGTGTCATTTGCATGATGATTCACAGTAAGTACTTCAAGACTACTCTTCGCACGTGCCAACTCAACCAAGTAAATATTTATCATCATTTAGTGACAAAAATTTAGGTATTGTGTGAATGGAGCCGGCGCCGAAGTAAGAGTCGTTGCAACTGCGACTCCGAGTCCACTGCCAACAGCTTACAATGCCTGTCATGTTCACGATACAAAAATGTGTGTATCCCAGCTATGTCAACAACCTTGAGTCACTAAAGCTCGGCCCTATAGGTTTTGCATGGCTCCGGATGGGTCAGAGGTTGAAATTATAGAGGAGGTAATGTCGGAGCCAATCGATGACCCTAGCAAAAAAAGTTCCGGACGCTCCAAAAAGTGTCATTTTCATGCTGGAGTGGAGTAAGTCGATAGCTTCCCAGGGAAATATCCCTCGCTAATTTCTGTTAGACACTGCGTCTTTACCGACGCATCTGAAAAAGAAGAGAGAGATTGTGAAAGACCTGATCGAGACTACAATATCAATCTTCGGATTGGCCTGTTGTTCGTAATACTCCTCGCTAGTGCTATAGGTAGGCAATTTGGTCGAAGGGAAACACTTAGATATTGACTAACCGGTTGCAGGTGTTTTTACTCCAATCTTATTAAACAGGTTGCTTCAAGTACAGCCTACAGGAGTAATATTTACGTTCATCAAACAGTTCGGCACGGGAATAATTGTTGCAACCGCATTTATTCACGTACGTACCGAATACTCTAACGTGAACAAAATTCTAGTAATTAGACTAATTAAACTAGCTCCTCACTCACGCTGAATTAATGTTTGCAAACAGTTGTTTGGGTGATCTAAAGTATGAGTCTACCGCAACATCTATCGCAATGGCTGGCGCATTCATCGCCTTTCTTGTTGATTACATCTCTCACCGTATCGCACACTGGAGAAATTCAAAATCCATCACGGTGCATAAAGACGACACTTATTCAGAGCACAAATATCCGTCGCCGCCTAAAATTGTTTCTCTGTCTCATCACGCTCATGACGGCATCTCCGAATCCTCACCAAACGATGTTATGTCACTAATAATTCTTGAGGCAGGCATCATCTTTCACTCTATTTTAATCGGAATTACTTTGACAGTCGCTGGTGACTCTGTTTTCATTACTCTTTTCATCGTTATTATCTTTCATCAAATGTTTGAGGGCCTGGCGCTCGGCGCTCGTATTGCCGTACTTAATAATGCACAAATCAGCAAAAAGAAACTTATCTTCCTTCCTGTTGCATTTTCCCTTGTCACTCCCCTCGGTATGGCCATCGGTATTGGCGTACTGCAGAAATTTAATGGTAATGACCCTGCGACAATCATTGCCCTTGGAACCTTAGATTCTCTTAGTGCCGGTATTTTAATGTGGGTCGGTCTAGTCGAGATGTGGGCTGGTGATTGGATGCATGGAGATCTCGTCGAAGCAGACTGGGTCAGAACTCTTGTAGGATTTGTTAGTCTGATTTCTGGCTTTATGTTGATGGGTTTATTGGGAAAATGGGCTTAATTACAAGAAAGTTTAAGATTTATCACAGAATTTATAGACTTGTCATGATTCAACGGAGACGATTTGCGGGTTTGTGATGTCTCATGAACAATATTAAATTTTAAGGTCTTCATTAGGACTTTTTCACGCTTTACATGTATAGTAGCCAAAATAATCTTTGAGATAAATATGGTCCCCTCGTGCCCTGGATAATTGCCCTACAGTAGAAACTGCCAAAGACAATAGTGGGTCCCGGTATAAATGTTGAAAAGATTCATTGTAACTTGGACTTTTAGATTTGCAACACTTACCCTTACAGGTCATTTTGCGTGCAGGGATAAGTATTGCAAATATAAACGGTAAAATTTCTATGAATCTCTTCAGTAGTTATACCGTGACCCACTATTAGCTAAGAGGGGTTCTACTGTAATCTATTACAGGGGTAAGAAGTGTAGCCCCACATTTTGTGTAATTTACATGGGCTATCCCTGACATTCCGACTTTAGCGCTACAAAAATGGCTAGACTAAGGCAATAAGGCAACCGAGGCATTCCTTCTTCCTTGAACCTTCTCTCTTATGTTCGATAGTTGCACAGCATCCTCGTACCACACTAAATCGGTTGACACGACATATCGAATAACCTATATCCTCACGATAAACTGCGAAGAAAAATGATCACCCCAGCATCTCCCACTACTCCAAGATCACGGAGCCAGCTTTCTAGGGATCAGCGAGTCCAGACATACACGTTACGTGGCCTTGGTTTTACTCATCTCGCCATCGGTAATCAACTCGGTATCACCGAAAGAAGGGTACAATATGCCCTTGCAAGGCAATGTCTGACGCCCAAAAAGCGAAATGGCCGACCCCACGCCTTGAACGCTCAGCAGGAAGTTGAGCTTGAAGAGTTTGTCACGTCTTCAAGTGAGGCCCGCCAGATGAGCCACCTGGAGCTTGCTGCTAAGTTTTCCCACTGGAATTTTGGCCAAATCGCAATCAAAAGTGCTCTTGAGAGAAGAGGGTTCAAGCGTTGCATTGCTCAAGCGAAGCCTACTCTAACGCCTGCACATATGAGGAAAAGATTAGAGTGGGCGGAAGAACACTCTTCTTGGACACCTGAACAGTGGTCCCAAATTCTTTGGTCTGATGAGACTTGGGTCACCGGTGAACGTCACACAAGAGTATGGGTTTCGAGGAAGGTGAGTCCAGATCTCAGCCATGTATCAACTGCATTAATCTAATTTTTTAGCCCGAGAAGACATATTATCACACTTGCCTGGTTCGAAAAGGTCCTCGAAAGCGTGGTTGGATGTTCTGGGGCTCCTTTTATGGGAACCAGAAGGGCCCTGCCCTCTTCTGGAGTAGGGATTGGGGGACTATAAAAGCGGAGAGTTACTGCCAGAGGATTGTTCCTTTAATCCACGCGGCAACACAACCAATTGACTCTCACGGCCCTCTTCTCTTTATGCAGGATGGTGCTCCTGCCCATTCTGCTCAACGTACGAAAAGAGAGCTGTCATCAAGGGGGGTAGATTTCATAGTCTGGCCGTCATATTCCCCAGACCTGAATCCAATTGAGTCAGTGTGGGATATGATGAAATCCCATATTGAAGAGCACCACCCAGAATTTGATTCTGGTAATCCATCTGAGGAAGTGCTCCGTAATGCAGTCCTAGAGGCATGGGAGTCAATTTCTCAGGAGCAACTGGCTACGCTTGTAGAGAGCATGCCAGAAAGGTGCCAGGCAGTCATCAGAGCAAGAGGAGGTTCGATTCCTTATTAATGATGCTTAATTATTGGTAAAAATGTATTTAATACTTGATAAAAGCTAGCACTTTTGAATAGGATATCATCATTTCAACGAGTTACAGGGATCTCCTACACTTCTTTTATCACGCAAAATTTCCCATACAAATAAGGTTCAGCTATTGTCGGATTTGGTATGGTCAAAATATTGCAGCCAATGGCATATTGTATAATCCCTGTCAGATCTTGGCATTCAGGGGTTTCCTTCACTATTTACCCCTGCAATAGAGTATATCACTACGATAAAATTCGTCGCCTTGCAATAGCAGGGTAAAATCTCGCTTCAGGGATCATACAAGGATCAATTTATGCACTATCACGCTAATGGAATTCTACCCCAGCTAGTCTGAAACTTGCAGTTATGTCTGCCTAGTATATCAGGACTTTAACATTCTAGTGAAAGCTATGCATAGCCACCCAATTATAATCAAGTCAACAATTGTGTGTAATGTAGTGCAGCACACATTCAAATTAATTCTCAGCAAGGACAAATGAATCCACCGCAGACACCTCCACAATCATCAATATCTCCGAAATATGCGCTTCGTTTGACTCGAGATAAACGTTTACAAGTGAGTTTAACATCAAAATAATGCTTTCGCACCAATTCTAAGATTTGTCTGGTAAGAACATTAGCCCGAGAGGGTCTTTCGTACAAAATGATTGCCGAACAACTTGAAATCACCCATAGACAAGTTAGATATGCTATGAACACTACTAAGCTCACCCCCAAAAGTCTAGTGGGCGGAACCCTTTACTCAGTAGTGCACAAATCGACGAAGTGGAAACTTACATAACTTCCTCTCAAGAAGGCCGTCAAATGCCTTACTTTGAGGTAGCAAATGTTGTCTTCCCGCACTTTGGTGTAAGTGAAAAAGCAATTGAGCGGTAAATGAAAAAGAGGGGTTATACTTGAAGGATTGCCGCTTCGAAACCTCCACTTTCCCTAGAAAATTTGAGAAAGCGGTATGATTTCGTTAGAAATCATCTCCACTGGGGAAAAGAAGGTTGGATGCGAGTACTCTTGACTGACGAAAGCTGGGTGACTGATGATAGGCTTACTAGATGTTGGATCACAAGAAAGGTTGGTATTGCCTTCAAATATCCTCTTATTTTAAGTTCTTACTCTAATCCCTTGACTTAGCCAGATGAAGTCTTCGACAATACATGTGTCGTTAGCAATTCTCGAAGGCGAATTGGATGGATGTTTTGGGGATCTTTTTTGGGAGTGAGAAAGGGCCTTGCTTGTTTTGGGAGAAAGAATGGGGTTCGATAACCGCCGAACGCTACAGTGAGAGGATAGTACCTCTCATCCATGGTATGGTCTCAATGAGACCAGATTTGGTGGTGATACAGGATAACGCATCCTCCCATTCGGCGGCCCGAACAAAGCGAGAACTAAGCGAAAGGAATATTGTTCCTCTAGAATGGCCACCGTTCTCTCCAGGTCTCATTCCAATAGAACATGGCTGGAATATGATGAAAAATTATATTCAATACAAATATTCTGACGTGATCGAATGAGGGCGGCGGACAGAAGAGGAAACACGAATTATTGTTAGAGAAGCCTGAGATAGGGCGGTTAATGAGGATGACTTGAGGAATCTTGTTGATTCAATGCCGCATAGAATCAAGGCTGTAAACGATGCTGGTGGCGGACATGTAAAATAATAAGGGCTTTCTAATCAGAATGTACATGTAATTTCTCAGTCACTTGGTTGTAATTAATCAATATTATACATTTCATAATGTTCATAAGCAGAAATTTCAACTTTTTACTAGGATTGTAGACAAGGTGACGATTTCATCGTCATGAACTTTTCACCATATAAAATTTAGAGTTTTGGCATGGGTATTTCGCTAATGATGCCAAAATAAGTTAGATAAAAGCGTAAATACCCTGTAAAACCCACTCTATTTGACAGGGAGCCGAATTTTATCGTAGTGATATACAGTTCAACCTCATCTATAGCGATAGTGGGTCCCGGTATAAATGTTGAAAATATACATTGAAATTCAACCATTTACATTGATAATACTTACCCTTGCCCGAGATTTTCGGCGCAAGGATAAGTATTGCAAATATAAACGGTAAAATTTGTATGAATCTCTTCAGTAATTATACCGGGATTGACTACAGTAAAACTTCTCTAACACGATAGTGGGTCTCGGTATAAGTGTTGAAAATATTCATTGAAATTCATCCATTTATATTTGCAATACTTGCTCCTGCACGCAAAATGACCTGTAAGGGTAAGTGTTGCAAATATAAAAGTGCAAGTTACAATGAATATTTTCAACACTTATGCTGGGACTCACTATCGTGTTAGAGAAGTTTTACTGTATTAGTTAAGAGGGGCTCTACTGTAAAGAGGGAATTACATTTTGTGGTTCGAGTCCCTGATATATCCTCGCGCGAACTCGCTAGTCAACCATACCCTGCTCCCTGAAGTTGTCTGGTCCCCGTCCCTTAGTACCCAACGCCCAACTCCACCGATCCTACTGTGGTACAACAGTGAATTATTACTGCATGACACTGGGCCAGGACACTCCCCCTGACCTGTACACTAATACTAATAGGGCAACAGGGGAACGCGAGCTTTAAGATCATGAACACGTGGTGTTTTCTACCAAACAACAGTGCAAAGCAGAGCCTTTTACCTTTTTTACCACTTATTTTCATTAAAATTGGCAATTCCAATTACTTCTCTCTTAAATCCTTTTACGCAAGAGTTTAATTCACGTATTTCGCACCCTCCTATTTGTCGCAAGAAAGCGGCAGATCTCACGAGGGATCAAAAACGCTACTGCCAACTCCTACACGAAATTGGGTGGAAATACGCGCAAATTCGCGTACATATAGGCCATACTCTCGATCAAATTAGTAGAGCTTGTCGATCATCACGTCCTACGCCAAAAAAGAAGAGTGGTAGGCCTACTCTGCTTATGCAAGCCCAAATCGAGGAGCTTGTCGAGTTCGTGTGCGCCTCTGCAAAGAACCGACGAATGAGCTATACACAACTAGCTCAAGTGATGGAATTTGGGGTTAAAAAGGACGCTATTCGTACTGCTCTTGCACGTGAAGGCTTTCATCGTCGCCTTGCAATGCGAAAGCCGCCGATTTCAAAAAAGAAACAACAAGTCCGTCTTGACTGGGCTAAAGAGTATGTTAACTGGACGATGAATCAATGGTATTGAATCATTTGGACCGACGAAACCTGGATTACTGGTGGAAGACATACACGTATCTGGGTAACAAGAAGGCCAGGAGAGGAGTGGGATCCTACCTGTATTGTCGAGAAGCTTCAACGCAAGAAGGGATGGATGTTTTGGGGCTGCTTTCATGGGCATACAAAGGGGCCAGGGATCTTTTGGGAAAAAGATTGGGGGACAACTGATAAGGACTCGTACCAACCGCATACAGTTCATATTATTCATGGGTATATCGAGATGATGAGAAGAGAGGGAATTAACCTTGTTTTAATGCAAGATGGCGCCCCAGGCCATGCCGCCGCAGATACTCGGGAGGACTTAAGGGAGAGGGGCGTTTTTGTTATATACTGGCCTCCATTTTCTCCAGATCTCAACCCGATCGAGAGAGTTTGGCACATTATGAAGAACTATCTACAGGATAATTATCCTGAGATTATGGGGTATACTCAACTGCGAGAGGCAGTAAAAGATGCTTGGGATAAGGTGGGAGAGGAGGCCTTTCGGGCCTTGATTGAGAGCATGCCATAGCATTGCCTGGCTGTAATTGATGCAAAAGGACTCCAAACTAAATACTAATAAAAAGGCTCTACGTCGCGCTATTCCACAGTAGAAAACACCATGATTTCATGATCTAAAAGCTCGCGTTCCCCTGTTGCCATATTAGTATAAGTGTACAGGTCAGGGGGGTCCTTGCCTAGTGTCATGCAGTAATACTTCACCGCTGTACCATAGTAATGTAACAGCTTCATTTAACTCCGAAACTCCCATCTCATCCCTGCTCTCATTATTAAGATTATTACTGGGGTGGTCCCTGAGGCCAGTTCCCATACGGGCACAGCCCATGACAGAGTCTTTGACCTAGCCTTCGTCAGATGTTTATTTTTCTTGTTTTAACGACATTTCTAGCATATATCGGCGCCAAGTCCCGTTGAAAGTCGAGTTAGTCGTGTCGCAGCTGAGGTGGAGTCGAAGTTGTGGTCGAACTACAGCCCAGTCCTCCATGCCATACTGGTTGCGACTAAGGTGGTGAGAGGAGACTGTAACTTTTAAGAACGTGATAGCTGACGCGCTTCGATATTTTATTCATTGGTAGATGTGTAGTAGAAAGGTGGGTTCCAATTTGGAGATCTCAATTGATTGATCTTAAAGAAGTAATAGGCAATGGTGATTCTTATTATTTTAATTTCGTATAGATGCACAAAAGGATCTGAGCATATTTGCAGATTAAACTACAGTCGCATCTCGTTCTAACGATATGGGGCAAGACTTAAACAAGGGCTCTAATTGGCCATTCTGTTAAATCCTCTAATGAGGAGCCTTATGTAAGTCTTGCCCCGTATCGTTACAACGAGAGGCGACTGTATCGAAATACTGTCCGTCCGACAAATGACTGCCTCTGCCACAGAGTTATTTACCTTCATTGACAACTGAATATCAAATCTGAATAAATATTTCTTTCTCAACTTCGCAGGAGGCAAGCTCCAGATATATCAGCACTATTACATGTACTTCCAAATTAAGTTAAACTCGTTACCATAGTGATTATGGGTATCCTGCAATGTTTTGTGTAGTTACTGGTAGATGATGCCAGTCAACAGAATTTATCGATTTTGTCTTTGACACATTACTACACGCCAAAATCTTTACCGACTCAACATATACTGTTTCAAGTATGATTATTCTCATTGATTCGTCTCTATCTTAGGGTGTACCTGAACTATCTTAAGTGGGTTACACGATAAGCTAATCCCTAGATGCAATGATCTATATCCAGAATTACCGCCTCAACACATAAAAGTATCTCAACCAGAAAGTATATATCTACAGAACAGAGACATACCCTACGCAGATGGGCACATAAGCAGAAGCCAAAGCCAACGAAAAAGTGGTAAGTGGTTTCATACCGAGCATGAGCACCAGTTTAGTAAAAATTGAGTCTCAAAGTCCCTTGGTAAGACCTCAGGTTATCTAGATGGCAACCCAACCATAAAATCTGCCCCAAAGGTGGTGAGTATTAGCCAGAAATGGAAGAAATATTGTAGGGTTAGCAGTTGAGAGTGGAGGAGGAGGGGGGGGGCGTTACCTAGGTTGAAATTCTTCAAAAGAAGGCAGAAAAAGTCTGGCAATAGCATCCAACATACAAAGATCAGCCCTGTCCAGAGTTTTACTTTGATTGGCTAGAGAATTACAAAAAAAGGGTTAACGTCAAATTTCGAGTCCGTCACTGAAGGCAAGATATATCTCCGCTTCAACTGAGGACCTAATGCGAGCTCTTCAGTTTTATAAATGGTGTCGGTACAATAGATGGTATTCATGATTGTCGGCACACGGAGTTAATTGGGATTACGTAATGGCTTACACAACAGATACCTTCCTATGTAAATAATTATCAATAGCTCAGTAATGAGAGAAGAACATCATCACTTTATTGACTAAGGTCTTAGCAAACGAGTGATTTCCCGTCTTATCTACAAATAGAATACAAAGAGGATAATGTATACCATATGGATGAGACTTGATTATTTTGGAGCATATCACCCTCATGAGATCATCTCTTACAGCCTCTTCCAGGATTGATCAAGGAAAAAGCTAGAATTTATCTAGTATTTTGTGGAAATACAGCGGGCTTGGACTGACTATCTGTGTAGATTATTGGCCATTACAAGACTTTCAGGGCCTTAAAAAGAGACAGTGTCCATACTATGGGTGCAAGGAGAAAGCGGAATCAAAAGGCTTGGATTAAGACGACAATTATGCATGAATGGCTCATTAGATCTATTAGCCATATCAGATCAACTTGTCTAGTTCTGACCACGGATAGTTTCTTAGCCTACAAGACAACTGTTCAAGAAACACCTCTTCTGCCTACAGTTGGAATTTGCGGGATTTCAGCAAATAGATCAAGCAAAATTCACCTCTAGATAAAGGCATAATTCGGAGTTAAAAGGCAAAATGTCGGAAATAATGGCTCAATTTCATGCCAGAATTAATGAATCAAGGAAGAGGCCACGATGTAGGTGTTAAAACTCGCTTCGCTATTCGCTAGATTATTCGGGCCTGGAATTACCAAATTATAAATTTAACAAGATATAACTGCTTGAGGGGCTCAACCTTTTAGTCAAGTCTGATGCGTTCCCCCGCCACAATCTCCTTCTGGAGGACACCCAAACTCCATGATCGGGTTATGTTCGCTGGCAGCATCCAAGATCAGATGGCAATCTCCGGCTTCCTCAACTCTTTAGAGGAAGCTAAAGAAGCTATTCTTCAACAAGTTTTGAAGGAACGTTTGGAGATAGAGAGCCGGGAATCTGAAGATAAGGAAGCAGAGTTTCACAACTATATTTCAAAATATTGATACAAGGCGCTATCTTTACTAATCAATTGAGTAGAGCAACAAGACACTTTTACCAATTCGTTGGAGGAGTTTAGAACGCTCAGAATCTGAGGTCAGAAATATAAGGTTATGAGGAAAATAGCAAAGGGTTCGTGACAAATGGACTAATAACTAAGCAATTAAGTAATAAAAGAAGTATGTACTGCAGATTACTAAAGTGATATCACCAGAATAATGTTATTTTTTTTGGGGAATAAAATATATGTATCATTACAACAAGGACTCGACTGAAGACCTGTAAACAACTAAGTATCAATCATCATAATTCGCACCATTACAATTCCTAAAAACTCAAACGCCATCGCTAAATATTTCAACCCGCGAGCTAAGCACCCAGTGCCTTCTGCCTCAATCTGGCAAGTATTTCCATGCGACCCTCAGTTTCGATTCGCTTTGCCGTTATTCGGTTTGGATAGTTTCGCATAAACATGTTTGTGAAATGGGTGCCCTGCATGAAGTTCATCTGTTAGCATTCTGTTTAGTTTCATACTGACACACAGCCCAGCAACTATGCATCTACTAGCGATAAATAGTCACTCTGATCTGCGGATGCATTTAAATCACTTGTCACAGCTTATAGGCTGAATCCAAATGATATCTTAAAAAATAGATCTGCGGATACGAATTACTTACATAATGGATTTGTTCTCGAAATTCTGGAAGGGGCTCCAGCACGCTAGCGAAGTTTGGCTCATGAAAGTAAGCAAAAGCCTGCCGCATTGCAGTATTCAGGCCCACTTTGTGTGGGGTACTCGGTAAGCTACCAGCAATCTCAGTCAGTACACTCTAACAGAATTCAAGGGATCGAAACTCACAAATTATTTGTCAGGTGTTGCATCATATCACCTGTCGCATCACATCATGATTAGCTGGGCGTGACAATATGAAGAGAATTCGAGCATCTGACCTGGGAAAACTGTGAATGTGTCTGGAACGGGTGGTACAAAAAGCCACTTATCATCGGTCTCGTTGAAACCAGCAGCACTTGTCTGCCAATTTTTAATGCTCTCACCTTCGATTGGAGGCCGAACGAAAAGCCCGCCAACCGCATCTTGAGCTGCAATGACTAAGAGGCCATAGTCGGTATGGGAGCCTATACCGCGGCCTGTTTTTCCTTTGCCGTTAGTCTTGTCAACATGAGGAAATTTCAAGACCCTCATATGGTGCCATCCGTCATCAGTTAGCTTGGTTAAGGCCTCGGGGTCCCTGAGTTGCAAGCCTAGAGCTGTGAGTTTCAACAATTTTTCCCCTGCCTCCCCTAAATGTGACATTAGCTGGGAGATCTTATCTTTAAAAATCACATTCGGCCAAGGGCATGGTCCATGACACGGCCAGGCATTCTTCACCCGGGAGTCCGTCAGTGGCAAGTCTTTGGTGACGGTGAAGATCTCCGAATAATCTGCGATTCCATCGGTCAATTCCTCGCCGGAAGCAATGTATCCCGCAAAACTCTTATCGTCAACCAGCTTTGCCTTTTCAGTGTAAGGACTGGAGAAAAATTGACGAGAGACCTTGAAGCAATCTTTGATGAGCTCTCGCTGAGCCTCAGGTATCTTGATCTGAAAGATTCCGGTTTGGCGCCACTCATGAATCATGGCTTCGGCCATGGCGAGATCATGGTCGTTTCCTTCAACCTCAGTCGGTAAAGTAAAAGTTTGGAGGTAACCGATTTTAGCTTGGTGATGAGGCGGCATTGTTCTTTTGGCTTTCTCGACAAAATCAATGTCGTAGGGAACATCAAAATTAAATGGACGGCCAACTGATGCGATAGCGCCCGCGCTCACTGCACGCTGAATAGCTTTTTAAGAAAATTGTTGTCTGGCAATATTCATTAAAGACATGATTAGGATCAGATGATGAAAAATATAAAGATGGCTAGAAAAACTACTAAGTCAAGTTTGTAGATGAAGTATTGATGAGTGGATGGATGCTGTCTCTGTGGACGACAACGATCTTTATATACATATCTCCTGGTAGCCATTGACAATCCCTTATCGAATATTGATCTCAGATATCGATAATTTCATGAATGTTTGAGTTGAATCCTTTTTTTTGGTCACATTCTCTTGATTATTTCGAGCTTTGAACCACTACTCAGTCATCCCGAGACCATCCAGAGGTATGCGGACCCGAGTCATTTTAGTGATCAAATCAAACTTTAACTTCAACATAAATAGAGTATTGTTACCAAGGTAGCTGGCTTAACTGATCATCTGATTGTGTGAAAGTCTTAGCGTTTCAATCGATATTCGATTAAACCTATGGACGAAATGTTCAAATCCCATCAAGTAACGTCGTGAGACCCTCTCTGACTACGACCTTGCCATCCCGACGCCTAATTTATTATTTGTCATGTTGTTCGAACGAGTGACGATAGGATTTGTCTGATGCTTATTTCACATTCTTGATTGGTGTCTAGGAAGAGATTTCCGGGTAGAAGAGAAGACGATGACGATGACGAAGGGAAAGGGAGACAGATGATTCTATTTTCTACACTTTTTATATTACATCTTTAAACAAACCCTATTTCACTAGTCCTGTGCGCGTCCTTGGATTCAATTAACATGATCTCCCAGAGCTTCTGATCCAGCAGAAAGGTTCAAGATGCGTTCTCCCTTCCTCAATCGAGAATCCGGGAGTATCCAGACCTGGACGCACGATATCTAGTTCGAGCTCCAGGTGCACAAAGTGGAGCGAAGCTTTGGGTCAAGAGTCATTCAGGTTGAAGTCTGTGTTGTCCGCGCCGAAAGTAGTAACGGGTCTCGTGACGATGCCGAGTCGGCTTCTGACTGATCGATGAAATAACCTTGTATCGGTATGCAGAGCTACACTCAGCTAGATGGTAACCTTAAATGTTTTTACAAGGGTAAGCTGAGATGCCTACTGGTCGTATATGGACCGGTAGCATTCGTGTCGAAAAAGGGGTCTCGCTTAGGCCTGTCTATTTTTTACATAGATTCAGTCCAACCTCATCTATAGCGATGTGGGTCCCGGTAAGATTACTGAAGAGATTCATAGAAATTTTACCGTTTATATTTGCAATACTTACCCCTGGATGCAAAATGACCTGTAAGGGCCAGTGTTGCAAATATTAAAGTCTAACTTACAATAAATCTTTTCAACACTTATACCGGGACCCACTTTCGCTAAAGATGAGGTTGGACTGTATGTCATAGGGCCCATCCGAGGTGTGTCCGAGTACATGAGGGACTACATCATGGGGCAAGTACCGGCCATAGTTGAAGGATAAAGGAGCTTATTCCCTTACAGGCTCGATTCTATAAGGGTAGAATATACGTGTTAAGTGACGAAGTGTACATGTAGTAGTCTATTCTGGAGTTGGATAATGATACCCCTGGAGGCTCTGCGTTACAAAGGCATTACGTTAAAATTCTTTAATTTCGTTTAGGAAAACACACACATGTAAATATTTTTCGCAGACGTTGCGTTGCACTTTAGCTATATTAACATTTTCAAGTTGAATTCTCGCTTGCCATCTCTGTGTCTTAACAATATGCTTTTTGCGGTACTTGCTTGTCGTGCTAAAGCCATCGCTCACATTCTTTTACAATTTCATGGCATAGAGATACATTTAATCGAATAGTTGACCTGATTTCTAGATCTTGAGCACTAGGGAAACAAGCACAGATCGAAATGCTGGCATGGCAATGGCACAATCAGATATGTATTCATAGGTGTGACAAATTCGGCTCATCAACGACACGGCAAGTTCGTCCTCAGTTTCTTCAAACCTAAAAAATGTACATGTCCAGCGGCGATAAGAGAATGTTACCGGAGACTCAGATTGAGAATCCAGTAATACCACAACGTTATTGACCTACATCTGGGCCCCCCATAATAGCCCCAAGAAAGCCCCACTGCCACAGCTTCCCCTTCAATTAAAAAGATTCTGCCTGTTACCTCATCCAACGATACCCAATTATCGTAATCTCATGTGGTGGTATTATTTGGATTCCGAAGCCTCGATGTACCGAAAATCAAGTCTTCCCGGCTCTTGGAGCCGACGCGAATGGCCAGAGTCTAGATAGGTATCATGTGAGTGGAGCAGACCATGATCAACGTTACCGAATCGTAGAAAAGGTGTTCAGGCTCGTGATAAGGGATCTTCTAACCTACAAAAAATAACTGACTCCGAAAAGTCATTTGATAGAACGGATTCAAGTTCAGCGTAACTTGAGCCTGTCATTAACGTACTATCAGCTATAGGCTATAGCTGAAAGGATTCTCAGAGAGGACGGCAGCTTTCATTCGCTCGCACAAAACAGGGTTCCGTTTTAGACTAAAAGATATCTACCAACTAAGGCCCAGAGAAGTAGGGCAATTGATTCTCAACGGATCAAATTATTTTTGGGAAAGAACATTGAGCAATACTTTGATGGGCTCACTTCATTTCAGATCATGGCACTTAACCCTGTACTTGGTACGACATGGATGTGACAAGAATTTGAGAAGGTCGGAAATGAAATGTCACGAAACTTGGATCATCAGACAGTCGTTGAGTGTTAAGGAAGTAGCCTAAATTGCGTACTTGGAAATCCGTTATTGAGTGCCAAATCACATGAGGAAATAGCTATTGAAGCCTCACTAATGCTTGTATTGACCCCCAGAAGGAGGGATTAGCTTCGAGTTTAGTTGAGATAATTAAGCAAGGGTAAGTGTGATCAGAATACTCATCGCCTGCTTTTTTGGAGCGTGACAAGGGATTTGATGCAACAGGTTATCACATACCAATAATGCGACAGAAAGTGAGGCACTTGCGGCACGGGTTGCGGCTTGTAGAGAATGAAAATGTGGGAGGGCTCAGCCGGAGACAAATTCAATGTGCGTGGACATGGAATCGATTCGTAGAGTTAAAATTAAGGCGGTTGACGTTGTAAATCCGGGGTAACTGAAAATTAATTTGTTCATCGCAACCAAAGTACAGAAAAGTCGATTGTTGTCGAGGGGTATTATTATTGTTATTATTATTTTTTTGTTTAACATCAATGCAGCACGTGTTAGGCACGACCCCTACAGTTCCCTACTGGGATACAGGACGCCGGGGGTAAACCGCGGGCTACAAGAAAATGAAATAGATTTACAGGTTCAGGGCGCATTAGCGTAGCTGCTGCTGATGTGAGAAGGACGGGATAGTTACAACGTGTGGGGAAGTTTGAAATGCATGAGTCTGAAAACAAACCCAGGGGCTAACTTATGTGTCTTACACTCAAGGACATACTTCTGAGAAGAATCTGGACTCTTGGAGCCATCTGTGTAATACGAGGCCCCTGTTGTTGGTGCCTAGGAGAAAAGAAATTACAGTAGAAACCCCCTCTCGGCTAATAGTGGGTCCCGGTCTAAATGTTGAAAAGATTCATTGTAACTTGGACTTTTATATTTGCAACACTTACCCATACAGGTCATTTTGAGTGTAGGGGTAAGTATTGCAAGTATGAACGGTAAAATTTCTATGAATCTCTTCAGTAAATATACCGGGACCCACTATTAGCTAAGAGGGGTTCTACTGTACTTCTGACGGTGGTCCGGGATGGCGCCGAGCGCGGCGCTTGGCTATACGGCAGAAAAAGAAGTGAAGCGGGGCTTTCTGGTGACCACATTGGCAGTTTAACGTCGCTTTAGTGTGTTGAAAACGTTCATGGTAATCTGCGAAGTCACCATGGCCAGTCCGGGAGGCTAGGATGCGGCCCAGGGTATCTCGAGGAAGTCCTAGTTCTTAAGGCCTGGTTGGAGCAGTAGTTATGGATAACTGCTGATAGAGTCCCAGCTGAGGGGATAAAAGGGTCCATAGATTCTCAGGCGCCCGTGAGGTAGATGTCTCGATGCGGCGAGTAAGTCCCGCGGAAGTGTAGAAAGTGCTAGCAGCTGCGGTTGAGAGAGCAACTAGCTTTGCTGCTTCATCTGCGACTTCATTTCCTACGATTGAGGCAAGACCTGGGACCCAACGGATCTTAGATTTGCCTATCCCGGCGTGCGCGAGTCTGTGCCGTGCCTGCCATGTGAGATTTAGGCCAAGGAATTTGTCAAAACTGCCTGGGAGGATCCTGGAAATGGCGAGAGGAGATGGATGGTTACCTCGAGGTTGTCCAGACATAACCAAAGATTTATTGAAAATTTGGTGGTGGAGAGTCTAAGAGCTGCTTTTGCGTCTTCTAACGGCCCTCTGAATTCAGCATCGAATGCTTTAACACCTTTGCCCAGCGTTATTGTATGCCGTAAGACTTGTCGCCGGCCCTGGTAAGCAACAAAGCCAGCACCTGCTGTACCATTATTCTGTCTCGAGCCATCAGAGTAAACTACAATGACCTGAGTAGTAATTCTTTGAAGGAACGAGAGGAAGTTCAGCTTTGTGACTTCTTTAGAGGCGCCATTTGGTCCCCCGATTCGGTTGATCGCTACTTCACTGGTTTCGTGCGGGGTCCAAGGTAGATGAGCAATTGGGTTAATTTGCTCGCATTCAGGAAGAATCAGGACTCGTCGAGCAAAACGAGATGTTGGGCGCTGCTGTGTCGAGAGGTAGTTGAGGTGATGGGGCCGTTATGGGTGGGGAATACCCACATGTGAGTGAGCGACGTTACAGTGCACAGAACTGTTCTCGGCAATTTCTAGTTCTAAAATAGAATGAAATAGGATCTGCCGTTGACACGCATCCATGAATCTAATGTCCTCTCGCAGTACCTGTGTGAGATGGCTCAAATTAGCTTTTACACTTATCGTGTGGTCATCAATACGAGTCCGAAATAGTATCCCTTCACGTTCATAGATAATGCAAAATTTGTTTGAGGCTTACCTGTCATCGCTGTGTGATTGACGGATAAGAAATGACTTTTCATCGCAGATCATCAACTTAACCGAGAAGGAAAGAATGTAAATTGAATGGATCGCCGCCAAGTATTGGATCACTCGGCCGCACTGGACAGCAATCTCTGGATGCCCTTTATCGATCGAGACCATCTCCGACCCGTTTTCGTGCTCACGGGTAACGTCACGGATATTTTGAGCGTGTTCAATCACACGCATAACGTCGATACTTAGACAATTAGCGTAAAACCTTCGTTGCTTTTATCATTAAAATGGGGTTCAAGTAGTATATCTAGCATGAATCAAAGTGTTCCTGACTCGTTGAGTCCGATTAGTGACGACCTGCGGGGGACACATCGAATCCCGGGAAGATTGGCTTTTGCCGCAAGGCCCACTCTGATATCAGCGAATGCGGTGATAAATTTGAAGTTTTGATGTTTGTACTGGTGCGAATGTAATAATCGGGTCGGGTGGTGCAGTGGTACACCGTCCAGTCCGCTCTCCCAAGTAAAGCCTAAGGAGCATTGACACATGCCCTACTTCAGACCAAAGATTGCTAGTTCGAATCAAGCAAAACCCTCTCACCACATTTCTCGCGGTGACATCCCACTCAAAGGATGACGAAATCACACTCAGATAACCATGGGTCTTTCTCGCTTTTCTTTGTGATGGGTATTCACAGAAGATGGTAGATGCCATCAGTCGTTATCATCGTGGTAGTATCTGCAAATGAAAACTAAATACGAGTGGTCCAGACGTCAAACTGAGTCATTCTGCGATATCTACATATCTTCCGTAATCATTCGCGTCATAGCCTCAGGCTGCATACGCAAAATTGTTTTTTAAAAAAAAAAACAAATTGTGGTAATACCTACATCGGAATTTAGTGATTTATGGTTCAACTGATTAGGTCTGACGCCCCGCGGGACCCGAGTTCGCATTTTCGGAAGATTCGTCGTTTTGGCAGTCTAACTCCGTTTTACATTTGGAATATTCATACTCAGATTTCATTTGCAGATACCACGACGAAAGTATGCTTCATTGGTACTCAGGATGCAAGGGAGGAAGGCCAAGGCCACCCTATTCCTGTTAGGTCACCTAGACACTGGTTCGTCGGGTAGTTTCACACGGATGTGCACGCTTAAGTAATATAAAAGAAAAGCGGTTAGATATATATATTTTTTAAATCATTCTTGTCTGTGCAGTCTTGAGACTATGACACGAATCACACTGGGACGGTAGATGGAGCGATGACTTAACTTAATTTGAGGAGCACTCACGCCCGAATATCATTTGAAGAAATCACTGAAAGTCAGGCGCCTTACAGCCCTTTCAACCCTCAACCGTTGATGTCTGCCGCAGGAACGCATTTCAGCCACCCACGGTTATCCAGTGTGCTTTCGCCATCGCCACAAATATCACCAGGCGTGAAATGCGGAAAGAGTCTTGCCGGACTTGATCTAGCTTCCTCCTGCCTCCAGTAGGGCATGTGCCTTGGCTACTTAGACTCTACTTAGGAGAACGCTTCGGATAGTGTAATACACCACTAACCAACCCTGAAAAAACAATTTAGAGAGATAGACAACTGCCAGTCTCGAGACGGTAATCTTAAATATCGGAGATACGGTATCGGCAGTGGGAAACTACAGATATACGTGATTATAAGTTCAGTTGTTGTGACGTTCATTAGGTCTACGGATACTGTGCAGTCACTCACTCTAAACTTCCCTATGGGACGCAAGATCCTGGAAAGCGAACGCTATCCTCAGTCGCTAGAACTAAGATGAGACATTCTTGACGCTGAACACTCATACTGAGGAGGCATTCGCCGGCACAACTACAGGGTGACACTTGTTGACTTTTACGCCTCGCTTCTCCCCTCAACCTTGAGTACCTAACCAAGAAGAAAACAAAAAACCTCAGACTCTTCAGGATGCTTCATTATCCCGTCCTTCGCAACCGCGCGAGATGTGATCTCACAACGTCCTCGTATCTTGTAGCGGGTGTTCAGGCCACAGGACTTTCAACTTAAACATGACCCAGACAGCGGAACACAACACGATCTTTTGTTGATAGGGCCTTGGCGCGCACAAAGCTCTCGAAGTCGAAGCATCCCCTCAAATTCCTCTTTATAAAACTCTATCCTCCCTCCACATCCTGCTTACTTGTCCTTCCGTCTCTCATAAATACCCCACGAGAACCGTTTTCTTCCTCGATTGTCACGAGCAATCTGCCTTCCCAAATTTGTGCCCTGATAAAGTATATAGATAAGGATATTCACTTAACTGCAAATGAAGTGATATACAAGATTAGTCATACCTTAGCTCTGGTGAACTCAACAGTAGTTAGAAAGATAAGAATATATTCAGTTGAAATTTATATATCTAAAAACAATCAACATTTGGAACCAATCAACCTCATATCTCAGAATCGGTCTCGAAGTGTTTTACACATCACTTCATCGGCTGATGCACTGACTCTAAGTATACCTACATAGCATCTATCTGCTTTGACCTCTAGTAGGTCTTAGCGCTAACCTGATCAATTCCATCACAATTAAATTACCGGGATAATTATGGTTGTGCGGAATGGAAGAGATAAACTTCATTATGCCCTGCGATTTTTATCCTCCATCGGGTATCCATATCATCAAGGGCGTATATCTGGGGATCTCGACAAGGTAATAGTTGCGTCAAGTTAATTGGGGATGGTCCAAAGTAGGAAGATAATCGATAGGTTGTAAAGTTGGCAGAGATGTATGTGAGGCTGAAGTCAAGTTACGGCAAAGAGAACTCTTGACGTGTTGAGAGGTCTGCAACTGAGAATGCTTGTGGACCTCTGACCCTGATCGTAGCGATTCCTCTTGGCTATCTCAAATATGCAGCGAACATATCGAGCGTTTACAGCCGGCACCGCGTGAAGGTGGAGGGTTCAACTTTGTTAGCTTCACAAGTTCAGTATTTATAATTATTTCGTAACGTGTAGCCGTGTTTGTCAGCAATGATTTATTAACTATTGTTTTAGGGGCTGGCTAAATCTATATGAACATCTGATATCCTTGGCACTCCTCAGCCATGCGCACTCCTCTTTCAAGAACGATTACTACCTCAAGAATTAGACCTCATTCATACCGATAGAGATGTTCCCAGAGAATAGAAGAGTGCACCACGCCGGGCTTACCCGCAAGTTATGGGTCAGAAAAATCACAGAAAAAACCTGCCGGACGATCAGGCAATAGGCCAGAGAAAGTAACAATGGTGAATCTCTATCTCAGGAAAGGGATCGAGAAGAGTGTGCTAGGATCTGCTGCGCAGAAGAGTCCGTAAAGATGCAGAAAGAGCTGGGAAAGATTGGGGCATTCCAACAGTGGGCGATATCCTGGCCGCACCAACACCAAAAAGGGACCCGGAGAAAAAGAACTATAGCCGACCCCGAAGTCTGGAATGCAGCCAAAATGTATACTAACAAGAAAACAGGCAGGCAGAAGATGAACTTCTCGGGAGCAACGTTCCATTTACAGCGTGTTGGAAAAAAACAAAGCGGGAAAACTCTTCGAGTTATCACGGAGGAGTTTTCCTACTTTGTTATTTTTCCAACAGATTATGAGACCAACTGCCTCATCCAATAGAGTTCACCTTTTGCTTGTTGCTTTATTTTGTTTTTTAATCTCTTCACTACGATCTGTTACAATTCTTATCAGTTTTATTTTCTCGTACATTCCCCAATCATGCCTGCAGCACAGATTTTGGAGTCGATGGGAGGAGCTCTAAGGGTTGATAGCACTACCTACAATCGATGGAGGATACGCTTTGAGGATGCTGTTTCGCTTTTCGACGCTGAAAAATATGTTTGGGTGACAATGAGCCAACTTGATAATCGCAAAATTAAGCCAGTCGATAAGAAAGATCTAGATTATCATAAGCAAGACGAAAAAATTCGAGTGGCAATGTCCCAACTTGTCCCAGATATAGTATTTTATCTGGTTGATCCTTCTTACACTGCCAAACAATATTGGGATAACGTTCGGCAATTCCATCAACCAAATTTGTCTGAGAACGCTAACGAGTCGCGACAGCAATTTTGGTGGCTTACTGTCGAAGATGATGTTGATATCGATGAGTTTGTACAGAAATTGACGGAGTGTCGTGGTAAAATTAGTTTGATCAACACTTAACTGACGCCCTCAGATTCAAGCATGAAGAAACGCGTGCTATGCCATTTTATAAAATGCTGTGGAGAATTTTACATGTCGACAGTTATTCCGTTGAAAGATCAGGCAATAACAATTCACTCTGTCATGGATTCTATTAGTGTAACGGTCTTAAAGTAATTGTTATTCACAAACTACTCAGAGCTATATACTAGAATATCTTGAAGTGAAGAAAAAAAGGATGGGTGAAGTATCTCCGCTATTTATCTACAAATATATCTCTTAACATCATATTACAATTGAGTCTGTTTGAACACTTCTCATTCTTCATATCAATTTCCGTCTACCTTATTCTCCCAAGATCTGAGTCGAGCGATAATTAATTATCGTGGTTGAGTCGCGATTTTTTTTTTTTTTTTTTTAAATCATTTTTGCGTATGCAGCCTGAGGCTATGACGCGAATGATTACGGAAGATATGTATGTGACGCAGAATAACTCTGTTTGACGTTTGGAACACTCATACTCAGATTTCATTTGCAGATACCACTACGAGAATAACGCCTTACGACATGTACCCTCTTCCGTGAATACCCACCACAGGGAAAAGCGAGAAAAACCTGTGGCTATCTGAGCATGCTTTCGTCATTCTACGAATACAGTATCACCGCGAGAGAAGTGGTGTGAGGGTCTTGCTGGATTCGAAGCAGCTTTCTCCTGTCTCAAGTGGGGCATGTGTCCAAGCTACCCAGACTCTACTTGGAAGAACGGCCCGGATAGTGTACCACTGCACCATCCGACCCGTTGAGTCGCGATACATCGACGTGTAATTTCGCGTAATGACATTTCGCGTCCTTTGGTGACGAGATTGAGATTAGCTATTAATGTCAGTGAGATTGCATGATGCATCTTGCGTCCGCGAAGCTTGTTCTTGAGGTCGAATAGTCATGAGAAGGCCTAGTCGGTATGGATCACGAATTGAATGAAAAATGAAGTTATTCTGTTGCAGCGACTGGTTCCGATTGAGCGAGTAATTGTAATAGATAATTAATTATCATTAGTCGAGTAAGCGATCCATTTTGACGATTACTAATGTCGTCGAGAATGAAATAAGTTTAATTAATTTAGGCTCTAGCCTATTAGAAATCAGGCCTTTGGTCTGTGACAATTAGAGCGTCTAAATCAGTGCACCGAGAACTTCATCCTCCCTCGTTAGCCGCATTAACTACTACTGGTGATTCCTTTCCTCATGCGATCCCTAACAAGCAGAAAGTCTGTGCTTTCTTTAAAGGAAAGAAGCACGTTCGTGAAAATTGTTTCCTCTGGCTGGATACCCCAGATGGCTCTAAATGGGCTGCCAAAACCTCAGAAAAAGCGGCTAAAACCAGGGGGTTACAGGAGAGATTAGGCTGAGGAAAAGGAAAAGGAAAAGGAAAAAGAATAAAAGGCCAAAAGATGTCCTCATAAGAGCGATGAGAGATTAACAAGCGATTTCGATGGATCGGAGGGTGGTGTATGAATTATAGAAGATCGTGCCTTTCTTTCACAGGGTAATTTAAGAAAAGATGATACTGTGTTGGATACCGGAGCAACTAACCACATTTTTCATGACAAGACTTTGATTTCTTTCTTTTTTTCCGGCAAAGAAGTCTGTCACTACTGCATCAGGTGATTCAATCCTTGTCTCTGGCATCGGTAATGTACGATTCAAAATTTTCGATTTTCCTACCGGTAAAAGCAGTAAAATCATTGAATTAGAAAATTTTTAGTACGTTCCAACTTGTACTAAGAATCTCGTGTCTGGAAGGCAGCTTCTCTTGAAAGGGTTCAATATCTGTTCGTCAAATGAAGGATTCAGTGTGATCTCCAGTGATGGTAATGTAATTGCCACAGCTAAGTCTAAAGGAGGTCTATTCTGCTTCAATACTCAATCAGCTGTATGGACACTAGAACTTCCCAGCGCTATTTTGTCAGATAGTACTAAGATTTTTGCAATGGAACAGACCCATTACCGATTTGCTCATATTGGGCCCCAAATACTTAAAGTTATCGATATTTCTGAGTTTAAGCCTTCTATCATCAAGCCCGGAAGTGTATCGAAGTTTTGCATCGACAGGCCATGTCTACAGACATGTAATATCTGTAATTCATGTAAGTAAGTGGAAAAAATTAATCGAGGACCTGTCCTTAGATCCCCTGAGATCCTTGGCATGGTCCATTCTGCCACCTCGGGTAAATGTCGAGCTCCCGGCGTATTCAGCAGTCTCTATTTTGTTAGTTTTACTGATGAAAGTTCTCAAAAAAGCAAAGTATTTGTAATGAAAAACAAAATGGAAGTTCCCCATTGATTTAAAATTTATAATGAGAAGGAACGGCAAACAAGAAAGAGAATAAAGGCACTACAATTCAATGGCAGTACTGAATATAAAATAATTAACTTTGATGGGCTTACTCAGCAAGTCAGTGCCCCGTATACTCAACACCAAAACGGTATATCTGAAAGATTGAATCTTTCGCAGGTAACTATGGCCAGATGTATACTGTTCCACGCCCGCCTACCGCTCCGTTTTTGGCATGCCGCTATTCTCACTGCGTGCTACCTAGGCAATAGGTTATCAATTTTTCGAGGAAAACTAACACCCTTTGAAGTCATGAATGGTCGCACGCCCTGTATTTCTCATCTGAAGGTCTGGGGGTGCGTCTGTCATGCAATAATCGACAGCGAAGATCCTCGTCGGTGTAAGCTTTCGCCTACTTCCAACAAAGGCATATTTATCGGATATTGTTGACCTTCAACCCAATATCGTGTTTATATTCCTTCAAAGCCTGGCTCAAATAAAATTATTATCTCGGTAAACATTCGTTTTCTAGAAAACTCTTTTTGGGAATGGGATAGATCTTCATCCGACATTTTCAACAATCTAGATAAATCTTCACAAGTACATCCCGTAGTTTTGGATTCTAACTCCGACTCTAGTACACCTAGTATCCCCGGATAACTAGATCCTACTAACCCAAGTTTATTGGAACCTGTGGAATATCTCGAAACTGAGTGTCATGTGACAGATACCTCGAAATGGTGCTTGTCATTATTGCCTGGAGTTTAGTGTAGTGTTTGCTTAATTTATGTATTTAAATACTTCCTTGTAGCTAGATCTTACTCTCTACCTTTATTAAACCTTACAAACACGGGTTTTTGCATGCCCTACAATGGGATTCCTAACACTGAGATTCGCGAAGAAGATACTCTAAACTTACCAGAACAAGCAGATGTACCTGAAATACCGCCTTAGAGAAAAATATTCTAGACCCCTCTGAGTATACAGCAAACTCGCCACCTCAGCTAAGGAGGAGTAATCGGATACGTAAGCCTATTGAGCCGCGGTCAGCGTGGCAGTCGAGACCTCATATACTCCAAGTAGAAGGCAAAACTAAAATTCCTCGGTCCTATGTAGAAGCTGATAACGGACCACAGAGCAAGGAGTGGGGGGTTGCTATGGAGGAAGAGCCTTGTTCCTTGAGGGACAAAGGGGTCTCTAGACCAGATACTCATGTGCCTCATGGACGAAAACCTGTGGGTTCACGTTGGGTGTTCGCAGTCAAGTTCGATGGGAGGTTTAAAGCAAGATTCGTTGCCCAAGAGTTACAATCAAGCCTTTACTACAAACATAATTTATATCTACGGAGCCCCTTGGAAGTTTTACTTCGTTTTCCTCCGTGATCACTCGAAGAGTTTTCCTCCTTTGTTATTGTTTTAACACACCGACACCTCAAATAGACGCAAGGCAGCATTGATATGCAGATCAGAAGCGAGTTTATTGGCTTCGCGGCTTATCTGTACCGAAGAAAAGTTCTCGGAGTTAGCGACTCAAGCTGCTAGTATGGATATCTGTCATAAAACGCCAAGCAAGTGGCAATGGCCTGCCCACGAAGGGCCAAAGAAATGGCAGAGGTGTGGAGGAAAGCCAAGAGCCGCTCTTTTGAGGCCATGATGAACAACCCTTAAGATCTCAGAAGAATTACCCAGTAGATCCTAGACCAGGGATGGTTAGTGCAGTTATGTTTGGCCAGGGGAGTGGAGAGGCGGGAGCTGGAAAGGGAAACGAGAAGGCGTTTGACGTGAAGAAAATCCACGCTGTGCAAAATTGGGTCAGCGCACTTCCTGCAGGAAAACCAGAAAAAAACCGGAGAAAATTAGGTGGTAGGGCAGGAGGTTTTTATCGGAAGGTTTCCGCCTGTGTAAATAAAAGAGTCTAATAAACACCTGCGTGGGCCACTAAGGCACCTAAAAAATGGGTTAGATGAAATCAAATTCAAGTACCTTAAGGATTAATTAGGAGTATTTTTATCATTTTGTCAGTAATTACATCAATCCAATTCAAGTTACCCCAAATTTTGATGGTCATTTTATATAATATGAATCAAAGTTTCCTCTCGTACCTTAATATCAACGAATACCTTTATATCTAGCTCCTCTATCGATGCTCTTCCTATCTTATCTAACTTTTTACTCCGTATATAAACTCACTCACAAATTGCTTCTGCCTCGTGTAGATATCTGATACCACCTGCACCTCTCGAAAATTCTATAGCTGTTATACTAAGCTATAGACTGCTTTCACTTGCGTGCCACTTGAACCGAGTCTTAAGTGTTGTTTTGGGGAAGTGGCGAAAAAGAGAAAAGGAGGAATCCTCATCTTCCTCTATAATTAAAGGCGCTGCAGTACTAAATAAAAGCTTTAATGCTTCATATTCTTGCAAAGAACTACGTCGAGTCTAAGATTCACCCCGACCTTTTGTTTTTGGTGGGAGCTTTTTTGTCCTATCATTAGGTCGACCAGCCCCTTTACAATTTTAGATTAGAGAAAGATACGGCGTTCAAGATGAGGCTGCTCTCCTTCTCTTCGCTGATAGTGCCAATGAGGGTTGATATCAGTGAGTTTGATTGTACCATAATTGCTTTATCTAGTGTTTAATATATGAATGCATGAAGCCTCATACTTTGCTTGATTGTGCAATACCACGGTAGTCGTACAGTATCCATAGGCTTTTTGAGAAGCTTTGCTTTCTTTCTTGAATTTTCAACAATTCAAAAGGATGAACAAGTCCAAAAACGTCCCGGAAATGTTGTACCCAGACCGCGTGACGCGGTTTCATCTTGTGCTCGGCGGTTTGTTGCCTAATATTGCCCTGTTGGCCTTCCCAAATAAGACAAAGAGCGTCAAAAATATATGTTTTACCTTTGTTACCTGCCGTTATACTCGAAGTTGTATTATAAAATTGATTTTGGAATCCAAACGGGATTAGTATATAGTACTACAATAAAAGGAAAGTAACAAGGCAAAAATCATTTCATTCAAGTAAGTATCAACTGTCTATTCCTATCATAGTCTTATATACATGAAGTCTGTCTTCTTAGAATCAAACAAAAATAGAACAAACAATCTCAATACCCGAGTGATGATTCAGATAGTAAGGCTTCACGGATCATGAGCTTGGAGCATCAGGAAACGGCTTTCGATTGTATTTCTAAGATGGAGAACTAAACTTTACTGCAAATAATGCTGCTATTATATACAAACAAATGGGGCTATGCCGCTAGGTTTAAAAGCCAAGAGAACATGACAGAGACTGAGAGGAGATGGTAGAAACAAAGAGAAAGTAACAGAATAACCTGGGCCTGTAAGCAGCGCACTTGTAATACTAAACAGAAACTAATGGAATCAATTAGGGGATGGCAGTGACAGGTTGACTGGCGATGGCAGGGCCTGAGGCATCAATAGCCCGTGGATTATTACACAGATACTCGAGGCCGCAGTTTGTTTGGATGTGTTAGAAATATCACCTGACAATAACGCTAGTCAAATGCCTCGGCACACATTGCATAAATATACTTGTAACTCTAGTGTCAGGCAATTAATTATCATCACATTTTTACCCTCTTGTCTATTCTATCTACTCTGTTATCCCTGTTTAAATTTTTACTGTGATTCTAACTGCTCCCTATTCTTAACAGGTTCTGAGACCGGCTGCTTCCTTCAAACAACTCTGAGAATGTCTTCTACTAACAACAGCAAGGAGATTCTCAACAAGACAATCTGGGGCAATATCACCATCCTAGCCGGTGATAATTATACGATCTTTGAATCACAAGCGAAGAAAGCTTTGGCAACTGCTGGTTGCTGGAAGCTTTTGGATGGCACAGTAAACAAGCCAAAAGAGGAGTCAGACGTGAACAATTTGACTTTCTACAAGAGATGGAAAAGAAATTTCGATGATTACGAGAAAAAGAGAGAGAATGCTTTAAGGATACTTTCGACCTCAATAGATGACGCCCTAGTAGACGACGAAATCGAGACGGCGCTAAGGAATGGAGATCCTAAAGGATTGTGGAACACCTTGTACAAATTTAACCAAAATAACAACCGAGTCTGGATTTCGGCCAGACGAAAGGCGTTCAACGATAAAAAATTCGACCACAAGAATGAAACAATCCAAGCTTTCTACACCCGCTTGCTTCTGTACAAGTCCGAACTCTCTGGCACTTCGCGACCTAACAACATAGATGACGTTCTCGAGAAGCTTTTGGAATTGATCCCTGCTCAAGACGTCAATTGGGCACAGACACAGCTCCACTGCCTGAATATGAATCTCGACATTGCAGAAACAATGGCTGTCATTAATAACGTCGTTGATCCGGGCTCTACAGGGTCTGCAAATTTTGCTGAGCCTAAGGACTCCAGTCGAGGAGGTGGAGGGGAAAAAAAACCGAAGAGGAGGATCAAACCTCCCTTACAACGTTAAAATCCACATAAAGGCCAAAATCGCCGCGGAAGTGGGGCAAGGCGCGGTAGAGGAAACTATCGAGGTTGAAACTTCGACCCGAATTTTCATAGGAATTCTGGTCCAGGGACAAACTCTCGTAGCAGAATTACTCATGAAAATAAATCCTACAAATTCTGCCAAGACGATGGACACGGAGAATCGACCTGTAATAAGTACCATCGCTTCGCCAGAGAAGCTAGGGAGGAGGTCAAGATCAATAAAGCTGCTACTTATAGATCTGCCAACTTAGCACAAGAATATAATGGTTCTGCCTATCCTTGCTCTCCTGCTAAAGACGTGAACTATGCAAACTCGTACATTGCCATCGAAACTGCCCTCATTTCTACCAAGCTTAATACCTACTGGAAAATTGATACTGCAGCTTCTCAACACTTCAGTGGTAATAGAAATGATTTTCTAAATATAAAAAAATGGGACAAAAAACAATTAGTATCAACAGCAAGTGGTAGTGTTGTAGGATCGACTGGGTATGGTGATTGTAAAGTTGGAAACTTACTGCTAAAGGATGTTTGGCTAGTCCCAAAATTCGATGTTGCTCTCATTTCTGTACGCCAACTTGAAACTATCGGCATTGATGTTCTTTTTACGAAAGATAAAGCAGTGGCAACTAAAATTGATACTGTTGTATTTGTTGTATATTTAATTGATGGACTATATCAAGTCTCTTCTCAATCTCAACATACAACTGAATCCGTCCTAATAGCCCAGACTCCTTCAAACACTCAAAACTATTGTCGATCCCAAATTACCCTCCAAATACCACCGAGTAAAAAATAAATACCTTTAGAAATCCTACCCAAGTTAGAATCAAAGGCCCAACTTTGGCATTACCGCCTAGGACATATTGGATATAATGCGATAAATAGGCTTGGAAATTGTGGTCATGTGCAACTAGACAAGCGAATCATCACAAAGGGGGACAAAGCTTGTGTTCCGTGCTTAGCCGGAAAAATGAAGGAATTGTTCAACAAGCTGACTCATAATTGGTCATACCAGCTAGCTCGAAGATTAGATGCCAATATTTCTGGGATCCTTTCTGAATCATACAGAGGTTTTAAATACTTCTTACTTGTTGATGATGCTTCAAGGTGTAGCTGGTTACGGCTAATGAAGAATAAGGAAACTTCAACAGTTTTACCACTGGTTAAAGAAACGTTAATGAAAATTCAGAAAGCAACAGGACAACAAGTTGTATTTATGACTACAGACAATGGGACTGGTGAATTCGGAACTCAATAGCTTCTATGGTTGAAGGAACTTTGCATTCAATCTCAACCCTTGGTGCAACATAAGCACTCACTTAATGGTGTCACTGAAAGAGCTATTGCAATAATATTCAATATCGTAAGGTCAATGATTTACCATGGCAACATAGATTGGAAACTCTTTTGGTGCATTGCTGTCGAGCATTCGAATTATATCCGGAACTGTACTCCGACAACAGCTCTTCCCTTTGGTCCAGAAGGCTCCCTACCTGCGAAGGCAATCACTCCAGTCATGGCTTATACACCAGATAGAGTACACCTCGACAATCTAAAGATCCTTGGATGTGCTGCTTTTCCAAAACGGCTACATCAGAAAGAAGGACCTTCTAAGCTTGAACCAAAAATATACGGCGACGAAGATTATATTTTCATAGGAATGCAAGGCAATAGCCTATTCAAACTTATGCATTGTGAGACCCTAAAACAAATAATATCAGCTGACTATAAATTCACAATGTATTTTTTCAAGGGATTCGAGCCACAAACCTCAAATCTGAGACTGGAAACATTCCAGAATAGCAAGCATGGTGCATAAATCCCTCTGCAAGGTCATGCCAAGAAACTAAAACCTATTCAAAATGACCAAAATAGCCAGCATGGTCCTCGAGACCCTCTGCAAAGTCAAGCTAAGAAGCAAAATGCTATCGAAATTGACATATGTAAATCTTCAATCGGGGCAAAAAGTAAGTCCTCACCTGGAGCGTTAAATAAACCTGAGGCGTCTGATCAACCCTCAAAAGAAACAATGAGTAAATCTTCTACTAAAGTAATCAGTAAGTCTTCACCGGAGGCAGAAAATCTCGAGAACTTTACGGAGAAAAAGAGTACGCCTCGCGCGCACCAACAAGATGCTTCAGCATCGTTGGGAGGTAGTCACTCAGTGCCAATCGTTACTAAATACGGCCGCACTATAAAACCCAAAACTTATTTCATAGAAAGCACAAAATCAGTCAATGGACTTGAAACTCTCTAATTAGCTCACTCACTATCTGCAGTCTCTATAGAAGATAAGAATTCCCCAAATCCTACTATTGATATAGTTTCTCCACTCTTTGAGAACATTGATGTTACTAATGCTATGAAAGGAGAAGATTCAGATCTATGGAAACAATCAATTAAAGATAAACTTCAAGCTCTGAAAGTCACTAATACTTATGTTATTTGTATAAATGATCCTCATGTTAATAAGAAACTAATCTCTTCAAAATGGGTATGTAAATACAAATGGAATCAAGATGGCTTAATCGCCAGACAAAAATCCCGACTTTTTGCAAGAGGATTTGAGCAGGTCCACGGTTGCGATTATCTCGAAACTTTCGCGACTGTAGTGCGTTATTCGACACTTCCTACACTCTTGGCCAAAGCTGCTGCCGAAGATTTGGAGATTGACCACGTTGATGTCGATACTGCCTTTCTCAATCCAACATTTAAGTAAGATATGTACTCATGAAAATTCCTGAATTTTTCGCACTTCTGGAACCTAAAATCGCAGGACACGAATACGACTATCACCTCAAGCTTCAAAAGTCTTTGTATGGACTGAAACAGGCTCCAAGAGAATGGTTCCTAGCCGTGAAAAGCTTCTTCAAAGACCTTGGCCAAATTTCATCATCATCAGACCCAAACTTATTCTGTCTTCAACAAAAGGGGGTGTATATACTACTATCTCTTGATGATATGATGATCATTGGCCCAAAGCAGGAAGTCGTGATGACAAAAGAGAAAATCTTCAGAAGATGGAAGTGTAAAGACCTCAGTCTAGCTACGCTTTTCGTGGGTTTTCAAATTGAGAGAAATCGATCCAATAGAAAAATTTTTATTCTTCAAGAAATGTATGTCGTAAAGCTATTAGAAAAACTGAAGATGTATATGCTCAATCCAAGCAATTTGCCAATCCCAGCAGGAGCTGTGTTGAAAAATGAAGTTAGCAACCATGACTGCACAGCTGATGAAGCCATGCTCTACAGACAAATTATAGGCTCAACTATTTACCTTGCAAACAATACAAGGCCGGATATCAGTTATGCTGTTGGCCAGTTAGCCCGATTTATGGCTGCCTTGAAGCAGCGTTTCCTACGCCTTTCGAAACATCTTTTGCGTCATCTCAACGGCACACAAAAGCTGGGAATTACATACCAAGGAAGGGGGCCTAGTATCGAATATAGCGTTTATACGGACGCAACCTGGGGAACGGAGGATGATCGGAAGTCGTTTATCGGCTTTATCGTAATGTACAATGGAGGACCAATTTTGTGGCAAGCCCAACGTCAAAAATCAACGGCTCAAAGTACGCTGGAAGCAGAGATAATATCTGCAAATGAGGGTGCGAAAGAAATAGCGTATCTGGAAAAGATCTGGAAAGACATCGGACTTAAGCAATATTTCCCCATCCTACATTGTGACAATGATCCGGCAGTCCAAATCTCTAAAGACTCAAAGTTTCATAGCAAAGCAAAACATATTGAACTCAGGTACCTATTTGTGCGCAATGACATGATTGCTAGGAGTCGGTTGCGAATTTGGCATCTCCCTGGCCGGGATATGGTGGCGGATATTTTGACAAAACAATTAGCCAAGCCAGATTTCTTCCAATATTGGGACTCAATGGGGCTTGTCAACCTCACGAAACGGACCAATGAACGATGCTATGATGAAATGAATTCTGACTAGATATTTGACAAATAACTCAGGCCACCAACAAGGAATTGATGTTATCAAATATTGAAATATTTATTCAATGTACTCATGGATGTGCTGAGCAAGGGGGATGTCAGAAATATCACGTGACAATAACGGTAGTCAAATGCCTCGGCACACATTGCATAAAAATACTTGTAACTCTAGAGTCAGGCAATTAAAAATCATTACATATTTACCCTCTCGTCTATTTTATCTTCTCTGTTATCCTTGTTTACACTTTTACTCTGATTCTAACTGCTCCCTATTCTTAACAGGATGCAATCATGAATATTGTCAGTTATGTAGCACAGGAGTACAGTAGAATCTGTCCAAACCCATGGTGGGCCCTGGTATAATTACTGAGAGGATTTATAGAAATTTTACTGTTTATATTTGCAATACTTACCTCTGCACGCAAAATGACCTACAAGAGATAAGTGTTGCAAAACTAAGCTCCAACCAATCAATAAATCTCAACAATACTTAAACCCAGGACCCAATATGGGTTTGGACAGGTTCTAGGTTGCTAGATTAATAGACTGCATCTAAATTCCAGAATTCTGCTGTAAAAACCTTCTACGATTAGTCACACCAACGGCCTAGCAACTGGACAAAATAAATCAGATGAACAGAGTATTGATGAATGATAAAATACTTCGGTAATAATCACACCTCAATAAACCTATTTTTTAATTTTGATTTTTCGACCGTGTAGGTCTTACAGGGTGATATTACGTCTAAACTTGAGTAAGTAAAGCTATGATAAGATGTTGTCGTGGAAAAATACATCTGTTCTAATTACAGGTGGCTAGCTATCTAGATATAACTCGGAACTGGTCATGTGACCAGTGTCATGTGATTGAGTTGTACCAACACTGGCAACTCTTAAATTACGGCTTAGACTCGTAGTCCAATATTTAGTCAATACTAATTTGACTTGTCCAATTAAGACTCTATCTCTCAAGTCACACCTCATTACTCATGCTAGAAATTTCGATGTTATTCCCGTTTGACCCAGCCTTCTACTCTGACCTCCAATCTATTATTATTGACTAAGTTTTCCAACGCTTTGTTAGGATTGCTCTTGGTCATAGCATCCGCCGGATTATCACTACCGTTGATCCATCTGATCTCATAGAGCTCACGACGTTCGTAAGACTGCCTAAGTGCCATGATGTCGATCATGAGACGTTTTTCCTTGGTTGTGCCAAGCTTGACGAGGCATTCATACAGGGAGTAAGAATCTGTGCAAATGATAGTAGGAATTGGTGGAAGTTTTAATTGATCAGTTATCATTTTTAGAGTAGTGCTAATAGCGTAAGCGATATCGGCACCTGCTACCATCCCCAAAATCTCAGACGCGAGAACACTTCTTGTGACCCTTTTTGCCTTATTCGAGCTATAATGGACAATATTGCCCTTGAGTGTGAAATGGTAATCTTCTTGAGGCTCCTCGTTGGCTAGAACAATAACAAATCCGATTCGTGAACTTAGATCTGTATAATTCGCAAAGGACCCATCAACAAAAACAAAAAGTTTTGCTGAACTAATCGAGAGCACAACATTCTTTAATCCACGCTTGGTATTTTTCTTTTGCCAGTTAAGTCTTTTATTTAATTAGAGTATATCCTCGATAGAAGGATCTTGTCGTTGGGCAGCTATCGAAAGATCAAAGCAAGCTTCCGGTTGACAAATAGAAGCCAAGTAGGCACCACAATCACGTTGCTCGATGTAAATTTGTTTACAATCATCAGAGTTGGCATTAATTAGTTCAATTTTGTTTCCTTGGCCTTTCTGGCATAGATCAATTGATCCGTCTGCATGAAGTGACAAAGTGCTCCCGTTAAAGGAAATAGAATTTTTTGTTGTCAAATGTTCTTTTGGTTTAGCCGTAAATTTAAGTTTAGCTTCTTCGCGATCTGAAAATTGTTTTTCGCCAAAAATGAGCGTATCGTCAGTCTGCATAGCTACAACACCGAACGCGTCTCTACCATTACTATTTAGAAGGCAAGGATCGTAAGTCGAAGTTTGCATAAGAAGCTCTTCTTTATGATGGTTGTTATATGTGACCCACCAGTGGGTTCCTGCCTCTGGAATACCATATAATGATTTGAGGATTACCAAAATGGAATTGTTTGGGTAGCTTTTGCGAAATTGTTCTGGAATCTTTGCATAAAATTTTCGATTTAAAGAACTTTTAGATTGTGTATAAACCTGGCTAATATCTCGAGTCCAGAGACCCATTTCCCTATCATCCATGGCTAGCAATGAAGGCGAAATTGCTCCAACAAGTCGCTGACTAGCTCGTTGAATTGTCGGTGACTGGGTCAGTATTTCCTTCTTTTCGGAGTCGCCCCATGCAGCTACCACCATTCTTGTTTTTTCATAAGGATTGGCTGTACCTTTTCCTTTGACTTCGCGAATAAGAAGAGTATTGAATAATCTTACTTGATCGTGTTTGATAGGGTTATATTTGATAATTTTTACAACGCCATTTTTGATTAAACTATTGAATTCTGCACGATCTGCTTCTTCAAATGGTTTGCCGGGGGTACTTATAGCTCCTTGTTCGCGAAGTTGGAGTGACAGTTTGAGGTCTGAAATTTCTTTTGTAGTGAGAAAAATTTCGTCTTTGAAGCTAATATTAGGAGCTTTTAAATCAATTTCTGTAAGGTTATCAAATAAAATATCATTAGTAAAAGTTTCCTGAATAAACCTTGACTTGTTTTTCGATCCTTTTGGCCTTCCTCGGCCTCTTTTTAGTTGATTAACAGGGTCAGTTGTTTTTCCAATTGTCTTGTCATTTTGACTTGAACTGTAGTCGTCAGTATCCTGCGAGTTTGGGTCTAATTCTGAGATAGTTTCAGGTTTCTCAGTTTCTTTTTCTTCTCCTATGCTGAAATACGGTTTTACGGCTGTCGCTCTAAAATTTGTTGGACCGTAAGGCATCTTAATAACACACTCCTGATGGTCAATGTCCAATCCTACCAGCTTGTAGGGTCCCTTCCACCCTTTGGCCTCTCTCCATACAATCACATCTGACTGCAGAGGTAGATTCAAGACTGGGAGTGTTTTTGGTCCATTTCGAGTTGCAAGCGCGTCATTTATTGATCTTTGAGCACGAATCTTCTAAATTTCATGCATTGCCTTTTCAATAGCTTTTGCTCGGATCTCAATGGACGGTGATGGCGCTGAATCCTTTACCATTCGCGGATAAGCGCCGTATACCAGAAGTGTGGGAACAAGTCCATGAGGACCTACGGAATCATTTAATGCTTTGAGTGCCATTTGAAGTTTCACTTCCTTTGGTACTCCTTGACCTTTTAGTTCTGCGCATATTATATCATATACCCTTCGTAGCGGGATATGATACCTTTCGACTTTCCCGATACTGTGATGAGCTTCAACAGGAATTTTGTGAACTTGAGTTCCCATCGACTTAGCGCTTTGACGAAACTCTGCAGATGCTAGGTTTGTGCCGGCATCATGGGATATAAAATCGGGGGGACCAAGATAAACATCTATCCAACATGCCCGAAATGCATTCCACACAGTTTTCGCACTCATATCTGTTAAAAATCGACCTGCCTGATAAGCGGTAGCTTCGTCGACTGCATGAAGGGTGTTAATAACATCTAGATTTAAGATATCAATTATAACGGTGTGGTTAAAATTGTACTCTTTGGGTAGTCTGAACTTGAATCGGCCGGGAGCCTTTCCATGAAGCTGACATTGGTGACAATATTTTGTTAGTGTTTCAACTAATTTATTCTCCACATTGTGACATGCTCTTTGCAGAACTCCAACAAGCCTTTTGACAGAAGGGTGCCCAAATCTTCTGTGCAGCTGACGCAGCTCTGATTCTGTAAGGTGACAGAATGCGACACTTTGTTCATTCTGGAATAGATGCATCCACGGATGCCCAAATTTCATAACAACAGGAACGATTTTCTGTCCTTGGATTAGTAAATTTTGTAAATTATCCAGTATAACACCCATTCGCTTCATATCTTGGATGCAGAGCAAGAATGGGGTGTTTAGAGGAACTACGTGAAAAGTAATGGGTCCCAGAGGTGTATTGACTTCAGTTGAACCTAAAGACGTTACTTCGCCCTTACCAAATCGAATTTTATGTTCTCCTGCACTTGATTTGTCTATCTTAATATCTGGATTAAGCCTTTGTAGCGCAATAAATTGAGGTTCGCCGGCTGTTAAAACTCCTGCAGCGCCAGTATCAGGCATGATGCCATGAAACTCTATCTCTGAGTATCTTGAGTCAATCGAAGCTTCTTGTTTCCATATATCACTGGGAAAATTCGAGAAGCCAATCAAGGAATTTTTAAAGATGTCCTTTTTCGAGATGGCATGAAGTGTTGCTTGGTTGTTCAAGTGCACAACTGTTTTACGAGGATCGATAGGTCCGAATTCAGTAATCCATTGGCTATGTTTGGTGGGTTCATCAACTTTGGTAAATTCTTCTTCTAGTTCCCATTCAAGCAGGAATTGATCTATTTCGTCTTCAATATCATTGGTTATCTCATCAACACCTTCCCAATCGGCTAGAAAGGCTTGATAATATGCGGTAGAGACAGTTTTTCCTTGGAAGTAAGCTCGATTTTGAAATTTTGAAAACGCCTCCTTACGTTCGTCGGCAGGGTGGCTTGTTGACCAGCAGCCAGGTTTACCACATATGAAACATTTCTTTTGGCGAAATTCCGGTCCAAATTTCGCGTTATGACCGTGCAACTCGTTTCCTCTCATTGGAAATTTACCTTTCCTAAATTTACCCACAGTATGTGTATTTGTTCAATTACTGTTTTGATATCTTCCACCACCGTATTTTCTTTCAATGTAGTTAATATTGTTGTCATTTATATTTCCATCTGTTTGTTCGAGGATATCTAGTGAGAATTGTGAGGAACTTCTTTGTTGTTGTTGTTCTCTTGTATGAATTGCGTTTCTAACTTGAGAAACAACTCCTTCAAACGTAGGTGCTGGATTAAACAACGCCAACTCGCATTCTCTAATTCCCTGACATCCATTAATCACTTGGTCTCTTATATTTTGATCAACATGATAAGATCCCCAGAGTCCGTGCTGAATTTTCTGGAGTTTATCAACCATCATTGAAAAACATTCAGAGATTGTCTTTTCGGGGTATTCTTTTCTAACTGACAAAAGTGTCGTAGTCCTCCACTGTGTGAGATATTCTTGCTTGTTTTCTTCCGTCTCAAAGTGAGTTTTCGTCAATGCGATCATTTGGTCAAAGTTGTATCCTTTATTGGCGAGTTGATCGTAGTAAAATTGTCTAGCGCGGTCTCTGAGCATGGATGAAAAAGCATTATGGTATTGCTCCTTATGAAGCCCTACTTTCCCACAATAGTCGAAAAATATAACTATTTTCGAATCCAGAATATCGTATAGCTCACCACTATACTTGCTTTCGTTATCGATGTAGAGTTTTGCAAGGTCTGTTAGCTGCTTTGAAAATCCGTATGGTGGAAGTGGTTTATAGTCCGGAGCAACATACTCAGGTTGAGACTGGTTCTCATCTTTAGCCTGACCTGAAGACTTTTCATACTTCTGTGAAATTTTACTGTACCCTGCCGTATTGCCAGGGTAATTATTATCTTAATCTGCTTCTCTTTTTATAACAGATCCTGTAGCCTGGGTTAAAATAGTGTTTGGGTATAATGAAGATGACACAGGTAAATTTTGGGGGGGCTTAAATCGCTTTGAGAAACCGCCTCCTCTACTTTCTTGTAAGATGATCTCTTCCTTAGTCCATTCATGGTCTTCTTTTTCTTCGAGTATGTCAATTAACTTGATGACATTCTTTCTGCTATCTCTTGCTATATATACTCCGTTCATGACAAGGAAGTTTTGAAGTAGTTTGATAATATCCGGATTGCACTTTTTCATCATTTCAACGTTCCAGTTCTCGAAATCTTCCCTATATGTATCCCAGAGGAGTCCAGCGATAAAATTATTTTCAATGTACCACGCAATTCTTTGTGCTATAAAAGTATGTAAGATTGTGCTTGGGGCTTCAGGTGCAAATGGATTCAGTTCATTCTCCCACTTTGTCATATCCAAGTACTTTTTGAAATGAACGAGTTCAGAGGGTAAAGAAGACATCTTGGTCATAAATTCACAGATTCTGTTAGCTTTTGTGAAAGTAGTTTAATGCGTTGGACGGAATCGTCGACTACGATAGGTCAATTGTTGGTTTCGTACGCGTTCTTGTCGTGCGTGAGATGACGCGACTGTGAGTTCAAGAAGTGACAACAGCCAAGCTGTCACTGTCACAATCTTCAGTACCTCCTAAGGTTACCTACAGCGAAGCCAAGTTATCTCTGAAGGACACTGCTAGCACAACTCGAAAAGTTCCGATCAAAGATCCCAATGGAATTGCCTCTTCTGGTTACACCTTGCTGCTCTGTGGCTAACCTGTAAAGTTAACCACTGATCAGTGTAGGTCTTACAGGGTGATATCACGTCTAAACTTGAGTAAGTAAAGCTATGATAAGATGTTGTCGTGGAAAAATATATCTCTTCTAATTACAGGTGGCTAGCTATCTAGATATAACTCGGAACTGGTCATGTGACCAATGTCATGTGATTGAGTTGTACCAACAGACCGCATGTTGTTCATATTTCATTTCAATAGCCATCATACTTTCTAATCCAATCTAAGTTTAAAAATACCTGAAGTAACTCACAACTTCACTCCAGATTGTTCATTACCTTGCTCACCAACATACCTCTCTGTCACTTAGATTTCCCAATAGCGAATTTAATTCATTCCGGGCAAATACACTTATATTCAATTTTGAAGCAAAGACATTTTCGTGGGCCCAGGCACAAGCTTACAGTGGAGGACACGCCTTCTTAAACCTTTACAAAAAAAAGAGTAGAATTACATTTGATCTCATTATTTCTTGTTAAAACTGCAATAAAGGACATGAAATTCATCAAAATCAAAGCAGAGTGATAGAAGTGGAAGCAAGAAGTGTTGATGCCAATTTAGGATCACAATAAAACTCAACAACGACAAGCAATGAGAAAATCCTTGTAATGTTAATGATACGTGAGGATTACTTGTGTGTTCTTGTTGTTGTTGTTTCTATTTTACGTCTGGGTGTAAAGGTTAGACACCCGTGTTCACAAGGTACGATCAATAACCGGAAATAATTGATTTTTATTCTATGAACTAACAACTGCCTGAAAACTTCTAGAAAACGCCCACCTATGTGAAGGGGCGAAGCGGTCTCGCTGTCGCGGAATACGGTGCCACAAACTATGTATATTTATCTACAAAAATTCAAGAGTTACAAAGTAAGGGAGTGCGCTTTATAAACAAAACCCGTGACACGACGCGGTCCCTGGTGTTACCCCACCAACCAATAGCCACAACACAGCCACTAACCATAGCATAACCAGGGCGCAGCCCGTGACATTATCCCCTCTTTCTCCCGTTAGAATTGTCTTTATTTTATTTCATTTTTTTTTGATTTTTGATTTTTTCTTGACTTTTGTAACTCTAGGACCTTGCCTTGCGTCTTCCTCTTCTCCTACTCCATTGTCTAAACCAAAGCGGGCCTCGAATTTGTCCAGGGCCTCTGTCTCCTCTATGTTACTGCGGCCTTCCCAATTTGGTTCTATAAAATATTTCCACTTCACTAACACCCGGCGGACTGATCCTTTTCCTCGTTGTACTCGCTCTGCTTGCAGATTTTTTTCGACAAAATGTTCTGGAGCTTGTTTTTGAACATTTTTGTCCAAAACATCAGGGATTATCGGAGGGGGTTGCTCGTCATCTTTTGACTGGGAAGGAAGAGGATCTCTGCTAGCTTTTCTGAGCAATTGGACATGAAATCTTGGCCAAATTTGTGAGGGTACATCCAGTTTGACAACATGTGACGAAATGATTTTGGTAATACTGTACTTAGCGTTGACCCATGCTAGTTCCTTCTTTAGCTGGGGCGTGTAAATATTCTTGAGGTTCAGCCATACTTTATCCCCAACGCAGAAAATCGGGGAAGGATTTCTAGCTCTATTTGCCAGCTCTTCCATTCACTGCTGAGCTGCCGCCATTGCAGCCACCGCGTATTCTTGTGCCTCCCGAATCCGGTTGACGAAAATTTCCGCCCGTTTTGCTGGTGCTGAACAATATTCTTTACATAATTTATTATACTGTTGCACCGATTCTACATGATAACCATATCCTATAAAAAAAGGGCTCAAACCTGTGCTTGAGCTATCTCTGTTATTGATCGCCAACTGGGCCGAGAGAAGTAGACTTTGCCACTCATACTGTGCAAAGGATATAAATGTCCGTAGGTAGGCTAATACTTCTTGATTCATACGCTCTGTTGATCCATCCGTCTCTTGATGGAATGATGTTGATAGCCGCTGTTCAATATTTGTCAATTGACATACGCGTCTCCAGAAATCCCCAACCCAATTGGACCCTCTGTCTGAAGTTATTGCGTGAAACCCGTGGAATCTATAATGGCAATTTATAAACCGCATTGCACAATCTTCGGCATACATGGACTCCATTGCTTCTAGCGTAACACATTTTAACAATCGGTCTGTAATCACCATTAAATAGCATGGGTCGCCTCTGTTTTTTGATAGCAGATCAGTCATGAAGTAGACTGATAATTTACTGTGAAATCTATTCGGAATTGATAGAGGAAGTAGAAATCCCTGTCTTCTAGAGCGCCATACATGAGAACGGCTGCATACATTGCAATTCTGACAGAATTTCCTAGCCATTATGCTCATCCCCGGCCAAAAAAACAATCGAGATAAAATTGCCAACGTATTGTTACGTCCTGGGTGTCCCGTGACGTGTGAATCATGTGTCTTTTGTATTAGCGCCGTCTGAAGCAGCTCCCAGTTTGGTATCCACAACCTTTTCCTGAAGCATAGAGCACCCTTTGGATCTAATTCACATTCTGCCAGCGATACTGTAGGAAATTGTTATGGGTTCTCAGAGGAAGAATACTTTCAAAGAATATAGGCACAATTTCTAGGTACTTCGTAATGTAAAACTTGAATAAATTAAAAAAAATATCTCATAGTCTATATGACGGAAATTACATATATAATGATTTCAACGATAAATTTTATCATTCTCTCTGTTCAGCCGTCGAGCACCTCAGACCCGAGCATACGAGGTTGTTCAGACAACCGCACGCGCCCTGGACGTCTCACTTTGCGCACTCCGATTCGTACTCGCTTAAGTAACCACCTAAGCCCGACGACCAGTAAATTCGGATGAGAATCTTCATCCGACATTTCGAATTGTTTCTCATCAAATTATCCATTCGCAAGTAAGGCAATTGATGCGAAATCCCAACACTCCTCCTGAGCAGCTGCATCGCCTGATATTTTACTCAAGTTGAAACAACTCATGACACAACGGCCGCGCCTTCAAATGAGACAATGGTTTGGTCAATAAATCGGCCAGCATCATGTTAGTCGGGATATACTTTACTTGGATCTTTTTCTCTTCGATGCATTCCCTGACAAAATGGCATGCGACATCGATGTGCTTGGTTTTAGCAGAATTTGTACCTCCGGCTATTGATAACGCACTTTGGTTATCGCTAAGTATTATTAAACCACCGGCATTCGTAATTGCATCACCAACGTGGAGTTCTCCAAGGAGCCGATTCACCCATACAGCCTGCTTGGCGGCTTCTGATAAAGCGACATATTCCGCTTCAGCTGTTGAAGTAGAGACCGACTTTTGCTGTTTTGACTGCCAACACACGGGACCTCCACCCAGCATCACTACATAGCCACTGACTGAACGACGGGTCACTACGTCCCCAGCATAATCCGAATCTGAGTATATGACGATTTTCGCTGATTGAAGAGGATCAGAGAAAAGGGGACCAAAACAGTAAGTAATGGAGTAGTCTGCGGTCCCTTTGAGATACCTGAATACTCTACAGACACTGTTCCAATGTCGTACGACAGGGCAAGAATTGTATTTTCCTAATTGTGAAACTGCGAAAGATATATCTGGTCTAGTACTGTGTGACGCATACCCCAAGCTCCCTACAGCACTGGCATAAGCAGATTCATCGGCGGGAGACTCATTCTCACGTCCCGGTAAAATCCCATCATACCCATCTAAGGGTGATTTGTAAACCTTCGCGTCCTGCAGGCTGAAACATTTAACCTTATCAGTTATATAATGTGCTTGGGAGATTCTCAATGTTCTCGTCGATCTTTCTCGAGTGATTTTCCAGCCAATAATAACGTCTATCTCACCCAAATCTTTAATCGGGAAGTGTGATGAGAGCTGTTGCTTTGTCTTTACGACTTGCTTGAGAACTTTACCACAAACAACAAGATCGTCAACGTATACACCAATCACAATTTGTAGTTTCGGGTGTATATAAATACATTGGTCGCTGATTGATTGATTGAAATTCAGCAGAGAGAGTTTTGCGTCCAGTTTCTTATACCACGCCCGTCCTGACTGCTTCAATCCGTATAAGGCCTTATCAACCCTGACAAAATTAGTACCTTGAATTCCCTCCGGACATTTCATATAGACCTCCTCTTCCAAGTCACCTTCGAGATAAGCTGTCTTGACATCAATTTGGTGAATTTCCCAATCGTAGAAGGCGCCAATAGCTAGGAGTATTCTAAGAGAGTTCATTCGCAGGGTTGGAGAATATGTATCAAAATAATTGATTCCATAGACCTGGCTAAAACCTTGCGCAACCAAGCGTGCTTTGTACCTCCCATCGGACTTAACTGCGAAGACCCATCTGGAGCCAACGGTCTTCCTCCCGTGGGGAACGTGAATTATGGGCGTAAATACCTTTTTCACTCTCAATGAATCTAGTTCTTCATTAATCGCGGTCTGCCATTTAGCTCTGTCAGGTCCATTTATAGCATCCTGGAAATCCTTAGGGATAGGACGACCATTTCCTATGTGCAGGGCATGAGGCCTCGGCCGCCATGCCGACCTGGGCTCGATCGGCTTTCGCGATCGTGAACTCCTCCGCAAATTAGGATTCTGAGGATTTTCCAAGGGGGGAAATATGTCCTGTATTTCTGATGGTCCAGATACGTTTGGCGTATTCACAGCTTCTTCAGCAGACGGTATATTCTCGATCCCTACTAATGTATCCGTGTTCCTTTGGCCGATATTCTCTCTAGATACCTCATCATCCCTTGCTACTGGCACTTCCTCTGCCTCAGAATACGCTTCTCGGGCTTCTCCTACGGGCATACCTCTGGTTGGACTGGCTAAAAGTTGAGGTTGGATTATTGTCTCTGTGTCAAATGTATCCATCTCCAGATCAGAGTCTATACTTGAGTCTGTGTTACTCTCGGGGATGAGGGTTGAATAATCACCCAGTGGTAGAATTTCTTCCGAAAGCGTTTGGCGTAAAGGTTCATCCCAATCCCAGAAAAACTCCTCCAAGAATCGAACATTTGCCGAAATGATGGTTTTATTTCTCCCCAGTTTCGAAGGGATGTAGACTTGGTATTGTGTAATTGATTCACAATAACCCACAAAAATACCTTTCAGGGATGTCCCTTTCAGCTTATATCGCTGAGGGTCGTTTTTATCAATCAGTGCGTAACACACGCAACCCCATACTTTCAGATGAGATATAATGGGCGGACGACCATTCATGACTTCAAACGGTGTCAACCTGTTCTGATGGATTGGAAGCCTATTGCGTAAGTAACAAGCCGTAAGAACCGCTGCATCCCAAAATCGGAGAGGAAGTCGAGCATGGGAAAGCATGCATCTGGCCATCGTGATTAATGTCCTATTTAATCTCTCCGACACTCCATTCTGATGTTGAGTGTAAGGCGCGCAGATCTGCTTGGAAATACCGTCAAAACTTATCGTCTTGTACTCTGTACCACCATCAAAACGCATTGCCTTTATTTTTTCACCTGTCTGAAGTTCTTTTCTCTCCTTGTAAGTTCGAAAGTAATAGGGAACATCAGATTTACTTTTCATCAGATAAAGAATTGTCTCACGAGAACAATCGTCTGTGAATGTAACAAAGTAAAGACTTCCAAAAATTCCGGGAGCTCGGCATTTACCCCATGTATCAGAGTGAATTAGTTCTAATTTAGTCGGGGATTTGGTTTGGGGTCCACGGTTGATCTTCTCAACTTGCTTACAGCGATTGCAGACATCACATGTTCGTAGGTCTTTTTCATTGATATGGAAATCGTCTACTTCTCCGGCCTTGACAATCGAGGGCTTAAATTCAGATATCTTGATATTCTCGAGGAGACGAGGGCCGACATGTCCGAACTTATGATGTAGAATTTCTGTTGGTGATGTCTGAACATTATAAGAGAACAATGTATCAGATTTACCCTTCGGAAAATGATAAGTAGGTTCCGGGGAAGTGTTAAAACAAAGTAAGCCATCCCTAAGTCTTGCTGTGGCAATAACCTCTCCAGAACTTGACAGGACACCCATTCCACCATTTAAGGAGCGAATTTCAAAGCCTTTCGAAAGAAGCTGAACTCCTGAAACAAGATTTCTGGTACAAGTTGGGACATACCATACATTTTCCATCTCAATAATCTTACTGGCTTTTCCTTCACCATGAATGAAAACCCTAAACTTAACGCTGCCGATACCCGAAACAGGTATCAATTGGCCCAAAGCTGTACTGATGGACTTGTTAGTTGATGAGATATGGTGAATCATCGATCGATCATGAAATATGTGGTGTGTAGCACCTGTGTCGAGCACTACATTATCACTCTTTTGGTAATCTTCGGACACCAAAACCGGCTCCTCTATTATCCAGGCACCCTCGTGAACACCTTCTGTACTTTCATTGAGCATTTCAATTTTGGCCTTTGATTTACCCTTACGCCGTTTGAGTTTCTCTTGTATCGTCCTGGCTTTCTTTGCCTTTTCGGGGTTCTTTGATGCCCATTTTGACCCGTCCGGGGTGTCCATCCAAAGGAAACAATTCTCGCGCAAATGACCTTGGCGTTTACAGTAAGCGCAAGTCTTTTTCTTGCTAGCTGCAGGTGGCGAAGATGGATTGACCCCCTTTTCGTTATTTAACAATGCTATCATTGGCGTTGGGTGTAGATCTCGATAGACGGTCTGAGATGCTCGAATTGATGCGATTGCTGATTGAAAACTAATTTCAGAATTTTTTAGTGATATTGTAGTCGACATATAAAATCCATTACAGCATTTAATGAAATGATTCAGAACACGCTTTTTCATGCTGGAATCAGAAATTGAGGAACCACCACCAATTAAGTTCACTCGACCTCGAATTTCGGCCAACTTCTGCACTAGTTCATCAACATCCACATCGTCTTCGATGGCAAATCCCCAAAACTCTTGCAGCAAATCATCAACATCCTCTCCTGAACTTGGACAGTAAAAATTTCGTAAGTTATCCCAGCATTGCTTGGCGGTGAAAGAAGGTCCAACAAGATGGAACACAATATCGGGAACAAGCTGGGAAATGGCAACGCGAATATTTCTGTCCTGCTTCAAGATATCAGAATTAGCTAAATGTGAACTCTCTGCTGGATCTTTTGAAGCTTTATGGATTGAGGATTCCTTAGTCTTTGAATTTTCTTCCGGGAATTTGACCTGCAGAAGGTAATCTTCAATTTCGAATAAGGACAAAGCATCTTGAAAATGAATACTCCACCTATTATAAGTTGACTTTGACAGTTTTGGCGCACACTTCATTGACTTTAGGATATCGGCGGCTGACATGGTGAAGAGGATGACAAATTTATAGAAAATCTGAAGAGATGGATTTATTTATTCAAAAATGGAAAAAACTCAAGTAGTTTGGTAGCTAACTTGGTCTCATAATCTGTAGGAAATTGTTATTTGTTCTCAGAGGAAGAATACTCTCAAAGAATATAGGCACAATTTCTAGGTACTTCGTAATGTAAAACTTGAATAAATTAAAAAAAATATCTCATAGTCTATATGGCGGAAATTACATATATATAATGATTTCAATGATACATTTTATCATTCTCTCTGTTCAGCCGTCGAGCACCTCAGACCCGAGCATACGAGGTTGTTCAGACAACCGCACGCGCCCTGGACGTCTCACTTTGCGCACTCCGATTCGTACTCGCTTAAGTAACCACCTAAGCCCGACGACCAGTAAATTCGGATGAGAATCTTCATCCGACATTTCGAATTGTTTCTCATCAAATTATCCATTTGCAAGTAAGGCGATTGATGCGAAATCCCAACAGATACCTTAATTCCCAGGCCAGGTGGCAAGGCTCTTTTGTTTTGCCACATGGCTTTGTATAACTCCTCAAACATTGAAGCATCGTTTGCTTTACCTTCATTCAATAGATCCTGGTGGACTTTTTCCAAAAATAATTATTTTCCCTTGGGAATATTTTGCGCTTCCTCAGGGTTGGCAGATGAAACAAGGACTATAGGGGATAGCAGTGTTACCTCTTCAGGTTTTTCTTTGTTCAAACATTCTTTTCTTAGAAGCTGGAACTCTCGTTCTTTAAGGCGAGGGTTGTCGGGGTTCTTTGGAAGATCCTGTGCGCGACGTGACAGCGCATCCAGACGCGCCGCCTGTTTGCCTGCTCTGAACTTGATTTTAAAATTGAACTGAGATAACAATTGAGCCCACCATACTTGTCTTTCCGACAATTTTCGAGCTGTCATGAAAAATTCCAAATTTTTATGATTTGTTAATATAATGAACTGCTCGTGGTGTAACGGTCTTAAAGTAATTGTTATACACAAACTACTCAGAGCTATATACTAGAATATCTTGAAGTGAAGAAAAAAAGAATGGGTGAAGTATCTATGCTATTTATCTACAAATATATCTCTTAACATTATATTATACTTGAGTCTATTTGAACACTTCTCATTCCTAATATCAATTTCCGTCTACCTTATTCTCCCAAGATCTGAGTCGAGCAATAATTAATTATCGTGGTTGAGTCGCGATACATCGACGTGTAATTTCGCGTAATGACATTTCACGTCCTTTGGTGACGAGATTGAGATTAGCTATTAATGTCAGTGAGATTGCATGATGCATCTTGCGTCCGCGAAGCTTGTTCTTAAGGTCGAATAGTCATGAAAAGGCCTAGTCAGTATGGATTGCGAATTGAATGAAATGATGAAGTTATTCTGTTGCAGCAACTGGTTCCAATTGAGCGAGTAATTGTAAGAGTTAATCAATTATTCTTTGTCGAGTAAGCAATCCATTTTGACGATTACTAATGTTGTCGAGAATGAAATAAGTTTAATTAATTTAGGCTCTAGCCTATCAGAAATCAGGCCTTTGGCCTGTGACAGTGGAGTCCTATAAGCTCACCTTTCCAATCTTCTAGACTACGAACAATACTAAGAAGTTCTTTGTCGTGTATGTCATAATTACATTCAGTGGGGGTTAGCTTTTTGGAATGGTATGCTACGGGCCTTAGAGATCCTTCTTTACTATTGTCATGGAACGGCCCGCTGAAGCTAGTTGTTTCGGCTTGAATTCATTTACTTCTTTTGCATAAATTTTATTCACATATTGTCTTTAATTAATTGGCGTGAGTTTTCATGCATTTTGTCAATCTTCATCAATGGCTTCAATGACGTTGATAAATTATTTTGCCGATCGTCACTAATTACTTAATATTGTTATTATTGTTGGACATTTCCTGTTGATTGTTATTAACAACGATTGAACTCCAGGTATTGCATAGTTCTATGGAATTCTATTTCAATCGACGGTATTTTGGGTGTTCTACAATATTCGCTGGCGTTTGATGGGATGGGGTTCTAGTAACCAGTACTAGGGAATGTACTAGGTAGACTCATGTATAAATAGTGGTTAGGCCTTCTAGTTGAAAGCTCCCCAGCTTTCAATCTTGTATTTATTCTACGCATCTAGTCTAGTCAGGATTCAAGAAGTCAGGTTATCCACATCTACACTTGTCATTTGTTACAAAAGCTTACGTGACATTATCTGGTATTGTCAGTGTCCCAGAGTTCCAGATCCAAGTATAAGGAGTCACGACAACTATACTGGGACAAGCATGCCCCTGTGGCCCATCCTGATGAATCTGTTTCTAGGACTGTGAGTTTATTTTCATCCCACATGGCCAACACTGGTGTGTTACTGAATCGACGCTTTAACTCTTTGAAAGCTTTCTGATGTTCGGCCAATCACTCATATAAAGTTCCTTTCCTCGTCAAATCGTGGAGTGGAGCCGTCAACTTAGCAAAATTTTCGATAAAGTTTTGATAAAAGTTAGCAAACCCTAAGAAACTTCTGATTCCTTTGATATCGATAGGTCTTTCCCACTCAGTTATTTCACGCACTTTTTCTGGGTCAGGCTTTATGCCTTCTGTTACACATATGATAAACCCCAGGTACTTAATTTCTTTCTTTGCAAATTCGCATTTCTTAGGATCCAGCTTGAGTCCAGCCTCAGCAAGTCGTGAAACTACTTGGTTGACTTTAATCCAATGGTCTACCAAGTCACCATTGGAGAAGATCACGCAATCATCTAAGTACGCCTCGCAGGTATCCCCCAAGAGGCCTCTAAACACTTTGTTGATCCAGCGTTTAAAAGCTACTGGTGCCCCTGCCAGACCAAATGGCGTAACTAGCTACTCATACACCCCAAAACGCGTTCAAAACGCTGTTTTGTACTCGTCTCCCTGAGCAATACGAAGCCTATGGAACGCTGCGCGTACGTCTACTTTAGAAAGCCAAGTTGCCTAAGCCATCATTCTCAAGGTCTCTCTTATTAATGGGAGAGGGTATCTGTCACGTTCCGTTACAGCGTTGAGAGCCCAGTAATCGACACAGAATCTTAGCCCTCCCCCTTGCTTTCTTATGAACAAGACTGGTGCGCCTTTGGGAGAGTGTGATGGGAAACGCAATTAATATTGAGGTCACGTGGAAGTGTCTACGCGCGTACGCGAATGTATTTAATATCTCTGGTCCTTTCTTAGATCCCTTTCCTCTGTGTAGACAATCTCATTCACCAGATTAGACCTCGTCAATCTTCCTCATATCCATCCCTTGACATATTGTCTACCGTAGCACATTTTTTACTGCCATAGCGCGTAAATATTACCTACAATTCCAGTTGAAAGCGCAGTTTTTGATATAAGCGTTACCAAAATGGATAACAACCCTTGGGATCTTGACAGTGGTAATACCACTCTATATCAATCTCATTATCACCCAAGCAGTGTCCCCATACATAATGAATTTAGTGATCAGGACGCCACATTTGCCCAAAAATATCCTCTCCTCTGTTCAGTCCCTAACAATCAACTTTTTACTGCTGCCATGCAAGGCGAAAATCAAGCCATTAATGTCTAAGTAATATCTAAGGACTCAGCGACGAATTTATGATGCTAGCGAGATCCTACGTACAAGTAGAAAGAGAGTTATTCCAGTATAAAAACGAGTATGACACGTTGTTGGAGAGGAACTAGGAACTCGAAGATAAAATTGCTAAGCACCAAAAGAAAAATCACTCGGCCTCTACTGCTAACTCCTCTCTGCAACAGCAAAACGTCAGTCTTCAACAGCAGGTCCAAAGCCTAGAACAACAGCTTGCCACAAATTCTCAGATGCAACAACAAAATGTCAGTCTTCAAAAATGTATTCAAGACCTTGAACAGACAGCCACCGCTTTTTCCAAAAGTGTATCACACAGCCACCACAGGTCCGTGGAACATCGTGACCCAGATGTAATTTCTGCTGATAACCCCGAACTACGCAAAGAACTTCCACTTTTCATCCGAAAAATTAATATGAAGTTTATAGCAAACAAAGACTGGTACCCCTCGGCGCAAAGCAAAATGATCTATCTTATCTCTCGCCTCAAAGGCAAAGCTTACTCGACTATAGCCTATGGTATCAACAGGGACGGAACTGTAAAATTCGCCTCTAGTGATGCTATACTAATTCTCCTGGAGCAGGCATTTGCAGATGTGGATGAATGCAACTCGGCTTGTCGTAAAATTCTGACCCTAAAGCAATGCCAAAAGGACACCTCGACTCATATTTCTGATTGGTTTGAGGTAGCCCAGAAGACCGAACTCTTCGACAATGCCTTGATCAACCATCTCTACAATTCCCTTCACTTGGCAATCGCCAGCCATATCCAAAATCGGATAATGTTATGACAAGCCTTACCTACAGATTTGACATCCTATCAAGTGGAAGTACGTCATATCGATGCCATCCTTCGATCTACCAATCCGACATACACAAAAGGTAAGTCAACACTTAACACCTACCAACCCATCGTCCAACCTGTCATATCCTCCGATAGCCCTCCTATCAAAGATGCTATGGATCTAAGTGCCGCAAATATTGGTCCTTCCGTCACTTGGACAGCAGTTGATGCTGCCAACCGTCGTATCCCTCGGAACGACGCTGAAAGACACGCCAAACAGACTTATTGCTTTAAAAATAAGTTTTGCAGTTGGTGTTACAATCCTGGTCATCGAGCCCGGTCTTGTGCCGAAGCGCGTTGGAATCATGGTAAGGCTCGATCTGCTGATGGTAAGACCGTCATCGAAGCGGAAAAAACCTAGTCTCTGATCATCGTCGTGATCAGAGACATAATGAGGCAGAATCAGAGAAAGAGTCAGTTCACCCAGTGGCGTGTAAAGAAGATGTATCAGATATTAATAGTGATAGAAAGTTAAAAATTTCATCTCTCTCAATTCATCAAGGTCACCTTCTACTCCCCTGTACTATTACTGCAGATAGAAACAGCTTTGTATCACAAGCATTTCTTGACTGTGGTGCAACTGACAATTTTTACAATATTGACTCCGCGCACAAACAAAACCTCCCCTTAGAAACCCTTTCACAACTCCGTCAACTTTACCTTGTAGATGGTACCCCCGCTTCCCGCATCACTCATACAAACACCCTGAAGCTAGACCTTCTAGGACACAAGGAAACACTTAAACTCTTTCTCACAAATTTAGGCAAACATAGACTTATACTTGGACGCAAGTGGCTCAGAAAACACAATCCCTCTGTCAATTGGGCTGAAGACTCGTTAAATTTCTGTTCGAAGTATTGTAAAAACCACTGCCTCCATTTCGGGACGCACCAAGCGATTATACCTGGTTTTAAAGGTCACCTTTGTTATGATATGCGCTAACCACATCTAGCTCGGTTGGCCACGGCATAAAGCAAGGGCCTGAACAGGGGCTCCCTTAAAATTGCCGATCACTACGTTATCTGATGGAATCTTCTGGAACAAGCTGGGGGTTTTTTGTACAGAAAAGAATGGAATCATGTAGAACATCAGGGAATCAGTCTTGAACACTGAACTAGATGGAAGGATGAAGCGGAAGTATCTAGAAGTGATAGATTGATGTATAAATAGCTTTAGTATCTCTACAAGTAGAACATAACATAAAAATCGTGCAAAAAGGCCTCCATCAACTTCTATTCTCACTCAATCACAACACACGCATTGATCAACAACCTTGATAAGCCTAAATCTGGCATCAACGAAGCAGGTAGGGGCCATCCTAAGAAAGTTGGGGCTGCCACATTCCATACTATCTCCGAGCAACAAGGTACCAAAATCTTTTCCTTGTCACTCTATGAAGTAGATTCTAGATTGCAACAACTTGGAGCTACCCTTGAACCCTCACCAAATTTGCCATCTTTCCAGCCACCGACTACTTCTACCCCCTCTCAACAAACCCTTAATGAATCACACCACAGGAATAAAGAACCTTATGAACGAAATGACTCTCATTTGCTGGCTAGCGACATGCACCTAGCTGGCTTTTCAATCGAAGATATACAAATTGCACTGCAAACAAAAGACCGACCTGATCCTGCAAGAAAGCTACCATCCCATTACCATCACAACTTACCCGTCTTCAATTATAAAGGCACCAATACGCTCCCCCCTCATCGGAAATGTGACCATAGGATTGAACTTAAGCCTAATACGACTCCCCCTAATGGTCCCCTTTACAATATGTCCATTGAAGAACTTCAAGTACTGCGTAAGTATTTAAACAAACAGCTGTAGAAAGGTTTTATTGGCGCCAGCAAATCATCAGCTGCAGCACCAGTTCTCTTTGCCAAAAAACCTGGTTAGGGCCTACGGTTTTGTGTTGATTACAGGGGCCTCAATGCTATCACTATCAAAAACAGGTACTCTCTCTCTTTGGTGCAAGAAACCCTCTCCAGGCTTAGCAATTGTAGAAAATTGTAAGGATTATAACCGTTAATTCAAAAGACTTAATTTTTAATATCTAATTACAATACATGTATATATAGATATTGAGCAGCCACTAGGAAAAACTAGGAAAAGTTAAGATACGAACAACCCAAAAATAAATAATACGAGTATTTCGTAATGGTCGTATGCGATGTGAGATAGGACCTAACAATGGACGAACACATGCTAGCGAGGATATTGATCGACCATGGTGTTCAGCTTGTTGGGAAAAAATAGAAATGATGGTGGCGCTAGCGTTCTAGAACATCAAACTCTTCATTTTCCAACACTCCTCCTGACCGACGAGATCAGTTCACATCAAGTCCCATTACAGTTGAAATAATTCTTCGCATAAAGGTTTCGCCTTTGGATAGGATAGTGGCTTCGTCAGGATATCGGCCAACATCTCGTTGGAGCGAACATAATTCACATGAATTTCCCCCCTCTTGGCGCAGTCCCTGGAAAAATGGTAGGCAACATCGATATGTTTAGCTTTTTTCGAATTATTGCCTTGTACCAAAGAAATCGCACTTTGATTATCAGTTTTTATCAAGACCCCACTTCTACCTATCAATATTTTATCCAGATTTAGTTCTCCCAAAAACCTTGTCAACCAAATGGCCTGTTTCGAAGCCTCAAAAAGGGCAATATACTCGGCTTCCATAGTAGAAGTCGCGACTGATTTCTGTCTTTTAGATTGCCACGATACAGGGCCTCCTCCAATCATCAGCACGTAGCCACTAACCGATCGACGAGTCAAGGTATCGGACGCGTAATCTGAATCAGAGTAACATATGACCATATTTTCTGGTGTAATTTGACGAGAGTATGGACCGAATTTATAGGTAACAGAAAAATTCTCAGAGCCTTTGAGGTACCTGTAGACCCTACATACAGCATTCCAATGACGCTGGGTCGGCGACGAGTTAAACCTGCCTAATTGCGAAGTTGCGAAGGCAATGTCAGGTCTAGTGCTGTTCGAAGCGTAACCAAGACTTCCGACTGCACTTGCATAAGCAGACTCATCTGCCAAAGGCTCTCCATCCCGCATTGGTTGAGTCGCATCATATCCCTCTAGTGGAGAGGTAAATGGTTTAGCATCCATAAGACCAAATGACTTAATCTTATCCTGTATATAGTGAGACTGTGAGATTGTTAATGTCCTGGCAGGTCGGTCTCGGGTGATCTTCCAGCCAATAACAGTATCAATTTTACCCAAGTCTTTTAACGGGAACCGACTGGATAATTGATCTTTGATAGATTGAACAACGTGTGTCTTCGCACCACAATTCAATAGGTCATCAAGGTAGACACAAATAACGCATCGCTCGCGAGGAGAAATAAAAATGCAAGAGTCACTTTCAGATCTTTTAAAATTAAGGGAAGTAAGTTGAAGGCTCAGCTTATCATACCATGCTTTTCCAGATTGCTTTAGGCCATAGAGAGCCTTGTTAACCCTGACATATTTAGAATCGTTGAATCCCTCAGGCGACTTCATATAAATTTCTTCGGTAATATCCCCCTCTAGGTACGCGGTCTTAACATCCACTTGGTCAATTTCCCAATCATTAAAGGTAGCAGCGGCGAGAAGAATTCTTAAAGAATCCATGTGCAACGTAGGAGAGTAGGTTTCATAATAGTCAACTCCTGGGATTTGACCAAAACCTTGTGCAACAAGCCTGGCCTTAAATCTCCCGTCGGACTTAACTGTGAATACCCATCTTGATCCAATAGGCTTCCTATCATGAGGCACATGTATCACAGGTGTAAAGACATTCTTTTCCTTGAGTGACTGAAACTCCTCATTTATAGCCCCTTGCCACTTATCTCTGTTAGGTCCATTTATCGCCTCTTTGTATGATTGAGGGATTTCAAAACTTCCTTCGACGTAAAGCGCATCGTATCTCGGCTGCCAAGCTGATCTAGGTAGGATCTGCTTTCGAGCGCGACTACTCCTCCTAATAATAGGCTCTTCTGAATATGATTCCGGTAAATTATTTTCTGGCCGTAACGCATTTTCTGTATTCATATCATCATAGGATTCTTGAAGTGGAGGTAGTGAGGCATCTGAAGAAGTTGGGGGAATAGGAGCTGGAGAGGCGTGAGTAGAAGGGTTCATCGAATTAGTGTCTATATCAGAGCTCGATTCGGAATCGGAACTGGATTCCAAGTCGAAATTATTAGAGGTGCGATCGTATGGGTTTTCAAGCAGTTCGGTCTGATCATCAAATTGTTCTGTAGATGATTTTTCCCAATCCCAGAACTTGTCCTCAAAGAACCGAACATTAGCAGAAAATATTATTTTGTCCCGCCCCTTTTTTGAAGGAGTATAAACTCGATATTGGGTTGTATATTCGCAATAGCCTATAAATATACCTTTTTGTGACGTTGGCGACAATTTGTATCTTTGAGGATCCTTCTCATCGATAAGTGTATAACATAAACACCCCCAAACCTTAAGGTGAGAAATTGAAGGTAAAGTTCCATTCATATATTCGTATGGTGTTTTCTTATCGTCGAGAGAAGGCAACCTATTGCGTAAGTACAATGCCGTTAAAATAGCGGCATCCCAAAACCGAAGTGGAAGACCAGCATGAAGAAGCATACATCTAGCCATCGTGACTAGGGTTCGGCTCATCCTTTCAGCGACACCATTCTGATGTTGGGTGTATGGTGCACTTATTTGCTGAACGATGCCATCAAATACAACTTTCTTATATTCAGTTCCTCCGTCAAAACGCATTACTTTTATCCGACGATTGGTCAGAAGCTCCTTTTTCTCTTTATATAGACGAAATTTCTCTGGGACTTCCTGAGTACTTCGGAGAGGATTAATATCACAATACCGAGATGCGTCGTCAGTAAAGGATACGAAATAAAGACTGCCATAGAGACCCATAGCACGACATTTTCCCCAAGTATCGGAATGAATTAGCTCAAGTAAATTTGATACTTTAGGCACAGGATTCCGATTGATCTTTTCGACATGTTTGCATGAATTGCAAACATCGCAACAACTCAGAGATATTTCGTCTATTCGGAAGCTAGGTTTCTTGATTATAGGAATTTTTAGACGTGATGTAACAATTTTTCGAAGCATTGGGAGACCAATATGACCAAACCTCTGGTGAATAAGGTCTGTGGTATTCTTATCTGTTTTATGCGAGAGGAATGAAGTTTCTAACGATTGTGCATCAACGCTAGAATTAGAGTTTGGTGACGTATTAAAAAGATGAAGGCCATCCCTGGACCGAGCCGTTGCAATGATGTGTCCTGAACGAGAGTAAACACCTAATCCTCGACCATTAGAGCTAATCTTAAAGCCTAAAGAAGTAAGCTGAGACCCAGATATCAGATTCTTTGTACATGACGGTAAGTACCACACATTATTGACCTCAATAACTTTGCTCCTACCCTTATTCTCGAAGTCGAATATCGTGAATTTCACGGCGCCAATACCAGAGACAGCCATTCGTTCGCCTGAAGCTGTCTGGATAGTTTTTGATATTGGAGATATGGAAACAAATAGGGAGCGGTTGTTGAATATATGATGTGATGCACCAGTATCAAGGATAATATATGTATGATTTGAATAATTCATGGATAGAGCGTGATCATAAACTGCCCAGACACCATCCGAAGCATAATCATTTGTGTTGTCAGAGAGACTTTTAGAGGTCTTTTCACCCCTCTTTTTATTACTTTTTCTTTCAATTTTCTCGCCTTCGCAGCTTTCTCTGGATTCTTTGCAGCCTATTTCGAACCATCTGGAGTATCTAACCAAATGAAGCAGGATTCCCGAGTATGACCTTTGCGTTTGCAGTGAGCGCAAGTCTTAACTTTATTTGTCGACAAAGGGGCATCAGATTTTCTATCCCCCTGAGCAAAAGCTATTATTTGATCAGGATGATTTCGCTTATAGTTAATCTGATTAGTGCGCAAGGAATTGACAGCATCAAAAAAAGTGACTTTGTAATTGTTTCTTAACATAGTTGCAGTGCCGCTGTAATGACCGTCACGATAACCATCGAAATGATCTAGAATTCGATTCTCCATAATTAGATCTGAAGGGCGCTGCGATCTATCAACTGAAGTAATTTTTGTCTGTCGCATAATAAGTTCTTCAGCAAAGTCGTCCACGTTGGTTCCTTCATCCATCGAGAATTTCCAAAAATCTTCGAGCATCAAGTTAATACTAGAGTAACAGTAAGGCGAGAAGTACTCTTGGATCGCGCCCCACATTTCTTTCGAAGTTTCCTTGTCTTCAATAAGATAAAATAATGTTTCTGGTACCAATTGAAACAATGCGGCTTTGATGTTTCCATCTTGAGAATTTGATGAATTAATTAATTCCGCCTTTTTCGAATCATCAGCAATTGGCGTGCTTGCTTCTGGTACCAAACCTCCTGTCACATATCTTTCAACTTGAAGATTATTAAGGACTTGTATAAACAGTTTGCTCCATCTCATATAACTGGATTTGTTCAACTCAGGAGCACGCCTAAGAGATTTTAGGATCTCGTGAGTAGACATGGTATCGAGAAATGAAAGAATGTAGAGCCGAAGAATTATGAGAATTAACAAATGGAAATCCAAACAAACTGAAATTCAAGTAGTAAAAGAAACTGCTTGAAAATAAATCCGAAGTATGACAACAAATGGTAAGGTAGCCAATTTATAAAGACTTCGGCAGATATTCAGTAAAGCGTTGGTCTCATAATCTGTAGAAAATTGTAAGGATTATAACCGTTAATTCAAAAGAGTTAATTTTTAATATCTAACTACGATACATGTATATATAGATATTGAGCAGCCGCTAGGAAAAACTAGGAAAAGTTAAGATACGAACAGCCCAAAAATAAATAATACGAGTATTTCGTAATGGTCGTATGCGATGTGAGATAGGACCTAACAACGGACGAACACATGCTAGCGAGGATATTGATCGACCATGGTGTTGAGCTTGTTGGGAAAAAATAGAAATGATGGTGGCGCTAGCGTTCTAGAACATCAAACTCATCATTTTCCAACAGCAATGCAAAGTATTAAACTAAGCTGGACATCATCGCCGCATTCAACCATATCCAGGTTGCAAAAGGCCAGGAATGGATGACGGCATTTAATACACGATACGGTTTATTCGAAACCCTGGTTATGCCTTTTGGCTTATCCAACGCGCCAGCCATCTTTCAGGCGCGTATTAATGAGGTTCTTTGACCGTATTTAGATATCTTCTGTACTGCATATATCAATGATATTTTGATATACTCCGATGATCTACCTACTGTTTTAATAGGTATATGATAGGGTACGTACACTTGCGCAGAGTTACTAGTACAGTCTTCAGATGCTGGAGTATATCACGCAGGTGTGCAGATGACTTGAATATGAGATTGAATTAGAAGATGATAAAAAGATGATCTGTTACAAGATGTCGAATCTAAGCCTATTTATACTTCCAAAATCATCCGTGCGCCAACGGAGCAAACAATGCAAACATCAAGACCCGTGAGACTGTAACGGCTTGTGAGCCAATATTGTCCTGTAGCCTACGCTGGTCAACGTATGCAAATCCTTTAATGATCCATGGCGATCATAATTGTGGAGAACATCTGACAGGGAACGTTTCATAGTGCTCTGATCTCGCCACATCTCAAACCAATGTATATTTATAAGTCACGTCACAAAATACGGGACTCAAAGTCAGGGCTAAATAGCTCGAGCGATTTGGCTTGTATATAATGATAGTTTATCATGTAATTAGATTTGATTTCCTTAGAAGATTTAATATTAATTACGATTACCTACATCATTGTCCATCTCTGCTGTATCAACCCGTCACAGAGACCCACACCTCGCCTAGCTAGTCCCAACACTTCATCCTAGCCTCGGTGGTATCACCTTATCTGCTGTTTATGCAGCCTTGCCGTGTCCACTATGTTTGCTAGGCACAACACCTACACATCGGACTCATGTTAATACTGTTCTCCAGGCTATGGGGAAATCCGGGCTGCATTGCGACATAAAGAAGTGCGAATTCGAAGTCACCAAAGTAACATATCTCGGCTTGGTTATATCTACTACAGGGATAAGTATGGATCCACAAAAGATTCAATGCATTGTAGACTGGAAGCCCCCCTCTTGTCTCAAAGACGTCCAGGGATTTTTGGGATTTGCCAACTTCTACCTTCGATTTATCAAGAACTTTTCAAAAATTGTGCGGCCTCTTGTTTCTCTTACCCAAAAAGATGTCAAGTTTATTTGGTCGGATGCGTGTCAACAAGCTTTCCAGTCACTCTAGAAATCTTTTACATCAGCACCTGTATTACGGCACTTCGACGCTTCAAGAGAGGTGTTTGTTGAAGCAGATTCTTCTGACTTCGTCTCTGCAGGTATCTTATCTCAGAGAGATAACAATGGAGAGCTTCACCCTGTTGCTTTTATGTCCAAAAAATTAGAGAATGCGGAGTGTAATTACGAGATCTACGGCAAAGAGCTTCTAGCTATTGTCCGATGCTTCAAAGGGTGGAGAGCCGAACTTCAAGGTTCTCATACTCCAATCACGGTCTTTACTGACCACCGAAACTTGGAGTATTTTATGACCACAAAGGAAATTTCTCGTCGTCAGGTCCGTTGGAGAGAGTTCCTATCCCAATTTGACTTTGTTATCAAGCCTCGACCCGGAAGGGATAACGTTAAAGCCGACTCTCTCACACGACGCTCTCAGGACCTCCCAAAAAACAATTCCAACCCTCGAGTACAATATCAAAGGCAGACCCTCCTTCCACCCTACAAGCTCGACTCTTCCGTCATAATAGACTTCGAAACTAAGGATACTTCTTCAAACTCCAATCATGATACATACTCCTACCTCTACCCAGCTATATTAGCTGAATGTGAATAGCCCCTAGATCAAAAGATAACTCGACTCCTAAACCAAGGCTTTGAAGATAACAATGATAAATGGCTAACCAGAATAGTAGCAGAAATGAAAAAACCTGAAGGAATTCCGCACTTAAAGGAAATTTCACTCTTTGAATGTGAACTCCGTGGTGGTCGCCTTTACTTTCGTGATAGGCTCTACGTTCCTGATAATGAACTAAGGCTCTTACTTATACAGACGGCTCATGATAGTTGTGAAAAGGGGCAACCCGGAAAAAATGCATTATACCAAACCTTATCTGACTATTACTAGTGGCCCCAGCTATCTCAGCAGACCAACTGATTCGTTAAAAACTGTCATAATTGCATACGGAATAAGGTCTCTCGACTCAGATATCAAGGAACCCTCAAGCCTCTTCCGCTTCCTGCCCAACGTTGGCGTGGCATCTCCATAGACTTTGTTGGCCCGTTGACAGAATCTAATAGCTTTAATTGCATTATGGTCGTCATAGACTGTCTCACTAAAGAACGACACTACTCTCCTTGCTACACGACAATGAAAGCAAAAGATTTGGCCAAGCTATTTGTTCGTGATATCTGACGACCCTATGGCCTGTGCGATTCTATTGTGTCAGATAGAGGATCATTGTTCGTATCAGATTTCTGGAAAGAAGTCTGCCACCGTCTACAGATAAATGTAATGCTATCTACGGCATACCACCCTGAGACAGATGGCCAGACAGAAAATGCAAATGCATTTATGGAACAATACCTTCGACAATACATCAACTACTCACAGAAGGATGTTTACGAATGGCTACCTATGGCTGAATTTGCGGCCAACAACGCAGTCAACACTTCCACTAAAGTTACACCCTTCTTCGCGAATAAAGGGTTTCATCCACGAAAGAGCTTCGGACCTCCACGATCAGACTTAAGAATAACCCCAAAGCATCTGCGGGAGCAAATTACGGCTGGTAATGACTTCGCCTAAAACATGGCTGAAGTCCTTGACGTATTACGCACAAATCTGACGCGAGCTAGAGAAGACCAGGAGATTGCGTCATCAAAAAATTGGTCACCAGCGCCGGCCTATCGAGTTGGCGACGAAATTTTCCTCGACGTCCGCAATATCAATACGACACGGCCTATTAAAAAACTTGATTGCAAGTTCATTGGTCCATTTCGGGTCACTAAAATTATAAATTCCCGCGCCTACCGACTTCAGCTACCTTTTGAATATGAAAAATTACACAACGTTTTTCATACAAGCTTACTTAGACCATCACCAATAGATCCTTTGCCAGGTCAACAAAACCCACCACCACTGCCAGTCGCACTAGACGAATCCGGCGAGAAACTGTATGCTATAGAAGCTATACTTGATTCCAAAAGAAGCAAGAATAAAAGGAATTTTCAGTATTTAGTGCTTTGGAGGGGCTGCGACGCCGATGATCAGACATGGGAGCCCTTGAAGAACGTCGTGAATGCTAAAGCTTCTATTCGGTAGTTCGAACGACGCTTCCCCAAGAAGTTAAAGCCCACAAAACGTGAGATCGACAATGCAAGAAGACAGGAGCTTAAGTGTACAGAACTTGGAGCGTATCTGGGTGCCCCAAGTAAGCCCTGACTCCGGGTAAAGGAGAACCTTGTGTGATGGGAAACGCGATTAATATTGAGGTCACGTGGAAGAGTTTACGCGCGTACGCGATTTTATTTAATATCTCTGGTCCTTTCTTAGATCCCTTTCCTCTGTGTAGACAATCTCATTCACCAGATTAGACCTCGTCAATCTCCCTCATATCCATCCCTTGACAGAGAGCTGCTGGCATAAATCCAATTTTTATCCAAGAGTTCGGCTAGGGTTTTTCTTAATACCAGAAGTTTGTCTCGGGACATTCCGTACAAAGGGCCCCAAGGAATTTCTTTCGACCTGCCGTGTTTGTCTTTCTGTAGGGATATCTTTGTGTCAATCCCAGGTCTATGAGGTGGTAGAGCGTCTTCTGATGGTAGATTGTCCATGAACGTGTCTATAAATTTTTGGACCTCTGGGGAAAGACTACGCCTGATTTCGTCTTTGGAGAGCAATTTCTTTGGCTCTAACGCCCTTGTAATATCGTTAACAGTAATAGCCCCAATATAAGCATTAGTGTCCATCTTTGCACTATTCAGCAGCGCAGCGAATACTGACCCAGATGTCAATCTTGCTTGGTGTGAGGGTTAGAACCCTGGTGCCAAACTCGGACTTGTGGCCCTTGTCTATGCATCTCGCCTAAGTGAGGGGTAGCCCGGCATATCGGCGCTACAACACTTCGGGATAAATTATCGGACGAGGACCCCTGTCGCAAATCATCATTTCGGGACGTTGGATGTCGGCGATCATAATTCGGAATATGTGTATCTACGATGGCTAAGGCGTTGGTTGGGAAAATTGATTCTTTGGCGTGGAGATGGTGTTCAGGGGAAAAGACTCACTCATGTATATAACAATAGCTCACAGCATGGCTTGAACTCCACGCACTTCTTATTTTATAATTCTGAACTTCAATCTCTGAGTTAATCGAGACAGCCTTTCACAGTAGAAGTGCGTCTCTCTCATCAACACCGATCGGAGATTCTCATCCTCATCAGTCAGTCACCTCTAGTTAGTTCGATATCTATCGTCAGTTAGTCAGATACCATCAGCTGGTACTCAGTCATTCAGTCAGTCATTCAGTCAGTCATTCATTAATCAGTATATATACCATCCTTTTTTTCATTCATTAATCCCATCAGTCAGTAACTTCATCGGGAAAATCGTTGCCAACATGGGGGACGTCGATATGAGGGATGAAGACCAACAGTTCAACGAATTTGAAGACCCGGAAGCATCTCCAGGTGCGAATGATTCGCCCCCTTCATGGGTTTTGAGCATCGTCAGGATGTTAACACAATTCTTAAAAAGTCAGCAGACCGGAACTACCAGAAACTCAAGACCAAGGCATTCACAGCCTCACCCTGAAAAGTTTTCCGGAACTGACCCATCAGAATATCCTCAGTTCCGGAGTCTTCTAGAGGCAAAACTGAAGATCGATGGGGAAGCGATCGGAAATGAGGAGGAAAAAGTATGGTATGGGTTTGGTCGCCTTTCTGACACGGCATCGAGACGACTACACCCATGGATAGAATACGCTAAAGGTACGGAAATTTTCACCGTCAGCAATTTTTTGATTCGTCTTGATAAAGCATTCAGCGACCCGGAAAAGATATCAAAGGCCATTGACAAACTAAACTCGATTAAACAAGGCAACCAACCGTTTAGAGAGTTTCTCCAGGAATTCGAACAGCTTCTCTTAGAGGCACGAGGATAGGGCTGGGAAGACCCTGTTAAAAAGGGCTACCTGAAGGCTGCCCTCAATCGGGAACTTTCTGACCGTTTGGTGTCTCAGAGCGAGCCTGAAGGATATGAAGAGTTTGTATCGCAACTACGAGTGACGTCAGATAAGGCAGACAAGATGAAGACATGGGACAGTCGTAAAGGTCAGAACCATGGTATCAACCCCTACCCCTACCCCTCCCCAGTCGCCGACACTCAAGTTAACGGTGATCCCATGGATTGGGAACCGACTCAATCTTTAAACGTGTCTTCAGTTCAGAGAACCCCTAATCACCAGATATCGTTGCCTCAAAGACCCCGTGCAACTTGGGTGTCACACGAAGAGATTGGTCGGAGAATTTCAGCAGGGTTGTGTATTCGTTGTGGGGGTCGAGGCCATATTATTAAGGGTTGCGCTCTGCTCCCGCCTATCAATCCCAATCGCCAACCTAAAGGACAAATCACATCACCACAAGTAGCAGTATCGGCGATGAATTTGACGACAGGAGGGTCTGCTGAAGGCGTTTCGGGAAATGTGTAGCCCTTGACCAAAGTCGCAGTCAGGGGCTTGGGAAATTGGACCTGAAGGAAGACTGGGAATATTTTAAGGATTCTATGGATGGCCAGCCTTTTGTCGTTAAAGTTTTCATTAATGATATCATATTTGCTAATACATTGATTGATACTGGCTGCCTTTCTTATGGCTTATGTGACTCCTGATTTGCCCAACGGAACAATTTTGCGCGGTTAAAAATAAAGCCTAGAGAAGTAATTGGATTCGACGGGAAAGTCGCGTCTTCAGTGGACGAAGTTGCTGTCGTTGATATTGATTTGGACGGACACCGACAGTCTAGGGTGTTTCTCTATATATCTCCTATAGGCCATTACGATATGATTCTGGGAATGCCGTGGATCACTTCTCAAGACGTAAGAATCAATGGCCCTCGATCAGAAATGGTAATTAGCTCTACAGGAACAAAAGTTCTAAGTATAGAGTCATTCTTGGCTGTCCAAAGTGCTCATAGGAAACCAGTACAGGTCTCGGCTATGACTTTCGGATATTTATCCAAAAAATATTCTAATAATACGAGAGTTCAGGTCTTTGCTGCGAGTATGGCTGACATAAACAAAGCTTTGGCTGGTAAGCAGCGATCGGATCCAATTGCTAAGTTACCAGTACAGTACCATGAGTATCTCAATGTTTTCGACCACAGAAGAGCCGACTTACTACCACCGTTACGAGGCCAAGGTATAGATCATAGAATTGAGATCGAAAATGTTGATGGAAAAGAAGCCAAGGTACCGTGGGGGCCACTCTACGGCATGTCAAGAGAAGAGTTGTTGGTGCTTCGAAAGACCTTGACTGAGCTACTTGATAAAGGGTTTATAAGAGTTAGCAATTCACCCGCAGCTGCACCCGTACTTTTTGTTAAAAAGCCAGGTGGTGGCCTCAGATTTTGCGTGGACTACCGCGGGTTGAATGGTATCACACGGAAAGACCGATACCCTCTCCCACTAATATATGAGACTTTGCGCAATATTAGCAAAGCAAAATGGTTCACAAAGCTTGATGTAATAGCCGCCTTTCACAAGATACGAATAGCGGAAGGAGATGAATGGAAAACCGCTTTCCGTACTCGCTATGGCCTTTATGAATGGATGGTTACCCCGTTTGGACTCGCCAATGCCCCAAGCACGTTTCAAAAGTATATTAATTGGACCTTACGTGAATATCTCGACAATTTTTGTTCTGCGTACATCGATGATATCTTAATTTATTCATCCGGAAATAGAGCAGAGCATCAGGAACACGTGCGAAAAGTACTACAGCGTCTTCGGGAATCTGGTCTGCAAATTGATATCGACAAATGCGAATTCGAAACAACAACGACAAAGTACCTTGGGTTTATTATAGAGGCAGGTCATGGATTACGCATGGATCCTGAAAAGATTAAAGCCATTAAAAACTGGGAAGCACCGACATCTATTAAGGGCGTTCGAGGGTTCCTAGGTTTTGCGAACTTCTATCGGAAGTTTATTCATAACTTTGCAGATCTTGCGTGACCCCTAACAGATCTTACTCGAAAGGATTGTAAGTTTCAGTGGAGTTCCGAAGCAGATCGAGCATTCCATAAATTAAAAGATATATTTATTAGCGCTCCAGCTCTAAGTCAGTTTGACTATGATAAGGTCACGAGGATCGAAACGGATTCTTCCGGTTGGTGCACCGGAGGGACACTACAACAATTGAATGATAAAGGACTATGGGTCCCTTGTGCTTTCTTTTCTATGAAAATAATCCAGCCGAATGTAATTACGAGATTTATGATAAAGAAATGCTCGCAATTATTCGCTGTTTGGAAGAATGGGATGCTGAGCTTCGAGGAGTTAAGCAGTTCGACATTTGTACAGACCATAAAAACCTTGAATACTTCATGACAGTTCGTCGGCTCACAGAGCGGCAAATGAGGTGGTCTCTGATCCTCTCCCGGTATAATTTTCGTATTGTTCATGTGCCTGGGAGATTGAACAAGCGTGCCGATGCACTCTCCAGAAGAGACCAGGATATGCCAAAAGACAAAGAAGATGAACGGCTCGCGGATAGAAAAATTTGCCTTCTAAAACCGGATGTTTTAGTGGCGAGTCATAGTATAATAAATTCAGAGAACACAAGCATAGAACCCGAAAATGAGCATTTCAAAGTTGGAGAATTGCCGGACGAGCTCAAGGAATGGAATGAAGAACTTCAGGAGGACGAGCAATACAAACTAGCACTGGAAGCGGTTCAGGAGGGGGCTAGTAAGTTTCCAACTGAACTTCAGCTCAAAGTTTCGATCTCAGAATGTTCTCGATCAAAACAGGGCTTTTTATTGTTTCGAGAACGTAAGTGGGTGCCAAATTGTTCAGATTTGCGGACTAGAATAATCCAAAAGACTCATGATTCACCTTTGAACGGACATCCCGGAAGAGAAATAACCTATGCTCTCGTGGCCCGTCAATTCTTTTGGCCCGGTATGGCTAAAGACATTAGAAGGTTTGTCGAAAACTGTGACGGTTGCGGTAGAAATAAAGCTTGGCGAAGTAGACGACAAGGATTCCTAAAGCCTCTACCGATTCCTGATCGAATATGGTCCGAAATATCAATCGACTTTATTACTGACCTCCCGGAATCTCAAGGGTGTACTAATATAGTCGTAATCACAGACAGGTTGAGCAAAGGCGTAATTGCCGATGGACTGAAGAATATCGATACAGAGACAGTTACAAAATGGTTTATAAAAAATTATCTCCCATACCATTTTATACCAAATGCTATAGTTTCTGATCGAGGCACTCAGTTCACCGGTGCTTTCTGGAAAAGATTCTGCGATATATTGCAAATACAACGACGACTATCGACAGCATTTTCGCCCGAGACTGATGGATCTACTGAAAGAATGAATGAGGTGATTGAGACTGTTCTTAGACAATACGTTGATTGGAACCAAAGTGACTGGTTTGAATGGTTGCCCGTGGTTGTTAGCAGTATTTGTGGACGAGATTCATCTTCCACTGGAACCAACGCTTTCTTCATGACACATGGATGGAATCAAAACTTACTCGAACACATTGAAGATGACATCTCAGACAATGATACAAGAAATTCTCCCATCGCAAAAGCAGATCGTGTCATAAGGAAATTAAAGCAAGTAAAAGACTGGGCGCAAGCGTCGATGGCTGCATCTCAGGAATCCCAAGAACATGCATCGAATAGAGCAAGAGACCAAGCCCCTGGTTACAAAGTCGGTGAAAAAGTGTGGCTCAACATGGAAAACATAAAGACAAATAGGCCCTGCAAAAGCTTGATGCAAGGCATGCAAAATTCACTGTAACTGAAGTGGTTGGATCTCATAGTTATCGGCTTGATACTCCACCGGGTATCCATAACGTCTTCCATTCCCGTCTATTGAGACCGGCTAATTCTGCACCGCTAAAAGGACAAGTTACTGACGACGGCCAGCCGTCGGCTATTTTGGTTGACGGATCAAAAGAATATGAAGTTGAAAAGATCATTGATCAGAAACGAGCACCGGGGAAAGGAAAGAAATTAAAATACTTGGTGAAATGGGTTGGTTACGCAAAGCCGACCTGGGAACCAGAATCATTTCTGCAAGATAACGTCGCTCTAATTGAATGGAATAATCTCCCAAAATCAGAAAAACTTAAAAATCAACGCAAAAAAAAAAAAAATAAATAAAAAAAAAAAAACAGAATGATTGAATGAATAGAACTACATCATTATGTATGGTGATTAAAACAAAAAAAAAAAAACGTGTTAAAGTGGGGGATAATGTGAGGGTTAGAACCCTGGTGCCAAACTCGGGCTTGTGGCCCTTGTCTATGCATCTCGCCTAAGTGAGGGGTAGCCCGGCATATCGGCGCTACAACACTTCGGGATAAATTATCGGACGAGGACCCCTGTCGCAAATCATCATTTCGGGACGTTGGATGTCGGCGATCATAATTCGGAATATGTGTATCTACGATTGCTAAGGCGTTGGTTGGGAAAATTGATTCTTTGGCGTGGAGATGGTGTTCAGGGGAAAAGACTCACTCATGTATATAACAATAGCTCACAGCATGGCTTGAACTCCACGCACTTCTTATTTTATAATTCTGAACTTCAATCTCTGAGTTAATCGAGACAGCCTTTCACACTTGGTTAATGCTAACATGGGAGACTTTCAATTTGACCTTCTGGGGGGCCAGCTCCTCATGCCATCCACTTGCTCTTACTTTACACACATGTTTACGACTTCCGAAACGTAGGTATCTGCTTTTCGCTACGTAAACTACGTCGTTGTCTTCTAGCCAAGGCTTGCCTAGTATTATGGAATATGCTAGGTTAGGGACTACATACCCCCAAATTTGCTTATGTCGGCCGTCGATGTCCATTTCTAGATGACCAATATGTCTTATTTTTGTTTTTTTATTGCCGTTTGCTAAACGCAAAGGAAGCGGGCTGATTTCCTCTGTTCGGATTTTAAATCTGCGCATCAGGTTTTCATCAATTACGGAATAACAAAGACAAACCGTGTCCACTAAAGATTGCACGTAAAAAGATTTATTAATTAAACAATCTAATAAAAAAGGTGGACTATGCATCTTCTCGAGTGTCTTGTCACCTCCTAAAACCTGGCTAATACCCCTGGACGCGACTTTGTTCAGGGTTCCTCGTCTCCTGAGTCTTCACTGAGCTCACTTGTTTCCACTTCTGCTAAGCTAACTCCTGTTTCCGGAGGTATTGCTGGACAGTATTTTTGACATTTAAAAGAACCGTGTCCCGGCTTTCCACACCGCGTGCACAACCCCTTGTCAAGCAGCTTCCGAAATTTGTCTTGCGATCTCCATGGGGCCTGGGGTTTTGATTGGCTGTTTTTCTGGCCTTTATTCCTTCCTTTAGAGTTTGCTGCTGTTAATGCGTTAACCCCGCTCATTATCGTATCTTCATTAGGATCACTCAGAGTGTTGGAAAGGATTACGAATACGTCGTGTATATTAATTATTCTCATTATAATCTAATAGAGGGAAAATAGCGATTTATTTAACATACTTCCAATCAAGAAGTAGACAAAGGAAAAAAATAATAACCCCCATGATGCCTTCAGTTATTCAAACTGGGACATGACAAATCCGACAAAACTGCGCAAACAAGAAATACAGTAATGAACCCTTTTTGAGAAAAAACCATGATCTTGTACAAACAAGTTCTATGAAGTTGGTCTTGACAGGAACTTACAGGAAAATGCAGGGAAATAATTATGCATTTCCAACACTCCTCCTGACCGACGAGATCAACAAATTCGGATCATTCCGACTGAAAAATTTTCCGGCACAGAATACTCGTCCTGGATGGGGTGAGCGGCTTGGTGAGTATTTCAGCTAGCATACTATCAGTAGGAATGTAGTCCACCCTAATTGTTCCATTTAGAACACAATCTCTCGTAAAGTGGTATGCCACATCAATATGCTTGGCCTTTGATGAGTTCGTGCCTTTTGCAAGAGCCAAAGCACTTTGATTATCAGAGTATACCAGCATTCCTTTACTACCCACAAGCTCATCCATGACATGAAGTTCCCTCAATAACCTCGTGACCCAAATTGCTTGCTTGCTTGCCTCAAACAAAGCAATATATACGGCCTCTGTGGTCGAAGTAGCGACAGACTTCTGTTTCTTTGATTGCCAACATACTGGCCCATCACCCAGCATCAAAATATATCCACTCACTGAGCGTCGAGTCGCGACATTAGAAGCAAAATCGGAATCAGAAAATATCGTGGCTATTTTAGTACTAGTAACCGTGCCAGAGGGAGAACCAAAATTGTAAGTAATTCTGTACTTTTCTAAACCCTTTAGATACCTGTAGATGCGACATATGGCGTTCCAATGACGAACAACAGGCGATGCATTGTGACTGGCGAGCTGATATGTTCCAAAAGATATGTCAGGTCTGGTACTGTTAGCTGCATAACCAAGACCGCCTATGGCGCTCGAGTATGCTGAATTGTCAGCCAGAGATTCTTCATCCAAACCTGGTAGTATCCCACTGTAACCTTCAAGAGGAGATGCACAAGTCTTTGCATTTGTTAGTCTGAATGAATTTATCTTATCGCTAATGTAATGGACTTAAGCTATGCTGAGGGTTCTTGTGGATCTTTGTCGAGTAATTTTCCAGCCAATGATCATGTCAATCGGGCCCAGGTCTTTGATCGGGAAAAAGGATGAAAGTTTTTCCTTCAGCCGTTTGAGATCTTCAATAATTTTTCCACAAATCACCAAGTCATCGACATATACACCTATAACCATTTGTTTGTAGAGGTGAATATATATACAGTCGTCGCTTTTAGACTTATTAAAACCGAGTAAAATAAGTTTGGCGCCAAGCTTTTCGTACCACGCTTTGCCCGACTGCTTCAAACCATATAGAGACTTATTCAGCTTAACATATTTCGTGGTCCGCATTCCTTCAGGCGACTTCATGAATATAGTCTCGTTAAGATCGCCTTCAAGGTAGGCAGTCTTAACGTCAATTTGCTCAACCTCCCAGTCATTAAAGGCAGAAACGGCTAACAAGATTCTCAATGAATCCATACGCATAGTAGATGAATACGTATCGAAGTAGTCAATTCCGTGAATCTGACTGAACCCCTGTGCGACTAATCTCGCCTTTAATCTACCATCAGATTTCACAGCAAATACCCAACGTGAGCCGATTGGTTTTCTATCGTGGGGAACATGGGTAACTGGGGTAAATACCCCTTTCTCTTTCAGTGATCCAAGCTTGTCAAGAATTGCAGCCTCCCATTTTAATTTTTCCGGTCCATTAATAGCCTCTTTATACGTCTGCGGAATAGGGATGTTTCCTCCTACATAATTGGCACGTTGATTCGGCTGCCACGCCGATCTAGGCTCGATCAGCTCCCGTTGTCGATTACTCCTCCGAAGAACAGGCTCTTCTAAACTTGAATTAGGTCCATTCAAGGATTGAGAAACACTTGGATCATCTGGTCCAGGCGTAGCAGGAAACGAAATATCATCGTCAGTATCATTATTGGTACCTGGTTCGGCTGGAAGTAATTCTGGAAATGATGCCGGTGGTGAAAGGGCTGGTGTAAAGCCCACCGATGAAGTGGATGTAGCTGGTAGGGAATTTGAATCCGCCTGGATAATTGAATACTTATCACTATCGGAACTTTCAATGGTATTAGATCCATTAGCCTCATCATCAAGTATGGAGGTATTCGATTCAAGAAATTGCTCGTGTGATGTTTTTGTCCAGTCCCAGAACTTATCTTCAAAAAATCAAACTTTAGCCGAAAAGATCGTCTTGTCGCGACCACCTTTGGTCGGAATATAAACCCTATACTGTGTTGGTGATTCACAGTACCCAACAAAAATGCCCTTCAGCGACGTTGGAGAAAGCTTGTATCTCTGTGGATCTTCTGTCTGGATCAATACATAACACAAACAACCCCAAATCTTCAAATGAGATGTCTCTGGCTTAGTGCCACTCATGGCTTCAAAAGGAGTTCCTCCGTCGAGAAGAATAGGCATCCTGTTTCGTATGTAAACCGCCGTAAGCACAGCTGCATCCCAGAAGCGAAGGGGAAGGTTAGCATGCATAAGCATACATCTTGCCATGGTAATTAAAGTCCTATTCAACCTTTCTGATACTCCGTTTTGATGTTGAGTATAAGGAGCGCTAATTTGTTGCTCAATACCCTTGAATTCGATAGTTTTATATTCTGAGCCCCCATCAAAACGCATCGCTTTTACTCGTAGACCGGACTGAAGCTCCTTCTTCTCCTTGTAATGCTCAAATTTCCCCGGAACCTCTTTTGTGCTCTTAAGGAGGTACACTTCACTCTCGCGAGATGCGTCATCAGTGAACGTTACAAAGTATAAAGCTCCAAAAATACCGGCCACACGACATTTCCCCCAAGTATCTGAATGTATCACCTCGAGTAGGCCTAAGGCTTTATTGGAAGAATGTTTATTGATCTTCTCCACATGTTTGCATGAATTACAAACATCACACGTTCTCAATGCCACAGGATCAATTTTAAATTTTAGAGCCTCTTTTGTTCTCTTGATAGGTATTTTTAGACGAGAAACATCAAGCTTTTTGAGCAAATGAGGTCCAGCATGTGCGAAACGAAAATGAATTAGTTTCGTAGCATTCTCCAAACTTTCCGGAAACAAGAAATTTGAGGAGTCGGCTGAATCGACAGATGAACTACTATGAGGAGAGGTATTGAGACAGAGTAATCCGTCCTTGATGCGTGCAGTTGCGAGTAGCTTTTGATCACTTGTGTAGAGTCCGAGACCTCTGATATTCGAATGAATTTCAAAACCTTTTGCGAGGAATTGTGGCCCAGAAATAAGATTTTTAGTACACTCAGGGAGGTATCAGACATCATCAATCTTGATTATTTTGTATCGCTTATGATCCTCAAAATCATAGACGCTAAATTCCACGGAACCAACTCTAGAAACAGACAACCGCTGTCCTGCTGCCGTTTGGACAGACGTAGAGATAGGAGACATCGAGGTGAAAAAAGATTTGTCATAAAAAATATGATGAGTTGCACCAGTATCAAGCACCACATCAGTATGTTGGCGAGCAGCTGTGGAAGAGAGGGCGTATTGTTCAACCATCCACAAACCATCAGTGGAAGAATCTTTAGAGCCATCATCTGATGAAATATCTTTTGGGTTAGTATTTTTGCCTTTCCTGCTCCCCTTATCTTTCTTCCTAAGCATCTCTTTCAACTTTCTAGACTTAGCGGCCTTTTCTGGGTTTTTAGCGGCCCATCTCGACCCATCCGCTGTGTCTAGCCATTTAAAACAAGCCTCGCGAATATGACCGCTCCGGTGACAATAAGCACATGTCTTGTTCTTAGGAGTTTGAGGAGACTCCTTGTATTTACTGCCAGTAGCGAGGGAAATCATCTGATTTGGATGTTGGCGAGTATAGTTAGCCTGGGTATTTCGCAAGGAGTTAACAGTATAGGAGAAAGATGCCGATAGATCGTTCCTGAGTACAGTGACCGCGCCACTATAGTATCCGTCTCTATAATTGTCAAAATGGTTCAATAGTTGGCTTTTCATAATCAAATCATTAGGACGCTGGGATCTATTGACTGCTGCAATTTTAGACTGTCGCTTAATAAGTTCCTGGGTAAATTTATCGATATCAGTCCCTTCTTCAATGGAAAAACTCCAAAATTCTTCAAGAAGAGTATCAACAGAAGCTTGACAATGAGGCCTGAAGTATTCCTGAAGCAAATCCCACATTTCTTTAGAGGTATTTTTGTCTTCAATGAGATAATATGCTTCTTCAGGAACCAGCTGAAAAAATGCGGCCTTAATGTTGCCATCTTCATCAAGGGCTGAGGTATTCTGGTCGTCAGAGGACTTTACCTTTGTTGATTCAGATTTATTCTGGTTGTAGGATGAGAGTTCCGGTAATTTCTCAAGAATATATTTCTCCCTATGTAGATTCTTCAAGACTTTCAAGAATATTGCACTCCATCTAACAAATGAGGACCTGTCCAATTTTGGGGAAAATTTAAGGGATCTCAGAATCTCGTATGTCGACATGATTGATTGTAAATTGAATGAGAATAATAAAATCCGAGCAGTAAGATGGCTAGTTCGGCAGTAAATCTAAAGCAGAAGGATCAAGAAGAGATGATAATGACTTTAGCAAAAAAAAACGGGAGAAACCGCTAAGGTAAAACAAGCAGTATGGTAGCTAACTTGAGTAAAATTCCGAGATATAAAGACTAAGAGCCAAAGATTTCAACTTGAGAAAAAATTTCGAAAAAATTGATCAAGCTCCGCTGGTTAGAGTCTTGGTCTCATAATCTGTTGGAAAGGATTAAGAATACGTCGTGTATATTAATTATTCCCATTATAATCTAATAGAGGGAAAATAGCGATTTATTTAACATACTTCCAATCAAGAAGTAGACAAAGGAAAAAAAAAATAACCCCCATGATGCCTTCAGTTATTCAAACTGGGACATGACAAATCCGACAAAACTGCGCAAACAAGAAATACAGTAATGAACCCTGTTTGAGAAAAAACCATGATCTTGTACAAACAAGTTCTATGAAGTTGGTCTTGACGGGAACTTACAGGAAAATGCAGGGAAATAATTATGCATTCCCAACACAGAGGTTGCTTGGCAATCAAGTTGGATAAATGAGGAATAATTGTACCTCTTCCCGGGATGAAGAAGGTCCCCGTATGCAATTTAGAAGAATTTGGCCGGTAACTATTCATGGCCTCTACTTGAGCGGCGATTTGACAGACTCTCGAAACCCAGGATTTGTATCCCATGCTTAGCGTGAGTTTCTGTTGGTAAAATCTGATAGGTTCAAAATGTGGTTTTTATTCTTACTCTGAATAATTACATGCCCTTTCCTTCGGATAATAGTTTACCCGGTACAAGCACTAATTCCACCACAATAAACATCATCACATTTATTATGATAACACTATAAACTCCAAACTCCCAAATTCCAACCGACAGTTTCTTACCCACTAAAGCCGTACGCACTTTTTTGTTAATAGCAGCATGAACAAAAATTAGCTTAGGGCTTGAAGAACAATTTTCTCCGTCGCAGCGAGCAAGCTGGTTTTCGAAGTCCTGAATGAAATCTTCAAAGAATTGATTCTCTCCTTGGCGCATCCTGACAAGGATGTCTCCTGCTTCCAAGCCTGCTTGTTTGCTCTCAAAATATTTGTCAAAACAATTGAGGAATTCGCGCCAGTCATATTTACCTTTTGAGCCCCCTTTCATAAACCAGTTGGACACTAGTGGTTTTTTTATTTCCGGCAGTGATTCAACCATACCCATACAGATAGCCCTGTTTGATCCCAAAATTTCTAGATCCTCCTCGATCTTGACCTGTAGTTTGAAACAATAAACAAGATACGATTCTTTTGAACAATTCCAGCAGGGCCATGGACTCTCTTTTCTGGTAATCATTGTTGTTGCTTAGGGTTGCGTATATAGTGCCCCAGACTCCTCTTGACACTTTAATTCCAAGAATTTCCGGAAAAGGAGAATTTCTTCCTCTGATATGTTTGACATGTTAAGCTGGAAGGGTTGCTGGTTTGGCCTTGGAAAATCCTGTCCGTCTGAGATTGCTGGGATATCATTTAATTCTACGTTTCCCATTGGTTGGTTGGATGACATCTTAGCTGTAAATGAGCTTGTCTAGTTGCTCACTGTGGAATGGAAAGAATCCCTCGAATTTTCTGACGATGAATCTGAAATCACAGGAACCTCGTATAACATTCACTGGCAGATCCTGTACGGGGATCACGAGATTAGGTTATGTCAGGAAAAGCCTCTACTGTATAATATATATATGGAGATTGCCAGATTATGGTGTTCATGATTCTGGTCTGGCCTTTTAGCCAAGTGGTGATGCATCTATCTCATGTATCATGTAGGATGGCAACCTTTAGCCTGACACCCACCTCTTGACCCCTCTCTCTCCCCACGCTGTCTACATGCCGCTTATGACAGGTTAACAGTCTCTTCCGGGCCAGGCCTCACGGAGAGAAAAAAAATTAGAATAAGAGATAAATATATGTGAAGAGGCAAAGCAGTCTCGCTATCGCGGAATACTGTGCCACAAACTATGTATATTTATCTACAAATATTCAAGAGTTACAAAGTAAGGGGGTGCGCTTTATAAACAAAACCCGTGACGCGCCGCGGTCCCTGGTGTTACCCCACCAACCAATAGCCACAACAAAGCCACTAGCCACAGCATAACCAGGGCGCAGCCCGTGACACCCTATATATTCTCTTAACCCCCTAAATATGGACTAACTCCTACTCCTGCCCTGAGCCCTTCTGTATGCCATTTAGGTTTGTTATCCCTTGTTAGAGTTCGCAGATCATTTGGCCCATGTTTAGTTATGTTTTAGACGAGTGGGTTAGCATCGGATGTCTTCCATTGTTTGGCTTCATGTATTCCGGTGTTGTATTGGGTATCGGAGGAACCCCGGCGTTTTGGAAGTTCTCCCAATGTTTCTCCTTCAGTGTGACAAGATACCTTTAGTAGTTTGAGATGTTATTCCGGATATATAGTAGGGCACTGATTGATAGATGAGCTCCTTACGCTTAGTTTTCCGTCATCTCGAGACTATAGAATTCAAGTTAGTCACCTTCAGTCTTCAGTATTTTTCAGCCTTTGGTGTCTCTTAGCCTACAGTATTTCTCAGTCTTCAGTGTCTTTCAGCTCTCAGACTTCTTCAGTTCCTAATCTCTTGTCTTTACCTCCGCTCCCTTACTCCTTTATTGGACGTTCAGCATTAGTCTAGAGCTACCTTTTCGTCCCTTAAGTTTCCATACCTCAGCCTTGCGCTTCCGCGCTTCCGATCTTCAGCCTTCAGTCTTCAGCCTTTCGCCGTCGAGTCACGTGCTGGTCACTACTCTGACATCCCTGTTTCTGTACTTCCCCGCGTACCTAGTTCCCCAGTACATGTACTAGTACTCTCCTCGATGCACGGGCCCGTCCGACAAGGGCAATTACCGGGATGGTTCCAGCTACCATACCTCACATGAGCACAGCCCATAACATTACACCCCCATCTAGGCCTCCAATTTTTGCGGAGACCCTGTCTGGCGCCCTCTTCTTCTCCCACGTTGTCTCCTGTGCCAATTTCTCTCTTGTAGTGATCTAACGCTTCGACACACTAAAAGCCTGATTTGTCTTCCCAGGTAGGATCAGCAAATCCCTCCCATTTGACTAATAACCTTCTAACCCAGCCCCTCCCGCGTCTTTGCTGCTCCACTCTCAAGATTTTTTCTACCCTCTGTTCTGGAATGGAATTTGGGTTTGTTATGGCAGGTGGTTGTACATTGTCCTTGATCTGTGATGGGAGGGGGTCCTTGTTCGCTTTCTAAAGTAATTCGACATAGAACCTGGGCAAAACCTTTGATGGGACGTCCAACTCTACCACATGTGGAGAGATCACCTTTGTCACATTGCACTTTGAATTGACCCAGGCTAATTGTCTGAGTTATGTTCTTCTGTGGCAAAGATCCAAAATAGTTTATCTCTAAGATCCAGGCTTCTGCTATGATCTTGAGTGGCAATTATATATTTGGAATTACGTTCGTATCTCGAGGATCCCGCCATCGAGGATGATAGATTTAGATATTGATGTCACACTTTGGATTATCTTGATCATGAGCTATTGTAATTAATTATAGACCTGAGATCTGTGAGGAGTTAAAAGGTTGGACCAGAGGACATGAAATAGAAGAGGGAGCAGAAGTTAATCTTTTATCCTTTTCTATTAATTAGACAATTTTACTTGACTTGTTTACCATTAATTCATAGTATTAATACAACATTAAAGTCAATCACTAATTTTTTCTTTGGCTGCGGGGTTGCGATGTTTTCCAAGTTCAGCCATACCTCATCTCCTACTTTGAACTGTCCAGATGGGGACCGGTGCTTATTGGCCTGCTCCTCCATAGTCTGCTGGGCCGCCGCCATTGCCGCCGCAGCAAACTCTTGTGCATCTATCAGCCTATTTATAAATTTCTCCGCTCTTTTGGCTGGAACCAAATTGTCAGGATCAGCGGCTAATCTACCAACTGCTGTCACGTGAGTAGTAACGGATTCACGTGTTGTCACTTGACGATTCCATTCTTCTAGAAACTTCTGTACATCTTTCTAAACACTAAGGATTTTGGGTTAAGGTTCTATAGGTTTTCATACTATTCTCTCTCTTGTAATGCTCGATTGGGCTTCTACAGCATTCTCTGATATTCTATGTATTTCTAAGAGGGCCTGGTCGTCGGCCAGATGGCCCTTGTAGAGATGGAGTTATACTTGTATAAATAGTGGCCTTGCCTTTCTATCTAGAGGTTCTTCAAACTTGAGTCTTGTTATCTAATCATTGTTTAAATATAATCTTATCTTGATTCATAGTTATTGTCATTGTCATTGTCTTATCCATTAATTTCACAGTCCACGCCCTCAGTCCATAGCTATTGAAATGGAAGATTTAAAGTTCAGTTGTTAGACTGGATAGGATCACTTATCAATCGTAGGGTAAACTTGGAACCAGTAAGAGTCTGTTAACGTAGTGTCTGGAGATGTTTATTTCTCCCACTTCAAACAGAGTGCTATCTACTAATAAAACTAACTAACAGTGATTGAGTGATCTTGCTAATAAGGATTAGCGTATTGATGCTCATAATACACTTTAGGCTTAAGGTCAATGCGTGTGCAATTAGGTGATTCAACCTTGCACAATCTTCCTCAGCCATCTCAATTAGAAGCACTGATTTCATCATCCCACCTCACTTTGGGCCAAATATACTGGTGCACAAGTGACTTAACCTTGGCTTTGGTAATGCTTTTGTACATATGTCTGCAAGATTCTCTTCAGATGGACAATGTAGTAAAGTTAAAAATCCGTCTGTTACTTTTTCTCTTGTAAAGTGATAGGCTATATTGATGTGTTTTGTTGCATTGTTAAGCCTTGGATTGTGAGCAACATCAATAGCAGCTTGGTTGTCAGTCATCAATGCTTTTGGGATATCTTTGTCAACTAATTGATGCAAGCCACGTACAATCCAGACGAACTGTCTAGTAGCCGTTGACAACGCAATATATTCCGCTTCACAGGTGGAATAGGCTACAGTTCGCTGTTTGCGTGCTCTCCAACTGAACGTGGAGTTGCCAAGTTGAAATATATATCCAGCAAAGCTTCAACAAGTGTCAAGACAATTTCCGTAAGATGCATCACAGTATCCAGTTAAAATTAGAGGTTAATTTATCTTGTAGGTTAGCTTGAGTTCGCTTGTACTCTTAAGGTAGCGTAGTACTCGTTTTGCCATACTAAGATGAGTAACAGAGGGTTCAGTATTATACTGTGAGAGGAGCGTGATGGTGTATGCTAGGTCAGGGCGAGTGCCAGATACCACATACATCAATGATCCGACAATCTGCTGATACAACTGTACATTAGCCCTAGGTTCTCCATTGGCCGCCGCAATGATCTTTTGGTGAGACTCAAAGGGCGTAGAGACCGGGTTGTAGTTTTACATAGAGAATCAATTCAAGATTTTGTTAATGTATGCATTCTGTGACAAGATGATACCTGCATCTGAGTAATCAATTTGTATACCAAGGAGCTGTTGAAATGATTGCTATCATGAAACAAGTAACGTCCAACTTTGGATGCGATAGTCGTTTGCACTGACGTAGATCTGCACGTACTAATCTTTCCATAAAGTTGTGAGGCTGGTAAATACGCTAAACCGTATTAACACAAATCACTAGATTTCTGTTTCTTTAAATAGATATTATATATATAGCAATCTTTTTTCTAAGCTGGAGTAATAAAGAACTCCACAGCTTACAATTAACAGCCTCTTACATTCCAAAATCTGCAAGATCGTGATAAGTGCCTAATTAGTCTTAACAAACTGTTGCTAATCCCTTCCAAATTTCTACAGGTTATGAGCCCGGTGCACTAGCATAAGCACTTATTGTAAAGGTGAACCCAAAGCGCTAACATATTGTTTCTACAGATTCCATACCTCAAAGATGTCTAATTCATCTACTTCTCCGCTCCCTCAGACTAGCTCGTTGCAAAGTTCGGAAACTGTCGTTTCTAAAGATTTCTTCACGATAATCGCCAAAGAATACGGTGGTCGTTCCATGAACTTAACCCACGTCTAGCCCCTCGACGGGCAATCGAACTACGATTCATGGGCCTCGACTATGATTGCTGTGTGGAATACGCTTGGGTTACACGAATTAGTTATTGAAGGTTTAAAACCAGTGGATGACGCCGACACTGAAGAGAAAAGGTCGTATAAGTCATTATACACTTTGGCTGTAGGTGTCTACATTCAAGTTGTTAAATCTGAGATACGACATAGTATCCTCAACAAGATTGACCCTCACTTGATGTGGACGCACCTAAAGATAATGTACAGGAGAGATACTGCGTATTCTCTTGTTTATCAATTAGGGAACCTATATGAGCTTAAATCAGTGTATAATGCTTCTCAGACTCTCTCTTCTTTCATCGAGCAGTTTGAAACACAATGGTTTAAACTTCACAAATTGTCACAAGAATCTACAGATCCTGATCGTCGTGAGATTACATCCTTCTTTGAGAAAGATACTATTAAGCGTGATTTCCTTCTTGGATTCTTGGCCCGTCATAAAAAGAACGTCGTTGATAATCTCACGACTAAGAGTAATCTATCTTTTTCTGAGGTCAAGCAAAGACTCGTTGATACGGATGAGGTGGAAACTCCTCACTCCGCATTTTTAACTACCGTGGAAAAAAGGCCGAAACCTCTAACCAGGCCCGCAAATATCTCCAAGAGAAAGGAATGCAATTTTTGTCGGAAACATCATCTGAACAAGGCATCCGGTCACACGTGGAATAATTGTCTGTCAGAGGTTGTAAGCTACTTAGTCATGTGACAGGGGTTGGAGCCACATTGTGGCGTTAGATATTCTGGCTGTTTCTCTGTAGCTCTACAAACTTCTTTATTATCCCATTCCGGAAATATGTTTATGGGCCACAATGACCTGGGGAGTTCTGGTGGATTCTATGGTGTTCTATGGTATTCTATGATGCCCCTCGTTGTTCTATTTACCTGTGCAGGAGTTCTAGATGGTTCTTTCAGTGGCTTGTTGGACCATGTCCTAAAATGTATATATAGCTGTCCTTACTGTACCTCTGAAGTCTCTAGATCAGAGTCTTGTATTTATCTTTACTTATTGAAGAATCTGTTTGAAATCTGAATCCTATCGATTACACTACCATTGTGGTTACTGTTCTTCTAGACCATTGTTATAGCTATTGTTGTCGCTATTGTCCTTGTTATTGTTATCGTGTTTACTGCTGTTGTTAGTGTTATTGCCATCTCCCTGTTATTGTTATTGCTATTGTTGCTGTTACTATTATTGTTGTTGCTTATCTATCATTGCCCCAGTTACTGATATTGGTACTTATTTTCTATTGTCAGCGTCGTCTTTGGTATTAATCATGCACCGTTCTGACATTGTCGGATGTTGAAGGAGATGAAAAAGCATAAGGCAAAGGAAACTCCTCATGTTAGTGAAGAAGCTCTCATGACTCTCTCATCTACAGACAAGGTTAGTAAACAGAATTTCTATCTTGATACGTGCGCAACTTCTCACATGTGTCCATACTCAGATTGTTTCGAGCTCCTCTCAATATGTACCGGATTTGTGACGTCAAGTTCGGGGAGGAGATGAAAATCTTGGGGAAAGGATCTATTGTATTGAATTGTGTATTATCAGATAAATCTATTTCTTCATTTCGTCTCAGAGATGTCTTGTATGTGCCATCACTTAAACACCCTCTTTTTTCATGGAAAAAAGAAAGAGCTAAAGGCTATAAACTTTATGATGATGGTAACGTAATGCGTGTCATTAAAGACAAAAAGGTCTGGCTTGAAGCAATCTTCTGTGGCTCTCTACCGGTTATACCGGAGTTGAATCTACCAATTAAGGAAATTGCATATCTTACCTACTCTTTTTGGCACCAAGCATTATGCCACTCTGCCCCTTCAACTATATCTAAAACAGATAAGTTAATTCAGGATTCTAATAATATTCCTGATTGTCCTAAAGACTTTCACTGCGAGGCCTGTGCTCTGTCTAAGTCAACTCACAGTAAACCTCATGCAGCTACTTCGAGATCAATTACACCAGAAGAATATCTGCATTCCGACCTTTGTGGTCCGTTCCCAATAGTATCTCTGTGTAATTCTCGTTATTATATTTCATTCATAGATGATGCAACTCATTATTCTTGGGTCCACCTCTTAAAATCTAAATCTGATGCTGTTCAAGCAACAATTGATATGATCACCAAGATTGAAACCCAAAATAACTGTCGAGTAAAATCGTTGAGAACCAATAATGGTGGTGAATATGTAAATGAAAAATTTTCAAAATACCTAGATCTGAAGGGGATAAATCATGACTTGACTCCTCCCTATTCTCCTGAATCTAATGGTGTCGCCGTAAGGTTAAATTGTTCCATCGGCGAGAGTATACGCGCCATGCTAACAAGCACTACCAATAAACGGTTATGGGCTGAAGCGGTCGAAACTTTCATATACACCAAAAACCGAACAGCTCATAGTTCCGTTAGTGGGCGGACACCTTTTGAGGCCTTCAATGGCGTAAAACCCACTATTAAACATCTTCAGCTATTTGGCAGGGCATGCTTTGTTCACATACCGGAAGCTAAGCGTACTTCAGGTTGTAAGCTGCTACCAAGGGCTTTAAGAGGTATATTTGTAGGATACACCAAGGTGCCACATCATTACCGTGTTTTCGTTCATGAATATGGTAGAGTAGTTGTCTCAGCTGATGTCAAATTTCCGCCACATGTGGATGAAAAAAATAGCACCAATTCTGGTGTCAATTATTCAAACCAGCGACTTCCTATCATTACTTCGTTACCACCACAATCAGTTGTTCTGGATAAAGTGTTTACTTCAAATGAACGTCCAAATACAAATTGTGCAAGTAATATAATTCATACGGTCGAGCATAATCCATGCCAACAAGTGTCAGAAGCCGCACCTTCAAATGACAATCCCTTAAATTTTGCGGAAATTACTCCACATTCCCATTCATCTGATTTTAACTGCAATGCTGAAACGCTCAGAAGATCCAACCGCACTGTACGACCTCATGTGTTTGATGACACGATTACGGGGGAGTGGTGGAAAAGATCTCGTGTACATTCTTCACCTCGTCTACCTGAATCAATCAATATGGTTGATGGTATTGAAGAAGAAAGCGCATTGATTAGTATTTCAGATGTCAGAGAACCAAAGAGTTACAGTGAAGCAAAAAGCTCATCTCAATGGTCTGATTGGGAGAAAGCCTTTCAGGATGAAATGGCATCTCTACAAGAGAACGATGTGTGGGATATAGTTCCAAGACCAAAAGGGCGGAAAGTTGTTAATGGTAAATGGGTTTGCAAAGTCAAGGGAGATGCTGAAGGTGAAATCGAACGATTTAAAGCTAGATATGTTGCAAAAGGATTTTCCCAAGTTCAGGGACTCGATTATGATGAAACATTTGCTCCAGTTGTTCGGCTTAAGTCTTTACGATTGCTCCTAGCTATATCCGCAAATAAAGGATGGAAACCTAGACAACTCGCTATTAAAACCGCATTTTTATACGGTATATTAAAAGAAGAAATTTATATGGAACTTCCTGAAGGGTACAGGATAGATAACCATGTGGCTCGCCTTAATCGGTGTATCTACGGACTGAAGCAATCACCCCGAGAATGGTATTTCAGATTGGTTGATTTTATCAATCCGCACGGTTGTGTTTCTACCTTTTTTGACCCATGTGTCTTAATCCATAATACTGGCAAACTCATAATTGCTATATACGTGGATGATTTAGTACTATTTGGTGATCAAGGAAAACTCATGGATGACATGGTCAACCTTCTCAAATCTGAATTCAAGGTCAATGACATGGGCACACTCCATTGGATACTTGGCATTCAAATTGAGTACTCAAATGTAGGTATCAACTTGTCTCAGACCGCATACATTGATAGAGTCCTGAATAGATTTTCTATGCAAGATTGCAACCCAGTCTCCACGCCCATGGAGTCAAACCAAAGACTCATGGTAGCGGCAAATGGAGAACCTAGGGTCAATGCCACTCTGTATCAGCAAATAATCGGATCTATAATGTACATCGCGACTGGAACTCGCCCTGATCTTGCGTATACAGTCACTCATCTCTCACAATATAATTCGGACCCATCATCCACTCATCTAGGAGCAGCAAAGCGAGTACTTCGATATTTAAAGGGAACCAGAGATCTTAAGCTAACATACAAGTTTCAATCTCCCCTGGTACTCAATGGTTTTTGTGATGCATCATACGGAAATTGTCTTGACACTCGACGAAGTTTTGCTGGCTATCTCTTTCAGCTAGGAAATTCTACGTTTAGCTGGAGGTCTAGAAAGCAGCGTACTGTAGCTCACTCAACTTGTGAAGCGGAGTATATGGCTATCTCTCTTGCTACTAAACAATTCATTTGGATTGTGCGTGGTCTTCATCAGCTTGTTGACAAAGATATACCAGCAGCTTTGTTTACGGACAACAATTCAGCTATTGATATTGCTCACAATCCAAGATTGAGTGATGCTACAAAGCACATTGACATTGCTTATCACTTTACTAGAGAACGGATCGATGATGGATTGCTTATCTTGTTACATGTTCCATCAGCTGAAAATTTGGCTGATATATGTACAAAGGCATTACCGAAACCGAGATTTAATCACATGTGCACCCATATCTTTGGTACAAAGTGAGGAGTGTTGAAATGATTGCTATCATGAAACAAGTAATGTCCAACTTTGGATGCGATAGTTGTTTGCACTAAAGTAGATCTGCACGTACTAATCTTTCCATAAAGTTGTGAGGCTGGTAAATACGCTAAACCGTATTAACACAAATCACTAGATTTCTGTTTCTTTAAATAGATATTATAAATATAGCAATCTGTTTTCTAAGCTGGAGTAATAAAGAACTCCACAGCTTACGATTAACAGCCTCTTACATTCCAAAATCTGCAAGATTGTGATAAGTGCCTAATCAGTCTTAACAAACTGTTGCTAATCCCTTCCAAATTTCTAAAGGGATAACAGAAAACTAGCAAAAGTGAATGGTATAGCCTGGCGTGTGGTCAGTACAGCTGTCTTAGAACTGATGGAGCTGGTAGAATTAATCGAGGGTTATGTAACGGCGATGGCAGTGCCTGAGGCATCAATATCCCGTGGATCATTACAATCGATCCCTCCCCTCTCCCTTCAAGCGCTGGAAGACAATGCAGTGGTGGGTGAGGATTTTCATAGGCAGTCGTGAGTTGCTTTATATTCCTCCATAGCAGTAGTGTCCTCTAAATGTTCTAATGGTTCCCATGTTGGTTCAAAGTAACCATCCCATTTCACGGCAACTTTCCATTTGTTGTTAGACAGGCGGTGGTCAAGAAGTCTCTCCACAATGTACTCTACTTCAACGTGATCATTGTCAGCTTCATCAGCCTCAATTGCTGGTGGCTCTGTCTCTTGAAGAACCTGGGAGGGAAGCGGGTCTTCTCGGGCGCGGCGGACAAGATTGACGTGGAATACTGGGTGAATGCCACGTGGCGTGTTCAGTTTGACTACATGGGAGCCGACAAGTTGTACCACACGGTATGGCAATGAGATCCAGTCAAGTTTCTTGCAAGGTCGATTGGTTCGTACGTTCTTGAGTCGGAGATAAACGTGATCATTGACTCTGAACGCTTCAGCAGGCTGGCGACGGCGGTTGGCATGACGTTCTTAGACTTCCTGGGCCATGGCTAGCGAAGCTTGTGCAAAAGCAGTAGCCTCTCGGTGTTTGTCCAGCCAGTTTCGACCTTTCGCTGCAGGTGTATAACTGATCCCTCTGTGTCGTCTGCGGTTGCATCATCAATCGGGTTGATGTGGTAGCCGTGATTGAAGAAGAATGGGGACATGCCAGTACTCGTAGACGTTCGATTCATGATTGCAACCTGGGCTTGCGGAAGCAACTCGTCCCAATCGTCCTGCGTATAAGCGCAGAATGCGCGGAGGTAGGTCTCAACTTCCTGGTTTGAGTGTTCCTGGTTTCCGTCAGTCTCCGGGTGGTAAGCGGTGGATAAGCGGCGGGTAATGCCAAGTTGACGGTATACTTCCTTCCAAAACAGACTGATGAACTGGGATCCTCGGTCAGATGTGATTGCGCGGGGAAGACCATGGTGGGCATAGACATGGATTATTAATTGTTCCGCCATGGTGGCAGCCTTCTCGGAACTCAGAGGTATCAGGATCGGCTGCTTAGATAGCCGGTCCGTTATTCCCATGATGAGGGTGTTGCCGCGTCTTGTCTTAGGCAGCTTCACAACAAAGTCAATGGCTAATTCCTGCCAAGTACGTTCGGGTATGGGCAAAGGCTTGAGTAGGCCGCGCTTTTGTTCCTTCCAGAACTTTCCTTTTCCACACGCGCGGCAATTTCCAACAAATCGGCGGACATCTTCAGACAGGCCGGGCCATGCATAGAAACGGCTAATAAGGTCACGGGTGGCGGAATGTCCAGGATGGCCGGTCATGCTTGAGTCATGTGTCAACTGAATGAGCCGAGTGCGAAGGGGCTCGTAGTAGGGAATCCATAGTTGATCACGCCATAGAAGTCGTCCACCGTGGTCCAGGGAGCATTCGCTGACTTGCCATTGTAAGCCCCACTCGTTAGGGAACAGGCGTCCGTCCGTCTGGATGATCCTATGAGCCTCCCAGTAACGCTCGTTGTTGCTCAGAGCAATATGCCACAGTTTCTCCAGTTCAGGGTTGTTGAAAGGGGAATCGAGAAGTATATGAGCACCAGGTAGCGTATCTCCTGGGTCCTTGTCAGGTTCCTTGGCCCAGATAGCTGCCGCAAAGACAAACCCTTTGCCGCTAGGTCGAAGGACTTGGTGAACACGAGATTGCAGGCGTTCGTCAGAAATTTCTTTGGGAACATCTTGATTGCGTCGAAAGAGTGCATCAGAGGTAACTTGAGTCACACCAGGTTTGTGGATGAGGCGAAAGTTGAACTCTGAAAGCTCGTGAGCCCACCTGCGCTGTCGTTCAGAGAGAGTTTGTCGCTGTTGAAAATAGAAAAGGTTGCGGTGGTCAGTGTGAACTTCGAAGGGGATACCGGCAAGTAGGTGGCGCCAATTACGAAGGCAGGAGTAAATGGAAAGCATTTCCTTATCATGAGCCGGGTAATTGGCTTCCGCCGGGGTAAACTTCCTTGAATAGTACGCAACTGGGCGCCAGAGGTTATCTTTGCCTTGTTGTCGTACAGTGCCTCCGAGAGCCCAACCTGAAGCGTCAGCTTCTACAACCGTGGGGAGAACAGGGTCATAAGTAGCCAAGACAGTTGCAGAGATGAGAGGTTCACGTAGTCAATCAAACGCCTGCTGCTGGTCGTTGTCCCACTTAAAGGGATGGTCCTTCCTGGTAAGAAGCGTGAGAGGCATGGCCAGGGTCGAGTAACCTTTCACAAAGCATCTATGGAAATTCGCAAAGCCAAGGAATCCGCGAACTCCCCGGACAGATGTAGGAGGCTCCCAATCTCGGATGGCTGAGATCTTGTCAGGGTCTGCCTGAATACCAATTCCGGGTTTCACAATGAATCCAAGGTACTTGATTGAAGACGATTCAAAATCGCTCTTATCCCAGTCCAGCTGAAGGCCGGCGTCGCCAAGGGCACGAATAATCTGCTTGAAATATTCGCGGTGTTCTTTCTGTAAGCCAGAGGAATAAATGACAACATTGTCAAGATATGCGGAACAAGAGATTCCAAGCCATTTGGCAAGTATGTGGTTAATGAAACGTTGGAAGGCAGCGGGTGCTCCACAGAGGCCAAAGGGAGTAACAAGCCATTCAAAGGATTCTAGGCGCGTTCGGAAGACAGAGTAAGCTTCACTGCCTTCTTTCAACCGTAGGCGGTGGAAAGCTGATATGACGTCAATTTTTGAGACATGCTTGGCACTGGCAATGTCACGGAGGGTTTCATTGATCAATGGTAGTGGGTAGCCATCCTTCTCAGTAATGCTGTTGAGAGCTCGGTAGTCCACGCAGAAACGGAGACCTCTACCGGGTTTCTTGACAAAAATTACAGGGGCTCCACCCTCAGCACTGCTTGCGCGAATAAAGCCGGAATCCAAGAGTTTGTACAACGTTTTACGGAGGACAAGAAGCTCTTCTCTGCTCATAGAGTAAAGGGGGCAGGAAGGCATGGAAGCCCCGGGCTGCAGGCAAATCTCAGTGTCTAGTCCCGGGCGATGAGGCGGGAGTTCCGACGCTTTCTTCATGTCAAAAGCATCAATCACGGGAAGGAGCAACTCAGGGCAACTGTCGCGGGGGTCCGCATAGACCTTCATTTTCAGAGCTTTTTCAATGTCGTGAAGACTGGCGGAGAAGATGCGGACATTGCCTGTGTGGCGCGCACGGCTATAGTAGGCTTCAATAGCGCGGTGGGAGACAGAGGTAGTAAGGGTGTCTATCACGCTGACTTTCAGACAGAGCTGAACCGGACAGCGAATAACAACTTGTTTCCTAGCAGGACGAAGGGAAGCGTCATGGTTGATAAGCCAGCGTTGGCCTAGGATTAAATCTTCAGTCTGACCAGGGACAATATAGCTGTAGATAGTTTCGTCGTATCCTCCAAACCCAACATTGATGACAGCTATGTGACTGATGACTGGCGGGTCAGGGTCTTCTACAACTTGGGCGACAGGGCATGGGATGATAGGCAGTATAGACGCTTTACAGCGTGTTACAGTGCGCATGGAGATAGTCGCCAGACATAGGCAACCAGAGTCGACAAAGGCAGAGGCAAAGAATAATTTATTTATAGTGGTTTCTATATACATTCCTTTAGCCCCCATTTCCTTCCGAGCGATTCTCTCTCCAGCAGGCTCTAGACGGCGACGTTTGCCTAGAGCTCTCCATTTTCTGACATGCTATCGTTGGTCCGAGTGGCAGCCTGTGCGGCGGGTTTAGTGATGGCTGCAGCACAAGTGGAGATCTGGCTGCGTGGGCAACCGCGAGAGATATGCCCAGCATTAATATGCCGGCAGCGAAAGCAACCATTGTTGTTGCGGAGATAACTGCGCTCTTGCTCGGTCAGAGGCTTGAGTGCAACTATATTCACAGGTGTGGGAGTCCAGTCCATGGCGTCTGGGTTCCTAGCCGGCTGGGATCCACAGGCGGAGGCCTGAGTAGGGAACTGTGGTTTGCTGCGGCGGCGGGCGTGAAGGTTCACAGCCTCAAGCTGAGACGAGGTCTTGTACAGGTACGCGACGTACTCAGGATACACGTCCGGGATGTTGTTGCCAACCAAGGCGCGCGTAAGTTCCAAGTTGATGTTATTTTCAAGGTAGGAAATGCAGTTGATGTCTCCCTCAACACCAGCTTCGTGTAGAAGACGTTCAAACTTGGGGAGGTACAAGGCGAAAGATTCGTTGTCGCGTTGCGGGGTGTTGGTCAGCTTGGAAAGAGCATGCTTTGTAGCATTGGGGTCGATGAAGAGAGAATTGAGATGGGTCAAAAATTGAATGGCAGTATACTCAGCAGTAAGGCCGCGTTCATAGTAGACGGCCACTAGATTTTGAGCATCAGGCTCCATTCGGGCAAAGATGTAGTCATATTGGTCGCCGGGTGTGCCAATTGCGTCGCCATCCTTCTTGATCTTTTGCTTGGCTGCAAGGGCCCATATTCTGTACTCGGAACGTTTGCCAGAAAACTTGCTGAGCTTGGGGAGCTTGTGCTTAGGACGCTTAACATAGGAGCTGGTATCGACACTGGCCGTGTCAGGGACCGGAGCAGGCTGATGGCCAGCAGGCGTGTTGGCACTAGCCATAACTGTGTCTGTGTTAGCAGCAGCAGCAGCAAGATGGGCGCGGGCCTGGTCTCTCTCTTGTGTAACAGTGTAGAGCTGTTGCTGCATGGACACAAGGCCCTCTTGTGTGGAGCGAATCATCTCCATCATCTCTGCCATTGATTGCTGCAGGGCTTCATTGGAGGAAGACATGATGATAATAGATGAAGCGGGTGCAAAGGCAGGTGCGTTGTCAGGGGCGTCGGTGAATGAGGCAGTGTCGCTAAGTGGTCCGGAGTCTGAGCTGAAGTCAGGCAGAGAGTAGGACATACAAAACAGAGATGATGGTTGGTAATGGTGACCCGGTAAACAGTGGCAATGGTAACGGTGGCGATGGTGTCGGTGGCGATGGTAACGGTGCGGATTTTAGAAATAATGTAAGGCTTCACGGTTCAAGAGCGTGGAGCATCAAAAAGCGGCTTTCGATTGTATTTCTAAAATGAAGAATCTAAATTACAGTGTGGGTTTTGCTGCTATAAAAGACAAAAGAAATGCAGCTGTGCCGCTAAATTATACGCTAACAGAGGATAACAGAAAACTAACAAAAGTGAATGGTATAGCCCGGCGTGTGGTCAGTACGGCTGTCTTAGAACTGATGGAGCTGGTAGAATTAATCGAGGGTTATGTAACGGCGATGGCAGTGCCTGAGGCATCAATATCCCGTGGATCATTACACTGCAGTGGGGCACCAAAGAAGGCGTGACCTATGATCTGTTTGACTTGGATGTCATCCAATATTCTTATTCTGTTTCATTGTCAGGCTACTGTCGTTTTATGGTGTTTGGTTTTTTGTTGTATCAAACGGTGTTTTAGAATACGCTTTTAGGTGTGAAATTATTTTGTTATTTTATAGTGTTTCACTCGGGTCTGGAAAGGGAGCATTGGTTTGAAGGTTGTTGTTAATGACTCTGGGATGGAAAACTTTTTGGAAGAGATCTACGGAAAGACATAGAACTGTCATTTATATAAACCTTTGGGATGTAACTTATAATAAAGTAGAGTTTTTCGACTGAAAATATCGATATCTATTTTCTCAAACTCATTTCTGTATCTCACTTATATTTATTCTATCTGTTACTACAGACATATCTTTCACGACTCAAATTTGCTATATGTGTCTATCTATAACAAATATTTAAAGTTGATAATGATCCTAGGAAATCCGAGCTACTTCATTTCTCTTGGAAGAATAGAGACAAACATCTAAGCCCCCAGATACACACAGATGACTTCAATATAATGGAGGACACCCAAAAAGCCTTACCTAAAATGGCTAGGGGTTCATTTTGACAAAAAGCTCAAATTTAAGCATCACGTCAAAATTTAGGCCGCTAAAGCACTCAAGATTGCCAACGCTCTTCGGGGCATCAGAAATACAATCCGGGGAGTCTCACCTAAACTCTCAAAACAAATAGTGACTGCCTGTGTACTACCAGTTGCTCATGTCGGGGCCCAGACCTGGTTGCCCAAAAAAGCCAGGGATAATAGAGGAAAAATTGTAAGCAATAGGGTAGGCTCCCATCTAGAGGTCTTAGATAATGTTCATAGAGCGTGTGCGAGAGCCATACTCCCAGTATTCCGTATCACTCCTTCGACCGCCCTACTGAGAGAAACGGGCCTCTCCCCAGCTCAAATCGAGCTTGACAATATCGCGCGGAGAGCTGCGGTTTGCACGAGAATACTTGACTCTCGCCATCCTCTTTATATACGTATTCAAGTATCAAACCTATCCCGTGCCAACACTCGACTCGCTCGCTGGTGCAGAACTGTTCCACCCTCCGAAAATATTAATCCTCTAGCTTCCCCCCCATGGGAGATCAAAGAACCCAGGGAACACTCACTACTCCGAGTTGGTGCTCCCACAGTTTCTAACGAATGAACAATTGACAGTTTCCAAACCTTTCTACAAAAAATTCCAAAAAGTGATATTTTAGTGTACACCAATGGCTCAAAACTTTCTAATGGTAACGCCGGTAGTGGTTATGTTATATACCTGTTGGGCTTAAAAGTCTGCTCAGGTGCCGTCCCTCTCGGAATCAGCAATGATATTTTTGACGCAGAAGCTTATGCTGCCCTCTGCAGAATTCAAAAGGCTGTGGGCCTTTCCTCAGCCTGCTTTGCAAATAATGTCTGGGTGTTCTTGGATAACCTATAGGTTGCCTTGGAACTTCTTTATCTACCCTATTGCTCTACATCCCAGAGTATATTTTTAAAAGCTATTGAATTCGCCAATAAATGGAAAACTAGAGAGAGGCTCATCCATACTTTGGAGGGGCAGGTTAAAATCAGGTGGGTTCCAGGACATTCTGGTGTCGAAGGGAATAAACTTGCCGACCTTGAAGCAAAGAAAGGAGCCAATATGCTATGCTCGGATCCACTCGAACACTCCTTGTCGTCGCTAAAGAATTGGTAAAAAGCTAAAGTGTCAGGAAAGCCTCTAGTGTATAATATATATATGGAGATTGCCAGATCATAGTGTTCTATGATTCTGGTCTGGCCTTTTAGCCGAGTGGTGATGCATCTATCTCATGTATCATGTAGGATGGCAACCTTTAGCCTGACACCCACCTCTTGACCCCTCTCTATCCCCACGCTGTCTACATACCGCTTATGACATAAAGAAAAAGACAGCAGGGATGATTGGTGGAGAGAGCACATTCCGCCATCCTACTCCAAACTACAAATCATCAACGCTCCTCGAACTCCTAAAGAGCTTCTACTCACTCGCAAGAGACCAGGCCAACTGATTGCTGCTAGGACAGGATTGTAAGTTTGGGAAGTCGGTTAGCAATAGCTTGTAAGAGCTGAACAATCACTTATCACAATCTTGCAGATTTGGAGAGATAAAAAAGGCTGTTGATTGTAAGCTGTTGTTTTACCAGGTGTATGATTTGGGAACATACTTATGTGAAGGCAGCTAAGGATAGTTTATGGGAATAGATGTGTGAGGTAGTGATACTTGAGAAATGTGTATCTGGAGAAGATGAGAATGATACTCTACATGAGGGTGACCTGCTGCCTATTTATACCCAAATAATGTCCGTGTGTCAATAGTGCAAACAGAGCGAGCATACACACCCGTGAGCTCCGGATCTCGCCTAACACGTCCCGGCACTCTAGCCTGACTGTGGCAGCATCATCCCTTCCATGGTCTGCTGATCTGTTCCTCCATGCCTACCGATGCTAAGCACAACACTCCCTCTGTCGGTAACGACTATACTTAGCTTCTTAGTGGATTGCTGCAGGTGACTTAACTTTTGTAAGTGCGTCAGCGAGCTGAAGATTAGATGGGACATAGGTGACGGTTATCTTGCCATTCTGATGCTGTTCACGACAATAGAAGTTCCTCAGCGCTATATGCTTAGACCGCTTATGCTTGTCGTGGTTTTTGATTAGCGAGATCGCTGATTGGTTGTCCACATGAAGGTTGGTGCATTCTGCCCCATCAATGCGGCTGGTGAGACCTAGCTCTTGGATTAATGACTTAACCCACTGGAGCTGGCGGCAGGTTTCAGTAGCTGCTAAGTACTCTGCCTCAGTAGTGGACAGGACGACCTCTTGTTGCAGATGCGATTTCCAGCTGATGGGACCTGATGATAATCTGATTAGCATTCCAGATGTTGACCGGCTATTTGATGGATCGGCTGCGAAGTCTGCGTCTGTGTATGCTTCGAGAGTTGCTTGATTGTCACTTCTGTGGAATGTTATGCCTTGATTGGGGACCTTAGCAATGTACCGGAGTACTTGACGTGCGGCCTGCATATGTTCATTAGAAGGATTAACTAGGAATCTTGCAAGATGATTGACTGCAAATGCAATATCTGGTCTTGTGTTGTTTGAGAGGTATTGCAATCCTCCAATGCATGAGTTGTACTCTGTCTTTTCATGCGACATGCATAACTCATTGTTTGGTTCCATCATGTGCTCCATTGGCGTGTTTGCTGCCTTGCAGTTTTTGAGGCCATGTCTGTTCAGCAGTGTGCGAGCGTATTGGCCTTGGGAGAGTTTGAGAATCTCAGGGGCTGGATGGCTGATCTCTATGCCGGGGAAAATATCCGTACTAACAGTCTTGAGGTTATATTTACGATATATTGCGCTCATTAGTAGGTCTATTTTTGACTGATATGGACTTACTACTTGAAAGTCATCAACATGCATTAGTACAAAAATATCCTTTTCGCTGTTAGTGTAGAGACAGATATCAGATGTAGTGGGAATTAAACCCAGTTGGGCGAGTGTTGACTTGGCGTCATCATACCACAATGCCGCTGCCTGTTTAAGTCCATAAATATCTTTGCAGAGTCGGATGACATAGCCATCTTTCTCGTATCCTTTTGGAAGTTCCATAAACAAGTCAATATTGAGGTCAGGGTTAAGGAATGCAGTTGGTACGTCACCTTGTTTTCTATGCTAGCCTAGTTGATGTGCAAGAACGAGAATGATTCGTCCCGTTTCAGGTCTAGGTGTGGGAGCGAAGGTTTCATGGTAGTCAATGCCTTGTCGCTGAGTAAACCCCTTAGCTGTGCAGCGAGCCTTGTATTTTTCTATGTCGCCGTTTGCGAGAAACTTCTTTTTAAAAACCCACTTGCACTTCATAGGCTTGCGGCCTTTGGGTAGTTGCGAGTTCGGGATTATTTGTATGGCTCCCTTCTGCTTCAGAGATTTGAATTCTTCTTTGGCTGCTCTTTTCCAATGCGAGGCTTCTGGGCTGGTCATTGCTTCGTCCCATGTTTGTGGGTCAGTTGATACTTGTGCGGTCCTGCCATGGTGTAGTCAATAATAGTCAACACGCTTGACTGCTCTACCGCGTTGTGACCTGGTCATGCCATTTTCTAGCGAGTGCGGACGCTTGACTCCGGCCACTGGTTGTATTGGATCCCAGCCAGTCATAATCTGGTCATAGTGATCATCTTCGGTCAGCTCTGATTCGTCTGATTTTTCCTCACTAGTTGTCTCCCTCTGATCAGCAAGGTCGTGATTATGTGATAGGACTTGTAGATCTCTTGAACTTGAAGGTATAAGACTTGAAGATGGCGAGTTGGGCACAGTGTGAACATCATGTGATTCAGACTGTGGGGTTATGATGGGAGAGGATGGAGCTGTGTTATACGCCTCTTCTGGTCGCACGTTAATTATTGAGTGATTGGGTATGGAAGGGTTGTGCTCCCTCTGATTGTTTGGATGAGTCTGATAGAATGTAGGTGTATTAGTATTGTACTCTTCAGGTCGTGGAGATGGGCCATTGCTAAAAGTGGGCACTGGGTGCGACGGCCGAGGAGGGGACTCTGTAAAGATGGAGTCGATGTTTGACCAGTAACTGGTTGTATGTTGTCGTTCGGTTGAGTTCAGCTCGTTGCCAAATACTATATTTTCATTAAAGGTTGCGTAGGGTGTGACACCTTCTAGCAATTTCCAGCCATGAACAGGAGTCCAATGAGGGTAGTATATAAGGAAATTCTTGTTGGTGTTTTTCTGAAATCCTACAAGCCAACCCATACTCGCTCTTGGCTCAAATTTCCCTGGTTTTGGGTCAATGAGCTTATATGCACGACATCCAAATTGTGGGAGACTAGTGAAATCGGCTTGGCTTGGGTGAGGCTGTTTTAGTTCTTGGAGGAAGCTTAACAATGGACCAGATTTGGTACGTAAGCAGTACAGGCGATTGGTGATAAAACAGGCATGCTCGATATCCCATGGCCAGTAGCATGCGGGCATTTTGTATTATCAAGATTATGTCACAGCGGAGTACTAAGATGTATCGTGATGCTTGATTGTTTACACTATATCTAACTAAGGTTAAGATATAGTAAAGGCAATAGTATGCCAAGACGCTAAGGACTATTGTGCACGTGATAGTTATTTACAACACTCCCCCTTAATGTGTACATTGGATAGAAGGAGAAAACGGTCACAATATCTTAACGGTCGAGGTGGGCTTAGTTAAGGTATCAGCCTGTTGTTCCTTTGTATTGATATATTGTACATCGATCCGACCCCGATGAAATAGTTGACGACAGTAGTGGTTACGTATATTCACATGCCTCGAGCGCTTGTGGTTGTCGTGATTCTTTACTAGTGCAATGGTGGATTGATTGTCAACTAGAATTTTAATGCACTTTGATCCAGCTATTAGTTTACACAATCCTAATTCTTCGAGAATATTCTGAGTCCAGGTAATCTGTCGACATGTCTCTGTGAGTGCGAGGTACTCTGCTTCAGTGCTAGACAAAACAACGTCTCGTCTGAGATGAGATCTCCAAGAAATAGGGCCCCGAGCTTTATGAGAGAGCCCGAGGTAGAACGAGATGTAGATGGATCGCCGGCAAAGTCAGAATCCGAGTATGCCTCTAAAGCGGGATTATCATCTTTAGTAAATGTGAGGCCTGCTTCTGGTTCTTTGCTGATGTATCTGAGAACTCGCTTTGCTGCAGTTAGATGTTCTTCGGATGGGTTGCTTAGAAAGCGTGCCAAGTGGTTTGTGGCGAACGCAATATCCGGTCTTGTTTGGTTAGCAAGATATTGGAGGCCACCTACAATTTGATTATATTCTGCTGTGCGCTTAGGAGACACTGGTTTGTCTGACTTCTCCATACGACGTTCCATAGGAGTCACTGCTGGTTTACAATTGATTAGTTCATGTCTAGAAAGAAGCTCACGTGCGTAACGTCCTTGGGATAGCTTCAGATCATCCCCCTCATGTCTCAAATTAATGCCAAGGAACTGGTCAGTCTTGACAATTTTGAGCTGAAACTTTAATTGAAGAGCTTTTGCAAGTTTTTTGATCTTATCTTTGTTAGGCCCAAGGATTTGAAAATCATCTACATGAAGTATAACAAACAAATCTTTCTTTGGGTCAGAAAACAGACAGATATCAGACTCCGTGGGTTTCAGGCCATTTTTCTGTAACTCTGACTTAGCATTGTCGTGCCACAGAGCTGCAGCCTGCTTAAGTCCATAGAGCCCTTTTTCTAGCTTGATGACTTTGCCTTTCTGTTCAAATCCTTGAGGCATTTGGATATATAGTACAATGTCTAGATCAGGATTTAGGAAGGCTGTGGGAACATCGCCTTGTACTCTATGCCAATTTAAATGATGACCTAGTGCCAGTAGGAGTCTTGTTGTTTCAGCACGAGGTATAGGAGCGAATGTTTCAAAGTAGTCAAGTCCCTTCTTTTGCGTAAACCCGCGTGCGGTCCATCTTGCTTTGAATTTCTCTAAAGAACCGTCTGCATGAGTTTTTCGTTTGAACACCCACTTTCCTGTCAATACTGATCTATTTTTAGGTACATCCTTCTGGTCAATTACAATTGCTGTATCAGTAGAGATAAGTGATGCAATCTCAGCTTCAGCTGCAATTTTCCAATCACTTGCATTTTTACTTATCATTGCCTTAGTCCAGGTTTTAGGATTGCTATATTTTTTTGATGTAATGACAGCGTTTCCAGTATTCAACCGTTTGTAGTCATGACGCTGAACAGTACGTCCGCGGTGAGAAGTAAATGTTAGAGGAAGAGGTGATGAATTGGGACTAGGTGAGTGCGCTCGTTTGTTTCCCGCATAATTAGGGGGCTCGAATGGTAGCATAGGGGTGTCATAGATGATTTCTGGCTCTTCTTGGTATACTTGTAGGCTAGTTTGAGGTTGCGATAGAGGGATACCATGGGAGATATGTGGTGTTGATGGCGGGGGTGGAGAGTGAGTTCTTTTCTGGCCTGCGTAAATTTGAGGTTGAAATGGCTGCATTAGGGTATCATAAATTATGTCAGTTTCCTCGTGATTAGATGGGTTGGTGGATGGCTGCTCTTCATCGTGAGAATGGTTCTCATCAGATCCCCCGTGTTCATTAGCAGACTCTTGCGGTTGTGGTTGTTGAGTTGACGTCTCCTCTTCACGCAAAGATGAGGATGATGAGTCGTGCAGTAAATTTAGATCAGTATTTATGGCTTCAGGAGACGTAGAAAGAGGTTCTGATGGAACAATAGTGGGAAGATCTAGTATTAAGTCGTTTTCAGTCGCTGCTGGGTAGTCAAAGCCTAGTCCCCTCCCGAGTGATATTGTTGGGGCGAGAGTCAATCGAGCTCCGCCATGGTAGGCCCATACATGCAATTTTCATAGAAAGACGCATGTGGGGTACAGAAAACTTTCCAGGCCCAGCAATGTTGTGGTGTTTTATGTTGAGAGATAATCAGAGCGTTTTTGTTTGTGTTGCATTGAAATCCAATGAACCATCCAATTTGGGCGCGTGGATCAAATTTACCGCCATTTTCAGGCTTGTTCAGTGTGCGATAAGCCTTGCAGCCAAAGCGAGGGAGACATGTAAAGTCTAAAAGTTTATGGTGTGCAAGTTTGAGCAAATGATGAAAATGAAGGACTGGAACATTGTTTGAAGAGAGATTGTATAGATGATTTGTAATGAAAATAGAATGAGAGACTGCCCAAAACCAGAAGATCACAGGCATCCCAGCGTCAATAAGAAGGCATCGAGCTCGTGTGATGACAACTTTGTTTGCTGCCTCTGCTAGGCCATTCTGTTCTGGAGTGTATGGGGCTGATATTTCCTGGCGAATACCTTTTTCTCAGGCCAATTCTTGCCATTTCGAGTTTTGCTGGATTTCAGAGCCGCCATCCGAGAAACAGACGCGAAGTGTTTTACCATACTGATTCTCCATGGAGTTTACCCAGTCTATGAGTTGGCCTGGTATTGTATCTTTTGTCTTTGCAGCAAACCACCACCTCATCCGTGTTGTAGCGTCAGTAATTATGACTGCGTACCGATGACCAAAGATATTTGGTTGTAGAGGCCCAACCATGTCGACAAACGCTTCGTCAAGTGGCTCGAATGGTATCGGTCGTTTTTCACGTGATACAGTGCGCTGTGCCTTGCTAAGGTGACAAGCCTCACAGTGAGTTAACTCGCTTGTATCTATCCCGCCTAATCCTTTTGCAAAATTCTTTGTTTTTGATAAGATTGATGGACCAAAATGTCCAAGTCGCTGATGCCATCTGTTGTAACAGCTGATAAGCTGAATTAATCCTGTAGCCTATGTGGCGCATAGGCAGGCCCAAACTCTGTAGGGATAAAGGTATGGCGCATGGGGCATGTGGCAAAGGGCAGGGTACTATACGGCAGGGGGGGTTCTCGCTATTGTGAAACTTCCTGGAATACAGAGACTAGCTGAGACTCGGAGACAAGCTGAGGCGTGGAGACTCCTTGATACACCTGGGTTTTCTATTACGAGGACTTTCTGATACACGGGGATTTCCCAGAGACCCTCAGTCATGTTAGGGCCAAGGCGAGTTATTAGATTGGAGAGAAACTGTATATATATGTGTTGAGGAACAAAATAGTTCACATCCTTATATACTTGAATATTAATTACCTCTACCCATTTAGCAGCGCAAGCGCTCTTGTCTAGACTGTGACAAATATTCAAATCTCCTTATTTCAGTGTTCAGATTTCAGTGTTCAGATTTCAGTGTTCAGATTTCAGTGTTCAGATTTCAGTGTTCAGATTTTCAGATTTCAATTCAGTCTTCAGATTTTCAGATTTTTAAAGTTTAGCTTTCAGTTTTCACTATTTCGGCTTCAGAGATTTCAGCATGGTAGGGAACGATTCCTCTTCTCAGAATGTCTCCTTGTCCGAGTTCAACAAGTTGAAGCGCCAGCTTGACGAGCTGATATCAAAACAGCAGACAATGAACAAACCTCCGCCTAAAAAAGTAGTAATTGAAAAAGACCCACCGAACGAATTTGCGAAGAACATAAAGCCCACAGGTCTACCAGAGTTCTATGGCAGCAGAATACGGTATCCAGCCTGGAGAACTGCTGTCCTCGACACATTTCGTATGGACTGGAATATGTTTGGCTACGATGATTCTCGGGCTTTCTTGATGATTTACAACGCATTGAAGGGAGGGGCTTTAGAAAAGGCAGGACCTTTTTATGAGGCTGGGGGTATCATGCAAACCAGGAATCCGGAGGATTTCATCGAGTTCTTGGATCGTCTCTATCTTGATTCGACGCGGGTAGCACAGGCAAATTTGGATCTTCACGCCATGAAGATGAGGGAGAACGAGCGTTGGAACGACTTCCTTGCAGCATGGTCAAATAAACTCACAGAGGCCCGGGGCGATTTCTGGCCAGATGAAAATAAGATTTCAATGCTCAAGAGCGCTATTAACAAAAAGTTGACAAAGGCATTAATTTCGAACCATCTTCTTCCGGACGACGATCTGGATAAATGGGTCAGTATTGTGAGTAGAGTGGCTCAGCGAGTTGAAAGGGCAGAGAAAAAGTTGGGTTGGTCGCTGAACCAGGAAGAGCCAGAAAGAAAGAGCTGTCAAGCGAGAAAGGATGCGTTTGGTGGTTACAATATAAGCGGATCCAGCACCAACAGTGCCCAGGATGAGAGACAATCCGAGAACTCGAATATTCAACTAGGACGGGAACTTTCTTTAGACGACGACGGAGATGTGAGAATGGGAGGAATTAATTCAGCAAAGGTGGGAGGAAAATTTAAAGGTCGTGCGAAGTGGAAGTCTAGGGCTCAGCTGGATCGGTTAAGGGAGGAAGGAAAATGCTACCGATGCGAAAGGCAGGGTTGTACTAGTCGAGTGTGTCCTTTGCTACCTGCCCAAAGACCTGGCGGGATGGGTCCAAGGGTGAATTCCGTAGAACTTCCGGAAATTGATCACTCAGTTTTCTTTCCATTGGAAAAGGAGGAGACGCAATTAGAGACGGCGGAAAACTGGACGCTCCCGCGAAGAGTCGCTCTCGGGAGCTTAATGCAGGAACAAGGAAAGTTGTTAGCCTTAATACATCACCATTTTTGGTGAACGCATTACTAAATGATAAATTAATGGTACAAGCGTTAGTAGATAATGGATGTTTGTGTTTTGGAATTATTGATGAAGCTTTAACAACTAAACTTGACCAGCCGCGCATATCGATCACACCAAGATATCTGGAAACAGCTGAAGCTTCGACCGATAACAAGCCAATTGTAAAGGATATTACGTTTGTATCATTAGATCTAGATGGATACACCACAGACAAGTTATGGCTCTATGTAGTCCCTCAAAGCAGCCATCCAATAATACTTGGAAAGAAATGGCTGGAAGACCAAGACGCAGTAATACACTCAAGGGAACAACGGTTGGAACTTCGAAAGCAAAACGGTTCAGTCTATAGTGCGAAGCAATGGCGAGAAAACTTTCGGAATGTTGCTAATCCCAAGAATTCTTCAGCAAAAGAGATGGCATCGTTGATTGGAAACGTTCCGGTTTGTAAAGCAACTATTGAGGACATAGGAAAAGCACTACGTGGAAAACCAAAGCTGACCTTAGATGAGGCACGCAGTCGCTAACCGGATCAGGTTAAAGATTTTGCTCACCTTTTTGCAGACGATAGTGGCGCTAACGAGTTGCCTACATCGCGAGGAGATCTGGATCACGCAATTGACCTCCGAAAGGAAGGAGCAAAGCCACTGACACCGCCGTGGGGACCTTTATATAACATGTCCCGAGAAGAGTTGCTAGTGTTGCGTAAGACTTTGACGGACCTCTTAAGTAAAGGATGGATCAGGCCTAGTAGTTCATCAGCTGCGTCACCAGTATTGTTTGCTAAGAAACCCAGTGGAGGTTTACGATTTTGCGTTGACTATCGCGGCCTCAACGCTATTACCATTCCCGATCGGTATCCGCTACCATTATTCAAGGAAACTCTACGACAACTTTCAAAAGCAAGATGGTTCACCAAGCTGGATGTTAAATCCGCTTTCCATAGAGTCAGAATTCGAGAGGGTGATGAGTGGTTAACGGCTTTTCGATGCAGATTAGGACTTTTTGAATGGCTGGTAACCCCCTTCGTACTAATTAATGCTCCAGCAACATTTCAGAGATATATAAACGAGCAGCTTCGGGAGCATTTAGATCTCGATGCCACAGCATATATTGATGATGTTCTAGCCTACACAGATGGTAGCGAGGAAGGCCACTGGAAGACGGTGCGGAGCATTTTAGGAAAATTGGACAAAGCCGGATTATATCTGGACATTGACAAATGTGACTTTCTCTGTGAACAAGTCAAATACCTTGGTTTCATTGTGAGGGCAGGAAAAGGCGTTACCATTGACCCTGCAAAAGTCAAGGCAATTTATGAGTGGAAGGCACCAACGTCAGTAAAGAGAGTGCGGTCATTCCTTGGCTTTGCTAACTTCTATCGATGTTTTGTGGACAAATTTTTGGAAATAGCGGCGCCATTGATAGACCTGACAAAAAAAAGATGCACCTTGGATATGGGGAAAGACACAAAACAATGCATTTGAAAGACTAAAGAAAATCTTTGCTTCTAAGCCAGTATTGTCGCAGTGGGATCCTGATCGCGAAACAGTTTTAGAGGCAGATAGTTCAGGATATGCCATTGGAGGCTGTCTTTCGCAGATGGATAATCAGGGGAATTTAAGGCCAGTTGCATACCTCTCCAGACGATTGAACAGTGCGGAGTCGAACTACCCTATTCACGATAAAGAGATGTTGTCAATTGTAGCTTGCCTACAGGAATGGAAGCAAGAGCTGACTTCAGTTGTAAAACCATTTACCATCTTAAGCAATCATAGAAACTTAGGTTTTTTTACAACCAAACGATTGTTAAATGAAAGGCAGGTACGGTATAATGATGTCCTACAACAATTCAGATTCAACCTCAAATGGCGCCCAGGTAAAGCTTGCGACCGGCCAGATGCGCTTTCAAGACGAGAACAGGATAGACCGCATGGGGTTACAGACGAGAGAACAGCTGGCCGAATTTTACAGCTTCTCCCAGATGTTCAAATATATGAAGTTAATATCCAAGACAAAGAGCCGAATGGTGCACACGTTGAGACGGAGGATAGACCTATTATAAGTAAAGAAAGCCTAATAGTAGATCCAGCTACACGGTCTGATATATTTGATGACGACGAATTACGGGCGTTGTGGAAGCAGGGAGTAGAACACGACAAAGATTGGCAGCGAGCAAGGGATGCAGTTCAATCAGGAGAAAGGAGCTTTCCACCTGATTTAGCAATAAAGTTGTCTGCCAATATTTCAGAATGCTCAGTAACTGCGGATGGTGTCCTCCATGGCAGAGAAAATCGTATTTGGGTTCCAGAATATGAGCCTTTGCGAACGTCAATAATGCAAAGAATACATGATAGCTCCCTTACAGGTCATCCTGGAAGAGATACAATGGTTGCTATATTATTGCGACGTTGGTTCTGGCCAAAAATGAGGGAGTCAGTGAGGCGTTTTGTTAGAAATTGTGATGTCTGTGGAAGAGCAACGGTGTGGCGCGAAGCAAGGGCTGGTTTTCTTCGCTCTTTGCCTGTTCCAGAACGGATTGGAAGCGATCTAACAATAGACTTCATAATAGACCTCCCAAAATCTCAGAATTGTACCAACGTTATGGTGATTACGGATAGACTTTCAAAGGATATATTTATCACGGGCAGCGTATGGATAATCAGATATTCAGGGTAAAGCAATCGTAGTTGCACGAGGAGGAAGCTAAACTACAGATGTGATATTTACATATACCAACGCGTACGCGTAATCATTAGCTCTACGTGTCACGTAAACATGTGACCATACCTATTGTGCCTGTGACAATATTTGTATTTGGAACAGAGTCAATGAAGGCCGAAAAGTGCGCTGAAGTCTTTGTTGATAGGTATTACCGCTACTTCGGATTTCCTAAATACTTGACGAGCGATAGGGGTAGTGATTGGCTTAGCTACTTCTGGAGAACATTCTGTAAGTTAGCGGGCATCAAGCTAAGACTTACAACAGCCTATCATCCCCAGGCAAACGCAAGCGAGAGAGCAAACCAGGAATTGTATAAATACTTAAGAGCATTCAGTTGTTATGCTCAGGATGATTGGATGCAATTGTTACCTTTAGCACAGTTGGCCCTCAACACCCAACCAAATTCTTCAATTGGAGGTTTCAGTCCATTTTTCTTGCGCCATGGTTACAACTTGGACCCACTCGGAGAGCCCACACCACAAGAGAATGAAGTTCGACATCCAAGAATAGTTGCAGGTCAGAAATACGTACAGCGTCTGTGAGACGCGCAGGATTTTGCACAGGCTGCGATGACATCTGCCCAACAACAAAGTGAGAGCAATGCCAACCGTTTTCGCCGTCAACCAGAGCGTTTTGAAGTCGGCGACAAAGTTTGGCTTGATTTACGTAATATCAAAACGCCGCAATTATCAAAGAAATTGGCTTGGCAGCACGCAAAATATGAGGTCACCGCAGTACCTGATGCTCTAACAGTGGAGTTAAATGTGCCAGGAAATATTCACAATCGTTTTCATGTCGAACTAGTCAAGCGAGCCAGAGTTGACCCGTTCCCTAGCCAATCATGTGATGACTCTCAAAACCCTCCAGTTAGTGACGATTTAGCAGAACCTGAGTACCAAGTGGAATCCATTCTACGGGCACGAACTAAATCACGTGACCGAGGGAAATATCGCCAGGCATTAGTTAAATGGGTTGGCTGGGCGGATCCTACCTGGGAGCCTATTGAGTATGTCAAAGACACAAAAGCCTTGGAGGAATTCGAAGCAAAGTATGGACCAGTTGAATCTTCTGACGGCCCAGAAGTTAAAGAAGTAGGTGGATTTGTTGGACCCGCGGAACCACAAATACTCCAGCAACGTAAATCAAAGAGGCTAGCCAGCAACCCGTTCTTGAGAGAGGGAAGGAGAATTGTGACAGCTGATAAGCTGAATTAATCCTGTAGCCTATGTGGCGCATAGGCAGGCCCAAACTCTGTAGGGATAAAGGTATGGCGCATGGGGCATGTGGCAAAGGGCAGGGTACTATACGGCAGGGGGGGTTCTCGCTATTGTGAAACTTCCTGGAATACAGAGACTAGCTGAGACTCGGAGACAAGCTGAGGCGTGGAGACTCCTTGATACACCTGGGTTTTCTATTACGAGGACTTTCTGATACACGAGGATTTCTCAGAGACCCTCAGTCATGTTAGGGCCAAGGTGAGTTATTAGATTGGAGAGAAACTGTATATACAGTGACCAGCAAAACTGTTCGAATGTTTTGTAACTTTCGCTTGTAAGTCTCATAAAATTTTATCTGCTTGACCAATTCACAAAAATTTTACATTAATAAAAAATTCCAGTTCTGTGGTTTCTTTTGATATAAATTAGATGATGTGAATCGTAAATTTGGTGGAGTAATCGTGATTGAAAGGGCGCTGGTCATTCGAACAGTTTTGCAGGGGGGGCATGGGGAAATTTTTGAACTGGTAATTTAGTACTTTACATGCCCACCTTTCGCCTTAAACACTGCATCTATGCGCCTAGGAAGACTCTCTATCAGCTTCTGACATTCCTCTGCAGGAATCTTTGCCCATTCATCCTGAACTCTGTCCCAAAGCTCCAGGATCCCATTTGGCGGTTGGGGGTAATCCTTGAGTCTTTTCTTGATGTAATTCCAGAGATGCTCGATGGGATTAAGATCAGGGGAGTTTGCTGGCCAAGGGAGAACGGCGAGAGAATGATCTCTGAGGAATTGTCTGGCCTTCTTCGAGGTATGCTTTGGATCATTGTCCTGCATGAAAATAACGGATTCGGGGGTTTTACCGTATTCCACCAGCGTTTCTAGGAGATCCTCCTCCAATATCTCAGTGTATAGATCCTGGTCCATCAACCCATCAATCTTACACGTGTTTCCCGTTCCCTCCCACAGCATACAGCCCCAGATCATAATATGACCGCCACCAAATTTGAGGGTCTCCTCTACCTCTCTCTCTATCAACCCTCGTCCTCGCCTTTTCCAGGTCCAAGATCTTCCATCTGACTGCAAGCGATTTATCTTCGTCTCGTCTGACCAAACTACACGCTTCCAATCATCTGTAGTCCAGTACTTATGGGCCATAGCAAAGTCAAGACGGTCCTTCTTTTGCTTTGCTGTTAGTTTTGGCTTTTTCTTTTTCACAACAGCTTTTAACCCTGCTTTTTTGAGGGTCCGTCGGACTGTATCAACAGAGATAGAGCAATTTTTCATGTCCCTGATGTTTTGGGCAACTTCGGCAGCGGTATCGGCCTTACCGAATGTTATGGTACGGACGGCATGACGAGTGTCATGCTCGCTGAGCAAACAAGGTCGCCCTCCTAAGTTCACCTGAAGATCTGGACGGTGTCTCTTGCGAATACATGAAACGGTAGAAACTGAGACATTGCTTTCTCGAGCTGTTGAACGGATGGAAAGTCCATGGTCAAGGTGGTGAAGAATGACATCAATTTTTGATTGAGATAGAGGCCTCATGATAAAAAAAGATTCGAGTAACAGTAGAAAGTGATTATGTGCTGTAAATGATTACAAACTCAACCTTTCATGAAGACCTACAGTGCTCCTGATGCCTAGTTATACTTTCCCCACATTCCCCCTGCAAAACTGTTCGAATGACCAACGCCCTTTCAATCGCGATTACTCCACCAAATTTTCGATTCACATCATCTAATTTATATCAAAAGAAACCACAGAACTGGAATTTTTTATTAATGTAAAATTTTTGTGAATTGGTCAAGCAGATAAAATTTTATGAGGCTTACAAGCGAAAGTTACAAAACATTCGAACAGTTTTGCTGGTCACTGTATATGTGTTGAGGAACGAAATAGTTCACATCCTTATAGATTTGAATATTAATTACCTCTACCCATTTAGCAGCGCAAGCGCTCTTGTCTAGACTGTGACATCTGTCTGCACTAGAACACTTCTTTAACTTAGCTACAGCAGGTTTTATAATTACTGGGGCTACTATGTTAAGATATGGGCTACTAAATTTAGTATCCTCTGTGAGTGGAAGGATGATGGATATATCATTGACTGATACCAGCTGAGCGATAGGAATCTGCTTGCCTCTGATTGATTTTACCAACATACTCTTTTCACGATCTTCGGAAATTCCAGTAAGCCGATACGCGCGACCAGCGGAGATAAGATTCATTGACGAATTTGGCGAATATAGCGCCTCGGAAAGCGTGAGCTTTAAATTACCTACTTTTATACGCGCGGTGCCCCCATAATTAATTGTTGACTTTGTTACGGCCTGATCAAAGCTGAAAGGTTTTGCAAGTTTAGTTAGTTGCGTGAATGCCTGACGATCATTGATAAAGTGATTAGAGGCGCCAGAGTCCCATATAAGCGTGTCTTTTGAGATTTCGAGACCAGAGACACTAGCAGCGACTTTGAGTGATGACGGGAGTGCTGTCATTGCGACGCTGAAGTCGTCACTATCTGATTCTTCAAAAGGGATAGCGGCATTGACACGCCCTTTTTGACCGCTCAGTTTTCCTCTCTTGTTTTTCTTGGCGCGAAGCTCTGGATTTTGAGCACGACATTCTTCGTTCGTATGGCTGAGAGTCGGGTGGATATGGCACTGGTCTTTTGGGTCACAATTACGTTGAGCTGCTGCAGCTATTGCTGTTGACGGTGTAAGGTGACGTTCACCCGAGACAGCTCTTAAAGTGGACATCATTTGCTCAAGTGAAGCGAACAAATTTTGGTGCCTGTTCATGGCTCCTGTAGCCCTCCATGTTTCCAGCCAATTGACATGTGACGTTCCTTCAAAAAACATGATAGACGACATGCCATCCGTAATTCCATATTTTCTGGTTTTATCTAACGATTCCAGATTTGAAGCAGCATTGCGAAAGTTTTGAAGATTACGTTGAAATTCGTTACAATAGTCAGTTGCTGTGGTTCGAAACTTGGTACTGAGGAGATTTTTGTAGGAAGTCCTGTAGGGTAATGATACTGATGGCCTGTGTGTTTCGGCTATCATGTTGTAAAGTTCAAAGGACGTTTGAAGCTGGTTGGATTCTGGTCTTATACTGGGATCAAGTCGCCGTAGAATGATGCTACAAGCTTTTAAGTCCATCATTGTCCATTTTTCGAGCTGATCCAGATATTTTTCATATGGCTTGGAATCTTCATCAGCCTTTTCTGGTTTTATGGGGGCCTTCTTTACTCGAATTCCAGGATGATCATGGAAGACATAACCCACGAGAGCCTCCTGAGCGAGTGCACCACGTAGGTCTGAGGACCAAGTTGTAAATGGCACGCCATCTTTGAGGATGACAGCTCTAGGGTCACTTTGGAAGTTAGACATAGTTATTCTGGTGGAAGAATAGGAAAAGAGGTTGGAGAAAAAAAAACTTGAAGAAAAAAAAACTTGGAGAAGTTTGAGGGTTTGGGGCGAAAGTTTATGGATGTTGACAATCCTAAATTTGAAGTCGAGGGATGTTGATAATCCGTGGATATATCTTTAAATCGCTAAATCCGGGCCTATAACCTATTATCAAGATTATGTCACAGCGGAGTACTAAGATATATCGTGATGCTTGATTGTTTACACTATATCTAACTAAGGTTAAGATATAGTAAAGGCAATAGTATGCCAAGACGCTAAGGACTATTGTGCACGTGATAGTTATTTACAACATTTTGGCATCAATGAGCATGGATCTGGCTCGTCTAAGGATGACTTTATTGGATGCCTCTGAAGCGCCATTTTGCTCTGGTGTATATGGGGCAGAGACATCTGTCCTTATCCCATGCTGGTCACAGTAAGATTTTATGCGGGAGAATTCTGAACCTCCGTCTTTGAAGATGGTGCGGACTCTTTTGCCGTATTGATGATGCTGATGTTCAACCCATTTTACAAGCTCAGGTGCAATCTGGTCTTGGGTGCACACAGTGATAGCCTATCTCATACGTGACTTTGCGTCAGTGATAATAACAGCATATTGATGACCGTTGCATGCTGTTGTTAACTTTCCAACAGTGTGTCGTGACTCCTTGTACTTGGATCTTGATGGTTTAGCTTGGGCTTGATCTTGGTGAACAATCTCTTAAAATACTGAATACCTGGAACTCTGGGACACTGACAATACCAGATAATGTCACGTAAGCTTTTGTAACAAATGACAAGTGTAGATGTGGATAACCTGACTTCTTGAATCCTGACTAGACTAGTTGCGTAGAATAAATACAAGACTGAAAGCTGGAGAGCTTTCAAATAGAAGGCCTAACCACTATTTATACATGAGTCTACCTAGTACATTCCCTAGTACTGGTTAATAGAGCCCCATCCCATCGAACGCCAGCGAATATTGTAGAACACCCAAAAAACCGTCGATTGAAATAGAATTCCATAGAACTATGCAATGCCTGGAGTTCAATCTTTGTTTATAACGATCAACAGGAAAAGTCCAACAATAATAACAATATTAAGTAATTAGTGACGATCGGCAAAATAATTTATCAACGTCATTGAAGCCATTGATGAAGATCGACAAAATGCATGAAAACTCACGCCAATTAATTAAAGACAATATGTGAATAAAATTTATGCAAAAGAACTAAATGAATTCAAGCCGAAACGACTAGCTTCAGCGGGCTGTTCCGTGACACAGTGTCAATAAATACCTCATCGAGCGGCTCGAATGGTGTTGGTCTGGGTTAATGTGAGACGTATTGTTGCGCTTTACTAAGGTGACAAGTTTCACAGGTTGATAACCCACCAGTGTCTAAGCCTTCCATGCCTTTGGAGCATTGTGCAGTCTTCTTTAAAATCTTTTGCCCTGTATGGTCGAGTCGCTGGTGCCAACGTTGAGCGCTGGTTATCTTTGGGACTCTGGCAATGCCTGGGGCCGCGATGTGGGTTAACTTCGAGGAATGAGGAATGAGAGAATATAGTAGACGTCGTTCTTCCGACTCAATCTTGCAAGGGCAATGTCTTGATGGTCAGGTCTTTTTCTGATTAATGTTGTCATGTTCTTGTCTGGTATAATACCTCCGAGTCTTTGTAACCTTCCAGCAGAGAAGATTATGCATGACAACCTTGGAGAGTAGAGTGAATCGCGTAGCTCAAATGTGACTTGGCCTATGGTAACATGTGCAGTGCCTTGTCTAGTCAATACTGTATCTCCGACCGCTTGATTGAACTTGATGGGTTTACTTTTGGTGATTAATTCACTGAACATAGATTCACGGGGGACAAAATGGTGCGAGGCACCAGTATCATAAATGGCAATAGTTTCATTATGAGCAGCTGCAGTGGCAGCTATGACTACATCGTTCAACCCTATATCAGAGTCGCTGTCGGTATCGATGCCGTTCACAGTATTGACCTTTGCTTCATTACTCCCACTTCTCGCTAAAGCTCTCCTAGCTAACCACCTTTCCCCTGCGGGCCCGACGGCAAGCTCTGGGTGTTGTTTGAAACACTCCCTGTTCTTGTGTTGATGTCTGCATTTCTTGCAATTGTTGTTAGGGCCATTGTCGTTGGAGGATGCGTGCATGGCAAATGCAGGATTAGCAGGGTTAGCATGGATGGGGTTAGGTGGGGGTAACCTATGCCCGTCTACCACGCGGATGGTGGACATCATTGATTCTAGGAGAGTGTACGAATTTTTATCCGTACATGCTCTAAGGTCTCTCCAGTTACTCAACCATGATACATGTTTTGTCCCTAAGACAAAGATTGCAGCCGCTTGGCCCTTGGTCACGTGGTATTCTATGCCAGTTGTGGCATGCATAGTATCTGCGGCTTCATTCAAACTTTGGAGATTTGCCTGGAATCTGTCTATGTAATCATCTGCCTGGGATATAAACCAAGTGCAAAGGAAGGTCTCCAATGCGAGCGCAAAGGGCGCCGTTGCAGTTTCCTTGCGGGTGTTTGCGACACCATCATAGAGTTGACGCGCCGTCATGTGATCGTGCGTGCGTGGGCACATGCTACTCTCAAGACGGTTAATTATGATATTCTTTGCAGATATCTCATGTAACAGCTGATAAGCCGATATATTCCTGTAGCCTATGATGGTCATCATACACGCAGACTAATGCAGCCCTATCCGGGTATGCTAGCTTCCTGTCAAGCAATCGGCAGGGTAGGACGCTTGGACTCAGCTTGGCGGAACTTGCCTATTTTTCATGTTGCAAGGGGTATTACATGTCATGGTCTTATTATAGCATTGAGAGCCTGGTGGCGATTGATTGGAAGTGTTATAAGTAGATGCTACCTGGGCAGATGTAATTCCTCTCTTCATAGATAAATATAAACTACTTTACGATATACAGTGCTTCTGCCTCAATATCCCGAACCGTGACATCTCACCTAACATCCAAACTTCGAGATCATGCAAATGACCCTCTAATACGGCGTTAAACTTGGGGTCGTCGTGCGCCAAACCTTTGGTTGGGTTGGCTGGTCAGACAATTGGTCGTATGCCAGGATAGTCGTGGAAAACGTGACCTATCACGTTGTTCTTTGCTAATTTCACCTGTAGGCTGCTCTTCCATTTACTCAGAGAGACGCCTGTTGACAAGACGATTTTGGACGAGTCGTGATTGTGAGTTCCATACAAAGTGCAGATGATTCCTAATCTTATCATTAGCATATGTCCTTACATGCATAGTATTGCGCCGGGCTCATAACCTGTTTTACCAGGTGTATGATTTGGGAACATACTTATGTGAAGGCAGCTAACAATAGTTTATGGGAATAGATTTGTGATGTAGTGATACTTGAGAAATGTGTATCTGAAGAAGATGAGAATGATACTCTACATGAGGGTGACCTGCTGCCTATTTATACCCAAATAATTTCCTTGTGTCAATAGTGCAAACAGAGCGAGCATACACACCCGTGAGCTCCGGATCTCGCCTAACACGTCCCGGCACTCTAGCCTGACTGTGGCAGCATCATCCCTTCCATGGTCTGCTGATCTGTTCCTCCATGCCTACCGATGCTAAGCACAACAGCTGTAGAGATGTTAATTACTCCAGCTTAGAAACATATCGCTATATATGTTGCGAATTGGAAACTGACATCACGTGATGTATCTGGGGTAAAAGGGCAGGCAGGCAGGCGGATCACTTGCCTAATAATCCGAGGAATGAGGATTTCTTACTTACGGAACTTTTAGCGTGAAACTAGTGAACTCTAAAAATGATTGGCTGTCAACCCCTGTAACAAAAAGGCCGGTGGGTCCGTTTAGTAAGCGACCCAATGGACTTTGGGACAACCGAACAGGGACAACCAACAGGGACAACCAAATACCAAGTCTAGCCGGGGTTTTACTGCCACACAACGCATGCATGCATACATGCAATTGTGCAGTGGTTGGTTGATTAAGCCAACCCTCAGACAGAGCCGATACCACCGACTAAGCCTGCTGGACCACCCTGTTGCCTCAAAGAGGCTCCCTCAATTATGACTCTCTACCATTGAGCCACGTCAAACTAGACGCTGTAAGGATGTTCACACCTGAGTATATACACTGGCATTGATTCTGTACCTCACTAGGCCCAAATGGGTGACACCTCAAAACTGGAAAATTCATGATTGGCTGAAAATCAAGCTCACGTGTTCCTCGGATATATACTTGGAGCTCCGCTCCGCCGAGATTCCATTTTTCCAAAAGCGATAGGAAGATCACTCACCGGGATTGTGTAACGCCAGATCAATCAAGTCGTATTATTGTGGCTGGATCACTTACGACTAAATAGACATGTATTTAATGAGATGTTAGAATGTAGTTAGTTGATATAAGTTCATATTTTATATTCATCAAGTATATTTCACTCTCAATAGATTATGAGACTGACTCTTTGACCTTCTGAGACAACTTGAATTTTACTCTTTGTTCTCTTCGAGCTGACCAAGTTCGTCTTGACATTTCGTGCCGTTTATTCTTGAGCACCAGTCCTGTTTGATTAATTTTGTATTAACTGGAGCCGTCACCAGTTAAAATTCAATCATGTCTACAGCTGATATCCTTAAAGGCGTCAAGAGTGCCCCAGTACTGAGCAAATCATCATATGCCAGATGGAGCAAGTTATTCAGAATGTGTTTGTTCGGGCTCAGCCTCGATCAGTATATTTTGGAAAATGTTCCAGAGCTCTCTGATGACTGCAAACCAAAACCAGGAAAGGCTTTTCAGAAAGTGGTCAAAATTAATAACAATAACGTTAAAGCGGCTCTACTTCAGCTTGTTCCCGAAGAGGTGTACTTTATTATTGAAGGTAAATATACTGCTAGACAAATGTGGGTAACGTTAAAATTCTATTATCAACCCCAGGGAGATGGAGTGGTAGATACCTTGTTGGAGGAGTTTTGGAGTTTCTCTATGACTAAGGAGGCTGACGTCGACAAGTATGCCAATAAGCTTACTAAAAGACAATCTCAAATCGCCTCACTCAATCCCGCAAAGCGTCCCTTAGACACAACTAAAAAGAGTCAACTCCTTCGCCACTGTGACGGCTGTTTAGCCGCAGTAACCCTGTAGCCTATGCCAACTAGCATAGGCGAGTAGTAGCGCTTGGACATATATAAGTGGGACTTATCGACAATACTAAACCTAATGGAGCTTTCTAGAATTGTGGAGCATGCTGTGTGTATATTTATATCTGTGGCTACACACTTCAGTGGTCTGAGGAACATTCCAGAAACCATGACATTGAACATTTATACAAATTGTAATTACAAACATAGATTTCTTCCTTAGATAGAATATAAACTACATCCAAGTCTTCTGCCTATTGCTACTGCAATGGAATAATCTGAACGCGAACTCAAGCAGAGAATGGGCCTAGCTCAGCGTTTTCTGCAAACAATCCACGCTTGGGGGGTCGGATGGTGCAGTGGTACACCGTCCAGGCCGTTCTCCCAAGTAGAGTCTGGGTAGCTTGGACACATGCCCCACTTGAGACAGGAGAAAGCTGGTTCGAATCCAGCAAGACCCTCACACCACTTCTCTCGCGGTGATACTGTATTCGTAGAATGACGAAAGCATGCTCAGATAGCCACAGGTTTTTCTCGCTTTTCCCTGTGGTGGGTATTCACGGAAGAGGGTACATGTCGTAAGGCGTTATTCTCGTAGTGGTATCTGCAAATGAAATCTGAGTATGAGTGTTCCAAACGTCAAAATGAGTCGTTCTATAACAAAGAATACGTATCTTCCGAAAAATACCTACGTGGGCCTTCAGGCGCCGAAATAGGATAATAGAAAAATTTAATTTAATTTTTAATCCACGCTTGGGCAAAGTCCGAGACGGCAACGGGTGCCGCTAATATAGTCGCGCCTTTATCAACAAGATTTCACCTATAGTAACAGAATTTGCGATTAGTAACACTAATTCTGTGAAATCCCCATGTAAGAATTCTCACCAAGACATGACTCAGATAACAATATCTGCGCCTAGGGTGACCAAAACGATTGAGAAACCTCCCCCTGCGCTGCCACAAAAGCCACAGGTGAGCGCGTCACCCTGGGCCACGGTTGCCCAAAAAGCAGCTAAGCTGCCGGACCACTTCAACCTTAACAAGTACCCGCCCCCCCCCCTCTGTATCTCCAAATACAGGCCCTCCGAACGGCGATATGGATTTTACTAGCGCGCCGTCATCATCGACATCTGCCGCACCAAGCGACAAACTACCATTAGGTATACAGTTGCTTCAGCCTATATACTGCGATCCGTGACAGCCACTTTGAATCGACTTCCAATGGTTACTACGGAGGGGTAGTTGCGTACTTGAAACTCAACCCTACAATCACTTTTAGCCAATCGGTTAACACTCTGAGGGAGGCTCAATCAGGGCTCAACCGTCGGCTTGAAGCTGCGACCGTAGCCCACGTTAAGCAAATTGAAAGAGATGGACCACATCAGTGTTGGATTTAGGCAAGATTGGAACATCTCCCAGGTCACTTGCTTAGAACGCCTCCCGACTTAGTTACCCGGATCAATATCCGCATCGTCCGCTCGGCATAAAAGTGACGTCATTCACTACAGCTAACTACCCGGTCCTTCCACCTGCTAACGTCCAGGCTTGGACCAACCCGATTATCACTGAGCCGATTATTTTACCTATATAACAATAATTAACAAATATTATTGTTTACCATTAGTGATCATTCCGGCATTCATCCGGAATCCTTCGAGATTTTTTTAAGCACGCGTCTACAGTCCTACGGGTAATCTTTTGATATTCATCCGCTTGGAGGTTGAGACTTTGGGAGTTATAGACGCGAAGATGAATGTTGAGAATTGGCACTTGTAGTTATGTATATATATATATATATATATATATATATATATATATATATATATATACTGGTATCTTGTTGATAAAAAATTACTTCTTTAGATTTGATATGCTTAATGAAATACATTTTTCCTAAATTCAACAGATTATGAGACTGAATCTCTAAATCATCTGAGTTACTCCTACTTTATCCTCACTTTATTCCTATTCCTACCCTTACCTTACCCCCTTATTTGAAAAAATGTCTACTTCTGAAATCCTTAAGGCCCTTAGACATGCTCCTAGGCTGGAAAAGTCGTCTTGTATCCGTTGGAAGTTTTTGGTTGAACAAGTCTTCCACAACCTACACGTCGAAAATTACATTTTCAGTATCATCCCAGAAATTCAAGGTGTAACTGATACTAAAAATATTTCCATAAAAGATCAAGATGGAAACATCAAAGCAGCTTTGGCGCAACTCGTTCCCGAGGAAATCTTTTACCTGATTCATGGAAAAGCAACATCAAAAGACATGTGGGACTCCCTCATTCAGTATTACGGGCACGTGTCACAAGATTCCATTGCAACACTTCTTCAAGATTTTTGGAGTTTTCTGATGGAAGATGGTTCTGATGTCGATAAAATTTCCGAACAGCTAATTATCCGCAAAACTAAGATATCATCTGTCGACATCGCTCAGACTCCTACTGATGATCTGATGAAAAGCTGTCTCTTAGGCCATTTCGACAAATGCTGCAATGGATACTTCAGTGGTACTGTAACTGTCCTAAGAAACGACAAGTTAATTTCGTTTTCCGGAGCTGTTAACTCTCTCCGTGCCAGTCATGCAAGTTATGACAATCGATTCTGCACTGGCGTCGCGTCATTCATCAACGAGAGCAGTGATATCCATTCACGGAAAGGCAAAACTTGCGCTTTCTGTAAACGATTAAATCATACGCGAGAAACATGTTTCGCTTGGTTAGACACTCCAGATGGCACTAAATGGGCAGCCAAGAATCCCCAAAAGGCAACCCTCGCATTAAAGTTGAAAGAAAAATACGGCAAAAAGTCGAAAATTAATCCAGCTTGTCCGGCAAGCCCCGATATTGTACCTTCAGATTATGGAATATGGATTGTAGAAGAACAAGCCTTATCTTCATTGGGCCATACTAAGAATTGTGACGTTATTCTCGACACTGGTGCAACGCATCACATCTTTCACGACCGCTTGTTGTTCACATCTTTTTACCCAACTAACAAAAGGGTCCAGACTGCATCGGGACACTATGCATCTATCGCTGCCACAGGCTCCGTCAAATTTAGCATATACAGCCTCAATGATAGTTCCAAATTCAAGGTCATTCAATTTGACGATGTGTGGTACCTTCCCTCTTGTACCAAGAACCTTGTATCGGGATCTCAATTACTCACCCGCGGTTTCAAACTTCATTCCCGAGAAAGCGGCATCGCTGTCCTATCACCAAACGGATCTACGCTTGCAACGGCTCGATTGAAAAATGCGTTATTCTGCTTTAACACCTCACCACATCCTAGAGCAGACACTCATGCTGGATACACTCCCAGCTTGCTTTCTCACGAAATCCCGACTCTAACTTCCAACATGGATTCCTTAACCCTTCGCTCTGAAGAGTTTAACCCCGCTCTTCTATCACAAGGAACCAATAGAGATGTAACTCAACTTCTCCACTCTCGACTTGGTCACGTCGGTCCACACTTTCTCAAAAAACTCGAAATATCAAGGTTCTCTCTCCCATCATCCTCTGGAGAATCCTCAGACCTTCTGATAAACACCGATTCTCTAAGTACTTGTGATATTTGTAACTCCTGCAAACAAGTAGAAAAAATCAACAGAAATCCTGTCTCAAGATCTTCTACAATACTCGAGCTTATCCACTCAGATACATGGGGCAAATGTCGAATACCTGGAATTTTCGGTAGCTTATATTTCGTCTCATTTACAGATGATCTTTCCCGCGAAAGTGAAATTCTCCTCTTGAAAAGTACTATGGAAGTCAACAACTGCTTTATTCAATACAAAGAAAAAAAAGAGCTCCAAACTGGTTGCAAAATCAAGGCTATGCGCTTTGATGGCGGTTCAGAATACAAGTCGATTAAATTTGGCGGTATCATCCAACAGATTAGTGCCCCATATACCCAACATCAGAATGGCGTTTCCGAGAGTCTGAACCGAGCTCTAGTCACCATTGCTCGATGCATACTAGCACATTCAGGTCTCCCACTCCGGTTTGGGGATGCTGCCATTCTTATCGCGTGCTACTTACGTAATAGATTGCCGCTTCTCCCCAATAAACAGTCTCCATTCGAGAAAATGAATAACATAGAGCCCAAAGTCTCTCACCTCAGGGTATGGGGTTGCATTTGCTATGTTCTCATTGACACACACGACCCACATAGATTTAAGCTCTCTCCAACATCACTCAGAGGTATATTCATTGGATATTGCGAGTCACCAACGCAGTATCGGGTATATGTGCCCACTAAAAGTGGAAGGAATAAGGTCGTTGTATCCGCCAATGTGCGTTTCTTTGAGGACACTTTCTGGGACTGGAGCACATCAAGCCATGAGCAATATGGCGAAATTGAGACTCTTTCTGAAGAAGAACCGACCGACATATGAATCAATTCCCCAGGGGAAGACCAAGATACTGAGGAAGATTAGCCCGAAATTTCAGAATCCTTTACTGCTCCAAGTTCTCCATCTCTTGTTGCCTCTACATCTGCGCCCTCCGCGGCATCTCCTCTACCATCTTCAATTCCTGCGATAACCGTAACGTCACCATTAGAGTTGGGGCCTATTAGGAGCTCAGGAGGAGCCTAAGCTACATCTTCTCCCTCATCACAAATCTCTCCACCCAATCCTGAAGTCCAGCCAGATTTCGAAGAACCCCTTACTTCTCGGCGAAGTAAAAGAATACCAAAACCGATACCACCCCGGTCAGCGTGGCAACCCACTCATCATGTCCTTTACGTCGGCGCAGATATACCGATCCCCCAATCATATAGAGATGCTATCGAAGGGCCAAATAGCGAGCGTTGGAAAGTCGCGATTGACGAGGAACTTGAACCACTAAGAGAAAAGAAAGTCTTCTCTTTCATCACTCACGTTCCCCATGGAAGAAAGCCTGTCGGGTCCAGGTGGGTATCCTCGATGAAGTCAGACGGGCGATACAAGGCAAGGCTGGTTGCACAAGAGTTTAGCCAAGTGTACGGGGTAGATTATTTAGAGACATATTCGCCTACCTTACGAGCAGATTCGTTAAAAATCCTGTTATCCGTCGCAGCCTTCAGAGATTGGGAAATCCACCAGATCGACGTAAAAACGGCATATCTAGGAGACCTTGAGGAAGAAATTTTTATGAAAACACCTGAAGGCATGAAGGGAACAAGATATGTGCGCTTGAATAAAGCCCTCTACGGATTGAAACAATCCAGCAAAACCTGGTATGCGAAACTCGACGCAGAACTTAATTCTCTTAACTTTAGAAAATCTGAATGTGACTCGTGTATTTACATCAACCAGATTAGGCGACTTATTCGATTTTAAAAGTTTATTATCGCGATGTATGTTTTAACGATTCGTGATATATAAAGTCGAAATTATAAATTTTTTGACGGTGGTACTCGAGACAATATAAATCACTATAGGAATAAATTATGATGATGATTATAGTATATTTCTCAAGAATAAACCTAAACCGCACACCTCTCATCTAGATGGATCAAGAGGCTATTTATCTACATGTGAGACCCGCTAGTAGCTATATTATTTCCTTGCCATATCTCAAAATAACAGTCTAAAGTTAGATCCGAAACATCTTAACAATAGATGCTGTATCATGACAGAAATTTGGAACGCCACCAACGAGCTTGGTACATCGACAAAACGGATTACATCTCGATCATTTCCATAGGATAATCATGAACAGATTGTCTGCCAGAGATCTCTAAGATCGGACTTCTGGAAATATAACTCGAAACAACAGCTTTCATCGGAGTTTATGTCTGGTCGTAGAATAGTCTAATAGTACATTTTTAATGTACACAAGTCCAGTAATATGTCAGAACATTAAAGTCCCGCATGGACGGTTCGAGCCGCTGATTAAAACCGTGTGACAGGAGCGTCAGGGAGCTTCGCAGGGGCTTAGGAACTAAACTAGGCTCACGAATGCCATCAAAGGTACATGTACTTTTTTTATTTAAATCCTACACAGGCACAAGCCTAATTTATATAGCCTGTCCCATACAGATTTGAATGAGATGAGGTATAAAAGTTATGCTTGCGCTGGTGTAGGTTGTAAATAGCCTGTGCCCCTTTTGGGTCTTGGAGCAGTGAAGCAGGCTGATGTTAAGCTAGACCCAGAGCTCAGCTCGTTCCAACCAAACACTACTAGAAGTAGCTACAATAATAGGAAAAGATAAAGGAAATTACTACAAGGAATGTACAGAGCACTCCTCATACACCATCATCTCGCCCTTCTTAAGGCAAAGCTTCTTTCAATCTCACTCCCATGCATCCAGCCATGGGTTGTGTACAATTACCATACATTACAGTCGTCCCTCTCTAACTCGATAATGGGTCCCGGTATAAGTGTTGAAAATATTTATTGTAACTTGGAGTTTTATATTTGCAACACCTACCCTTACAGGTCATTTTACGTGCAGGGGTAAGTATTGCAAATATAAATGGTTGAATTTCAATGAATATCTTCAACACTTATACCGGGATCCACTATTGACTTAAAGAGGGACGACTGTTTTTTAATTTCTTATAGATGCGCAAATGGATCCGAGTATATTTGCAGTTCAAGTCTACCACCCTAGTTTCCGCCACCCTTCACCCAAGTGAAACCATAATTTCAATCCACAATAACCTCCAACCCATACTTACCATTATGAAATCTTCAGAGATCCGAATTCAAATTGCATTGGACGGCCTAAATACCGGAAAATATAGCAATTTTAGTGAGGCCGCGAGAGCAGAAGATGTGCCCAGAACAACTCTTAGAGAAAGGTATGACGGTGGAGTTTCCCATGTATTAAGTGCGGAAATCCAACAAAATTTGAGTAACGAGCAGAAGAACTTGTTGGTATAGTGGATAATGGATCTGGATCAAGCAGGACATGCCCCCTCGTTCGCTAGCGTTAAAGCAATGACCTCCGTTATTCGATGTGGAAATTCAACAGATGCTTTACCTGGAAAGAATTGGATGACCAGATTCATAAATCGACATTCTAGTATCAAATCAAACATCGGGATAAAGCTAGAAAGACAGAGAGCAAATTCTGTGACTGAAGAGGGAATTTTAGAATGGTTTCAACGACTATAAGCCGTGATTATCAAACATTCAATCAAGTCGGATGATATGTGGAATGCTAATTAACATGGTTTAGCTTTAGGGATTGGATCTATTGGCAGAGTTGTTGGATCTTCATCTTCAAGAACTACTGTGGTCAAGCAGCCTGGAAATAGGGAGCGGGTGTCAGTTCTAGGGGGAATATCAGCCGTTGGACAGAGGATGAAACCTCTTGTCATATTTAAGGAGAATAATCTCAGTTCTGGCTGGTTTCCGGCCACATCTACTCCAGACTGGGCTTATTGCTCTTTTCCAAATGCTTGGACGTCGAATCATATAGCACTCAAGTGGCTAGAGCAGGTTTTCATCCCTTCAACGCCAACTGAAGGATACCGACTACTCTCACTAGATGGGCATAAATCTCATGCCACACACAAGTTCATGTGGAAATGTTACACTGATAAGATTTTAATATTCTACTTGATGCCCAATTCAAGTCATATACTTCAGCCACTTGATTTGATGTGTTTCTCATCGGTTAAAGCCAAGTACAGAGCAAAAATCGCTGAGCTCAGCAGATTTGACGATGCTAGCGATATAAAGAAGCAAACATTTATTAAACTATACTCTTAAGCTAGCTACGAAAGTCTAGATAGTGCTCGTATTAGAAATGGATGGATGGCTGCAGGAATTCAGCCCTGGAATCTCGTAAAAGCGGCTCAATCCCGATTTGTCCTTGAGACGCCAAGTTCTGTACAAATTCGACCCCCGACACCCCCAAACAGAAAGCGCCGACTATCAGAGACTTGACTTATAACCACGCCATGTATCCCACGCCAATTTCGTGACCTTTTTAGATCCGCTCAGAATGGTGGGAGCTCTTTGCGTACACGGCGCTTACTGTTCCAAAAAGCTTACAAGGTAATTGATAAGATCTCGTTCCAACTTCAACTTGAGAAGGAGAAAAATGATTCCAATGACATACAGCTTGAGCAGCTGTAGCTAAAGGGCCATAGAGGAATAATGATTGATGCAAATCAGACATTTGCGAGACTCGAACAGGTTCACCTGGCGAAAGAGGCAGAATCTGCACGTGATGCTGCAGAAAAGGCCAGAATTGCTCATTTTGAAGCCAATCCTCCTGTAGCAAGTAGTGTAGGTTCCTCTCTACAGGACCATTGTTTTGAATTTTCATTAGATCCATCTGTTAGATAACTATCGTAAATTTAATGATGTGGTCTCACGTGGGGAAGGGTGGCGGAATCTAGGGTGGTAGACTTATACTTCAGTCGCATCTCGTTGTAACAATGTGGGGCAAGACTTAAACAAGGGCTCTTGTTGGCCAATTTATTAAATCCTCCAATGAGGAGCCTTATGTAAGTCTTGCCCCGCATCGTTACAACGAGAAACGACTGTATCGAAATACTGTCCGTCCGACAGATGACTGCCTCTGCCATAGAGTTATTTACCTTCATTGACAATTGAATATCAACTCTGAATAAATATTTCTTTCTCAAGTTCGCAGGAGGCAAGCTCCAGATATATCAGCTCTATTACATGTACTTCCAAATTAAGTTAAACTCGTTACCATAGTGATTATGGGTATCCTGCCATGTTTTGTGTAGTTACTGGTAGATGATGCCAGTCAACAGAATTTATCGATTTTGTCTTTGATACATTACTACACGCCAAAATCTTTACCGACTCAACATATACTGTTTCAAGTATGATTATTCTCATTGATTCGTCTCTATCTTAGGGTGTAGCTGAACTATCTTAAGTGGGTTACACGATAAGTTAATCCCCTGATGCAGTGATCTATATCCAGAATTACCGCCTCAACACATAAAAGTATCTCAACTAGAAAGCATATATCTACAGAACAGAGACGTACCCTACGCAGATGGGCACATGAACAGAAGCCAAAGCCAACGCAAAAGTGGTGTTAAGTGGTTTCATACCGAGCATAAGCACTAGTTAAGTAAAAATTGAGTCTCAAAGTCCCTTGGTATGACCTCAGATTATCTAGATGGCGACCCAACCATAAAATCTGCCTCAAAGGTGGTGAGTATTGGCCAGAAATGGAAGAAAAATTGTAGGGTTAGCAGTTGAGAATGGAGGAGGGGGGGCGTTACCTAGGTTGAAATTCTTCAAAAGAAGGTAGAAAAAGTCTAGCAATAGCATCCAACACGCCAAGATCAGCCCTGTCCAGTGTTTTACTTTGATTGGCTAGAGAATTACAAAAAAAGGATTAACGTCAAATTTCAAGTCCGTCACGGCAAGGCAAGATATATCTCAGCTTCAACTGAGGACCTAATGCGAGCTCTTCAGTTTTATAAATAGAATGTAAAGAGGATAATGTATACAATATGGATGAGAATTGATTATTTAGGAGCATATCACCCTCATGTGGTCATTTCTTACAGCCTCTTCTAGGACTGATCAAGGAAAAAGCTAGAATTTATCTAGTATTTTGTGGAAATACAACGGGCTTGGACTAACTATCTGTGTAGATTATTGGCCAATACAAGACTTTGAGGGCCTTAAAAAGAGACAGTGTCCATACTATGGGTGCAAGGAGAAAGCGGAATCAAAAGGCTTGGATTAAGACGACAATTATGCATGAATGGCTCACTACATCTATTAGCCATATCAGATCAACTTGTCTAGTTCTGACCACGGATAGTTTCTTAGCCTACAAGACAACTATTCAAGGTAGAAAGGGATCAGAGATTGTATTGTTTTGGGAATATCTAAGTTATGTCACTATTACCACACAAGGTTCTACGTGGTCTGTAAATACAATGTAGCTGAGGTCCGTGAAGTTCTGCTTACTAATGATATCCCTTTAACTCTTACGTTTATAGACTTACTCTTCAACAAAAACTGTTCAAGAAACACCTCTTCCGCCGACGGTTGGAATTTGCGGGATTTCAGCAAATAGATCAAGCAAAATTCACCTCTAGATAAAGGCACAATGTCAAAAATAATGGCTCAATTTCATGCCAGAATTAATGATCCAAGGAAGGGGCCACGATGCAGGTATTAAAACTCGCTTCGCTTCGCTATTCGCTAGATTATTCGGGCCTGGAATTGCCAAAATATAAATTTAACAACTTATAATTGTTTCAGGGGTTCAACCTTTTAGTCAAATCTGATGCGTTCCCCCGCTACAATTTCCTTCTGGAGGACCCCCAAACTCTATGATCGGGTTATGTTCGCTGGCAGCATCCAAGATCAGATGGTAATCTCCGGCTCCCTCAACTCTTTAGAGGAAGCTAAAGAAGCCATTCTTCAACAAGTTTTGAAGGAACATTTGGAGACAGAGAGCCGGGAATCTGAAGATAAGGAAGCAGAGTTTCACAACTAAATTTCAAAATTTTGATACAAGGCGCTATCTTTACTAATCAATTGAGTAGAGCAACAAGACACTTTTACCAGTTCGTTGGAGGATTTTAGAACGCTCAGAATCTGAGGTCAGAAATATAAGGTAATGAGGAAAATAGCAAAGGGTTCGTGACAAATGGACTAATAACTAAGCACTTAAGTAATAAAAGAAGTATGTACTGCAGATTACTAAAGTGATATCACCAGAATAATGTTATTTTTTTGGGTAATAAAATATATATATCATTACAACAAGGACTCGACTGAAGACCTGTAAACAACCAAGTATTAATCATCATAAATCGCACCATTACAATTCATAAAAAATCAAACGCCATCGCTAAATTTTTCAACCCGCGAGCTAAGCACCCAGTGCCTTCTGCCTCAATCTGGCAAGTATTTCCATGCGACCCTCAGTTTCGATTCGCTTTGCCGTTATTCGGTTTGGATAGTTTCGCATAAACATGTTTGTGAAATGGGTGCCCTGCATGAAGTTCATCTGTTAGCATTCTGTTTAGTTTCATACTGACACACAGCCCAGCAACTATGCATCTACTAGCGATAAATAGTCACTCTGATCTGTGGATACATTTAAATCACTTGTCATAGCTTATAGGCTGAATCCAAATGATATCTTAAAAAACAGATCTGCGGATACGAATTGCTTACATAATGGATTTGTTCTCGAAATTCTGGAAGGGGCTCCAGCACGCTAGCGAAGTTTGGCTCATGAAAGTAAGCAAAAGCCTGCCGCATTGCAGTATTCAGGCCCACTTTGTGTGGGGTACTCGGTAAGCTACCGGCAACCTCAGTCAGTACACTCTAACAAAATTCAAGGGATCGAAACTCACAAATTATTTGTCAGGTGTTGCATCATATCACCTGTCGCATCACATCATGATTAGCTGGGCGTGACAATATGAAGAGAATTCGAGCATCTGACCTGGGAAAACTGTGAATGTGTCTGGAACGGGTGGTACAAAAAGCCACTTATCATCGGTCTCGTTGAAACCAGCAGCACTTGTCTGCCAATTTTTAATGCTCTCACCTTCGATTGGAGGCCGAACGAAAAGCCCGCCAACCGCATCTTGAGCTGCAATGACTAAGAGGCCATAGTCGGTATGGGAGCCTATACCGCGGCCTGTCTTTCCTTTGCCGTTAGTCTTGTCAACATGAGGAAATTTCAAGACCCGCATATGGTGCCATCCGTCATCAGTTAGCTTGGTTAAGGCCTCGGGGTCCCTGAGTTGCAAGCCTAGAGCTGTGAGTTTCAACAATTTTTCCCCTGCCTCCCCTAAATGTGACATTAGCTGGGAGATCTTATCTTTAAAAGTCACATTCGGCCAAGGGCATGGTCCATGACACGGCCAGGCATTCTTCACCCGGGAGTCCGTCAGTGGCAAGTCTTTGGTGACGGTGAAGATCTCCGAATAATCTGCGATTCCATCGGTCAATTCCTCGCCGGAAGCAATGTATCCCGCAAAACTCTTATCGTCAACCAGCTTTGCCTTTTCAGTGTAAGGACTGGAGAAAAATTGACGAGAGACCTTGAAGCAATCTTTGATGAGCTCTCGCTGAGCCTCAGGTATCTTGATCTGAAAGATTCCGGTTTGGCGCCACTCATGAATCATGGCTTCGGCCATGGCGAGATCATGGTCGTTTCCTTCAACCTCAGTCGGTAAAGTAAAAGTTTGGAGGTAACCGATTTTAGCTTGGTGATGAGGCGGCATTGTTCTTTTGGCTTTCTCGACAAAATCAATGTCGTAGGGAACATCAAAATTAAATGGACGGCCAACTGATGCGATAGCACCCGCGCTCACTGCACGCTGAATAGCTTTTGAAGAAAATTGTTGTCTGGCAATATTCATTAAAGACATGATTAGGATCAGATGATGAAAAATATAAAGATGGCTAGAAAAACTACTAAGTCAAGTTTGTAGATGAAGTATTGATGAGTGGATGGATGCTGTCTCTGTGGACGACAACGATCTTTATATACATATCTCCTGGTAGCCATTGACAATCCCTTATCGAATATTGATCTCAGATATCGATAATTTCATGAATGTTTGAGTTGAATCCTTTTTTTTGGTCACATTCTCTTGATTATTTCGAGCTTTGAACCACTGCTCAGTCACCCCGAGACCATCCAGAGGTATGCGGACCCGAGTCATTTTAGTGATCAAATCAAACATTAACTTCAACATAAATAGAGTATTGTTACCAAGGTAGCTGGCTTAACTAATCATCTGATTGTGTGAAAGTCTTAGCGTTTCAATCGATATTCGATTAAACCTATGGCCGAAATGTTCAAATCCCATCAAGTAACGTCGTGAGACCCTCTCTGACTACGACCTTGCCATCCCGACGCCTAATTTATTATTTGTCATGTTGTTCGAACGAGCGACGATAGGATTTGTCTGATGCTTATTTCACATTCTTGATTGGTGTCTAGGAAGAGATTTCCGGGTAGAAGAGATGACGATGACGATGACGAAGGGAAAGGGAGACAGATGATTCTATTTTCTACACTTTTTATATTACATCTTTAAACAAACCCTATTTCACTAGTCCTGTGCGCGTCCTTGGATTCAATTAACATGATCTCCCAGAGCTTCTGATCCAGCAGAAAGGTTCAAGATGCGTTCTCCCTTCCTCAATCGAGAATCCGGGAGTATCCAGACCTGGACGCACGACATCTAGTTCGAGCTCCAGGTGCACAAAGTGGAGCGAAGCTTTGGGTCAAGAGTCATTCAGGTTGAAGTCTGTGTTGTACGCGCCGAAAGTAGTAACGGGTCTCGTGACGATGTTTCACGGATTGACATGTTTCATGTTAGGGAAGTGTCAAGGCCTTTACAAGGGGTTGATATTTGACAAAGGATTTACCAGGTTTCATGGTAAGACGTTGGCGTGCCGTTGTAGGAGTTTTGGAGTTGTTCTCTGGGTTTCATATAACCCGTGTGGAGTTATTATTACGATCTCACTTAGAGATCAAATGTACATATGTAGACCTGACGTCGCGGGGTTTTCTCTCCACGCAACGTCTTCTGAATATAATTTTATTCTTTGATTATCCTCTTCCTCTGCGAAGACCGCTGTTTAATTGCACTTCTCTTCTGCTCCGGAAGACCACTCCCACCGCCCATTTCTCTTCTGCTGTGAAGAGCACTTCCCGCTGCTCGCCCCTCACCTATACCACCATCTCACCTATTACCTGACACACCCTCATCTCACTCCCATCAAACGAGCTTTCTAGTCCCGCTTCGTACCCCGTGGAACAACTGCTCCTTATATCTGTGAGACGATGCCGAGTCGGCTTCTGACTGATCGATGAGCTAACCTTGTATCGGTATGCAGAGCTACACTCAGCTAGATGGTAACCTTACATTTTTTACAAGGGTAAGCTGAGATGCCTACTGGTCGTATATGGACCGGTAGCATTCGTGTCGAAAAAGGGGTCTCGCTTAGGCCTGTCTATTTTTTATATAGATACAGTCGAACTCCTCTTAGCTAATAGTGGGTCCCGGTATATTTACTGAAGAGATTCATAGAAATTTTACCGTTTATATTTGCAATCCTTACCCCTGGATGCAAATTGACTTGTGAGGGTCAGTGTTGCAAAAATAAAAGTCCAAGTTACAATGAATCTTTTCAACACTTATACCGGGACCCACTATCGCTACAGATGAGGTTGGACTGTATGTCATAGGGCCCATCCGAGGTATGTCCGAGTACATGAGGGACTACATCATGTGGCAAATACCGGTCATAGATGAAGCATAAAGGAGCTTATTCCCTTATAGCATCGATTCTATAATGGTAGAATTTATGTGTTAAGTGACGAAGTGTTTATGTAGTAGTCTATTCTGGAGTTGGATAATGATATCCCTGGAGGCTCAGCTTTACAAAGGCATTACGTTACAATTCTTTAATTTCGTTGAGGAAAACACACACATGTAAATATCTTCGTAGACGTTGCGTTGCACTTTAGCTATACTAACATTTTCAAGTTGAATTCTCGCTTGCCATATCTGTGTCTTAACAATATGCTTTTTGCGGTACTTGCTTGTCGTGCTCCAGCCATCGCTCACATTCCTTTACATTTTCATGGCATAGAGATACATTTAATCGAATAGTTGACTTGATTTCTAGATCTTGAGCACTGGGGAAACAAGCACAGATCGAAATGCTGGCATGGCAATGGCACAATCAGATATGTATTCATAGGTGTGACAAATTCGGCTCATCAACGACGTAGCAAGTTCGTCCTCACTTTCTTCAAACCTAAAATATGTACATGTCCAGCGGCGATAAGAGAATGTTACCGAAGACTGAGATTGAGAATCCAGTAATACCACAACGTTCTTGACCTACATCTGGCCCCCCCATAATAGCCACAAGAAAGCCCCACTGCCACAGCTTCCCCTTCAATTAAAAAGATTCTGCCTGTTATCTCATCCACCGATACTCAATTATCTTAATCTTATGTGGTGGTATTATTAGGATTCTGAAGCCTCGATGTGCCGAAAATCAAGTCTTTCCGGCTCTTGGAGCCGTCGCGAATGGCCAGAGTCTAGATAGGTATCATGTGAGTGGAGCAGACCACGATCAACGTTACCGAATCGTAGAAAAGGTGTTCAGGCTCGTGATATGGGATCTTCTAACCTACAAAAAATTAACCGACTCCGAAAAGTCATTTGATAGAATGGATTCAAGTTCAGCGCAACTTGAGCCTGCCATTAACGTACTAGCAGCTATAGGCTATAGCTGAAAGGATTCTCAGAGTCGACGGCAGCTTTCATTCGCTCGCACAAAACAGGGTTCCGTTTTAGACTAAAAGATATCTACCAACTAAGGTCCAGAGAAGTAGGGCAATTGATTCTCAACGGATCAATTTATTTTTGGGAAAGAACATTCGGCAATACTTTGATGGGATCACTTCATTTCAGATCATGGCACTTAACCCTGTAATCGGTACGACATGGACGTGTCAAGAATTTGAGGTCGGAAATGAAACGTCATGAAACTTGGATCATCAGACAGTCGTTGAGTGTTAAGGAAGTAGTCTAAATTGCGTACTTGGAAATTCATCATTGAGTGCCAAATCCTATAAGGAAATAGCAAATGAAAGCCTCACTAATGCTTGTGTTAACCCTCAGAAAGGGGGATGAGCTTCGAGTTTAGTTGAGATAATTGATCAAGGGTAAGTGTGATCAGAATACTCATCGCCTGCTTTTTTGAAGCGTGACAAGGGATTTGATGCAACAGATTGTCACATACCAATAATGCGACAGAGAGTGAGGCACTTGCGGCACGGGTTACGGCTTGTAGGGCATGAAAATGTGGGAGGGCTTAGCCGGAGACAAATTTAACGTCCATGGACATGGAATCGATCCGTAGAGTTAAAATTGAGGGGTTTGACGTTGTAAATCCGGGGTAACAGAAAATTGATTTGTTCATCGCAACCATAATACAGAAAAGTCGATTGTTGTCGAGGGGTATTATTATTGTTATTATTATTATTATTATTATTTTTGATTAACGTCAACGGAGCACGTGTTAGGCACGACCCCTACAGTTCCCTACTGGGATACAGGACGCCGGGGGTAAACCGCGGGCTACAAGAAAATGAAATAGATTTACAGATTCAGGGCGCATTAACGTAGCTGCTGCTGATGTTAGAAGGACAGGTTTGTTACAACATGTGGGGAGGTTTGAGATGCATGAGACTGAAAACAAACCCAGGGCTAACTCATGTGTCTTACACTCAAGGACATACTTCTGAGAAGAATCTGGACTCTTGGAGCCATCTGTGTAATACGAGGCCCCTGTTGTTGGTGCCTAGGAGAAAAGAAATTACAGTAGAAACCCCCTCTCGGCTAATAGTGGGTCCCGGTCTAAATGTTGAAAAGATTCATTGTAACTTGGACTTTTATATTTGCAACACTTACCCATACAGGTCATTTTGAGTGTAGGGGTAAGTATTGCAAATATAAACGGTAAAATTTCTATGAATCTCTTCAGTAAATATACCGGGACCCACTATTAGCTAAGAGGGGTTCTTCTGTACCTCTGACGGTGGTCCGGGATGGCGCCGGGCGCGGCGCTTAGCTATACGGCAGAAAAAGAAGTGAAGAGGGGCTTTCCGGTGACCACATCGGCAGTTTAAGGTCGCTTTAGTGTGTTGAAAATGTTCATGGTAATCTACGAAGTCACCATGGCCGGTCCGGGAGGCTAGGATGCGGCCCAGGGTATCTCGAGGAAGTCCCAGTTCTTTAGGCCTGGTTGGGGCAATAGTTATGGATAACTGCTGATAGAGTCCCAACTGAGGGGATAAAAGATTCCATAGATTCTCACTCGCCCGTGCGGTAGATGTCCTGATGCGGCGAGTAAGTCCTGCGGAAGTTTAGAAAGTGCCAGCAGCGGCGGTTAAGAGAGCACCTAGCTTTGCTGCTTCATCTGCGACTTCATTTAATGCGATTGAGGCAAGACCTGGGACCCAACGGATCTTAGATTTCGCCTATCCCGGCGTGCGCGAGTCTGTGCCGTGCCTGCAGTTAAACGACTGAGTAAGATGAGATGTTCTGAGGCACGAGATGTTGCCAATTGGGGCATATTATCAGAAGGCATCATGTTTGGACGAAGGGATATTCCGGGACTGAGTAGGTTTCATAACGAGCAGAGGCGTTTTGGAACAGTAGCATAACGGCAACTAGGAGCAGTTGGCTGTAACATCTGACAGAAGTCATGAGAAGGGGACCGGTTAGGGCTCTCATGATGATTTATATTAGGAAGGCGTTATCTTTGGGAAAGGGTATCGAGAACGTGAGGTTCTTCGAATCAGTATATTGTTATTTCTATCGTCGTTGATCTTGGTGGTCAACAGTTATTACTTTAGGCCAGTAGAGCCAGTTATTATTATTATCATTTTACGTTTATACATTTATCTCCTGCCATGTGAGATTTGGGCCAAGGAATTCGTCAAAACTGCCTTGGAGGATCCTGGAAATGGCGAGAGGAGATGGATGGTTACCTCGAGGTTGTCCAGACGTATCCAAAGATTTATTGGAAATTTGGTGGTGGAGAGTCTAAGAGCTGCTTTTGCGTCTTCTAAGGCCCCTCTGACTTCAGCATCGAATACTTCAGCACCTTTGCGCAGTGTAAAGATTCAAGTGCTAGGTGACTAGAGTACACTGATTGAAAACTCCGTTAGCGCCATTGTTTCCTTTTTTACAAGTTTTATGTATATAATACAGCTTCCCGTCACTCGTTAAGAGACACGTCTAGTTCTTTGTCTTTTGTCTAGTAACCTTTAGTTATTAATTAATGCCTTGCCAACCTTCAACCTCTCATCTTTAACTTATAATTCGCACCCCTATTTCACGCCTTCAGTTCACATCTTTATCCACCTGCGATTAGCTAAACACCGCTATTTACACACCTCTAACCCATCTCTAACAACAGACCTTTATCCACCCACTACTGGTAACAAGTTCCTAAACAAGCTTTAGTCATCCACCTTTAGTCACTTTTAGTCATCAACCTTCAATCATCCACACTTAGTCATAAGCTCCCGGTCACGATCAGACACCGAACCTGATACCCAACGTTATGGAATGCCGTAAGACTTGTCGCCCGCCCTGGTAAGCAACAAAGCCAGCACATGCTGTGTTATTATTCTGATTCGAGCCATCAGAGTAAACTACAATGACCTGAGTAGTAATTCTTTGAAGGAACGAGAGGAAGTTCAGCTTTGTGACTTCTTTAGAGGCGCCATTTGGTCCCCCGATTCGGTTGATCGCTACTTCACGGGTTTCGTGCGGGGTCCAAGGTAAATGAGCAATTGGGTTAATTTGCTCGCATTCAGGAAGGCTCAGGACTCGTCGAGCAAAACGAGATTTTGGGCGCTACTGTGTAAAGAGGTGGTTGGGGTGATGGGGCCTTTATGGGTGGGGAATACCCACATGTGAGTGAGCGACGTTACAGTGCACAGAACTGTTCTCGGCAATTTTTAGTTCTAAAATAGAATGAAATAGGATCTGCCGTTGACACGCATCCATGAATCTAATGTCATCACGCAGTACCTGTGTGAGATAGCTCAAATTAGCTATTACACTTATCATGTTGTCATCAATACGAGTCCGAAATAGTAACCTTTCACGCTCACAGATAATGCAAAATTCGTTTGGGGCTTACCTGTCATCGCTGTGTGATTGGCGGACAAGGAATGACTTTTCATCGCAGATCATCAACTTAACCGAGAAGGAAAGAATGTAAATTGAATGGATCGCTGCCAAGTGTTGGATCACTCGGCCGCACTGGACAGCAATCTCTGGATGCCCTTTATCGATCGAGACCATCTCCGACCCGTTTTCATGCTCACGGGTAACGTCACGGATATTTTGAGCGTGGTCCATCACACGCATAACGTCGATACTTAGAAAACTAGCGTAAAAACTTTGTTGCTTTTATCATCAAAATTGGGGTCGGATGGTGCAGTGGTACACCGTCCAGGCCGTTCTCCCAAGTAGAGTCTGGGTAGCTTGGACACATGCCCCACTTGAGACAGGAGAAAGCTGGTTCGAATCCAGCAAGACCCTCACACCACTTCTCTCGCGGTGATACTGTATTCGTAGAATGACGAAAGCATGCTCAGATAGCCACAGGTTTTTCTCGCTTTTCCCTGTGGTGGGTATTCACGGAAGAGGGTACATGTCGTAAGGCGTTATTCTCGTAGTGGTATCTGCAAATGAAATCTGAGTATGAGTGTTCCAAACGTCAAAATGAGTCGTTCTATAACAAAGAATACGTATCTTCCGAAAAATACCTACGTGGGCCTTCAGGCGCCGAAATAGGATAATAGAAAAATTTATTTTTTTTATCATCAAAATTGGGTTCAAGTAGTATATCTAGCTTGAACTAATATGTTCCTGAGTCGCTGAGTCCGATGAGTCACGACCTGCGGGGGACACATCGAATCCCGGGAATATTGGCTTTCGCCGCAAGGCCCACTCTGACATCAGCGAATGCGGTGATACAATTGAAGTTTTGATGTTTGTACTGGTGCGAATGTAATAATCGGGTCGGGTGGTGCAGTGGTACACCGTCCAGTCCGCTCTCCCAAGTAAAGTCTAAGGAGCATTGACACATGGCCTACTTCAGACCAAATATTGCTAGTTCGAATCAAGCAAATCCCTCTCACCACATTTCTTGCGGTGACATCCCACTCATAGGATGTCGAAATCACACTCAGATAAACATAGGTCTTTCTCGCTTTTCTTTGTGGTGGGTATTCACAGAAGATGGTAGATGCCATCAGGCGTTATCATCGTGGTAGTATCTGCAAATGAAAACTAAATACGAGTGGTCCAGACGTCAAACTGAGTCATTCTGCGATATCTACATATCTTCCGTAATCATTCGCGTCATAGCCTCAAGCTGCATACGCAAGACTGTCTTTTTTTAAAAAAAAAAATAAATTGTGGTAATACCTACATCGGAATTTAGTGATTTATGGTTCAACTGATTAGGTCTGACGCCCCGCGGGACCCGAGTTCGTATTTTCGGAAGATTCGTCGTTTTGGCAGTCTAACTCCGTTTTACATTTAGAATATTTATACTCAGATTTCATTTGCAGATACCACGACGAAAGTATGCTTTATTAGTGATCAGGATGTTAGGGAGTAAGGCCAAAGCCCCCCTATTCCTATTAGGTCACCTAGACACTGGTTCGTCGAGTAGTTTCACACGGATGTACACGCTTAAGTAATATAAAAAATAAGCGGTCAGTTACATTTATTTTTTAAATCATTCTTGTTTGTGCAGTCTTGAGACTATGACACGAATCACACTGGGACGGTAGATGGAGCGATGACTCAACTTAATGTGAGGAGCACTCACGCCCGAATATCTTTTGAAGAAATCACTGAAAGTCAGGCGCCTTACAGCCCTTTCAACCCTCAACCGTTGATGTCTGCCGCAGGAACGCATTTCAGCCACCTACGTCGATCCAGTGTGCATTCGTCATCGCCACAAACATCACCAGGCGTGAAATGCGGAAAGAGTCTTGCCGGACTTGATCTAGCTTCCTCCTGCCTCAAGTATGGCATGTGCCTTGGCTACTTAGATTCTACTTAGGAGAACGCTCCGGATAGTGTACTACATCACCATCCGACCCTGAAAAAACAATTTAGAGAGATAGACAACTGCCAGTCTCGAGACGGTAATCTTAAATATCGGAGATACGGTATCGGCAGTGGGAAACTACAGATATACGTGATTATAAGTTTAGTTATTGTGACGTTCATTAGGTCTACGGATACTGTGCAGTCACGCACTCTTAACTTCCCTATGGGACGCAAGATCCTGGAAAGCGAACGCTATCCTCAGTCGCTAGAACTAAGATGAGACATTCTTGACGCTGAACACTCATACTGAGGAGGCATTCGCCGGCACAACTACAGGGTGACACTTGTTGACATTTACGCCTCGCTTCTTCCCTCAACCTTGAGTACCTAACCAAGAAAAAAAAACAAAAAACCTCAGACTCTTCAGGATGCTTCATTATCCCGTCCTTCGCGACCGCGCAAGATGTGATCTCACAACGTCCTCGAATATTGTCGTAGCGGGTGTTCAGGCCACAGGACTTTCAACTTAAACATGACCCAGATAGCGGAACACAACACAATCTTTTGTTGATAGGGCTTTGGCGCGCACAAAGCTCTCGAAGTCGAAACATCCCCTCAAATTTCTCTTTCAAAAACTCTATACTCCCTCCACATCCTGCTTACTTGTCCTTCCGTCTCTCATAAATACCCCACGAGAACCGCTTTCTTCCTCGATTGTCACGAGCAATCTGCCTTCCCAAATTTGTGCCCTGATAAAGTATATAGATAAGGATATTCACTTAACTGCAAATGAAGTGATATACAAGATTAGTCATACCTTAGCTCTGGTGAACTCAACAGTAGTTAGAAAGATAAGAATATATCCAGGCGAAATTTACATATCTAATAATAATCAACATTTGGCACCAATCAACCTCATATCTCACATTCGGTCTCGAAGTGTTTTACACATCACTTCATCGGCTGATGCACTGACTCCAAGTATCCCTACATAGCATCTATCTGCTTTGACCTCTAGTAGGTCTTAGCGCTAACCTGATCAATTCCATCACAATTAAATTACCGGGATAATTATGGTTGTGCGGAATGGAAGAGATAAACTTCATTATGCCCTGCGATTTTTATCCTCCATCGGGTATCCATATCATCAAGGGCGTATATCTGGGGATCTCGACAAGGTAATAGTTGCGTCAAGTTAATTGGGGATGGTCCAAAGTAGGAAGATAATCGATAGGTTGTAAAGTTGGCAGAGATGTATGTGAGGCTGAAGTCAAGTTACGGCAAAGAGAACTCTTGACGTGTTGAGAGGTCTGCAACTGAGAATGCTTGTGGACCTCTGACCCTGATCGTAGCGATTCCTCTTGGCTATCTCAAATATGCAGCGAACATATCGAGCGTTTACAGCCGGCACCGCGTGAAGGTGGAGGGTTCAACTTTGTTAGCTTCACAAGTTCAGTATTTATAATTATTTCGTAACGTGTAGCCGTGTTTGTCAGCAATGATTTATTAACTATTGTTTTAGGGGCTGGCTAAATCTATATGAACATCTGATATCCTTGGCACTCCTCAGCCATGCGCACTCCTCTTTCAAGAACGATTACTACCTCAAGAATTAGACCTCATTCATACCGATAGAGATGTTCCCAGAGAATAGAAGAGTGCACCACGCCGGGCTTACCCGCAAGTTATGGGTCAGAAAAATCACAGAAAAAACCTGCCGGACGATCAGGCAATAGGCCAGAGAAAGTAACAATGGTGAATCTCTATCTCAGGAAAGAGATAGAGAAGAGTGTGCTAGGATCTGCTGCGCAGAAGAGTCCGTAAAGATGCAGAAAGAGCTGGGAAAGATTGCGGCATTCCAAGAGTGGGCGAACTCCTGGCCGCACCAACACCAAAAAGGAACCCGGAGAAAAAGAACTATAGCCGACCCCGAAGTCTGGAATGCAGCCAACATGTATACTAACAAGAAAACAGGCAGACAAAATATGAACTTCTCGGGAGCAACGTTCCATTTACAGCGTGTTGGAAAAATAACAAAGTGGGAAAACTCTTCGAGTGATCACGGAGGAGTTTTCCTACTTTGTTATCTTTGCAACAGATTATGAGACCAACTGTCTCATCCAATTGAGTTCGCCTTTTGCTTGTTGCTTTATTTTGTTTTTTAAGCTCTTCACCACGATCTGTTACAATTCTTATCAGTTTTATTTTCTCGTACATTCCTCAATCATGTCTGCGGCACAGATTTTGGAGTCGATGGAAGGAGCTCCAAAACTTGAAAGTACTACCTACAATCGATTGAGGATACGCTTTGAGGATGCTCTTTCGCTTTTCGACGCTGAAAAATATGTTTGGGTGACAATGAGCCAACTTGATAATCGCAAAATTAAGCCAGTCGATAAGAAAGATCTAGATTTTCATAAGCAAGACGAAAATATTCGAGTGGCAATGTCCCAAATCGCTCATATATAGTATTTCATCTGGTTGATCCTTCTCACACTGCCAAACAATATTGGGATAACCTTCGGCAATTCTATCAACCAAATTTGTCTGAGGACGCTGACGAGTCGCGACAGCAATTTTGGGGGCTTACTGTCGAAGATGATGTTGATATCGATGAGTTTGTACAGAAATTGACGGAGTGTCGTGGTAAAATTAGTTTGATCAACACTTAACTGACGCCCTCAGACTCAAGCATGAAGAAACGCGTGCTATGCCATTTTATAAAATGCTGTGGAGAATTTGACATGTCGACAGTTATTTTGTTGAAAGATCAGGCAATAACACTTCACTCTGTCATGGATTCTATTAGTGTAACGGTCTTAAAGTAATTGTTATACACAAACTACTCAGAGCTCTATACTAGAATATCTTGAAGTGAAGAAAAAAAAGAATGGGTGAAGTATCTCCGCTATTTATCTACAAATATATCTCTTAACATTATATTATAATTGAGTCTGTTTGAACACTTCTCATTCTTCATATCAATTTCCGTCTACCTTATTCTCCCAAGATCTGAGTCGAGCGATAATTAATTATCGTGGTTGAGTCGCGATACATCGACGTGTAATTTCGCGTAATGACATTTTGCGTCCTTTCGTGACGAGATTGAGATTAGCTATTAATGTCAGTGAGATTGCATGATGCATCTTGCGTCAGCGAAGCTCGTACTTGAGGTCGAATAGTGATGAGAAGGCCTAGTCGGTATGGATCGCGAATTGAATGAAATGATGAAGTTATTCTGTTGCAGCGACTGGTTCCAATTGAGCGAGTAATTGTAATAGATAATTAATTATCATTAGTCGAGTAAGTGATCCATTTTGACGATTACTAACGTCGTCGAGAATGAAATAAGTTTAATTAATTTAGGCTCTAGCCTATTAGAAATCAGGCCTTTGGTCTGTGACAATTAGAGCGTCTAAATCAGTGCACCGAGAACTTCATCCTCCCTCGTTAGCCGCATTAACTACTACTGGTGATTCCTTTCCTCACGCGATCCCTAACAAGCAGAAAGTCTGTGCTTTCTGTAAAGGAAAGAAGCACGTTCGTGAAAATTGTTTCCTCTAGCTGGATACCCCAGATGGCTCTAAATGGACTGCCAAAACCTCAGAAAAAGTGGCTAAAACCAGGGGGTTACAGGAGAGATTAGGCTGAGGAAAAGGAAAAGGAAAAGGAAAAGGAAAAAGAATAAAAGGCCAAAAGATGTCCTCATAAGAGCGATGAGAGATTAACAAGCGATTTCGATGGATCGGAGGGTGGTGTATGAATTATAGAAGATCATGCCTTTCTTTCACAGGGTAATTTAAGAAAAGATGATACTGTGTTGGATACCGGAGCAACTAACCACATTTTTCACGACAAGACTTTGTTTTCTTCCTTTTTTTCCGGCAAAGAAGTCTGTCATTACTGCATCAGGTGATTGAATGCCAGTATCTGGCATCGGTAATGTACGATTCAAAAATTTCGATTTTCCTACCGGTAAAAGCAGTAAAATCATTGAATTGGAAAATTTTTAGTACGTTCCATCTTGTACTAAGAATCTCGTGTCTGGAAGGCAGCTTCTCTTGAAAGGGTTCAATATCTGTTCGTCAAATGGAGGATTCAGTGTGATCTCCAGTGATGGTAATGTAATTGCCACAGCTAAGTCTAAAGGAGGTCTATTCTGCTTCAATACTCAATCAGCTGTATGGACACTAGAACTTCCCACCGCTATTTTGTCAGATAGTACTAAGATTTTTGCAATGGAACAGACCCATTACCGATTTGCTCATATTGGGCCCCAAATACTTAAAGTTATCGATATTTCTGAGTTTAAGCCTTCTATCATCAAGCCCGGAAGTGTATCGAAGTTTTGCATCGACAGGCCATGTCTACAGACATTTAATATTTGTAATTCATGTAAGCAAGTGGTGTTACAGTTATGAGGAGTAGATGCAATGTTCTGACTTTCGAGTTCAATGTATGATCCCTCTAATCGAGGATAGAACGGGAATGTGGTAAAGAAGATTATGTGAGTTATGTAAAGATGTATTGATTTGATTTATTTTCTAAGGAGGCTGAAGTATCCTTATTATATACATAATCCTAACACCCTTATTTTATTGTTATACTTACTGTTTTCCACAGACTGAGATGCTCTTCATGCTGTTAGTCCATCGAGTCGTGTACTTGATCTCAGCCTCATCATGTGATAAGTATTGTTTTATGCAACTCATCTTACATAACTTTTATCACAAGATTGAATCTTTGCAACACGGTTGTCAAGATTGCTGAGTCATCTAGCGAGTCTTGGTACATACATAAATATTATCTTTACTTGTACATGTAAAATTACTATCATCACTGATACACACATATTAGATATACATACATTTGTACACTCATCGCTCGTCATCTATCCCGTTCCTTCACATCTTGTGCCCATATACTTGACAGGTTATAGCCCGGTCAGTTCTTCTATCCATCACCTAAAAAGTCGTAACAGTCTTCAACAACATGTCGACATCGGAAAACCTCAACCAAACAATCTGGGGACGTGTTCCCATCTACAACAGAACTAACTACGCTGAGTTTGAAACTGCCATCAAGAACGTTCTCGAGGTTGCCAATGTCTGGTCGATCGTCACTGGCGATGAAAAGAAACCCGTCAAAGATCAAAGCGACAAAAGTGTCACGGATCTTGACATCAGCAGCTGGCACTCACGAAACGAACGAGCAATGATGATCATCGTTGGCTCTGTTGATTTCAATCAACGATCTTACGACTTCAGAAAAGCTCTTGCCTCTCAAAATGCTGCCGATCTTTGGACTGAAGTTAAAAAGTTTAACGACAACGACGTGGTTCTTTTGAATATGAAAGTTCGCCGACAATTTTACAAGCATGACTTCGATCCCAATAAATCGACATTCTCTGACTACTACCTCAAGCTCAATACCATGCAAAAACTTCTTCTTGGAACCAACCGACCACTTACCGATGAAGACCTTCTTGACAGGATAATGGTTTCAATACTTGAAATTCCTGCCGAGAAAGTTAATTGGCACGGTGCTGCATATCAAGTTAAATCTCAGAAACTCACCTTGAAACAAGCACTACCCGTATTCCGAGAAGCCGACAAGATGACTTCAAACGCCTCGATAACAGCAAACTCGACTTCTGCCAACCTTGCTGAAACGTTACACAGCAGCCGAGATAACGGAAATCGAGGGCGTGGCACAAGAGGTCGGGGAAACAGTCGAGGACGGGGACATGGAGGAATTCATAAAAGTAGGAATCATTTTCGAGGAAAGGGACGTGGCAGAGGACAATCAGGATCGTCCAGTACTCGTGGAATGGATAGGAACGGTCGAAATCACTACGATAACAATCATGGCAATAATAGTTGTAGTTTCTGCCATCGACCAGGCCACTGGGTAAAAGATTGTCCAGAACAATTGAAGGCCAAAGAACAATATCACCAATCCCAAAAGAGTAGTGGCGAAAATGAACATGCGAATTTAGCTGGAGTAAATAGTCACTTAAACGATGAACAGTACTCTTTCTCCTGTGCATGTGCAAATATAGTGATGGAAACAGCCTTGATGTCTATATCCCCGAACAAATCAGGCTGGAAAATTGACTCAGGAGCAACGAGGCACTTTAGCGGAAGGCTGGAAGACTTCTCAGGTCTTAAGAGATGGTCATCACCTAGGCACGTATCAACAGCCGACGGAAATACCTGCACATCAGAAGGTTATGGAGTCTGCAAGATTGGTTATTTGACTCTCAAAGATGTCTGGTATGTCCCGGCATTCAAGAACATTAAGTTGATTTCTGTTGGTGCATTGAATAAAGATGGAATCAGTGTTATATTTGAAAATGGCACGGCGACAGCAAAGAAGAGTGGGAAGATTATGTTCGAAGCGTCGACACACGACAACCTGTATCAAATCCTTGATGAAGACCTCTCACTTGAACCTATTCAACAAAGCTCGCTCGCAGCTTATCAGTCGGGAAGCACGATGAGAAATGTTCCAATACCAATCGACGAAATGTCTCGCTTCCCAACAAACGATGCGGAACTCTGGCACTTTAGATTAGCTCATGCAAGTTACAAAACTATATCCAGACTCCCAAATATTCCACGAAAACCGAAAGTGTGTAGCAATGCTGAAAACGCATGTGAAGCATGCTTAGCAGGAAAGTTGAGGGAAACTTATTCTAAAAAGACAGATAATAGAACAGCAAAGATTGCGCGGAGATTACATGCTGATATTTCCGGAAAGTTACCAACATCGATGAGGGGCTAAAACTACTTCTTAATTATTATTGACGATGCATCTAGATGTGGATTTATCAGACTACTGAAGAATAAAAGTACGGCTGAGTGCTTACCATTGATCAAGGAAATAGTAGCACATCTTCAACTCAAAACTGGAGAAAGAGTTGTATTCTTCACAGCAGACAATGGATCGGGAGAATTTGGTCAAGACTGGAAAGACTGGTGTCGAGAATTAGGAGTTGAAGTACAACCTTCACCACCATATAAGCACTCCCTGAATGGAGTTGCCGAACGAGCCATCGGATTTTTGGTTCAACTTGCAAAGTCAATGATCTTCCATGCTCAATTAAATTGGAAACTCTGTTGGTGCTATGCCATAGTACATGCAATGTACATACGGAACAGGCTCCCAACTACAGCCCTTCCCTTTGGCCCAGAAAATACCCGACCTGGGTCTAATATCACTCCAGTAACAGCTTTTTCTGAGAAAGAAATCAACCTGAAGAAATTGCGCGTGTTCGGTTGCGCAGCTTTCCCCTTGATACATAAAGAAACTAGAGCTGCATCTTCAAAGCTCGCTGCGAACGCAGATGCTGATTGGATATTCGTAGGTATCCAAAGCAATACTATTTGGATTCTATTAAACAGAAAAACATGGGGAGAGCAACGCAGTGTTGACTGCGAATTTAGAGAGCATATATTTCCTGGTCTTGCGATAAAAGACAACTTTACTGACGCCAAAGCGCTACAGAATATCCCATATCGAGTTAGTATGAACTCCGACCCCATAAATAATAGAGTCGCGAGAGACTCGGGCCCAAATCTACAAAATCGAGTTAGTATGAACTCCGACCCCATAAATAATAGAGTTGCGAGAGACTCGGGCCCAAATCTACAAAATCGAGTTAGTATGAACTCCGATCCCATAAATAATAGAGTTGCGAGAGACTCGGGCCCAAATCTGCAAGACAGAAATGATCAAGTCAGCGAAAGCTCAAGTAATGAGATTGAAAATCAGGTATCAAGAGAAAAATGTGATGAATCAATCCCTACTACAGACAATACTCTTCTACAAATTATTACGCGCTCGGGAAAAGTAGCAGGGACTAGCAGCATCAATCAGACCAAAAAGGGCTTTGGCAACAGTGTTGCATTAATGGTGAAAGCATTTAATGCCATTCATATTGATCATAGAGAGGAGTCAACATCACTAGGTGCCCCCACTGCTCCGTTTGAAGCTTTAACATTAGAGCAGGCATTTTCCGAGAACAGAAAAGCTTGGGAAGCTTCTATATTGGATGAGCTAATATCTTTAGAAAAGAACAAAACATTTGAGATAGTTGAAATCAATCAAAGATCTATGAACGAACGCAAACTTATCTCATCGCGTTGGGTCTTAAGAAATAAATTCAACGCTGACGGTTCTACTGCCCGAAGAAAGTCAAGAATTGTTGGAAAAGGGTACGAACAACAGTACGGCATCGATTACTTTGAAACATTTGCAACCGTAATCCGATACGCCACATTAAGAGCAGTGTTCTCGTATGCTGCAGTCCACGATCTAGAACTAGATCATCTAGACGTCGATACTGCTTTTCTTAACCCAACTCTAAAGGAACCCAATTTTCTTAAGATCCCTGAGTATTTCCATTTGCTAAAACCATGGATTCAAGGTACAGAAGATAAGTATTACCTTCGACTTAATAAAGCGCTCTATGGATTAAAACAGTCACCCCGAGAATGGTTTCTTGAAGTCAAACGATTCTTCAGTGAATTAGGCTTCAAGCAAGGCGACGCAGACCCCAACTTATTTATATCATCACCAATGGGGGAGAAGAGAGAACACGTTTACATAATGTTATTTGTTGATGATGTGCTAATCTGCGGCCGTAGGATAAGTGTGGACAACGTGAAAGTAGAGATCATGAACAGATGGAGTTGTAAAAATCTGGGACCGGTAGAAACCTTTGTAGGCTTCCAGGTAAAAAGGGACCGACCGAATCGCTCTGTATTCATCCACCAAGAGATGTACATTAGAAAGCTACTTGAACGAGTTGGAATGAAAACCTGCAATGGAGTCTCAACACCCATGGTGTCGGGAACAGTTCTCAAGGAACATGATGGCGACGAACTCCTAGACAATGATAACGTCGCACTATACCGACAGATAGTCAGCTAGCAAGATTCATGTCGAAACCACGATTTTCATTTCTACTTCACGCCAAACACCTCCTGAGATACCTTCAACAAACAGCGAACTACGGAATTACCTACTCGCCAAGTAATCAAGATCGTTGTGTAGTTAATCCTTCGTCAAATGTCTTCAACATATACACTGATGCTACATGGGGAACTGAGAACGACAGGAAATCGTTTCAAGGATACGCAGTAGTGTACAATAGAGGAGCAATTTCCTGGACCGCACAACGACAAAAGAGTACTGCGTTAAGCAGTATGGAGGCCGAAATCATAGCTGCAAGTGAGGGGGCTAAAGAGGCAGCATGGATGGAAAAACTTTGGCAAGATCTCCACCAGGAACGATACATCCCAACATTGTGGTGCGATAACGAAGCAGCAAAGGAATTTTGTAAGGATTCTGGAAGATTTCACAGTAAAGCAAAGCATATCGAGATACGATACTTTTACGTCAGAAATGACATGATTTCTAATAATCGATTGAGGATAAGCAAGATTGCCGGAACGGAAAACCCGACCGATATTTTAACGAAACAACTACCCCACAATTCATTCACGAAGCACGCAAATACTCTAGGCATCGGAGCTTCAAGTATATAGTAACTACGACATTAATGTGAAATAAATTAGGTTTGGAGGACCTGGAAGAGAGGACAGAGCTCGACATATATCAGGGATACTCTTGTATCGAGGCATATACGTATGCTGAGCTGAACTGCAAGGAAACATAAATTGTCTGCAGATGTAGGCTCTGCGGCTCAACCCCGCCGTCTCGAGAGTTAACGAGGTCTAGGTGTGATGTCAAGAGCAGGAATTTATGATATAGAAAACAAGATCTAGAGAGTCCAGGGAGATCACATAAATGGACCCATCAACGAGAGTACAATGTACTAGGGCCAGATATCTCAGCATGGGGGAGTGTCAAGATTGCTGAGTCATCTAGCGAGTCTTGGTACATACATAAATATTATCTTTACTTGTACATGTAAAATTACTATCATCACTGATACACACATATTAGATATACATACATTTGTACACTCATCGCTCGTCATCTATCCCGTTCCTTCACATCTTGTGCCCATATACTTGACAACGGTATCTGCTAGTCAGTGCTGTCAACTTAGCAATCTTTGTTATTTCATGTTGTAATAATGTCTTTTTGTATATCTAAAAGTATCACGATAAAATCATACAGAATATAACGGAAGCACAATGACTATATACAGAGTAATTGCAAGTACCACACTTTCTTACAACAAAGTAACCCAAGCATACCCTGATACATCTGTTACAACTTACTAACTCCGGGAGTCGCATCTATTCTGAAACACAATGTTATTGTTGTTCTTAGTTATGTAATCCGATACCATGATATGAAACACCCGGGTTCATATCGTTGGTCTCGTCGGGAACTTCTAAGACAATGCAAGTAATTTATCATGCATTTCTAACACTCCTCCTGACCGATGAGATCAACAACCTTAGAAGATTCAGATCGAAATATCTTCTGGCACAGTGCTCTTGTCCGGGACTGACTTAACGGCTTTGTAAGTATGTCAGCTAACATTTCTTCTGTAGGTATGTATTCGACCCTTATGGTCCCATCACTAACACAGTTTCTCGAAAAATGATATGCAACATCGATGTGCTTGGCCTTTGTCGAATTCGTTCCTTTTGCAAGAGCCAGCGCACTCTGATTATCTGAATAAACAAGCATACCTTTATCACCAACTAGCTGAGTTGCGACGTGGAGTTCTTGCAGAAATCTATTAACCCAAATTGCTTGTTTCGAAGCTTCAAACAGAGCAACATACTCAGCCTCTGTTGTGGAAGTGGCAACTGACTTCTGTTTCTTTGACTGCCAACAAACAGGGCCTCCTCCAAGCATCAATATGTACCCGCTTACGGAGCGACGGGTGGAGATATCCGATGCGTAATCAGAGTCAGAGTAAATCACAGCCATTTTATCCTCCGTGATTTTGTCAGTGGGGGGACCAAAATTGTAAGTAATAGCGTAATCCTCTGTTCCTTTCAAGTAACGAAACACCCTACACACAGAATTCCAATGTCGAACTACTGGTGAGGCATTAAAACTGGCTAATTGGTAGGTGGCGAACGATATGTCGGGCCTTGTACTATTTGCCGCATACCCAAACTGCCGATAGCGCTTGGATAGGCAGACTCGTCGGCTGGCAGTTCTCCTTCCTGAGTGGGCAAAACACCACTATAACCGTTCATAGGAGATGTATACGTTTTGGCATCTGTTAGTCCAAATGAGTTGACCTTATCGCGGATATATGGAGCCTGTGAAATTTTGAGTATCCTTCTGGATCTATCCCGAAAAATTTTCCAGCCGATAATTGTGCCGATCGGGCCTAAATCCTTGATCGGAAAATAAAGAGCAAGTTGTCTTTTCAACTTTTCAACATTCTGAGTATGACTACCGCATACCACTAAATCATCCACATAAACACCAATAACTATCGCCCTTGATGCATGTATATATATACATCCATCGCAATCGGACTGTCAGGAAAGCCTCTACTGTATAATATATATATGGAGATTGCCAGATCATAGTGTTCTATGATTCTGGTCTGGCCTTTTAGCCGAGTGGTGATGCATCTATCTCGTGTATCATGTAGGATGGCAACCTTTAGCCTGACACCCACCTCTTGACCCCTGTCTCCAGCCTCGCTGTCTACATACCGCTTATGACGAAGACGCAGTAATTTATCCAAAGGAGCAACGGCTTTAGCTCCGGAAAGGAGGTGGATCTGTGTATAGTGTGAAGAAATGGCGAGAAGGGTTTGGAGAAGTTACACATCCAGAGAGTACGTCTGCCCAAACTATGGCTTCCATAATGGGATCTGTTCCAGTCTGTAAAGCAACAGTACAAGATATAAGTAAGGCATTACAAGGCAAGCCGAGTCTTACGGTGGAGCAAGCCAGAGAGCGTCTGCCAGATCAAATCAAAGACTTCGCGCACCTGTTTGCGGACGATAGCGGAGCAGAGCATCTACCTCCTTCAAGGGGACACCTGGACCATGCTATCAATCTCAAACTGGAAAATGGAAAGCCTTTATCGCCACCCTGGGGTCCCTTGTATAACATGTCTCGGGAAGAATTATTAGTTCTGCGCAAAACGTTGACTGATTTAACAAACAAGGGATGGATACGGCCTGGCAACTCACCAGCGTCAGCACCCGTGCTTTTTGCGAAGAAACCCAGCGGCGGCCTACGTTTTTGTGTGGATTATTGTGGGCTTAACGCGATTACTATCCCAGACCGGTACCCTCTACCTTTGTTTAAAGAGACGTTAAGACAACTTTCAAAGGCGAAATGGTTCACCAAATTAGATGTGAAGTCAGCTTTCCATAGTGTTCGAATTAGAGAGGGCGATGAATGGATGACTGCATTTCGTTGTCGATTAGGACTTTTCGAATGGCTGGTGACACCCTTTGGCCTTGTAAATGCACCGGCAACATTCCAAAGATATATATCAATGAGCACCTCCGAGAGCATCTAGATCTCGATGCAACAGCTTATATTGATGACATCTTGGCTTACACTAATGGTACTGAGGAAGAACATTGGAAGACAGTGCGTAGCATCCTCAGTAAGTTAGAAAAGGCAGGGTTATTTTTGGATGTTGATATATGTGAATTCCTATGCCAACGAGTTAAATACCTTGGTTTCATTGTCGAAGCAGGGAAACACATTACTGTGGACCCAATTAAAGTGAAAGCAATCTTAGAGTGGAAGGCCCCGACATCTGTTAAAGATGTTCGATCATTTTTAGGGTTTGCAAATTTCTACAGATGCTTTGTTGATAAGTTCTCCGAAATTGCAGCACCATTAATCGAGTTAACAAAAAAGAATACAATGTGGCGGTTGGGAAAAGATGAGAACTCAGCTTTTGAGAACTTAAAAAAGATATTTGCGTCAGAGCCGGTTTTAGCACAACGGGACCCAGACCGGGAAACCGTGCTAGAAGCAGACAGCTCCGGGTATGCTATGGGAGGATGCCTCTCCCAAGTAGATGACCAAATTACACTGAGGCCTGTTGCATACTTCTATAGGCGGTTGTATAGTGCTGAGGCAAATTATTCGATTCACCACAAAGAAATGCACTCAATAGTTTCTTGCTTAAACGAGTGGAAAGCCGAGTTACTTTCTGTTGCAAAGCCCTTTACTATTCTGAGTGATCATAAGAATTTGAATTATTTCACCTCGAAACGTCTATTAAACGAACGGCAAATGCGCTACAATGATATCTTGCAGCAATTCAGATTTGTGTTGAAATGGCGACCTGGAAATACTTGTGAGCGGCCAGACGCCTTATCTCGACGTGACCAGGATAGACCGGTCAGTCTCAGTGATGAGCGCAATGCAGGTCGGGTTTTACAACTTCTTCCAAATGTGTCACTTTATCCTGTTTCATGTGACGTACATAAACAAACTCAGAGGTTGGAACCTAAAGCTTCGTCGGATGATGTGTCAGTTTCTAAAATAGGAGATCCCGTCATAGATGTAGCATGTGGAGCGAGAATATTTGATGATGAGGTTCTACAAGGTCTTTGGAGAGAGGGAGTTTTGGCTGATAAAAGTTGGCGTCGCGCGCGAGACTCAGTTAAAATGGGCCAGAGACGTTTTCCTCCTGATTTGGCTCTGCATCATTCAGCTAATATTGCCGAATGTACTGTAGCAGCAGACGGCGTGCTTCGCGGGAGAGAAAACATAATTTGGGTGCCGGACTATGAGCCTCTACGAACAGCAATTATGCAGCGAACTCACGACAGCCATCTTGCTGGCCATCCAGGAAGAGACACTATGATAAGTATGATTCTCAGGCGATGGTTTTGGCCCAAGATGAGAGAATCTGTCCGAAGATTTGTCCGCAACTGCGATGTTTGTGGCCGTTCCACTGTTTGGCGGGAAGCAAAAGCGGGGTTTATGAGATTGCTACCAATTCCTGAGCGGATAGGAAGTGAATTAAGTATTGGCTTCATAACAGATCTTCCCAAATCTCGAAGCTGTACGAATATTATGGTGATTACAGATCGGTTGTCCAAGGATATATTCTTGTTTGGGGCGGGCTCGATAGCTGCGGAAAAATGTGCCAACTTGTTTGTGGATAAATATTATCGGTACTTTGGGTTCCCACAATTTCTGACTAGTGATAGGGGGAGTAACTGGTTAAGCCATTTTTGGAGAACCTTTTGCAGGCTGACAGGTATCACTCAAAGGCTTACTACGGCTTATCACCCGCAATCAAATGCTAGTGAAAGAGCAAACCAGGAGCTTTACAAATACTTAAGGTTGTTCACCTGTTATTCTCAGGATAATTGGTTTGACCTACTGCCTCTAGCTCAATTAGCACTAAACTCTCAACCCAATTCTGCAATTGGTGGAATGAGCCCCTTTTTCTTGCGCAATGGTTATGATCTTGATCCTATTGGTGAAGCAACACCCGACCTAGATAAGATACGCCACCCGGGAGCTATAGCCGGGAAGAAATACATACAAAGGCTGCGAGATGCGCAAGATTTTGCTCAAGCTGCTATGGCCTCGGCTCAACAACGTTATGAAGGGTATGCAAATAGTTCTCGACGCCAGCCCGAGCGGTTTCAAGTTGGTGACAAACTCTGGCTCGATTTACGGAATGTTAAAACGCCTCAACTATCAAAGAAACTTGCTTGGCTACATGCAAAGTATGATGTTGTTGCGGTCCCTGATCCTTTGACTTTGGAGCTAAATGTACCTGGAAACATACACAATCGGTTTCATGAAGAGCTGGTGAAAAGGGCTAATGATGACCCGTTTCCAAGTCAAATACGAGACGACGCCCAGAACCCACCTGTTATCGACAACCTAGAGGATCAGGAGTACGAGGTTGAATCAATTCCTCGAGCAAGAACCGTAAATCGAGGCTGCGGTAAACATCGGCAAGCTTTAGTAAAATGGGTCGGATGGGTTGAACCTACATGGGAACCCATAGAGTATATTCAACAGACTAAAGCCCTCGAAGATTTTGAAGCAAAATATGGTTCTATCATTACAAATGATGGTGAAGTAAAGACTCAAAGTGGTAAATTTGTTGGACCAGCGGAACTCCATACAATGCAAAATCAACGATCAAGACAATTGGCAAAGGTGTCTCCAGAAGTGGGAGAAGGATTGTAACAGCTAGTGAGCTGTGTAATCCCTGTAGCCTATGCTATGCATAGGCGTGCATAACACAAAGTGGGCGCGTCCTGCATAATAAGCGACGAACAGGGGTACCTACCTTGCCATTAGGCATAGCTCTTTCCAGAAGCTTCCAGAGGTTTCAGAGGAGGGAAGAGAGGAACTTTCTAGTAATCTGAAAAGATCTATAAATCCTTGGAGTTGTATGTCTTAGATAGGTAGATACTTCCAGCATAGATTCAATATAGACCACTTATAACCATTAGTTGCCCCTTGCGCTCTTGGTCGAACCGTGACATCGCTAGATAGATCTTTTGTTGTTATTACGCATTTTTCTTGGCCATTGTCATCATCATTCGTTTGACTATTTGGTTCGTTATTGCGGATTGGTGGGTCTTCGATATCCAACTGGATATCCGAGACAGGCGAAATCATGGTAAAATCAATAATTGGAATAGATTCCTCTTCTAGTGTCAGTTCTTTTTAATCGTTACGAAAGAGGGTTTCGTCAAATGTAACATCTCGGGTGCCAATAACAACTTCTTCTTCTAGCAGCAAAACTCTATAAATGTGTCGGGAATTATATCCTACTAAGAATCCTGTCTTTGCTCTTGGCTTCATTTTCTCACCTTTAGGAATCGACTTGTCCAGGGCATATGCAGTACATCCAAATGCCTTCAAGTGGCTGTACTCATCTCGATCAGGAATTCCCAAAGCCTGGCAAAGTTTTGATAGCGGAGACTGCCAGTAAAGGGTTGCTATCGGCGTTCTGTTTACTAGATATGCTGCAGTCATGACAAATTCAGGCCAGTATTCATATGGAAGATTTGCTCCGTCTCCAAGACATCGTGCTTTCGTTTGTATCACCTCCCCAGAACGTTCGGATTGTCCGTTCTGCTCACTTGTTGAGACCGCAGACCATTCAACTTGTATACCTAAATCTGATACCCACTTGTCGAATTTATTCCCAAGTCCACTCTCTTGGTCACATCGAAAAACTTTGACGTCTTTATCGAATTGTCGTTTAACATAGGCGACGAAATTTTTAAAATGGCGGAATAGAGTCAAACCAGTCTTATTTGTGAGAAGATAGACATAGTTCATTCGGGTCATATCGTCAGTAAAATGAAGCATGTATCTTGATCCGTCAAAACCTATTGGAGAATATTGCACCAAATCAAAGTGGATCCTTTCAAAGGGAGATTTTGCCCAATCAGTTAGTTGACGTGAAATGACTCGAGTTGCTTTATTGAGAGCACAGGTCTTGCACTCATTAGTTTTTGGACCTTTTTTATCGACATTGACAGAATTACTTTGGATATGCTGAAGAGCTTCTGATCCTGGATGTCCAAGACGTTGGTGCCATAGCCTTTCAGATCCGTCTGACTTTCGTGGTGCACTCGAATTGAACGTGACTGTGGAGTTGTCGGTTTCTTGTCTGGAAATAGGGATTTCTGTGAAAACATCATGGTCATGACGATCCAGAAGTTGACAAATAATTTGACCGTTATAAGTCATCACATTGGTATCCGAGTCCCATTTAACTCCTTTTTTCTTCAAAGCTTTCCAGGACACAACTGATGTCAAAAATTCGGGTGCAAAAGCAACGTTAGTTATCGTCATCTCAAAAGTTTTTCTATTTCCTATATGAGCTGGAAACATCATACTTCCATAACCTATGATCGAACAAGTTCCTGCTCCTGCTTGAACAAAAGCAGGGGTTTGGGGAGGGGTTAAAGCAGAGACTGCAAGTGCTAAGTTATTACAAACGTGTCCATCTGCTCCATTGTCCAACAAAATCTCATTTTGAAGTGGATGTGTCAATCTAGTGGTTAGACTCGTGGACTTCACAGAAGTGATAAAAATCCCACGATTATTCTGTTTATCATGTGGAGTTTGATTATTGGTATTTTGGCTTTCATCCCTAGCTGGCCACTTCGTGTTGACAAATTCCTTCAGCCAATTTGATGTCCACTCCGCTTTTCTAACAAAAGTTCTGAATTTATGACGATGGCAAGCATCTTTAAATTTCTTTACCACTGTGACGTCCTGTTGAAATCCATTCGGTGCCCTTCCCTCGGCGAGGTAATAGCATTCTTTTCCGCTATGCCTTTTTCCACAAAGACAAGGTCTTGCCTGCTCATTTTGATATTGAGGTCGATTATTGCTTATTGGATTTTGGCTATCGGTTTGGGGTAATGTTGACGGCTGGTGCAAACCCTGTAAAGTTGCAGGAAATGCTGTCGTATTAGATGTCGATTCAAACTCAGTCAATGACCAAAATAGTCGAAATTCGAGTAGCACTTCGAGAAATTTGAGTGTCATCTTATTTTGTGATTTCAAAATTTCCATTCTCTTATTTGTCACCCAGATGGGTAAGATAGAGTTTGATGCTGACAAAAAATCTTGAATGAGTTTATAATCACTGATATCAGCAATATTTAATCTTTTAATCATGATGTCCAATCTTTCCCACTCCATCAGCCAGGAGTCAATATTTTTGCTCATTGGAACGGCACGCGCCTTCGTGTAATCGTCAAATATTTGCATTCGTTGCATATCTTCAGATGGCTCAAGTCTGTTCTTGATCTGAATGAGCACTTCACGACACGTCATTGAACCAAATATTAGTTTTCGGTGATTGGGATGTAAAGACTCAATGATTTTGGCTCTGAGCTCGCCAATCACCCTACTTTCATGCTTGAAATTCTGTATTTCGATTCGATACTGAGCATTGTCCTCTTTGTACATGGACTTTTCGTCATCATCTAAGTCTGCAAATTTTGGAGCCGTTGATTTGTAGACCGAAAAACTTGACTTCTTAGGCTCCTCATGAATCACCGCACCTGACGGATCGACCATCTTCCAAATACCACTATCAGTGGCATGACCTTGAATTGTGTCGAACCATTCAACATAGTTTTCTTTCGTTAGAGAACCTGCTTTAAAGAATGCCATAGTCGTAATACTAAATGGTGAGCTGATTTGTAAAGTTATTTTACTATACCGTTCGAGGTGTGTAAAAAGAATATAGAAAGATTCTTCTTCTCGAGCTTCTTAACAGCAAATAAATTTGCTATAAGGCGTCAATCCGGGCTCATAACTATCAGGATGATGTAAGACTGTCCTGTGCAGTTATAAAGAATGACATATATTAAGATGATGATAGGTAAAAAAAATAGTCTCCGTAAAACTAGCTATCCTCCTAGATACATATATTCTCCATCCCGTTGTTAAACTACGTTGAGATAACAGCCTTTCCATACCGTAACCGAAGCATATGTCGCCGCTCTGAGCCTTGTTTCAATAAAACTAGATCTAAGACATATCCCTAGGAATGAATCGACACTTTCATGTATTGTGTCACTGTGTTTAGACGCGACTGACACGTAACCCATCAAACATGGATGTTTGACAGTAGGATCTAGTTATCCGGGGATACTAGGTGTACTAGAGACGGAGTTAGAATCCAAAACTACGGGATGTACTTGTGAAGATTTATCTAGATTATTGAACATGTCGGATGAAGATCTATCCCATTCCCAAAAAGAGTTTTCTAGAAAACGAATGTTTGCCGAGATAATAATTTTATTTGAGCCAGGCTTTGAAGGAATATAAACACGATATTGGGTTGAAGGTTAACAATTTACGATAAATATGCTTTTGTTGGAAGTAGGCGAAAGCTTATACCGACGAGGATCTTCGCTGTCGATTATTGCATGACAGACGAACCCCCAGACCTTCGGATGAGAAATACAGGGCGTGCGACCATTCATGACTTCAAAGGGTGTTAGTTCTCCTCGAAAAATTGGTAACCTATTGCCTAGGTAGCACGCAGTGAGAATAGCGGCATGCCAAAAACGGAGCAGTAGGCGAGCGTGGAACAGTATGCGTCTGGCCATAGTTACCAGCGAAAGATTCAATCTTTCATATATACCGTTTTGGTGTTGAGTATACGGGGCACTGACTTGCTGAGTAATACCATCAAAGTTAATTATTTTATATTCAGTACTGCTATTGAATTGTAGTGCCTTTATTCTCTTTCTTGTTTGCCGTTCCTTCTCTTTATAAATTTTAAAGCAATGGGGAACTTCCATTTTGTTTTTCATTACAAATACTTGGCTTTTTTGAGAACTTTCATCAGTAAAACTAACAAAATAGAGACTTCTGAATACGCCGGGAGCTCGACATTTACCCGAGGTATTAGAATGAGCTATGCCAAGGATCTCAGGGGATCTAAGGACAGGTCCTCGATTAATTTTTTACACTTACTTACATGAATTATAGATATTACATGTTTGTAGACATGGCCTGTCGATGCAAAACTTCGATACACTTCCGGGCTTGATGATAGAAGGCTTAAACTCAGAAATATCGATAACTTTAAGTATTTGGGGCCCAATATGAGCAAATCGGTAATGGGTCTGTTCCATTGCAAAAATCTTAGTACTATCTGACAAAATAGCGGTGGGAAGTTCTAGTGTCCATACAGCTGATTGAGTATTGAAGCAGAATAGACCTCCTTTAGACTTAGCTGTGGCAATTACATTACCATCACTGGAGATCACACTGAATCCTCCATTTGACGAACAGATATTGAACCCTTTCAAGAGAAGCTGCCTTCCAGACACGAGATTCTTAGTACAAGATGGAACGTACTAAAAATTTTCCAATTCAATGATTTTACTGCTTTTACCGGTAGGAAAATCGAAATTTTTGAATCGTACATTACCGATGCCAGATACTGGCATTCAATCACCTGATGCAGTAATGACAGACTTCTTTGCCGGAAAAAAAGGAAGAAAACAAAGTCTTGTCGTGAAAAATGTGGTTAGTTGCTCCGGTATCCAACACAGTATCATCTTTTCTTAAATTACCCTGTGAAAGAAAGGCATGATCTTCTATAATTCATACACCACCCTCCGATCCATCGAAATCGCTTGTTAATCTCTCATCGCTCTTATGAGGACATCTTTTGGCCTTTTATTCTTTTTCCTTTTCCTTTTCCTTTTCCTTTTCCTCAGCCTAATCTCTCCTGTAACCCCCTGGTTTTAGCCACTTTTTCTGAGGTTTTGGCAGTCCATTTAGAGCCATCTGGGGTATCCAGCTAGAGGAAACAATTTTCACGAACGTGCTTCTTTCCTTTACAGAAAGCACAGACTTTCTGCTTGTTAGGGATCGCGTGAGGAAAGGAATCACCAGTAGTAGTTAATGCGGCTAACGAGGGAGGATGAAGTTCTCGGTGCACTGATTTAGACGCTCTAATTGTCACAGACCAAAGGCCTGATTTCTAATAGGCTAGAGCCTAAATTAATTAAACTTATTTCATTCTCGACGACGTTAGTAATCGTCAAAATGGATCACTTACTCGACTAATGATAATTAATTATCTATTACAATTACTCGCTCAATTGGAACCAGTCGCTGCAACAGAATAACTTCATCATTTCATTCAATTCGCGATCCATACCGACTAGGCCTTCTCATCACTATTCGACCTCAAGTACGAGCTTCGCTGACGCAAGATGCATCATGCAATCTCACTGACATTAATAGCTAATCTCAATCTCGTCACGAAAGGACGCAAAATGTCATTACGCGAAATTACACGTCGATGTATCGCGACTCAACCACGATAATTAATTATCGCTCGACTCAGATCTTGGGAGAATAAGGTAGACGGAAATTGATATGAAGAATGAGAAGTGTTCAAACAGACTCAATTATAATATAATGTTAAGAGATATATTTGTAGATAAATAGCGGAGATACTTCACCCATTCTTTTTTTTCTTCACTTCAAGATATTCTAGTATAGAGCTCTGAGTAGTTTGTGTATAACAATTACTTTAAGACCGTTACACTAATAGAATCCATGACAGAGTGAAGTGTTATTGCCTGATCTTTCAACAAAATAACTGTCGACATGTCAAATTCTCCACAGCATTTTATAAAATGGCATAGCACGCGTTTCTTCATGCTTGAGTCTGAGGGCGTCAGTTAAGTGTTGATCAAACTAATTTTACCACGACACTCCGTCAATTTCTGTACAAACTCATCGATATCAACATCATCTTCGACAGTAAGCCCCCAAAATTGCTGTCGCGAATCGTCAGCGTCCTCAGACAAATTTGGTTGATAGAATTGCCGAAGGTTATCCCAATATTGTTTGGCAGTGTGAGAAGGATCAACCAGATGAAATACTATATATGAGCGATTTGGGACATTGCCACTCGAATATTTTCGTCTTGCTTATGAAAATCTAGATCTTTCTTATCGACTGGCTTAATTTTGCGATTATCAAGTTGGCTCATTGTCACCCAAACATATTTTTCAGCGTCGAAAAGCGAAAGAGCATCCTCAAAGCGTATCCTCAATCGATTGTAGGTAGTACTTTCAAGTTTTGGAGCTCCTTCCATCGACTCCAAAATCTGTGCCGCAGACATGATTGAGGAATGTACGAGAAAATAAAACTGATAAGAATTGTAACAGATCGTGGTGAAGAGCTTAAAAAACAAAATAAAGCAACAAGCAAAAGGCGAACTCAATTGGATGAGACAGTTGGTCTCATAATCTGTTGCAAAGATAACAAAGTAGGAAAACTCCTCCGTGATCACTCGAAGAGTTTTCCCACTTTGTTATTTTTCCAACACGCTGTAAATGGAACGTTGCTCCCGAGAAGTTCATATTTTGTCTGCCTGTTTTCTTGTTAGTATACATGTTGGCTGCATTCCAGACTTCGGGGTCGGCTATAGTTCTTTTTCTCCGGGTTCCTTTTTGGTGTTGGTGCGGCCAGGAGTTCGCCCACTCTTGGAATGCCGCAATCTTTCCCAGCTCTTTCTGCATCTTTACGGACTCTTCTGCGCAGCAGATCCTAGCACACTCTTCTCTATCTCTTTCCTGAGATAGAGATTCACCATTGTTACTTTCTCTGGCCTATTGCCTGATCGTCCGGCAGGTTTTTTCTGTGATTTTTCTGACCCATAACTTGCGGGTAAGCCCGGCGTGGTGCACTCTTCTATTCTCTGGGAACATCTCTATCGGTATGAATGAGGTCTAATTCTTGAGGTAGTAATCGTTCTTGAAAGAGGAGTGCGCATGGCTGATGAGTGCCAAGGATATCAGATGTTCATATAGATTTAGCCAGCCCCTAAAACAATAGTTAATAAATCATTGCTGACAAACACGGCTACACGTTACGAAATAATTATAAATACTGAACTTGTGAAGCTAACAAAGTTGAACCCTCCACCTTCACGCGGTGCCGGCTGTAAACGCTCGATATGTTCGCTGCATATTTGAGATAGCCAAGAGGAATCGCTACGATCAGGGTCAGAGGTCCACAAGCATTCTCAGTTGCAGACCTCTCAACACGTCAAGAGTTCTCTTTGCCGTAACTTGACTTCAGCCTCACATACATCTCTGCCAACTTTACAACCTATCGATTATCTTCCTACTTTGGACCATCCCCAATTAACTTGACGCAACTATTACCTTGTCGAGATCCCCAGATATACGCCCTTGATGATATGGATACCCGATGGAGGATAAAAATCGCAGGGCATAATGAAGTTTATCTCTTCCATTCCGCACAACCATAATTATCCCGGTAATTTAATTGTGATGGAATTGATCAGGTTAGCGCTAAGACCTACTAGAGGTCAAAGCAGATAGATGCTATGTAGGGATACTTGGAGTCAGTGCATCAGCCGATGAAGTGATGTGTAAAACACTTCGAGACCGAATGTGAGATATGAGGTTGATTGGTGCCAAATGTTGATTATTATTAGATATGTAAATTTCGCCTGGATATATTCTTATCTTTCTAACTACTGTTGAGTTCACCAGAGCTAAGGTATGACTAATCTTGTATATCACTTCATTTGCAGTTAAGTGAATATCCTTATCTATATACTTTATCAGGGCACAAATTTGGGAAGGCAGATTGCTCGTGACAATCGAGGAAGAAAGCGGTTCTCGTGGGGTATTTATGAGAGACGGAAGGACAAGTAAGCAGGATGTGGAGGGAGTATAGAGTTTTTGAAAGAGAAATTTGAGGGGATGTTTCGACTTCGAGAGCTTTGTGCGCGCCAAAGCCCTATCAACAAAAGATTGTGTTGTGTTCCGCTATCTGGGTCATGTTTAAGTTGAAAGTCCTGTGGCCTGAACACCCGCTACGACAATATTCGAGGACGTTGTGAGATCACATCTTGCGCGGTCGCGAAGGACGGGATAATGAAGCATCCTGAAGAGTCTGAGGTTTTTTGTTTTTTTTTCTTGGTTAGGTACTCAAGGTTGAGGGAAGAAGCGAGGCGTAAATGTCAACAAGTGTCACCCTGTAGTTGTGCCGGCGAATGCCTCCTCAGTATGAGTGTTCAGCGTCAAGAATGTCTCATCTTAGTTCTAGCGACTGAGGATAGCGTTCGCTTTCCAGGATCTTGCGTCCCATAGGGAAGTTAAGAGTGCGTGACTGCACAGTATCCGTAGACCTAATGAACGTCACAATAACTAAACTTATAATCACGTATATCTGTAGTTTCCCACTGCCGATACCGTATCTCCGATATTTAAGATTACCGTCTCGAGACTGGCAGTTGTCTATCTCTCTAAATTGTTTTTTCAGGGTCGGATGGTGATGTAGTACACTATCCGGAGCGTTCTCCTAAGTAGAATCTAAGTAGCCAAGGCACATGCCATACTTGAGGCAGGAGGAAGCTAGATCAAGTCCGGCAAGACTCTTTCCGCATTTCACGCCTGGTGATGTTTGTGGCGATGACGAATGCACACTGGATCGACGTAGGTGGCTGAAATGCGTTCCTGCGGCAGACATCAACGGTTGAGGGTTGAAAGGGCTGTAAGGCGCCTGACTTTCAGTGATTTCTTCAAAAGATATTCGGGCGTGAGTGCTCCTCACATTAAGTTGAGTCATCGCTCCATCTACCGTCCCAGTGTGATTCGTGTCATAGTCTCAAGACTGCACAAACAAGAATGATTTAAAAAATAAATGTAACTGACCGCTTATTTTTATATTACTTAAGCGTGTACATCCGTGTGAAACTACTCGACGAACCAGTGTCTAGGTGACCTAATAGGAATAGGGGGGCTTTGGCCTTACTCCCTAACATCCTGATCACTAATAAAGCATACTTTCGTCGTGGTATCTGCAAATGAAATCTGAGTATAAATATTCTAAATGTAAAACGGAGTTAGACTGCCAAAACGACGAATCTTCCGAAAATACGAACTCGGGTCCCGCGGGGCGTCAGACCTAATCAGTTGAACCATAAATCACTAAATTCCGATGTAGGTATTACCACAATTTATTTTTTTTTTTAAAAAAAGACAGTCTTGCGTATGCAGCTTGAGGCTATGACGCGAATGATTACGGAAGATATGTAGATATCGCAGAATGACTCAGTTTGACGTCTGGACCACTCGTATTTAGTTTTCATTTGCAGATACTACCACGATGATAACGCCTGATGGCATCTACCATCTTCTGTGAATACCCACCACAAAGAAAAGCGAGAAAGACCTATGTTTATCTGAGTGTGATTTCGACATCCTATGAGTGGGATGTCACCGCAAGAAATGTGGTGAGAGGGATTTGCTTGATTCGAACTAGCAATATTTGGTCTGAAGTAGGCCATGTGTCAATGCTCCTTAGACTTTACTTGGGAGAGCGGACTGGACGGTGTACCACTGCACCACCCGACCCGATTATTACATTCGCACCAGTACAAACATCAAAACTTCAATTGTATCACCGCATTCGCTGATGTCAGAGTGGGCCTTGCGGCGAAAGCCAATATTCCCGGGATTCGATGTGTCCCCCGCAGGTCGTGACTCATCGGACTCAGCGACTCAGGAACATATTAGTTCAAGCTAGATATACTACTTGAACCCAATTTTGATGATAAAAAAAATAAATTTTTCTATTATCCTATTTCGGCGCCTGAAGGCCCACGTAGGTATTTTTCGGAAGATACGTATTCTTTGTTATAGAACGACTCATTTTGACGTTTGGAACACTCATACTCAGATTTCATTTGCAGATACCACTACGAGAATAACGCCTTACGACATGTACCCTCTTCCGTGAATACCCACCACAGGGAAAAGCGAGAAAAACCTGTGGCTATCTGAGCATGCTTTCGTCATTCTACGAATACAGTATCACCGCGAGAGAAGTGGTGTGAGGGTCTTGCTGGATTCGAACCAGCTTTCTCCTGTCTCAAGTGGGGCATGTGTCCAAGCTACCCAGACTCTACTTGGGAGAACGGCCTGGACGGTGTACCACTGCACCATCCGACCCCAATTTTGATGATAAAAGCAACAAAGTTTTTACGCTAGTTTTCTAAGTATCGACGTTATGCGTGTGATGGACCACGCTCAAAATATCCGTGACGTTACCCGTGAGCATGAAAACGGGTCGGAGATGGTCTCGATCGATAAAGGGCATCCAGAGATTGCTGTCCAGTGCGGCCGAGTGATCCAACACTTGGCAGCGATCCATTCAATTTACATTCTTTCCTTCTCGGTTAAGTTGATGATCTGCGATGAAAAGTCATTCCTTGTCCGCCAATCACACAGCGATGACAGGTAAGCCCCAAACGAATTTTGCATTATCTGTGAGCGTGAAAGGTTACTATTTCGGACTCGTATTGATGACAACATGATAAGTGTAATAGCTAATTTGAGCTATCTCACACAGGTACTGCGTGATGACATTAGATTCATGGATGCGTGTCAACGGCAGATCCTATTTCATTCTATTTTAGAACTAAAAATTGCCGAGAACAGTTCTGTGCACTGTAACGTCGCTCACTCACATGTGGGTATTCCCCACCCATAAAGGCCCCATCACCCCAACCACCTCTTTACACAGTAGCGCCCAAAATCTCGTTTTGCTCGACGAGTCCTGAGCCTTCCTGAATGCGAGCAAATTAACCCAATTGCTCATTTACCTTGGACCCCGCACGAAACCCGTGAAGTAGCGATCAACCGAATCGGGGGACCAAATGGCGCCTCTAAAGAAGTCACAAAGCTGAACTTCCTCTCGTTCCTTCAAAGAATTACTACTCAGGTCATTGTAGTTTACTCTGATGGCTCGAATCAGAATAATAACACAGCATGTGCTGGCTTTGTTGCTTACCAGGGCGGGCGACAAGTCTTACGGCATTCCATAACGTTGGGTATCAGGTTCGGTGTCTGATCGTGACCGGGAGCTTATGACTAAGTGTGGATGATTGAAGGTTGATGACTAAAAGTGACTAAAGGTGGATGACTAAAGCTTGTTTAGGAACTTGTTACCAGTAGTGGGTGGATAAAGGTCTGTTGTTAGAGATGGGTTAGAGGTGTGTAAATAGCGGTGTTTAGCTAATCGCAGGTGGATAAAGATGTGAACTGAAGGCGTGAAATAGGGGTGCGAATTATAAGTTAAAGATGAGAGGTTGAAGGTTGGCAAGGCATTAATTAATAACTAAAGGTTACTAGACAAAAGACAAAGAACTAGACGTGTCTCTTAACGAGTGACGGGAAGCTGTATTATATACATAAAACTTGTAAAAAAGGAAACAATGGCGCTAACGGAGTTTTCAATCAGTGTACTCTAGTCACCTAGCACTTGAATCTTTACACTGCGCAAAGGTGCTGAAGTATTCGATGCTGAAGTCAGAGGGGCCTTAGAAGACGCAAAAGCAGCTCTTAGACTCTCCACCACCAAATTTCCAATAAATCTTTGGATACGTCTGGACAACCTCGAGGTAACCATCCATCTCCTCTCGCCATTTCCAGGATCCTCCAAGGCAGTTTTGACGAATTCCTTGGCCCAAATCTCACATGGCAGGAGATAAATGTATAAACGTAAAATGATAATAATAATAACTGGCTCTACTGGCCTAAAAGTAATAACTGTTGACCACCAAGATCAACGACGATAGAAATAACAATATACTGATTCGAAGAACCTCACGTTCTCGATACCCTTTCCCAAAGATAACGCCTTCCTAATATAAATCATCATGAGAGCCCTAACCGGTCCCCTTCTCATGACTTCTGTCAGATGTTACAGCCAACTGCTCCTAGTTGCCGTTATGCTACTGTTCCAAAACGCCTCTGCTCGTTATGAAACCTACTCAGTCCCGGAATATCCCTTCGTCCAAACATGATGCCTTCTGATAATATGCCCCAATTGGCAACATCTCGTGCCTCAGAACATCTCATCTTACTCAGTCGTTTAACTGCAGGCACGGCACAGACTCGCGCACGCCGGGATAGGCGAAATCTAAGATCCGTTGGGTCCCAGGTCTTGCCTCAATCGCATTAAATGAAGTCGCAGATGAAGCAGCAAAGCTAGGTGCTCTCTTAACCGCCGCTGCTGGCACTTTCTAAACTTCCGCAGGACTTACTCGCCGCATCAGGACATCTACCGCACGGGCGAGTGAGAATCTATGGAATCTTTTATCCCCTCAGTTGGGACTCTATCAGCAGTTATCCATAACTATTGCCCCAACCAGGCCTAAAGAACTGGGACTTCCTCGAGATACCCTGGGCCGCATCCTAGCCTCCCGGACCGGCCATGGTGACTTCGTAGATTACCATGAACATTTTCAACACACTAAAGCGACCTTAAACTGCCGATGTGGTCACCGGAAAGCCCCTCTTCACTTCTTTTTCTGCCGTATAGCTAAGCGCCGCGCCCGGCGCCATCCCGGACCACCGTCAGAGGTACAGAAGAACCCCTCTTAGCTAATAGTGGGTCCCGGTATATTTACTGAAGAGATTCATAGAAATTTTACCGTTTATATTTGCAATACTTACCCCTACACTCAAAATGACCTGTATGGGTAAGTGTTGCAAATATAAAAGTCCAAGTTACAATGAATCTTTTCAACATTTAGACCGGGACCCACTATTAGCCGAGAGGGGGTTTCTACTGTAATTTCTTTTCTCCTAGGCACCAACAACAGGGGCCTCGTATTACACAGATGGCTCCAAGAGTCCAGATTCTTCTCAGAAGTATGTCCTTGAGTGTAAGACACATGAGTTAGCCCTGGGTTTGTTTTCAGTCTCATGCATCTCAAACCTCCCCACATGTTGTAACAAACCTGTCCTTCTAACATCAGCAGCAGCTACGTTAATGCGCCCTGAATCTGTAAATCTATTTCATTTTCTTGTAGCCCGCGGTTTACCCCCGGCGTCCTGTATCCCAGTAGGGAACTGTAGGGGTCGTGCCTAACACGTGCTCCGTTGACGTTAATCAAAAATAATAATAATAATAATAATAACAATAATAATACCCCTCGACAACAATCGACTTTTCTGTATTATGGTTGCGATGAACAAATCAATTTTCTGTTACCCCGGATTTACAACGTCAAACCCCTCAATTTTAACTCTACGGATCGATTCCATGTCCATGGACGTTAAATTTGTCTCCGGCTAAGCCCTCCCACATTTTCATGCCCTACAAGCCGTAACCCGTGCCGCAAGTGCCTCACTCTCTGTCGCATTATTGGTATGTGACAATCTGTTGCATCAAATCCCTTGTCACGCTTCAAAAAAGCAGGCGATGAGTATTCTGATCACACTTACCCTTGATCAATTATCTCAACTAAACTCGAAGCTCATCCCCCTTTCTGAGGGTTAACACAAGCATTAGTGAGGCTTTCATTTGCTATTTCCTTATAGGATTTGGCACTCAATGATGAATTTCCAAGTACGCAATTTAGACTACTTCCTTAACACTCAACGACTGTCTGATGATCCAAGTTTCATGACGTTTCATTTCCGACCTCAAATTCTTGACACGTCCATGTCGTACCGATTACAGGGTTAAGTGCCATGATCTGAAATGAAGTGATCCCATCAAAGTATTGCCGAATGTTCTTTCCCAAAAATAAATTGATCCGTTGAGAATCAATTGCCCTACTTCTCTGGACCTTAGTTGGTAGATATCTTTTAGTCTAAAACGGAACCCTGTTTTGTGCGAGCGAATGAAAGCTGCCGTCGACTCTGAGAATCCTTTCAGCTATAGCCTATAGCTGCTAGTACGTTAATGGCAGGCTCAAGTTGCGCTGAACTTGAATCCATTCTATCAAATGACTTTTCGGAGTCGGTTAATTTTTTGTAGGTTAGAAGATCCCATATCACGAGCCTGAACACCTTTTCTACGATTCGGTAACGTTGATCGTGGTCTGCTCCACTCACATGATACCTATCTAGACTCTGGCCATTCGCGACGGCTCCAAGAGCCGGAAAGACTTGATTTTCGGCACATCGAGGCTTCAGAATCCTAATAATACCACCACATAAGATTAAGATAATTGAGTATCGGTGGATGAGATAACAGGCAGAATCTTTTTAATTGAAGGGGAAGCTGTGGCAGTGGGGCTTTCTTGTGGCTATTATGGGGGGGCCAGATGTAGGTCAAGAACGTTGTGGTATTACTGGATTCTCAATCTCAGTCTTCGGTAACATTCTCTTATCGCCGCTGGACATGTACATATTTTAGGTTTGAAGAAAGTGAGGACGAACTTGCTACGTCGTTGATGAGCCGAATTTGTCACACCTATGAATACATATCTGATTGTGCCATTGCCATGCCAGCATTTCGATCTGTGCTTGTTTCCCCAGTGCTCAAGATCTAGAAATCAAGTCAACTATTCGATTAAATGTATCTCTATGCCATGAAAATGTAAAGGAATGTGAGCGATGGCTGGAGCACGACAAGCAAGTACCGCAAAAAGCATATTGTTAAGACACAGATATGGCAAGCGAGAATTCAACTTGAAAATGTTAGTATAGCTAAAGTGCAACGCAACGTCTACGAAGATATTTACATGTGTGTGTTTTCCTCAACGAAATTAAAGAATTGTAACGTAATGCCTTTGTAAAGCTGAGCCTCCAGGGATATCATTATCCAACTCCAGAATAGACTACTACATAAACACTTCGTCACTTAACACATAAATTCTACCATTATAGAATCGATGCTATAAGGGAATAAGCTCCTTTATGCTTCATCTATGACCGGTATTTGCCACATGATGTAGTCCCTCATGTACTCGGACATACCTCGGATGGGCCCTATGACATACAGTCCAACCTCATCTGTAGCGATAGTGGGTCCCGGTATAAGTGTTGAAAAGATTCATTGTAACTTGGACTTTTATTTTTGCAACACTGACCCTCACAAGTCAATTTGCATCCAGGGGTAAGGATTGCAAATATAAACGGTAAAATTTCTATGAATCTCTTCAGTAAATATACCGGGACCCACTATTAGCTAAGAGGAGTTCGACTGTATCTATATAAAAAATAGACAGGCCTAAGCGAGACCCCTTTTTCGACACGAATGCTACCGGTCCATATACGACCAGTAGGCATCTCAGCTTACCCTTGTAAAAAAATGTAAGGTTACCATCTAGCTGAGTGTAGCTCTGCATACCGATACAAGGTTAGCTCATCGATCAGTCAGAAGCCGACTCGGCATCGTCTCACAGATATAAGGAGCAGTTGTTCCACGGGGTACGAAGCGGGACTAGAAAGCTCGTTTGATGGGAGTGAGATGAGGGTGTGTCAGGTAATAGGTGAGATGGTGGTATAGGTGAGGGGCGAGCAGCGGGAAGTGCTCTTCACAGCAGAAGAGAAATGGGCGGTGGGAGTGGTCTTCCGGAGCAGAAGAGAAGTGCAATTAAACAGCGGTCTTCGCAGAGGAAGAGGATAATCAAAGAATAAAATTATATTCAGAAGACGTTGCGTGGAGAGAAAACCCCGCGACGTCAGGTCTACATATGTACATTTGATCTCTAAGTGAGATCGTAATAATAACTCCACACGGGTTATATGAAACCCAGAGAACAACTCCAAAACTCCTACAACGGCACGCCAACGTCTTACCATGAAACCTGGTAAATCCTTTGTCAAATATCAACCCCTTGTAAAGGCCTTGACACTTCCCTAACATGAAACATGTCAATCCGTGAAACATCGTCACGAGACCCGTTACTACTTTCGGCGCGTACAACACAGACTTCAACCTGAATGACTCTTGACCCAAAGCTTCGCTCCACTTTGTGCACCTGGAGCTCGAACTAGATGTCGTGCGTCCAGGTCTGGATACTCCCGGATTCTCGATTGAGGAAGGGAGAACGCATCTTGAACCTTTCTGCTGGATCAGAAGCTCTGGGAGATCATGTTAATTGAATCCAAGGACGCGCACAGGACTAGTGAAATAGGGTTTGTTTAAAGATGTAATATAAAAAGTGTAGAAAATAGAATCATCTGTCTCCCTTTCCCTTCGTCATCGTCATCGTCATCTCTTCTACCCGGAAATCTCTTCCTAGACACCAATCAAGAATGTGAAATAAGCATCAGACAAATCCTATCGTCGCTCGTTCGAACAACATGACAAATAATAAATTAGGCGTCGGGATGGCAAGGTCGTAGTCAGAGAGGGTCTCACGACGTTACTTGATGGGATTTGAACATTTCGGCCATAGGTTTAATCGAATATCGATTGAAACGCTAAGACTTTCACACAATCAGATGATTAGTTAAGCCAGCTACCTTGGTAACAATACTCTATTTATGTTGAAGTTAATGTTTGATTTGATCACTAAAATGACTCGGGTCCGCATACCTCTGGATGGTCTCGGGGTGACTGAGCAGTGGTTCAAAGCTCGAAATAATCAAGAGAATGTGACCAAAAAAAAGGATTCAACTCAAACATTCATGAAATTATCGATATCTGAGATCAATATTCGATAAGGGATTGTCAATGGCTACCAGGAGATATGTATATAAAGATCGTTGTCGTCCACAGAGACAGCATCCATCCACTCATCAATACTTCATCTACAAACTTGACTTAGTAGTTTTTCTAGCCATCTTTATATTTTTCATCATCTGATCCTAATCATGTCTTTAATGAATATTGCCAGACAACAATTTTCTTCAAAAGCTATTCAGCGTGCAGTGAGCGCGGGTGCTATCGCATCAGTTGGCCGTCCATTTAATTTTGATGTTCCCTACGACATTGATTTTGTCGAGAAAGCCAAAAGAACAATGCCGCCTCATCACCAAGCTAAAATCGGTTACCTCCAAACTTTTACTTTACCGACTGAGGTTGAAGGAAACGACCATGATCTCGCCATGGCCGAAGCCATGATTCATGAGTGGCGCCAAACCGGAATCTTTCAGATCAAGATACCTGAGGCTCAGCGAGAGCTCATCAAAGATTGCTTCAAGGTCTCTCGTCAATTTTTCTCCAGTCCTTACACTGAAAAGGCAAAGCTGGTTGACGATAAGAGTTTTGCGGGATACATTGCTTCCGGCGAGGAATTGACCGATGGAATCGCAGATTATTCGGAGATCTTCACCGTCACCAAAGACTTGCCACTGACGGACTCCCGGGTGAAGAATGCCTGGCCGTGTCATGGACCATGCCCTTGGCCGAATGTGACTTTTAAAGATAAGATCTCCCAGCTAATGTCACATTTAGGGGAGGCAGGGGAAAAATTGTTGAAACTCACAGCTCTAGGCTTGCAACTCAGGGACCCCGAGGCCTTAACCAAGCTAACTGATGACGGATGGCACCATATGCGGGTCTTGAAATTTCCTCATGTTGACAAGACTAACGGCAAAGGAAAGACAGGCCGCGGTATAGGCTCCCATACCGACTATGGCCTCTTAGTCATTGCAGCTCAAGATGCGGTTGGCGGGCTTTTCGTTCGGCCTCCAATCGAAGGTGAGAGCATTAAAAATTGGCAGACAAGTGCTGCTGGTTTCAACGAGACCGATGATAAGTGGCTTTTTGTACCACCCGTTCCAGACACATTCACAGTTTTCCCAGGTCAGATGCTCGAATTCTCTTCATATTGTCACGCCCAGCTAATCATGATGTGATGCGACAGGTGATATGATGCAACACCTGACAAATAATTTGTGAGTTTCGATCCCTTGAATTTTGTTAGAGTGTACTGACTGAGGTTGCCGGTAGCTTACCGAGTACCCCACACAAAGTGGGCCTGAATACTGCAATGCGGCAGGCTTTTGCTTACTTTCATGAGCCAAACTTCGCTAGCGTGCTGGAGCCCCTTCCAGAATTTCGAGAACAAATCCATTATGTAAGCAATTCGTATCCGCAGATCTGTTTTTTAAGATATCATTTGGATTCAGCCTATAAGCTATGACAAGTGATTTAAATGTATCCACAGATCAGAGTGACTATTTATCGCTAGTAGATGCATAGTTGCTGGGCTGTGTGTCAGTATGAAACTAAACAGAATGCTAACAGATGAACTTCATGCAGGGCACCCATTTCACAAACATGTTTATGCGAAACTATCCAAACCGAATAACGGCAAAGCGAATCGAAACTGAGGGTCGCATGGAAATACTTGCCAGATTGAGGCAGAAGGCACTGGGTGCTTAGCTCGCGGGTTGAAATATTTAGCGATGGCGTTTGAGTTTTTAGGAATTGTAATGGTGCGATTTATGATGGTTAATACTTGGTTGTTTACAGGTCTTCAGTCGAGTCCTTGTTGTAATGATACATATATTTTATTCCCCAAAAAAAATAACATTATTCTGGTGATATCACTTTAGTAATCTGCAGTACATACTTATTTTATTACTTAATTGCTTAGTTATTAGTCCATTTGTCACGAACCCTTTGCTATTTTCCTCATAACCTTATATTTCTGACCTCAGATTCTGAGCGTTCTAAACTCCTCCAACGAATTGGTAAAAGTGTCTTGTTGCTCTACTCAATTGATTAGTAAAGATAGCGCCTTGTATCAATATTTTGAAATTTAGTTGTGAAACTCTGCTTCCTTATCTTCAGATTCCCGGCTCTCTATCTCCAAACGTTCCTTCAAAACTTGTTGAAGAATAGCTTCTTTAGCTTCCTCTAAAGAGTTGAGGAAGCCGGAGATTGCCATCTGATCTTGGATGCTGCCAGCGAACATAACCCGATCATGGAGTTTGGGTGTCCTCCAGAAGGAGATTGTGGCGGGGGAACGCATCAGACTTGACTAAAAGGTTGAGCCCCTGAAGCAGTTATATGTTGTTAAATTTATATTTTGGTAATTCCAGGCCCGAATAATCTAGCGAATAGCGAAGCGAGTTTTAATACCTGCATCGTGGCCCCTTCCTTGGATCATTAATTATGGCATGAAATTGAGCCATTATTTCTGATATTATGCCTTTATCTAGAGGTGAATTTTGCTTGATCTATTGCTGAAATCCCGCAAATTCTAACCGTCGGCGGAAGAGGTGTTTCTTGAACAGTTGTTGTTGAAGAGTAAGTCTATAAACCTAAGAGTTAAAGGGATATCATTAGTAAGCAGAACTTCACGGACCTCAGCTACATTGTATTTACAGACCACGTAGAACCTTGTGTGGTAATAGTGACATAACTTAGATATTCCCAAAAAAATATAATTTTGATCCCTTTCTACCTTGAATAGTTGTCTTGTAGGCTAAGAAACTATCCGTGGTCAGAACTAGACAAGTTGATCTGATATGGCTAATAGATGTAGTGAGCCATTCATGCATAATTGTCGTCTTAATCCAAGCCTTTTGATTCCGCTCTCTCCCTGCACCCATAGTATGGACACTGTCTCTTTTTAAGCCCCTAAAAGTCTTGTATTGGCCAATAATCTACACAGATAGTTAGTCCAAGCCCGTTGTATTTCCATAAAATACTAGATAAATTCTAGCTTTTTCCTTGATCAGTCCTAGAAGAGGCTGTAAGAAATGACCACATGAGGGTGATATACTCCTAAATAATCAAGTCTCATCCATATTGTATACATTATCCTCTTTACATTCTATTTATAAAACTGAAGAGCTCGCATTAGGTCCTCAGTTGAAGCTGAGATATATCTTGCCTTGCCGTGACGGACTCGAAATTTGACGTTAATCCTTTTTTTGTAATTCTCTAGCCAATCAAAGTAAAACACTGGACAGGGCTGATCTTGGCGTGTTGGATGCTATTGCTAGACTTTTTCTACCTTCTTTTGAAGAATTCCAACCTAGGTAACGCCCCCTCCTCCTCCATTCTCAACTGCTAACCCTACAATTTTTCTTCCATTTCTGGCCAATACTCACCACCTTTGAGGCAGATTTTATGGTTGGGTCGCCATCTAGATAATCTGAGGTCATACCAAGGGACTTTGAGACTCAATTTTTACTTAACTAGTGCTTATGCTCGGTATGAAACAACTTAACACCACTTTTGCGTTGGCTTTGGCTTCTGTTTATGTGCCCATCTGCGTAGGGTACGTCTCTGTTCTGTAGATATATGCTTTCTAGTTGAGATACTTTTATGTGTTGAGGCGGTAATTCTGGATATAGATCACTGCATCAGGGGATTAGCTTATCGTGTAACCCACTTAAGATATTTCAGGTACACCCTAAGATAGAGACGAATCAATGAGAATAATCATACTTGAAACAGTATATGTTGAGTCGGTAAAGATTTTGGCGTGTAGTAATGTGTCAAAGACAAAATCGATAAATTCTGTTGACTGGCATCATCTACCAGTAACTACACAAAACATGGCAGGATACCCATAATCACTATGGTAACGAGTTTAACTTAATTTGGAAGTACATGTAATAGTGCTGATATATCTGGAGCTTGCCTCCTGCGAACTTGAGAAAGAAATATTTTTTCAGAGTTGATATTCAGTTGTCAATGAAGGTAAATAACTCTGTGGCAGAGTATAAAAAATCAAGTAGTAGATTCAAGATTTAATTAGTTATGGTGGAAGCGTATACATTTACTGGGAGAAATAACTCTTGTTTGAGAGTGTATAATTTTCTAACCAAGAAATATTGTGGTTGAATCATTTTGTAGATTGGGTAAGATTTATATTTGGGCTGTTTCTAGTTGTTATTTTTGTCTGGGGAAAACTTCCTCTATTCATACATGAAGCCATTAACTAGTCCCAAAATAACTTAGTTTCTAATCCCTCTATAATGTTCTAAGATATTTTGACTAAGACAGAAACTCTTTGACATAGGTATTGAGATGGTCTGTGCTTTATTAATTTAGAACCCATGCAAAGACTATTGCTTGTACTACTTGTACTATTAATTTTAATATTTTTGATTTGATTTCATTAGCCTGGTGTGGGACTCTTGTGGCCCATGCAGGAACTATCAACTGTAATATGTACATAGGAGGAAACCTTTGGGTGAAAACCCCCTAACCTGCCTGATGAAGTTCTGTTGTGTAAATAGTTTACCTTCAGGAAGTGCGCTCACACTGTTGTGTCCAGTGTAGATACCTTCTCGTCAAACAGCCCCCGCTTCCTTCTCTTTTCCTCTCTCCAACATCCGCCCCTCCACTTCTCCGACCAGTCGAAATTGTTCAAACCATTCTTGGTCTAGGATCCACTGCGTGATTCTTGCTAGATCTTTTGGGTCGTTCATCATGGCTTCAAATGATCGAATTGTGGCCTTCCACCACACGTCAGCCCTACCCTTGACTCTTAAAGGGCAGGCCATTACCGCATGTTTGACGTTTTCCGAGGGGTATCCACATGGGCATCTTGGATTGTCAACCCCAGGAACTTTTCTTCGGTACAGATAAGAATTGAGCCCGATGTGCTCGCTTCTTATCTGTGTGGCGATGCTACTTTGGGCCCTTTTAAGGTTTCGATGTAAGTTTGACGGAGTCCCCCTAAGACTAATCTTTTTTCTGCCGGTGATATTGTCGTTGTAAAAGTTGGCTGCTCTCCAAACTTCAGGGTCGGCTGTAGTTCTGTGTCTTAGGGTGACTTTCCGGGTTTGGTGTGGCCAAGAGTTCGCCCACTCTTGGAACGCGGCCGTCTTTCCCATCTCTTTCTGTCCCTTGATGGACTCTTCTCCGCTCCAGATCCTAGACCACTCGTCTCTATCTTTTTCCTTGGATAGAGATCTGCGGTTGTTAATTCCCTTGGCTTGTTGCCTGATCATCCGGCAGGTCTTTTCTATGGTCTTTTGGACCGGTGAGTTGTGAGTGAGCCCGGCGTGCTGCACTCTTCTATGCTTCAGATATATCTCCATCGGTAAGATGGAGGTTTCGTGTTCCAGCACTCTCGTGCTGGTAGACTTGTATGCTCCTGTAATACTGAGTAAGCATCTTCTCTGTATCGACTTCAGAGGTTTGACTATCCTTTCGGGGGTGTTCCCCGTTCTCCCGTACTCGGCCCAAATAGAGGATCCATACGTAAGGGCCGGTCTGACTATCGCACTATATAGTAGCTTTGCTTTGTGAAAGGTTGCCCCCCACGTCGAATGCGTTAGTCTACTTACCGACTGCATCTGAGTCATCGCTTTTTGTTCGACCTTCTTTATATGGGCACCCCAGTTGAGTTTGGGGTCGAAGTGAACTCCGAGGATTCGGAGAGAGGGTTGAGGAGCAGTGAGATGTCCTTGTATCTTGATGGTGGCTTCGAGATTGTGCCTTTTTCTTGCTCTAGAGAAGTGCATTAGCTGGTACTTCTCTGGCGCAAATTTTACTCCATGTTTCTTTGCCCACTGCTCACAGATCCGATGCTGCTGCTCTAGAGTCCTACAATTTTCCTCCGTTGAGTTTGACCAGGTCAGTATGTTGGTATCATCGACGAATCCAACTGCTGTAGAGTTTGCTGTTTGAATTTCCGGAAGGAGTGTGCTCACGAAAAAGAGGAAAAGGATCGGGGAAAGAGATGAGCCTTGAGGTATCCCAGTTTGGGTGGAGATTTGATCGCTTTTGAATGGTCCGATGGCAATCGAGGTAGTTCTGTCTTTCAAGAAGGACTCTATAAAATTTGTGATCCATCTCGGTATTCTCTTTTCCCTCATATTGTGGATAAGCCTCTTGTGAGAAACGTTATCAAATGCTCCGGAGATATCGAGGCTAAGGATAGACGCCACCCGTTTTTTGTCTTCTCCCCAGATTGTGTGAATCTGCTCGGTCAATAGTTCGACTGCTGAGATCGTAGACCTCTTAGGTCGGGCACCCATCTGTTCCTCAGGGAGAAGGTTGTATTCTTCAGCCGCTTTTGATATCCGATTAGCCACCAACTTTTCAAGTAACTTACCCAGTGTGTTTAATAGGGCAATGGGCCGATACGCCTTTGGAGTATCGTATCTTGGCTTCTGGGGTTTCCTTAGAACGACAGTAATTGATTCTTTGAATCTCTTGGGATGATATCCTTTCGAGATGCACGCATTAAATAATACTGCCAGTGACTTGCTGAGAGTTTTCTTACAGCATTTAAGGAAACGATTTGGAATCTCGTCAGGCCCTGGAGCCTTGTCATTCGGCAGCTTTGTAAGAGCTTCTTCGATTTCTGCTTGGTCAATGGTGCTGGAGATAGTCGTTAGCTCTTCGGGGTAGACAAATCCTGCAATATCATCGGTATCTGCGGCGACAGGAGGGGGAAAGAAGTGCCGTGCCATAGCTTTGGCTTTGTCTCTATCTTTGGTATGTATGTTTCCATCTGCGTCCTTGATATCGGGGATTTGGGGTAGTCTTTGATTTCCTTCAGCGTCATTTCTTGCCCATCTGGCCAGCTTCCATAGCTTTGATGGATCTTTGGAGGCCTCTGATACTGCGGCTCTCCATCCGATAAGTTTGTCTCTCCTGATCTGGCTTTTCTTTTTGTTGGTCGCTTGGCAATATGAAACCCAGCTCTCTTCCGTGCCCTCTTGAGTCCACCTTCTCCTGGCTTTTCGAGCCTCCTTGACAACGTGTGAACATTCTTTCGTCCAGTATGGCTTAGCCCATTGAGAAGGCTTGGCTTTCGGGATATTTTCTCTGGCAGTCATCTGAATAGCCGTGGTAATGTCTATTATCCTGTTGTCGATGTCCTCCAGAGTGATTATTTGATCCTCAGTTGTTGCTTTATGTCTTAGTTTTTCTGCTAGCCTCTGGTTTACTAATTCCCAGTTTGCCTTTTTCCATTGAAGCCGAGGCTCTGTAGTTGCTTCAACCGGTGGCTCCATTTTTACTGCCGTCATTATAGGGATGTGGTCTGAAGAAGATTCGAGTTCATCCGCTGGATGGCAACTTATGACCATATTTTCAAGATCTTTTGAAATGAAGATGAGGTCTAACGTGCTTTGGCTACCCCTGCTCTTCCATGTGATAGTTCCTTCTGGGAGGATGAGCTCCAAGTTTTTTTCGGCTACCATTTCTATCAGGTTCTCCGCTAGTTTATGATGACTTAGAGTTGTTTGGCCTCCCCATCTTGGATGGTGGAGATTGAAATCTCCAGCTAGGATGTGTTGGCCCTCTTGAGCCAATACTTGTGGGATCCATCGGAGCGTTCCTGGCTGTTCACTATAGTGTGAGGCAGGGGGAGGGTTGTAAATGCTGTGGACCCATACTTTGCCAACATTAGTCTGGAGACTGATGGAGGTTATGTCTCCATCAGCTTCCTTTGGCGTTTTCTCCATCTTCCACTTATTTACCGCTAATCGTTTGCTAACATATATACATGTTCTACCGTTCGTGCCACCTGGAAATACCAAGTGGTAGGCCGGGTGTTCTACTGTGCTGCTTTTGTGGTTGTTACGCCATGGTTCCTGAATCGCAATTACATGATGTTTTTCTGGATCTAAATCCTGAAGGAAGTGCTGTTGCACTCTGTCTTTGCTCCTATTGACATTGTACTGTACTATATTCCAGGTTTGAGTGCCCTTCATGAAGACATCTCGCACTCTGGCGTTAAGCTTGGTGAGTTAGTCAAATTCGCCGAGAATATATTCTGGGCTGGGAAGAGGTTTCCTGAGTTCGGAAACTTTCGGGGTCGTCCTGGTCGTCTGGGTCCGATGACTTGGCCATCTGCTCCGATAATTTGTGGCCCAGCTATCCCTGCCCTTCTTTTCCTGCTGTCCACTATCTGCCAACCGCTCTCTGTATCTCTGGCCTGACTCTCTGATGCAGTGTATCTTCCGCTGTCCTGCGTCCTGTTGACTGCGGTTCTTGCTTTGGCCACAATTCTGACTGGGCAGGCCTGGTCCCATGCTTTATGTATTCGGGCGCAGTTGCAGCACCGGACTTCTTTTTTTCCGGGGCAGAGCCGGGTGTTGTGCTCACCTGCACAGTTGCCACATCGTGACATGGCTGAGCAAGATTTTGCTATGTGACCATACTTTTGACAATTAAAGCATTGCATTAGTCGGAATCCTGACTTGAATATTTCTGTCGACTTTATCTCGTATTTCCACATAATTCCCTTGGAAATGGCTTTGTCGGCATGTTCTGCCTGCTTAATCCATAAAATTATTGAGCTTGCTGTTTTTCCGGGCTGCTTCTGCCTCTTCAGCCAAGCCGCTCTTTCGAATTGCATCCCTGGAATGTACATTCCGTTTGCCTTTTGTAGCTCCTTGAGATCTTCTGGATCTTCTGGCCGGAAAGAAAGCGGCATATCATGCAGCAATACTTGGTAACTTGGGGTAGCTAGTTGGGCTAAGGCAGCAAGCTTCGAAGTCCATCCTCTTTGTTGCTCCATCAGCTGTTTTGTCTCCTCCCCGGCGAAGTACACCTTGATTTGCCCGTTCATCATCTGCTTGGCTCCAATGATCTCATTAATTCCGATCTTTTAAACCAACTCTTCACTGGAGAGTTTGGCTATCTCTCGCTTTTCTGTTTCGTCTTGAATCCTGATGGTAGCTCCAGCTACTTCTAGCTTACTTGCTACCTTGGCCCATGATCGATCATGCGTACCAGTTAGGCCCTGGGTGGAGGAGATCGTCGTCTTGATGGATCGTATTTCCTGTAGGATTTTAGTCATCATCTGGTTTTCGTCGGCCTGACTATTCTTTTGGCTTTGTGGCGGGTAGAATTTCGATCGGAGGAGGCTTTCCATGTGTCTCACAGCCTCCTCAAGCATTCTCTTAAACCCTCTAAGGGAAGCATTGTCTTCTTTGAGTGCCAGTTTAAATCTTCTCAAGTCTGCAACTGCATCCGGTGGTGTCTTTCCAGCACCACCACCACTTACCGACGCGTTTCCGGTGTACTTGCTGCCGGCATCCTTAAATGGATCTACTGCCACTGCAATGGACGCGTTGGTTTGACTCATTTTGAAGAAGTCGATTTTTCCGTTTGTTGATGTATCCTTCAATTTTAATATTATTAATCTGCATAATAAGTTTGCCGATCTTAGTCTTGTTAACCCTTGTAGTAGTAATTTATTTATTTATACTCAATTTATTTAATTGTATAATTTGTATATATATGTATAATATGTGTATAAAGAATAACCTTCAAGCAACGGTCCAAATTCAAAGTCATCAGACAAACCCCCAAGTATCTCTCCGGATACTTGGAATTCACTTGGATCCCAAACTCAACTGGGGCGCCCATATAAAGAGCGTGCAGCACAAGGCAGGAATTCAAATACAGGCATTAAATCGGCTGACACAATCGACATGGGGAGCGACCTTCCACAAAGCCAAACTAATATATAGTACATTGTTAGACCGGCCCTTATGTATGGGTCCCCTATTTGGGCCGAGACCGGGACAAGGGGTAAAATCCCTGAAAGGATAGTGAAACCTCTGAGATCAATCCAGAGTAAATGCTTACAAAAGATCACAGGGGCATATAAGTCCACCAGCACGAGAGTGCTGGAACACGAAACTTCCATTTTGCCCATACCAATCTATCTTAAGCATAGAAGAATACAACACGCCGGACTTACTCGAAATTCACCGGTCCGACAGACCATTGATAATTCCTGCCAGAGAATAAGGCAAAATCGCAGAGAAAACACTAACTGTAGCGCGTTATCTCGCAAAAGAGATCGAGAAGAGTGGGTGGAAATTTGTGGCGGGGAAGAATCCATCTCTGCACAGAAAGAACTCGGAAAGTTAGCGGCATACCAAGAGTGGGCGAACTCTTGGCTACACCAGGTCCGGACGGGAACCAGAAGGAAAAGAGCTGTAGCCGACCCTGAAGTCTGGAAAGCATCAAATTTTTTCACAGACAAAAAAACTGGCAGACAAAAGATGAATTTCTGGGGAACACCATCACATCTACACCGACACCTCAAAAGGTTTCAAAGCAGCATGGCCATGCAGATAAGAAGCGAGCATATCGGCTTCCAATCTTATCTGTACCGAAGAAAAGTACCCGGAGTCGACTCACCAAGTTGCCCTTGTGGATACCCCTCCCAAAATGTGGAGCACATGATCATGGCTTGCCCACGATGGTCAAAAGGAAGATCTGAAGTGTGGAGGAAAGCGAAAGATAGATCCTTCAAAGCTATGATGAATAGTGCAGAAGACATCGCCAGAATCACACAATGGATTCTCGAAGCAGGTTGGCTTGAACAGTTCCGGCTCGTGAGGGATGTTGAAGCCACAATAGCAGCAAATAAACTAAGCCGGAAACGCAGAGGGGTAGGTTGAACAAAGGGGGATAGGGATCCACAATGGGCATTGCAGATTTATCGCACTTCCTGAAGGTAAGTCAATGACTAAAAACAAATAAAGAAACAATAAAGGTAGGTTTAGGGGGTTTTCACCGAAAGGTTTCCCCTCATGTACATAATATAGTTGATAGTACCTGCATGGGCCACAAGAGCTCCATATCAGGGTAATGAAATCAAATTCAAAATGTGTATAAAGATAATTAATTTATAATTTATATTTATGTATAATATGTGTATAAAGATAATTAATTTATAATTTGATTGATTGATTGATATTTCATTTTCCTAATAAGGTGCCTAAGGCCCATGTAGGTGTCTATGAGTTTGCTATTGTACAGAGGGAAAACCTTTCGGTGAAAAACCCTCAAATCTTTATGTGAATACTTGTCGTATGATGTTAAATCCTTCAGGAAGTGCATACACTGTACTAGCCAGTGCGGGTTCCGTCTTATCCTTCTCCCATCCTCCTCTCCTCCATCACTGCCTCCACCGTTCGCGTTAGTCGAAATTGCTCTATCCATCCTTCCTGTTGTATCCACCGCGTTATTCGTCCAACATCTTCTGGGTTGTCCATCATTGCTTCAAACGACCGATTGTGCGCTTGTCGTAACACTCCTCCTCTTCCCTGCGCCCACTGAGGACACACCATGACCATATGTTTGGCGTTTTGAGACGGATACCCACATTGGCATCTCGGGTCTTCAACTCCGGGGACTTTTCTTCGGTGCAGATAAGCGTTGAGCCCGATGTGCTCGCTTCTTATCTGTGTGGCAATACTACTTTGGGCCCTCTTCAGGTTCTGGTGGATGGCAGATGGAGTTCCCTTCAAGTTCATTCGTAGTCTACCCGTCTTTTGGTCTATGGTTATGTTGGCTGCTTTCCACGTTTCTGGGTCCGCAGGTGCACGGTGGCGTAAGTGCTGCTTTGGCGTGTGATTCCTCCACAATATTTCCCACTGCTTTAATTTATAATTTATATTTATGTATATTTTATGTATATACTCTATATTTGTGTAATTTGTGTATATTCATAATTTATGTATTATTTGTGTATATGTATACTTTATAGTACAACAGTGATTATTGTATTTTATGTTGATTTATATCCTTGAGTGTTATTCTTATTGAAGCTCCGTTTATAATAAATTTCGGCAAATATTATTCTATATTCTTACACAGAGGCGGTCATCTGTCGGACAGACAGTATTTCGATACAGTCGCTTCTCGTTGTAACGATGCGGGGCAAGACTTACATAAGGCTCCTCATTGGAGGATTTAATAAATTGGCCAATGAGAGCCCTTGTTTAAGTCTTGCCCCACATCGTTACAACGAGGTGCGACTGAAGTATAAGTCTACCACCCCAATTCCGCCACCCTAATTCCGCCACCCTTCCCCACGTGAGACCACATCATTAAATTTACGATAGTTATCTAACAGATGGATCTAATGAAAATTCAAAACAATGGTCCTGTAGAGAGGAACCTACACTACTTGCTACAGGAGGATTGGCTTCAAAATGAGCAATTCTGGCCTTTTCTGCAGCATTACGTGCAGATTCTGCCTCTTTCGCCAGGTGAACCTGTTCGAGTCTCGCAAATGTCTGATTTGCATCAATTATTACTCCTCTATGGCCCCTTCGCTTCAGCTGCTCAAGCTGTATGTCATTGGAATCATTTTTCTCCTTCCCAAGTTGAAGTTGGAACGAGATCTTATCAATTACCTTGTAAGCTTTTTGGAACAGTAAGCGCCGTGTACGCGAAGAGCTCCCACCATTCTGAGCGGACCTAAAAAGGTCACGAAATTGGCGTGAAATACATGGCGTGGTTATAAGTCAAGTCTCTGATAGTCGGCGCTTTCTGTTTGGGGGTGTCGGGGGTTGAATTTGTACAGAACTTGGCGTCTCAAGGACAAATCGGGATTGAGCCGCTTTAACGGGATTCCAGGGCTGAATTCCTGCAGCCATCCATCAATTTCTAATACGAGCACTATCTAGACTTTCGTAGCTAGCTTAAGAGTATAGTTTGATAAATGTTTGCTCCTTTATATCGCTAGCATCGTCAAATCTGCTGAGCTCAGCGATTTTTGCTCTGTACTTGGCTTTAACCGGTGAGAAACACGTCAAATCAAGTGGCTGAAGTATATGACTTGAATTGGGCATCAAGTAGAATATTACAATCTTATCAGAGTAACATTTTCTCATGAACTTGTGTGTGGCATGAGATTTATGCCCATCTGGTGAGAGTAGTCGATATCCTTCAGTTGGCGTTGAAGGGATGAAAACCTGCTCTAGCCACTTGAGTGCTATATGATTCGACGTCCAAGCATTTGGAAAAGAGCAATAAGTCCAGTCTGGAGTAGATGTGGCCGGAAACCAGCCAGAACTGAGATTATTCTCTTTAAATATGACAAGAGGTTTCATCCTCTTTCCAGCGGCTGATATTCCCCCTAGAACTGACACCCACTCCCTATTTCCAGGCTGCTTGACCACAGTAGTTCTTGAAGATGAAGATCCAAAAACTCTGCCATTAGATCCAATCCCTAAAGCAAAACAATGTTAATTAGCATTCCACATATCATCCGACTTGATTGAATGTTTGTCAATCACGGCTTATAGTCGGTGAAACCATTCTAAAATTCCCTCTTCAGTCACAGAATTTGCTCTCTGTCTTTCTAGCTTTATCCCGATCTTTGATTTGATACTAGAATGTCGTTTTATGAATCTGGACATCCAATTCTTTCCAGGTAAAGCATCTGTAGAATTTCCACATCGAATTACGGAGGTCATTGCTTTAACGCTAGCGAACGAGGGGGCATGTCCTGCTTGATCCAGATCGATTATCCACTATACCAACAAGTTCTTCTGCTCGTTACTCAAATTTTGTTGGGTTCCCGCACTTAATACATGGGAAACTCCACCGTTATACCTTTCTCTAAGAGTTGTTCTGGGCACATCTTCTGCTCTCGCGGCCTCACTAAAATTGCTATATTTTCCGGTTTATAGGCCGTCCGATGCAATTTGAATTCGGATCTCTGAAGATTTCATAATGGTAAGTATGGGTGGGGGGTTATTGTGGATTGAAATTATGGTTTCACTTGGGTGAAGGGTTGCGGAATCTAGGGTGGTAGACTTGATCTGCAAATATACTCAGATCCTTTTGCGCATCTATATGAAATTAAAATACAGTCGTCCCTCTTTAAGTCGATAGTGGGTCCCGGTATAAGTGTTGAAGATATTCATTGAAATTCAACCATTTATATTTGCAATACTTACCCCTGCACGTAAAATGACCTGTAAGGGTAAGTGTTGCAAATATAAAACTCCAAGTTACAATGAATATTTTCAACACTTATAACGGGACCCATTATCGAGTTAGAGAGGGACGACTGTAATGTATGGTAATTGTACACAACCCATTGCTGGATGCATGGGAGTGAGATTGAAAGAAGCTTTACCTTAAGAAGGGCGAGGTGATGGTGTACGAGGAGTGCTCTGTACATTTCTTGGAGTAATTTCCTTTATCTTTTCCTATTATTGTAGCTACTTCTAGTAGTGTTTGGTTGGAACGAGCTGAGCTCTGGGTCTATCTGAGCATCAGCCGGCTTCACTGCTCCAAGACCCAAAAGGGGCATAGGGTATTTGGAGCCTACACCAGCACGAGCATAACTTTTATACCTCATCTCAAACAAATCTGTATGGGACAGGCTATAAAAAGTAGGCTTGTGCCGGTTTAGGATTTAAATTAAAAAAGTACTTGTACCTTTGATGGCATTCGTGAGCCTAGTTTAGTTCCTAAGCCCCTGTGAAGCTCCCTGACGCTCCTGTCACACGGTTTTACTCAGCGGCTCGAACCATCCATGCGGGACTTTAATGTTCTGACATATTATTGGACGGGTGTACATTAAAAATTTACTATTAGACTATTCTACGACCAGACATATACTCCGATTAAAGCTGTTGTTTCGAGTTATATTTCCAGAAGACCGATCTCAGAGATCTCTGGCAGACAATCTGTCCAAGATGATCCTATGGAAAAAACTCCTTGGTTTGAATAACTTGTTAGTATCTTTAAAAATCCACCTGAGATACTAACTGACCTTAAAGCGATCATGATGATCAATGGAGGAATAGGTTTCCTCGTAGGATTTAGTCCCTTTTTTGCATCAGCCAAGCCTCAACTGAACTTGAACAGTAGTTCTACCGACACATCAAGCTGACTCGAGCAAAACCAATGCTGCCGAAGTTACAAAGACAGCTTTACGATTGCGGAATTTGATTGAAGAATGTATTCCTTGTGAAATAGAAGAAGAAAAAATTACTGTTGCTCATTCTCGTATCATTACACCGAGGGTTATACAGGCAGCTAAAGATGCCGGGGGAAAAAACTATGAAGCCTGTGTCGTTTTTTGTCTGCTAGTTAATAAATATTGGTTCAAAAAGCAGTCACTTTTAGAATTGTGGGATGTAGATTTATACAACCTCAGAGCCACCGCTTGTGATGTTATTGCCAAAAACCTGTGCGTACAAAATAATCCGTCCTTAAATTCCGGGTCATCGAATTCCAGTACTTGCTAATTAGACAGAATTGAGACCGAAGAGAACCAAGAATATCTCTTGGGAGACGTGCTTTTAATGCGCTACTCAATACTCGTTAATGACAAACAAACAATGCCCGCAAATGTCATCGAACGTGCTGTCGACCTCCATGCCTTGAGAGTAATTGGTTCGAGTGGCTATCAGAAGTGTATTAATTATTTATGGAGAGGATGGTTGGTACAGGACGAAAACGATATCCACAGATTCGTCCACTACCAAAAGAAGGCTAACACTTCGTACTGGGCGCATGTTCATCCTGATCGCATGCGTGCTCCTGTGTATCAGAATGCAACGCAAATAATTATCTCGATTATCTATCTGGGACTCTTCACCGGGGCGATTAATACGGTAAATCGTGTGTGCAATCTGGATGTTGTGGAGATCATTTTGTATGTCTTCACTTTCGGATTTTTGTGTGACGAATTCAATAAATTCAGGAAGGTTGGATATTGGTACATAAGGTTCTGGAATGTTTTTAACCTAACACTCTATGCTCTACTAATAACAAGCTTGGTAATCAGGCTTATCGCATTGAGAGATCCCTTAACGCCCGATGATCAGGCTGGAAAGAGATGGGATCTGAACGAGCTTAGCTACAAATTCTTGGGTACTCTCTTCCGATATTATGACATTTAAAAGCTAATAAAGTTAACAGCACTCTCAGCACCCATGTTTTGGATGCGTTTGCTTCTTTACCTTGATAGTATTCGTTTTTTTGGCGCAATGCTTGTGGTCCTAAAGGTTATGATGTCTGAATCGCTAATCTTTTTCGCCCTTCTTACAGTTATTTTTGTTGGCTTCTTTCAGGCATTTACTGGTATGGACGCTGCGGAATCTGATATCAATGCCACATCTTTCATCCTTCGAGCAATGGCAAATGCCGTGATGCAATCACCTGACTTTGGTGATTTTGACACATTTGCACCTCCATTTGGAAATATTTTATACTATATCTTTACATTTTTGATCATGGTAGTGTTACTTAATATTCTCATCGCGCTATATAATTCTGCCTACGAGGATATCACAGATAATGCCATCGACGAATACCTCGCTTTGTTCGCACAAAAAACTATACAGTTTGTCCGTGCACCAGATGAAAATGTTTTCATCGCTCCTCTAAATCTGGTCGAAATTCTAGTCCTCATCTTACCATTTGAATGGTGGTTACCCCGTCATATCTACGCTCGGCTGAACGACTATGTCATGGCAATCTTATACTTCCCTCTCCTTTTAGTAGCTGCAATGTTTGAAACTCGCAGCGCAAGGAAGGTAAGAGGTAATAGGAGACGAGGTAATGACGATGATGATACATGCCAAGAATGGGAGCAAATGAAAGCTGAGTGTGTTTTTGATACTGAGGGATGGAGCAAGAGAGTTCAAGACGTCAGGCCAGACATTGAGTTTGATCAGGCTACAGTTGAGGTGAGGAAATTACGGGATGAAGTTGAAGAGATTAAGAGTTTATTGAAGCTGTTGCTGGAGAGACAGGGGATTGACCATGGACCATCTAATTTAGTAAATCTTACTGTACCGTTTCGAGAAGAGAGGATCGAGAATATATAATTTTCTGGGATTATAAAGCATTTTACTGCACCTTAATTTACACTAGAGCTATCGGATACCGACCAAAGTTATTCACTTAGAGGTGCTATCTGCGACAAGATAAATCTCTAGATCTTTAATTTCATTTCAAAATACTTTTATCAGTAATATATCATTCATATGATATTAACCAATATTATTCTATTCCTTAGATTGGGTCATAAAAATGAAGATATTTCACTTGTCGTCCACTATCAATTTCGATTTGTCATGGGCTCGGTATCCTACATTCTCTCTCTTACTGTGGCTCGCGATAGTATATTGTGATAACAAATTTTGATCGTCATCTTGTCAAATAGAATAAAACTACTTTGGCTTTGTAATTTTATATATTCACAGCCAACTTATCAAAGACCATCTAACGAGTTACAAGTGCTCATCACACTGTTAACGTATATTTCACGTCTGCAGAATTGCCCTCAATGAAGGAATCAATAATCTTTATATTGTCCTTCTTGCGCTTCTCAAAACTTACGCCCACTTACTCTCCCCTGTTGTTGAGCCCTCTGACCTTACATCACAACAGTTGCTACATTAGAGCTAGCTAATCACGAGTAACGATTCCCAAAAGATAACTATCTCTCTTTCTCACATGAACTCCTTCCTCGATTAATAAGCGACGCCTTCTCCTACGTCCTTGATTAAGGGTATGCATGCAGCTCAGTTGCAGCGGGTTAAACGAAAAAGCTTCACTATGTTTCGAATAGGCGGACAATTCTGTCCAGATCTCTGAAGGTCCTCAAGAGGGCGAATGTCACAGCGATGATGCTGGATGGAGTAATGGCTATCGGGAAAACGGAGAATACAGGAAGGAAAAGGCTGGGAAGATAAAATTTAATAGACATTGTATGACCTTTCCCAAAGGCAGTACGCAACACTGTAAGAAGAGGAGCTATGAGCCCCTGATCTAACTAAACGAACAACTGATTTGGCAGAACAAGCAGTAGCTAGCAATCCTATATCGTGCCGAACTCAAGTCTGTGCCTCAATGTAGACCACCATCGACAGTGTCGGGATGACTATGGACTTCGTAGTAGTAATTACGGTAGGTACGGATTCGACAGTGATTATGATGTTGGTGGCAGCGAAAGTTAAGGTAAAGATTATGATAATGATTACGGTATGGAATAATGGTGATGGTTACGGTGAGGGTTACGGTGAGGGTTACGGTGAGGGTGGTGGTTACGGTAATAATGACGATTACGGTATATGGTGGTTGTAATTGTAATGCTGATGGTGATGGTGATGGTGGCGGTGGGAGGTGAGAGTTATCGAAGGAGAAGAAATGTAGATTTGAATTACGACAAAAGACTTTGCGTGGTGAGCATCGTACGGAGGCTTGTCGTGTTATACTCTATTCCAGGGGTAAATAGTGAAGGAAACCCCTGAATGCCAAGATCTGACAGGGATTATACAATATGCCATTGGCTGCAATATTTTGACCATACCAAATCCGACAATAGCTGAACCTGATTTGTATGGGAAATTTTGCGTGATAAAAGAAGTGTAGGAGATCCCTGTAACTCGTTGAAATGATGATATTCTATTCCAAAGTGCTAGCTTTTATCAAGTATTAAATACATTTTTACCAATAATTAAGCATCATTAATAAGGAATCGAACCTCCTCTTGCTCTGATGACTGCCTGGCACCTTTCTGGCATGCTCTCTACAAGCGTAGCTAGTTGCTCCTGAGAAATTGACTCCCATGCCTCTAGGACTGCATTACGGAGCACTTCCTCAGATGGATTACCAGAATCAAATTCTGGGTGGTGCTCTTCAATATGGGATTTCATCATATCCCACACTGACTCAATTGGATTCAGGTCTGGGGAATATGACGGCCAGACTATGAAATCTACCCCTCTTGATGACAGCTCTCTTTTCGTACGTTGAGCAGAATGGGCAGGAGCACCATCATGTAAAAGAGAAGAGGGCCGTGAGAATCAATTGGTTGTGTTGCCGCGTGGATTAAAGGAACAATCCTCCGGCAGTAACTCTCCGCTTTTATAGTCCCCCAATTCCTACTCCAGAAGAGGGCAGGGCCCTTCTGGTTCCCATAAAAGGAGCCCCAGAACATCCAACCACGCTTTCGAGGACCTTTTCAAACCAGGCAAGTGTGATAATATGTCTTCTCGGGCTAAAAAATTAGATTAATGCAGTTGATACATGGCTGAGATCTGGACTCACCTTCCTCGAAACCCATACTCTTGTGTGACGTTCACCGGTGACCCAAGTCTCATCAGACCAAAGAATTTGGGACCACTGTTCAGGTGTCCAAGAAGAGTGTTCTTCCGCCCACTCTAATCTTTTCCTCATATGTGCAGGCGTTAGAGTAGGCTTCGCTTGAGCAATGCAACGCTTGAACCCTCTTCTCTCAAGAGCACTTTTGATTGCGATTTGGCCACAATTCCAGTGGGAAAACTTAGCAGCAAGCTCCAGGTGGCTCATCTGGCGGGCCTCACTTGAAGACGTGACAAACTCTTCAAGCTCAACTTCCTGCTGAGCGTTCAAGGCGTGGGGTCGGCCATTTCGCTTTTTGGGCGTCAGACATTGCCTTGCAAGGGCATATTGTACCCTTCTTTCGTTGATACCGAGTTGATTACCGATGGCGAGATGAGTAAAACCAAGGCCACGTAACGTGTATATCTGGACTCGCTGATCCCTAGAAAGCTGGCTCCGTGATCTTGGAGTAGTGGGAGATGCTGGGGTGATCATTTTTCTTCGCAGTTTATCGTGAGGATATAGGTTATTCGATATGTCGTGTCAACCGATTTAGTGTGGTACGAGGATGCTGTGCAACTATCGAACATAAGAGAGAAGGTTCAAGGAAGAAGGAATGCCTCGGTTGCCTTATTGCCTTAGTCTAGCCATTTTTGTAGCGCTAAAGTCGGAATGTCAGGGATAGCCCATGTAAATTACACAGAATGTGGGGCTACACTTCTTACCCCTGTAATAGAGTATATACAATGAAAAACTTTAAAACTCCCAAAATAGACTTCCAACCGGGATTACTATTTTCCAAAAAACAAACAACTCCCAGCGCCGATCCAAAATATCCCCAGGAACCTAGCAGACAGCGACCTTGAATGCGCAGCGGGCATGACACTCGTCACGCCCCACGCCTCATTATAGCCCGAACGGCAGATACTGCTGTGGAAGATGCTCAAAATTTTGTTCATCACGGAATGTACTTTAGACAAAGGATAGATAATGGTAAACTAGTAAGCGATGAATCATTTTCTAATATATTTTGTCTTAGCATGGAAGGAAATAAATGTAGTAATTGTTGATGAACAAAACGTATCACGCCATCCTAGCAGAAGTCCCCGGACATTTTCCTATTTTATTTTATATATTTTATATATTTTATATATTTTATATATTTTATATATTTTATATATTTTATATATTTTATATATTTTATATATTTTATATATTTTATATATTTTATATATTTTATATATTTTATATATTTTATATATTTTATATATTTTATATATTTTATATATTTTATATATTTTATATATTTTATATATTTTATATATTTTATATATTTTATATATTTTATATATTTTATATATTTTATATATTTTATATATTTTATATATTTTATATATTTTATATATTTTATATATTTTATATATTTTATATATTTTATATATTTTATATATTTTATATATTTTATATATTTTATTTTATTTTATATATTTTATTTTATTTTATTTTATTTTATTTTATTTTATTTTATTTTATTTTATTTTATTTTATTATTATTATTATTATCATTAAGAGTGCCGCTTAAGCCGCCCAATGGGTCCCACGCAAGTTTTATATATTCAATTGACTTTCTCAACAGTATTCCTCGCAGGATTTTACCTGATTCTCGTATTTGATACTAGAAATTGGAAACATGGTCGGTTCTAGAGATCGAAGACAGAGGAATGTGGCCAGACACGCGTCTCAAGGCGCATCACCTGCGGCAGTAAACAAGGAAGGGGGACATCTGCAGAACAGTACACATAATGAATTAGATAAAATAGAGGCTTTCTTAAACAAGATGAAGGGTAGTCTCAATGAAAATATACAAAAAAACACTGGGGTGACGTCTCGTGAGGTAAATGAGGCGATTGAGGCCCTGAATACTCACCGAAGGAAGTGGCAAGAGGCTTCTCGCAAGGAGACACCAATGGAAGAACGTCTACTTGCGCTAGAAAAGGCCGTTACAAAAGGACTCCAGTGCAATAGTCAAAGAACTGTGTCACCAACTGCTATTCCGGAAACCATAGGAAAGCCTACTTACTCCGCAGTCGCGGCACCATCAGCAACACGGCCGGCAGTTCGTATTAGGGTAGAGGGTGCAAAAGAAATGCAGCCGTCGCAGCTTCTCTCTGTGGCTCAAAATCATATAGTAGGGGCCTATGCTGTTCGAAAAATGAGGAGTCAAGACACCGAAGTCTTCGTACAAACAGCCTCCCAGCGGGATGCCGCCCTAAATATGCCCCAGCCAGAAGAATTTAAGGTTCTTCGACAGGATTACCCTGTCGAAGTACCTGGCGTTCCACTTGGAACCAAGATCAGTGGTGGTAAAAGCGCCGACAACACTGCAATAATACGATCAATCGAAGAGGCACCAAGGGTTAGGATTCCAGGGATTCTGATTAATCGAATTCGGTGGCTAAATGATGGGAAAGAGCATGAACGAGCTAAAAGAAACGGCCACACAAGAGGGACATTAATAGTCAGCCTGCCCTCGGAGAGTATTCAGAGAGAGGTGGTTCGAAATGGCCTTGTCCTAGACGCAATTCTGTACTCTGCACAGTTCTGGTCACCACGTGCCCAAGTAAAGCAGTGCTATAATTGCAGCCAATGGGGGCACACCCAGGCTCATTGCGGTAAGGAAGTCAAGTGTGGCGGGTGCGCAGGCAACCACCAGACAAGGGAGTGTCCCAAAATAAGAGTCTCCTGTTGCAATTGCGGCAAGGCTCATCACTCCTGGCAAAAATCAGTGTGCCAAACATTTCAGATCTACAAAGCCGGAGTACAAAGGGTTAAACATGAACTTGTTGCAAAAACAGCCGAGGCTCAAAGGGTTAGTTCGTATGAGGCATCTATGGCAACATTGATGGGAAAAGGAGGAGATCAGGGCTTCACGACTGTGACCAACAAGAAGAGGAGGATTGCCAACGCTACTTGAGTAGTGGGAGCACCTAGGAGAGGACCAGGTCGCCGGAGAAAAGAATCGCTTCACAACTTTGGCCATGCAGTGCCCTTTACAGCCTCCCAGAGCATTTCACCTTGCCAAGATACGGTAATAATAGACGCTCCTGATTCGCCTGAGTTATGAAATTAGTCTCTATAATTCAGTTCAACTGTGGCGCTAGCAATAATGGTATTCTTCGACCGTTTATGGATGCACTAGACCCTTCGAAGCATTTACTGGTCGCTCTTCAAGAACCAAGTGTAAATAGGACAACTCTGGGAACATACTGCCCAAAAAGATACACCTTATGTATGGAACCAGCGTTGGAGACGAAAGTCGCGTTCCTAGTCAGCAAGGAAGTAGGTGAAGCGTGTTGGTCCTATCGATGGGTGTCATGTTTTGTGATGGAGATCACCCTGCAGCTCACTGATTTGACCTTCAGGGTAGTGAATATTTACAGCCCGGTCACGAGCGGCTCCAAACTCGTTGACTGGGAGAACATTGTTGAGACATCCAGAGAAAACAGTGTGAGCTGTATCGTACTAGGCGACTTTAACTGCCATCATCCTCTTTGGGGTGGTGTTACAGCAGCAAGAGAAATACGAGCCCAACTTCTGCTAAAAAATATGACTGAACAGGGACTACACCTTGTCACGCCGGCGGCTACACCAACTTTTCGAAGGAAAGGGCGAAATGGAGTGCTACAGGAAACGGTGATTGACCTCACTTTTGCATCCGAAGATCTAGTAGAAAGAATCCAATGTTGCTCAACGCGTGAGGATTGGAGTATACGACTAGATCATATCCCAATCGAAATTTGCCTCGGGCCTATGAGCGTTACTCCTGGCGAGAATAGGCGATTTGCATACCATCAAGTAAATCTCGACAAACTGAAAGAGGTAGTTCGTAGAAGCAATTGGAATAAATCGGCCGATCCACTAGTGACCTTGCAGGAAGCAATAAAAGAGGGCCTGCATCTTCACTGTCCCAGAGCCCGGCCAAGTCCTCATGCTAAAGCGGCCTGGTCTACTCGAGCATCAGAGCTACTTACTGATACCCGACGAGCGCGACGACTAGCTCTTCAAGGAGAAGAACATAATGGCACTCGATACAAATCCCTTCGCCGAGAACTGAAAAGAGAGATAAAGCGCATCAAGCGGGCTAGCTGGAGAAAATTTGTCGCAGACGCTACGGGAGATGGTAATAGCTCACATATCCAGAGCTTATGGAGACTTTCGAGATGGGGAAAGAAAATTGCCAACAAGCAACAGGGACCTCCACACTTACCGGCGATGAGGAGAAGAGAAAGCGACATACCAACAGAGAACAACCAGGAGAAGGCTAAAATCTTGAGGGAAAAATTCTTCCCCGGAAAAGTCCAGGCTGACCTCAGCGACATAGCAGCCGGAATACAACCCAAACGGACGACAGAAATCTCCCAAGTGGTTACTCCCGAAGAAATTGAAACCCTTCTCAGACAACTCCCACGAGGCAAGGCACCGGGGCCAGATGGGATTCCCAACGAAATACTTCAAGTCCTCTTACCCGAATGGAAAGTAGAGCTCGCCCATGCCATAAGTCAACTACTTTCTAAAGGCCAGATTCCACTCTCCTACAAAGAATCTATAACCTTGACATTAAGGAAAGAGAGGCGCCCAGACTACTCCTTACCATCTAGCTATCGACCAATAGCCCTAGAAAACTCATTAGCTAAGCTAGTGGAAAAGGCTGTAGCAAATCGCATGGTCGCTGCCGCAGAAGAACATGGGATGCTCCCGTGGGCTCGGATGGGTGCACGAAAAAACCGATCTACAATTTCTGCATTGGAACTACTAACCTCTACAGTACAAACAGCATGGGACGTAAAACCTGGCTGTGTAGTGTCAATGTTAGGATTGGATATAAAGGGAGCCTTTGATAATGTGTCTGTTGAACGACTACTGTGGGTGTTGAGACGGGAGGTTTTTCCGGACTGGATGGTTAGGTACGTCCACAGCTTCGTATCACGAAGGCGTACCAAAATTAGGTTTACGGGCTATAACAGTGACTGGATTGAGACGAATACTGGAATACCGCAAGGGTCCCATCTCTCCCCGATCCTATTTCTCTTTTACATTGCTGAACTGATAGAGAAGCTCCAACGCCCAGATAATGGGCATATGGCGTTTGGTTTTGTAGATGATACGACCCTGGTGGCATGGGGAGATAATGCGCAGCAAAACTGTCGAACCCTGGAACATGCCCATGACGAATGTCTTACGTGGGCCAGAAGATATGGTGCCGAGTTTGCACTGGAAAAGTACCAGCTGATCCATTTTGCAAGAAAGAGGAGGGCTACAGGGGATCTGCGTGAAGGAGTAAGCCTGAAAGGCGTCAGTATAGACCCGATGTCCGAAATGAAAGTGCTCGGGGTGATTGTAGATAGCCGGCTTAGATGGGGAGCCCAAGTGGCACAGGCAGCTCAAAAGGGTGAAGCGGCTTTTAATGCTCTATCAAGAATCACGTCGTCAGTCTGGGGCCCGTCTCTGAGGCACTCAAGGCTGATATATTCGGCTGTAGTTCGCCCGACAATGCTGTACGGGTCTCAAGTCTGGGGTACTAGAATTGACGGTCGACCTATGGCAAAAAGCCTGATGGGAAAGCTCGAGAAAGTCCAGAATAAGTGCCTGCGGAAGATTACTGGGGGCTATAAACGTTCGCCAACCGCTGCGCTGGAGAAGGAATCCGGCATACCTCCCCTTGACCTCTATGTACAAGCAACAACATTGCGCTATGGGGCAGCCACTCAGTCAAAGCCAGTCACAGCAGATATTTTACGGCATGTCAAATCTCTCTGGAACTATTGTGTCCGAAACTGTCCTACATTCGATGGTCCTAGGAGGGAAAGGACATCTATGGAGATTATACGTCGTGAGGCAGAAGCTAAAGTAGCTGAGGCTCAAAGGTCACCCCAGCGCTTAGGAAGAACATCACAGCAGGGATCGGGAGAAGACAAACGAAAAGACGCAGCGGCAATTAGAAAATGGCTTAATTCAGCTTGGAGACAGAGGTGGATGGTCAGCAAAAGTAAAAGAAACCGGTCAGCTGCTGTTTGGAAGACACCCTGGGGGCAGCCAACTCTGAGTTTATATGGCGGCCTAAAGAAACACGAGTCTACCGCTTTGTTCCAGCTCCGCTCTGAAGTTATTGGACTCAACGCATGGCTAGCTTCTGTCGGGGTCCCAGATATTAGTCCACGATGCACGTGTGGGGTAAACGCACAGACAGTCAAGCACATTCTGTTTTATTGTCCCGAGCACGTAGCAACCCGAGCCAGGATGTTTCGTGATACTGGAACATCTAGTTTCGACTCCCTGTTACAATCCGTTAGGGGTTGCCGGGCTGCTGCGCGTATGGTGATCTCCACTGGCCGTCTCTCACAATTCGTCATCGCAAACCAAATCGAACACGAGGAACAGGACCTCGCAAAAATACCTGTACTAAATTGAGACTACCTTTCCTCGATGGAGGAGGTAACGGAATCTGGCTGATTAACTAGTCTGATGGATAATAGTTGGACGTCTATGGCATGAAGCTTAGACGTGCACTAGTGGCGGAACTGCGGGTTTGCTAGAAGTAGCGTTTTTTTTTTTTTTCCCTTATAAGGCCATCCGTCCTCATGGCCCTGTACATAGGAGCTATATAGGACAGTAAGCAAGAATATATATATATATATATATATATATATATATATATATATATATATATATATATATATATATATATATATATATATATATATATATATATATATATTTATTTATTTATTTATTTATTTATTTATTTATTTATTTATTTATTTATTTCTTTATTTATTTATTTATTTATTTATTTATTTATTTATTTATTTATTTATTTATTTATTTATTTATTTATTTATTTATTTATTTATTTATTTATTTATTTATTTATTTATTTATTTATTTATTTATTTATTTATTTATTTATTTATTTATTTATTTATTTATTTATTTATTTATTTATTTATTTATTTATTTATTTTTGTAGGTCTTACAGGGTGATATCACGTCTAAACTTGAGTAAGTAAGGCTATGATAGGATGTTGTCGTGAAAAATCTATCCTCTAAATACAGGTGGTTACCTAGCTAGACATAACTCGAAATTAGTCATGTCACCAATGTCATGTGATTGAGTTGTACCAACACTATTATAGCTTGCCTTCATTAACTTCACTCCCACGTGGACAAACTTCTGTACATCTTTTCAACCCTCTTTACCTGCTCCATCTTGGCGAATTCTCACAAGCAATACAATATTCACCTCATGACGAACCTTCCCCTTCTACCCCCTTCCCTCCCCCCTCCACCCCTACGCGCTTCTGCCCTCGCAGGCGGGACGGAGTCGTTGACAGATTTGCTACTGTCAACTACCTCTGCTGCAGACACCAGAAATAATGAGGCCGTCCTCATGTTTCAACGTATTGCAAGCGTCCTTGATGACGCAATCGGAGAGAGTAGTACACTGCCCCAACACCTTCACAGGCCTTTTCGAGATTTCGCGGCCGACCTAAATTTAGTAGCACGACGAGACTTCGAGTGTCACGTCAGAGGCTCTCCCCGCCCTCTCAAGCCGTACAACTCGGCACAAATTCCCATCCAGCCGGTAGAACACCGAGCTGCGACTACCAGGGTCCCACAGAAAAATTCATATGCCAGTGTTGCGTCTGCTGCGGCTCCGAGGCAACCAGATCGTTCACAGGTAGCGCGGAAGCCAACAGCACCCCTGAAACACACATCTAATAAACCAATCAATGGTAACTCAACCAAAGCAAGAATATCTGAAGACAAACGGCTTCTAGTTCGAGTTGCAACTGGCCACCCTATGCTTAGCATATCTCCGTTCGCCATAATGCAGAAAATCAACACTTTCCTCATCGAAAAACTAGTAAGGGAGATACAGAGCACCAAGACCGGTTTTGCCATCTGCCCAGCATCCCTGTCACGGTCCTAGTCCAGTTCCAAAATCGTATTCAAGGGACCCCTGGTTTTCTAAATTAGTTAAGTAGGATTCTCTCGGAGTCCGGAGTGCAGGATCAGCAGTCTGTCTAATTCTATGCGTTCGGAGTTGGGCATGATTCGGAGTTGTGCTAAGCGTTGGAAAATTGGGTTTTCTTACAGGGTCAGGGTTGTAAGGAGTTTAGTGCGTGTCTTTGTTAGCGCGGCCCCACTAGTAGGGGGAGGCCCGACGAGGTACATGTAGATATATACTCAGAGGATAGCGATCTTGAGAGATCGTGTTACGTCTTGTTTTATTCCTACGCTATATTCTTACAATAGCCATTTATTCCTCGTTCCTAAGTTATTCCATCTTCCCTTCCTACCATCCCGTCCAAATCCGCTACAATCCCCAACCGCCCAAGAAACCTTATCAAACCGTATGAGTGATATCCAAACTTTCTTGTCACCCGAAGGGCAATGCAAAATTGAAAAGCCAGTCTTGCATTCTGCCTTTAGACTCTCGGGGGTTCCCCGCTCCTACTCTGGATACAACGAGTCTTCTAATTCAGTAGAAATAGTAGAAATTAACGCGTCAGTCATAGCCGAGGCACTGACAGATTTGACAAAAGTTGCTCCAATAAGTGTCCTTGAATCAAGAGGTTCTTCCAACTCTGATTACTATCACCAGAAAAGCTGGATAGTTTTATATCCTAGTGGCTCGAATCTTTCTAAAGTACTACCTCTTTTTGGCGTGCGGGTTCCAGCAAAGCTCCCCCCGCAAAGAATAAGAACTCCGCAATGTGGAAAATGCTTTGGGTGGCACAACCAACGGGCCTGTGCTCGATTTCCCCGTTGCAGAATCTGCGGCTCAACTCAGCACGTAGAAAGTGGACACACTACCTGTGATCCGAAAGTAACCCACGCGTGCCCTCCGAAATGTGCGAACTGTCACGGGCCACACCCAGCTGACTCTTTAGAATGTCTTATTCGCCCCAGAAAGGACAACTCTTTCCCATCAAAACAGCAAATATTTGCAATTAGGCAGACCGCAGCTGCTGCAACACTTCGCCTCAGAGCCGCTCACTACGGCAAAATTGGCAGCCAAGCAACTGCTACAGTTTCTGTCGACGTCCAAAGTACACCAAATGCTTCGCAATCACAAACTCCTATCCCAAATTCCCCCACGACTCTACCAGCAGGGTTGGGCAGGTTCAGAATTCTTGCACAAGACGGCTGTCAAGATAAGGACAACAGAATGAATGAATAACACGCCAAATTCAATAAACATACTCTCAGTAAACGTTGGCCGCTGCTCTTCTGCGCATCAAATCGCTCTCCAAACTGCCTTCACTAACCGTATAGATATCCTGCTGATTCAAGAGCCATACATTTCCAAAAAAACTGATAGGAGAATTACGTGCAAACACCCTTCGTTCGAGTGCTTCACCCCAATCGATGACTGGTCAATTCGACCAAGGTTATTGACCTATACGAGAACAAGTAATAATTTAACTTATTCACAGGAATGCCCCCACTCTACCATGGACTTAGGTATGGGAGACATTCTCTTTCTTTCTGTTGTATTTCGCGGATACCCCCGACTGCTAGTAATAAATATTTACAACGCTCCTCCTGGAGCCATAGATCCAGGCGCCGGAGTAGCGCGATTAACTGCACTAGCCGACGCCCATTTACCCCCTAAAACAATCGTAGCTGGCGACTTCAATCTCCACCACCCGATGTAGCACCCATCTTACCCGGGCCCGCCCTCCACTCAAGCTGAAAGCCTCATCCGCTGGCTTGAATCAAAGGATCTCTCATTAATTTCTGAAATTGACAAGCCTACCCATGCCCGTGGAAATGTTCTCGATCTTTGCTTTGGAACATGCCAATTGTTAGCAGCTGGAACCACCGCAGTAGCCCAACAAGAGTTAGACGTGACATCAGACCATACTCCACTACTCGTATCTGTTGCCTGCGGTCCACGTGGTACTTCACCCACGACTGCACTTCGCTTCGCCACCATCGACAAGGATAATTTTCTAGCTTTACTTCGCATGCAACTAGAAGGCATGCTTAAATTGTCGGACAAATCAGCAGCGAGCCTAGATAAAAGAGCTGATGATATAATCCAAATACTATCGAGATCATTATCAGGCTCTGCAAAGCGCGCGTTACCACATAACAAGGGACAGCCCTGGTGGAACCAAAGATGCAAAGAAGCAAGATTAGAATATCGCGAAAAGATACGAGCGGGAACAGCTTCTCAATCAGATAGAAAGGCATTCCGGAAGGTTACGAATAATGCTAAGGTAGCCTTCTTCCAGAAAAGAGTCGACGAAGCTATGAATGCGAAGGACGTATTCGACATAACAAAGTGGCATAAGTCAAAAGGGGTTTTCCGCTCTCCCCCTTTTAAAGACCCTCTCGCGCCAGACTCTCCTGAACAACAAGTGGAGGGCAAAATGATGATAATTGCCCGGAACCTCTTGACCAATCATTCCGATGTCGAAGATATACCCTTCAACGCACCTACCGTTGCACACCAAGCTCTCCCCTTCCCAGAAATTACAGCCTCAGAAGTCAGTAACGCTATTCTTGGAGCTGGCAACACCACTCCTGGGAAAGATCAGATTCCAACTGTGATTCTACGTCTCGCTTGGCCGCACATTTCGGCCCTGGTGCACGACTTGTTCCAAGCATGTTTAGATAATGGCCATCATCCTAAGTGTTTCCGTACAGCAATCGTAGCAATAATTGCCAAGCCACAGAAAGTAGATATGTCTTCCCCTAGATCATATAGACCGATCGCCCTGCTATCTGTTCTAGGCAAAGGACTTGAAAGACTTATAGCAAAGCGCATGTCATGGATAGCCATCAAGCACAAAGTGCTTGCTAGCCAACAATTTGGAGCTCTACCTCAGCGCTCTAGCGTAGACCTAACTACATGTCTCACTCACGACGTTGAAACGGCATTGGCTAAAGGCTTGACTGCGACGATGGCCACACTCGACATCAAAGGTGCATTTGACGCTGTACTTCCAGGTAGGCTTATAAAAAGATTGAGAGAACAAGGCTGGCCAGCCCAGCTCTGCAACTGGATTACTTCATTCGTGAGCAACCGCGAAGTCTGTATAAGACTAGACGGACAAATTGGTAAACCCATCGTGACTGACTGCGGACTCCCCCAGGGTTCGCCAGTCTCCCCTATTCTTTTTATGCTATAAATTGCTCCTCTATTTAAGCTTGATGGACTCAAGAAAGCCTTTAGATACGCCGATGATGTCGCAGTGCTGGAAGTATCGCCTTCCTTACAGGAAAATGCTACTAAACTAGAAAACGCAATAAATCAAGCGCTTGCATGGGGCTCTTCGGAAGGGGTGACCTTCGACCCCTCAAAATCCGAACTTCTCCATTTCACCCGGAAACACAAAGATAAGGACTCGCGCCCACTGGTAGAAACAAACAATTTCACCATCATAGAGTCAGTACAAAAGCCCTATCTTAAATGGCTAGGGATAAATTTTGATAAAAAGCTCACGTTCAAACGACACGTCCAAATTCAAGCGTCCAAGGCCCTTAGTGTCGCTCACGCTCTTCGCTGCCTGGGAAATACAATTAGAGGGGCACCACCACATCTCTCGAGGCAAGCAGCCTTCGCCTGTATCTTACCAATAGCACACTTCGGTGCTGAGACCTGGTGGCCAGGCAAGTCTCGAACAAATTTAGGAAAAGTTGTCAGTAACAGGGTTGGATCTCATCTTAATATGATAGAAAAAGTACATAGAGCCGCCGCGAGGGCTGTCCTCCCAGTGTACCGCACAACTCCTTCCGCTGCTCTCTTTCGAGAGGCTGGCCTTAATCCCGCTGAGCTAGCCCTCAATAACATATCAAGAAGAGCTGCTATACGCGCTCGTCGACTCGACCCCCGTCACCCTCTTCGTCTACGTGTACAAAATTCTATGTCATCTCCTGCACTATCCCGTTTTGCGCGCTCACATAGAGGTATCCCAGCGTCAGAACCCATAAATCCAATTGTCAATCCCCCATGGGAATTCATAGAGTCCAAGCAGGACTCTCTTATTCGTATTTGTGGCCCTTCTGGACCAAGACACACGAGAGCAGACAAATTTTTCAATTTTTTGCAAACACTCCCCAGGAGTGATATCTTAGTATTCTCAGACGGTTCTAAACTACCAGATGGTAAAACAGGCAGCGGCTTTGTCATTTACCAATTTGGAATTAAAGTTTGCTCTAAGGCCTTCCCGCTCGGTCATCAAAGAGATTGTTTTGATGCAGAAACATTCGGTGCTCTTCAAGGGATCCGCGCAGCTATTGCGCTCCCCTCAGCCCGCTTTTCAAATGACATATGGATATTTATCGACAACGTGGAAGTAGCAACTAAACTTCTTACAAAAACCCCAACAGTCTCTGCCCAACCAATTTTTCTCAAAGCTTTAGAAGTGGCCAAAACTTGGAAAGTTCGAACACGGCTTCCCCATACCCTGGAGGGCAATATTAACGTCTGATGGGTCCCTGGACATTCCGGTATTGAAGGAAACGAGCTAGCCAATATGGAGGCTAAGAGAGGCGCATCGATGCCATGCCCTGAGAAGCTCGAGTTTTCTTTTTCATTATTAGAAAAGTGGCAGGAGGCCCAAATAAGAAGAGAGAGAGAAGACTGGTGGCAAAAATATTCTCCCCCCTCATACCAGAAACTCGAGATAAACGACGCACCTTTCTTCCCAAAAGAGCTCACTATGAATCGCAGACATTTAGGCCGAGTCATAGCTGCCAAAACCGGCCACGGGGACTATGCTACCTACCACACCCGTTTCAAACATTCGGAGGCTACTAACGATTGCTCATGTGGTTATTCTAAATCGCCTACACACTTTCTCTTCTGTCGGATTCTTCGTCGACGCAGGGGTCGCCCTGAAGGGCCAATCAACCAACTTATTCCAAGTCTACTTGGCACGCCGAAAGGAGCGATAGCTTTTAACAAATGGCTCGACCAGTCTCGGTTCTTCGAGGAAATCTGTCCTCGTTGAGGGGCAACTTTATTTTTCCTTTTATTTTTCCTTTTATTTATTTATTATTATTATTATATTTTTAACACGATCGGAGGCTCCTGGACGGAAAGGTGGAGCGGGCGAGTGTGACTGATTGATCACCAGTTGTGAGGACGGGGAAGTCTCATCAAACATGCTGTAATGGCTCATGTATTTCTTCTGTTCGCAGTTTCAGATAACGCGGTACAGCGATGTATTTTTAGACTTAGCAAAGTCCCAAATCCTAGAGCGATGGCTCTAGCGTCCTATGTCCCAAAGGGGATGGACGGGCATGTGCAGGAGGCACATGTTCGGAGCCTAGACGTCAAATAGAATCATCATCATTATAGCTTGCCTTTGTCAGGAACTGTTATGTACAATGCTGGTCCTCATCATTGGGGTTGTTGATCTTCATATGCAAGGTACCTGGCCCGCTGATCATAGCTGTAAGAGTTAAGGCATTGCCTCCGTAAGTAATGCTTAAGGGCTAGAGCTGGCTCCCTATTCCTTTGAATTCTATCTTGCTCTAAACTGTCGATCGTGTTATCAGATTGTTCTATTTCTGGGTGTTTCTACAGGCTATGCCACTCATCGCTATTCGATAATATATTCTTTGGAGTTCTTTTCTGGTTATTCAGGCACTCGGAAACCCGGGGGTCTTCTTGTACTTGAGGTCGTTGTCTTGACTGCTTTTTGCTATTCAGATTAGTGTCTTGTATTTATCCTATCCTCAGATAATCTAGTTCATTGCCTCGCTCAGATTCACACCGTTCTCACGTTGTGCAAATAATTATCGGACTCTTATCGCGGTCGCGTCAGCTACGCCAGTCACAGTCAAGTCATTCACATCAGTTGCATTAGTCAAGCCAGTCACGCCAGTCATGCCTTGCAAGATTGGAACTCCTGACAGCCTTCAACACAGGCAGAAGACCTAGTTCGCCGGATTGAATCGAGGTACTACTCCTTTGCTTCTGATATCGATGTTCCAACCCACAATCATGGGAATATTCATGATCTCTGCTTTTGTTCAAGTCTCCTTCTCGCAGAAGGCATTTCAGCCTCAGTGTAACATGATCACGATGTGGGATCCGACAACTTTCCTTTGTTTATTAAAGTCCCTAGCTAAGTATGAAGAAAACCCCCAGCACCGAGGCTGAGGGTTGCAACAATCCATGAAGAAACATTCTTATCTTTATTAGCATCTCATTTAGCTTCAATACTCCCTCTTATAGATAAATCTCAGGCAAGCCTCGATTGTAGAGCGGAAAAAATCATTCATATCTTATATTGTTGCTTTTCTGGATCAGCAAAGAGCTGCCTCCCACACAACAGGGACCAACCGTGGTGGAACCAGGACTGTAAAGCAGCTAAAAAGAAGTATCCCAATATTTCTCGAACTGGTTATGCGACCTGCGAAGACAAAAAAAGCCTTTCGTAAAGTCATCAAAAAGACAAAAATAACCTTCTTGTTGTGAATATGGTATGATGAAGGATGTGGCTACTAAACTTAAGATGATGATATTGCCCTTCTTTCACGCAATTGAATATATAATGAAAACTATAAGATTGATTGTATATACTGAATATGCGTATATCTCTGATGAATTGGTGATGAATTGTCTGACCTATTACTGACAGGTGAAAGATGGTACTATATAAATTATGGTGAATATCTCTAGATCATTCTACCCTCTTCTACCTCATTCCATCTTATTCTGTTACCATTCCAACATTACAACTAGATGTTTCTATGATATTCCTTAATGGAATATGGTGATCGACAATAATGATTGTTGTCTCGGTCACTTCATTATTCCGTTCCGTCAAATCCCTGCTAGTCTATGTGTAATATCCGAGCAAGCATAACACTTCTACCGGAAATCATGGATAAAGCCGCAAGCGCGAAAGACGTCTTTAACGTAGCAAAATGGCATAAGTCTAGAGGGAAATTCACATCCCCCCCTCTTAAAGACCCAAATAATCCAGACGGCCTTCCTGCCCAGTCACTTGAAAGTAAAGGCGACCTTCTAGCGAGATGTTTATTGGCTAACCAATCAGAGGTGGAAGATATTCCACTAACAAGTCCAGCGGTTGCAAGCACTTCTCTCCCTTTCCCCAAGCTTACTCCAGATGAACTCTCGAGAGCTATCGCAAGAGCTAACAACACCACACCTGGTAAAGATCGAATTCCGACCGCTGTTTTACGACTGGCCTGGCCACAAATTGCAGGCTTAGTACTGGATTTGTTTCAAGCATGCTTAGATACTGGATGTCAAGGGAGGGGGGAAGAAGTGGGATCGACGAGGTCAGAACTGGTGAATGAGATTATCTACAAAGAGAAAAGGGATCTCTCAAAGATCAAAACATTTATTTACAGATACGTAAGCATGTTTCCACTTAGTAATCAAAATCACGTGACTAAATCCTGACCATTTCTGATATCCTTGACATATGGCTCCTCCTTACCCTCCTTTTGAGTAGTTTCGTACATTTAATGGATGGCAGTTTTTATTGAATTGGACGCCTGTTTCTTAGCTTTCTCAATCTCTGGTTTGGTTGGCTTTAATTTGTGGGGGAAGCGTCGTTCAAACTCTTTAATTGAAGCTGTTGCGTTTACGACGTTTTTGAGAGGTTCCCATGTTTTATCTTCAGCGTCATAACTTCTCCATAATATGAGATAATAAAAATTCTTCTTATTTTTACTTCGCTTCGAGTCAAGTATTGTTTCAATAGCATATAATTTCTCGCCAGACTCGTCGAGAGCGATTGGTGGAGGTGGGGGATTAACTTGGCCAGGCAAGGGGTTTGTAGGTGCCGGTCTGAGTAAGCTTGTATGAAAAACATTGTGAATTTTTCCATATTCGAAGTTTAGTTGTAACTGGTAAGCATGAGAATTAACTTTCTTTGTGATTCGGAATGGTCCAATGAATTTGCAGTCGAGCTTCTTAATTGGTCGTGAAGTATTAATGTTGCGGGCGTCAAGAAACACCTCGTCACCAACTCTCTAGGCCGGTGCAGGAGAACGATTTGCTGCGGAAGAGATTTCCTGTTTTTCCTTGGCATATTTAAGATTCGAGCGCAGTACCTCGAGGATCTCGGCCATCTTAGAAGCGAAGTCGTTTCCCGTAGTAATCTGCTCACGAATATTTTTTGGAGAGGTTCTCAAAGCTGGTCGAGGGGGGCCAAAACTCATGCGAGGGTGAAAGCCTTTGTTTGCAAAAAATGGAGTGACTTGAGTGGAGGCGTTGACTGCATTATTTGCCGCAAACTCGGCCATTGGTAGCCATTCGTAGATATCTTCTTGAGAGTAATCGATATACTGCCTAAGATACTGCTCCATAAACGCGTTAGCATTTTCTGTCTGACCATCTGTTTCTGGGTGATAAGCTGTAGAAAGTGATACGCTTATTTCTAAGCATTGACAGACCGCTTTCCAAAACTCCGCTATGAAGAGTGGCCCTCTATCGGATATAATAGTATCACATAGGCCATGGAGACGCCAGACGTCGCGGACAAAAAGTTTGGCTAGGTCTTTCAATGTCATCTTAGTATGACAAGGAGAGTAATGTCGTTCTTTAGTGAGACGATCTACCACCACCATTATACAGTTAAAATTACTTGATTCTATCAGTGGACCAACGAAATCGACTGATATATCGCGCCAACGTTGATCTGGAAGCGGAAGGGGTTTGAGGGTTCCTTGATATTTGAGGCGGGATACTTTGTTTCGTAAGCAGTTGTGGCAGTTCTTGACAAATTGTTCAGTCTGCTGCGAGAGATGAGGCCACCAGTAGTGGTCGGAGATAGTGTGATATAATGAATTTTTACCAGGATGGCCTTTCTCACAGCTATCATGGGCCGTTTGAATAATTAAGAGTCTTAATTCATTATCAGGGACATAAAGTCTATCACGGAAATAAAGGCGACCATCTTGGATTTCACATTCCGAAAGTGAAACCTCCTTAGAGTATGGAATTCCTTCAGGTTTTGTCAATTCGGTGATAACTCTTGTTAGCCATTTATCTTCCCCATTACTATACCCTTCTTCGAGTAATCGCTTGATTTTGCAGTCAAGTGGCTCTTCTGGGGGCTCTTTGAGAATGGCTGGAGACAAGTGTGAAATAGGGTCAGACTTAAGTTCACAGAGAAAGCTCTTGTCTTTTAAGTCTTCGATGATAGAGTTATCCAACTTATAAGAAGGAAGAAGAGTTTGTTTTTGATACTGTATTCGGGGGTCGGAGTCATCTTTAGGAAGATCTTCTGATCGTCGAGTAAGGGAATCCGCCTTGATGTTGTCTTTCCCGGATCGAAATTTGATAACAAAGTCGAATTGTGACAATAATTCACTCCATCGAACCTGGCGCCTTGAGAGTTCTTTAGTAGTCATGAAATACTCCAGATTGCGATGGTCTGTTAGCACAGTAATAGGGTAATGAGAACCTTGGAGTTCCGCCCTCCATCCTTCAAAGCATCGGACGATTGCTAGGAGTTCCTTATCATAAATCTCATAATTACACTCTGCGTTCTCAAACTTTTTTGACATGAATGCAACAGGACGAAGTTTGCCGTTATTGTCTATTTGAGATAGCACTCCAGCTGAGACAAAGTCAGAGGAACCAGCCTCAACAAAAACTTCTTTAGACGCATCGAAATGTTGCAGGACTGGTGCTGAAACAAATGACTTTTGGAGTATCTCAAAAGCATTCTGGCAGGCATCGGACCAGACAAACTTAATGTCTTTCCTAGTCAGAGAAACAAGAGGTCTAACTATCTTTGAGAAGTTCTTGATAAAGCGACGATAGAAGTTCGAAAACCCTAAGAAGCCTTGTACATCTTTGAGACAAGTAGGGGCTTTCCAATCGACTATGCATTTAACTTTTTGGGGATCCATTCTCACGCCTGTAGTAGATATTATCATACCTAGATAGGTGACTTCCTGAACTTCGAATTCGCACTTTTTAATGTCACGGTGTAGTCCAGCATTTTTAAGTGCGCTTAGGACAGAATTAACGTGAGCTCGATGAGCAGGAAGGTCGTCAGAGTAAATTAAAATATCGTCGATATATGCCGTACAAAACACATCGAGAAACGGGCGCAAGACTTCATTAATTTGAGCTTGAAAAGTAGCTGGCGCATTTGATAATCCAAAAGGCATGACCAGCGTTTCAAAAAGGCCGTATCGAGTATTAAAAGCTGTCATCCATTCTTGACCTTCCGCAATTCGAATATGGTTAAATGCAACTATAATATCGAGCTTAGTATAGTATTTAGCGCTGCTTAGCCTTGCTAATGTCTCTTGTATTAATGGGAGAGAGTATCGATTCTTTATAGTGATAGAGTTCAGGCCACGATAGTTGACACAAAACCGTAAGTCTCCTCCTGGCTTTTTAGCGAAAAGAACTGGGGCTGCAGCTGATGATTTACTAGCACGTATAAAACCCTTCTCTAATTGTTCATTTAGGTACTTACTAAGAACTTGGAGCTCTTCGACAGACATATTATAGAGAGGGCCATATGGGGGGGTTGTACCCGGCTTAAGGTCAATTTTGTGATCACATTCCCGATGAGGTGCAAGTTTATCTGCACGTTTATGGTCAAAAACAGACAGGTGATGATGGTAATGTGGCGGCAGTTTTTTTGTAGGATCAGGTCGGTCCTTTGTTTGAAGTGCGACTTGAATGTCTTCGAGTGAAAACCCGGCGAGGTACAATTCGGTAGCTCTCGAACAGGAAGTTTCTCTATTGTTGGGGTCATTGGTCCAAGAGTGCTTTTCACGTAGCATCTTTTGAATAGGCGTGAGTTCAGCAAGAGGGTTAGTCGATGATGTCTGTTGAATAGCAGAAGTGGATTTTAGTCCCATTTTGCGGAGTCTAACATCTACATCGTGAAGAGACAGGGAAAATATTTCTACACCACTCTGTTTCGAGATAGTATGAAATGCATCGGCTCCAACCTTCCTTGGGCGACCATTTTTAGCTTCGCTAGATTTGAGCTCTGGTCCATCAGTAAAATTGGTGGAGCTGGAGATAGTTAAAGGGTAGACACTTGTAGGAAGGCAATTATTTGCACAAAAATTTGAAGTAAAAGATACAGAATCATCGCACCAGTTGACGAATGGATTATGCTTCCTAAGCCACTTACGGCCAAGAATGAGTTCGTATTTCTCCAGGTTTGTAAGAAAAAAGGTGATCACTTCGTTATGACCCTTGATATTTAGTTGAACAGTTACGGTATGAGTGATTCGGGAGGCTGGTGAGCCGTCCACGAGATAAAGTTGGCGGGACTGCGGGAGTAAAGTGAGAGGGAGGTTTCGGCGTTGCGCTGAGTCCAAGTCGTAGAAATCATCAGTGGCACCACAATCAAGAAATGCTTGTGTAAAAAAACTGCATCTATTTGTGTCTACAGTACAGGAAAGAAGAAGATGGTCACTTTTAGGCGTAGAAAGTGATAATATTTCTGAAATTTCCTCAAATCTAATAAAATCTTTTCTATCTTTTTGTACTGTAGGTGTGTCTATATTGCTATTAAACAGACTCTTATGTAGTCTCTGATTGCGACATTGATCAGAGACTAAGCTTTTTCCGCCTCATTTACGGTTTTATTGTCAGCGGACTTTACCTTACCTTTATTCCACGGTGCCTCAGCACAAAATCGTGCCCGATGGCCTGGGTCGTAGCACCAGCTGCATATCTTGTTCTCAAAGCAGTATGCACGCTTGGCATTTTTTTCGGCCTCGTTAATTGGTTTACGACGATTAATGGCATCAGTTGAGGACCACATAACTGTAGGAGGGCTAATTCTAGCTGCACTCAGGTCCATTGGGTCTCCTAGAGGAATGATCGCTTGATTATGAATCGGGGAGATCAGAGGGTGATAATTACCTTGGGGGGTAACTTTGTTTTTCGTGTAGTCTGGATTTGACGAACAAAGGACAGCGTCAATATGTCGAACTTCAACGAGATATGAGGTGAGATCAGTCGGTAGCTCTTGGCGAAGCATGACACGATTCTGGATGTGAGAAACAATTGTTGGATGGAGAGAGTCATAGAGATGGTTAATTAGAGCATCATCAGAAAGCTGGGTTTTCTGGGCAATATCAAACCAATCTGAGATGTGTGTCGATGTATCTTTCTGACCTTGCTTTATAGTAAGTATCTGACGACGGGCCGAGTTGCATTCATCCACGTCCGCAAAAGCTTGTTCTAGGAGAACTAATATGGCGTCGGTGGAGGGGAAGTTGACTGTACCGTTTCGGTTGATACCATGAGAAATAGTTGAGTATGCTTTCCCTTTAAGACGTGAGACCAAGTAAATCATTTTACTCTGTTCAGACGGGTACCAATCTCCATTTGCGATAAACTTTATATTAATTTTCCTGACAAAAAGGGGAAGTTCTTTACGCAGCTCATGGTTATCGGCAGAAAATATATCTGGATCAGGATGTTCAGCTGTACGATAGGAACCAGGCGAAGCGCCATTACGAGCGGCAGCAGCTTGCTGTTCCAGATTCTGAATTTTTTGCTGGAGTAAATTATTTTGCTTTTCAAACTGGGAGTTAGTGGCGGCCTCTTGCTCTAGAATCTGGAGCTGCTGTTGAAGAATAGTATTTTGCTGCTGTAGCTTGGAGCTAGGAGTGACAGCGGAATTTATCTTGTTTTGTAGTCTTGAAACTATGTCAGTAAGATCCTGGTTTTTGGCGAGGAGTGTGTCGTATTCGTTCTTATACTGATATAGCTCTTTATCAAGTCGAGCATGAGCGTTAGCCAAAGACATAATCTCGTCGCTAAGCTTTCTGATATTAACCGATGCAGTACCACCTTGCATGGCGGAAGTGAATAGTTCAGCATTTGGGATGGAACAAAGTATAGGGTATTTTCTGATTAGAGCAGACTCTCGATCATTAATTTCATCAGCGAAGTTATGGTTAGAGGGGGCCTGTTGTGGATTATCGTCTTCAAGGTCCCAGGGGTTATTTGCCATTTTTGTAAAGTTTATTTTTTATTTTGGGATGCTGGATTTAAAAGACTTTAATAGAGGCGACTGTGGTATTTACGCGCGAGGGCAGTAAATCAAGATAATGCGGTAGATAATATGTCAAGGGAGGGGGGAAGAAGTGGGATTGACGAGGTCAGATCTGGAGATTATCTACAAAGAGAAAAGGGATCTCTCAAAGATCAAAACATTTATTTACAGATACGTAAGCATGTTTCCACTTAGTAATCAAAATCACGTGACTAAATCCTGACCATTTCTGATATCCTTGACACTGGACATCACCCAAAATGCTTTCATACGGCAATGCGAGCAATAATCGAAAAGCCAAATAAGCTAGACATGTCTTCACCTAGATCTTATAGACCAATAGCTCTTCTTTCTGTGCTAGGTAAAGGTCTTGAGAGATTAGTGGCCAGGCAAATGTCGTGGATTGCTATAAAGCACAAGCTTCTCATCCAGCAGCAATTTGGGGCTCTACCACTTCGATCTAGTGTGGATCTAACAACCTGCCTGACACATGATATTGAAAATGCCCTAGCCAAAGGAGAGATAGCTTCAATTGCCACACTCGACATTAAAGGAGCCTTTGATGCGGTGTTGCCTGGTAGGCTTGTTAGGCGCTTAAGAGAATAAGGCTGGCCCTCTCAAATTTGCAACTTGGTAGGATTATTTGCAACTGAGTGTCACAGATCAGATAATGAAGCTGTAAGCTTTCAGGTAAATGATGGTATTCTATAACTCAATTATGGAGAGAAAATCTACAGTAGACAAGTCTAATATTTATACAAAACAATGACCCCTGTAATACCTTATTCTCGTGAACCTACTTGTTATCACCGTTCTCTCCAGTTCTCTCTAGAAGATTCTCTAGACTTCTCTGAAGTGCTTTCAAGTTCCAGCCATTGCTTTGCTTTGGCATCTTAGGAATAGTGGGGGGCCCAGATCATATGATCTGTTTCAAGATGGCCCGTGCCCACTCTCCAATAAAGGTGCACATGCATAGCATCTTCTAGAAGGTTCCTGTCGAGCTACACATTCAGCCTGCGCTAGCCAGCGTAGGCTACAGGGAATCATCGGCTAGCAAGCCGTTACGCTGAGCGTGAAGTCTGTATTCGTCTGGAAGGGGAAATAGGAGATCTAAGGCCAATCTTCTGCTGACTCCCCCAGGGTTCATCAATATCACCTATACTCTTCAGGCTATATATTTCACCTCTTTTTAGGTTGAATGGTCTTCAAAAGGCTTTCGGATATGCAGACGACTTTACTGTATTAGCGACATCCACCTCTCTGGAGGAAAACACAGAGAAAATAAGAGTGGCTGTCAACGAGGCGCTGCAGCGGGGCACCAAAGAAGGCGTAACCTATGATCCTAGGAAATCCGAGCTACTTCATTTCTCTCGGAAGAATAGAGACAAACATCTAAGCCCCCAGATACACACAGATGACTTCAATATAATGGAGGACACCCAAAAGCCTTACCTAAAATGGCTAGGGGTTCATTTCGACAAAAAGCTCACATTTAAGCATCACGTCAAAATTTAGGCCGCTAAAGCACTCAAGATTGCCAACGCTCTTTGGGGCATCGGAAATACAATCCGGGGAGTCTCACCTAAACTCTCAAAACAAATAGTGACAGCCTGCGTACTACCAGTTGCTCATGTCGAGGCCCAGACCTGGTTGCCCAAAAAAGCCAGGGATAATAGAGGAAAAATTGTAAGCAATAGGGTAGGCTCCCATCTAGAGGTCTTAGATAATGTTCATAGAGCGTGTGCGAGAGCCATACTCCCAGTATTCCGCACCACTCCTTCGACCGCCCTACTGAGAGAAACGGGCCTCTCCCCAGCTCAAATCGAGCTTGACAATATCGCGCGGAGAGCTGCGGTTTGCACGAGAAAACTTGAATCTCGCTATCCTCTTTATATACGTATTCAAGTATCAAACCTATCCCGTGCCAACACTCGATTCGCTCGCTGGTGCAGAACTGTTCCACCCTCCGAAAATATTAATCCTCTAGCTTCCCCCCATGGGAGATCAAAGAACCCAGGGAATACTCACTACTCCGAGTTGGTGCTCCCACAGTTTCTAACGAATGAACAGTTGACAGTTTCCAAGCCTTTCCACAAAACATTCCAAAAAGTGATATTTTAGTGTACACCTATGGCTCAAAACTTTCTAATGGTAACGCCGGTAGTGGTTATGTTATATACCTGTTGGGCTTAAAAGTCTGCTCAGGTGCCGTCCCTCTCGGAATCAGCAATGATATTTTTGACGCAGAAGCTTATGCTGCCCTCTGCAGAATTCAAAAGGCTGTGGGCCTTTCCTCAGCCTGCTTTGCAAATAATGTCTGGGTGTTCTTGGATAACCTATAGGTTGCCTTGGAACTTCTTTATCTACCCTATTGCTCTACATCCCAGAGTATATTTTTAAAAGCTATTGAATTCGCCAATAAATGGAAAACTAGAGAGAGGCTCATCCATACTTTGGAGGGGCAGGTTAAAATCAGGTGGGTTCCAGGACATTCTGGTGTCGAAGGGAATAAACTTGCCGACCTTGAAGCAAAGAAAGGAGCCAATATGCTATGCTCGGATCCACTCGAACACTCCTTGTCGTCGCTAAAGAATTGGTAAAAAGCTAAAGTGTCAGGAAAGCCTCTAGTGTATAATATATATATGGAGATTGCCAGATCATAGTGTTCTATGATTCTGGTCTGGCCTTTTAGCCGAGTGGTGATGCATCTATCTCATGTATCATGTAGGATGGCAACCTTTAGCCTGACACCCACCTCTTGACCCCTCTCTATCCCCACGCTGTCTACATACCGCTTATGACATAAAGAAAAAGACAGCAGGGATGATTGGTGGAGAGAGCACATTCCGCCATCCTACTCCAAACTACAAATCATCAACGCTCCTCGAACTCCTAAAGAGCTTCTACTCACTCGCAAGAGACCAGGCCAACTGATTGCTGCTAGGACAGGATTGTAAGTTTGGGAAGTCGGTTAGCAATAGCTTGTAAGAGCTGAACAATCACTTATCACAATCTTGCAGATTTGGAGAGATAAAAAAGGCTGTTGATTGTAAGCTGTTGTTTTACCAGGTGTATGATTTGGGAACATACTTATGTGAAGGCAGCTAAGGATAGTTTATGGGAATAGATGTGTGAGGTAGTGATACTTGAGAAATGTGTATCTGGAGAAGATGAGAATGATACTCTACATGAGGGTGACCTGCTGCCTATTTATACCCAAATAATGTCCGTGTGTCAATAGTGCAAACAGAGCGAGCATACACACCCGTGAGCTCCGGATCTCGCCTAACACGTCCCGGCACTCTAGCCTGACTGTGGCAGCATCATCCCTTCCATGGTCTGCTGATCTGTTCCTCCATGCCTACCGATGCTAAGCACAACACTCCCTCTGTCGGTAACGACTATACTTAGCTTCTTAGTGGATTGCTGCAGGTGACTTAACTTTTGTAAGTGCGTCAGCGAGCTGAAGATTAGATGGGACATAGGTGACGGTTATCTTGCCATTCTGATGCTGTTCACGACAATAGAAGTTCCTCAGCGCTATATGCTTAGACCGCTTATGCTTGTCGTGGTTTTTGATTAGCGAGATCGCTGATTGGTTGTCCACATGAAGGTTGGTGCATTCTGCCCCATCAATGCGGCTGGTGAGACCTAGCTCTTGGATTAATGACTTAACCCACTGGAGCTGGCGGCAGGTTTCAGTAGCTGCTAAGTACTCTGCCTCAGTAGTGGACAGGACGACCTCTTGTTGCAGATGCGATTTCCAGCTGATGGGACCTGATGATAATCTGATTAGCATTCCAGATGTTGACCGGCTATTTGATGGATCGGCTGCGAAGTCTGCGTCTGTGTATGCTTCGAGAGTTGCTTGATTGTCACTTCTGTGGAATGTTATGCCTTGATTGGGGACCTTAGCAATGTACCGGAGTACTTGACGTGCGGCCTGCATATGTTCATTAGAAGGATTAACTAGGAATCTTGCAAGATGATTGACTGCAAATGCAATATCTGGTCTTGTGTTGTTTGAGAGGTATTGCAATCCTCCAATGCATGAGTTGTACTCTGTCTTTTCATGCGACATGCATAACTCATTGTTTGGTTCCATCATGTGCTCCATTGGCGTGTTTGCTGCCTTGCAGTTTTTGAGGCCATGTCTGTTCAGCAGTGTGCGAGCGTATTGGCCTTGGGAGAGTTTGAGAATCTCAGGGGCTGGATGGCTGATCTCTATGCCGGGGAAAATATCCGTACTAACAGTCTTGAGGTTATATTTACGATATATTGCGCTCATTAGTAGGTCTATTTTTGACTGATATGGACTTACTACTTGAAAGTCATCAACATGCATTAGTACAAAAATATCCTTTTCGCTGTTAGTGTAGAGACAGATATCAGATGTAGTGGGAATTAAACCCAGTTGGGCGAGTGTTGACTTGGCGTCATCATACCACAATGCCGCTGCCTGTTTAAGTCCATAAATATCTTTGCAGAGTCGGATGACATAGCCATCTTTCTCGTATCCTTTTGGAAGTTCCATAAACAAGTCAATATTGAGGTCAGGGTTAAGGAATGCAGTTGGTACGTCACCTTGTTTTCTATGCTAGCCTAGTTGATGTGCAAGAACGAGAATGATTCGTCCCGTTTCAGGTCTAGGTGTGGGAGCGAAGGTTTCATGGTAGTCAATGCCTTGTCGCTGAGTAAACCCCTTAGCTGTGCAGCGAGCCTTGTATTTTTCTATGTCGCCGTTTGCGAGAAACTTCTTTTTAAAAACCCACTTGCACTTCATAGGCTTGCGGCCTTTGGGTAGTTGCGAGTTCGGGATTATTTGTATGGCTCCCTTCTGCTTCAGAGATTTGAATTCTTCTTTGGCTGCTCTTTTCCAATGCGAGGCTTCTGGGCTGGTCATTGCTTCGTCCCATGTTTGTGGGTCAGTTGATACTTGTGCGGTCCTGCCATGGTGTAGTCAATAATAGTCAACACGCTTGACTGCTCTACCGCGTTGTGACCTGGTCATGCCATTTTCTAGCGAGTGCGGACGCTTGACTCCGGCCACTGGTTGTATTGGATCCCAGCCAGTCATAATCTGGTCATAGTGATCATCTTCGGTCAGCTCTGATTCGTCTGATTTTTCCTCACTAGTTGTCTCCCTCTGATCAGCAAGGTCGTGATTATGTGATTGGACTTGTAGATCTCTTGAACTTGAAGGTATAAGACTTGAAGATGGCGAGTTGGGCACAGTGTGAACATCATGTGATTCAGACTGTGGGGTTATGATGGGAGAGGATGGAGCTGTGTTATACGCCTCTTCTGGTCGCACGTTAATTATTGAGTGATTGGGTATGGAAGGGTTGTGCTCCCTCTGATTGTTTGGATGAGTCTGATAGAATGTAGGTGTATTAGTATTGTACTCTTCAGGTCGTGGAGATGGGCCATAGCTAAAAGTGGGCACTGGGTGCGACGGCCGAGGAGGGGACTCTGTAAAGATGGAGTCGATGTTTGACCAGTAACTGGTTGTATGTTGCCGTTCGGTTGAGTTCAGCTCGTCGCCAAATACTATATTTTCATTAAAGGTTGCGTGGGGTGTGACACCTTCTAGCCATTTCCAGCCATGAACAGGAGTCCAATGAGGGTAGTATATAAGGAAATTCTTGTTGGTGTTTTTCTGAAATCCTACAAGCCAACCCATACTCGCTCTTGGCTCAAATTTCCCTGGTTTTGGGTCAATGAGCTTATATGCACGACATCCAAATTGTGGGAGACTAGTGAAATCGGCTTGGCTTAGGTGAGGCTGTTTTAGTTCTTGGAGGAAGCTTAACAATGGTCCAGATTTGGTACGTAAGCAGTACAGGCGATTGGTGATAAAACAGGCATGCTCGATATCCCATGGCCAGTAGCATGCGGGCATTTTGTATTATCAAGATTATGTCACAGCGGAGTACTAAGATGTATCGTGATGCTTGATTGTTTACACTATATCTAACTAAGGTTAAGATATAGTAAAGGCAATAGTATGCCAAGACGCTAAGGACTATTGTGCACGTGATAGTTATTTACAACACTCCCCCTTAATGTGTACATTGGATAGAAGGAGAAAACGGTCACAATATCTTAACGGTCGAGGTGGGCTTAGTTAAGGTATCAGCCTGTTGTTCCTTTGTATTGATATATTGTACATCGATCCGACCCCGATGAAATAGTTGACGACAGTAGTGGTTACGTATATTCACATGCCTCGAGCGCTTGTGGTTGTCGTGATTCTTTACTAGTGCAATGGTGGATTGATTGTCAACTAGAATTTTAATGCACTTTGATCCAGCTATTAGTTTACACAATCCTAATTCTTCGAGAATATTCTGAGTCCAGGTAATCTGTCGACATGTCTCTGTGAGTGCGAGGTACTCTGCTTCAGTGCTAGACAAAACAACGTCTCGTCTGAGATGAGATCTCCAAGAAATAGGGCCCCGAGCTTTATGAGAGAGCCCGAGGTAGAACGAGATGTAGATGGATCGCCGGCAAAGTCAGAATCCGAGTATGCCTCTAAAGCGGGATTATCATCTTTAGTAAATGTGAGGCCTGCTTCTGGTTCTTTGCTGATGTATCTGAGAACTCGCTTTGCTGCAGTTAGATGTTCTTCGGATGGGTTGCTTAGAAAGCGTGCCAAGTGGTTTGTGGCGAACGCAATATCCGGTCTTGTTTGGTTAGCAAGATATTGGAGGCCACCTACAATTTGATTATATTCTGCTGTGCGCTTAGGAGACACTGGTTTGTCTGACTTCTCCATACGACGTTCCATAGGAGTCACTGCTGGTTTACAATTGATTAGTTCATGTCTAGAAAGAAGCTCACGTGCGTAACGTCCTTGGGATAGCTTCAGATCATCCCCCTCATGTCTCAAATTAATGCCAAGGAACTGGTCAGTCTTGACAATTTTGAGCTGAAACTTTAATTGAAGAGCTTTTGCAAGTTTTTTGATCTTATCTTTGTTAGGCCCAAGGATTTGAAAATCATCTACATGAAGTATAACAAACAAATCTTTCTTTGGGTCAGAAAACAGACAGATATCAGACTCCGTGGGTTTCAGGCCATTTTTCTGTAACTCTGACTTAGCATTGTCGTGCCACAGAGCTGCAGCCTGCTTAAGTCCATAGAGCCCTTTTTCTAGCTTGATGACTTTGCCTTTCTGTTCAAATCCTTGAGGCATTTGGATATATAGTACAATGTCTAGATCAGGATTTAGGAAGGCTGTGGGAACATCGCCTTGTACTCTATGCCAATTTAAATGATGACCTAGTGCCAGTAGGAGTCTTGTTGTTTCAGCACGAGGTATAGGAGCGAATGTTTCAAAGTAGTCAAGTCCCTTCTTTTGCGTAAACCCGCGTGCGGTCCATCTTGCTTTGAATTTCTCTAAAGAACCGTCTGCATGAGTTTTTCGTTTGAACACCCACTTTCCTGTCAATACTGATCTATTTTTAGGTACATCCTTCTGGTCAATTACAATTGCTGTATCAGTAGAGATAAGTGATGCAATCTCAGCTTCAGCTGCAATTTTCCAATCACTTGCATTTTTACTTATCATTGCCTTAGTCCAGGTTTTAGGATTGCTATATTTTTTTGATGTAATGACAGCGTTTCCAGTATTCAACCGTTTGTAGTCATGACGCTGAACAGTACGTCCGCGGTGAGAAGTAAATGTTAGAGGAAGAGGTGATGAATTGGGACTAGGTGAGTGCGCTCGTTTGTTTCCCGCATAATTAGGGGGCTCGAATGGTAGCATAGGGGTGTCATAGATGATTTCTGGCTCTTCTTGGTATACTTGTAGGCTAGTTTGAGGTTGCGATAGAGGGATACCATGGGAGATATGTGGTGTTGATGACGGGGGTGGAGAGTGAGTTCTTTTCTGGCCTGCGTAAATTGGAGGTTGAAATGGCTGCATTAGGGTATCATAAATTATGTCAGTTTCCTCGTGATTAGATGGGTTGGTGGATGGCTGCTCTTCATCGTGAGAATGGTTCTCATCAGATCCCCCGTGTTCATTAGCAGACTCTTGCGGTTGTGGTTGTTGAGTTGACGTCTCCTCTTCACGCAAAGATGAGGATGATGAGTCGTGCAGTAAATTTAGATCAGTATTTATGGCTTCAGGAGACGTAGAAAGAGGTTCTGATGGAACAATAGTGGGAAGATCTGGTATTAAGTCGTTTTCAGTCGCTGCTGGGTGGTCAAAGCCTAGTCCCCCTACCGAGTGATATTGTTGGGGCGAGAGTCGATCGAGCTCCGCCATGGTAGGCCCATACATGCAATTTTCATAGAAAGACGCATGTGGGGTACAGAAAACTTTCCAGGCCCAGCAATGTTGTGGTGTTTTATGTTGAGAGATAATCAGAGCGTTTTTGTTTGTGTTGCATTGAAATCCAATGAACCATCCAATTTGGGCGCGTGGATCAAATTTACCGCCATTTTCAGGCTTGTTCAGTGTGCGATAAGCCTTGCAGCCAAAGCGAGGGAGACATGTAAAGTCTAAAAGTTTATGGTGTGCAAGTTTGAGCAAATGATGAAAATGAAGGACTGGAACATTGTTTGAAGAGAGATTGTATAGATGATTTGTAATGAAAATAGAATTAGAGACTGCCCAAAACCAGAAGATCACAGGCATCCCGGCGTCGATAAGAAGGCATCGAGCTCGTGTGATGACAACTTTGTTTGCTGCCTCTGCTAGGCCATTCTGTTCTGGAGTGTATGGGGCTGATATTTCCTGGCGAATACCTTTTTCTCAGGCCAATTCTTGCCATTTCGAGTTTTGCTTGATTTCAGAGCCGCCATCCGAGAAACAGACGCGAAGTGTTTTACCATACTGATTCTCCATGGAGTTTACCCAGTCTATGAGTTGGCCTGGTATTGTATCTTTTGTCTTTGCAGCAAACCACCACCTCATCCGTGTTGTAGCGTCAGTAATTATGACTGCGTACCGATGACCAAAGATATTTGGTTGTAGAGGCCCAACCATGTCGACAAACGCTTCGTCAAGTGGCTCGAATGGTATCGGTCGTTTTTCACGTGATACAGTGCGCTGTGCCTTGCTAAGGTGACAAGCCTCACAGTGAGTTAACTCGCTTGTATCTATCCCGCCTAATCCTTTTGCAAAATTCTTTGTTTTTGATAAGATTGATGGACCAAAATGTCCAAGTCGCTGATGCCATCTGTTGTAACAGCTGATAAGCTGAATTAATCCTGTAGCCTATGTGGCGCATAGGCAGGCCCAAACTCTGTAGGGATAAAGGTATGGCGCATGGGGCATGTGGCAAAGGGCAGGGTACTATACGGCAGGGGGGGTTCTCGCTATTGTGAAACTTCCTGGAATACAGAGACTAGCTGAGACTCGGAGGCAAGCTGAGGCGTGGAGACTCCTTGATACACCTGGGTTTTCTATTACGAGGACTTTCTGATACACGAGGATTTCTCAGAGACCCTCAGTCATGTTAGGGCCAAGGCGAGTTATTAGATTGGAGAGAAACTGTATATACAGTGACCAGCAAAACTGTTCGAATGTTTTGTAACTTTCGCTTGTAAGCCTCATAAAATTTTATCTGCTTGACCAATTCACAAAATTTTTACGTTAATAAAAAATTCCAGTTCTGTGGTTTCTTTTGATATAAATTAGATGATGTGAATCGTAAATTTGGTGGAGTAATCGTGATTGAAAGGGCGTTGGTCATTCGAACAGTTTTGCAGGGGGGGCATGGGGAAATTTTTGAACTGGTAATTTAGTACTTTACATGCCCACCTTTCGCCTTAAACACTGCATCTATGCGCCTAGGAAGACTCTCTATCAGCTTCTGACATTCCTCTGCAGGAATCTTTGCCCATTCATCCTGAACTCTGTCCCAAAGCTCCAGGATCCCATTTGGCGGTTGGGGGTAATCCTGGAGTCTTTTCTTGATGTAATTCCAGAGATGCTCGATGGGATTAAGATCAGGGGAGTTTGCTGGCCAAGGGAGAACGGCGAGAGAATGATCTCTGAGGAATTGTCTGGCCTTCTTCGAGGTATGCTTTGGATCATTGTCCTGCATGAAGATAACGGATTCGGGGGTTTTACCGTATTCCACCAGCGTTTGTAGGAGATCCTCCTCCAATATCTCAGTGTATAGATGCTGGTCCATCAACCCATCAATCTTACACATGTTTCCCGTCCCCTCCCACAGCATACAGCCCCAGATCATAATATGACCGCCACCAAATTTGAGGGTCTCCTCTACCTCTCTCTCTATCAACCCTCGTCCTCGCCTTTTCCAGGTCTAAGATCTTCCATCTGACTGCAAGCGATTTATCTTCGTCTCGTCTGACCAAACTACACGCTTCCAATCATCTGTAGTCCAGTACTTATGGGCCATAGCAAAGTTAAGACGGTCCTTCTTTTGCTTTGCTGTTAGTTTTGGCTTTTTCTTTTTCACAACAACTTTTAACCCTGCTTTTTTGAGGGTCCGTCGGACTGTATCAACAGAGATAGAGCAATTTTTCATGTCTGTTAGTAACAGGGGGTTCAGTAGTACTACTGTGGATGGTCAATCATATGTATATTTATCTCTCCTTCTACATTTCTACATTTCTACATTACAATATAAATATGAGCTCTACGGTCACGTGTATCGGCATTCGGTCACTACGGACATCAGAGCTCCGATCCTTATGGCTTATAGATCCCAACACTGGGAACTCTTTTCTTTCGAGTTAGACTACCTTATGTTCAGATGTCTCCTGCATTGCCATTGCCCTATTAACCCATCCTTTGATACGTATGGTAAGTTTGTTTGTACTAACCAAGGTCTCAAGAGATCTGTTTGGATTGGATTTAGTCATGGCGTCTGCGGGATTGTCATTGCCGTTGATCCAGCGAATTTCGGAGATCTCGCGACGCTCGTATGATTGTCTTAGGTGCATTATATCCACCATGAGACGCTTTTCACTTGTAGAGCCCAATTTTACAAGGCACTCATACAAGGAATACGAATCTGTACAGACTATGAGAGGGATTCTGGGCAAACAAAGCTTTTCGCTTATCATTTGTAACGTTGAGCAAATTGCGATTCCAATATCCACGCCTCCGACCATGGCCAAGATTTCAGATGCGAGACTACTTCTGGTTACACGTTTGCTCTTAGTTGAGCTCCAGTGGAGTAGATTTCCTTTAATTGTGAACTGATCCTCGTCAGGCTGCTCGTTTGCAATTGCGATAACAAACCCAATTTGCGAACTTAGATCTTTGTTGTTCGCAAATGAGCCGTCCACGAAAACGTAAAGTTTTGCTGTTGATAGGTCTAGAGGGACATAAGTGAGCCCACGACTCATATTATCTATTTGCCACTTGATCCGTTTATTAATAGCGGCCAATTCGTCTTTTCCAGGATTTTGAAATTGTGCTGCGATGGACATATCAAACGTGGCTTCTGGTTGACAGATAGATGCGATATATGCTGCCCGCGCTCTTTGTTCGATGTAACGCTGTGGTACATGTAGAGAATTTGGATCGACGAGTTGAAGTCTTTTTCCTTGCTCTTTTTGGCGTATGATAATATTATCTCCCTCTTGTGATAGAATACACCTGTTAAAAATAAATGAATTTGTAGAAGTTAGCATAGATTTTGGTTTCGCCTTTAAATTTGCATTTGCTAACTCAGTTTCCTCAAGAGTCGACCACTCTTCATCAGCGAGGATGAGGGTGTCATCCGTCTGCATGCCCACAATGGCAAATTTTTCATTCGAGTTAGTGATCAAAAGACACGGATCATAAGATGAAGTTCTTAATTGGAGTTTCTCTTGGTGATGCCTGAAGTATGTAGAGAACCAGTGTAGGCCTGCTTCCGCAATTCCATACAATGGTTTGAGTAGTTTCATAATGGTACCTTTGGGGTACTTGCAGCTCATTTCCTTGGGTAGATAGGAGTAGATTGTTCTATTTAGCAACGATTGAGATTGGATGTACGCTTGGGTGATATCGCGAGTCCATAGATTTATATTTTTCTTTTTAATTGATGGAAATAGTGATAGAATGATGCGTTGACTTGATCGTTGAATTGTCGGAGATTGAGTGAGTATCATTTTCTTATCCTTGTCACTGTAACCTTGGATCACAAGACGAGACTTTTCATATGGGGAACTACTGGCTTTGCCTTTTATCTCCCGTACCATTCTGGCGTTAAATATTCTATGGTCTCCGTGTTTATTGATATCATAATCTTCGAATTTGAAAACACCAGTGGCAAGTAAACCTTCAATTTCTTTGTCATCTGCTTGCTGAAATGGCTCTCCTGGCGTGGTTATTTTCCCTTCCTTACGTAGAGTAAGGGCGAGTTCCATGTCTGACTTTTCTTTTGCGCTAAGGTAAATTGATAAAACATCGGTACTGTCATCGAATGAGCAAAGATAAGAGTCCAAATCATCCGACACAGTGAAATTTGCCTCTTTTCTCGGACGGCCACGTCTCCTCTTCAAAATCTGTTGTGGTTTAATAGAAGTTGCATTTTCATTATCAGGAGGCGGGATAGCATCTGGAGTATTGTCCTCTTTTTCATTGTCATTGTTATCAACTTCCGGAACTATGCTTGCTTTTTCCGCAAGGTATGGTCTAACTACCGTACTGCGGAAGTTTCTAGGTCCGCGCGGCATATCAATTGTACACGTTTGTCCTTCTGTCGATAGGAGTCTAAATGGACCTGTCCAGCCTTCCTTTTCACGCCAGACTCGCACGAGGGATTGTAGAGGGAGGTTAAGAATTGGTCCCACATCTGGTCCATTTCTTATTTTGAGAGCATTTTTTATCATTTGTTGAGCATAAAGGCGTTTTACTTCCTTAGTGGCATTATGAATGGCTTCGGCACGTCGAATAATTGATGGTGAAGGTGAAGATTCTTCTGTTAGGCGCGGGAATGCTCCAAACACGAGGAGGGTTGGAACAATACCATTAGGGCCGGCTGTGTCATTTATGGCTTTGACGGCCATTTGTAAGATTGCTTCTCGGCTGGTATTCGGTAGGTCTCCCTTAATGACTTCGTAAGCACGTCGTAGAGTTAAATGGTACCGTTCGACTTTTCCGACACTTTGATGTGCTTCAATTGGGACCTCCTTGGTTTTTGATCCGACAATTTTTGCCTCTTGCTTGAACTCGGCTGAAGCTAGCTGAGTTCCTGCATCGTGGACTATGCAGTCAGGTGGTCCTTGATACACATCGATCCAACATAGTCGGATCGCTTCCCATACTGTTTTAGCCGAAAGGTCTTTGATGAATCGTGCGGCCTGAAAAGCAGTAGCAGAATCAACTACATGCAAAACATTTCTTCCATCTAGGTACATTATGTCGACAATTATTTCAGCATTGAAATCGAACTTTTCTTTTAAGCTGAATTTGAATCTTCTGGGGGCCTTCTCATTCATTTGACATTGGTGACAATGTTTGGCTATTTCTCTGAGAATATTACCATCAAATTCATGATTTGCTCGAGTCAAAATCTTTCTAAGTCTTCCAACACTGGGGTGCCCAAAGCGGCGATGAATTTGACGGAGCTCGGTTTCAGTTAAATTACTCCAAATTATATTTTTCTCTTGAGCTTTATCTTGAACATCTAGTAACAGCTATGTGTGACCCCACTTTCGAGTTACCGCGCATCTGGTCTTTCCTTGTTTCAGGATATTTTTAATGTTGTCAAATTTAATTCCTAATCTATCTATATCATTGATGCACAATAGGAATGGGGTATTTGCAGGTACAACATGAAATAGAATTTCCCCGAAAATAGTTGGGACCAAAACTGTACCTATAGATATGGCGTTACCTTTGCCAAAACGGATGTTGTGCTCACCAGCAGTTGATCTGTCGAGTTGAAGTGACGGCATTAACTTCTGGAGTGCTTGAAATTGTGGATGCCCAGCAGTTGAGACTCCTGCAGCGCCACTATCTGGCATTATTCCTTGGAAGTTGTCTGATGAGTATCTATTGTTGAAGGTAAACACATGATTTGTTTCTCGGGGGTTGTAATAGGCTATTGGATCAAAAGGGTTTTGTTGCGAAATAGCGTGGAGGACAGACTGGTCATTGAGAATAGCAATGGTAGCTGTGCCATTGAGAATACCGAATTCTGTAAAGAAATTTTCAAATTCCTCTTGATTTTCCATTTCAATTTCTGCCATTAGTTGTTCCATTTCATCGACAGGATCGGTTTCTGGCCAGCATTCAATGCCTTCACAGTATACAAGGAAATTTTGATAGGCTTCAGGGGTAGCATTTCTACCCGTTGATATCGCTTTGTGTTGCCATTTTGTAGCTGCCTGCTTACGCTCCTCAGGTGGATGCCTTGTGGACCAACATCCTACTTTTTGACAAATAAAGCACTTCTTTTGTCTTTGATGTTGATTATTTTTATAGCTCCCTGGACGATGCCTCCAAGAATTGTCTTGATAGGAACCTCTTGTGTTATGCCGAAAATTGTTGTTATCTTTACCACGGCCACGGTAGGTCCGATCAGTCCAATTCACTTCGTTATTTTTGAAATTATTTCCATCATTATTATGATTACCATTACCATTAGTATTAATATTAATATTATATTCATTACTATTAAGAAATTGGAGATTTTCACGACATTTTGTCTCGTTGCTAATAGCAGAGCGTAAGTCTGCACACACTCCTTCATATGTAGGAGCTGGCTTCATAAGTGCCATCTTACACTCCGGGATGCCTCGACAAGCATTAAGGACCTGGTCGCGTAGGCTATGCTCCTCTTGATAAACCAGGCTTAGGCCTTGTTGGATCCTTGATAACGTATTAAACAAGATCTCAAGGCAGTCATTTCGATCTTTGTCCGGATTTTTATTTATTATATGTAAGAGGGTAGTCTCCCTCCACAAAGATAAGTACTCTTGACGATTATGTTCCGTTTAAAAATGGTTTTTAGTAGCCTGGATAAGATTGATAAAATCATAATTCCTTTCGGAAAGGTAGGCATAATAATAGTCAGCAGCCTTGCCTTTGAGCATAATAGAGTATGCACTTGTTAGGTGCTCCCCTGGCAGGCCTACTTTGCGACATTGATCAAAGAAGATGCGGAGTTTCGTGTCAAGTATGTCGAACAAATCTCCCCCGAACTTTTTGGATTCATCAAAATAAATTTTTGTTAATTCTGACAATTGTCTTGCAGTAGTTGAGTCTTTAGGATTACCATATTGGGCTAAGTAGTTCAAGTCCGGGTCACTTTCGGAATCAGAGTTAATCTTCTTTTTGAGGACCTGATTTACAAATTCACTGTATGTCTCATCTGTGTTTGTGATTGATCCTTCTTTATGCGATGCTTGATTTTTGACATCGACAACGGCCTTATTCTGAAGTTTTTCTTGATATAGCTGAGCTGTTTCGGTTTTACAAACGATAGGGCTATCTTTGATTGTCGGAAATCCCGACGCATTTTTGTAAACTGCCGAGTTGAATTCTCCATCTTTCATTACTTTCGCAAGTTCTTCGGATGTCCACTCATGTTGCTCTGTTTCTACGAGAGTGTCGTGGAGGGCATAATCCATTCTTTTCAAATTGACGAATACTCCGTGTGATCTTAAATAATCGCGTAATTCTCCTCTTAGTTCGGTTGTTGCCGTGTGAAAAAGTGTTGTTGTCCACCCCTCGAAGTGTTCTCTGAAGTATTCCCATAATCGCCCATCGGTTTTGGATGTAAGTTTGTAAAATTGTAATTTTTCCAAGATATAAGCATTCACGATTTCTTTTGTGTGTGTTGCCTTGTTTTCTAGTATAAAATCGGCGGCTCTATGTACGATTGTTTTATCTGCGCTTTTCTCTGTGATGAAAAATCTCCAATTTATCGGAATTTCAAAAGCCATGTTGTTGGAGTAGAGTAACTGCAGATATTTGAGGATATATAGGAAATAGCAGTGAGCGTATAAGGTTGGTAGGTTGGTGGGGGTTTTTTTTTTTTTTTTTTTTGTGAACTAGTGTGGGATAATACGACTAAACTGATTCGATAACAAGAATTGCGTGTCAACAATCAATAAAGAAGGCGTGATAGACGCAACTATCTGCAGAGATTCAATGACGGAATCAGCGCGTCAATAATATGCAAACAGCTTTTGAAAGCCTGTCGTAGTTGCTATTAACTGCGGTTACGCGTCAACCAACTATCGGCGTCTTTCTTTAGCACAGGATGTTTAGGGAAGCTCGATCCTGTCTCTTCTGAAAATACTTAGCTGCTCTGTGTTAACCTGTAGGGTTAACACTGATCAGTGTTAGTAACAGGGGGTTCAGTAGTACTACTGTGGATGGTCAATCATATGTATATTTATCTCTCCTACATTTCTACATTTCTACATTACAATATAAATATGAGCTCTACGGTCACGTGTATCGGCATTCGGTCACTACGGACATCAGAGCTCCGATCCTTATGGCTTATAGATCCCAACAATGTCCCTGATGTTTTGGGCAACTTCGGCAGCGGTATCGGCCTTACCGAATGTTATGGTACGGACGGCATGACGAGTGTCATGCTCGCTGAGCAAACAAGGTCGCCCTCCTAAGTTCACCTGAAGATCTGGACGGTGTCTCTTGCGAATACATGAAACGGTAGAAACTGAGACATTGCATTCTCGAGCTGTTGAACGGATGGAAAGTCCATGGTCAAGGTGGTGAAGAATGACATCAATTTTTGATTGAGATAGAGGCCTCATGATAAAAAAAGATTCGAGTAACAGTAGAAAGTGATTATGTGCTGTAAATGATTACAAACTCAACCTTTCATGAAGACCTACAGTGCTCCTGATGCCTAGTTATACTTTCCCCACATTCCCCCTGCAAAACTGTTCGAATGACCAACGCCCTTTCAATCGCGATTACTCCACCAAATTTTCGATTCACATCATCTAATTTATATCAAAAGAAACCACAGAACTGGAATTTTTTATTAATGTAAAATTTTTGTGAATTGATCAAGCAGATAAAATTTTATGAGGCTTACAAGCGAAAGTTACAAAACATTCGAACAGTTTTGCTGGTCACTGTATATGTGTTGAGGAACAAAATAGTTCACATCCTTATAGATTTGAATATTAATTACCTCTACCCATTTAGCGGCGCAAGCGCTCTTGTCTAGACTGTGACATCTGTCTGCACTAGAACACTTCTTTAACTTAGCTACAGCAGGTTTTATAATTACTGGGGCTACTATGTTAAGATATGGGCTACTAAATTTAGTATCCTCTGTGAGTGGAAGGATGATGGATATATCATTGACTGATACCAGCTGAGCGATAGGAATCTGCTTGCCTCTGATTGATTTTACCAACATACTCTTTTCACGATCTTCGGAAATTCCAGTAAGCCGATACGCGCGACCAGCGGAGATAAGATTCATTGACGAATTTGGCGAATATAGCGCCTCGGAAAGCGTGAGCTTTAAATTACCTACTTTTATACGCGCGGTGCCCCCATAATTAATTGTTGACTTTGTTACGGCCTGATCAAAGCTGAAAGGTTTTGCAAGTTTAGTTAGTTGCGTGAATGCCTGACGATCATTGATAAAGTGATTAGAGGCGCCAGAGTCCCATATAAGCGTGTCTTTTGAGATTTCGAGACCAGAGACACTAGCAGCGACTTTGAGTGATGACGGGAGTGCTGTCATTGCGACGCTGAAGTCGTCACTATCTGATTCTTCAAAAGGGATAGCGGCATTGACACGCCCTTTTTGACCGCTCAGTTTTCCTCTCTTGTTTTTCTTGGCGCGAAGCTCTGGATTTTGAGCACGTGTAGGAAATTATTATTGGTTCTCAGAGGAAGAATACTCTCAAAGAATATAGGCACAATTTCTAGGTACTTCGTAATGTAAAGCTTGAATAAATTAAAAAATTATCTCATAGTCTATATGACAGAAATTATATATATATAATGATTTCAACAATACATTTTATCATTCTCGCTGTTCAGCCGTCGAGCACATCAGACCTGGGCATACGAGGTTGTTCAGACAACCGCACGCGCCCTGGACGTCTCACTTTGCGCACTCCGATTTGTACTCGCTTAAGTAGCCACCTAAGCCCGAAGACCAGTAAATACGGATGAGAATCTTCATCCGACATTGCGAATTGTTTCTCATCGAATTATCCATTCGCAAGTAAGGCGATTGATGCGAAATCCCAACACTCCTCCTGAGCAGCTGCATCGCCTGATATTTTACTCAAGTTGAAACAACTCATGACACAACGGCCGCGCCTTCGAATGAGACAATGCTTTGGTCAATAAATCGGCCAGCATCATGTTAGTCGGGATATACTTTACTTGGATCTTTTTCTCTTCGATGCATTCCCTGACAAAATGGCATGCGACGTCGATGTGCTTGGTTTTAGCAGAATTTGTACCTCCGGCTATTGACAACGCACTTTGGTTATCGCTAAGTATTATTAAACCACCGGCATTCGTAATTGCATCACCAACGTGGAGTTCTCCAAGGAGCCGATTCACCCATACAGCCTGCTTGGCGGCTTCTGATAAAGCGACATATTCCGCTTCAGCTGTTGAAGTAGAGACCGACTTTTTCTGTTTTGACTGCCAACACACGGGACCTCCACCCAGCATCACTACATAGCCACTGACTGAACGACGGGTCACTACGTCCCCAGCATAATCCGAATCTGAGTATATCACGATTTTCGCTGATTGAAGAGGCTCAGAGAAAAGAGGACCAAAACAGTAAGTAATGGAGTAGTCTACGGTCCCTTTGAGATACCCGAATACTCTACAGACACTGTTCCAATGTCGTACGACAGGGCAAGAATTGTATTTTCCTAATTGTGAAACTGCGAAAGATATATCTGGTCTAGTACTGTGTGACGCATACCCCAAGCTCCCTACAGCACTGGCATAAGCAGATTCATCGGCGGGAGACTCATTCTCACGACCCGGTAAAATCCTATCATACCCATCCAAGGGTGATTTGTAAACCTTCACGTCCTGCAGGCTGAAACATTTAACCTTATCAGTTATATAATGTGCTTGGGAGATTCTCAATGTTCTCATCGATCTTTCTCGAGTGATTTTCCAGCCGATAATAACGTCTATCTCACCCAAATCTTTAATCGGGAAGTGTGATGAGAGCTGTTGCTTTGTCTTTACGACTTGCTTGAGAACTTTACCACAAACAACAAGATCGTCAACATATACACCAATCACAATCTGTAGTTTCGGGTGTATATAAATACATTGGTCGCTGATTGATTGATTGAAATTCAGCAGAGAGAGTTTTGTGTCCAGTTTCTTATACCACGCCCGTCCTGACTGCTTCAATCCGTATAAGGCCTTATCAACCCTGACAAAATTAGTACCTTGAATTCCCTCCGGACATTTCATGTAAACCTCCTCTTCCAAGTCACCTTCGAGATAAGCTGTCTTGACATCAATTTGGTGAATTTCCCAGTCGTAGAAGGCGTCAATAGCAAGGAGTATTCTAAGAGAGTCCATTCGCAGGGTTGGAGAATATGTATCAAAATAATTGATTCCATAGACCTGGCTAAAACCTTGCGCAACCAAGCGTGCTTTGTACCTCCCATCGGACTTAACTGCGAAGACCCATCTGGAGCCAACGGTCTTCCTCCCGTGGGGAACGTGAATTATGGGCGTAAATACCTTTTTCACTCTTAATGAATCTAGTTCTTCATTAATCGCGGTCTGCCATTTAGCTCTGTCAGGTCCATTTATAGCATCCTGGAAATCCTTAGGGATAGGACGACCATTTCCTATGTGCAGGGCATGAGGCCTCGGCCGCCATGCCGACCTGGGCTCGATCGGCTTTCGCGATCGTGAACTCCTCCGCAAATTAGGATTCTGAGGATTTTCCAAGGGGGGAAATATGTCCTGTGTTTCTGATGGTCCAGATACGTTTGGCGTATTCACAGCTTCTTCAGCAGACGGTATATTCTCGATCCCTACTAATGTCTCCGTGTTCCTTTGGCCGATATTCTCTCTAGATACCTCATCATCCCTTGCTACTGGCACTTCCTCTGCCTCAGAATACGCTTCTCGGGCTTCTCCTACGGGCGTACCTCTGGTTGGACTGGCTAAAAGTTGAGGTTGGATTATTGTCTCTGTGTCAAATGTATCCATCTCCAGATCAGAGTCTATACTTGAGTCTGTGTTACTCTCGGGGATGAGGGTTGAATAATCACCCAGTGGTAGAATTTCTTCCGAAAGCGTTTGGCGTAAAGGTTCATCCCAATCCCAGAAAAACTCCTCCAAGAATCGAACATTTGCCGAAATGATGGTTTTATTTCTCCCCAGTTTCGAAGGGATGTAGACTTGGTATTGTGTAATTGATTCACAATAACCCACAAAAATACCTTTCAGGGATGTCTCTTTCAGCTTATATCGCTGAGGGTCGTTTTTATCAATCAGTGCGTAACACACGCAACCCCATACTTTCAGATGAGATATAATGGGCGGACGACCATTCATGACTTCAAACGGTGTCAACCTGTTCTGATGGATTGGAAGCCTATTGCGTAAGTAACAAGCCGTAAGAACCGCTGCATCCCAAAATCGGAGAGGAAGTCGAGCATGGGAAAGCATGCATCTGGCCATCGTGATTAATGTCCTATTTAATCTCTCCGACACTCCATTCTGATGTTGAGTGTAAGGCGCGCAGATCTGCTTGGAAATACCGTCAAAACTTATCGTCTTGTACTCTGTACCACCATCAAAACGCATTGCCTTTATTTTTTCACCTGTCTGAAGTTCTTTTCTCTCCTTGTAAGTTCGAAAGTAATAGGGAACATCAGATTTACTTTTCATCAGATAAAGAATTGTCTCACGAGAACAATCGTCCGTGAATGTAACAAAGTAAAGACTTCCAAAAATTCCGGGAGCTCGGCATTTACCCCATGTATCAGAGTGAATTAGTTCTAATTTAGTCGGGGATTTGGTTTGGGGTCCACGGTTGATCTTCTCAACTTGCTTACAGCGATTGCAGACATCACATGTTCGTAGGTCTTTTTCATTGATATGGAAATCGTCTACTTCTCCGGCCTTGAGAATCGAGGGCTTAAATTCAGATATCTTGATATTCTCGAGGAGACGAGGGCCGACATGTCCGAACTTATGATGTAGAATTTCTGTTGGTGATGTCTGAACATTATAAGAGAACAATGTATCAGATTTACCCTTCGGAAAATGATAAGTAGGTTCCGGGGAAGTGTTAAAACAAAGTAAGCCATCCCTAAGTCTTGCTGTGGCAATAACCTCTCCAGAACTTGACAGGACACCCATTCCACCATTTAAGGAGCGAATTTCAAAGCCTTTCGAAAGAAGCTGAACTCCTGAAACAAGATTTCTGGTACAAGTTGGGACATACCATACATTTTCCATCTCAATAATCTTACTGGCTTTTCCTTCACCATGAATGAAAACCCTAAACTTAACGCTGCCGATACCCGAAACAGGTATCAATTGGCCCGAAGCTGTACTGATGGACTTGTTAGTTGATGAGATATGGTGAAACATCGATCGATCATGAAATATGTGGTGTGTAGCACCTGTGTCGAGCACTACATTATCACTCTTTTGGTAATCTTCGGATACCAAAACCGGCTCCTCCATTATCTAGGCACCCTCGTGAACACCTTCTGTACTTTCATTGAGCATTTCAATTTTGGCCTTTGATTTACCCTTACGCCGTTTGAGTTCCTCTTGTATCGTCCTGGCTTTCTTTGCCTTTTCGGGGTTCTTTGATGCCCATTTTGACCCGTCCGGGGTGTCCATCTAAAGGAAAAAACTCTCGCGCAAATGACCTCGGCGTTTACAGTAAGCGCAAGTCTTTTTCTTGCTAGCTGCAGGTGGCGAAGATGGATTGCCCCCCTTTTCGTTATTTAACAATGCTATCGTTGGCGTTGGGTGTAAATCTCGATAGACGGTCTGAGATGCTCGAATTGATGCGATTGCTGATTGAAAACTAATTTCAGAATTTTTTAGTGATATTGTAGTCGACATATAAAATCCATTACAGCATTTAATGAAATGATTCAGAACACGCTTTTTCATGCTGGAATCAGAAATTGAGGAACCACCACCAATTAAGTTCACTCGACCTTGAATTTCGGCCAACTTCTGCACTAGTTCATCAACATCCACATCGTCTTCGATGGCAAATCCCCAAAACTCTTGCAGCAAATCATCAACATCCTCTCCTGAACTTGGACAGTAAAAATTTCGTAAGTTATCCCAGCATTGCTTGGCGGTGAAAGAAGGTCCAACAAGATGGAACACAATATCGGGAACAAGCTGGGAAATGGCAACGCGAATATTTCTGTCCTGCTTCAAGATATCAGAATTAGCTAAATGTGAACTCTCTGCTGGATCTTTTGAAGCTTTATGGATTGAGGATTCCTTAGTCTTTGAATTTTCTTCCGGGAATTTGACCTACAGAAGGTAATCTTCAATTTCGAATAAGGACAAAGCATCTTGAAAATGAATACTCCACCTATTATAAGTTGACTTTGACAGTTTTGGCGCACACTTCATTGACTTTAGGATATCGGCGGCTGACATGGTGAAGAGGATGACAAATTTATAGAAAATCTGAAGAGGTGGATTTATTTATTCAAAAATGGAAAAAACTCAAGTAGTTTGGTAGCTAACTTGGTCTCATAATCTGTAGGAAATTGTTATTTGTTCTCAGAGGAAGAATACTCTCAAAGAATATAGGCACAATTTCTAGGTACTTCGTAATGTAAAGCTTGAATAAATTAAAAAATTATCTCATAGTCTATATGACAGAAATTATATATATATAATGATTTCAACAATACATTTTATCATTCTCGCTGTTCAGCCGTCGAGCACATCAGACCTGGGCATACGAGGTTATTCAGACAACCGCACGCGCCCCGGACGTCTCACTTTGCGCACTCCGATTCGTACTTGCTTAAGTAGCCACCTAAGCCCGACGACCAGTAAATTCGGATGAGAATCTTCATCCGACATTGCGAATTGTTTCTCATCGAATTATCCATTCGCAAGTAAGGCGATTGATGCGAAATCCCAACAGCACGACATTCTTCGTTCGTATGGCTGAGAGTCGGGTGGATATGGCACTGGTCTTTTGGGTCACAATTACGTTGAGCTGCTGCAGCTATTGCTGTTGACGGTGTAAGGTGACGTTCACCCGAGACAGCTCTTAAAGTGGACATCATTTGCTCAAGTGAAGCGAACAAATTTTGGTCCCTGTTCATGGCTCCTGTAGCCCTCAATGTTTCCAGCCAATTGACATGTGACGTTCCTTCAAAAAACATGATAGACGACATGCCATCCGTAATTCCATATTTTCTGGTTTTATTCAACGATTCCAGATTTGAAGCAGCATTGCGAAAGTTTTGAAGATTACGTTGAAATTTGTTACAATAGTCAGTTGCTGTGGTTCGAAACTTGGTACTGAGGAGATTTTTGTAGGAAGTCCTGTAGGGTAATGATACTGATGGCCTGTGTGTTTCGGCTATCATGTTGTAAAGTTCAAAGGACGTTTGAAGCTGGTTGGATTCTGGTCTTATACTGGGATCAAGTCGTCGTAGAATGATGCTACAAGCTTTTAAGTCCATCATCGTCCATTTTTCGAGCTGATCCAGATATTTTTCATATGGCTTGGAATCTTCATCAGCCTTTTCTGGTTTTATGGGGGCCTACTTTACTCGAATTCCAGGATGATCATGGAAGACATAACCCACGAGAGCCTCCTGAGCGAGTGCACCACGTAGGTCTGAGGACCAAGTTGTAAATGGCACGCCATCTTTGAGGATGACAGCTCTAGGGTCACTTTGGAAGTTAGACATAGTTATTCTGGTGGAAGAATAGGAAAAGAGGTTGGAGAAAAAAAAACTTGAAGAAAAAAAAACTTGGAGAAGTTTGAGGGTTTGGGGCGAAAGTTTATGGATGTTGACAATCCTAAATTTGAAGTCGAGGGATGTTGATAATCCGTGGATATATCTTTAAATCGCTAAATCCGGGCCTATAACCTATTATCAAGATTATGTCACAGCGGAGTACTAAGATATATCGTGATGCTTGATTGTTTACACTATATCTAACTAAGGTTAAGATATAGTAAAGGCAATAGTATGCCAAGACGCTAAGGACTATTGTGCACGTGATAGTTATTTACAACATTTTGGCATCAATGAGCATGGATCTGGCTCGTCTAAGGATGACTTTATTGGATGCCTCTGAAGCGCCATTTTGCTCTGGTGTATATGGGGCAGAGACATCTGTCCTTATCCCATGCTGGTCACAGTAAGATTTTATGCGGGAGAATTCTGAACCTCCGTCTTTGAAGATGGTGCGGACTCTTTTGCCGTATTGATGATGCTGATGTTCAACCCATTTTACAAGCTCAGGTGCAATCTGGTCTTTGGTGCACACAGTGATAGCCCATCTCATGCGTGACTTTGCGTCAGTGATAATAACAGCATATTGATGACCGTTGCATGCTGTTGTTAACTTTCCAACAGTGTGTCGTGACTCCTTGTACTTGGATCTTGATGGTTTAGCTTGGGCTTGATCTTGGTGAACAATCTCTTGAAATACTGAATACCTGGAACTCTGGGACACTGACGATACCAGATAATGTCACGTAAGCTTTTGTAACAAATGACAAGTGTAGATGTGGATAACCTGACTTCTTGAATCCTGACTAGACTAGATGCGTAGAATAAATACAAGACTGAAAGCTGGAGAGCTTACAAATAGAAGGCCTAACCACTATTTATACATGAGTCTACCTAGTACATTCCTTAGTACTGGTTAATAGAGCCCCATCCCATCGAACGCCAGCGAATATTGTAGAACACCCAAAAAACCGTCGATTGAAATAGAATTCCATAGAACTATGCAATGCCTGGAGTTCAATCATTGTTAATAACGATCAACAGGAAAAGTCCAACAATAATAACAATATTAAGTAATTAGTGACGATCGGCAAAATAATTTATCAACGTCATTGAAGCCATTGATGAAGATCGACAAAATGCATGAAAACTCACGCCAATTAATTAAAGACAATATATGAATAAAATTTATGCAAAAGAACTAAATGAATTCAAGCCGAAACGACTAGCTTCAGCGGGCCGTTCCGTGACACAGTGTCAATAAATACCTCATCGAGCGGCTCGAATGGTGTTGGTCTGGGTTAATGTGAGACGTATTGTTGCGCTTTACTAAGGTGACAGGTTTCACAGGTTGATAACCCACCAGTGTCTAAGCCTTCCATGCCTTTGGAGTATTGTGCAGTCTTTTTTAAAATCTTTTGCCCTGTATGGTCGAGTCGCTGGTGCCAACGTTGAGCGCTGGTTGTCTTTGGGACTCTGGCAATGCCTGGGGCCGCGATGTGGGTTAACTTCGAGGAATGAGGAATTGGGAGAATATAGTAGACGTCGTTCTTCCGACTCAATCTTGCAAGGGCAATGTCTTGATGGTCAGGTCTTTTTCTGATTAATGTTGTCATGTTCTTGTCTGGTATAATACCTCCGAGTCTTTGTAACCTTCCAGCAGAGAAGATTATGCATGACAACCTTGGAGAGTAGAGTGAATCGCGTAGCTCAAATGTGACTTGGCCTATGGTAACATGTGCAGTGCCTTATCTAGTCAATACTGTATCTCCGACCGCTTGATTGAACTTGATGGGTTTACTTTTGGTGATTAATTCACTGAACATAGATTCACGGGGGAAAAAATGGTGCGAGGCACCAGTATCATAAATGGCAATAGTTTCATTATGAGCAGCTGCAGTGGCAGCTTTGACTACATCGTTCAACCCTATATCAGAGTCGCTGTCGGTATCGATGCCGTTCACAGTATTGACCTTTGCTTCATTACTCCCACTTCTCGCTAAAGCTCTCCTAGCTAACCACCTTTCCCCTGCGGGCCCGACGGCAAGCTCTGGGTGTTGTTTGAAATACTCCCTATTCTTGTGTTGATGTCTGCATTTCTTGCAATTGTTGTTAGGGCCATTGTCGTTGGAGGATGCGTGCATGGCAAATGCAGGATTAGCAGGGTTAGCATGGATGGGGTTAGGTGGGGGTACCCTATGCCCGTCTACCACGCGGATGGTGGACATCATTGATTCTAGGAGAGTGTACGAATTTTTATCCGTACATGCTCTAAGGTCTCTCCAGTTACTCAACCATGATACATGTTTTGTCCCTAAGACAAAGATTGCAGCCGCTTGGCCCTTGGTCACGTGGTACTCTATGCCAGTGTAAGAGGGCAAAGGATTAGAGTAAACTCGACAAATCAATACCACAAAGATAATTTATTTATTTTAACTTGGTTCTATCCACAAGAGATCAGCCCCCGTAATATACTCCTAGGACGCCGCTGCCTACAGTTACTCCTTCCCTAGATAGAACCCTCTAGAAACTACCCGAGTCCTCTTCCTTAACCCCTCATCGTCCCTACTAGACTCCCGGTTCCCCGGCTCCAATCTAAACTATTGTGATAAGCAATGCTCCCTGATCACCCTGAAACCGTCGCGGTACGCGCATCCTCTGTTTAATTATGATAGCCGCCGAGCGCTAAGTCCACTTTGGGTTTCGGCGCTAGAGGTACTGCCTTTCGCTTAAGCCCCCCTCGTGGGCCCACTTGAGTTACCGGGGTGGTCCCCTGGACCAGCTCCACAATCGGGCAAAGCCCATAACAGCCAGTTGTGGCATGCAGAGTATCTGCGACTTCATTCAAACTTTGGAGATTTGCCTGGAATCTGTCTATGTAATCATCTGCCTGGGATATAAACCTAGTGCAAAGGAAGGTCTCCAATGCGAGCGCAAAGGGCGCCGTTGCAGTTTCCTTGCGGGTGTTTGCGACACCATCATAGAGTTGACGCACCGTCATGTGATCGTGCGTGCGTGGGCACATGCTACTCTCAAGACGGTTAATTATGATATTCTTTGCAGATATCTCATGTAACAGCTGATAAGCCGATATATTCCTGTAGCCTATGATGGTCATCATACGCGCAGACTAATGCAGCCCTATCCGGGTATGCTAGCTTCCCGTCAAGCAATCGGCAGGGTAGGACGCTTGGACTCAGCTTGGCGGAACTTGCCTATGTTTCATGTTGCAAGGGGTATTACATGTCATGGTCTTATTATAGCATTGAGAGCCTGGTGGCGATTCATTGGAAGTGTTATAAGTAGATGCTACCTGGGCAGATGTAATTCCTCTCTTCATAGATAAATATAAACTACTTTACGATATACAGTGCTTCTGCCTCAATATCCCGAACCGTGACATCTCACCTAACATCCAAACTTCGAGATCATGCAAATGACCCTCTAATACGGCGTTAAACTTGGGGTCGTCGTGCGCCAAACCTTTGGTTGGGTTGGCTGGTCAGACAATTGGTCGTATGCCAGGATAGTCGTGGAAAACGTGACCTATCACGTTGTTCTTTGCTAATTTCACCTGTAGGCTGCTCTTCCATTTACTCAGAGAGACGCCTGTTGACAAGACGATTTTGGACGAGTCGTGATTGTGAGTTCCAGACAAAGTGCAGATGATTCCTAATCTTATCGTTAGCATATGTCCTTACATGCATAGTATTGCGCCGGGCTCACAACCTGTTTTACCAGGTGTATGATTTGGGAACATACTTATGTGAAGGCAGCTAACGATAGTTTATGGGAATAGATTTGTGATGTAGTGATACTTGAGAAATGTGTATCTGAAGAAGATGAGAATGATACTCTACATGAGGGTGACCTGCTGCCTATTTATACCCAAATAATTTCCTTGTGTCAATAGTGCAAACAGAGCGAGCATACACACCCGTGAGCTCCGGATCTCGCCTAACACGTCCCGGCACTCTAGCCTGACTGTGGCAGCATCATCCCTTCCATGGTCTGCTGATCTGTTCCTCCATGCCTACCGATGCTAAGCACAACAGCTGTAGAGATGTTAATTACTCCAGCTTAGAAACATATCGCTATATATGTTGCGAATTGGAAACTGACATCACGTGATGTATCTGGGGTAAAAGGGCAGGCAGGCGGATCACTTGCCTAATTCTAAAAGCGATAGGAAGATCACTCACCGGGATTGTGTAACGCCAGATCAATCAAGTCGTATTATTGTGGCTGGATCACTTACGACTAAATAGACATGTATTTAATGAGATGTTAGAATGTAGTTAGTTGATATAAGTTCATATTTTATATTCATCAAGTATATTTCACTCTCAATAGATTAAGAGACTGATTCTTTGACCTTCTGAGACAACTTGAATTTTACTCTTTGTTCTCTTCGAGCTGACCAAGTTCGTCTTGACATTTCGTGCCGTTTATTCTTGAGCACCAGTCCTGTTTGATTAATTTTGTATTAACTGGAGCCGTCACCAGTTAAAATTCAATCATGTCTACAGCTGATCTCCTTAAAGGCGTCAAGAGTGCCCCAGTACTGAGCAAATCATCATATGCCAGATGGAGCAAGTTATTCAGAATGTGTTTGTTCGGGCTCAGCCTCGATCAGTATATTTTGGAAAATGTTCCAGAGCTCTCTGATGACTGCAAACCAAAACCAGGAAAGGCTTTTCAGAAAGTGGTCAAAATTAATAACAATAACGTTAAAGCGGCTCTACTTCAGCTTGTTCCCGAAGAGGTGTACTTTATTATTGAAGGTAAATATACTGCTAGACAAATGTGGGTAACGTTAAAATTCTATTATCAACCCCAGGGAGATGGAGTGGTAGATACCTTGTTGGAGGAGTTTTGGAGTTTCTCTATGACTAAGGAGGCTGACGTCGACAAGTATGCCAACAAGCTTACTAAAAGACAATCTCAAATCGCCTCACTCAATCCCGCAAAGCGTCCCTCAGACACAACTAAAAAGAGTCGACTCCTTCGCCACTGTGACGGCTGTTTAGCCGCAGTAACCCTGTAGCCTATGCCAACTAGCATAGGCGAGTAGTAGCGCTTGGACATATATAAGTGGGACTAATCGACAATACTAAACCTAATGGAGCTTTCTAGAATTGTGGAGCATGCTGTGTGTATATTTATATGTGTGGCTACACACTTCAGTGGTCTGAGGAACATTCCAGAAACCATGACATTGAACATTTATACAAATTGTAATTACAAACATAGATTTCTTCCTTAGATAGAATATAAACTACATCCAAGTCTTCTGCCTATTGCTACTGCAATGGAATAATCTGAACGCGAACTCAAGCAGAGAATGGGCCTAGCTCAGCGTTTTCTGCAAACAATCCACGCTTGGGCAAAGTCCGAGACGGCAACGGGTGCCGCTAATATAGTCGCGCCTTTATCAACAAGATTTCACCTATAGTAACAGAATTTGCGATTAGTAACACTAATTCTGTGAAATCCCCATGTAAGAATTCTCACCAAGACATGACTCAGATAACAATATCTGCGCCTAGGGTGACCAAAACGATTGAGAATCCTCCCCCTGCGCTGCCACAAAAGCCACAGGTGAGCGCGTCACCCTGGGCCACGGTTGCCCAAAAAGCAGCTAAGCTGCCGGACCACTTCAACCTTAACAAGTACCCGCCCCCCCCCTCTGTATCTCCAAATACAGGCCCTCCGAACGGCGATATGGATTTTACTAGCGCGCCGTCATCATCGACATCTGCCGCACCAAGCGACAAACTACCATTAGGTATACAGTTGCTTCAGCCTATATACTGCGATCCGTGACAGCCACTTTGAATCGACTTCCAATGGTTACTACGGAGGGGTAGTTGCGTACTTGAAACTCAACCCTACAATCACTTTTAGCCAATCGGTTAACACTCTGAGGGAGGCTCAATCAGGGCTCAACCGTCGGCTTGAAGCTGCGACCGTAGCCCACGTTAAGCAAATTGAAAGAGATGGACCACATCAGTGTTGGATTTAGGCAAGATCGGAACATCTCCCAGGTCACTCGCTTGGAACGCCTCCCAACTTAGTTACCCGGATCAATATCCGCACCGTCCGCTCGGCATAAAAGCGACGTCATTCACTACGGCTAACTACCCGGTCCTTCCACCCGCTAACGTCCAGGCTTGGACCAACCCGATTATCACTGAGCCGATTATTTTACCTACATGACAATAATAAACAAGTATTATTGTTAACCATTAGTGATCATTCCGGCATTCATCCGGAATCCTTCGAGATTTCTTTAAGCACGCGTCTACAGTCCTACAGGTAATCTTTTGATATTCATCCGGTTGGAGGTTGAGACTTTGGGGGTTATAGACGCGAAGCTGAATGTTGAGAATTGGCACTTGTAGATATGTATATATATATATATATATATGCTGGTATCTTGTTGATAAAAAATTACTTCTTTAGATTTGATATGCTTAATGAAATACATTTTTCCTAAATTCAACAGATCATGAGACTGAATCTCTAAATCATCTGAGTTACTCTTACTCTTATACTTAGTCCCACTCTCATACTTACTCCTACTCTTATACTTACTCCTACTTTATCCTCACTTTACTTCTATTCCTACCCTTACCTTATCCCCTTATTTGAAAAAATATCTACTTCTGAAATCCTTAAGGCCCTTAGACATGCTCCTAGTGTCACAGTCTAGACAAGAGCGCTTGCGCAGCTAAATGAATAGAGGTAGTTTATATTCTATCTGGAGAGAAAGCAATCTATCTCGTAGTCCTACAAATATATACAAAGCTCTGCTCCTCGTAGATAATACCATAGCCCTAAAATCAATGAGGATTCCTGAAATAGAAGTTAGCCACGGAGTAGGTTGCCGCATGCCAGGAAGCTCTTATGTTTCAGCTCCATGATCCATCTATTTTGGGAATTCTGATATACAGTGTCTCAGCCAAAATTAACATCAGCCACTATATCTGCCAGTGCACAATGCACTACCCCTGTTAGGCCTGTGCACGCCTGTGCACGCCTATGTATAACATAGGCTACAGGAATTATCCAGCTTACCAGCTGTTACACCTAGGATGGAAAAGTCGTCTTTTATCCATTGGAAGTTTTTGGTTGAACAAGTCTTCCACAACCTACACGTCGAAAATTACATTTTCAGTATCATCCCGGAAATTCAAGGTGTAACTGATACTAAAAATATTTCCATAAAAGATCAAGATGGAAACATCAAAGCAGCTTTGGCGCAACTCGTTCCCGAGGAAATCTTTTACCTGATTCATGGAAAAACAACATCAAAAGACATGTGGGACTCCCTCATTCAGTATTACGGGCACGTGTCACAAGATTCCATTGCAACACTTCTTCAAGATTTTTGGAGTTTTCCGATGGAAGATGGTTCTGATGTCAATAAAAATTCCGAACAGCTAATTATCCGCAAAACTAAGATATCATCTGTCGACATCACTCAGACTCCTACTGATGATCTGATGAAAAGCCGTCTCTTAGGTCATTTCGACAAATGCTGCAATGGATACTTCAGTGGTACCGTAACTGTCCTAAGAAACGACAAGTCAATTTCGTTTTCCGGAGCTGTTAACTCTCTCCGTGCCAGTCATGCAAGTTATGACAATCGATTCTGCACTGGCGTCGCGTCATTCATCAACGAGAGCAGTGATATCCATTCACGGAAAGGCAAAACTTGCGCTTTCTGTAAACAATTAAATCATACCCGAGAAACATGTTTCGCTTGGTTAGACACTCCAGATGGCTTTAAATGGGCAGCCAAGAATCCCCAAAAGGCAACCCTCGCATTAAAGTTGAAAGAAAAATACGGCAAAAAGTCGAAAATTAATCCAGCTAGTCCGGCAAGCCCCGATAGTGTACCTTCGGATGATGGAATATGGATCGTAGAAGAACAAGCCTTATCTTCATTGGGCCATACTAAGAATTGTGACGTTATTCTCGACACTGGTGCAACGCATCACATCTTTCACGACCGCTTGTTGTTCACATCTTTTTACCCAACTAACAAAAGGGTTCAGACTGCATCGGGACACTATGCATCTATCGCTGCCACAGGCTCCGTCCAATTTAGCATATACAGCATCAATGATAGTTCCAAATTCAAGGTCATCCAATTTGACGATGTGTGGTACCTTCCCTCTTATACCAAGAACCTTGTATCGGGATCTCAATTACTCACCCGCGGTTTCAAACTTCATTCCCGAGAAAGCGGCATCGCTGTCCTATCTCCAAACGGATCTACGCTTGCAACGGCGCGATTGAAAGATGCGTTATTCTGCTTTAACACCTCACCACATCCTAGAGCAGACACTCATGCTGAATACACTCCCAGCTTGCTTTCTCACGAAATCCCGACTCTAACTTCCAACATGGATTCCTTAACCCTTCGCTCTGAAGAATTTAACCCCGCTCTTCTATCACAAGGAACCAATAGAGATGTAACTCAACTTCTCCACTCTCGACTTGGTCACGTCGGTCCACACTTTCTCAAAAAACTCGAAATATCAAGGTTCTCTCTCCCATCATCCTCTGGAGAATCCTCAGATCTTCTGATAAACACCGATTTTCTAAGTACTTGTGATGTTTGTAACTCCTGCAAACAAGTAGAAAAAATCAACAGAAATCCTGTCTCAAGATCTTCTACAATACTCGAGCTTATCCACTCAGATACATGGGGCAAATGTCGAATACCTGGAATTTTCGGTAGCTTATATTTCGTCTCATTTACAGATGATCTTTCCCGCGGAAGTGAAATTTTCCTCTTGAAAAGTACTATAGAAGTCAACAACTGCTTTATTCAATACAAAGAAAAAAAGAGCTCCAAACTGGTTGCAAAATCAAGGCTATGCGCTTTGATGGCGGTTCAGAATACAAGTCGATTAAATTTGGCGGTATTATCCAACAGATTAGTGCCCCATATACCCAACATCAGAATGGCGTTTCCGAGAGGCTGAACCGAACTCTAGTCACCATTGCTCGATGCATACTAGCACATTCAGGTCTCCCACTCCGGTTTTGGGATGCTGCCATTCTTATCGCGTGCTACTTACGTAATAGATTGCCGCTTCTTTCCAACAAACAGTCTCCATTCGAGAAAATGAATAACATAGAGCCCAAAGTCTCTCACCTCAGGGTGTAGGGTTGCATTTGCTATGTTCTCATTGACACACACGACCCACATAGATTTAAGCTCTCTCCAACATCACTCAGAGGTATATTCATTGGATATTGCGAGTTACAAACGCAGTATCGGGTATATGTGCCCACTAAAAGTGGAAGGAATAAGGTCGTTGTATCCGCCAATGTGCGTTTCTTTGAGGACACTTTCTGGGACTGGAGCACATCAAGCCATGAGCAATATGGCGAAATTGAGACTCTTTCTGAAGAAGAACCGACCGACATATCAATCAATTCCCCAGGGGAAGACCAAGATACTGAGGAAGATGAACCCGAAATTTCAGAATCCTTTACTGCTCCAAGTTCTCCATCTCTTGTTGCCTCTACATCTGCGCCCTCCGCGGCATCTCCTTTACCATCTCCAATTCCTGCGATAACCGTAACGTCACCATTAGAGTTGGGGCCTATTAGGAGCTCAGGAGGAACCCAAGCTACATCTTCTCCCTCATCACAAATCTCTCCACCCAATCCTGAAGTCCAGCCAGATCTCGAAGAACCCCTTGCTCCTCGGCGAAGTAAAAGAATACCAAAACTGATACCACCCCGGTCAGCGTGGCAACCCACTCCTCGTGTCCTTTACGTCGGCGCCGATATACCGATCCCCCAATCATATAGAGATGCTATCGAAGGACCAAATAGCGAGTGTTGGAAAGTCGCGATTGACGAGGAACTTAAATCACTAAGCGAAAAGAAAGTCTTCTCTTTCATCACTCACGTTCCCCATGGAAGAAAGCCTGTCGGGTCTAGGTGGGTATCCTCGATGAAGTCAGACGGGCGATACAAGGCAAGGCTGGTTGCTCAAGAGTTTAACCAAGTGTACGGGGTAGATTATTTAGAGACATAATTGCCTACCTTACGAGCAGATTCGTTAAGAATCCTGTTATCCGTCGCAGCCTTCAGAGATTGGGAAATCCACCAGATCGACGTAAAAACGGCATATCTAGGAGACCTTGAGGAAGAAATTTTTATGGAAACACCTGAAGGCATGAAGGGAACAAGATATGTGCGCTTGAATAAAGCCCTCTACGGATTGAAACAATCCGGCAAAACCAGGTATGCGAAACTCGACGCAGAACTTAATTCTCTTAAATTTAGAAAATCTGAATGCGACTCGTGTATTTACATCAACCAGATTAGGCGACTTATTCGACTTTAAAAGTTTATTATCGCGATGTATGTTTTAACGATTCGTGATGTATAAAGTCGAAGTTATAAATTTGGTGCCGGTGGTACTCGAGACAATATAAATCACTATAGGAATAAATTATGATGATGATGATGATTATAGTATATTTCTCAAGGATAAACCTAAACCGCACACCTCTCATTTAGATGGATCAAGAGGCTATTTAACTACATGTAAGACCCGCTAGTAGCTATATTATTTCCTTGCCATATCTCAAAATAACAGTCTAAAATTAGATCCGAAACATATTAACCATAGATACTGTATCATGACTGAAACCTGGAACGCCACCAACGAGCTTGGTACATCGACAAAACGGATTCCATCTCGATCATTTCCTTAGGATCATCATGGACAGATTGTCAGCCAGAGATCTCTGAGATCGGACTTCTGGAAATATAACTCGAAACAACAGCTTTAATCGGAGTTTATGTCTGGTCATAGAATAGTCTAATAGTACATTTTTAATGTACACCCGTCCAATAATATGTCAGAACATTAAAGTCCCGCATGGATGGTTCGAGCCGCTGATTAAAACCGTGTGACAGGAGCGTCAGGGAGCTTCACAGGGGCTTAGGAACTAAACTAGGCTCACGAATGCCATCAAAGGTACATGTACTTTTTTAATTTAAATCCTACACCGGCACAAGCCTACTTTATATAGCCTGTCTCATACAGATTTATATGAGATGAGGTATGAAAGTTATGCTTGCGCTGGTGTAGGTTGTAAATACCCTGTGCCCGTTTTGGGTCTTGGAGCAGTGAAGCCGGCTGATGCTAAGCTAGACCCAGAGCTCAGCTCGTTCCAACCAAACACTACTAGAAGTAGCTACAATAATAGGAAAAGATAAAGGAAATTACTCCAAGAAATGTACAGACCACTCCTCGTACACCATCATCTCGCCCTGCTTGTGAAAGGACTGCACGAAAGCTACTCGCAAATGTGTACCCAAATAGAAATTATATTTTAACTAAGGTAGACAGACGGATTGTTACACGAAATTACTTAAAGCCTCCGACGCGTATCACTTTAGCCTAGTGCGCGTTTACGTTAGTGAAGATAATTCATGCCGCGTTACGGGGCCGGAAAAACTCCGTTTCCTAAGACAAGGCTACAAGCCTGTAACACTGCTTAAAGCAAAGCTTCTTTCAAACTCACTCCTATGCATCGAGCAATGGGTTGTGTACAATTACCATACATTACAGTCGTCCCTCTCTAACTTGATAATGGGTCCCGGTATAAGTGTTGAAAATATTCATTGTAACTTGGACTTTTATATTTGCAACACTTACCCTTACAGGTCATTTTACGTGCAGGGGTAAGTATTGCAAATATAAATGGTTGAATTTCAATGAATATTTTCAACACTTATACAGGGACCCACTATCGACTTAAAGAGGGACGACTGTATTTTAATTTCATATAGATGCGCAAAAGGATCTGAGTATATTTGCAGATCAAGTCTACCGCCCTAGATTCCGCTACCCTTCACCCAAGTGAAACCATAATTTCAATCCACAATAACCCCCCACCCATACTTACCATTGTGAAATCTTCAGAGATCCGAATTCAAATTGCATTGGACGGCCTAAAAACCGGAAAATATAGCAATTTTAGTGAGGCCGCGAGAGCAGAAGATGTGCCCAGAACAACTCTTAGAGAAAGGTATAACGGTGGAGTTTCCCATGTATTAAGTGCGGGAACCCAACAAAATTTGAGTAACGAGCAGAAGAACTTGTTGGTATAGTGGATAATGGATCTGGATCAAGCAGGACATGCCCCCTCGTTCGCTAGCGTTAAAGCAATGACCTCCGTAATTCGATGTGGAAATTCTACAGATGCTTTACCTGGAAAGAATTGGATGACCAGATTCATAAAACGACATTCTAGTATCAAATCAAAGATCGGGATAAAGCTAGAAAGACAGAGAGCAAATTCTGTGACTGAAGAGGGAATTTTAGAATGGTTTCACCGACTACGAGCCGTGATTGACAAACATTCAATCAAGTTGGATGATATGTGGAATGCTGATTAACATGGTTTCGCTTTAGGGATTGGATCTAATGGCAGAGTTGTTGAATCTTTATCTTCAAGAACTACTGTGGTCAAGCAGTCTGGAAATAGGGAGTGGGTGACAGTTCTAGGGGGTATATCAGCCGCTGGACAGAGGATGAAACCTTTTGTTATATTTAAGGTGTCAGGATTCTCCTGACTAGACTGGATGCCTCAGGCTTAGGCTCAGACGTAGATATTAGTGTCACCTCATTTCGCTTCGGATTCTCAAGTATGTATTTAAGTAATTCGCCCCCTTAGCTCTGGAAGCTTCACGCTTTGTTTTCTGTCTTTAGGATTAGTTGTAATCTTGACAAACCCGACTTTCGTCCTCCTGTCTCTCTAGTGACTTTCCGTCACCTCTTGCTATTTGTATCTACTGAGTGCCCCTCGTGCTCCTCCATATCCCCTATTCGCCTTCAGTCCCGAACGCCCGTCGCGTTCCTCATCGTGTTCCTATACCCCGCGTCGTTATTGTTAGACCTCGCCCCGCGCTCCCAAGAATAGCTCCTGACATAAGGGGAATAATCTCAGTTCTGGCTGGTTTCCGGCCACATCCACTCCAGACTGGGCTTATTGCTCTTTTCCAAATGCTTGGACGTCGAATCATTGGCAATCAAGTGGCTAGAGCATGTCTTCATTCCTATAACGCCAACTGAAGGATATCGACTACTCTCACTAGATGGACATAAATCTCATGCCACACACAAGTTCATGTGGAAATGTTACACTGATAAGATTGTAATATTCTACTTGATACCCAATTCAAGTCATATACTTCAGCCACTTGCTTTGACGTGTTTCTCACCGGTTAAAGCCAAGTACAGAGAAAAAATCGCTGAGCTCAGCAGATTTGACGATGCTAGCGACATAAAGGAGCAAACATTTATCAAACTATACTCTAAAGCTAGCTACGAAAGTCTAGATAGTGCTCGTATTAGAAATGGATGGATGGCTGCAGGAATTCAGCCCTGGAATCCCGTTAAAGCGGCTCAATCCCGATTTGTCCTTGAGACGCAAAGTTCTGTACAAATTCAACCCCGACACCCCCAAACAGAAAGCGCCGACTATCAGAGACTAAACTTATAACCACGCCATGTATCCCACGCCAATTTTGTGACCTTTTTAGGTCCGCTCAGAATGGTGGGAGCTCTTTGCGTACACGGCGCTTACTGTTCCAAAAAGCTTACAAGGTAATTGATAAGATCTCGTTCCAACTTCAACTTGAGAAGGAGAAAAATGATTCCAATTACATACAGCTTGAGCAGCTGAAGCGAAAGGGCCATAGAGGAGTAATAATTGATGCAAATCAGACATTTGCGAGACTCGAACAGGTTCACCTGGCGAAAGAGGCAGAATCTGCACGTGATGCTGCAGAAAAGGCCAGAATTGCTCATTTTGAAGCCAATCCTCCTGTAGCAAGTAGTGTAGGTTCCTCTCTACAGGACCATTGTTTTGAATTTTCATTAGATCCATCTGTTAGATAACTATCGTAAATTTGATGATGTGGTCTCACGTGGGGAAGGGTGGCGGAAATTAGGGTGGTAGACTTATACTTCAGTCGCATCTCGTTGTAACGATGTGAGGCAAGACTTAAACAAGGGCTCTCATTGGCCAACTTATTAAATCCTCCAATGAGGAGCCTTATGTAAGTCTTGCCCCGCATCGTTACAACGAGAAGCGACTGTATCGAAATACTGTCCGTCCGACAGATGACTGCCTCTGCCATAGAGTTATTGTTAGACTCAGAGAGTCAATTGAGAAAAATGTAAGTTGTAAAATGGTATATATTTTCCTCTCTCCATGTTTCTATCTAGATTATTTATTTTCAGAAAAAAGACCATTTATTGCTTACTTCCAAACATGCCCCTATGAAACAAATTACTCGTATCTAAGAATGGAACATCTTCAGTCAGAAGTTTGAGACTGCTTATCACCATATTCCAAGCGAAACGTCTGTGTCCATATCAAACACAAGTAACTCCAAAACATGTATCAACCAAACACCTAGTAATTCTCAACATAAGGATTGGTCGGTTCCATACAAACTATTGTTTGACAGTTATTTACCTTCATTGACAACTGAAAATCAATTCTGAATAAATTTTTCTTTCTCAAATTCGCAGGAGGCAAGCTCCAGATATATGAGCATTATTACATGTACTTCCAAATTAAGTTAAACTCGTTACCATAGTGATTATGGGTATCCTGCCATGTTTTGTGTAGTTACTGGTAGACGTTGCCAGTCAACAGAATTTATCGATTTTGTCCTTGACATATTACTACACGCCAAAATCTTTACCGACTCAACATATACTGTTTCAAGTATGATTATTCTCATTGATTCGTCTCTATCTTAGGGTGTACCTGAACTATCTTAAGTGGGTTACACGATAAGCTAATCCCCTGATGCAGTGATCTATATCCAGAATTACCGCCTCAACACATAAAAGTATCTCAACTAGAAAGCATATATCTACAGAACAGAGACGTACCCTACGCAGATGGGCACATAAACAGAAGCCAAAGCCAACGCAAAAGTGGTGTTAAGTTGTTTTATACCGAGCATAAGCACTAGTTAAGTAAAAATTGAGTCTCAAAGTCCCTTGGTATGACCTCAGATTATCTAGATGGCGACCCAACCATAAAATCTGCATCAAAGGTGGTGAGTATAGGCCAGAAATGGAAGAAAAATTGTAGGGTTAGCAGTTGAGAATGGAGGAGGGGGGGACGTTACCTAGGTTGAAATTCTTCAAAAGAAGGTAGAAAAAGTCTGGCAACAGCATCCAACATACAAATATCAGCCATGTCTAGAGTTTTACTTTGATTGGCTAGAGAGTTACAAAAAAGGATAAACATCAAATTTCGAGTCCGTCACGGCAAGGCAAGATATATCTCAGCTTCAACTGAGGACCTAATGCGAGCTCTTCGGTTCTATAAATAGAATATAAAGAGGATAATGTATACAATATGGATGGGACTTGATTATTTTGGAGCATATCACCCTCATGTGGTCATCTCTTACAGCCTCTTCCAGGACTGATCAAGGAAAAAGCTAGAATTTATCTAGTATTTTGTGGAAATACAACGGGCTAGGACTAACTATCTGTGTAGATTATTGGCCACTACAAGACTTTTAGGGCCTTAAAAAGAGACAGTGTCCATACTATGGGTGCAAGGAGAGAGCGGAATCAAAAGGCTTGGATTAAAACGACAATTATGCATGAATGGCTCATTAGATCTATTAGCCATATCAGATCAACTCGTCTAGTTCTGACCACGGATAGTTTCTTAGCCCACAAGACAAATGTCCAAGAAACACCTCTTCCGCCGACGGTTGGAATTTGCGGGAGTTAAGCAAATAGATCAAGCAAAATTTACCTCTAGATAAAGGCATAATTCGGAGCTAAAAGGCACGATGTTAGAAATAATGGCTCAATTTCATGCCAGAATTAATGAATCAAGGAAGGGGCCACGATGCAGGTATTAAAACTCGCTTCGCTATTCGCTAGATTATTCGGGCCTGGAATTGCCAAAATATAAATTTAACAACTTATAACTGCTTCAGGGGTTCAACCTTTTAGTCAAGTCTGATGCGTTCCCCCGCCACAATCTCCTTCTGGAGGACACCCAAACTCCATGATCGGGTTATGTTCGCTGGCAGCATCCAAGATCAGATGGCAATCTCCGGCTTCCTCAACTCTTTAGAGGAAGCTAAAGAAGCTATTCTTCAACAAGTTTTGAAGGAACGTTTGGAGATAGAGAGCCGGGAATCTGAAGATAAGGAAGCAGAGTTTCACAACTAAATTTCAAAATATTGATACAAGGCGCTATCTTTACTAATCAATTGAGTAGAGCAACAAGACACTCTCTTACCAGTTCGTCGGAGGAGTTTAGAACGCTCAGAATATGAGGTCAGAAATATAAGGTAATGAGGAAAATAGCA